>JANSJP010000005.1:0-1258692 GCA_024734325.1 Lactarius hatsudake | reverse complement strand
GCGTACGTTGGCCACATTTGTTGGAGAGGGGAAACATTGTCGTCATCGGCGCTTTCATCGGCACAAGCATCGGCATCAGCATTGCAGTCACGGTCATCTTGTAACGCGCTTGCAATCAACCTGTCTGCCATGGCCCGGAAATCTGTTGGGTCAAAGCTGTTGTCATCACCATGCGTGGCACCGTGACTGGGATCGGTAGTGGGCTGGTAGTCATAAGGAGACCCCTCAGCCTCTGAGTCTTCCCCGGTCTCCGTTTCAGGGTGTTTTCGTTTGCGACTCCAAGTCTGAGATGGTCCATCTTCTTTCTGGCTTCGACGGAGGTCCATTTTGACTGCAATAGTTTTGTGACACGTATCAAGGGCCATCCGATTTCGTAGCTTTGAATGTGTAATCCCCATTTGGCTGAAAGTGCGTTCACAACCAGCGGAATTGGGGACAATGGAAAGGATGTGCTTGGCGAACTTAACAAGGAGGTTGCGACCTCGCATCTTCCCATTATCGAGTGTGCTCCATAATCGCACAAGGTTGACATCCCCGGTTCTATCAAAAGTATCAAGTATTAGCCAATACTCAAGGAAACAAAGTCTCGGATACGCACCTCTCGGTCGTACAGTACCTTCAAATCATCCAAACTCATTCTCTCCCTCGAAAACTCCCTTTCCTCATTCAAATAGTCAAAAAATGCACCATAGAAGTCGACGCCCACATCTTGAGAGAAGACACGCTGACAGAGGTGTTTGGCCATAGCAAACAGGCCAGCTGGAGTGAGGGAGGGTCGTCGCGGTTGAAGTATTTGTCCCGAAGGTACGGATTTAGAACAACGGCACAGATGAAAACATCTTGATCTGCTTTTGCCCAGCGTTTTTCAAGGTCAGAGCAAACACCATCTCGAACTTGTTGGTCGATGTCAGTGGCGTTGTCAAATATATGATAGAGCTGCCCAAGAGTGAGAGTCACGCAGTCACATGTGGTGCCGTTTCGTTGAAGGATTTTGGCGGCAACACAGAATGGCTGGAGGTGTGTCTTAACACTATGGGTGTTCGCAAGGCGGCAAGGGTGTTCAGTAAGCTGGGAATCTGAAGAACAGTAATAGTACTCACGCCGCAATGTTCCTCCAAAATTCCTCTGAGCCTACTGTCTGAATGATATCCATCGCCTTCTGCTGCTCAGCACCCCTCCCAGATCCTTCAATGAGCTTTTCTTCATCCTCTATACAGCAGCTTCGCATCGGCCATGAGACCTCCAGAAGTCGCCGGAGACTGAAATAATGGCATGTCCATCGAGTGAGGTTGGGAAGGATGAGTGCGTAAAAGGTGCCTTGAAAACTCATTATTTGACGAGTCCGTAACAGGCCAAGTGGGACGCTGTGGTTATTGAACCACTTGATGACCTCCAATGCCTGGGGGATGCATTCCATGAAAGGTGTCTTGAGCTTCAGATAACCGCCAACCATGAGGTTTATCTGGTGAGCCCAACATAATATCACGATCAAATCTGGTCTGGTTGTGAGCAGAAGCCGGCGCATCCTCCTTCCGTCACCACCGTCGTCTGTGACCCATGCGATTATCACCACTCCGTACTTGCTTTTAACGTAGAGGATGTCATCGAGTACAAGTTTCAAGAGGTTGTCACCTGTCTTCCTGTTGGCCGAAATGTCATGTGTTCGGATGAGGAAAGGCTATCAAAGGATGGTATTAGACCTCGCTGTCAAAGACCTGAACAACTATCCGACTTACTTCATAGTCGACAGTAACCATGGATGCTACAATTGATGCCTTGGCAATATTCTTCCAACCGTCACATTGACCTGTTGCGATCTTTCCATCTAGCTTTGACCTCAAGTGATCCTCAACACGTTTGACCTCTTTATCGAGAAACTTTCCACTCAACGCCCTTCTGCCTGGTATGTGTGCTCCGGGAATATATTTTGTAATAAATTTTGCCATCTCTGGGTCGCTGGCTGCATTGAAAGGAATACCTGCGGAAATCCACGCCCGAAGCATATCTTGTGAAAACTCAACTTGGCGCTGAGCTGTCCACACTTCATTTGTCTTCTGTCGCTTGCCAGTGGGCACTCTTGCAGCTCCCCAGGGACTGGCAGGTGATGTTGGTGCGATTTGGTGACTATGCATCCGTGTTCGAAGAGGGGTGATAGGAGTCCTGTTACCTAAGGAATTAGCAGCTCCTTTGTGGTATCCAAGTCTTCCTGCTTGCTTCTCATCCTGGGCACGTTTTCTAATGTCTGGGTGGACTGAAGAACATCTGATTAGGTGTGGAACCATTGTTTTAGCTGGTTTGCCCTGCATTGGCGGCACAAGTTGTCGGGCTCATTTACTTGTGAGTCCTATATCCATCTCTAATGTTTATAGCTAGCTTACCTGCACTGTATAGCTCCTGCTCTGTCCTTTTCCCGCCAGTGATACCATTTACACTGACAGATCGAGCCTCCGCCCCTGCAAGCTCCGAAACTTTGAGGGAAAGACATCCCAAGCACCACGCATTGAAGTCGCTTTTGTTCTCCTTGTACAAGTTATTGTCAGTAACAAAATAGTCCCAGCACCAGTGTTTGTGGGTCATAGTTGCTGTAGAGTGTGTCCAGGGAGGGATACAAACGCGGTGTCTTCATCAAATTGAATTCTATTAGTGATTTTAGACTACGGGATTCAAGACGGGATTCAAGAATGTATTCATTTGAGTCATATTTGATTTATTGGTCAGACCCTAGCGACCGGCCCCAGACCATGTGGTCTAAATTGACTGACCACCGACCACCGACCATTTGTGACCTTGGTCACTCCGACCTTGACAACACTGCCTCCGGGGGACGATACATTTCTGTTTGGCTAAGTTATGGTGTTATTTGGTGGTGCTTGTGACAAGGGGCAGGCCAGCGTGCTCTGAATTCCCTCAGCGCTCCTGCCAAATCAGGCCTTTTGCTTACCTCATCGCTTGCTGGCAGTTTGGTATTTGTTTTTATTGTGGTCATGTTTGGTAGTTGTTGTCGCACAGTTCAAAAGTTCAACGTTCAACGTGTGGCATTCAGTGGGTAAATAATATGGTGGGTAAACAATAGAGTAGGTGCATTATTACGCCTGGTAGGGCATTTCTAATATGGTGGGCTTCGATCGGTTTTTTAAAGGTGTGGGGGGAATCCTGTGGTTGCGGTTCAAGGAGCCCTCCGGACCAAACGTCGTTTGAGAAAGTGCCCTTTGCGACCATGACGTTGCTGTCCAAGTTGCTGTCCAGCGCGCATGTTGCCTCCGGCCCGGATTCGCAGAAGGAAGGCGATGGGATCGAGGGAGGGGTCCCGAACAAGCACTGAAGAGATGCGCTTTGTGTGGACATCATCCCCCAACCGCGCCTAGCACAGTCTTTTGTCTCATCAATGCCCACCTCGACTCGCTCTTGGGTACGCTACATCACCGCGCCCAGCAAGTGGAGACTGGCCGGCATCCTGCGCGAGCCGGGATGCGGTGGCGGAATCATTGCGCCCGGCGACTTCAACGCCACCAGCCCAGAGGATGATGGGCTCGTCGACAACAAGAACCAACTGGTAGATGCGTGGGTCGCATTATATGGGAGGGCAGACCCTGATGGAGCTACGTGGGATGTGGAACGGCGCCGGCAGGACACTGGCAAACTTGGGCCGGGCAGGACAAGATTGCAATGACGGGCTTAAATGTTAAGGAAATGGAAGTCCTGCGCCCTGGTCATATTGAGGCGCCCAGGCCGGGCGGGAAACCTGTCGAGACCTTGGAGTGATTGCACTGGAGTGACCATTGCAGGTATGGCCCGAACCGGACCCTCCGGACCCCATTTCGGACCGGACCGCGTGCTGGAGACCGTGGGAGCCGAATGCTAAAAGTGAAGGCAGTGAAGACTGGGCCACGAGCCCTGTCAAGACTCACTCTCGTCCTAGTCCCGTCCCGGTTTTGGATGGCCGTCTTAATCCAGCCTTGGGAATTGAAACTGAACCCGCAAACTACTATACTATGTTAGTCTTACGTTCTGCGAGGCTTAAGGTCGCACGTTGACAGCATAGCCACTGATAGCTCCGTCGTTCGACTCATTCCCAGTTGTTGAATCCAACACACTACCGCCCCTTCCGAAAATACGGTCAGCGCAGACTCTGGAGCAAATATTCACCCACAGCAGTCTTACCGCGAGGCGCCGGGGTGAGTTTGAAGCGCCTCGAGATAACCCAAGCCGTGATAACGAAGAGTGTGTTTTCCGTTTACTTCTTTCATCAATCCGATCGACTGAATTGTCTGTGAGATTGGCACACATCGGGGACCAAGTAGTTAGCCTGGCTGTTACCGATCTCATCTGCGGCCACTATCCGCATTTGCGTGTTGGTCCCACCTCAGTCCGTCGCTGCATCGTCCTTTGCATTGTCTCCGTTTTTTCACCACTGATGAACCAGAAATTGCGAAATCGCGTCAAGTGTGGCTCCGCCCTCGCAGAAATGTAATTTGTCTTTTCCTTATCAAGCAGCGCTAATCATGTCTGTGCTCCAAGTGCCGTGCAGTATGGTCTTCAAAAAAATTTGAGAACCCAATCTCCCATTCTTAAAGATTCCCAGAGCGTGCAAGGTACGGCAACTATGCATATCATTGCATCTTGCATGACCCCTAACCTCTCGTCCTATCCAAAGTGGATGTGTTCAAGGTACCTGCCTTCTCGGAGTTCTCGGTACCGTGTGGGGATCTTCTGAGTATTAATACAGGCCTACGTAGGCGGGCTATTCAGGGAACAGGGAATGGATGTCGTCAAGCAATGGCTCGATCTGCTATTTGGACCCCTTTTAGACGTTGCGTACCGGAAAGAGCGCCGAGACCATCTCGTTCTCAAGCCGACTGCACCAGCAACTACCTCTCGCACTAACAGCGGGGCGCCAACGCGAAGAGCTTGCGAAAGATGGTGGAGATACAGGTAAGATACCACCATAATTGTACTCGCAAATGCGCATGTCGACCTGACGCTTTGTCATGCTCTAGATGCACCCGACTCTTGGTTCACTGATAGGCCTGCTAGTGCGTCGGCTCGAGAACCCTCGCCTGGGATCGCAGGGTTGGCCGACAGGGGCACGAGGAAGCGGCGCCGGCTCAGATAGGGTAGCGGGGTGTGATACCAAAGATATGACAGTACCTCGCTTGCACTTCAGGCTCCCAGTCGGAAGTTCGTATAAGCAGATAGATTTACTTGTATTTATCTTGTTAGCGTCGGTCGTAAATTAACAAATGTCAGATAATATGTACTAGTATTCTATACCTTTTCTAAATTGAAATTTGGCTTTGTTTAACCACTTGCACCCGCCGCATCAAACCGCCAAGGATCGGTGGAGGCAGTTTCTTGTCCCACCAGCGTACTTCGCGAGGGTCTCACCCTCCCGTTGCGGCCTCGACTCTGAGTCGGACACAATAATCGCCAAATTTTTGATCGAGATTCGAGAAGCACTTCGTACCTTGCTTTGTACTCCTGCCTGGTCTCTATTAGCCCATGAACTTCTACACGTATTCATTCGCTACCCTGTCACCTCACTTTTCCTTTGCTGCCCCTAGTACACCTGCTTGTTCTTTAAATGCAATGGCTTATTTCTCCTTTCCGTGCCACTCGCGCCGGTCCTTCGCCTTGCCACTGCTCTCCCCGGGCCATCCGGTGCTGCACGAGCACACGCCGTTTCAAGTAATCCAAGGTAAGTGGCACACAAAGATGTGGAAGTGGGGGGGGGCTCCTTGAACCGCAACCACCACCATGAGCCGTTTTTTCCAAGGCAAAAGAATGGACGTCTAGCACATCTTCGATCACCAATGCCCACCTTAGACACCTTAAACAGTTAAACCATAGTAAACCCACCCAACGTTGGGACCCTCTCACCAAGGCGATGCACCAACACCCCATATGTATGGGTCACCAACCCTCGAGAAACCATAGCACCCAAACACAACCAGCCCGGGGGACTGTGCAGGCGCCTCGCGTGGCCGACCTTGAGCTGTGCGTGAGGACTCGGTGGGCCGGGATTGATTGGTCTTGATTTTCTGGAAAATCGATAGAATTCGTATCTACAGTAGGACTTAGAATTCGAACTGATGGCACAAATACCGCGTCATTTGTGCCGGACATGGTAGGCACGAGAAGAGGTGCGTGCAAGGGGGAGGGTGCTGTGCATGCGTGAGGCGTGGTGATTCTTATGTCATCAATCATGCATGATAAACGATGCAGCACTACGCCCGGGTTATAGTAAGAACGCTGATACTCATGTAGTACTCATGCTGTTGGGATTCAGCCCGGAACGGACGCAGTCCGGCAAACCGAGGCTAGACCGACATATTACCGTAGCTAAACGATTATCTAAGAATAATAACTCGAGGAGAGGAGCATACGCTCTCCTCTAGACCTCCACGCTCACACATTGTTCACCTATCCGGCTGCCCGCCTCCGTAAACTTCTACACATGCTCCGACTTTTTTTTTTGGATCCATCATGCTCCTATGCTCCTACTTGCCATCAAGCTTTCGCCTCTTTACTCCTATTCCAAGGGAGAAGTGCCCTCCTTCACACCTCGTGTGAAACCATTTGCACTGCACTCGGCCCGGACTCGGAGCTTAATTGAACTTTGGAATCGAACCTGATCAACGTGATGCTTACTATGATCCTACTCACAGTATATTACTTCCTGGCCACGCTCTACGCCGAGAATGTCTGATGCTTCTTGGCCCCTTCCTTAGCCCCCTCAGAGCTGGACCGGACCGGAGGCTCGAGACAACCAGGAGAAACTGGAAGAACAGCAACCAGTGAACCAGCGGGCTACTAAAATGCGTTTGAGGCAGAGCCTGGGGTCGAGGGCTTCATCAGACAGAAAGAGCTCAACATGACCCGGCCCGCGTAGAAGGCCGAGCGTGTACACTAGCAAAAGAACACCTAGACGCTCGGGGCGATGTTGTGAGAGCAGCGTCTGAGGAGACGCAACCTGAGCACGGTTCCAGCGCACAAAACGTAGTGCGTGGAGCACTACATGTGACCGTCCTGTGCACGAGCCTGGAGGAGCCTGGACTAGGATTGACTTTCCAAGAAATGTAAGAACTTGAATCCGTATCTGGGATATGAGACCAAGAACTGATGGCACAAGTCCCGCATAATATGACATTTGTGCCGGACACGTGGAGTGGGTCAAGGGGTGCTGTAATGTGCACTGCCAGTGGCATGCATGGCATGCGTGAGACGTGATTAACTTGAACGTAATAAAACCATGCCGCGGCGGCGCTGCGCACAGGATAGCGCTGTACTCGAGCCTGAGCGTAGCTAAGGCTCATATTCCTACTTGCCATCACTGGCACGCTGCTCCCATGCGTAACTTCAAGTTAGCATACCCTATCTGCGTGTTGTTGCACCTGTTGTTCATGTGTATTCTGGCGCTTGGCCCCTTCAGTTAAATACCACTAGACTATGGCTTGACGAAACTACTACTAGTACTGCTCTAGTACTACCCCCTGTTTCCTTCCAAGTCCGGGCCCCTCGTTTCCCTCTAATCCCCCCGCATTCACCAATTTGCGGCCCGATGAGTGCCACCGGCTCAAGAGAGGACCTTGAGGCCCAGACAGTGTTTGGGTTGCCATCGTCTGCTAGTATTGTCTCCTCAGATGCCATAGGGGGGATTGTCCTTGATGATATGCCAGTGGACCCTAATCGTGGTCACTTTCGTCCCACAAATACTCACCTTCGAGTTGTCCCCTCTAGAATGATGATGCATATTCATTTCCTGATCAGAGCACCCTTTCGCCTCAGGCTTCTCACAGAGGCACTCCATTGTTGGAATCGTCTGGCAGGATTCCCCAGACCAAGCCCCAGACCGGATATTAGGCCGGGCTTGTTAGCCGCAGTCATGACCTCTGGTGTGTCCTTACTCACTCTTTGTTCGCGTATCTCTAACCAGCCGTTGATGCGATGCCAATCGGGACGTCTCTAGTCCTTATCCCAGTCTCAGTGCGCAGCCTTGGTCCACATGCAAAGTTATTCGAGTTAATAAATGATCAATTCACTCTGCACAGTGCTCACTCTACTATTTCTCCCATGTGAATTCCGTCGCGAGCTTTACCGGTGAGCTGAGGTCCAACATGCTGGTGATCTTCTCCTAAAATCCTTCTTACTAGTCTTGGTCGTCGCAATACACCCTCTCGTCTTTGTTCGTACCCCACACGTATCATTGCTGAAACGCAGTCATCAATAATCCTGTAGCTTCGTAACTTCGTCATTGATGACTTGGCAATACGTTATGGGGAAACGATTGCATGTCTACTCCATGCAACTACTGTGAGTCTCCCGATTGTGTCATGTACTAAATCATCCATAAGCTAATATGATACCTTGAGATGAATGCGTAAGCGTCTGCTAGTATTACACTACTAAGAGTCACGGCGCTGACATCACCGCCCAGTGTTGAAGTTATCGTAGCTGTAAGCACGGCCCACGGCCCATGGGCCTTTTTCTGTTTCTGTACAGGTGACGACGCTAATGGATGTGATGTACTAGGTGATTGGGCTCAGAAGAAACGAATCACAGGCGGTACAGGTATCCCGTAAGTATTACGTTCATACTCAGCAAAGCATATGTTGGCTGCCAAGTGTGGTAGCCGTCCCCATGCATACCGTTGCAACTTCGATTTGGACACAGCGGGAACTCGTTTTGTTTCTGATATTATGTCTTGCTCCTAGTTCTTGGGTCCCTCATCGTGAACACGCGCAAGTCATTTAGTTAAAACAATTGGAACCCTAATTTAGGTCTTTTCTTAGTTCTAATACCCGGCTTATGCTTCTTCTTCGGGGGCTTCGCCACTCGAACCAGCACTTCAATAGGGGTACGCGGCTATATTTTATTCACTTTTTCGAGGGCTAATATTTACGGTCTTAGTGATTGCTTATTCCAAGTCCCCTATGGTAATGCTAGGTCTCATAGCCTTCATCCTCCCCTCCACACTCGATCCTGTATACTCTGTCAACGAGAAACCAAACGTGGAACGGACTCGGAGAGAGCCTAAGGCTACACGTGACCATTTGGCAGATCGTATTGTCCGTCGTTTCCTTACTAGTTGCGTTATCGGAAGGTGCTGAAGCAGCTGAACCTTGGTTTATCATAGATCTCAATTATTATGCTGTTAAGTGAGCTCCCACAATGCCCGTGGGTATTCCTCATTCTCTGATTGTGGCCACCTTCATCAGCCTATGTTGGGTATACCGCATCCCAACTGCTCTTGGGTGAAACTTGGAGAAATACCCGTGCTCACGCAGCTCACTGTGACCCATCTGTGTCGTTTCGTTCGGACACGCTTCGAGAGGATGGATCAACACCCATTGCGGTTGGAAGTGCTGTCAATCCTGCTGACGCTACCGTTAACCAGCCCCCCCCCGCTGCGAATCTACCTGACGAGCACATCTCTTTGGAGTCCCGCACCTCTGAGGAACACTATTCGAGGTTAGAAACCCCGAAGATTAGTACCTCGATTGCTGTTATTTCCCTGTTTGGTGTATGCAGTGTATGTTGGTCATGACGCTGTATGACCTTACCGAGTACTGATGAACTACGCTAGCTCCTTGTCGTCGTGACCGTATTTCTCGATGACACTCTCCAGCGTATAACACAGAACCCACTGATAAGCAAGTGGTTTGTTGGCTTCGTTCTTTCACCTTTGGTCTCGAACGTTCCCGGTAAGCCCTCACTTACCTGGTTGAACATTTCATACCATTGCGTCAGACTCATTAATACCTCGCAGACGTCATTGCGACAGTTACCGCCTCCGTCAATGGCAAGCCGTGCAGGGATCTCACTATTGCTGAGGCCCAGAGTGTGGTACGTGACTAGTGGCTCATATCAATTACGATCGTGACCCCATTGACTCGGACACGGTCAGCAAATGACGTTCTTCACGATCCCGTGCGTCTCCCACTCAATTTCCCATTACAAAATGCCTATTTTCCTTTAGCTTTGTAACCATCACCGCGTGGGGTATGGGCAAATCATTTGGCTTCCCCTCTGATCCGTTCGGGTCTATTGTGCTTGCCCTTTCTAGTGAGCCCTAACACAATTTTCCCGTCCCTAGTGCTCATGTAACCTAGCAATTTTAACTCTCTCCTTGAAAAACGAGAGGGGCACCTCACCGAATGGCGTGATACTCATGAGTACGTCGCCGCTTCTCACAGCTCATATCGTGGTTTGAGCTTCCGTTTACACAGGCACCTATCTAGTGGTAGCGACCACATCCTGGTTTATCCTGGGGCAAGTAACGCCGCCGTGCCCAATCTTCTTATCAACGCGCACATGGTTCATTCACAACTGGACACATAGGCATTATTGGAGAGGGCCAATCGCCCCTGCTCTGATGTCTATCTGTCCTTTTTGTGTTGGCTTGAACTAGCATTCGGGGGTGACCAGCATATGCCTGCCAAAATGCCTCTGGCGTTTTCGGGAGTGCCCTGCAAGGCCCGCCCAGAATGAGTGCTCGGATCGGAAAGAAGACATACATTTCAGACGCTTTTTTGAGATAGTTTTTCGTTAGTATTTATAGGACTATTCGTACGCTTTCGTCCACTTGACCTTCTGAAGTTTCGGATGCGTTTCCGAGTCGTCTTGTTGACAAAGAAGGGAGGGAAGTCAATTGTGAGTTTTACGCGTCGAGGGTAGTACTAGTAAGCTAGAAAAGTCAATATGAACGGTTGTCATATTTCGAGAACTTTTGTTTTCCTTTGGGCCAGTACGTTAAAGTTCAACATCTACTCACTTCGGAGACAAACATCTCTCTTCAATGTAGTAAGTGATAGATGATTCCAGCTTGTGCGGTAGAGTTGGGCGACTCGATGTTCGACTCAAAGCACTCCCAGAATAACAGCGCGATCGAATCATGATACTGACGGCAGCGTTGAAATGGATCCAGATCTAAGGATCAGAGTTAGCAGGTGAAGAAGACGCTGGGATTGCGAGGCGTCTTTTGCCTGTACTCTTGGTTTCACATGTGGTGCAGAGGACCAACGTTGTTCGCGTGGTAGCGGAAGTTGAGGTGAGAAACCTGGGTGGGATAAGGAGTAGTCCTCAGTAAAAAAGGAAAAGTCAGGAAAAGGTCAATTCTTGGTCAACCTGTCACGGAAATTTTGCAAATCTACCGTTTTGGGTCATCTGGGGTCATTTTGACTTTGGCTGACCTCCAGTCGACTCTGGGCGGCCCCTGGCCAGGGTCGGCGTCCGATACTCATTTTTGGGATAAATCTAGTCAACTTTGTCATTTAGAAGTCATCCCAGGTCCGATCCAAGTCATCCCACAGTCAGTTCTAGTCAAAATTTAACACACAGAACGTCGATTTATTGCAAAATACTAGTATACGACATGTGCGAGTAATACACAAGTAAGGGTGATTAAAGGAGTGCGGCGTGGAACTTGCTTTGTCGTCGTCGTCGGGGCGCGGCAGGGGCACTTGAGTGAACAGAGCACGCCACCCGCCACTACCATTGTGGTTGGGACGCGCGGTTGCGTCGTCGTCGTCGTCGTCGCCGCGGCACGCGCTGCTCGGTTTGGCTTGCGTTGGACTCCCAGCGGCGGTGGCTGTGAGTGGACATCGGGCAGCCCGGATGCCATCGTACGTGCGGTGCTGGGGCGGCTGTTGCAATCAACGTGAGTGTATTGTCAGCTTAAAAATACTAATACTTATTTTTTTTGGTTTGTCTGTGGGAGCGGCGTCGACGGTGTCTTGCGAATGTACGCCGGCAGGTGCATGTTGGTCTGTATAAAGGAGGTGGTCCCTAGTTAGTAACACACAAGGGGCGGGTTCAAGAGAATGTACTTACAACCTACTGGTGTATCGACGTGGCGATGCCTGGGCCAGTAGCGTCAACGAAGGACGGAGGCGCCAGGACAGCTGGGTGGGATGGGATGCTGTGGAGGCTGCGTGACAATGGAGTGAGTGAGGCAGTAGCGTGGAGTCCGCGAGTCGCGACAAAAAAAAGGGGGGGAGGGGGGGAAACTGTAGGCGTAAAACGATAAAACGTTCGTCCGCAAAGTTTGTCAAAGGGAGAGCGTCGAGTTGGCCAAGCGTGGGAGGTTTTTTCTAGCTCCGTCCCCGTCTCATTTGCGGGAACATTTCGTCTAAGTTCAAACCTCCGTTCCTTCTGTTTTCCTGTCACTACCGCTTTTAATTTTAATTTTATAAACCCATCCCACTGCCGCTTCTACTGTACTTCAAGCTTCAAGTCTACATTCAAGAAAGCTACACTGTCGACCCCACTGCCAACCTGTTCTCTCCCCATAGCAGACGACCAGGACGCCCAAGTGCTACCACATCGTCGCTAAGTGCACATTCTCTTGAACCGCCCCTTGTATGCTCCACTAACTAGAGACCATCCCCCTTATACAGACCAACATGCACCTGCCGGCACACGATCACAAGATATCGTCGACGCCGCCCCCACAAACAAACCAAAAAAAAGAGTATTAGTATACAAATTTTTAAGTTGACAATGTGCTCACGTTGACTGCAACAGCCGCCCCCGGGCCAGCACCGCACGTACCATCTGCGACGCCTCGCCGTCCGACGTCCACTCACAGCCACCGCCGCTGGGAGTCCAACGCAAGCCAACCGAGCAGCGCGTGCCGCGGCGACGACGACGACGACGCAACCGCGCGTCCCAACCACAATGGTAGTGGCGGTGGCGTGCTCTGTTTCACTCAAGTGCCCCTGCCGCGCCCCGACGACGACGACAAAGCAAGTTCCACGCCGCACTCCTTTAATCACCCTTACTTTGTATATTACTCGCACATGTCGTATACTAGTATTTTGCAATAAATCGACGTTCTGTGTGTTAAATTTTGACTAGAACTGACTGTGGGATGACTTGGATCGGACCTGGGATGACTTCTAAATGACAAAAGTTGACTGGATTTATCCCAAAAATGAGTATCGGACGCCGACTCTGGCCAGGGGCCGCCCAGAGTCAACTGGAGGTCAGCCAAAGTCAAAATGACCCCAGATGACCCAAAACGGTAGATTTGCAAAATTTCCGTGACAGGTTGACCAAGAATTGACCTTTTCCTGACTTTTCCTTTTTTACTGAGAGTAGTCCTGCACGTGGACCCCCCCCAACGGGCTGGACCGCGTTCAATCTGCAGCATTCCAAAAGGCACACGCAAGGGAACTGGCCTTCCACCAATGGGGCGCACGCTGGTATGAAGCGTGCCTCATTCCGGTGTTTCAACACCAGGTGCTGGGACGTCCCCTATCATACCACCAGACCTACTCGGACGTCCTACCACCTGACCCCAACGAACACCACCCACTCTGGGCCGCAGCCACAGCGACCACCATAGTCGGAGGGAGGCGCGTCCCCAGTCACACCAGACGCTCCACCTCCACCCTCATGCAGGTTGCCACGGACCACGCCTTCATGGGCACGTACGTCCAACACTTCTGCACCAATGACCCCCCGGAGAACGTCTCCTGCCCATGCGGCGAGCCTTTACGAGACGCCCTCCACATCATCCACCACTGCCCGCGCTTCATCCAACAGCGCTGCTCGACGGGCATTTTATCCACAGCGTTCGCACCCATAAATCCCCTCTACCCATTCCACCAACTCTTATCCACCTGGGATGGTGCCGAAAGCCTCCTCAAATTCTTTGACCAGACTCGCGTGCTCTCCATGCTGGAATCCGGTCCCCCTATACCCGTGCCCCCCCGAACCCGACTAGGTAGGTGCACACTTAGAGGTATTTCCCTTCTCGGTTGTGTTCCCGTGCTCGCTTACACTTCCGATCAACACGCGGCTGAAACATGCTGCACTCACCGTGAACGATGGCCCTGTGCCCTATGTAACCCAGGCTAACTGCCCTCTATTTACTCTCCTTACGCTTCTGTCTCGATTCCGGACTTACTACCTTACGACTCGGGGGCACCTTACTTAAAGGCTGAACGTGTTTCTTAACTATAGTGGCTCACGCTATGACTGGTCTGTAACTCTGTTACGCATCCCAGAATAAATATGGATCAAAAAAAAAAAAAAGATAAGGAGTAGTCAAACTGGTCAATAGATCCACCAAATGGCACGCTCGACTCATAAGGCTACGCCAGATGGAATGCCAAGAGCGCGCGCGTAGTGTCAGAAAGAATGTCCAGAAGACCGCCAGGATCCAACCTCAGTAATGTGGGCTGTGGTGCCAGGCCGCCGGAGCCTGAGACTGTTCAGTGAACAGTCTCAGGACGTAGTAGTATAGGTGGCCTGCCCTTGAGGAGTTGATTTCCTTCCTAATGTACTCCGGGCCCTACCGTTGAGGTCCCACTGGCATGTCGTGTCTACTGGGGCCATGGCTTATGGTTTACTGGGATTCGGTACGCTTTAGCCACGGACGGAGTGGATTGTGGTCTTGGGGTTTCTTGGACCAAAGGAGAAGAGGAGGGGAGGGGAACATTGGCGTCTCCTCCATCAGGGGTGCCCAAAGGAATTTGGAAGAGTTCTCAGAGCTCTCAGAGTCCACATTAATCTAGGAGACATCCGAAGAGTCAATACGGGAGTAGAGTAGGACAATCATGACTCGTAGACCTAGCCTTCAAAATAGTGAGATACTATCTCACTTTGCTGAAGGCCAGTAATCGGAGGTCAAATCCTTACAATCTGTTGCGCAGCAATGCACGCAGCTAACAGGAATGGTGTTCTCACCTTTGAGTAGGTTGAGAGACTGCAAGAGTGGAGAGGGCGCACAAGTGAGAAAGAGAGTGAATGTCTATTCGCCTCCCTCCCCATAGGAGGGTTTTTATACTCTATGGCCCTACCCTGACCATTTGCGTAAAAGTGATGAGTACAGGCGTCCACAATATCGTGTTTTTACACACGCCTGATGTAAACTACCACTTCGAGATAGGCATAGGGCTTCTCTCACTTGGAGGGCGTATTGCGCCCGTTGTAGTACGTATCCCAACTACCGTAATAGGCAAACATACTACCGTAATGTCGTAACTGCTATAGATAAGGTCCTTATGTACTTATCACGTTCCAACACTCCCCCTTGCTTAGTGCAGCTTCGAAAGCGCTTCTAAGCAATTGATAGCGTCCTCACGAGCCTAGGCGTCGAGTGAGGGTTGTGTAAGAGTCGATTAGTAGTGTCGTGTCCAATCCAAGTCTCTAACACGTCTCATCAAGTTGTGAATGTCCATTATAAACGACATTTTCCAACTGGGCGTGTCATATGTCATCCCATTAGGGACAGGACATGCGAGCTCCCCTCTGGTAGCTCATGAAAGGCTTGGAGCCAGTTGTCAGCTGGTTAAAGCGACATTACACCATAACTTGAAGAGAATAAGGTGACTCTGTCCCGTTTTTAAGGAGACAGTTGCTCGTGATGCACTCCTCTGAAGAAGAAGCAGTGGACGCTGTTGAACATAGAGAAACATATGTTCAGCTTCAGAAGGTGCGTTGGCAGTGGAGGGACAAAAGTTCCTTCACGCTTTCCCCTCACGAGTCACCATCATCAGATATGGTGTGTGTGCGCGGTAGCGCACCAAACTCTAGCCCTAGTTGTTCCCTGAATTTAAGGAACTTAATGCGACCCAGATTCTTAGTAAAAAGATCTGCGGGGTTCTCGGCTCCTTCAATAAAGAATAGTTCTATCTTCTTTCTCACGGATCACATCACGAATGTAATGGTGATGTAGATCAATGTGTTTGATCTGTTTCTCCTGAACAGGATTAGAAGATAAGAATATGGAGCCTTGATTATCTCCGCATAATGGAATAGGTCCGAGGTTTATTCCAAGCTCACTAAACAGCGAGCGAATCCAGACCAATTGTCTGCTTGTATCACACAGCGACATGTATTCTGCTTCAGTAGATGAGAGCGCGATAGATTTCTGCGCTCTCGAATTCCAGCAGAACACTCCATTTGCCATTTTTACTAAGTAGCCTGTAGTGGACTTCTCTGGTTGTTGGGTCAGAAGCCCAATCAGAATCTGCATATGCTATTATACCACCATCGCTTTGGCCGTCAAAGACAAGCGCATACTTAGAGGTACCAAGTAAGTAGCGGCAGATATAAAGTGCGTGCTTCATATGGTCCTCAGATGGGTTGGCAGCAAACTGCGCCATTTTGGTAACAGCATAGGCAATATCCGGTCGCGTTCCAATCATTATGTATAGGAGAGATCCTATTACTTGTTGATATGACGTGCGGATCTCTGGGGTTGCAGTTCCCTTATTAGGGATTGGATGGTACCCTTCCGGTAGTGGGGTAGGTACTGATTTGGCGTTAATCAGATTAAAACGCTGCAGCACTTTCTGAAGGTAATCCTGCTGATCTATCAGGATTCTACCCTTAGAACGTAGTATGCGCATGCGTAGAAATTCTTTGGTATCACCCAAATCTCTGCATTCCCAAATCTCCATGAAGCGTTTCTTCAGGGATGCTATGTCCTTTTTATTTCTTCCAAGGAAGAGGACATCATCGACATAGACGATGACTACAATAGTTCTATCGTCATTTACAAACAGACCTGAGTCTGATTGAAGTCTTATGCAGCTAAGAGTACTCATGGACTTATCCAGCGCTCTCCACCAAGCGAGTGCTGCTTGTTTAAGTCCGTATTGTTACGAATTGCCTCGTCTCTCACTTAGCGTCTTTGGACTACTGTACTTTTACGATACGTTCCCATGACTTGCGCTTCTCGGCTTCCATTCCGCACCCTGCGCCTCGGCGATAGGATGGCCAGTTTTACGCTCTGTTTTGTCCGCTGACCATTTCTGAGGCACGCATCGTCCCGCGGGATTCCCTTGTACTGCTTAAAGCTATTCCCTTTGTTCCCCTTCTTGTACGATCACATCAGACTCGTGCCATGTGTTTGTCTTGTACAAACACCTTGTATTAGTATATAAGTCACGCCCTACCTAGCTTGTACGGTAGACTTGACTTCTTGTGTAATACCACGTTGTCTTTGCCTCCCGAACGACCCTCGACTCGCCTTTGCGCTTGAGTCCACACTTTCGCTTGCCTTTGCGCTTGAGCCTTGCCTTTCTACTATTATCCTCGGTTCCAGGGAAACCGAGCGATACTTGTGCATCACCGAACTGAGCCTTAGCCGGCTCGCGCTCTTCCGATCCCGTTGACTTAACGCGGTACACGTCGTACCTAATGCCTCCGTGGTGGCGTTACATTAAGTCAAGTCTCTCACAGTGGCGAATCTTCACAGTCGCGCCAGATCTCAGTTTCAGGCAGAATACATCGACAGATATAGTGACGACGAGCTTTCCGATAAAGTCAAGGGAGCCGTCGTCTGGAAGGAACACGAAGGAGTGGAAGGATACTTTCTCTTCCACCCCAACACCCAGAAATACTGACAGGTCCACTATCTTGAAGAACTGTGACAGTGGGCATATATTGACTACTCTGCAAAGAAAGGCCAGTGGTACACTATCAGCATAGTACCTCAGGCGCTCGGAGTTGGACCCCTCACGACTCACGCTGCTCCTGGTATTGCCGTTGACGACAATTCCCCATCACCTAGTGTCTCAGTACCCACAACCAACCTGCCCAATCCGACAACACATTTCCAAACTCATGCTATGTCCCAAACCCAGCAAGCCTCGGCTAGTACGACCCTCACCAGCAGTGGCGCTGGAGGAGGAGGTGCACCCAACCCGCCCAGTGGTGGCGCACCAGTGCCATCTAGTGGCGGTGGCGGTGGCGGTGGCGGTGGCGGTGGCGGTGGCGGTGGCGGTGGCGGTGGCGGTGGCGGTGGCGGTGGCAGTGGCGGTGGCGGTGGCGGAGGCGGTGGCATTGCGCCAGGAGGAGCCGCGCCAGCAGCGCCAGCCCCTGGAGGAAATGGACGACTGGGAGGAAACCCTCCCCCCGAGTTCACCGGAGTTAGAGACGAGAGCAAGGCCTTCTTGCGAGCATTTCGACTCTACAAGGAAATGAACCCCACGGTCGACCAACTCTCGATCCCAGCGTCACGGGCCATGACATTCTTGTTGTTACGATTCATCTTGGCCTCTCACTTTGCGCCTTCTGACTCCTGTACTTTTACGACGTATTCCCATGACTCGCGCTTCTCGGCTTCCATACCGCACCTTGCGCCTCGGCGATAGGATGGCCAGTTTTACGCTTTGTTTCGTCCGCTGACCATTTCTGAGGCACGCGTCGTTCCGCGGGATTTCCTTGTACTACTTATGACCATTCCCTTGTTCTCGCTTTTGTACAATTACACCAGGCTCGCGCCATATGTTTGCATCGTGCAAACATCCTGTACTAGTATATAAGTCACGCCTTACCTAGCTTGTACGGTAGACTTGACTTCTTGTGTAATACCACATTGTCTTTGCCTCACGAACGCCTCGACTCGCCTTTGCGCTTGAGTCTTCATTTCAGCTCGCCCTTGCGCTTGAGCCTTGCCTCTCTACTATTGCGCTTGGTACCAGGGATACCAAGCGACACTTGTGCATCACCGAACTGAGTCTTAATCGACTCGCGCTCTTCCGATCCCGTTGACTTAGACGCGGTACACGTCGTACCTAACGCCCCTGTGGTGGCGTTACATTAAGTCAAGTCTCTCACAGTGGCGAACCTTCACAGTCGCGCCAGATCCCAGTTCCAGGCGGAATACATCGACAGATACAGCGACGACGAGCTTTCCGATAAAGTCAAAGGAGCCGTCGTTTGGAAAGAACACGAAGGAGTGGAAGGATACTTTCTCTTCCACCCTAACACGCAGAAATATCGACAGGTTCACTACCTCGAAGACCTACGACAGTGGGCGTATATTGATTACTCCGCAAAGAAGGGCCAGTGGTACACCATCAGCATAGTACCCCAAGCACTCGGAGTCGGACCCCTTACAACTAAAACTGCCTCTGGTATTGCCATCGACGACGACGCCCCATCACCTAGTGTGTCTGTACCCACAACAAACCTACCCATCATCGACCCAACGACTCATTTTCAAACTCACGTCATGTCCCAGACCTTACAAGCTTCAGCCAGCACGACCCTCACCAGTGGAGGAGGAGGATCCTCCGGAGCATCGGGCTCAGGAGGAGGAGCACCGAATCCGCCTAGCGGCGGCGCGCCGGCACCACCATCAGGAGGTGGCGGTGGCAGTGGCGGTGGCGGTGGCGGTGGCGGTGGCGGTGGCGCCGCGCCAGGAGGAGCAGCACCTGCGGTGCCAGCCCCCGGAGGAAACGGACGACTGGGAGGAAACCCTCCCCCCGAGTTCACCGGAATCAGAGACGAAAGCAAAGCCTTCTTGCGAGCGTTTCGACTCTACAAAGAAATGAACCCCACCGTCGACCAACTCGCAATCCCCGCATCACGAGCCATGACGTTCTTGTCATATATTCGAGGCCCATTAGTGAACGACTGGGTCGACGAACAAGCCCAATGGCTAGAAGATCAGATTGCGGCCGGTGTTCTCCGACAAAACGAAGTCCTATGGACCACTGTCAGAGACTGGTTCGTACAAGCCTACACCGACACATCCGAACAGACCAACGCGCGTAAGGCGCTCCAGACTCTCACGATGAAGGGAGGAGATATCGACACGTATGTCGCGACCTTCCAGAACCTCGTCACGAAGGCCGGGTATAACCCGGATGAAGCCACGACGCTGGAGTTGTTCCAGGACGGACTCCCTAATCAGTTAGTAGTCAATGCTGTCCGCTTCCAGCACCCAGTCAATTGGGAGCAGTGGAAGGCGGCCGCCCGGTTGCAGCAGGCTGAATACCTTATTCTCAAGGATCGCCTCGGCAAGGGCAAACCCCAACGAAAGAAGGGAGGACAAAGCAGAGAGCAGTGGGTCCAAGCCCTCAAAGGGACCCGCGACCCCAACGCCATGGACGTTGGACGCGCCCGAGCCTCCGTGGCCCTCACCGACGCCGACAAAGCCTCCCTTCAAAAGGAGGGACGATGTTTTAGATGTCGTGCGCAAGGGCACATCTCGCGTAACTGCCCTCAAAAGGGCCTGCGAGTGGCTGCAGCTACATCTACCATGGCGCCAACCCCCATGTCCCCGCGATCACCAGCCCCGACTCCCTCGGGTTCAAGTTTACCAGCTCCCGCCGTCTCTTCTTTCGCCATACAATCTAGTCGCGTACTATCGAACGAAGAGCAGGCGGATTTACAGATCGCAGCGATGAAGGCGCAAACCCAGGAGGTGAGAGACCTCATGGTAGAGAAGCTATTCGGACGAGAGGATTTTCTCGACGCTTGAACCCGGCGGCCTGGGCTAGAGCATTAAACTTAAACGTGTACACTAGCAGGTTTCGATCTATGCGAATCCCAGTTTTGTTCAAATCAGTACACGCAACGGCCGAACGACAAGTTCTTATCGACTCAGGAGCTACCGACAATTTCATATGCTCCTCACTGTTAAAACGACTCCAGATCGGGACGCGAGAAGTAACCCATCCCATCCGTATTTGGAACGTAGATGGCACCCACAACCAGGACGGCGCCATCACTCACTACAACCGACCTTACGGTACGGACGGGGACAGAAGAAAGGACGCTTCGCTTCCTGGTTACTAACTTGGGAAGGGACGAAGTGATCCTAGGATACCCTTGGTTTACGGCCTTTGAGCCCAAGATCAAGTGGGGAGACGCGACGCTGAACGAGGAGTTCCAGCCGGTCGTGGTCTCAAGCCTTCACTTGTCAGACGAAGCCACGCCCATGGAAGCCTCCATTCGGGCGTTGGAGACGTATGAACTTGACGAGGAAGCGTGGGAGCAGCTCATGGACGATGAGCGGGAACCCCAGATTGCGTTCTTACGCAAGACCACAACCGCCTCGGAATTGGCACAGCAAGAAGCGGCAAAAAGGAAGGAGCGAACGTTCGAGGAAATGATCCCCGAGGAATACAGGCGTCACCGTAAAATTTTCGACGAGGAAGCATCTCACCGCTTCCCCCCGTCTCGCCCCTGGGATCACGCCATAGACCTCCTTCCTACTGCCCCCACCTCGCTGGATTGTAAAGTTTACCCGCTCGCACAAAATGAACAGGAGGCCTTAACCACCTTCCTCAACGAGCAACTAGCAAAAGGGTATATCCGTTCATCCAAGTCGCCGTATGCATCCCCCTTCTTTTTCATCAAGAAGAAGGACGGCAAGTTACGCCCCGTCCAAGACTACAGGCGATTGAATGAACTCACGGTCTGAAACCACTACCCACTCCCCCTAATCCCCGAACTTATCGATCGAATACGCGACGCACGCCTTTACACGAAACTCGATGTCAAGTGGGGGTACAACAACGTGCGAATTAAACTAGGGGACGAGTGGAAAGCCGCCTTTAAAACTAACCAGGGACTATACGAGCCCCTCGTTATGTATTTCGGACTCACCAACTCTCCCTCCACGTTCCAAGCGATGATGGATGACACCTTCCGACCACTCACCCTGACGAACGAAGTGATCGTCTACATGGACGACATTCTAATTGCCACACCCCTCGACTATCCCCATCATCGCGCCATAGTACATGAAGTTCTCCGCTTGTGCGAAGAACACGACCTCTACATCAAACCCGAGAAGTGCGAATTCGAGGTGCTGGAAGTCGAGTACCTCGGGCTTATTATCGGCCATGGCAATCTCCGGATGGACCCCGTGAAGGTACGGGGTATCCGGGAATGGCCAGCCCCAAGGAGTCTCCGCGAAGTACGCGCCTTCCTTGGATTCTGTAACTTCTATCGGCGGTTCATCCGCGGATTCTCCACACTTGCACGACCTCTACACGACCTCACCCGTAAAGACACCCCGTGGCACTGGGGGCAACGGGAACAAGACGCGTTCGACAACGTCAAACGTAGTATCGAACGCGAACCCACACTCCTATTCCCCGACCTCACAAAGCCATTCGAATTGGAGGTCGATGCGTCGAACGTCGCCATCGGAGCCGTGCTCAACCAGCTTGGCCCAGACCAAAGCTGCACCCGGTTGCGTTCCATTCCGAGTCATTCAGCCAAGCGGAACGCAACTACGACATATATGACAGAGAGTTATTGGCAGTTGTCAAAGCCCTACGAGCATGGCGCACCTATCTGGTTGGCTCCCCCCACAAGATCATCATTCACACCGACCACGCCAACCTTCAGTACTGGAAGGAACCCAGAAAGATCAGTAGACGAGTCGCACGCGAGTTCCTGGAACTCTCGGAGTACGATTTTCTCCTAAAACACGTCTCCGGAGTCAAGAACAGTCGCGCGGACGCCTTATCGCGAAGAGTAGACTACGCGGCCCACGAAGAGGACAACAATGACATTATTGTCCTCCCCGCGGACCGCTTTCTTCGAGCGACGGAAATGTCCATGCATGACATGGATATCTGGACCCAGATATCGCAGAACCTTGACGAGAAGGAAGTACTGCGATGGGTCGAACCCCACAACCTGCGAAAAGTAGGGGGACTGTGGTGGAAGAACGACGCACTAGTTGTCGTGGGCGACAACGATCTTAAACGGGGGGTAATCACCTTTTTTCACGATACACCAGCTATGGGACACCCAGGAATCGCGAACACTTACGAACTGCTACGACGCGACTACTGGTGGCCCAACATGCGCAAGGATGTAGAAGACTACGTCAAAGGATGCGCAACATGCCAGGCAAATAAAATCAACCCCCACCGTCAAAAACCACACCTCTTCCCCATCACCACAGACCCGAACGCCGAACCATTCGAGGTCGTCGCTATGGACTTCATTACCAAACTTCCCCCGTCCGACGGATACGACTCCATACTCACAATCACAGACCACGACTGTTCGAAGGCCTCGATCTTCATTCCATGTAACGAGTCGATCACAGCAGAAGGAGTAGCGCGACTGTATCTTCATCACGTATACCCACATTACGGCATACCCCGAAAGATTATCACGGACCGAGACCCCCGGTTCACCTCCGCATTTATGACCAACCTCTGCAAGGTCCTCGGAATCCGTCAGAATATATCATCTGCCTACCACCCTCAGACCGATGGGCAGTCGGAACGGACGAACCAATGGTTGGAACAGTACCTCCGACACTGGAGTAACGTGCAGCAGGACAATTGGGCGGAAGCCTTACCGGTCGCCCAATTCGCGCACAACGCCTGGCCCAACGCGACTACAAAGGAGTCACCTTTCTCGCTCATTATGGGGTGGGAACCACGTACCGTGTGGACGCCAAAACCTACACCATCCCCATCTGTCGAACAACGCCTAGAAGACATGGTCATCAGACGACAGCACGCGCAAGATTGCATCAGACACGCGCAAGAATTAATGGCAAAAAGGGGCAAGACGCGCTTCATCCCTTATCAAGAGGGCGCAATGGTCTGGCTGGAGGGTACGAACCTCCGAACCTTCTACCCCACCGCAAAACTCGCCCCAAAACGCCATGGACCATTCCGAGTAAAGCGAGTCCTCTCCGATGTTTCATACGAGTTAGAACTTCCGAGCACGTGGAAGATACACCCGGTCTTCCACGCGACCCTCCTCACACCATATAAGGAGACGGAGTTACATGGCGCAAACTTCACGCGCCCACCCCCGGATCTGATCGATGGAGAGGAAGAGTTCGAAGTGGAGCGCATCCTCCAATCCCGATCACATGGGCGAGGGCGCAAACTTCAATTCCTCGTCCAATGGAAGGGCTTCCCGATAAGTGACAGCACGTGGGAACCCCTTGAAAACGTCCGACACGCCCCGGATCTCATCGCTGACTTCTATTGCCTAAATCCCACCGCCGAAGGGGCTGGACGAAAGATATAAGACACGCTCATCGACATCGCTATCACCCAACTCTCCCCTGTCCACTCTACCATGACCACTACTCCCATCGTCTCTACCATCCAGACCCGTCGCCCAGTCGAGATAATTCTCGAAAATCTGACCGTCCCTTCGCAGGATTTGGGTGTCCCCTCTGAACCAGAGGGTCGTACGCCGTACTCTGTTATCCCCAACTCGCCTCCACTCCCCGTACTTGCACTCGCGACTTCGGCCCTAGCGGCGCTGGCCGAAGACTCTGCCGAGACCACTGAGCCGCCTGAACTCCCCCGACCCATTATCGTCCCTATCTCCATCGACACACCCGTTCCTGTCCACGTACCTGCCACACCAACGTACCCACCTGAGCCCACTGTCCCCCTCTCCCCTCCACCACCGCTGTCGCCCCCTGCTGTCCTCACCACCCACATCCCCACTCCGCCCTTCCCCGCGGGGATGGACCATACGTTTACGCCCATTCCTCTGGCTCGTAAAGTCGAGCCAGACCCCGCTCTTGCCCTCTTAGATGACGAGGAGGACAAGGAAAACGAAGACCCTGGCATCCCCTTTTTCCGTAACGACCCTACTCTACCCACCTTTTTCCCGCTCCTCGTTGGCGAGACAGGCACGGTTAAAGAGACGGCGCGCTATATCTACTACCGCCACAACTACCAGGAGGTCGTCGGGACCATGGGGAAGGGCCACCCCTGTTACGCTTCGCAAGTCTTCCTCAATGAGGTCTATACCGGCCAACTTGCGCAGCACATCACCGACAATCAGCTCAATATGTTCCACCCTCACGACCCCCGCACTATCGTCCTCAATGAGGTATTAATCGAACTCCATAATCCCCGCCTTCATGCCGAGATCTCCCGCCTCCGTGAATGCCTCACGCGGCGGGACGCCATCCGTACTCGCCAGTCGGACATTCGACGTCTTGAGACGGAACTGACTCGGGACCAATTTCACCTGGACATGGACTTTTCCTCAGTCCGGAAACGCCTTCAGTATGCCCGGGCGATCCCCCTCATCGCCGACAAATACGCCGAGCTTCATGCGAAGCCTGTGCGCCCCCGTAGCTCGCCCGAGCCCACCCCCCTTGCCCCTCGTGACGCTGGACCCAGCGAGATGCCCCGCCTTCAAGGGGAAGGTGGTAAGCGTCGACGCAAGTGTTTCCAGTGCAAGTCGGAGGAACACCTGGTGGCACAATGTCCTGAGCGGCGGGCTCGGGAACCATGCCAGTGGTGTGGGAGTCGAGCTCACCGGCTCGACGTTTGCCTCATTCGACGCCTTTCTCCGATGACGCCAGCGCACGTAGACCCAGACTCTCGCCCTCGGTGGTGCGGGAAGTGTCTGAGGTACGATGCCACGCACGAGGAGATTAAGTGTCCTATGTACGAGATGTGCTGGGACTGTGGAGAGAGGGGGCGCTTTATGTTCCTACGTCGACACACCTGCCCCCGCACCCCCTCTCCTGTCCCCGCGAACATCCCTGCCGAAGAAGACTACGCCTATACCAGTGACTAGTTGAAGTCGAGGCGACTTCAATTCTGACGGGGGGGTAGTGTTACGATTCATCTTGGCCTCTCACTTTGCGCCTTCTGACTCCTGTACTTTTACGACGTATTCCCATGACTCACGCTTCTCGGCTTCCATACCGCACCTTGCGCCTCGGCGATAGGATGGCCAGTTTTACGCTTTGTTTCGTCCGCTGACCATTTCTGAGGCACGCGTCGTTCCGCGGGATTTCCTTGTACTACTTATGACCATTCCCTTGTTCTCGCTTTTGTACAATTACACCAGGCTCGCGCCATATGTTTGCATCGTGCAAACATCCTGTACTAGTATATAAGTCACGCCTTACCTAGCTTGTACGGTAGACTTGACTTCTTGTGTAATACCACATTGTCTTTGCCTCACGAACGCCTCGACTCGCCTTTGCGCTTGAGTCTTCATTTCAGCTCGCCCTTGCGCTTGAGCCTTGCCTCTCTACTATTGCGCTTGGTACCAGGGATACCAAGCGACACTTGTGCATCACCGAACTGAGTCTTAATCGACTCGCGCTCTTCCGATCCCGTTGACTTAGACGCGGTACACGTCGTACCTAACGCCCCTGTGGTGGCGTTACACTTGTCGTACATTCGAGGCCCATTAGTAAATGATTGGGTCAACGAACAGGCACAATGGTTAGAAGATCAAATAGCAGCGGGAGTCCTCCGACAAAACGAAGTTTTATGGACCACTGTCAGAGACCGATTCGTACAAGCCTACACCGACACATCTGAGCAGACCAACGCACGCAAAGCGCTCCAAACCCTCATGATGAAGGGAGGAGACATCGACACCTACGTTGCAACATTTCAAAATCTCGTCACCAAAGCCGGGTACAACCCCGATGAAGCCACGACGCTGGAGTTATTCCAGGATGGGCTACCAAACCAGTTAGTAGTCAACGCTGTCTGCTTCCAGCACCCTGTCAATTGGGAGCAGTGGAAGGCAGCCGCTCGGTTGCAGCAGGCTGAATACCTTAAAGGATCGCCTCGGCAAAGGCAAACCTCAACGAAAGAAAGGAGGCCAAAGCCGAGAGCAGTGGGTCCAAGCCCTTAAAGGCACTCGCGATCCCAACGCCATGGATGTTGGACGCGCCAGAGCCTCCGTGGCCCTCACCGACACCGACAAAGCTCGACTTCAAAAGGAGGGACGATGTTTTAGATGTCGTGCGCAAGGGCACATCTCGCGTAACTGTCCTCAAAAAGGCATGCGAGTGGCTGCCGCTACATCTTGATGAACAGCGCACATGAAGGGATGATACTCACAGTGACAAGAGGACTGTGGTGAGATATCAAGGGTGGCTGGAAGCAGCAACAGAGTATAATCAAGCAAGTGAAGCAGAGGTTGAGTCTGGCACACAACAGATGAGAACTGATGTTTATACAAGAGGATAAGACATACCTGGCACACAACAGATGAGAACTGATGTGGACCAGGAGCGTACAGGGTACTCTACTTATACTCCTACAGAGGGTGACGCTGGTAACAGCAAGTCACAGTAAATACAAGGCGCATTGTTCTGTACACGGACAAAGGAGTGGATACAAAGAGAACAAGGCGTAAAGAACAAGAAGAGTCCAGACTATGATATCATAGTGACATCACAATAAAGATAAGAACAAAGGAAAGTACATAGACGTAGTACAAGGGCAATCCAGAGTGGTCCATGATGTCATGTACATGTGTGATGTCATAGATAAGGGAATACAAGAAGTCCGAGATTGTAAAGATCAAAATAATCTAATTTACAAGTCCTGTATATCTAATCTAAAGCAGTCCGTTATCTGCGTGTCCATTGAGCCGCTAAGTGCGCACAGGTCACTTATCAACACATCTGCCATGGCGCCAACCTCCGTATCCCCGCGATCATCAGCACCGACTCCCTCGAGTTCAAGTATACCAACTCCCGCCGTCTCTTCTTTCGCCATACAATCTAGTCGCGTATTATCGAACGAAGAGCAGGCGGATCTACAGATCGCAGCGATGAAGGCACAGACCCAAGAAGTGCGGGACCTCATGGTAGAAAAG
Source organism: Lactarius hatsudake (assembly GCA_024734325.1). Taxonomy (NCBI): domain Eukaryota; kingdom Fungi; phylum Basidiomycota; class Agaricomycetes; order Russulales; family Russulaceae; genus Lactarius; species Lactarius hatsudake. Next base: position 1,231,359 of record JANSJP010000005.1, on the reverse strand, counting down.
TTATTTGGACGAGAGGATTTTCTCGACGCTTGAACCCGGCGGCCTGGGCTAGAGCATTAAACCTAAACGTGTACACTAGCAGATATCGATCCATGCAAATCCCAGTATTATTCAAATCTGCACACGCAACGGCTGAACGACAAGTCCTCATCGACTCAGGAGCCACCGACAATTTTATATGCTCCTCACTTTTAAAACGACTTCAAATCGGAACACGGGAGGTGACTCATCCCATCCGCATTTGGAATGTAGACGGCACCCATAATCAGGACGGTGCGATCACGCAATACATGGATCTTACCGTGCGAACAGGAAAGGAAGAAAGGACGCTTCGCTTCTTGGTTACAAACCTGGGAAGGGACAAAGTGATCCTGGGATACCCCTGGTTCACGGCCTTTGAGCCCGCAATCAAGTGGGGAGACGCAACGCTGAACGAAGAGTTCCAGCCGGTCGTAGTCTTGAGTCTTCATTTGTCAGATGAAGCCACACCCATGGAAGCCTCCATTCGAGCGTTGGAGACGTATAAACTTGACGAGGAGGCGTGGGAGCAGCTCATGGACGACGAGCGGGAGCCCCAGATCGCCTTTTTGCGAAAGACCACAACCGCTTCTGAGTTAGCACAGCAGGAAGCCGTGAAAAAGAAGGAGCATACGTTTGAAGAGATGATCCCAGAAGAGTACCGACGCCATCGTAAAATCTTCAACAAAGAGGCGTCTCATCGGTTTCCCCCTTCTCGCCCGTGGGACCACGCGATAGACCTTCTCCCGAACGCCCCCGCCTCGCTAGATTGCAAAGTTTACCCGCTTGCACAGAATGAACAGGAGGCGTTAACCACCTTCCTTAACGAACAACTCGCAAAGGGATACATTCGTCCATCGAAGTCACCGTACGCATCCCCTTTCTTCTTTATCAAGAAGAAGGACGGAAAATTACGCCCCATCCAAGATTATAGACGGTTGAATGAACTTACGATCCGTAACCACTACCTGCTCCCCCTAATCCCAGAACTCGTCGATCAAATACGCGATGCGCGCTTATACACGAAACTCGACGTTAAATGGGGATACAACAATGTGCGGGTGAAGCTAGGAGATGAGTGGAAGGCCGCCTTCAAAACCAATCAGGGGTTATACGAACCCCTCGTCATGTATTTCGGACTTACCAACTCTCCCTCCACATTCCAAGCAATGATGGACGATACGTTCTGACCCCTCACCCTTACAAACGAAGTGATCGTCTACATGGACGACATTCTAATCGCCACGCCCCTCGATTATCCCCATCACCGCACTGTAGTACATGAGGTTCTCCGCTTGTGCGAAGAACATGACCTCTATATCAAACCAGAGAAATGCGAGTTCGAAGTGCTTGAAGTCGAATACCTTGGGCTAATCATAGGCCATGGGAATCTGCGGATGGACCCCGTAAAAGTACAGGGAATCCGAGAGTGGCCAGCCCCGAGAAGCCTTCACGAAGTACGCGCATTCCTCGGGTTTTGCAATTTCTACCGGCGATTTATCCGGGGCTTCTCTACACTCGCACGACCACTACACGACTTAACCTGCAAAGACACCCCATGGCATTGGGGGCAACGAGAGCAAGACGCGTTCGATAATGTCAAACGCAGCATTGAATGTGAACCCACATTATTATTCCCCGACCTCACGAAACCATTTGAACTGGAGGTCGACGCGTTGAACGTCGCCATCGGAGCCGTGCTTAATCAGCTCAGCCCGGACCAAAAACTACACCCCATTGTGTTCCATTCTGAGTCCTTCAGTCAGGCGGAATGCAACTACGACATCTACGACAGAGAACTACTGGCAGTCGTCAAAGCCCTACGAGCATGGCGCACGTATCTAGTTGGCTCCCCCCATAAGATTATTATCCACACCGATCACGCCAACCTCCAATATTGGAAGGAGCCCAGAAAGATCAGTAGACGAGTCGCGCGCGAATTCCTAAAACTCTCGGAATACGACTTCCTCCTAAAACACGTCTCCGGGATTAAAAACAGTCGTGCGGATGCCTTGTCACGAAGAGCGGACTACGCAGCACACGAGGAGGACAACAATGACATTATTGTCCTCCCTGCGGAGCGCTTCCTTCGAGCGACGGAAATGTCCATGCACGATATGGACATTTGGACCCAGATATCACAAAACCTTGATGAAAAGGACGTACTGCGATGGGTCGAGCCCCATAACCTGAAAAAGGTGGGGGGGCTGTGGTGGAAGAACGACGCGTTAGTTGTCGTGGGTGACAACGACCTTAAACGGGGGGTAATCACCTTTTTCCATGACACACCTGCCATGGGACACCCAGGAATCGCAAACACTTACGAGTTACTACGGCGCGACTACTGGTGGCCCAACATGCGCAAGGACGTAGAAGACTATGTCAAAGGATGCGCAACATGCCAGGCAAACAAGATCAACCCTCACCGTCAAAAACCACACCTGTTCCCCATCACCACAGACCCAAACGCAGAACCATTTGAGGTCGTCGCCATGGACTTCATCACCAAACTTCCGCCATCAGACGGATACGACTCTATACTTACTATTACGGACCACGATTGCTCAAAGGCCTCAATCTTCATCCCGTGCAACGAGTCGATTACAGCAGAAGGAGTGGCACGCCTCTACCTCCATCACGTATACCCCCACTACGGCATTCCCCGAAAGATTATCACAGACCGAGACCCCCGATTCACATCCACATTCATGACCAACCTTTGCAAGGTCCTCGGGATTCGTCAAAACATATCATCTGCATACCATCCACAGACCGACGGACAATCCGAATGTACGAACCAGTGGTTAGAACAGTACCTGCGACACTGGAGTAACGTACAACAGGATAACTGGGCCGAAGCGTTACCGGTGGCACAATTCGCCCATAACGCCTGGCCTAACGCAACAACAAAAGAAACTCCCTTCTCGCTTATCATGGGATGGGAGCCACGTACCATGTGGACACCAAAACCAACGGCGTCTCCGTCGGTGGAGCAACGCCTAGAGGACATGACCATCAGACGACAACACGCGCATGATTGCATCAAACACGCGCAAGAACTGATGGCAAAAAGGGGCAAGACGCGCTTCATTCCCTACCAAGAAGGCGCAATGGTCTGGTTAGAAGGGACGAACCTCCGGACCTTCTACCCCACCGCAAAACTCGCCCCAAAACGCCACGGTCCGTTCCGAGTGAAACGAGTCCTTTCCAACATCTCGTACGAACTAGAGCTTCCGAACATGTGGAAGATACATCCAGTTTTCCACGCGAATCTCCTTACACCATACAAGGAGACGGAACTGCACGGCGCAAACTTTATGCGCCCACCCCCGGACCTGATTGATGGAGAGGAAGAGTTTGAAGTGGAACGCATCCTTCAGTCCCGATCACATGGACGAGGGCGCAAACTTCAATTCCTCGTCCAATGGAAGGGCTTCCCAATAAGTGATAGCACGTGGGAGCCTCTTGAGAATGTTCGACACGCCCCAGACCTCATCACCGACTTCTATCGCCTAAATCCTACCGCCGAAGGGGCTGGACGAAAGATATAAAGTGTCTCACAGCGACACCACAACTGTTACGATTTGACCTGCTGACTTAGTTGTACGATTATGATACGATCCGAAGACTCGCATCCCATGACTCTTATCTCGCACCTTGCGCCTCGGTGATAGGGTTGGTTGTCTTACGCTTCTTTTCGTCCGCTGACCATTTCTGAGGCGCGCGTGACCCCGCGGGATCCACTTGTACCACATATGACTCTTCCCTTTGTTTACACTTTAGGACTCTTGACTCATGATCGCGCCATATGTTTGCTCTCTGCAAACATCCTGTAATAGTATATAAGTCACGCCTTACCTAGCTTGTACGGTAGACTTGACTTCTTGTGTAATACCACATCGTCTTTGCCTCACGAACGACCCGCGACTTGCCTTTGTGCTTGAGTCTATACTTTCGCTCCCCCTTCGCGCTTGAGCCTTGCCCACCTACTATTGTCCTTGGTTCCAGGGAAACCAAGTGACACTTGTGCATCACCGAACTGAGTCTTAACCGACTCGCGCTCTTCCGATCCCGTTGACTTAGCGTGGTACACGTTGTACCTAATGCCCCTGTGGTGGCGTTACATTAAGTCAAGTCTCTCACAGTGGTGAATCTTCACAGTCGCTCCAGATCCCAGTTTCAGGCAGAGTACATCGACAGATACAGTGACGACGAGCTTTCCGATAAAGTCAAAGGAGCCGTCGTTTGGAAAGAACACGAAGGAGTGGAAGGATATTTCCTCTTCCATCCTAACACCCAGAAATACCGACAGGTCCACTACCTTGAAGAACTACGACAGTGGGCATACATTGACTATTCCGCAAAGAAAGGCCAGTGGTACACTATCAGCATAGTACCACAGGCACTCGGAGTCGGACCCCTTACGACTCACACTACTTCTGGCATTGCCGTCGACGACGATTCCCCATCACCTAGTGTCTCAGTACCCACAACCAACCTGCCCAATCCAACGACACATTTCCAAACCCACACTATGTCCCAAACCCAACAAGCCTCGGCTAGCACGACTCTTACCAGCGGTGGCGCTGGAGGAGGAGGAGCACCCAATCCGCCCAGTGGAAGCGCACCAGTACCATCTGGCAGCAGCAGTGGTGGCGGTGGCAGTGGCGGTGGCGGTGGCGGTGGCGGTGGCGGTGGCGGTGGCGCCGCGCCAGCAGGAGCCGCACCAGCAGCGCCAGCCCCCGGAGGAAACGGACGACTGGGAGGAAACCCCCCTCCCGAGTTCACCGGAATAAGAGACGAAAGCAAGGCCTTCTTGCGAGCGTTTCGACTCTATAAGGAAATGAACCCCACCGTCGACCAACTCTCGATCCCAGCATCCAGGGCCATGACATTCTTGTCGTACATCTGAGGCCCATTAGTAAACGACTGGGTCGACGAACAAGCTCAATGGCTGGAAGATCAAATAGCGGCAGGAGTCCTCCGACAAAACGAGGTCTTATGGACCACCGTCAGAGACCGGTTCGTGCAAGCCTACACCGACACATCCGAACAAACCAATGCACGCAAAGCACTCCAAACCCTCACGATGAAGGGAGGAGACATTGACACATATGTCGCAACCTTCCAGAACCTTGTCACCAAAGCTGGGTACAACCCTGATGAAGCAACGACGCTGGAATTGTTCCAGGATGGGCTACCAAACCAGTTAGTAGTCAACGCTGTCCGCTTCCAGCACCCTGTCAATTGGGAGCAGTGGAAGGCAGCCGCTCGGTTGCAGCAGGCTAAATACCTCATTTTGAAGGATCGCCTCGGCAAAGGCAAGCCTCAGCGAAAGAAGGGCGGACAAAGCAGAGAGCAGTGGGTCCAAGCCCTCAAAGGAACCCGTGACCCCAACGCCATGGATGTTGGACGCGCCCGAGCCTCCGTGGCCCTCACCGACGCTGACAAAGCCTCCCTTCAGAAGGAGGGATGATGTTTTAGATGTCGTGCGCAAGGGCATATCTCGCGTAACTGTCCTCAAAAGAGCGTGCAAGTGGCTGCCACTACATCTGCCATGGCGCCAACCCCCGTGCCCCTGCGATCATCAACCACGGCTTCCACGAGTTCAAGTGTACCAACTCCCGCCGTCTCTTCTTTCGCCATACAGTCTAGTCGCGTACTATCGAATGAAGAGCAGGCGGATCTACAGATCGCAGCGATGAAGGCACAAACCCAGGAGGTACGAGACCTCATGGTAGAAAAGCTATTCGGAAGGGAGGATTTTCTCGATGCTTGAACCCGGCGGCCTGGGCTAGAGCATTAAATTTGAACGTGTACACTAGCAGATACCGATCCATGTGAATCCCAGTTCTCTTTAAATCTGCACACGCAACGGCCAAACGACAAGTCCTCATCGACTCAGGAGCTACCGACAACTTCATATGCTCCTCGCTTTTAAAGCGACTCCAAATTGGAACAAGAGATGTCACCCACCCTATCTGTATTTGGAATGTAGACGGCACCCACAACCAGGATGGTGCTATTACGCAATATATGGACCTTACCGTACGAACGGGAAAAGAAGAAAGGACACTTTGCTTCTTGGTTACAAACCTGGGAAGAGACGAAGTGATCCTGGGATACCCTTGGTTCACGGCCTTTGAGCCCGCAATCAAGTGGGGAGACGCGACGCTGAATGAGGAGTTCCAGCCGGTCGTAGTCTCGAGCCTTCACTTGTCAGACGAAGCCACGCCTATGGAAGCTTCCATTCGGGCGTTAGAGACATACGAACTTGACGAAGAAGCGTGGGAGCAGCTCATGGACGACGAGAGGGAACCCCAGATCACCTTTTTGCGAAAAACCACAACCGCTTCCGAGTTGGCACAGCAAGAGGCCGCGAAAAAGAAGGAGCGTACGTTTGAAGAAATGATCCCAGAGGAGTACCGATGTCATCGCAAAATCTTTGACGAAGAGGCATCTCATCGATTTCCCCCTTCTCGCCCGTGGGATCACGCTATAGACCTCCTCCCGAACGCTCCTGCCTCGCTAGATTGCAAAGTCTACCCGCTTGCACAGAATGAACAGGAAGCGTTAACCACCTTCCTTAACGAGCAACTCGCAAAGGGATACATTCATCCATCGAAGTCACCGTATGCATCCCCTTTCTTCTTCATCAAGAAGAAGGACGGGAAGCTACGCCCCGTCCAAGATTACAGACAGTTAAACGAACTTACGGTCCGTAACCACTACCCGCTCCCCCTAATCCCAGAACTCGTCGATCGAATACGTGATGCACGTCTATACACGAAACTCGACGTTAAATGGGGGTATAACAACGTGCGGGTGAAGCTAGGAGATGAGTGGAAGGCTGCCTTCAAAACCAATCAAGGGTTATACGAACCCCTTGTCATGTATTTCGGACTCACCAATTCTCCCTCCACATTCCAAGCAATGATGGACGACACCTTCCGACCCCTCACCCTTACAAACGAAGTGATCGTTTACATGGACGACATTCTAATCGCCACGCCCCTCGACTATCCCCACCACCGCGCTGTAGTACACGAAGTTCTCTGCTTATGCGAAGAACACGATCTCTACATCAAACCAGAGAAATGCGAGTTCGAAGTGCTCGAAGTCGAGTATCTTGGGCTGATCATAGGCCATGGGAATCTGCGGATGGACCCCGTAAAAGTACGGGGAATCCGAGAGTGGCCAGCCCCAAGGAACCTTCGCGAAGTACGCGCATTCCTCGGGTTTTGCAATTTCTACCGGCGATTTATCCGAGGTTTCTCCACACTCGCACGACCACTACACGATTTAACCCGTAAAGACACCCCATGGCATTGGGGGCAACGAGAGCAAGACGCGTTTGATAACGTCAAACGCAGCATTGAACGTGAACCCACATTGTTATTCCCTGACCTCACGAAACCGTTTGAACTAGAGGTCGACGCGTCGAACGTCGCCATCGGAGCTGTGCTTAATCAGCTCGGCCCGGACCAAAAATTACACCCCATTGCGTTCCATTCTGAGTCCTTCAGTCAAGCGGAACGCAACTACGACATCTACGACAGAGAACTACTGGCAGTCGTCAAAGCCCTACGAGCATGGCGCACGTATCTAGTTGGCTCCCCCCATAAGATTATTATCCACACCGACCACGCCAACCTCCAGTATTGGAAAGAGCCCAGAAAGATCAGTAGATGAGTCGCGTGCGAATTCCTAGAACTCTCGGAATACGACTTCCTCCTAAAACACATCTCCGGGGTCAAAAACAGTCGCGCGGATGCCTTGTCACGAAGAGCAGACTACGCAGCACACGAGGAGGACAACAATGACATTATTGTCCTCCCCGCGGAGCGTTTCCTTCGAGCAACGGAAATGTCCATGCACGATATGGACATTTGGACCCAGATATCGCAAAACCTTGATGAAAAGGACGTACTGCGATGGGTCGAGCCCCATAACCTGAAAAAGGTGGGGGGGCTGTGGTGGAAGAACGATGCGTTGGTTGTCGTGGGCGACAACGACCTTAAACGGGGGGTAATCACCTTTTTCCACGATACACCCGCCATGGGACACCCGGGAATCGCAAACACCTACGAATTACTACGACGCGACTACTGGTGGCCCAACATGCGCAAAGACGTAGAAGACTATGTCAAAGGATGCGCGACATGTCAGGCCAACAAAATTAACCCCCACCGTCAGAAACCGCACCTATTCCCCATCACCACAGACCTGAACGCGGAACCATTTGAGGTCGTCGCCATGGATTTCATCACTAAACTACCTCCATCAGACGGATACGACTCCATACTCACCATCACGGATCACGATTGCTTGAAGGCCTTGATCTTTATCCCGTGCAACGAGTCGATCACAGCAGAAGGGGTAGCACGCCTTTACCTCCATCACGTATACCCACACTATGGCATCCCTCGAAAAATTATCACGGACCGAGACCCCCGATTCACATCCGCATTCATGACTAATCTCTGCAAAGTCCTCGGAATCCGCCAGAACATATCGTCTGCCTATCACCCTCAAACAGACGGACAGTCGGAACGAACGAACCAATGGTTGGAGCAGTACCTTCAGCACTGGAGCAATGTGCAGCAGGATAACTGGGCTGAAGCGTTACCGGTCGCCCAATTCGCGCATAATGCTTGGCCTAACGCAACCACAAAGGAGTCCCCCTTTTCGCTCATCATGGGATGGGAGCCACGTACCATGTGGACACCAAAACCCACGTCATCCCCATCCGTCGAACAACGTCTAGAAGACATGGTCATCAGACGACAACATGCGCAGGACTGCATCAGACATGCGCAAGAACTAATGACAAGAAGGGGCAAGACACGATTCATTCCTTATCAAGAAGGCGCAATGGTCTGGCTAGAGGGTACAAATCTTCGGACCTTCTACCCCACCGCAAAGCTCGCCCCAAAACGCCATGGCCCGTTCCGAGTGAAACGGGTCCTCTCCGATGTTTCATACGAACTAGAACTTCCGAGCACATGGAAGATACACCCAGTCTTCCATGCAAATCTCCTCACACCATATAAGGAGACGGAATTGCATGGCGCAAACTTTACGCGCCCTCCCCCAGATTTGATCGACGGAGAGGAAGAGTTTGAAGTGGAGTGCATCCTTCAGTCCCAATCACATGGACGAGGGCGCAAACTTCAATTCCTTGTCCAATGGAAGGGCTTCCCAATAAGTGACAGCACGTGGGAACCCCTTGAGAACGTTCGACATGCCCCAGATCTCATCACCGACTTCTATCGCCTAAACCCTACCACCGAAGGGGCTGGACGAAAGATATAAAACGCACCACACTGACACCACCACTGCCTCGTCCCCTCATCCTTTATCCCACCATGACTACTACCCCAATCGTTTCTACCATCCAAACCCGCCGTCCTGTCGAGATTATTCTCGAAAATCTGACCGTCCCTTCGCAGGAGCTTGGTGTCCCCGCTGAGCCAGAGGGTCTCACGCCATACTCGGTTGTCCCTGACTCACCCCCCTTCCCGTACTTGCGCTTGCCACCTCTGCTCTCGCATCACTAAGCAAAGAACCCACAGTAACCGCTGAGTCGTCTGAGCCTCCCCAAACCCTTGTCGTCGCACACTCCATCGATACACCCATTACTGTCCACGTACCCGCCACACCCACTTACCCACCCGAAGTCACCGTCGCCCTGACCCCACCACCACCGTTATCACGCCCCGCTGTTCCTGCCGCCTACATCCCAGTCCCACCGTTCCCTGCTGGAATGGATCACACCTTTACGCCAGTTCCACAAACTCGCGTTGTCAAGCCCGACCCTGCCCTGGCCCTCCTCGACAATGAGGAGGACAAAGAGAATGAGGACCCGGGCATCCCCTTTTTCATCAATGACCCTGCCGCTCCCACCTTCTTCCTGCTTCTGGTCGGGGAGACGGGCACCGTTAAGCAAACGGCGCGGTATATCTATTACCGCCACAATTACCAGGAGGTTGTTGGGACTATGGGGAAGGGCCATCCTTGCTACGCATCCCAGGTCTTCCTCAACGAAGTGTACACCGGTCAGTTAGCACAACACATCACCGACAACCAGCTCAACATGTTCCACCCTCACGACCCCCGTGCCATTGTCCTAAACGAGGTACTGATTGAACTCCACAACCCCCGCCTTCATGCCGAGGTGTCTCGCCTCTGTGAATGTCTCACACGTCGAGACGCCATCCGCACTCGCCAAGCCGATATCCGGCGTCTGAAGACGGAGCTGACACGGGATCAGTTTCACCTCGACCTGGATTTCGCATCGGTCCGGAAGCGTCTTCAGTACGCTCGGGCCATCCCTCTCATCGCCGACAAATACGCCGAGCTCCATGCGAAGCCTGTGCATCCCCGAGGCTCACCAGAGTACACTCCCCTCGCCCCCCGTGACGCTGGACCTAGCGAGATGCCCCGCCTTCATGGGGAAGGTGGGGGGCGTAAGCGCAAGTGCTTCCAGTGTAAGTCGACGGAGCATCTGGTAGCTCAGTGCCCGGAGCGACGGGCCAGGGAGCCATGCCAGTGGTGCGGGAGCCGAGCTCACAGACTCGATGTCTGCCTCATTCGTCGACTTTCTCCCATGACGCCTGTGCATGTGGACCCAGACACTCGCCCTCGGTGGTGTGGAAAGTGCCTAAGGTACGACGCCACGCACGAGGAGATTAAATGTCCGATGTACGAGATGTGCTGGGACTGTGGAGAGAGGGGGCGCTTCATGTTTCTGCGTCGACACACCTGCCCCCGTACCCCCTCTCCTGTCCCTGCAAACATCCCTGCTGAAGAGGACTACGCTTACACGAGCGACTAGTCGAAGTCGAGGCGACTTCGAATCTGACAGGGGGGTAATGTTACGATTTGACCCGCTGACTTAGTTGTACGATTACGATACGATCCGAAGACTCGCATCCCATGACTCTTATCTCGCACCTTGCGCCTCGGTGATAGGGTTGGTCGTCTTACGCTTCTTTTCGTCCGCTGACCATTTCTGAGGCGCGCGTGACCCCGCGGGATCCACTTGTACCACATATGACTCTTCCCTTTGTTTACACTTTAGGACTCTTGACTCATGATCGCGCCATATGTTTGCTCTCTGCAAACATCCTGTAATAGTATATAAGTCACGCCTTACCTAGCTTGTACGGTAGACTTGACTTCTTGTGTAATACCACATCGTCTTTGCCTCACAACAACCCGCGACTCGCCTTTGCGCTTGAGTCTATACTTTCGCTCACCCTTCGCGCTTGAGCCTTGCCCACCTACTATTGTCCTTGGTTCCAGGGAAACCAAGTGACACTTGTGCATCACCGAACTGAGTCTTAACCGACTCGCGCTCTTCCGATCCCGTTGACTTAGCGTGGTACACGTCGTACCTAACGCCCCTGTGGTGGCGTTACAACGACTGCCCCGTCCCCTATCCTCTCCTCTACCATGACTACCACCCCAGTTATCTCTACTATTCAGACCCGTCGCCCTGTTGAGATCATTCTCGAGAATCTGACCTGTCCTTCACAGGATCTTGGTGTCCCCTCCGAACCAGAGGGTCGTACGCCGTACTCTGTTATTCCTGACTCACCCCCCATTCCCATGCTCGTACTCGCCACCACCACTCTCGCATCACTAGCCGAGGTACCCACACTGCCTGCTGAACCGTCCGAAACCCCCCAACCCCTTGTCGTCTCACACTCCATTGACACACCCGTCACCATCCATGTACCCGCCACACCCACATATCCACCCAAGACCACTGTTGCCCTAACCCCACCACCGCCGTTGTCACCCCCCGCCGTCCTCGCCACCCACATCCCGGTCGCGTCGTTCCCCGCCGGGATGGACCATACTTTTACGCCAATTCCTCAAACACGCGTCGTTGAGCCCGACCCCGCCTTAGCCCTCCTTGATGATGAGGAGGACAAGGAAAACAGTGACCCCGGCATCCCATTCTTCATTAACGACCCAGCCCTTCCCACGTTCTTCCCGCTCCTAGTTGGCGAAACGGGCACTGTCAAACAAACAGCACGGTACATTTATTACCGTCATAACTACCAGGAAGTCGTCGGGACGATGGGTAGGGGTCACCCCTGCTACGCGTCACAGGTCTTCCTCAATGAAGTCTACACGGGCCAGTTGGCGCAGCACATCACGGACAACCAATTGAACATGTTTCATCCCCACGACCCTCGTACTATTGTCCTGAATGAGGTTCTCGTCGAGCTCCGCAATCCTCGCCTTCACGCAGAAGTGTCCCGGCTGCGCGAATGCCTTGTACGTCGCGATGCGATTCGCACCCGCCAGGCGGACATCCGGCGACTGGAGACCGAGTTGACGCGAGACCAGTTTCACCTCGACATGGACTTCTCTTCGGTCCGGAAGCGTCTTCAGTACGCTCAGGCCATACCACTCATCGCCGACAAGTATGCCGAGCTTCATGCGAAGCCTGTGCGCCCCCGAGGTTCACCAGAACCTGCCCCCCTCTCCCTTCGGGACGCTGGACTGAGCGAGATGCCCTGCCTCCATGGGGAGAGTGGCGGGCGCAAATGCAAATGTTTCCAGTGCAAATCGACGGAGCACCTTGTGGCACAATGTCCAGAGCGGCGAGCTCGGGAGCCGTGCCAGTGGTGCGGGAGTCGAGCCCATAGGCTCGATGTCTGTCTCATCCGTCGCCTTTCCCCTATGACCCCCGCACACGTAGACCCGGACTCTTGCCCAAGGTGGTGCGGGAAGTGCTTGCGGTACGATGCCACACATGAGGAGATCAAGTGTCCCATGTACGAGATGTGTTGGGACTGTGGGGAGAGGGGGCGTTTTATGTTCCTGCGTCGACACACCTGCCCCCGCACCCCTTCTCCTATCCCCGCGAACATCCCCACAGAGGAGGACTACGCATACACCAGCGACTAGCTGAAGTCGTGGCGACTTCAGTTCTGATGGGGGGGTAATGTTACGAATTGCCTCGTCTCTCACTTAGCGTCTTCGGACTACTGTACTTTTACGATACGTTCCCATGACTCGCGCTTCTCGGCTTTCATTCCGCACCCTGCGCCTCGGCGATAGGATGGCCAGTTTTACGCTCTGTTTTGTCCGCTGACCATTTCTGAGGCACGCATCGTCCTGCGGGATTCCCTTGTACTGCTTAAAGCTATTCCCTTTGTTCCCCTTCTTGTACGATCACATCAGACTCGCGCCATGTGTTTGTCTTGTACAAACACCTTGTATTAGTATATAAGTCACGCCCTACCTAGCTTGTATGGTAGACTTGACTTCTTGTGTAATACCACGTCGTCTTTGCCTCCCGAACGACCCTCGACTCGCCTTTGCGCTTGAGTCCATGCTTTCGCTTGCCTTTGCGCTTGAGCCTTGCCTTTCTACTATTATCCTCGGTTCCAGGGAAACCGAGCGATACTTGTGCATCACCAAACTGAGCCTTAGCCGGCTCACGCTCTTCCGATCCCGTTGACTTAACGTGGTACACGTCGTACCTAACGCCTCCGTGGTGGCGTTACACGTATATTGCTTTCCTCAAGCGCATGACTTTGTTTTGTTGGCTAGGGTCTTTAAACCCTTCAGGTTGTTCCATGTAGAGTTCCTCATCGAGGTCTCCATATAGGAAGGCAGTTTTGACGTCAAGTCCAGAGATGTGCCAATCCTTCAGCGCAGTAAGCGTGAGCATCATCCGGACTGTCTCAAACCGTACCACTGGCGAGAATATTTCGTCATAGTCAATGCCTTCAACCTGAGAAAAGCCTTTGGCGACTAGCCTGGCTTTCTTACGGCCATCTGACTTTAAGTCAAATACCCATCTATTCTTGATCACCCTTCTGCCTTTTGGCGGGTTGACAAGATCATAGACTCTGCGTTTGCGAAGAGAGTCTAGTTCTTCTTCGCACACATTACGCCACTCCCCCTGGGATTCACTTGGCATTTTGAGAATGTCCTTATAGGTCCATTCACGTATATTAGAGGTATCAGGTGACTCTAGATCCACTGGTGAAACTGCTTTGGCGAGCAGAAGATCTAGAAATTTGACTCCCCCTTCCTGAGCTAGGCGGATCAGAAGTTGCTGATCAACTTTGTCTGAATTGTGCGGATTATCACTCTGCGCACTGGAAGAATCAGAATTGGCTGGGTCAGGATTTACACCTGAGACCGTCTGATCTGGACATGAACATGGCTGGGAGCTACCCGGCTGCGGTGCAGTCAACTGTCGCCATGCGAAAGATCAGAGAGATTAGGATCTGTTTCACCAACACTCCTAGCAACTGTCCTAAACCACAGAAAGCGATAACGATGTCGAACGCAGCAAGGGATTTATTGAGAGAAGACATAAGAAGTGACATGTGCGTGACCTAGATTAACTGATAGAGTGAGGCAGAAGGAAGCTGAGACCGGACAGATCATGGGAAGAAGAAGGGAAGGAGGGAGGAAGAAACGAGGGAGGACCTGTGGACATCAGTGAGGTGCCAGAGGACATGGAGGTAGAGGCAGAGGAGAAGATGGGGCAGAGAGAAGTGCTAACGGAAATACTGGCCACCAGGCTGGAAGACTGGGGAGTGGAGGACCCGTTCAACGAAAAGCAAGCCCACAAACTGAAGCTGTCCGACTTGTGACGGCAGTACCTGATGGAGGAGAAGGAAAGGAGGCAGAAAGGGCTGAGGACATTGATGGTGCGGAACCAAATTGTGATCGACACTGACATGAAGTTGCCTGTGGGGAAGGGACAGGTGATCATGACGATGGACTCGAACGATGCTGGACTACGAGCTGACGGTCGGGAGCGAAGTTGGCTTGGGGCAGTACTGCCGAACGCAAGGTCAGCTGTAACGCCACCACTGGCGTTAGTCCGACTTGGACTGCGAAAGGGGGTTCACGACTTAGCGAGATATATTCCTCGAGGTCACGTGACCTATAATCGCGAGATACACGGCGCTTCGGTGTAGGGCACATGATCTGACTCCGTACACTAGGGCAAGTCGTGCCACTAGGTAACCCGATAGTCGGTGAAGTCGACTTGTGCGGAGAGGCAAGTGAAGCACACAGGAGCGACGAGAAGAGAGTGGTGATTGAAGAAGACCAAGATGGCGTATCTTGGTCTTATTGAGCCACTATTTATACATCTACGAGGTAGCTTTAAAGCTCCTCTCCAATCCATGCAACGAATAGCTAAAGTAGCTCGAACCCCTACTATCGCTGTCCTAGTCCTGAGTCATGCCACATCGGCATGTGATTCTGTACTACTGCTGATCTGATCGACTAAGTCCATGACACATTACGACTTACTAAGGGGTCATCACCGTAAAGTAAGCGTCCACTTCGACGAATCGTGACATCACCCCCTTTTCAGCCGCGACGACCACGGCGCCGAGGGGTCGCGATACCTCCTAGCCCACCCTTCCTGAACTGACTCCACCCGATTGTGGATATCCGCCATCTCCAACCGAAACTTCGAGCGGGCCACGTCCCCCTGGATTCCGCCCAATGCCTGGGAGAGGGCCAGGAGTCGGTGCTCGATGCGCTCAGCCTCCTTCTTCAGCGAGCGGAATCTGTGCAACTCAGCTTTAAGCCCCACATCCCTCAACTCATTCACTGCTGTATCGAGGCGATGTTGGCTGGCGTGGCCGGCAGCGAGGGCTTGGCCTCGAGTTCCGTATAGTACGGCTTGCCCCACTCCCGGACTTGCGGCTCGGCGTACAGGGGCTTGGAGAAGGTTTTGTCGCTGTCCGCGGCGAGCGCGAGGACCAGCGGGTCCGGGGTCATGATGACCTGGACATAGGCGGCTTGAGTGGTGACCCCCTGGGAGTCGGTGATGGGGAAATGGACGAACTTGTCCCCTTGGTTGTGAACGTAACCATAGGGGGCAAAGCGGGCATCGGAAAGCCGGCGGTTAAGCACGGCGGTGTGGTGTGAAGTGGAAGGGAGGTCTACCCTCAGGGAACCTCGGTAGAGGGGGCGGCCCACCGTGTCGAGTGTGTAGGGTGTTTCGTCGGGGTAATCAGAGTCGGTGGTAGTGATAATGAATGGGTGCTCAGCTGGATACCATTCCTTCAACTCCCGCTCGGGTTGTTCTTGGATTTGGCGCGCATCATCGCGTCGAACGACTTCCTCTTCTCCAGGATTCTCGTTCTCCTCGTTGCTGCCTGCGCCAGCTGCTCGAGCCTCCATCTCTTCGCTACCTCCCGCCACTCCTCCCATCGTCGCGTGTTCGGGTTCTTGGCCATTGTCGACCCAGTACTCCACTCGAACCGGGAGAGGTCCCGGTGAGGGAGCCGCACAGTCTCGGAGAGCTGCGCGAAGCCGATCAACTTCAGCCTG
The DNA here is from genome assembly GCA_024734325.1 of Lactarius hatsudake. Taxonomy (NCBI): domain Eukaryota; kingdom Fungi; phylum Basidiomycota; class Agaricomycetes; order Russulales; family Russulaceae; genus Lactarius; species Lactarius hatsudake. The sequence goes on along the minus strand of JANSJP010000005.1, from coordinate 1,215,006 downwards.
CGTATAGGGCGTGATGTTGAGGTGCTGGCCGTCGGCGCCGAGCATCCAGTAGGTGGTGGGGGTGTTGGGGTTGTCGAGATCTTCGATGGCAGCGAGGTTGCCGACCGCGGCGGTGAGCTCTTCGTGGGTGAAGGATCCCCGGAGACGGGGAGCAGCATGGGAGGAATAGGTGGAAGAGGGAAGGGACATTGTGGTGTGAGTGATGAATCCAGTTTGGGGGATGGGGTGTACTCAGCGTTGTCAAGCTCGCTTATATGTGCTTTCGCGGCCTTCAAGCTCCGCTCGTACTCCGCTATCGCCTCCTTGGCGAATACGTCACTCTTATCGACCCCACTGGTTGTCCAAGTCAGGGTAGCCCTTCCATTTCACGAGGTATTGGAGTTTTTTGCTTCTGCCAAAGTGCCGATGGTCCAGAATACATTCGATTTCGTATTCTTCTTCTCCATCGACTAGATCTGGTGGTGGGCGTTGGAAATTTTCTCCGTGCATGGGCGTTTCTCGATAAGGCGTGAGTAAATCGATGTGAAACACGGGGTGAATACTCCACTGCATGGGAAGCTCAAGCTGATAATTGACTGGTGACAAAACGCGTGTGATTTTGAAGGGTCCATGCCGTCGTGCCGCAAGCTTGGCGGTCAGTTGATTGGTTCGGAGATGTCGCCCTTCTAGCCACACCTGGTCCCCTTCTCGGTATTTGGGCGTATCTCGGTGTTTGATCCACAACGATTGGGCCCTTTTGATAAGGGTCTGGGCTTCTTTCCGTGCTTCTCAGAATTGTTGGAGCCGTGTGAGAACCAGCGGGATGGGAGACGGCTTATCGATCCAATCAGCGCGCGGATCATATCCCATCATTAGCGAGAATGGAGACTTCCTTGTTGCCTCATGTGGCCAATTGTTATGCGCGAATTCTGCCATGGGTAGAAATTGCGCCCAGTTATCTTGGTGCTCGTTGGCCCAGAACCTGAGGTATTGTTCCAACCATTGATTGGTGCGTTCGGATTGCCCGTCCGTGCGGGGGTGGTAAGCGGTTGATATGTTTTGATAAATTCCCAGGATTCGACACAGCTCGCGTGTAAATTTTGACGCGAAGCGCGGGTCACGATTGCTGATAATCTTTGCCGGTAATCCGAATCTCCGGAATATGTGGGTGACGTACAGCGCAGCGGTTTCCTCCGCCGATATCTCCTCGTTGCAGGGGATGAAGACGGACGCCTTGGTACAGTCATGATCCGTTACCGTGAGGATGGAGTCGTACCCCTGCGAAACCGGTAATTTAGTGATGAAGTCGAGGGCTATGACTTCAAACGGCTTAGCGTCGGTTATCGGAGTAATTGGCGTCAGTGGTGCTTTCGTTGGACGGTTGTTGACTTTGTGACGCTAGCATTCTGCGCATCCTTGGACGTACTCAGTTACGTGCTTCAGCATCTGTGGCCACCAGTGGGTTCGTTCGATGATTCTCAATGTCCGTTTGATTCCTGGATGCCCGTATACTGGGGGGTCGTGATGGTTGGCTATGATGGTGTGAATCGCTTCTAGCCCTCCCGTGATCACCCTTGCTCCTTGCCGGTACCATACTCCGTCAATCCGTTTGAGCTTGTGTGGATCTATCCAGGGGCGTAAGATGTCTTCGTTTTGTTCGTGGGCTTCAGGCATCTGTGATGTCGAAGCTCGTACGAATACTTTCTCGGGTAGCACCATGACTCCTTTGTTGTCTCTTCCTCCTTTGTCGTAGTCGGGTCTTCTGGATAGCGCGTCAGCGCGTCCGTTGTTGGTCCCTTTGATGTGATGGATCTCAAAGTCGTATTCCATGAGTTCAAGCACTTCTCGGGCTACACGTCGACTTATCTTTTGGGGCAATTTCCAATGTGTGAGGTTGAGGTGATCGGAGAAAATTTTGATTTTGTGTGGCAAGCCAGCTAGGAACGGTCTCCAGTGTTGTAGGGCTTTGACGATAGCCAGAAGTTCTAGGTCGTAGATGTCGTAGTTGCGCTCTGCCTTGTTTAAGGTGGCGGAGAAGTAGCCGATGGGGTGTCGTTTTCTGTCTTTCTTCTTCTGTAGGAGTACTGCGCCCACCGCGTATCCCGATGCGTCTACTTCAAGTTCGAATTGGTCTGTCAGTGTGGGGTGTGCGAGTACGGGTTCACTGGTGACGAGTCGTTTGAGGGTTTGAAAGGCCGTTTCTTCGTCTTTGCCCCAGGTCCAGTCGGCCTCCTTCTTTGTGAGTTTGTTGAGTGCTCGTGCGTGCGTGGCGAAACCGCGAATGAAAAGGCGGTAAAAATTGCAGAAGCCCAGGAAGGAGCGTACGTCGCGTACCTTTGTGGGGGTGGGCCAGTCGCGTATGCCTGCAATTTTGACGGGGTCCATGCGAGTTACCCCCTTTTCAAGGATTACCCCCAGGTAATCCATTTGCGGTTGGTGAAACAGGCACTTCTCCAGTTTGAAGTAGAGGTCGTGGTCGAGTGCGATTTGCAGGACTGCGCTGACTGCGTCGATGTGTGCTTGTAAGCCTGCCTCCTTGCTTGTAGCGATGCCTATGTCGTCCATGTAGACTCGTATGATCGTTCCGCGCACTTCGTAGTAGGGGATGATGTCGCCGAAGATGTCGTTCATCATGTTCTGGAAGGTGGCTGGGGAGTTGGTCAGTCCGAAGTACATGACCAATGGTTCAAAGAGTCCATATTTCGTCTTGAAGGCTGCCTTGGGTTCGTCACCTTCCTTGACTCGTATATTGTTATACCCCCATCGTACGTCGAGTTTGGTGTAGATACGTCCGTTTCTGAGGTCGTTGATGAGTTCCGACATGAGCGGTAGTGGGTATTGATTACGTATGGTGCATGCATTGATCTTTCAGTAGTCTTGGACCAGGCGTAGTTTGCCGTCTTTCTTTTTGATGAAGAAGAAGGACGACGCGTAGGGCGACTTTGAGGGGCGTATGTAACCCATCTTGAGCTGTTCGTCTAGCCACTTGCGCAGTTGTTCGTCTTCGTCTTGTGACATGGGGTAGACTTTGCAGTCGATGCTGGTCGGTGTGCCTGGTTTAAAGTCGATGGCATGATCCCATGGTCGTGATGGTGGGAATCGATGAGATGCTTCCTCATTGAATATCTTGGCGAAGCGTTGATATGGTTCGGGAAGGACTGCCGCTACGGTGTTCTGGTTAGCGGCAATGGCTAGTTCAGTGGCTGTGGTACGTATCTGGCATTCTTCCTCCAATTCCTGTACTATGCTTTCTGCCTCGTCGGCGGTGATGGCGCTCGCAATAGTGGTTTGTGGTCTTGTTGGGTCGATGGAGCGAATTACCACTGGCAATGCGTTTTCGTGGATGGTGGCATGAGCCCAGCTGATGGTTGGTTCGTAGGTCGCGAGCCAGGGGTAGCCGAGGACTAAGTCTTCGTTCCCGATGTCCGTTATTAGGAATCTCATAACTTTGTTAATCCCTTTTGTCTGAACGTCGAGGTCGACGAAGTGAGTGATGGACCCAGCTTTGTTTTCGGTGTTATCTATGTTCCATATTTTCTTGGGTCGCTCGAGGGCTTGTAGCCCGAGGCCCATGCGTTTTGTGAACGCGGGTCTCATGAAGTTGTCGGTGGCTCCTGAGTCGACGAGCCCTTTTATGTCGGCCATGGAGTAACTGGTGCGAATCGAGACTGGAATTCGAAGCGAACGGTAGCGAGTCATGATTACAGAGTTACAATTAACTGCCCTCACCCAGGCCGATGGGTTTAGGCGTCCTGAAAACCCTCTTGGGTCCATAGGTCCTTGAATATGAGGTCCTTGACCTCGTCACTAGCTCCCCTTATGGTATCCATCCATCCCTTGGCTTGCTCTTCTGGGGTTGCTTCGGCGCGGCGCGCGGTGGTTGACTCTTGACTGTAGTAGTCGGTGTCTGCGCTTCGACTGGTGCTGGGTCTTGGTTGGTACGGCTGCCGTGGTTTTCTAGGTCGCGTGCAATCTCGTGAGAAGTGGCCGGGGTTATTGCAGTTGTAGCAGATGACTTCCCTCATGTCGCGGCGTTGTCCGCCTCCTCTCCCCTGCCCTGGTCCTCCTCTTGGTGGGAAAGGGGGGCGTTGATACCCCCCTCGATTCGGATCTCCTACTTCTGCGAGGCGTGCGCGGGTTCGGTCCACCGAGGTGTCCATTGTGTTGGGGTCGTATCGTGGTGGTGGGAATCGTGGTGGGGCCCACTGTGGTGTGTACCCGCGCATCTGGGTTGGTCGAGGTTGCGGCGCGTTCCGCTGAGTGTTTGTGGCGAGGCCTAGCCGTGCGCGCAGGTGGATGTATTGCTTCTGTCGGCGCAAGGCCGCCTCCTTCCATTCGTTGAATGACTGCGGGTCGTCGAGTTCATAGATTTTTGTAAATAAGGCCCTCGGGAGCCCCGCCGTGAACCGATCCAATGTTTGGCGGTCGTTGAGTCGGTAATCAGCTTTCCGCGCTAGCTGCTCGAAGTTGGTAACGTACGAATCGATATCGTCCCCTATCATCTTAAATCCTTTGGCCAGCGTGGCCTGCGCTTGTTCTTGTTCGAGTACGTTTGAGAAACGGTCCGAGAATCCGGCCGTCAGCGTGTCCCACAAGAATGGGTCGTATCGATTGCGTCCATGGTGGAGTTCGTTGTTGAGCCATTGAAGGAAACCGAGGGTCCAGTTAGATACTCGAGGCCCTTTGATGAAACCCAGGAAGAGTAGACATCACTGATAGACATTGGTCATGATCGGCGCTTCTGAGTTCTGGCCCCAGTAAATGTGCCACTGGGTGAGGAACGACTCGTACTCATCTCTGTTCCCGTCGAAGGTGTTTGGCGGTTCTCCCACTAGTTTGTCGCCCCCATGGGGTGGTCCTGGTGCTGGCCCTGCTGCTGGTGGTGGTGGTGACGGTGGTCCTCCTCCAAACGGGTGCCCTCCGCCTCCTCCTCCAAATTGAGGTTGTCGTCCTCCTCCTCCGCCTCCTGGTGGTCCTTGGCCGAAATTGCCTCCAGGTCTTCTGGGTGGTGGCGGTCCTCCTGCTCCTGGAGGTGGGTCAGGGATGTCGGGGCCTACCGCCCTAAATATGGCCGCATCGTCGGCCATCATGCGATGTCCGGTGCTGGGGTTGATAGGGCGTAGATAGGCTTCCGCTTCTTCCGTTATCCTTCGTGCTTCTTCGGTCGCTATGTCTTCTCGAGTAACTGTTGCGGTTGCCATTTCTACGGGTGCGTGAACCTCAATCTCTTCTGGTTCGTTTATGCGGAGGGACTCAGCTGTTTGGATTATTTCCCCCAGCATCAGGAAAACATATGTTTTTCTTATTTATACTTTCTGTTCTTTTATCGCTTTCAGCAAGGGAATAAAGGACCCTTTCAGAAAAGAACCAACTACTTGCAAAAAGACATCCCCTCTTCTTTTTCTGTACTTTTTATACTTTTTAGGCATATTTCTGGGGAAAATTTTGGATTTTGGTCCGATTTTTTGAAATTTTGGTCCGATTTATTACCATATATGGTAATTTTCGGACCAAAAAATAAGGTTTGGTCCGATATTTCCATTTTTGGTCATTTGGTACTCTACTTTTCCTGTACTTTTTTTGGCAGTTCAGCAAGTAAAAAAAAAAGAAAGAGGGATTTCTTTTTCTTACTTTTTCTAATTGTTTTCTGAAAAGAATTGAAAAGTATAGAAAAGTGTGAACAAGTAAAACATAGGTTTTCCTGATGCACTTCGGATTCGTCGTCAGCGTTTGTTTCTTCGTCTTCTCCGCTCGTTTCTGATGGAGCGGGAGTTCTTGGTTCTGATGTACTAGGTTCCTCTTCTGGTTGTCCGTCTATGCGTCCCCACTCTGCTCGTGTAGGGAGGTTTCTTGAGTCGATGTCGCAGTTGTAGTTACGTCCCACTGGGCGTATGACGTCATATCGATTGTCTACAGGGTTCCACGTGATCTCCACCCAGCACAAGTTATCAAAGTTGAACTCAACGGGGCAGTATCGGGTTGGCCCCGATGCGAAGTCTACGAAGTAGCCGGTTTCTCCTCGGTACTCTCTCCACCTAGCGGCTCCTAGGAATTGTTCTGGTACGTTGCGGTCTCCCCTGCGTTCGAGGGAGTAGGTTTGAAAGTTTCTCCACTGTTCTCGAGTTGTGAACGCCACGATGAAGGGATCTTGGTCTTAATGTAACGCCACCACTGGCGTTAGTCCGACTTGGACTGCGAAAGGGGGTTCACGACTTAGCGAGATATATTCCTCGAGGTCACGTGACCTATAATCGCAAGATACATGGCGCTTCGGTGTAGGGCACGTGATCTGACTCCGTACACTAGGGCAAGTCGTGCCACTAGGTAACCCGATAGTCGGTGAAGTCGACTTGCGCGGAGAGGCAAGTGAAGCACACAGGAGCGACGAGAAGAGAGTGGTGATTGAAGAAGACCAAGATGGCGTATCTTGGTCTTATTGAGCCACTATTTATACATCTACGAGGTAGCTTTAAAGCTCCTCTCCAATCCATGCAACGAATACATCTGCAAATGTGGACCCTGTCAAAGCTGTCAGGGACCGGTCGCTGACTGTCGCCAACCGGTCCCTGACAGCTTTGACAGGGTCCACATTTGCAGATGTAGCTAAAGTAGCTCGAACCCTACTATCGCTGTCCTAGTCCTGAGTCATGCCACATCGGCATGTGATTCTGTACTACTGCTGACTGATCGACTAAGTCCATGACACATTACGACTTACTAAGGGGTCATCACCGTAAAGTAAGCGTCCACTTCAACGAATCGTGACATCAGCGAAACACTTCATGCTGGAGCTGGACCTGCAGCAACCGCTGCAAGAGTTCCGAGGGAAGCGAGGGATGGTCGGCTTCGACACGGAAGGAAAGATGCTGTATATTGGATGAGGGCGGAACAAAGACGTTTTCGTGGCGATGGCACCGAACACGTTCATCCGGTGTGAAGAGGAGCCATGTGGGGCGGGGTACAACACAGGAAGGCCACAACTATCGTGGCGGCACTACCGGCAGGTGGTGATGATGTTCGCGCACTTCTTGGCGAGGATCCCAGAGCTATCGTTTGCGACGCCTTGGGGGAGGAGTGTGTACGAGCTGAACCTGGAGAGCGTGAGCGTGAAATGGGACCAGGTGACGAACGTACTGTAAGCAGAACTGCAAGCAGTCATCGAGAAGAAGCTGACAGGAAAGATGGACTGAACAGAGACCACAGAACGATCAAGCTGAACCAGAGGAACACGGAGAAGCTGGACGAGCTAATGTCAGAGGGGTACGAAGAATGGGTGGAGAATGCGCCGAGGTTGTGGAAGAAAGATGGGTTCCTTGAGAGGCACTCGCCGATTGTGGTGACGTCTCGGTACGGGCAAAACGTGGAAATCTCAGAAGGAGGAAACAAGACGTGAGAGGCGTCGAACTGGAACAAGGAGCGAGACTACTCGAAGGTGGCATTCACGATGGTGGCACTGGCGACGCTGATAGAGTGAGTGGGATGACTGGGAAGGAGACAAGCTGACGAGTTGCGGGCAGGTGCACGGAAGTGACATCGTGGGAGGTGTTCGACCCGAAAGTCCTGAAGCGGACATTCGGGACACTGTACGATGGGGATAACAAGAACAGCCAAAAGAAAGTAAACCTACAGAGGCTGCCAATGATGACTGAAGAGGGTACGGAGATCGCGATATACGACAAGAGCGGAAGAAAAATACCGCGGCGGCAAGCGACGCAACAGATAGAGGATCCTGCATGTGGGGTGCTGATGGACCTCGTGAACGTGCACAACCTGTTCCACCCTTCGCGGGAGTACCCACTCAGTGAAGACGACAGGATGGAGGAGTACGATGAGCTGAGGCCGGAGACCGGGAGGGTGGACGTGTACCCTCTGGGGTTCCTGCGAACTGTGGGAAATGTGCAAGCCGAGGGGATACCGCCATGTTTCTACAAAGGGATCAAGGAGATCAGCAGCAAGGTGCGTGCAGACCCGAACGGAGGAAACGAAGGCAGCAGCAGCAGCAGCTCGAGCAGCATGAGCAGCAACGAAATGATGACGAAGATCCCACGCATGCAGGTGATCAAGCCGATCTTGTCACAATTCTACAACTACATTTCGCACCGGGCGGCAAGCCGAGCAGGAGATATGGACACAGAGAAAGGGACTGTGACTGCGGCGTTAGCAGGGGCATTCGCGACCACGGCAAAAGACAGAGCGACTGCAAGAGGCAAACAAGAGCAGTGCCGTGTCGCACTACCATGGAAGCGGTTCCACGACAAAATCAGCTGCTACGACTGTCCTGTGAGCTGCCGAGGAGAAATTGTGTACGCGGTGAATGTGAGGGCGCTGAAAGTGAGAACTGGAAGGTAAGGGAATGGTGCCCACAGGAGAGCAGAGAAAGGACACTGAATACCCAACAGGAGCCTGTTCTCTGATGCGAGTCCGCGCAATGTCTCGAATAATCATAGTAGGAGGCCTATCTCCATAGACATTTTCAGGACGAGTAACTGGTTTCCTTATACGCCCCGATCTCCTAGGTTCACTAGGACCAGGTACTGGAACAGGGGGTAAAGGCGGAGGTAGCTGCGATCCAGATCCTCCAGTAGAACTACTAGGAGGAGGTCCAGCGGCCGGCTGGGGAGCGCTTCTCCCTTTGGTATTAGGAGGCTCAGGTGGTAGGTCGTCATCATCACCGGGAGTGGTATCGTCATTTGACAGTTCCTCTGGAGCTGTGTCATCTAACTGAGTTACACCACGGGGCATACTCCTAGAATTATCTTTAGGACATCTAGGAAATAACGCTTCATCAAAGAGAGCCTTGTCCGAATAGAACAAGGTATTTGGTGTGCGCATGAAGACATCAGCCTTCATTCCAGCTCCTCTTCCGAGGTAAATCATTAGCTTGCTTTTGGGAGAAAGTTTATTCACCCGGCGAGCTTCTGGAATATGTACATAGGCGCCACAACCAAATACTCTGAGATGCGATATGTCAGGGACGTCATTGTGTAATAGTTTGTAAGGAGTCTGCCATTTGAGGCGACTTATGGGGGTTCTATTGTAACAATGTGCAGCATGTTGTACTGCAAATTCCCACCAACTCTGTGGTAAACAAGCATCAAGGCGCATGGCCTGAGCTTTGTCCATTATGGTACACATAAAGCGCTCAGTGCGCCCATTTGCTGTGGCGTATGTGGCGCAGACTGTAGCACTGTTATGCTGGCATCCTTAAGCTGCTTTAGGAAAGCGTCCGATTTATATTCACCGCCGGCATCAGACATCCATTCTTTTATGGTAGCGTTAAATTGATTTTTTATTAATGCAAGCCACTGCTTTAGTGCCGTAATAGCAGAGGCCTTATCCCGTAAAAGAGTGATCCATGCAAACGAAGTATAATCATCAAGGAAGATGATAAAATACTTGTATTTATGGTATGACGGTATAGGGAAGCTTTTCAAATCAGAATGGATTCGATTGAAAGAGGCTTTAGCCCTTGTATCGGACGGAGGATGTGAGGCAGCAGGCATTTTGCCTTGTGCGCATCCAGGACATATTACATCAGAGGCAGGAATCATAATCCCTTCTGGAAAGCCCTTAGTGTGTTCCTTAGCTCGTCTTAGAACCTCTTTGGATGGGTGTCCGAGGCGACGATGCATAAGGTCATAGTCTACATTAATTAATGCAGACTGGTTCGCAATATGCGACTCAGTTAGAGTGGATATAGAGGCATCTAGCCAATATAGGGATTGTCCGTGAAGAAGGGGTTTACATTGGACAATCTTTTTGTTTTTATGTAGCAAGTTAATATGCCGCGAGTTCCCCAAAACGCGCAAACCTTGCTGTAGAAAAACTCCCATAGATAGAAGACGCGTGCTCATAGAAGGTATGTATAGAACCGGATATACCCGAGTAGTAACGGGTTTGTCTGCGACGTAATGTTCTAGCAAGACTGTTCCGGTTCCTTCAACGTACAACATTTGAGCTGCTGTCTTTACAGGAATTCGTTCAGACTTAGCAATTTGCTTGTAATCGATGAAGTCACTAAGTTTATTAGTGAAGTGTGCTGATGCTCCTGAGTCAAGGAGCCACATATTTTGAGTGCGCTTTAAACACTCTGCGCATTGACTGAAGTACTCATTGTGCTCACACTCAAGTAAATCGAGGAGAGCACTGCTAATATTGTACATATTGAGTGACTTCGGTACTATTACATGCGAATCCCGTAGATATACGTAACCGTTACAACTGCCATCCCTTAGACTTTTTGGGGGCAGGGCTAATACTGTAACGTTATCAGCATGTGGTGCGCAAAGTGAAGAGAAGACGTACTCTTCTTCATCAGATCCCCAATCAAGGGAGATCTCGTCATCCGGTCCGGTTAGAAAAGACTCCGGAGTCAGCGAACGGCCAGTAGAGGCCGGTGTCGGGATAAGAGGGTCGAAACGGGGGTCCGTTGGACGACCATTATCATACAGGAACTGCTGGTTACTGCGCCAAATTGCTTCAATTTTGTCGTTAGAACGTGATCCACTAAGGGTGTCTTTTTCGCAAGTAGCCAACTTGACTGTTGCTTCAACAATTGAAGCAGGATTGATGTAAGGAGGCGTGGGGGCACGGTTTTCTTTATCAGAATCCCCATCGCTTATCGTCAGTCCCGATAAGTCAAGTTGGAGAGCGTTAGAACGCTCACCGAATATTTCCGTGTCATCTAGCCCGGCGATATTCATGATCGGTTGTGCGCTGCCAGAAGGCTGCTGCGACATATCGATATCGACATCAGAGTCATACTCCTCATCCATGAATTTTTCGATACGGGGACGCATCTGCGCGTCAATCTCGGCAAAGCGCTGCTCAAGCGTCTTTACGGTCTGGACTGTAGCGGGTACATCCAGCCGTTCAGCGAGCGTCAATGCCTTATTGACGGAAGGGAAGAAGCCAGGGGTCCTCTGAGGTGAGGAGGATTCGACTTCGATCTGCGTAGAGACACCAGATGACCCAATATGAGTCACCTTGTGGGAAGTAGGAGGGGCTAATGCGGCGACAGAAGCAATATGCGAGTGCTGTGGAGCACGGGCAGGTGCCTTGCCTTTCCCTTTGCCTTTGCCTCTTCCGGATCCACGTCCTCCACGCTGCCTAAAAGGCTGCTGCTGATTGGACGGGCCGGGAGTGCTAGGCTGCTGCGACGTACCCTGCTTCGAAAAGTGAGGGTCGGTGTGCTTCCGTTTAACGGCAGAAAGCTTCTGTGCGTTATGAACGGCCTTATGCTGTCCTCGATTAGTCTCATCAGGAAAACATATGTTTTTCTTATTTATACTTTTTGTTCTTTTATTGCTTTCAGCAAGGGAATAAAGGACCCTTTCAGAAAAGAACCAACTACTTGCAAAAAGAAATCCCCTCTTCTTTTTCTGTACTTTTTATACTTTTTAGGCATATTTCTGGGGAAAAAATCAGATTTGGTCCGATTTTTTGAAATTTTGGTCCGATTTATTACCATATATGGTAATTTTCGGACCAAAAAATAAGGTTTGGTCCGATATTTCCATTTTTGGTCATTTTATTTTGTCCATTTTTGGTCATTTGGTACTCTACTTATCCTGTACTTTTTTTGGCAGTTCAGCAAGTAAAAAAAAAAGAAAGAGGGATTTCTTTTTCTTACTTTTTCTAATTTTTTTCTGAAAAGAACAGAAAAGTACAGAAAAGTGTGGATAAGTAAAACATATGTTTTCCTGATGCTCAGTCTCATACTGGCTCTCAACACAAGCCGAGACTGTATCAAGCTTAAGATCTGCAATGGGAAGGTTGTTGCACATGACAGGGATAAGGTGATCCCATTTCTGGGGCAAAGCGGACATGGCAATTAGAGCCTGTAGCTGAGGCTTGATGGCAAGTGTGGTGGCAGCAGCACCAGTTCCGATAGTGACGGAACCAAGATGAGAGAAGGCGGCAGCCATCTTCTTGAATTGAGGGGCAGGGTGCTGATTAGAATTGAAGCGAATAGAGATCGCTTCCTTGAAGTCTTTGTAGATGCGGGGCATAGATACCGCACCATACCGGTCTTTTACGGAGTCCCAGAGCGCCTGGGAAGTATTCCCAGTGACAGCCTGCTGAATGGCGGGTGAAAGGCGGAGGGTGAGATTACCCCTAGCCATCTCATCGCTTCGATCCCAAGCTGGCTGTTCAGCAGCAGCAGCAGGACGAGCAATAGTGCCAGCAACAAAGCCCCAGAGTCCTTGGGACATAAAAAACGCGGTCATCTGCTGAGACCAAGTGGCCCAATTAGAGCCATCGAAGACGGGGACAAGTTGGGTGAGTTGAGAGGACATAGTTTGATAGATCTGTTGGCTTTGAGAACGTCAGCATTGCGTTATTATAATAACAATACTGAGTGAATCAAAAGAATTGCCAATGCCAGAGCACGGCTAATAGCAATACAATGCGTGACAATAGCCCAATATTAGGCTGTTTCCAACAGAATGGGCAGCGCCCATTTTGACATTTGGATCACAAATGCCATGCGTCGGACTATCCTGCTCGACGTCACCCCAAGGTTGAGCTATTCGACACTCCAAGATTAATTGGAGCCATAATAGAGCCTTGTTTAGTTAGGCGATAGGCCAAGTCTGTGTACTCCTCAAGAGCACAATACTGAGCTTGCTATTGACCAGGGAGCCTCCTTGAGTCTAGTGCCTACAACCGCACAAGTACCTCTTTGCAAAGGTAACAACGTGGTGGGCGATGACCACAAGGCGCAACTCTATCAAAGAGTGCGACAGCAAACCCTGTAGCAGGGCCCATAACCTGTTGCGCAGCAATGCACGCAGCTAACAGGAATGGTGTTCTCACCTTTGAGTAGGTTGAGAGACTGCAAGAGTGGAGAGGGCGCACAAGTGAGAAAGAGAGTGAATGTCTATTTGCCTCCCTCCCCATAGGAGGGTTTTTATACTCTATGGCCCTACCCTGACCATTTGCGTAAAAGTGATGAGTACAGGCGTCCACAATATCACGTTTTTACACACGCCTGATGTAAACTACCACTTCGAGATAGGCATAGGGCTTCTCTCACTTGGAGGGCGTATTGCGCCCGTTGTAGTACGTATCCCAACTACCGTAATAGGCAAACATACTACCGTAATGTTGTAACTGCTATAGATAAGGTCCTTACGTACTTATCACGTTCCAACACAATCTGCCATCATTTTGCTCAACTTGAAGGAATCAATCTTTGTAGGCTCGCCACCGGAGATACGGGGAACAGAAATACTGGAATCTTGCCGTCGGTTGCGAACGTCAATCCAAGGGTGTGGGGGCCATCACAGAGCGGGTTGTCTACAAAAAGAAAATGGTGGCAGGATATTGTGCAGTACTGTATTTATTGTAAAGATCATCTCCATTGTGTGGGAAGAAAACTTTGGCATTTGAATTCTTAGTACTGAGGGAATTATAAATGACATGAACACGAACTTCGTTGGACCCATCAACGTCACCAACGCCGGCGGCCATCCTTCCAAGCATGGCGCGATGGGACCATCGTCTTGGTTGGAAGTTCCTCTTCTTATCGAACCCAGATAACCGTGAGCCCCACCCTCCTCTGCACCATTTGTCCCTTGTCTCACTTGTCCGCGCGCTGTCCAGGGCGTTGGTAAGCACCAGACCTCAGTGCGGGCTCCTGACTCTCACTCGCCCGCCGCGGCCGGGCCTCTAGTATCCTACTCTGCGTCCAAAGCCGCTCTTCACTGTGCGTCAATATACACCCTACCTTCTCCTCAGCGAATGCACCTCCAGCATACGCAGAGACGCACTCCACCGAGCTCGAATATCTCAACATCCGCGTCACGGTCGCCGTCTCTGGGGCTTCGCGACCAAATCTAGCGCCTTGACCCTCTCGGGTACGCCGCTTGCAGGCTACGAGGCGTTGCGCGACCACCTGGTCGAGTTCGGGCAGAACTACGGCAAGATCTCGATGGGCGACCCTGATTTGGGCATGAGTGCACTCGTCGATGTCGTGCGCGGCAAGCGCCGAGCTGCCAACCACGGCCCGCCGCGCTTTGGCTGCTCCTCGGGTAGGAATCGATGCGTGACGTGCGTTTAAGCACCCAGATCCTCCAGTCGACGCTGGAGGAGTGGAAGGATGTCGGGTCGAATTTGGGTCTTCCACAAGAGCAGATTCCGGTTTGATTTGCTTTGTATGTATGTATAATTATCGGGCAGCGTTGTCGCAACTCTGTACATTACAACACAGTAAATCTTATGCTGCTGTTGATCTTGTTGCCAGTGGCACAGTATGAAAGACACGCGCATGTATGTGGGCCCTGGATCGGCAGACCCACAGGGTCTCAGAACGTAAGCCCCGGGCGATCTTTGAGTTGCTGGTCCGGTGCATGGCAGTAGCTTGCAAGGTTTGTCACATCCAGTGGGAGAATTACAGTACTGAGCTTCGTCCTGGTAGAGCACTCGGATGCGAGGGTGGTAACAATCATCCTCGTGCCCGGGGTTACGAATTACCCTGGGCCTATTACTTCCATTCAGGTGCTAAGTAGCTGAAGGAAGTGTTACGAATCAACTGAATCAACACACGCATTTATCAACGGATCGTGAGTGGGACAATTGATTTGGTGGCGGACTGCATCAATAATGCTGAGAAGATGAGCGGGAAAAAGGGGGTCCTGGCGCAAGCGTCAATTGGAAGGACGGAAGCTTGAGGGAGAAGGTGTGGTGCCTCGTTGGCAGTACGTATTAGCCCAAGAATCAATTAGCTTCAAGTCAGTTAGTATTCACACATTCTGTCTTTGATGTGCCAGGTATAATACACCAGAACCACGAGTATCCACGTCGCCAGTTGACACTGACAGTCATGCGCCGCAGTGCTGGTGCCATGGTTGTCTTGCTCTGAGACCATCTCCGGCTGTCCAAAAATACCTGTTGTTTGCCGCCCTTTTCACGGGACGAATGGCCTCTGCGGCTTGAGGGGTGGATACCTGTCCCCCCGACTCGGGACGCATATGCAGCTACTTCTTCCACAAGCATTTTCCAGGGTGCGCCTTCTGGAGCTGAGTGCGTGCTGTTCCGAACCAATCCTTGACGCACATTCCCCGATGACCGGCCTAGCGGCCCAGCCTGGCAGACGTGGACTACGGGCCCATGCTCCTGACGCTTCTGTTGATTGAGAGGGTTGGCCGTAGCCAAAATAAGTAACGGAGCTCAATGGAGGATCGATGTTACGCCTGCTGAGGTACAACAAGATGCGTCCCTATTCGGGGTGCTAGCGCTCAAGTCTGCCTTGGCTCCTCCGCGGTTATACCTAGAGACTTCATAAACATGGTATAACAAACAGTGGGGCGACATTTGCACAGAGCCACGTCGCAGATTCTTGAGGTTTAAGACAATAGGAGTCCGAATCTTAGGTCCCTTATAGTATATCATCAGCTTTAACATCTTCCGAGTCCGCGGGGAATACAGTGTGCAAAAGAGGATGCTGCCAGCTTACTCGATGTCTTCAAGGAGACACCCAACGGATTTTTGGACCCGAGTTCCGGGCATAGCCATGATCCCGCAGCGACGAGTGGCGGTGCTACTAGCCCTGCGCCTGCGACCCGCAGCACTTTATTCTCAACAGTCCCCACCACCCATCCTATCACAGATCTTCCACAACAGCTTCGCCTATGAGTCTCGATCGCAACCTCTTCACTCTAAATATAGTTCCCAATGAACGCGACCCTGCAGTCCAAGACCTCGTCCTTCCTTCAGGAGTGGTGCATTACTTCAAGGAGAGGGAAGCGGGTACGTTGTATCGGATAAATCTATTTGGTGCGTTGCGCAGCCATCTGTCTTCGTCTTCGTTGGCATTCACCCGAGGAGGATATGTCTAGATCCTATGTCCCAAAGCATGCTTGCCTCTGCGACAGCTTCGCACGCGTCAAGCAAGCACAAGACAATAGAGCTTCACAACCCAACTCAAGTCGTAGAGTTTAAATCGACCGGAACGCTAGTCTTCAAGTGGGGCTTTACTTGGGAAGAGTCAGTGAGCGGTCCCCTTTGCGTGTCTCGACCGGTATACTCAATTCCTTGGATACAGACACGTGTTTGAGTGGAAGCGAGAAGAGTGTTATCTCATCCGGAAACCAGATCCTGCTGTCCTCGTCGCGATCACGAAGGATACCGCCGGGAAATCGAGGACTGCGACGGTTCAGATCCTGGACTACAATCTCAACAGGTAAGAACGCTGCCGTCCCACGTTGCAATCAATAACCCTCGGCGCTGGGCAGATTCGACATCGCGGATCGCAAGGGCCTGGAGATCGCCCTTCTCACCACGCTTCTCACTATTCAAGACATGGCTGCCGCGAACAACACCCCCGCCGATCCCGTCATCCTCGCGCCTCCCGTGCAACCCGAAGCCCCGCCAACTCCTCCCCCGCGCCCTGCCCCTAAAACGGGCGTCAACCGCATCGCAGAGATGCACGCAATGCGCTACGAGCCGAACGAGGTTACGGTCAACGAAGAGGGCTCGATCGAAGACTACGGCGAGTACGCGGAGGGCCTCCTCGCGGTACGTCTCGCGTTCGTTCTGTGCAGTCGGTCCGCGGTCTCCTCACGACACAGTCACGCAGGACGACGCGATGCTGTTCATCACCGTCCGCTCTGCCTCGCCCGCAGACGTGTCTCGAGTGCTGCAGGTCGTCGAGCAGGTCAAGCGCCTGCGCCACAAACGCGGTACGTGCCCCTCTTTATCCTGCTTCCCGCGCAGCTCACGCGTAGTTCCCCCCAGAGGTAACCGCAGGCGCGTTGCGCGAAGAGCTCCACCAATACGTCATCTACGACGCCGAGCCGCGCGCCCCACTCCGCATCAAGCTCGACGATCCGCCCGTGAACACATACACGCCGCCGACGAGCCTTACCGTGCACCTGAGCAAGATCCCGATGCCCGAGTTGTGCCCACGGCCCGTCGCTCCCAAAAGCCAGCAGCAGCAGCCCGCGCACCCGCAGACCTTCCCCATGCCCGCGACCGGACGTGCGCAGCCGCCACCGCCGCGCCTGTCGCTCAAGCCGTCATCATCGCTGTTGTTGTCGAGGCCACCACAACCGAAGAACCAGCGCGGCTACTCGATGCCCTTTTCGGCTGGGGCGACCCCACCACCACCACCACAACCTCAACCGACGCAGCAGACGGCGTGGCACGGTAGTCTCTGGGGCCGGAGCCGGAAGTAACGCGCGGCAAATTTTGGCGCGCTGCTCTCTCTTTGTCTTCGCTTTCCCTTCATTTACACCCACATAGATTTATACCCCGCACTCGACTGACTTCACTGGTATGTTGGTACTCGCGCTTGTACAGTATGTACAGTATGCTGCTACTGAGTAGCGTCACGTGTTGCTATATATTGGCACGTGTTCAACCACGCGGTCACGCGGTCGTGCACTATACATACGCGAGTAATGCACTGCGTGCAAAGCAGGGTTTTCAGACCAATAAAACCCATAGAAAACCCTATGGAGTGTTAAACATAACCACTTATCAAGGGTTTTTTTAGGGTTTTCTAAGGGTTTTATTGGTCGGAAAACTCTGCTTTGCAGGCAGTGATGAATGCAATGCATGGCTACGCTTCTAGGAATGGTGGCGTGTTCTTCTGGAGGGGAGGAGGAACCGAGAAGCAGCTATCGGCGTTTTAGATTGCATTCATTCATCAATCGCCTGTGGTGGCGCCTCTATCGCCACAGGGACATCAAACCGATTCAAACCGGAAATTTTTGGGGACGCTCCCCTAATCTGCAAGGACGTCAAGTGTATATTTTCTGTATGTAATGCTTTGGGAATTCATATGGTTACAGTGTCCAAATCCTCAGGTAGGTTTTACGGAAGCTTCGCACCTTCTCGCATGAACAGAGGTGGGCCATTGCGATAGCTCACCTGCTGCTGTTCCAACCCGCGTGGCCCCTCCACTTGCGCGCGCTTCCCTTCCCGCAAGAAATTGATCATGAACATATTGCGTCGGCATATAAAGGTCATCTTTGGCTTGGTTGGGTGTGTTCATTCAGGTATGGGCTTCCATTTACGTTGGCCCATAGCACCGGCAGAATGGAGGAGGGCCACAACAGTGACTGAGAGAGCAAACTCTTCACTTCTAGTGGCTGAGAAGGGAGGAAGGGAACTCTTGACTCAAAGTACGTATGCAAAATTCAATGGAGTACGAATGACAGAACGCCGTTGATCCATGACCCTTGCTCGTGGCCGCCGCGCGTGGACAGCAGCACTGTTCTTCCAATGCCGCCAAGAACAACAACTTTTTGCTTGCGGGCCCGACGGGCGTCCTTCCCTGCTTCCCACCGGAAGGTGGTGAGACGAGACGGAAGCTGAGCCCGAGGGGAGAGGATGGTGGCGGCGAGGGGGTGATCGCACAGATCGTCCTCAGTTCGCTCGCTCCTCTCACTGATTTTTTTTTTTTCGCTCCGCCGACTCGAAGCGAGTCCGCCGCACATGACATGCATGACAGCGCGGCGTAACGCGTAAACAAGTCAACTTGACTTTTGCTTGCTGTCTCTCTCCCCCTTATATTTAGCGAAGCATAGCAACGCGACGTCTTGGACGAAAAATGTTGCACGTATGTATCTATGTGTGGGCATGTAGGTGCCCATCAACACACAACTCGCAACAAATCTAGAACGCGACACGTCGTGCCACTTTGAGTGATGATGAGACCTTGCTAGCTCGCTCGGGGGCCCGTGAAGCACGGGACGGGCTGGTTGACAGCCGGCGCTGTATGGGCGTCTATAAGGGACATGGCGCGACACCATCCCCATAAGGCAGTAGGAGGGGGCGGGTATTGAAATGGTTAATTAGAAATATTGTAGTTTTTGGTTGGTGCGGCGCCTGAGGGAGGAGCTTAGACATACGCGCGCATAGATGGGATAGATAAACGCTAATACCACCGAGCGCGGCGCGGCGCTAGACCGCCTTCAGCGAGTGATTAAGGAGGTGCGCGACAGGACGGGGCTTGGCTTGCCAGGAGAAGGCAAGCCAAGGCGCTTGTGGATGACAACATGTTGTATAGTGTTTGGTTGGCGCCTGTAAGAAACGACGAGGTATGTACACAAATGATCAAATGGACGTGGATGTGCACAGAGTAGGGTGAACGTGGGAGAAGTAAAGTGAAACAACGAGCGGCGGTGGTAACACAAGGTTATAAAAAAAATAGTGTACAGCATTAAGCGCAGGGTCCAGTGGAGGACCGATAGCAGGAGCATCGTGTATAGAAACAACGAAAGAGTCCCGAAACGAGTGTGAGAGGTAAGACAAACGGGCGAGTGGAGTTGCAACGATAGGTGGATTGATAAATGGAAGCAAAACAAATTGCAGGAGTCGGATGGTTGGATGCACAGTAACGGGAGTTCTGCCAAAATGGGTATCGAGATGCGAAGGGTAAGGAGCCGCTTGCTCAGTGAAAGCGTAGTAGCGAAGGATCAGCACAACATAATGATATAAATGATAGAATACGAAAAAAGGCGATGGATGAGGGCTTATTAAAGACCATTTAAGATCTCAACGACACCACGCCAGTTGGATAAATCTTCATCTTTGAGATCGATGAAGTTTGCGAGAGGAAACCATGACTCCAACGTACTGCGACGCGACCGCGACGAGGTTTCGACGGGCCTGTTTGCTTCGGCGCCGAGATCGCAGCTGGAGGCAAAACGCAATCTTCCTCTTCATCAATCGGGGAACGATTGACGGTCGTCATGTATCCACTAGCAACGAAGCAGGCAATACGAACGACGACACTCTCGTGCGACCTGATCGTGGCAGTGGTGGTGACGCTGGTGGTACCATCGTGAGCGCATCGCTCTCGTCCTCCACATCTGCATCCTTGCCAACATCAGTGTCATTCATAGCCTCTTCGTCTTCGTCATCACTCATGCTCATGAAATTCTGACGCGTGTTTCGGGGGATGCGTCCGGGGGCGCGGGGAGAGCCCTTCAAGGCAGGCAAGAGCATTGGAGCGCTCCACATGACGCCTCCGGGCGGTGCGAACTGAGGTGGTATTTGACGAGAAAGAGATGAACGATGCGTGTTGTTGAGCCCGACGAGAGTGAGCGGAGAGGAGGCGAGAGAGGCGATATGGTCGGTGACGAGGGTGATACGAAGGAAGGAATATCAGACGAAGGAGCGTACGTCATTGGAGGGGCAGAATGAGGTGGCTGTGGAAACCTCAGAGCGCTGCTGGCCGGGCGACGAAGATGAGGATAGAACTGGAAAGAGAGACGGGCCCGGGATAATTATGGGAGGAAGATTACGAGCGTGTTCACGCTCAGACGGAATATCTGGCAAAGCGGACGATGGTGCGGGTCCTGGAGAAGGAAGTGTTCGAAGAGAGTCGCGAGAGGGCCGTCGTGGTACGGGTAGGGGAGTCATGTCTGGGAGGTTGTGGTGTCTGCTAATGCAAGTTAGAATATATATAACGTGTGGATGAGTAGTCGTGGCGTTGGATACGTACGGAGAAACGTTTGCCGAATGTGCTGGGGTAGCACTCATGTCAGAGGCGACAAAAATTTGCTCGAACGCCGTGCGGTCGAGGTGCGGTCCGCGGCAAGATCGAGAGAAAGAAAAGAACGAAGCCCATTCGTCGCCTCTGGCGAATCCCCGAATGGGTTGGTGAACTGGGGAGGTGGTGCATTGTTGAGATAGAAACGGCCATCTCCTCGCGAATGCAACTCCGAGGGTTTCGAAAGAGCCTTGGTCGGAAGAGATGACTTGCGGAACTTGGAGAAAAAGTTGGACTTCGCCGGGGGAGGAGACGGGGGATGCCACGCTCAGAGAGCAGACCCATGGTGAAGAGAGAGGAATAGTGATCCATGGGAAGAGAAGGGGGAGGAGGAGGAGGGATACTAGGGAAATAAGTGAACGTGTTCGGGTCTGCTTATAAACACCTTTGGCTCTGCGCGATCAAGTGGGGCCGGTGTGGCGTAGCCAGGCAGGGGCAGCGATCCTGGACCGGGTGTCTGTTTGGCTCGACCCAATCTCGATCCAGTCGACACCCTCGTGTTGTACCTGACGACCAATTCCCTGAGTTACTTTTCAATTCTCAGCCTCGCTCGTCCCATCATACCATCGGTCCTTGCAACTTGCGCTCCTTTTCCCATCCAACCCATCCCGGTGACTCGGCTTATACTCCGTCTAAATATCAGCCACAGACTCAAATATGCAATAATCATCGCTTCACCCGGTTCCGTTGGTATTTGCTTATATAACCTTCAAGAACAATGGAAGGCCCGCTACGATACGATGCTCAGGCTAGATGCTGGATAGTTCTCTCAATTCTCTCGCACTCGATCCGACCTCTTCCCGGTCCCGTTCCAAGCTGTTCTCATCACAGACATTCTTGATTGTGCTTCATTCGGCCCGATCTGCTGATGTCAACTAGTTGACGAGAATCTGTCACCAACAGTCTGGCCTTTTGCAATATACCGCCACCGTGTCCTGTCCCCGCTCAGCCACCACCGAGGGTCAACAAGCGCTCCGCTGTTCCGAATCAATTTTTATTTGTCCACCTCCAAGCTCAATTTGGGGCCCAGTGTGCCCCTGTCAACGCCGCAAATCCGGGTGGTCTCGTTTTCACGACAGTATTTTTTTTTCTTCACGCACGCGTCCACCTGCGACAACTCTAATTCAAACTCGCTCGCTCCTGCAGTTCCGATACAGCGGGCGTCCGTGTGCCGTCACGAGGCGTCCACGTCCGGGGCAACTAGAGCACCTACACGGCAAGCCCATCCGGAGCAGTTATCCCACTGCGAAGTAGTACAGTAGTGGGATCAAATAATTATTATGACGCGAATAGTTGTGAGAGACCGCATGTTCCGACCGCAACCCTCCAGAATCCCGATCCCTAATGCTCTATGAGCAGGTCCCGGCGCGCTGGCGTCGCTTCCTTCATCGCCTTCAGGCGTGTGCATTGCAATCGCGATTAGCACCGTTCAGGCCGAAAGCGCCAGCACCATGGCGCGTGACTGCGTACTCGCCCAAAGGTTCCGTCCGCTCCACTTATCGCTTGGCACAATGCTTATCCATCGACAACTACAATAGACCAGCTAGGAAGCACATGACTCCCCCGACGCCTGACCTGCGTTCGCTGTCGACGTCACGGAGCATTACGTGGGGCCCGATGACGCGCCTAGTGGCGCGGAGTTAGGGCCTCGTGGCAGTTTCAGCTGTTTCCAAGCAAGTTGCGTTCAACCCTCACCCGACACGTGTAGGGTACTGTAGTGCAACACCAGCTGGTCGTCTACGGCGCAGCAGGAACTCCCGCGTTTTTTTATGACTGTAATGTTTACCCACATGCGTTTGCAATGGGTCGATCGATAACGCTCGATGGACCGATACAGGAGGACATCCGAAAAGTCAAATTGAGCGCTACTGACACCGGGTGCGAGCTTACCTGATTAGGAGACTGCTTACTGATTCAGTGAAAACTCGGATCTCGGAATGTTTTCGCCGCAAACCGGTTCCCCGAACGCGTCATCTAATTGTACTGTACTGGCTGGGGCTCCTTGCAACCGCAACCACCATCCATGGGCGTTTTTTCCCACGGCAAAAGCTGGGGCAAGGATGGATGTCGAGCACATCCTCGGTCACCAACGGCCCCCTAAAACATCTTAAACAGTTAAACTATAGTAAATCCACCCATCATGGGACCCTCTCACCACTGTGAGTGCACCAACGCCCCATGTGCACGAGTTGCCAGCCCTCAAGCGACTACAGTACCCAAGCGCAAACCCCCCCACCCCCCCCTTTATTTGCATGAATACGCAGATGTATAACCAGTACGGTTTCCTGAGCCTGTCAACACAGTAAGATTATCTCTAGGTACCAAGGCACGCACGTCGACCATGGCACGCACGTCGTTGCACGGCAAAGCTCACTCAGTTTGCAACCGTCGCCAAACACGAAACACAACCTGACCAAATAGTCACCAAATAAGAAAACCGACCACGCAAGCCCAAACAAATACATGAAAATAAACCACACACGCTCCACAACAAGAAGATAATTGAGTGACGCCATGATGCAGTCGGGTTGACAGCACATGGAAGGTAGCCCCCAACCGGGAATGGGAACCACCGCCCAACTGGATTATCTACAGTGAGGTTTTAGTGGGTAGGGAGCACGCAGCGTCAGGATCTTGGAACGAACATGTGCACTGAGTCCCACACATCCCCAAACACCATGGGGCGTGCGTAAAGGCATTTTCCCTCACATCTGGGCTTCGGCCGGCTACATGCGAGCTAGATAGGGCTGATGGTAAATCTCCTGCTATCTAGCACTTATTTTCGGTAATTAGGCTAAGTAGTTATCGAAAATAAACGCTCTCCAAAAAAAAAAAAAAAAATTGTACTGTACTGTAGCTGTTCCTATCGTCCTCTCCTTTGTTTCTTTTCGTCTGTAAGATCGTTCGGGAGATAGTTGCGTTCTCGCGGTCTTACCAACCGCACAACCTTCCGGGTTCCATGGTCGACCTCCACGGCCTCACTGGTCCCGGTTTGTCGGCAATTCATCTATCCGAGTGCCGTCCGTCCAGAGGTGCGATGCGATATTACCACTTATTCGGTCTGGCCCAAAAGAAGGAAGATATGACTTTGCTTCGTTTCTCCCGGCATCTTTTGATAAGAAGGGAAGAGGAAGGAGGGCTCGCATCACTCAGATCCTTTCATTGGCAGGCATCGATCGATGCAATAGATCGCTTGGCAAGTCAAGTCAGGGAATGGTTTTACGAATGGTTTTTACTGTTTTACATCACATGAAACCCGGACACTGGCGACGATTGTGGGACATGTAGCACTCGAGCTAGAGCACGATCTCGAATGCTCTCTAAGCACTAAGCACCAAATGCGTGATATAAATAGGATAAAACATTTTGGCAAATACAAACCCAAAAAAAAAAAAAGAAAGACAAAAGAAAACACAGAGAGCGGGGAGAAAACATAATTCCTAAAATTTACGTATGGGAGGTCGGGTCTCCCAGATTTACCAGGGCGAGATGGCACTGCGATCGATGACTCGCAAGTGAACCCGTGTTGACTCGTATCGTTATCAGACGACGAGTCAGGCCTGACGCTGGAGCGACCTCGCCTAGACGATGTCAATTACGGTAATTCGATATACAGAGGTTTGCGCCTTGTTGGTCCATACGTATCGTGCACGATTGACGCCGCAGGAGACGCTGTCCAGAATAGCACACATCGACGACCATGGCAATCAAGTGGGCTGCGTGATTTCCTTGGTGGGGTATGCAATAAAACGCGTAGCGCGCAACGACCAACAAGCACGAACGATGTTCTCAACTTTTGATGTACGTGAGCAATGCTCGCTGTGGGACGTGCGACATAGCAGTTCAAGTTTCAGCCACGACCATCAGTGGCAGCCATCATGTCTCCTCTTCCTGCTCGCTAGCCTTGGGTCGCTAGCGCCCCGAGAACGCCGGTCCACCTTATCACCCCCCATCCGTTGATTGCTTGGACAGTGGACGCGGCACAGAAGAAGGCATGTCGAATTACTGTACATTGTGCACGGCACCGCAACCATGACAGCGCTAGCTGAAGGTGTGATGTGCCAACAAAGAGGGGACGCAAGAAATACTAGTCCGTAGGAGTTACATTAAGGGGCATCGTGGGTCCGACTTACACTGGCAGGACTGCAGGAAGCTCTAAACGGAATTCTTACGCAATGACTGACAGGACAATTGCGCCCGTTGGCGTCTACTGGTACTATCGATCGTACTCTTAGCACAGTACTGTATGAGAAAAAAAAACAAAAATAATGTGAGCAACATATATTTGTCTTTTGGTAATTGCGCTCCCTAGGGTGGCACGTGAAGTTGTGAAATGGGACGATATGTACGCCATCTTCGGTGCCGCTCCAGTGGCTACGTGCGCTTGTTGTTTGATATTGGACAGAAATGTGGCGGGTGCTTCTGGCGCCGGTGTCGGGCAGGGTCGTCCGTTACAGTTCCAAGGGCAAACCAACAGCGAGAAGCAACCAAAACAGAGGTCCCTGCGCGAGAAGCAGGTGTCAGCGAGCAAAGCCCAGCGACAGCTGAGAGCGCCCGACGCCTAGACGGTGGCGGCGGGCACAATGGGGTCTCATATGCAATTTGCTTGAAAGGCACACAGAAGTGTTCTCGATGTGGCGTGTGGGGCGGGTGCCTTGCCTCATGGAGCAGAAGAAGAGAAAGAGGGTGGGTGAGGCGACCCACCGAGCGGGGTCGGGCTGACAGCGGGTTTGTGGGGTTTGTCTGATGCCTGCAGTGCCAGTGGGTGACATTGCGACCAATTCAAGCGACTGTAGGGATCTGCTACAAATCGTACAATAGAGCAAGGAGCGCTTTGGCGACTACACGAGAGACGGCGGGACAGGCCCGATGTAGGCGCTCGGTCGCAGAGCACAAAACCTCAAGGCACAGCACAGCGCGCATGCCCTGGGGTATACGAGGCTGGGTCACCACCGTTGCCGCACTGCGACGTCAGGCGCCTCTCAGGACTCCCCGCGCGCCTCTTCCAATCGAGTAGCAACAGTCAAGTGGAAACGTCGAAGCGCCGCAGCATCAGCCGCGTTGCGATGTGCGAGGGTGTACGTTTCCCGGTAGGTCATCTTCTCGAGGTCGGGGCGGACGTACCGGAACTCCGAGTTGGTGCGACCCCAGCGATCGCTACGGCGCTCGTCGACGTGCAGTGCGACGAGGGCGGTCAGCTCCGCCGCGAAGCGGTCCCAGATGTGTTCCCACCGGCAGTAGCCCGACTCGTCCCTGCGTGGGTGGTGGGGGATGGGGAGAGGAACATTCGGGGTCGACGGGCAGCTTGCACACGAGAGTTCGAGTCGCGCGAGGGTGGCGGCGTGTCGTAGGATGAATTGCTTTGCGCCGACAGATGGTTCGAAGATGACCATGCGCAGGGAGAGCGCGCAGAGGCGCGGAAAGTGCAGCCCGGCGAAGGACAGCCCGCACAAGGCGCCAACATTTGCGTCGCTGTGAAGGATGAGTTCTGTTAGGGAGTGCTGCATTGGGGCGAGGATCATTCGGGGGCAGAGGGTACCCCAGGAAGTTGCACCAGCGCTCAAAGCCGTCGAAGAGCACGGACAGCTGAAAGTGCCGCAGGGTCGTCAGGACAGTCTGGAATGAGGGAGATTCGAAGGGGGAAAGATCTGAAGCGCGCAGGTTGTGGAGGGAAAGGGACATCAACTTGGGCGCATGGACGCTGAAGCTGGAGGCGAGAGCGCCGAGGACGGATGACTGGAGTGGCGAGGCCACCACCGTCTAGCCGGTTTCCGTAGCTTGGGTAAAACGTCAAGTTGATCGTCTCGAGCTGGGGCAACTGGTGAAGGCGAGAAAACGAGCTGGCCAATTCGTGTACGGCGCTAGATCTGACTGATGTGAACCGCCACCGCAGGTGCACGGAGACAAGTCGTGATATAAATTATGGGGGCGAGGGGAGAGAGGACGCACCATACTTTAGGGCCCTCCCCCTCCTATCGGTATCCGTGTCGTGAAAAGTGACCTCCCTGACATGGGCCGCGATATCCGGGACTTCAAAGAGCCGTCCTAGATTTTGGGCGCTTCCTTTGGTGGTGATCACGGAAAGGATGCGGAATGCGATGGGCGTGGCGGCAGCGCAGAAAGTGCGGTTGGCGGTTCGGATGTGCCAAATGTCGCGGACATCGTCGAGCTCCTCGAATATGGCAGTTAGAATCTCGAAAGGGAGGTATATGGTCATACTGCTGTACTACCAGCTAGGTGATCAACAATTCAACATATGTCAAACACTGCAGAGATTTAGGCGCGGAAGTCAGTACTAGTCAGTCGTAAAGGTGAAGTGAGCGTGGGGAGGTCTCGGCTGAAGGGAGTGGGCTCGTTCTCAATTTTTTGTGAGTGGTCTAGTACTGCGTCTTGAGCTCTATTTCTCGTTGTCGACCGTGACCACGTCTGAGGTGATCTTTGCACAACATCCCATTTCACGCACGCCTAGTCCCATTTACAGCGACTCAGAGGCCAATGAGCCGTGAGTGTCTGATCTATTGGAAGACTGTCACAGTTTCTTTTTGTTTTTGGGCTTTCAACAAGGCTTTCAAACAAAGTCAAAACAGGCTAATACTCCCCATTATCCTCATTGTGATGTGATGACTTCACCCACCGTCACTGTACTCCACCATCGAAGTTACAGTAAGTCTCGCAGCGCATCAAGTCAATAGGTGAACCTCGTTTACTCTGGTTAGCTGCTGGTTTTTTTCCCCTCGTCCCCAGTCGCATTCTCTGAAAGACTGGACCCCGCGACTTCTGAACGCTGCCGAGCAAGGCTATCGGGCAACCGCAGTTCCCAACTTTTCACTTTTTCGTTACCCCTACCTGACACCTACTGACTTCAATCGGCCCTCTTCGCTCACCTCCTGTGGGCGGTCAATTTTATAAGCATACACCCACATCGTGTCCTTCCCTCCACATATAGCACTTCGCCCGCTCGTTCAGACCTCCATCCACAGTCCATTGATCCCCGTGGGTCTTCAACGGTTCAACCCCTTTCTTCGACCACAAGGCCGTCACCAGTTTGTGTGGTATCATCCGTGATTGTACCTCTAGTCCCCCAAGTGTGTTTTCGACAGGTTGTTTCTTAGTCTTCTGAAAAGAAAGGATCCTCACAGACTCCCGCCATCATTCAGAGGGTACATGCCTGCCTACCCTTATTCGTTAGTCCAGGTAATGCTGTGATTGTTATGATACTCATCGCGATAACTATATCATCATCACTGGACTCGGAATTGTCAAGATGCTTTCCTAGAAGTCAGGATACTATGAGAAGGCTGCTAAAGTAAAGCACCGAGTAGCTGCGATTCTGCGATTTCCAACTTTCTTTCTTTGTTCCCACACTGCTCCACCTATCCAACTCTTGCATATCGCAATTGACCCCCTCTGCTTCCGTCGTCTAGGGAGGTTATACACCTCCGTCATGTCCTCAAAATTTGCCCACTTTTTCGGATTGCTGAGCTCGGACCAACCCGTCAACCCTTTTACCATATCATCGCCATTCTGCGTAGTTTCCTCTCTGTGCTCCGAATTGGTTTTTCTGTCGTCGCAGGTGGCAGATTTCTTGGCGAGTCGGACAAATTACTAGAACAGAACACTAATAGATCTTGTCATGTCGTGATCCCAGGCGGAACATGTCAAAGGACCTGACGTGCGCATCATAGGTGCCTTCGAGCGTCAACCTTCAAACCGGTGTTATCACGCGCGATCTGGGAAAAAAAGTGCAATATCCGTCCATTTTCCGAGCCATCTTCCAACGTGGCTCCAACGGACGATCGATCGATGGATAGGACTGTTCTGGTCGCACTCATGAACAAACACTAACCCCAAGGAGAAGGCAAGCAACAAATGATATTTTGCCTTTCAGGGCCCCTTAAGATCATTTCGGGTTCGTCGTTACTGTGGAGTACAGTGGTGCGACTTTTGAAATAGAAGAATGGGATGTCAATACATGGATGCCGTCGGTGCCACCAGACTGGTAATGTGTGCTTGTTGACTGCAAACAGAAGAGCGAGCAAAAAAAGAAAGTAAGTGCTGAGTGTCGGATAGCCCGATTACCAAAACCGATCAACGGCGAGAGGTAGACGGAGGACCCGCGCGAGAAGTAAGGGTCAGCGGCAGAGTCCCGCGACAGCTGAGAGCACCTACGCAGATCGTGGAGGAGAATACGATGGGATCTCTTCTGCAAGTTGCCTGAGGGCACACAGAAGGGTTCTCGACGTGGAGTGGGTGCCCTTCCTCATGGCGCAGAAGAAGCGAAAGCGGGTGGGTGGAGAAACCCACCGCGGCCAAGATGAGGGTGGGTTTGTGGGGTCTGTCTGCAGCTTGCGATGGTGACATTGGGACTAACTCAACATATATAATGATTGGCTACGGATCGTACAGTACATGAAGGCACAAAGGCGACTACAGGAGAGCAGTAGGATAGGCCCGATGGAGCAGGAGCTCTGTCGCAGAGCACACAACTTCAAGGCACGGCACAGCGCACCTGTCCTGGGGTATACGAGGCCGGGTCACCACCATTGCCGCACTGCGATGTCAGGCGCCTCTCAGAATGCACTGCGCACCTCCTCCGATCGAGCAGCAACGGTTGACTGGAAGCTTCGAAGCGCCGGAGCAGCATTGGAGGGAGTGAAATCGTACTTCTCCACGTAGACCATCCCCTCGGGGACAGGTACGACATACCGGCACTCCGCGAAGGCGCCACCCCAGGAGTTGCGGCGCTCGTCGACGTGCAGTGCGACGAGGACAGTCAGCTCCGCCGCAAAACGGTCCCAGATGTATTCCCAATAGTAGGGTTCGGGGCTCGACTCCTCGTCCATGGGGTGGGCAGTTCGGGAATGGGTGTATACCAGCTTGCACAGGAGGAGCTCGAGCCGCGCGAGGGTGGCGGCGTGCCGCAAGATGAATTGCGTTGCGCCGACGGATGGTTCGAAGACGACCATGCGCAGGGAGAGCGCGCAGAGGCGCGGAAAGTGTAGCCCGGCGAAGGACAGCCCGAAAAAGGCACCAACGTATGTGCCGCTATGTAGGGTAAGCTCCGTGAGGGAGTGCTGCGTTGGGGTGAGGACCATGCGGGGACAGAGAGTACCCCAGAAGTTGCACCAGCGCTCAAGGTCCGTATATGAGCCCGGAGAGCGGTTGAAGAACAACACGGAGAGCTGGAGGCGTAGCAGGGTCGTAAGGGCGGTCTGGAATGAGGGAGATTCGAGGAGGGAAAGATCCGAAGTGTGAAGGTTGTGCAGGGAGAGGGACGTCAGCTTGGGCGCACGGACGCTGAAGCTGGCGGCGAGAGCGCCGAGGATGGACGTCTGGAGAACGGGGGTCCTGGTGAGCGAGGGTACTGCTGTCCGAACCAGACCGCAGTCCATAGTCTGGGTAGAACGTCAAGCTGAGCGTCTTGAGCCGGGGTAACTGGTGAACGCGATAAAATGAACTGGCCAATTCGTGTAGGGCGCTAGTTATGTCTGATGTGAAGTCGTGATAAAGATTATGGGGTGAGGGAGGAGGACGCACCATCCTTCAGGGGCCTTCTCCACCTATCGGTATCCGTGTAGTGAAAAGTGACCTCCCTGACATGGGCCGCGATATCCGGGACATCGAAAAGCCGTCCAAGATTTTGGGCGCTTCCTTTGGTGGGAATCACGGAAAGGACGCGGAATGCAATGGGGGTGGCGGCAATGCACAAAGTGCGGTTGGCGGTTCGGATGTGCCATATGTCGCGGACATCGTCGACCTCCTCGAAGATGGCAGTCAGAATCTCGAAAGGAAGGTTGATCATACTGGTGGCCGTATTGTCAGACGATAACAAACATATTAGTCAATTAAACAAGAGCGACGAACCGGCTAGGTGATCAGCGTACGAGACGACGGTGATGACGCCACGTACGAGTTTGTCTCCCAGCGCTAGATTGGTCAGAAAGGGTCCAGGAGCCGTCGTCTGGTGGCTAGAAGCGCCTGCAAGTGCGTTAGCTGTGGTGGGCCGGGCAGCGTCACTACTAAGCATACACCCACATCGTATCCTTCCCTCCACATATAGCACTTCGCCCGCTCGTTCAGACCTCCATCCACAGTCCATTGATCCCTGTGGGTCTTCAAACCTTTCTTCGATCACAAGGCTGTCACCAGTTTGTGTGGTATCATCGGCGATTGCACCACTAGGAAAAGTACCTCACAGACTCCGAGTCCTCCCGCCGTCATTCTGAGGGTACTGTACATGCCTACCCTCATTCGTTAGGTCCGGGTAATGCTGTGATTGTTATGATACTCATCGCGATGACTTTACCGTCATCAGACTCATCACTGGACTCAGAATTTTCAAGAGTCGGGATACTGTGACTCGGAGAAGGCTGCTAAGTAAAGTACCGGGCGTCTGCGATTCTGCGATTCACAACTCTCTTTCGTTGTTCCCACACTGCTCCACCTATCCAACTCTTGCGTATCGCAATTGTCCCCTCTGCTTCCGTCTCCCAGGCGGGTTATACACCTCCGTCATTTCACTCATAATTCGCCCACTTTTTCGGATTGCTGAGCTCGGACCAACTTGAACTCCGTCAACCCTTCTACCCTGTATGGGCCATATCATATCATCGCCGTTCTGCGTAGTTTCCTCTCTGTGCTCCGAATTGGTTGTTCTGTCTTCCTTGGCGACTCGTGTAAATTACTAAAACAAAAACCCCAATCAACTCTTGTCATGTCGGATTTCCAGGCTGACTACCCCAAAACACCTGATGTGTGCATCGTAAGTGCTTCCGAGCGTCAAGCTTCAAGTAGTGTTGTCACACGCGATCTGGGAGAATTTGAAAAGGCAAAGTTGCAGTGTCAGCCCATTGTCCGAGCCGTCCGCCAATGTGGCTCGAACGAACGAGCTATAGATGGATAGGACTCTTCTGGGCGCCCCCAGAATGTATATATAATATCCCCAAGGAGAAGACAAGCAACAGATATGATATGTTTGCGTCTGGTAATGATTGATCCCCCTCACTGTAAAAATCATCTCGCGCTCGTCACTACAGTCGTGCGATTCTTCAAATAGAAGGATGGGATGTAAATACATATATGTCGTTGACGCCACTGGCGGCAACGTGCACTTGTTGACTGCAAACAGAAGAGCGGGAAAAGGGACATTAACTGTAGGTGCTGGGTGTCCGGGTCAGACAGTCCGGTTACCAAAAACAACCAACGGGGAGAGGCAACCCAAAACGGAGGGCCAGGGTGAGAAGTAGGGAGCCCCGCGATAGCTGAGAGCGCTCATCCAGATCGTGGTGGCGAACACAACGGGATCTCTTGTAAAAATTGCTTGAAGGCACACAGAAGGATTCTCGACGTGGCGTGTGGGGCGGATGCCGTCATGGCACAGAAGAAGCAAAAGCGGGTGGGTGAGGCGACCCAGTGTGGCCAGGTTGACAGCGGGTTTGTGGGGTTTCTCTGGTGCCTGCGGTGGTGACATTGCGACTAATTCAACTTACTACAGTGATTAGCTACGGATCTTACGGTACATCAAAGCACCTAGGCGACTACAGGAAAGACGGTGGGACAGGCTCGACGGCGTGGGGGCCCAGTTGTAGAGCACAGTACTTGAACTTCAAGGCACAACACAGCACCCTGGAGCACGGGGGGTGTCGCGCTACCATTGCTTGGGGAATCACGTGCATCCCTCTGCCCCGCGCACCTCCTCCGATCGAGCAGCGACGATCCTGTGGAGGCGTCGGAGCGCCGCGGCGTCAGCCGTGTCGCGGCGCACATAAGCGTAAGAGTCCCGGTTGGTCAGAATCGAGATATCCTGGAGGCCGTACCGAAATCCCAAGCCCCACTCGTCGCGGTATTCGTCAACGCGCAGTGAGAGGAGGGCGGTGAGCTTCGCCGCGAAGCAGTCCCAGATGCGTTCCCAGGTGTCTCTGAGGCTCAGGAATAAGGACGAATATCGGGTGACGAATATGATGGGGCTGGTGGGCAATTTGCACACGAGGAGCTCGAGGCGTACGAGGGTGGCGGCATGCCGCAGTATGAAGTTCTGTGCACCACAAGGCGTCAACATCTGCGTCGTTGTGGAGGGTAAGCTCCGTGAGGGAGTGCTGCATCGGGGTAAGCATGCGGGAACGGAGGGTGCCCCAGAAGTGGGCCCAGCTAGTGGTTTCCGGGCCCGGCTCTAAAGCCGAAAGCCAGCCCAAACCGGACATCTGAAGCCGGTCTGGGACCGGGCCGAGAGTGCAGTCCTGGGAGGGCTCGTGGCCCTGGCATTAATTTTGGCATGCGGCTCCCACAGACCCACGTCCCGGGCTTTCGTTGTTGGGGCCACAAGGCCTGGGCTCATGACTACGCAACTCGCAACTCACGATCTGCAGGATCCTCAATAATGCCACACTCTCTAGATACGATCAACGCTAGTTCAACGGATTCTTACTTCACAATTTGATATGCCGTAGTCAACGGCACCTCAGTTTCAGAGTTCTCAAGTTCACTTCGTGTTGATAACTGCCCCAGCCACCATACAGTACTGGCACTTTGTATTTACCTATAAAACAGAGCCTTTTTCTCCCTCACAAACCAGTGAAGTCCCTCTGCGATGTCTCCTCGACCCTCACGGAAAATCATTCCCACTGCCAAACTCACCGCTGACAACGCTGGTGAGCTGGAGCTGTCCTCACACCGCAAGGCCGTTGCCTCTGCGTCTGCAGCATCAAAAGTCCCCCCGCCGAGTTTCCTTGTCTACATCGTCTCCTTTACCCGACTCCTCACCCCCCCCACAGACAGATACAGATGACACTTTGTCACTAGCCACCGGACTTGTCCGAGGTTCGGAGCTCCTCAAAGCGACCTTCTCAAGCAATCAGAAGCTCGCTTTCGCTGGACAGTATCACAGTACTCTCTCACACCACCTCTGACGCCGGCGACGACAATATGCCCAAGTCCAAGAAGACAAAAACATCTCCGGCATCGGTGTTCAAGAACCCTCGCACATACTCCCAGACGTTTCCATCATCGAGATCGATGACATCGATAACCCGCAAGATGAGCGATTGAACAAGTCGGACCCTAGCGCCGACATCAAGTTTTTTTTTACGACTGTACCTCGTCTACCGGGTCAAGCCAAAAGACGCATGAAGTGTAACCTCTGCGCGTAAGTCTTTTCTTTTCTGATTGACTTGTCCTAACTCAGTTCGTCACAGACAAGGTCTCGGTTGTCCCAAGCAGGACAAACTCCTCATCAGTGAACATACAACACTTTGGCGTCACGCTGCAGCGCTGCACTCGGTACGTTTTGAACCCTCACACCCTTCCTGTATTTTTAAATTAGATTTCCAGCGCCGGTACAGAAAATGGTGCGATGCGAACAACTTCAACTCGATGTTACTGGAAGACACCAGGCAGCGCAAGGAGGCTGCTTTGGACAGAAGCCTCCAAACCCAACAGACGGTCCTTTCCGACCATTTTGACCCTCCTGGCCCAGAGGTTATCCCATACAGTGATAGGGCGTTCGAGGCAGCTGCGATTGAATGGCTCGTCCACATGAATCAGGTGCGTGTTACTCTTTTTTTTCTTTCACCATCTGACCCTTGGATGCTTCAGCCAATTCAGACGTTCAAAAACCCGATGTTCAAGACGATGCTTGACATTGCATCTCGAGCGAGCAAGGGCATCACACTGCCATCTCCCAAAAAGACGCGCACGCACATCATCCACATGTTCAAGCAGAAGATGTACTTGCTTAGTGATCGTCTCAATGTGAGTTTGTTGTCTCACTCGTTCGCGCCGAGTCACTGATATCTGCATATTAGGGCCCCACTGTTACCGGGGAAATCAGTCTTACTTGTGACGCATGGCAGGCGGACAATACAGATGCTTACTTTGCCGTTACAGGGCACTGGATTGAGGAGTGCGCGCCTGGTGAATGGACCCTAGAGCATGCTTTGCTCGGGTTTGCACAGATGAATTGCTCTCACAGTGAATTCGTCTAGGTCAAATGTTATATACAATCCTCAACCAGCTTCGTATTGTTCACAAGGTGAGAGTTCCGGCTCTGTTCTGACTTTTTACTCACTCGTGCAAATCCAGGTTGGACATGTAACATGCGACAACGCGAAGAACAACACCACTATGCTACAAGAATTCGCCCGCTGCTTTCAAATCAAGACCGGGATGAGTTTTGATGTCAAACACCGGCAGATCGGGTGAGTGCCCTTACTATTGTACTGACGCTTCCTACTCACCAGTTCCTCCAGGTGCCTCGCCCACATCATCAACTTGGCGACACAAGCCGTAATCTCCGCGCGGACCAAGTCGAAGTACTACAATGGTGACCCCACAGATGATCACCTCCCCGAGGACCTGGGGACTAGCGAGCGTGACGAGATAGGGATTGTCCGTGCTATCTGTATAAAGGTATGTGTTACGTTCCTTCCGGACGTATCGACCCGACTTGGGTTATTTGTCTGTTTGCTGAGCCTTAAGCGCGTTGAAGGTCTTCAGGATCCCGTAGGCAACGGCTAGGGCGATCCGCAGGGCGCGACCCGCAAGTGTGAAGGTATTACACAAGATATCAAAGCTACCGTTCTAAGACGCGTAGCCGACTCTACTTATACTACTCCAGAGAAGCTTTCAAGCTCAGTCTGAAGTGCCGAATCCTAATACACAGCCGCGAACCCTAATACGAGTAGCCAATGGCAATAAGGCGCATGGCACGAGTCAGAGATAAGGGTCGCGTGTCCAGAACACGAGTCCAGAGATAACAGAGATAAGGGCCTAGAGGCACCCCACAGTAAAGTCCTCAGGAATGTGATGTCATACCAGTCTCGATTCGTATAATCACAAGCCAAACACAAGATAAGTCCGGGCACAAGCTCATCCGGCCTCTTCTGGACGATTCTAGGCAGGTCACATGCCAGGGTCATGTGACGCCAATCCTTCAGGACCCGCGCGTCTCGAATACACGTAGTCTTCCAGCTGCGCCACTGCAGCGTCGATTCTTGCGTCGTCGTAAGGCCAAGCCTCTCGTTGCCAGTCCCACCAAGGGTCTGTAGGCGTACACGCGGACTCCACGACGGGGATGTCGGCGGTCGGGGACACATCATGTGGCGAGTCACGTGCCGGTGAAGGTGGAATCGTAACATCACCCTCTCTTCTAGGATCACGCCCACGTGGTCCATAAGGCGACACCAGCGGATCTGTGGCGCGTGTGCGGCGAATCGCAGTCTGTCTTTTTGGCGGGTGAGGCGAGATTACTCTCACCAATGAGGATGGCTCTGCGGCCGTGCTTGATACGTCGATTACGACCTCGTTCTTCTCGGCGGCCTCCATAACGGGCCAGTGTTCGCGGGGGGATCGTTGTCGTACTCCAGTCGATGGGCGGCGCGAAGGCCTGCATGTAGTTAATCCCTAGGAT
Organism: Lactarius hatsudake; assembly: GCA_024734325.1. Classification (NCBI taxonomy): domain Eukaryota; kingdom Fungi; phylum Basidiomycota; class Agaricomycetes; order Russulales; family Russulaceae; genus Lactarius; species Lactarius hatsudake. Next base: position 1,179,118 of record JANSJP010000005.1, on the reverse strand, counting down.
CATCATCCGGTTTCCCACATCGCTTAAGTGGAAGGGGATCGTGCGCTCGATTCCGTTAGCGCGTATCGTGATCAGGGCGTAATGCGTAGAAGGGCCCACCGCTATTTCGTGTACCGTCTGCGTTAAGGAACGTCTGCGGTTTTGCTAAGGGCACTAGATCGAGGCCCAACTCCTGCGCGTAGTACGTGTTGAGGACGCAATCCGTGCATCCTGTATCCACTAGCGCGTCTTCTTCTTCATATGTTCCATCCCGCGCCTTGATGCGTACCGGGAGGAAAAGTTCCTTGGGTGGTGGTGCGGGTATGATCTGTCTGAGGGTGTCGTCTAACGCACCACTTGCCATCACCGTCTCGAATCCTCCGGGAATCTCTTGTAACTTCTTCACGAAGTAACGCGGCCCGCTCTTCGACGCTATCCAAGCGCGGCGGTTCTTCTTGTTGCTGCGACGGTCCAGCTCGCGGTTCTTCCAACGGCTCACGGAACTCGACGTGTTTCCGTAACCGGGGTTTTTCTGGGCACCAAGTGCGAGTATGCCCCTTCTCGTGGCAAACGTAACACACCTTGTCGGTCACGTCCCTCACGCTCACTCGTATGCGCATTCGTCCCGCGCTCGTATCCATCGGCGTTGGCGCGCTCCAATCAATCGGCGCTTCGAATGCTGCGCGCTGTTCTGCGATGAGGACTTCCCCTCGCGCGCGCGTTACTTGCTCCTGCCACATCTGTAAAATGTGAGTGTGGCCTAAGCGAGCTCAAACAGTTTTGACACTCTGACACTGCTCTGACTGTAACGCCACCACGGGGGCGTTAGGTACGACGTTGTACCGCGTTAAGTCAACGGGATCGGAAAGGCGCGAGCCGGCTGAGGCTCAGTTCGATGATGCACAAGTACCGCTCGGTCCTCCCTGGAACCAAGGATAATAGTAGAAAGGCAAGGCTCAAGCGCAACGGCGAGCGAAGGTGTGGACTCAAGCGCAAAAGCGAGTCAAAGGTCGTTCGTGAGGCAAAGACAACGTGGTATTACACAAGAAGTCAAGTCTACCGTACAAGCTAGGTAAGGCGTGACTTATATACTAGTACAGGATGTTTGCACGATGCAAACATATGGCGCGAGTCTGGTGTGATTGTACAAAAGCGAGAACAAGGGAATGGTCCATAAGCAGTACAAGGAAATCCCGCGGAACGACGCGTGCCTCAGAAATGGTCAGCGGACGAACAAAGCGTAAAACTGGCCATCCTATCGCCGAGGCGCAAGGTGCGGTATGGAAGCGAGAAGCGCGAGTCATGGGAATACGTCGTAAAAGTACAGGAGTCGGAAGACGCAAAGTGAGAAGACCAAGATGAATCGTAACATTACCCCCCCGTCAGAATTGAAGTCGCCTCGACTTCAACTAGTCACTGGTATAGGCGTAGTCTTCTTCGGCAGGGATGTTCGTGGGGACGGGAGAGGGGGTGCGGGGGCAGGTGTGTCGACGCAGGAACATAAGCGCCCCCTCTCTCCACAGTCCCAACACATCTCGTACATAGGACACTTAATCTCCTCGTGCGTGGCATCGTATCTCAGACACTTCCCGCACCACCTAGGGCGAGAGTCCGGGTCCTACGTGCGCTGGCGTCATCGGAGAAAGGCGTCGAATGAGGCAAACGTCGAGCCGGTGAGCTCGACTCCCACACCACTGACACTGGTTCCCGAGCCCGCCGCTCAGGACATTGTGCCACCAGGTGTTCCTTCCGACTTGCACTGGAAACACTTGCGTCGACGCTTACCACCTTCCCCTTGAAGGCGGGGCATCTCGCTGGGTCCAGCGTCAGCGAGGGGCAAGGGGGGTGGGCTCGGGCGAGCCACGGGGACGCACGGGCTTCGTATGAAGCTCGGCGTATTTGTCGGCGATGAGGGGGATCGCCCGAGCATACTGAAGGCGCTTTCGGACTGAGGAAAAGTCCATGTCTAGGTGGAACTTGGTCCCGAGTTAGCTTCCGTCTCAAGACGTCGGATGTCCGACTGGCGAGTACGGATGGCGTCCCGCCGCGTGAGGCACTTCACGGAGGCGGGAGATCTCAGCATGGAAGGCGGGGATTATGGAGTTCGATCAACTACCTCAGTTGAGGACGATAGTGCGGGGGATCATGAGGGTGGAACATGTTAAGCTGATTGTCGGTGATGTGTCTGCGCAAGTTGGCCGGTATAGACCTCATTAAGAAAGACTTGCGAAGCGTAACAGGGGTGGCCCTTCCCCATGGTTCCGACGACCTCCTGGTAATTGTGGCGGTAGTAGATATAACGCGCCGTTTGTTTAACCGTGCCCGTCTCGCCAACGAGGAGCGGGAAAAAGGTGGGTAGAGTGGGGTCGTTACGGAAAAAGGGGATACCAGGGTCTTCGTTCTCCTTGTCCTCCTCGTCATCTAGGAGGGCGAGAGCGGGGTCTGGCTCGACTTTACGAGTCTGAGGAATGGGCGTAAACGTGTGGTCCATCCCAGCGGGGAAGGGCGGAGTGGGGATGTGGGTGGTGAGGATAGCGGGAGGCGCCAGCGATGGTGGAGGGGAGAGGGGGACAGTGGGACTCAGGTGGGTACGTTGGTGTGGCGGGTGCGTGGACAGGAACGGGCGTGTCGACGGAGAAAGGGACGATAATGGGTCGTGGGGGTTCAGGCGGCTCAGCGGTCTCGGCAGGGTCTTCGACCAGCGCCGCTAGGGCCGAAGTAGCGAGTGCAAGTACGGGGAGTGGAGGCGAGTCAGGGATAACAGAGTACGGCGTACGACCCTCTGGTTCAGAGGGGACACCCAAATCCTGTGAAGGGACGGTCAGATTTTCGAGAATTATCTCGACTGGGCGACGGGTCTGAATGGTAGAGACGATGGGAGTAGTGGTCATGGTAGAGTGGACAAGGGGGAGTTGGGTGATAGCGATGACGAGGAGTGTGTCTTATATCTTTCGTCCAGCCCCTTCGGCGGTAGGATTTAGGCGATAGAAGTCAGCGATGAGATCCGGGGCGTGTCGGACGTTTTCAAGGGGTTCCCACGTGCTGTCACTTATTGGGAAGCCCTTCCATTGGACGAGGAATTGAAGTTTGCGCCCTCGCCCATATGATCGGGATTGGAGGATGCGCTCCACTTCGAACTTCTTCCTCTCCATCAATCAGATCCGGGGGTGGGCGCGTGAAGTTTGCGCCATGTAACTCCGTTTCTTTATATGGTGTGAGGAGGGTCGCGTGGAAGACTGGGTGTATCTTCCACGTGTTCGGAAGTTCTAACTCGTATGAAACATCGGAGAGGACTCGCTTTACTCGGAATGGTCCATGGCGTTTTGGGGCGAGTTTTGCGGTGGGGTAGAAGGTTCGGAGGTTCGTACCCTCTAGCCAGACCATTGCGCCCTCTTGATAAGGGATGAAGCGCGTCTTGCCCCTTTTTGCCATCAGTTCTTGCGCATGTCTGATGCAATCTTGCGCGTGCTGTCGTCTGATGACCATGTCTTCTAGGCGTTGTTCGACAGATGGGGATGGTGTGGGTTTTGGCGTCCACACGGTACGTGGTTCCCACCCCATGATGAGCGAGAAGGGTGACTCTTTTGTAGTCGCGTTGGGCCAGGCGTTGTGCGCGAATTGGGCGATCGGTAAGGCTTCCGCCCAGTTGTCCTGCTGCACGTTACTCCAGTGTCGGAGGTACTGTTCCAACCATTGGTTCGTCCGTTCCGACTGTCCATCGGTCTGAGGGTGGTAGGCAGATGATATATTCTGACGGATTCCGAGGACCTTGCAGAGGTTGGTCATAAATGCGGAGGTGAATCGGGGGTCTCGGTCCGTGATAATCTTTCGGGGTATGCCGTAATGTGGGTATACGTGATGAAGATACAGTCGCGCTACCCCTTCCGCTGTAATCGACTCGTTACACGGAATGAAGATCGAGGCCTTCGAACAGTCATGGTCCGTGATTGTGAGTATGGAGTCGTATCCGTCGGACGGAGGGAGTTTGGTAATGAAGTCCATAGCGACGACCTCGAATGGTTCGGCGTTCGGGTCTGTGGTGATGGGGAAGAGGTGTGGTTTTTGATGGTGGGGGTTAATCTTGTTTGCCTGGCATGTTGCGCATCCTTTGACGTAGTCTTCTACATCCTTGCGCATGTTGGGCCACCAGTAGTCGCGTCGTAGCAGTTCATAAGTGTTCGCGATCCCTGGGTGTCCCATAGCTGGTGTGTCGTGAAAAAAGGTGATTACCCCCCGTTTAAGATCGTTGTCGCCCACGACAACTAGTGCGTCGTTCTTCCACCACAGTCCCCCTACTTTTCGTAGGTTGTGGGGTTCGACCCATCGCAGTACTTCCTTCTCATCAAGGTTCTGCGATATCTGGGTCCAAATATCCATATCGTGCATGGACATTTCCGTCGTTCGAAGGAAGCGGTCTGCGGGGAGGACAATAATATCATTGTTGTCCTCGTCATGCGTCGCATAGTCCGCTCTTCGCGACAGGGCATCCGCGCGACTATTCTTAACTCCGGAGATATGTTTCAGGAGGAAATCATACTCCGAGAGCTCTAGGAACTCGCGCGCGACTCGTCTGCTGATCTTCCTGGGTTCCTTCCAGTACTGGAGGTTGGCGTGGTCGGTATGGATGATAATTTTATGGGGGGAGCCGACTAGATATGTGCGCCACGCTCGTAGGGCTTTGACAACTGCCAGTAGCTCTCTGTCATAAATGTCGTAGTTGCGTTCCGTCTGGCTGAAGGATTCGGAGTGGAACGCGACGGGGTGCAGTTTTTTATCCGGGCCGAGCTGATTAAGCACGGCGCCGATGGCGACGTTAGACGCGTCGACTTCTAGTTCGAATGGTTCGTGAGGTCGGGGAATAAAAGTGTGGGTTCACGTTCGATGCTACGTTTACGTTATTGAACGCGTCTTGCTCCCGTTGTCCCCAGTGCCACGGGGTGTCTTTACGGGTGAGGTCGTGTAGGGGTCGTGCCAGTGCGGAGAAAACCGCGGATGAATCGCCGGTAGAAGTTACAAAATCCGAGGAAGGCGCGTACTTCACGGAGGTTCCTTGGAGCGGGCCATTCTCGGATACCCCGTACCTTAACGGGGTCCATCCGGAGATTGCCGTGGCCTATAATTAGTCCAAGGTATTCAACCTCCAGTACTTCGAATTCGCACTTCTCGGGTTTGATGTAGAGATCGTGTTCTTCGCACAAGCGGAGAACTTCATGCACTATGGCGCGATGGTGGGGATAGTCGAGGGGTGTGGCGATTAAGATGTCGTCCATGTAGACGATCACCTCGTTCGTCAGGGTGAGCGGTCGGAAAGTATCGTCCATCATTGCTTGGAACGTGGAGGGGGAGTTGGTGAGCCCGAAGTACATAACGAGGGGTTCGTACAGCCCCTGGTTAGTCTTAAAGGCGGCTTTCCACTCATCTCCTAGTTTGATTCGTACGTTATTGTACCCCCACTTGACGTCGAGTTTCGTGTAGAGGCGCGCATCGCGTATCCGATCTATGAGTTCCGGGATTAGAGGGAGCAGGTAGTGGTTTCGGACCGTGAGTTCGTTTAACCGCCTGTAGTCTTGGACGGGGCGCAATTTGCCATCCTTCTTTTTGATAAAGAAGAAGGGGGATGCATACGGCAACTTAGACGAGCGAATATACCCTTTTGCCAACTGCTCGTTCAAGAAGGCGGTCAGAGCTTCCTGCTCGTTCTGCGCGAGTGGGTAAACCTTGCAGTCCAATGAGGCCGGAGCGTTGGGAAGGAGGTCTATGGCATGATCCCAGGGGCGAGATGGAGGGAAGCGGTGAGAAGCTTTTTCGTCAAAAATTTTGCGGTGACGTCTGTATTCCTCGGGGATCATTTCCTCGAACGTCCGCTCCTTCTTCTTTGCCGCTTCTTGTTGTGCCAATTCAGAGGCGGTTGTGGTTTTGCGTAAAAACGCGATCTGAGGTTCCCGCTCATCGTCCATGAGTTGTTCCCATGCTTCCTCGTCAAGTTCATACGTCTCCAACGCCCGGATGGAAGCTTCCATGGGCGTGGCTTCATCTGACAAATGAAGGCTCGAAACCACGACCGGCTGAAACTCCTCGTTCAGCGTCGCGTCCCCCCACTTGATTTTGGGCTCGAAGGCCGTAAACCAAGGGTATCCTAGGATCACTTCGTCCCTTCCTAGGTTGGTAACTAAGAAGCGAAGCGTCCTCTCCTCCGTTCCTGTCCGTACGGTGAGGTCCGTATAATGAGTAATGGCGCCGTCCTGATTGTGGGTGCCGTCTACATTCCAAATACGGATGGGGTGAGTCACCTCCCGTGTTCCGATCTGGAGTCGTTTCAAAAGCGAGGAGCATATGAAGTTGTCGGTGGCTCCCGAGTCGATAAGGACTTGTCGTTCGGCCGTTGCGTGTACTGATTTGAACAAGACTGGGATTCGCATAGATCGAAACCTGCTAGTGTACACGTTTAAATTTAATGCTCTAGCCCAGGCCGCCGGGTTCAAGCGTCGAGAAAATCCTCTCGTCCGAAAAGCTTCTCCACCATGAGGTCCCGTACCTCTTGAGTTTGCGCCTTCATCGCTGCGATCTGTAGATCCGCCTGCTCTTCATTCGATAGTACGCGATTAGATTGTATGGCGAAAGAAGAGATGGCGGGAGTTGGTAAACTTGGACTCGAGGGAGTCGGGGCTGGTGATCGCGGGGACATGGGGGATGGCGCCAAGGTAGATGTAGTGGCAGCCACTCGCACACCCTTTTGAGGACAGTTACGCGAGATGTGCCCTTGCGCACGACATCTAAAACATCGTCCCTCCTTCTGAAGGGAGGCTTTGTCGGCATCGGTGAGAGCCACGGAGGCTCGGGCGCGTCCAACATCCATGGCGTTGGGGTCGCGGGTTCCTTTGAGAGCTTGGACCCACTGTTCTCTGCTCTGTCCGCCCTTCTTTCGCTGGGGCTTGCCTTTGCCGAGGCGATCCTTTAAAATAAGGTACTCAGCCTGCTGCAACCGGGCAGCCGCCTTCCACTGCTCCCAATTGACAGGGTGCTGGAAGCGGACAGCATTAACGACTAACTGGTTCGGGAGTCCATCCTGGAATAACTCCAGCGTTGTAGCTTCATCGGGGTTATACCCTGCTTTTGTGACGAGATTCTGGAACGTTGCGACGTAAGTGTCGATGTCTCCTCCCTTCATCGTGAGGGTTTGGAGAGCCTTGCGTGCGTTGGTTTGTTCGGATGTGTCGGTGTACGCTTGCACGAACCGGTCCCGGACGGTAGTCCATAGGACTTCGTTCTGTCGGAGAACTCCGGCCGCAATTTGATCTTCAAGCCATTGTGCTTGTTCGTCGACCCAATCGTTTACTAGTGGTCCTCGGATGTAGGACAGGAATGTCATGGCTCGTGACGCTGGGATAGCAAGTTGGTCGACGGTGGGGTTCATTTCTTTGTAGAGTCGGAACGCCCGTAAAAAGGCTTTGCTCTCGTCTCTAACTCCGGTGAACTCGGGGGGTGGGTTCCCCCCCAATCGCCCGTTCCCCCCAGGGGCTGGCGCTGCTGGCGCGGCTCCTCCTGGCGCGGCGCCACCGCCACCGCCACCGCCACCGCCAGATGGTGGTACCGGTGCGCCGCCACTAGGCGGATTCGGTGCTCCTCCTCCTGAGCCTGATGCTCCGGAGGATCCTCCCCCTCCACTTGTGAGGGTTGTGCTAGCCGAGGCTTGTAGGGTCTGGGACATAACGTGGGTCTGGAAATGGGTCGTTGGGTCGATAGTGGGTAAGTTTGTCGTGGGTACAGAAACACTAGGTGATGGTGCGTCGTCGTCGATGGCAATGCCAGAAGTAGTCTTAGTTGTGAGGGGTCCGACTCCGAGTGCTTGGGGCACTATGCTAATAGTGTACCACTGGCCCTTCTTTTCGGAGTAGTCGATATACGCCCACTGTCGTAGATCCTCGAGATAGTGGACCTGTCGATATTTCTGCGTGTTGGGGTGGAAGAGAAAGTATCCTTCCACTCCTTCGTGTTCCTTCCAAACGACGGCTCCCTTGACTTTATCGGAAAGCTCGTTGTCACTGTATCTGTCGATGTATTCTGCCTGGAACTGGGATCTGGAGCGACTGTGAAGGTTCGCCACTGTGAGAGACTTGACTTAATGTAACGCCACCACAGGGGCGTTAGGTACGACGTGTACCGTACTCAAGTCAACGGGATCGGAAGAGCGCGAGTCGGTTAAGACTCAGTTCGGTGGTGCACAAGTGTCACTCGGTATCCCTGGTACCGAGCGCAATAGTAGAAAGGCGAGGCTCAAGCGCAAGGGGCGAGCTAAAGTAGAGACTCAAGCGCAATCGGCGAGTCGAGACGTTCGTGAGGCAAAGACGATGTGGTATTACACAAGAAGTCAAGTCTACCGTACAAGCTAGGTAGGGCGTGACTTATATACTAGTACAGGATGTTTGCACGATGCAAACATATGGCGCGAGTCTGGTGTAATTGTACAAAAGCGAAAACAAGGGAATGGTCATAAGTAGGACAAGGGAATTCCGCGGGATGACGCGTGCCTTAGAAATGGTCAGCGGATGGAACAAAGCGCAAGACTGGCCATCCTATCGCCGAGGCGCAAAGTGCGGTATGGAAGTCGAGAAGCGCGAGTCATGGGAATACGTCGTAAAAGTACAGGAATTAGAAGACGCAAAGTGAGAAAGCCGGATAAATCGTAACACCTAGAGATGCAAAAGAACAGAGAAGGTAGTGGTATTTGAAGAAGACCAAGATGGCGATCCTGGTCTTCCACATCGGCTACTTATACAGTTACACATGGGCTTTCAAGCGCTGCTCCAAGCTACACTAGCCAATAGTGTAAGTAGAGCAAACCCTAGTACCACTATCCTAGTATGAGTCATGTCGAGTCATGATCCAATCCATTATCGTACACAATCACATGCGCCGGAGCTTACCCGGCTGACTGATCCAACAAGTCCATGATGATATACTGCTGACGTGGTGTCATTCCTGAGCGTCAGTGTCCACTTCCGGGCCGAAACGTAACATCACCCCCTTTTCAGGATCAGGCACCAGACCGACCGCGGCAAATCTCCTCTTGGAGGTGCGCAATCCACTGCCCTTCCTTGACTCCAGGTCAGTAAGAGTTCCTTTCGTCCTCGATGCGCTTGATGGCGTCGGTGCGTTGGAGGTGCAAGACGCACTCCCGACGCATGCATCCGAGCTTGTCCAGCTCGTCGATCTTCTTCTTCAACTCCTCCTCCTTGGCTACGTAGCCCGCTTGGAGGCATCGGTAGTGGTGGACCTCCACTGTGACCATCAAGTCGTTCATGGCCATGCAGGCCAGATTGACTGACTCGCGGTAGCTGCTGTCCTGGTCTAGAAAGACCAGGTTGTCATTGGTGTAGGTGGGCGATGGTCAATCGTAGTTGGGTTCAGCATGCACTGACTTGCCATACTGCTGGTCGCTGCCTCGTCAATAGGCGAGGACAAAGGGGTCCACCGTAAAGACGAGCTGCGTATACCAAGCTGGGTGCAGCCTGCCCTGAGTGTCACGAATCTGGAACGGGATAAAATGGACTCCCCTGTTGTGATGGAATCCGTGTGGTGGCGGAGTTTCCACCCAACATCTGGAAACTGGACTGTGTTCCTCCGGACGGTAGTGGCATATCTCGGGTCGCTGTGATGGCGGAAGAGTGATAGGTTCCCCGTTGGTGGTGCATAGCGGCGGGGTTTCGTCATGAGTAGTGGTGAGGTGAGTCCCATATGTGAGATGGTTGTTGAGCGGGCAATGCTCCTGCGACAGGTACTGGTTGTAACTTCTGTCTTCTTGAACTTGAGCCTCGTCTTGACGGGACGGAGGTCTCGAGGGAAGAGAGCCTTGCGGAGACGGGCTTCGTGTACCCGCTGCTGTAGGTGTTGGCGAAGGAAGAAGGGATGGAACGGGGGTAGTTGGACGACTGGGGCTGGGTTGAATGGACTGGGCAGGCGACATGGGTGGTGATGGTGGGGCATTCTGAATGATAACGGTGGGTTGGACTGAGATGGGGAGTAGGTTGTCGAGGACATAGTGGACTTGGACTGGGGAGTGGGACATGAGTATGTGGGAATGATAGAGAGGGAGATGGGGACGTCTCTTGGGAAAGCCCTGCGCTTATATGTGTTTCTCTGGTGGGGTTTAAACGTTTGAACTCCCTTATCGCCTCATCAGCGAATATGTCATCCTTCGAGACCCACTGATTATCGGAGTCCGGGTATCCGCGCCATTTGACCAAATACTGCAGTTTCTTTGTTCTGCCAAAATGCTGAGAGTCTAGAATCTTCTCGACTTCGTATTCTTCTTTGCCATCAATCAGATCTGGTGGCAGGCGCTGATAGTTGGGGCCGTGTGTGGGAGTTTCACGATAAGGAGTCAGGAGGTCTGTGTGAAACACGGGGTGGATGCTCCACTGTGTGGGAAGTTCCAATCGGTAGTTGACTGCGGACATCACCTGGATAACCTTAAAAGGGCCGTGTCTCCTGGGCGCAAGCTTGGTGGTTGGCTGGTTGGTATGTAGGTGGCATCCCTCGAGCCATACTAAGTCCCCAATTTGGTACTTGGGCGTATCTTTGTGTTTGATCCACCCCTGCTGCGCTTTTCTCATCAGTTCCTGGGCGCACATTCTAGCCTCTTTAAATTGTTTGACGCGGAGTGCCACCTGGGGAATGGGGGACGGTCGATCGATCCAGTCGGCGCGTGGGTTATACCCCATGAGGATATTGAAAGGGGATTCCTTTGTGGATTCGTTGGGCCAGTTGTTATGTGTGAATTCCGCCATTGGGAGATAGTGTATCCAATTGTCTTGCCGTTCATTGACCCAGAAGCGTAGATATTGTTCCAACCACTGGTTTGTGCGTTCTGATTGTCCATCTGTTCTGGGATGATACATCTGCAAATGTGGACCCTGTCAAAGCTGTCAGGGACCGGTCGCTGACTGTCGCCAACCGGTCCCTGACAGCTTTGACAGGGTCCACATTTGCAGATGTAGGCCGTCGAAATGTTCTGTTCGATTCCCAGTATTTTGCACAGTTTGCGTACAAACTTGGATGCAAATCGTGGGTCTCTGTCACTGATAATGTGCACCGGTAGTCCAAATCGGGAGAAGACGTGTTTTACGTACAGGGCTGCAGTGCCTTCCACGCTTATCTCTTCGAGGCATGGGATAAATATAGCTGCTTTTGAACAGTCGTGGTCTGTTACTGTGAGTATGGTGTCACAGCCATCCGCTTGTGGTAATTTGGTGATGAAATCGAGTGCTATAGTTTCGAATGGCGTTGCTTCCGGTTTTGGGAATATGGGTTGCAGTGGGGCGCATGTAGGGCGGTTGTTGACTTTGATTCGTTGACAGTCTGTGCATCCCTTGACGTAATCCTGAACCTCTTGTCGTAAACCTGGCCACCAATAATATCGCTCGACCATTTTGATCGTCCAGCTAATTCCTGGGTGTCCATGTATCGGCGGGTCGTAATGGGCTTGAATGATGTGCCTTCGTTCGTGTTGATCTCCCGTGACTGTGCGTCGTCCATCCTTGTACCATGTGCCTTCGATTTTCTTCCGTTTGTGGGGGTCGACCCATCGTCGGATAGTTTCCTCGTCTTGGGCGTATACCGGGTTCGTAGGCTGCATTTCTGCTACTGTTACTGTATTTCCCAGTCGCGTCGGATCGTCAGTTGTGTCGATTTCTGCGGCTCTGACGAATATATGATCGGGGAGTACTGTGACTTGTTCGTTGTCGTGTTCTCCTTGGTCGTAATCAGGTCGTCTTGATAGTGCGTCTGCTCATCCATTGGTGGTACCTTTGATGTGGTGAATCTCGATGTCGTATTCCAAAAGTTCGAGTACTTCCCTTGCAACATGTCTGCTTATCTTTTGTGGGGACCTCCAGTATTGCAGGTTCATGTGGTCTGAAAACACCTTGATTTTGTGCAGTGATCCTGCAAGGTATTGTCTCCAGTTGCGTAAGGCTTTGACTATGGCTAGCAGTTCCAGATCATAGATGTCGTAGTTTTGTTCTGCCGTGTTGAGGGTGTTCGAGTAGTATGCAATGGGATGTCGTTTGTTGTCTTCGCCTTGTTGGAGTAGTACTGCTCCTACTGCGTATCCTGATGCGTCTACTTCCAGTTCGAAAGGTTTGTCTAGTTCTGGGTGTTTGAGCACTGGTTCTTTTGTTACCAGCTCTTTAAGTTTGTCAAATGCCTGTTGCTGGTCTGTTCCCCATGTCCATTCCGTGTCTTTGCGGGTGAGTTTGTTGAGAGGTCGTGCGTGTGTGGCAAAATTTGAGATGAAAGCGCGGTAAAAGTTGCAGAAGCCTAGGAAGGATCACACCTGTTTGACGGATTTTGGGATGGGCCATTCGCGTATGCCCAAAATTTTGATGGGGTCCATGTGAATCACCCCCTTTTCAATGATTACCCCCAGGTAATCGAGGGATGAAGAGTGGAAGGTGCATTTCTCCAGTTTCAGGTATAGGTCGTGTTTTTCTAGAAGGTCCAGAACTGCGTGTATGGCTTCCGTGTGGTCTTGTTCCGTGGTTGAGGTTGCTATGCCGATATCGTCCATGTATGCTCGTATAATGGTCCCTTTAAGTTCGAAGAGTTCGATGAGCGGTTTGAGGATATAGTTCATCATAGCTTGGAAGGTGGCCAGCGAGTTTGTTTGTCCGAAGTACATCACCAGCGGTTCGTATAGACCGTACTTTGTCTTGAACACTGCTTTTTCCTGGTCTCCATCCTTGATGAGTATGTTGTTGTATCCCCATCGTACGTCGAACTTGGAGAAGATTACTCCCCCGCTGAGGTCTGCAATTAGTTCTGCTATAAGAGGGAGCGGGTATTGGTTGCGTATAGTCCATTTGTTGATGGTTCGATAGTCCTGTACTGGTCGTAGCTTTCCGTCCTTCTTTTTGATGAAGAAAAAGGGTGATGCATATGGAGATTTGGAGGGTCTGATGTACCCTTTGGCCAGCTCTGCTTCGAGCAATTCCTTGAGTGCCTTGTCCTCTGCTTGGTTTACTGGGTAGACTTTACAATCGATATGGTCAGGAGCTCCTGGTTTGAACTCAATTGCGTGGTCCCAGGGTCTAGAAGGTGGGAGACGATGCAACTCTTCCTCGCTGAAGACCTTGGCGTGCTGTTTGTATTCGTCCGGGATTTCCTTTTTCTCTGTGTACTGTTGTGCTGTGATTGCTAGTTCCGTTGCTGTAGTTCGTACATGAATGGGTAGTGAGTCCTCTTCCAGTTCGGCGAGGATTTGTTCTTTGTGCTGGTCTACACATTGTTTGAGTGTTTGTCGTAGTTGTTCCATTGCTGACCATACTGTGAAGGGTCTGGTGGGATTTGTTGTGCGTATAATGATGGGGTATTGTTTCGTGTCCATGGTGGCGGTAGCCCAATGAATCCTAGGTTGGAAGGTGGCTAGCCAAGGGTATCCAAGGATGATGGCCTCCCCTCCTACATCGGTGATAAAGAAAGGGATTGTCTCAACCTTCCCGTCAGTTTGTACGTTCAGATCCGTGTAGTGGGTAATTTTACCCCCTTTGTTGTGCGTTCCGTCGATATTCCAGATATTGCAGGGTCGCTCTAGTTCTTTGATCCCAATGCCCATTTGTTTGGCGAAGTTGGGATGCATGAAGTTATTGGTAGCTCCAGAGTCTACCAGTGCTTTCTTGTTGGCCATTGTGTTACGATTTTACCTGCTGACTTGGTTGTACGATTACGATACGCTCCCATGCTTCGCGTGCTTCAATTCTCGTCTTGCGCCGTGCGCCGCGGCGATAGGGTTGGTCGTTTTACGTTCCTTTCCGTCCGCCGAGCATTTCCGAGGGGCGCATGACCCCGCGGAATCTATCTGTACTATATGCGGTTTTTCCCTTGTTCACACTTTAGGACCCTTGACTCACGATCGCACCATATGTTTGCTCCTCGCAAACATCCTGTACTAGTATATAAGTCGCGCCCTACCTAGCTTGTACGGTAGACTTGACTTCTTGTGTAATACCACATCGTCTTTGCCTCACAAACGACCCTCGACTCGCCTTTGCGCTTGAGTCTATTATTTCGCTCGCCGTTGCGCTTGAGCCCTGCCTCTCCTCTATTATCCTCGGTTCCAGGGAAACCGAGCGATACTTGTGCATCCTCGAACTGAGTCTTAATCGACTCGCGCTTTTCCGATCCCGTTGACTTAACGTGGTACACGTCGTACCTAACGCCCCTGTGGTGGCGTTACATTAAGTCAAGTCTCTCACAGTGGCGAACCTTCACAGTCGCGCCAGATCCCAGTTTCAGGCAGAATACATCGACAGATATAGTGACGACGAGCTTTCCGATAAAGTCAAAGGAGCCATCGTCTGGAAGGAACACGAAGGAGTGGAAGGATACTTTCTCTTCCACCCTAACACCCAGAAGTACCGACAGGTTCACTATCTCGAAGAACTACAACAGTGGGCATACATTGATTACTCCGCAAAGAAAGGCCAGTGGTACACCATCAGTATAGTACCTCAGGCACTCGGAGTTGGACCCCTCACGACTCAAACAACTTCCGGTATTGTCGTCGACGACGACTCCCCATCACCCAGTGTCTCTGTACCCACAACGAACCTGCCCAATCTGACGACACATTTTCAAACTCACGCCATGTCCCAAACCCAACAAGCCTCGGCTAGTACGACCCTCACCAGCGGCGGTGCTGGAGGAGGAGGAGCACCCAACCCGCCTAGTGGTAGCGCACCAGTACCATCTGGTAGCGGTAGCGGTGGCGGTGGCGGTGGCGGTGGCGGTGGCGGTGGCGGTGGCGGTGGCGGTGGCGGTGGCGGTGGCGGTGGCGGTGGCGGTGGCGCCGCGCCAGGAGGAGCCGTGCCAGCAGCGCCAGCCCCCGGAGGAAACGGACGACTGGGAGGGAACCCTCCTCCCGAGTTCACCGGGATTAGGGACGAAAGCAAGGCTTTCTTGCGAGCGTTCCGACTCTACAAGGAAATGAATCCCACCGTCGATCAGCTGTCAATCCCGGCCTCGAGAGCCATGACCTTCCTGTCGTACATCCGAGGTCCATTAGTAAATGACTGGGTCGATGAACAGGCACAATGGCTGGAAGATCAGATTGCGGCAGGAGTCCTCCGACAGAACGAAGTCCTATGGACCACCGTCAGAGACCGATTCGTACAAGCCTACACCGACACATCCGAGCAGACCAACGCACGCAAAGCACTCCAAACCCTCACGATGAAGGGAGGAGATATCGACACTTATGTCGCAACGTTCCAAAATCTCATCACGAAGGCGGGGTATAACCCCGACGAAGCCACGACGCTGGAGCTATTCCAGGATGGACTCCCAAACCAGTTAGTGGTCAACGCTGTCCGCTTCCAGCACCCTGTCAATTGGGAGCAGTGGAAGGCGGCTGCCCGGTTGCAGCAGGCTGAATATCTCATTTTAAAGGATCGCCTCGGCAAGGGCAAGCCCCAGCGGAAGAAAGGAGGACAGAGCAGAGAACAGTGGGTCCAAGCCCTCAAAGGTACTCACGACCCCAACGCCATGGATGTTGGACGCGCCAGAGCCTCCGTGGCCCTCACCGACACCAACAAAGCTCGACTTCAAAAGGAGGGACGATGTTTTAAATGCCAAGCGCAAGGGCACATCTCGCGTAACTGTCCTCAAAAAGGCGTGCGAGTGGCTGCCACTACATCTCCCATGGCGCCAACCTCCATGTCCTCGCGATCATCAGCCCCGACTCCCTCGAGTTCAAGTTTACCAACTCCTGCCGTCTCTTCTTTCGCCATACAATCTAGTCGCGTATTATCGAACGAAGAGCAGGCGGATCTACAGATCGCAGCGATGAAGGCGCAGACCCAGGAGGTACGAGACCTCATGGTAGAAAAGTTGTTTGGACGAGAGGATTTTCTCGACGCTTGAACCCGGCGGCCTGGGCTAGAGCATTAAACTTAAACGTGTACACTAGCAGGTTTCGATCTATGCGAATCCCAGTCTTGTTCAAATCAGTACACGCAACGGCCGAACGACAAGTCCTTATCGACTCGGGAGCCACCGACAACTTCATATGCTCCTCACTTTTGAAACGACTCCAGATCGGGACACGGGAGGTGACTCACCCCATCCGTATTTGGAATGTAGATGGCACCCACAATCAGGACGGCGCCATCACTCATTATACGGACCTCACCGTGCGAACAGGAACGGAAGAGAGGACGCTTCGCTTCTTAGTTACCAACCTAGGAAGGGACGAAGTGATCCTAGGATACCCTTGGTTTACGGCCTTTGAGCCCAAAATCAAGTGGGGAGACGCGACGCTGAACGAGGAGTTTCAGCCGGTCGTGGTTTCGAGCCTCCACTTGTCAGACGAAGCCACGCCCATAGAAGCTTCCATCTGGGCGTTGGAGACGTATGAACTTGACGAGGAAGCATGGGAACAACTCATGGACGACGAGCGGGAACCTCAGATTGCGTTTTTACGCAAAACCACAACCACCTCTGAGTTGGCGCAGCAAGAAGCGGCGAAGAGAAAGGAGCAAACATTCGAGGAAATGATCCCCAAGGAGTACAGATGTCACCGCAAAATTTTTGACGAAGAGGCTTCTCACCGCTTCCCTCCATCTCGCCCCTGGGATCATGCCATAGACCTCCTTCCCAACGCTCCGGCCTCATTGGACTGCAAGGTTTACCCACTCGCGCAGAACGAGCAGGAAGCTCTGACCGCCTTCCTGAACGAGCAGTTGGCAAAAGGGTACATTCGCTCGTCTAAGTCGCCGTATGCATCCCCCTTCTTCTTTATCAAGAAGAAGGACGGCAAATTGCGCCCCGTCCAAGACTACAGGCGGTTAAACGAACTCACGATCCGAAACCACTACCCGCTCCCTCTAATCCCGGAACTCGTAGATCGGATACGCGATGCGCGCCTCTACACGAAACTTGACGTCAAGTGGGGGTACAATAACGTACGAATCAAACTAGGAGATGAGTGGAAAGCCGCCTTTAAGACCAACCAGGGGCTGTACGAACCCCTCGTTATGTACTTCGGGCTCACCAACTCCCCCTCCACGTTCCAAGCGATGATGGACGATACTTTCCGACCACTCACCCTGACAAATGAGGTGATCGTCTACATGGACGATATCTTAATCGCCACACCCCTCGACTATCCCCACCATCGCGCCATAGTGCATGAAGTTCTCCGCTTGTGCGAAGAACACGATCTCTACATCAAACCCGAGAAGTGCAAATTTGAAGTACTGGAGGTTGAATACCTTGGACTAATTATAGGCCATGGCAATCTCCGGATGGACCCCGTTAAGGTACGGGGTATCCGAGAATGGCCCGCTCCAAGGAATCTCCGTGAAGTACGCGCCTTCCTCGGATTTTGTAACTTCTACCGGCGATTCATCCGCGGTTTCTCCGCACTGGCACGACCCCTACACGACCCCTACACGACCTCACCCGTAAAGACACCCCGTGGCACTGGGGACAACGGGAGCAAGACGCATTCAATAACGTCAAACGTAGCATCAAACGTGAACCTATACTTTTATTCCCCGACCTCACGAAACCATTCGAACTAGAAGTCGACGCGTCTAACGTCGCCATCGGAGCCGTGCTTAATCAGCTCGGCCCGGATAAAAAACTGCACCCCGTCGCGTTCCACTCCGAATCCTTCAGTCAGACGGAACGCAACTACGACATTTATGACAGAGAGCTACTGGCAGTCGTCAAAGCCCTACGAGCGTGGCGCACATATCTAGTCGGCTCCCCCCATAAAATTATCATCCACACCGACCACGCCAACCTCCAGTACTGGAAGGAACCCAGGAAGATCAGCAGACGGGTCGCGCGCGAGTTCCTAGAACTCTCAGAGTATGATTTCCTCCTGAAACATATCTCCGGAGTTAAGAATAGTCGCGCGGATGCCCTGTCGCGGAGAGCGGACTATGCGACGCATGATGAGGACAACAATGATATTATCGTCCTCCCCGCAGACCGCTTTCTTCGAGCGACGGAAATGTCCATGCACAACATGGATATTTGGACCCAGATATCGCAGAATCTCGATGAGAAGGACGTACTGCGGTGGGTTGAACCCCACAACCTGCGGAAAGTAGGAGGACTGTGGTGGAAGAACGACGCACTAGTTGTCGTGGGCGACAACGACCTTAAACGGGGGGTAATCACCTTTTTTCACGACACACCGGCCATGGGACACCCAGGAATCGCGAATACTTACGAACTGCTACGACGCGACTACTGGTGGCCCAACATGCGCAAGGACGTAGAAGATTACGTCAAAGGATGCGCGACATGCCAGGCGAACAAGATCAACCCTCACCGTCAAAAACCACACCTCTTCCCCATCACCACAGACCCGAACGCCGAACCATTTGAGGTCGTCGCTATGGACTTCATCACCAAACTCCCTCCGTCAGACGGATACGACTCTATACTCACAATTACGGACCACGATTGCTCAAAGGCCTCGATCTTCATCCCATGTAATGAGTCAATCACAGCAGAAGGAGTAGCGCGGCTATACCTTCATCACGTATACCCACATTACGGCATACCCCGAAAGATTATCACGGACCGAGACCCCCGATTCACCTCCGCATTCATGACCAACCTCTGCAAAGTCCTCGGAATCCGCCAGAATATATCATCCGCCTACCACCCTCAAACCGATGGGCAGTCAGAACGGACGAACCAGTGGTTGGAACAGTACCTCCGACACTGGAGCAACGTGCAGCAGGACAATTGGGTGGAAGCCTTACCGGTTGCCCAATTCGCGCACAACGCTTGGCCCAACACGACCACAAAGGAATCACCGTTCTCGCTCATAATGGGGTGGGAACCACGTACCGTATGGACGCCGAAACCCACGTCATCCCCATCTGTCGAACAACGCCTAGAAGACATGGTCATCAGACGACAGCACGCACAAGACTGCATCAAACATGCGCAAGAGTTGATGGCAAAAAGGGGCAAGACGCGCTTCATTCCTTATCAAGAAGGCGCAATGGTTTGGTTGGAAGGTACAAATCTCCGAACCTTCTACCCTACCGCAAAAACTCGCTCCTAAACGCCACGGACCATTCCGAGTGAAGCGAGTCCTTTCAGATGTCTCATACGAGTTAGAACTCCCGAACACGTGGAAGATACATCCGGTCTTCCATGCCAACCTCCTGACACCATATAAGGAGACGGAACTGCATGGCACAAACTTCACGCGCCCACCCCCAGATCTAATCGACGGAGAGGAAGAGTTTGAAGTGGAGCGCATCCTTCAGTCCCGATCACATGGACGAGGGCGCAAACTTCAATTCCTTGTCCAATGGAAGGGCTTCCCGATAAGTGACAGCACGTGGGAACCTCTTGAGAATGTTCGACACGCCCCAGATCTCATCACCGACTTCTATCGCCTAAATCCTACTGCCGAAGGGGCTGGACGAAAGATATAAAGCACGCCCCCTCAACGACACTATCGCTCTACCCCACTATCCTCTGCTCCAACATGACGACCACTCCCATCATCTCTACTATCCAAACCCGCCGTCCCGTCGAGATTATTCTCGAAAATCTGACCGTTCCCTCACAGGACTTGGGTGTCCCCTCCGAACCAGAGGGTCGCACGCCGTACTCTGTGGTCCCTGACTCACCCCCACTTCCCGTACTCGCACTCGCTACCTCAGCCCTTGCTTCGGTAGCAGAAGAACCTAAGACAACTACTGAACCCCCTCGACCCATCATAATCCCCTTCTCCGTTGATACTCCTGTCACCGTTCATGTCCCCGCTACACCCACGTACCCACCCGAAACCACTGTTGCCCTCACCCCACCACCACCACTATCACCACCTGCCGTACTTGCGGCCCACATCCCAATCCCACCATTCCCCGCCGGAATGGATCACTCGTTTACGCCTATCCCTCAGACACAGGTGGTCGAGCCCGACCCCGCCCTCGCCCTCCTCGACGACGAAGAGGACAAGGAGAACGAAGACCCCGGCATTCCCTTTTTCTTCAACGACCCCACTTCCCCCACCTTCTTCCCACTTCTAGTCGGAGAGACGGGCACCGTCAAACAGACAGCGCGGTATATTTATTACCGCCACAATTATCAAGAGGTCGTCGGAACGATGGGGAAGGGCCATCCCTGTTACGCGTCCCAAGTCTTCCTTAACGAAGTCTACACTGGTCAACTGGCTCAGCATATCACCGACAACCAGTTGAATATGTTCCACCCCCATGACCCCCGCGCTATCGTGTTAAACGAGGTGCTCGTCGAATTGCACCAGCCTCGTCTCCACGCCGACATCTCCCGTCTGCGTGAATGCCTCACGCGGCGGGACGCCATCCGTGTTCGCCAATCGGATATCCGACGGCTGGAGACCGAGTTAACGCGCGACCAGTTCCATTTAGACATGGACTTTTCATCGGTCCGGAAGCGCCTCCAATACGCGCGGGCCATCCCCCTCATCGCCGACAAGTACGCCGAGCTTCACGCGAAGCCTGTGCGTCCCCGAGGCTCCCCCGAGCCTATTCCCCTTACCCTCCACGACTCTGGACCTAGCAAGATGCCCCGCCTTCAGGGGGAAGGCAGTAAGCATCGGCGCAAGTGCTTCCAGTGCAAGTCAGAGGATCACCTGGTGGCACAATGTCCGGAGCGGCGGGCTCGAGAGCCGTGTCAGTGGTGTGGGAGTCGAGCGCACCGGCTGGACGTCTGTCTCATTCGACACCTTTCTCCTATGACGCCGGCGCATGTAGACCCGGACTCTCGCCCTAGGTGGTGCGGGAAGTGCCTGAGGTACGACGCCACGCATGAGGAGATTAAGTGTCCGATGTACGAGATGTGCTGGGATTGCGGAGAGAGAGGGCGCTTTATGTTCTTGCGTCGACACACCTGCCCCCGCACCCCCTCTCCTGTCCCTGCGAACATTCCTGCCGAAGAAGACTATGCCTATACCAGCGACTAGTTGAAGTCGAGGCGACTTCAATTCTGACGGGGGGGTAATGTTACGATTTTACCTGCTGACTTGGTTGTACGATTACGATACGCTCCCATGCTTCGCGTGCTTCAATTCTCGTCTTGCGCCGTGCGCCGCGGCGATAGGGTTGGTCGTTTTACGTTCCTTTCCGTCCGCCGAGCATTTCCGAGGGGCGCATGACCCCGCGGAATCTATCTGTACTATATGCGGTTTTTCCCTTGTTCACACTTTAGGACCCTTGACTCACGATCGCACCATATGTTTGCTCCTCGCAAACATCCTGTACTAGTATATAAGTCGCGCCCTACCTAGCTTGTACGGTAGACTTGACTTCTTGTGTAATACCACATCGTCTTTGCCTCACGAACGACCCTCGACTCGCCTTTGCGCTTGAGTCTATCATTTCGCTCGCCATTGCGCTTGAGCCCTGCCTCTCCTCTATTATCCTCGGTTCCAGGGAAACCAAGCGATACTTGTGCATCCTCGAACTGAGTCTTAATCGACTCGCGCTTTTCCGATCCCGTTGACTTAACGTGGTACACGTCGTACCTAACGCCCCTGTGGTGGCGTTACAAGTAGGGTAAGAAATGACATCTGAGAATGAGGGCAAAGAACACATCTCATTGTTGGTGTCAGCCATGGCCTTGATGGACTCATAGTCATCGGACGCAGGCTCTGTGTCACGATCACATGCCACACCAGTAACTTGGTTCTCAGATTCAGCTTCCCAGACTCGATTCCAGGCTCGTTATCTGATCTGATATGTTTCGGATGTGCTTCAGATGTGGTCTATATCAGAGCATCAGCTTATCTGATGTTCCATTGCTTCATTCTGTGTTTCACGTTTCGCTTCTCAGTCTGACGCCTTATGGCGTGCTCTGTTCGTGCTGCCAGCAAGGCGCTTGCGTATGCCTCTGTCTGTAGGATATAAAAGATGTACTGGATGAGACGTAGATACCTTGTTTCAGTCTTGTTCTTGAATATAGCCCACTTCTCCTCTTCTCTCCTTGAAGCTCGACGCTCTCGCGCTTAGTCAGCGCCCGGCCCGGTACCCCAGACCCTTGCCAGTGTGCAAGGAAGCGTCCCTTGGACGGTAAACGTTGCCGAGTCGTACAGGTCGCACAGACTCCAACTCATCTTGCGGAACAATCTGGGTGATCATAAAACTCTGTGTTGGGCTCCATGGTAGCACCATTGTCACTGTGATCTGCAAGACAACCATCAAGATTGACCTTGCGCACAACACGATGACTGGGGACTGTGGCAGTTGGCACCTTGTGTTTGGCACCCAGACCAGTGCTGGCCAAGCTGCTTGAAGTGGTCACTTCAGCAGTCACTTTGGCTGCATTGCGGGCACATTGCAATGGGCAAGGAACACAAGGAGTTGAGCTGCTTGAAGTAGTCACTTTGGCTGCATCATGGGCACATTGCAATGGGCAAGGAACACAAGCAGTCCAGCATGCACCGGCGACCATCATGGCTGGTGCACACCCACCAGAGAAAAACAGATGCATGCCAGTGATGTCGTCCAAAGGGAAAGGAGTCAACTCATCCACATCATAAGACCAGATGATCTCTGACATGTCCTTCAAAGTGCCATCAGGTTGGACAGCTTGCCCAAGGTCAGATGTGGTAGAAGACATAGTGTAAGGTAGTTTAGTGGGGTGTGAGTTTTTGTTATGGTGAGGACATACCACAATTTTATGCATTTTTTTTTTGGCCAGACACCAGGAAGGAAGCCAATTTCAAATCACTCCTCTTTGAATGCACTTGTGAACTTGAACGCAGGGGATTGGAATCAATAGAAAGTTATTAGAAGCAGTGGGTAACTCACCACAGGCCTGCAGATGATGACAGCAATATCAACCTAGCGCTGAGGGTGATGGTGGTAAAATCCTCAGAGGTGGGGAAGTCCCAACATTGAGGGGGTGGAGGATGGTCACAATTTTGTCATCATGCAGACAAAAAATGGAAGAATTGAGGAGGGCATCTTCCTGCATGAATTGGAGGACTTGATGTTGATGAGGAGGAGGTGATAAGAGAGGGAATGGGGGGATACTGTAACAAGCCACAATGCAGCCACCACACGCTGGTGCTGCCACACAACACCACACACAAAGGGTCCCATTTGTGAATCCAACACCTTGCATGCACTTTTGCACTTTTGGAATGGGCCAAATCGTAATATACTTCATTTTGGAGATTTCAAAATTTGTAGATTTGCCAGCTGCAAGTATCAACAGTTTAGTTTGAACCCTGTTCAAATGTGGTTCTCAAATATTGGGGTTTTTCCGAACCCTGAACAGAACCGTCGGTCCAGTTCGGGTCAATGGCCAAACCTGAACCCTGAACCGGGGTTCAGTTCAGGTGGGTTTGGGTTTGCACCAAAGTTCAGACTGAACTCTACCATCACTAAGCTTGTGCTTGATGAAGGCTATCTTCTTTTTGTCGTGGGAGGTAAGCTGTGGCGGTGGGGCAGGTACATCATCACCCTTGGATGCACGCCATTCTGCGGTGCATTTGAGGCTGTGTGAGCATGGTGCTGAGCATGTTGCGCACTCAACAACATCAGCAAATAAAAAATAGATTTACAAGTACTTACAATCGCTTATAATCACTGTAAGCAGTGTGAGCCAAACCTGGATTACAAATTGCCAAAAGCGATTGTGATAATATGATGGTTTTGAAATCCTTTGGCAATTATGCCCACGAATGGTAATTGCTTAAATTTGCTTTTGTGGATTGTATTGCCTTTCATGAACTCAAACTCTTCACTTGGGTTGTGTGTGCTTATAATTGATTATAATTCAGAGGCTAGCTAGTTAGAAAAATTACAGTGTCATTACTGTACCCATCTTTGATCTTTTTGCTCTTGCTCTATCTTAATTATTGTTAATTACTAACTTTCAGACTATCTGCTACTAAGGTCAAGATGATAAACTGGATTGGGACAGATTTGAACACATGAGTGCTGACATAACAATTTGAGATTGTGACACATATTACCGCTACACCACAAGGTCATCATTACCATACACAACAGTTTTATACTTAAATAGCAAAGCCTGCTTAGGCTGGCCAAGGGTGCGCCCTACACAGTCAAACTACTTCTAAGAAAAAAAAAAGGGGTGTCAATGTCAAAAATAAGAAAACTGTGAGCTAAAACGATAGTGGGAAGGGCAAGAGGATGGGTGCATCGTGTGTGGATATGAAGTCACTGCCTCTGACTTGCGCTGGTGAGCCGGTTCTAATGTGAAACCTACACCTCCAGGATCGAAAACGATGAGATTGTTGGCTAGAATGAGGGTGATGGAGGTGGCGACATGTGTGTGATGAAACCGTTGTGTGCCTTCGACTTGCACTTGTACTGGGTCTGGTTGTCACGTTCTGCCCTTTAGCGCCCTTGCACGTGACCATGGGAGAAGACGTCCTCGGGAAGAAGCGACAACTTACAACCAAAGTTGTCAGCGCCAATCCTCGGCAACCGCCGAGCACCCGGGATATCAAGAATTGGCCATCACGTGACCTGGCACGTGACCTGCTCTAGAATGTTCCAGAAGAGTCCGGATGAGCACGTGATCCCGGATTGACATGTGATTATGGAACCGGTACGTTCAGTAGCCGGTGGACTCTTATCTATGACGTCATGGTCTGAACCCTGGCCTCGTGCCCTCTTATCTCTGACTCACACCAAGAGCGCCTTATGCCATTGGTTGCTATTGTTAGCTGTACTAGGGTTCATGACTCGACTCAAGGTTCGGGCTGAGCTTGAAAGCTCCCTGAATGTGTATAAGTAGAACGATGGATGGTCCCTATGACCCCCATCTTAGAAACATCTTGGATTCCCTCTTCCCTCCTTACTCCTACCTCTTCATGTAGCTGCTGGCCTTTGCCCTTCGTTGCATTGGTTCCTAGTTTATACTACCTCTGAATGTGGAGTCGATGTTATCCCCCTCTATGATCCTCAGTGCGCCCTCGGAGTCTGCCCCGCCACTGCGACCTTTCCCTTTCCACTATGGGTTGTGCTGTGAAGCCAACTCCTGTCTGTCATTACGACTAGTTGTACGCCTTCCAACGCCTACAACCCTCAGCGCGATCAGTGTTCGACGACCGCGACCTACGGGTCAACCCAACGGGCCAGAAGAACCGTTACACTGGTGTAGAAACTGAGCCTCCAGGGTCAAAAACGAAATGTGAGGCGCAGGGTGTGTACTGTCCGAGCTATAGCCAATGTCTGAGGGTGTCGCATGCCTTGAAGCCTGAGGTACCATTCTGATCACTGCTGAGGTCTTCTTTGCTCCAGAACTTGTGCGATGTGCAGAGCCGAGTCTGTGTGAGTTCAAAGCAGAGGAGATTTCACGCAGGGGTCAGGGAGAGAGGAACTAAGTCCAGAGCAAGTGCGGATGGACGAGAGCGTGAGCAGAGGAGTCAAAAGAAGTGTGACCGAGACAACGCAAATGAGATGAAACGAGATGAGATGAAGAGAGGCGATGTCCATTGAGTGCCCGCAAATGGGCCTGACTTCCGGGAGGATCATGCAGCCAGAAAGAGGAGGAAATAGAGGCAACTGGGCGCTATCAATTCAGCAAGAAACCAAGAGTTTAAAATACAAGGAGACTCTAACTACGTCAGAGTCAAGCAGGTAGGGAGGAAGTGGAATGTAGTGTGGGAGGTGGCACAGGGGGAGGAAGCGAGGTGGAGCGCGGAGATGATCGAGACATGGAACGACGAAGGGGCGCACTACATAACAAAAGATCAGTAATTAGAGAAGAAAGTAAACCACACCTTTGCCAGGGACAAAGGGACAGCGCGGCCAAGGTGATCAACATGGGTCTTGACAGCTTCAAAGGGATGTGAGTTGAGATGGGCGAAGCGGTGAAGACAGGGTCTTGAGGGATAAGGACGATACAAGGCATGGGGACACAGGGCCTGTTTTTGAGTGCTTACAGGCCATTTGCAAGGCAGTTGGCGTTGGTGTTCACAGCGATGTGAGGCGAGAGTGGGCAATAGCAAAAGGAATAACAAGCGAGGGGAGAGAGAAGGTGTTGGTCGATGGGGAGTGATAACAAGGTGCGACGCCGTGAGATTGCGAGACTGGAATGGAATGGCATTGTTGCAGGGTAAACCTGAGAGTCAAAGAATGCACCCTATCGTACTGTCATGCATCTCGAGATCAGGATTGAGCCCCCAAGGCTCTCATAGACAGTGTTGCCAATAGACCCAGCAGGGTGGTGATGCCATCGGAACATTGTATGTTCTTGGCGATGTCACAGATGAGCTGGATGAACTTGAGGGTGGCAGACTCATTGCCATTGTTGAGGTTGACAAGTTGATGGGGAACGAATTTAGAAGCACGGTGGAGCCATGGTGGATGTATTAGAACAAGTGTGTCATCTCGCTGTGGAAGTCATACTGTACATGAGGCGTGCATGCACTTACAACTTAGGCTGTGAGAGTTAGCCTGGGGTTATATGCACATATCATTCAGCTGCGAGAGTTGTCCAAAAATTGTATGTACATACAACTTGGCCATGAGATTTCACAGAAATCATAAGTGCATACAGCTTGGCATGGGAATTGCAAGCACTTATATGCTACATATAATAGTACATTCGTAATCACGGCCCAATTACAAGAGATTGTTATTTCATGATCAGCTCAAATCCAGTTATAATCTACGTAAGCTCTTTCGATTTTGGTAAGCACATAAAAATAAAAAATTTATTTGCTGATGAACCCGGGCTTTGAGCCCGACCCGGCCCAAGCCCCGCTGGACTCGTGTTTTGAGCAAGCCCGAGCCCGACTAAACCCGGCCCTGCACATCACCACCGCAACCTGACAGTCCGCTCAGAAGCCATTCAGGCGGCATATACTATCGCATGTCCCGGGGTCCAAGATAGAGTCTATGCGATTCCGTTCCGTCGCGTTCCAAAAACCAACATCTGCTGCGCCGGCGCCACGCACGCAGCCTCGAACGAACCGCAGAATGGCGTGCGTCCAGGGGCGACGACGTACCCGCCCCCCGTCGCAGCTTACCTCCCACGACGACAAAAAGAAGATAGCCTTCTTCAAGCACGAGCTACATGACACCGTCGCGGCTTATGTTCTCTTTGCGTATGGCGGGGAGCTCCCCCCCGACGAGGCTGTGAGGACTGCGATTGTCGTACTCGATAATTCGCCGTTCATGGGGCACACACTGCGCGCAGGATACTCTAGGAGATGTCGAGGAGATCCGAAATGCGCGGTGTTCATCGGCGGACGTTCTTCGAGGGCGTTGTTAGCGCGGAGCTCGGGCCACCCAGTGCTGTCGGCTGACTCAGGCTCCAATTACGAGGAAGGTGCCAAAGAGAAGCCAAAGACATGGGTGACGCGTGTACGGATCGTTCGAGACAAGGACACGCTATTGGGCAAGGGTATCGCATATGTTCAGTTTGCGGTTCGAAAACTAACTTTTTACGCGCCTTCGCAATTGACATTAATATGGGCCGAACCGGCTTGGACAGGACCGTGAGTACGTTGATGAGATACTTGCCCTCGAGCCCGGCAAGCTCAAGTTCGCGAAACGCCGTCGAACGCTTACCTGGCGTTCTCGGCCGGCCGTCCTCCAGTATTACCACTACTACCTCCACAACGCTTCCTTCTTGTGGTACACACTCACAATCAACAATACACACTCCCACGGCCGTGCCGAAAGGTAACCCGAACCTCGGCATGCAGCTGGCCCATTTGTCCAAGGCCGAGCGCAAGGCTGCCAAGGCGGTTGACCCTGAACGGGTTGCACGGCGCCTCGCCAAGAAGAAAGCGCGCAACGTTCTGCAGGTACTAGAGCAGAGGAAGGACCGCGTGCGCGTGCGCAAAAACACGACGGAACACAAGGGTGTAGGTGCTCCCGCTCGTCGGAAAAAGAGCCGAGTGCGTAGCGAAAGGAGTGTAGAGAAGAGGAACACAAAGAAGTGATAGCCGTGTTGATGTCATGGACCTTTGTAAATCGTCGATAGTACTACAACATACATACGACATTCCGGAAGTCCGGTTTAGCACAGACCTCTCAACCTCTTCCCTTCGGGCTCCAAAGGGGGCTGTTGGAAATGATAGGACCAACACCTCCCTGCAGTATAGTGTCGACCGTCAGGGAAAGAGTAGGTGTGATTGGAACAGCTTCCATTGCCCAGAGAGCGATCGCGATTGTACTATAACGACAATTAGCATCGGCTTTTGAACTCATTCGTAAAAAGAGGCACGGACTTGGTTCCATTGTAGTCCAGGATACCCTGATGTACGGGGAACTTGAATTGAGGGCTATACAAACGGACGTCGTGATCAATACCCCTGCATTTCCTCAAGCTCGAGTACGAAATGTGCCATACCCGAGATTCGCCACGCGCTTGCCCATCATCCATCCATTAACAAATAAAAGCGCACGGTATGGCTGTGCGCTTTCATCGAAAGTAAACGACAGCATCACATCGAAGCCAGGAGGTATATGCAGAGGAAACTCCGTTGCAAAGAATCCGACGCCTGCGTTACCATTAGGCAAGCCGGCCGAGAGGTCCCGGGTCACCCAGTTACTCGTATCGAACCCGGGTAGGTGCCATCCCGCGCGTTCGCCAAAGAGTCCGCCTTCGTTCAGCACGCCGCGGACGCGGTCGAGAAAACTATGACGGGCGATGGGAAAATAAGTGAGCAAGGCTCTTGAGGAGTCATAAAAGGCTGCGAACTCTGTATATCCACCGATTTTCCCCTGGACTTTCCATGTACCAAACGTGCCATTGTTGAGCTTGAAGCCACGCACGCCTCGTGGGGACTTGGAAGCGTCTGTCATGCCTTTCCACATGTTCAGATGAGGACTAGAAGCAATGAGGCGGACTCACTCCCATCCGTCTGGTTTAGGCCCATATTGTCCTACGGGATAACGTCGCTCGGGGGTAAATCCGGAAACCGATAGGCGCTCACCTGGACTATGGTGATCACGTTGTCTGCCCCAGGTATTAGAGAGCCAGCCGGGAAGATGAATTCGTCGTCAGTCTCTTCCAATATATGGAGATTATTCGTCGAGCTATGACCGATGGATCAGCAGGATGCCGCCTCCAGGACGGAGCGCCCGTACTTCCCGAATGAAGTGCCCAGGAAATGTGAGTTCAGCCAGACGCTAGCAGCAAAGGCTATCGCGTGTTGGGTGAGCCGTCATAGAACAACGCGAGCCTGAGTACGGTGAATACCTTCGCCACCATTTATAGAAAGGTTGACCGATCTCTCGTGACCTGTGGCGTCGAAATGCCCACGCCAAAGGACGATATTTTCGCAGCTGAGTTCTCCTGCTGTCAGCGCAGGGGTTCAGACCTAAGTGTTAAATTCTGCGTACAATCCATAGTCACATCCATATAAGACTCGTCCATCGCCATAGTAAGGCTTGAATGGGACGTTCGTCGTCGTGTGATTGGCTACAATCCAGCTGGAGTCATCGAAGGTCGCCTGTATCTCCGGCAAGCTGTCGCTGAACTTCCACTGTGTAAGGGCTGGCGCTGTAATTTTCGGATTCGAGAACGTAAGGTGTCCGATAAACGTGCCCGAGAAGCGAGAGAGATCGCTAGTTGCGGCATTGCTCCTCGCGACAATCTTGCCATTCCACGTCACCGCCTTCATCTGAGGGGGTCCAATGACTTGGAGCGTGACACTTGCATTCAGATCACCGTATAACGCGAGAGTGCCATCTGCTCCGAGAGAGGCATTCCTCACGAGGTACGGGCCACCTACTAGCAGGGTGGAGTTGGTGCCTATCTGCCAGAAGCTGGCGTGTGGACCAGTCCCATCGAGCACAGGAGCAAAAAACGTGCCCGCTGTGAACGAGGTGGAAACTAGCACGAGGGAAGTTTCCGTGTCGACAACAGCGAAAGGGCCGCCTTCAAGGACCCCGTCTGGGAACTTGAAGTCGACCGCACCCGAGTGGGATAGAGCAAGCTCGCTAGGTTCCCCGCTATCCGCGGTGATGTACAATACATCACGGGTACCAATATGGCCGGCGAAAAAAACTGGCGCGGTAGACCAAAGGATGAAGCCAGAGGTCCCGTAATGATAGTCGGTTAAGATCACTTTGGATTGTCGACCGTTGAGTGTGATGTTAGGTACTGCTCGTGGAATGGTAACGGTCCCTGCGCTTGTTGTCACCGTCAAATTGAAGGCTGTCAACGCCCTGCCCGCTATCGTGTTAACTTATTAGCTTCGTGAGGTAGAGCATAGTGTCCATACGTGGATGATGAATTCGTCTGGCGGGCAATCCAGAAACCCGTGCCAGTGTCTGGATTCTTCAAGAAAGTTACGAAGGCAGCGGGGTTCGTGACTTGACATGGGCCTGACGTGCTGTTTCCCACCCATTCAGTCTTTAGAAACTCCGGTGAACTCCTCAAAAACAGGCCCTGGGCCTTGAGCTCTGTGAATTTAGTTGTAATCTGGCGAGATTCTCCAATAGCTGCGCCATAGTCGTAAGATGCTGTTGAGGGGGATCGACGTGAGCCCCCACGTATCTGCAAATTGGAGCTTACTATAAACCCCCGGAAAAGGGAGACCACCCCAAGAGGTGCCCCTGTTACAATGCAGATGAAACTGAGAAGGGTACATGCCAACAGGGACCAACACCCACCCATATACCATGTAGAAATTCATCAATTTCGCATTAGAAGCCCATAGCTGGCGGTAGAAGACGGATTGGAACTCGGCACCCGTCATTTCCCCACAGGCAGCGTAACCGGGAGCTGTCGGTCCCCACGCGTCATAAGAACCGCCTTGAAACTGAACTACGTTAGTGTTTTGGGGTTGTACATCCACGTGCCCTACCTCAGGAACGTAGAACGGCTGGCCCGGGTTAGTTTCTACGGACATAAGCTTCTAGCGTTATCTATAATATCGTGCAGAAAAGGCATCAAACCTTCGTGGTACTCATAGTAATTTGTCACAACCGGTTTCCACGTTTGCGGGTGTGAACAATCAAACGCTTGAGGGTACGAGTCCAAACTAGGATGGTTAGACGGGCGTAGCACGTAGCCAAGCTTTGTGGGCATACCCATATATATCCACCGCACCCTGAAAGGGGGTAAGCGAGAGACACGTAACCGCATGGAGAAGCCAAGTCCCACCGTCCCATTGACGAAATTCCCGTCTTGGCCAGGATCGTTGTATGTGAGGGGGACAACGATAGAAGAATTATGGTAGGTAGCCTCGAGCTCAGCGAAATATTGCGCGTTACCCGACCCGCTCTGAAAATACTCGTTATCTGATAGACCGATTATCTGTCTCATACTATGCTGGTAGGACGATTGTCACGCACCAATCTGAATTGCTTCCAAGTTATGAGCATCTCTATCGTCCTCAGACCGACGTATGACTTACCAATTATAGGTCCGCCCTCAGTGATTTGATTTGGCGCAGCTTGGGTAATGACACCCTGGATATAGTCCTGCCATGCAGCGTTGAAGTCTGTCGCGTTAGTCCGCAAGGAGCCCTCAGTTTGGCTGGTGGCCCAGTGGGCTATTCCACCCGCAGTCGTTTCCGCATTTATATACGGACCGGGACGAAGAACAACCCACACTCCAGCTGCAAGAGCTGCATCGAAAAGAGGCTGCAGAGCACGAAAGGCATTGAAGTCAACAACGCCAGGTGCAGGGTTTAGAAGTCCCCAGTGGGTGTACACTGAAACTGCGTTTAGGCCGGCTGCCTTAAATTTCTGGAGAATATCCAACCACAGGGAAGGAACGGGCAGGCGGAAAGTGTGAAACTCCCCGGAACTGCCAGAGAAACAAAAGTAAGGCGCTACCTACGAGTAAGCCTCCGAGAGCAAATCTCTTGGACTCACTATACCAGGACACGCTGCCCATGCAGGGCGAGTGTGTACTTATCCCATTGTACCACGTTGGTACGTCCGTTGGAAGAGAACGCAGAGGTGAGGGGT
The DNA here is from genome assembly GCA_024734325.1 of Lactarius hatsudake. Lineage (NCBI taxonomy): Eukaryota > Fungi > Basidiomycota > Agaricomycetes > Russulales > Russulaceae > Lactarius > Lactarius hatsudake. Next base: position 1,147,205 of record JANSJP010000005.1, on the reverse strand, counting down.
GCGGAAAGTGAAGCTTCCTTGCTCGTCGTATCTGAAAAGATGCAAGCCAGAAGTCCCGAGTAACCAGACTCCAGGAAATGTTGAAATCGGAAGGGAGATGTGCGAAACCAGGGAAAGAGGGAGATAATTCCGAGGATAATGGAAATGGACACGGCGAAAAGGACGGTCCGAGTACGAAACCATGATTCAGAGTTATTCCACTGAGGCCTCCTGGTGTGCATGTTAAGCACATTGACCTTGTCATCATGGTGGCAAAAGTGCGTGTCAGCGGTTCCCGGAGTGTCACCCGTAGGCCGGATGTGCTTTAAGCTACAGCCTGCGCATTCGTGTGACTTCCGGACTTCCATTCTGTCGTATAGTCAGCACGCGAATCCAACGCCTTCTCTAGACTTGGGTCGCCGGTGAAGAACCAAATTGGACCGTGACTTTGCTGCGACTTTGCTGTGCCACCTGTTCCGTATTCTTCCCACAATCACGAGACTACATGTTGAGTTTGCGTCGACCGACCATGGCCAGCCTCAGCCTCAAGGGCCGGATTATAACTTACGTCTACACATGAGACCGCAAATTCTTGGTGATTTAATTGAAGGCAGTTCCCTAGTTTACAGCACTTGTTTATTGCATTAATCTATCAGATATCATTGGGGTAATACAAAACCATTTGTGTTATTCGTTGTATTGTTACAACGAAATTTGTGAAGTTTGTATCTTCCTTATCCTGGTGGGAAACTACCGTGATCGTGGACCATATCCATCATCTCATCTCATTACTGTACTGTACCGGCGATTCAGTCCGCGGCAGCCATGCCATGGCTAAGTTACAATAATCATAACCGGACCGAACATGGCAACAGGCTGCGATGGCTTCTGAACTCACCTCCGCCATCAGCTATGGGACTATCAAACCCCCGTCTTCACATCGACAACACGATGAAGATACCCCAACGCATCCTCCACCCAGTCCTTCTATCGGGACACTACACCGTGGCCTGTCCTCGCGCCAGGTCCAGATGATCGCCATCGCCGGCACGATTGGCACAGGTCTCTTCTTGGGCACTGGCACTTCTCTAGCCCAAGGCGGTCCAGCCAGCATGCTGATTTGCTATTCCATCGTCGGCTTCATCGTTTATATCACTCTTCTACTCCTAGGTGAGATGGCGACTCAGTATCCCGTAGCCGGTGAGTGCCTCTTCGTATCCTCTCGCATCAGATTTCCAATTGCACATTTTTCGGATTCTTTCTATTGGTACCTTATCATCTATTCCTCCGCATCTCACACACCTTTTCGATTCTTGGTGATTTTACCCTTTAACCACTCTCAACTTGTTTCATCCGCAGGGTCATTCAACGTCTACGCCACCAGGTTCTTCTCCCCGGCATACGGTTTCGCTCTCTCGTGGAACTATTGGTTTAACGATGCCATTTCTGTTGCCTCTGACCTCACCGCCGCCCAACTAGTCTTGGAATTCTGGAGTTTTTCCAACCCTTGGATTTTTAGTCTTACACTATGGGTATTCCTCGTCTCCATCAACGCCACCCATGTCGGGGCATACGGTGAACTAGGTGGGTCCTGTTTTTATCCACATTCTCACCATACAGTACCGCCACTTTTCTGACCGGAGTCAAACAGAGTATTGGCTGTCGTCTCTCAAAGTCGTCACAATCGTCATCTTCATTTTACTCGGCATTCTTGTGAATGTTGGTGCTAATCAAGAACATCGCTTTATCGGTTTTGAGAACTGGCAGATCCCCGGTGCCCCATTCGTTGGAGGCTTTGGCGGTTTCGCGCACGTCTTCGTTACCGCTAGCTTTGCCTGTACGTTATTCTTGAATTTGGACTTCACCATTGTCTTATCTGTCGGCGCAGTTGGGGGGACGGAGAGTCTTGGAATCACTGCAGGCGAAACGAAGAATCCGGGTAAGAACATGCCGCGGGTTGTCAAGTTTGTATTTTGGCGGTGCGTGAGTTTCCCCGGAGATTACCTCGGGGCTTCAGCTCACGCTTTCTGCAGAATCCTGTTATTTTACCTCTTGAGCATCTTGTTGATCGGTTTGAATGGTGCGCATATACTCAAACCCTCGACACTTTTGCCAAATCCCCGCCTTAGTTCCCTGGGACTACCCAAATCTTTCCAACAAGACCACAACCACGTCACCATTTACGATCGTGTTCAAACAGTTTGGATCCAGTATGTCCTTCGCGCTGCTCCCAAACCTCTAGCTCCGATATCCATTTCTCAGCCACCGCCGCATCTTTCATGAACACCGTCATTCTCAGCTCTGTCATTTCCGCCGGTAACCATGCACTCTTCGCTGGAACGCGCGTGCTCTACAGCCTCGCCGCGGCGTCTCATGCGCCACCTCTCTTCGCGTGGACGACGCGCGGAGGTGTACCGCTTCCCGCGCTGTTCCTGACCAGCGCCATCAGTGCTCTATGTTTCGGCAGTTCTTTCATCGGAAACGGCCAGCTGTGGGCATTGCTGCAGACTCTTGTCGGCGTGTCCAACCAGGTACGGAAGAGCGTTTTCACGTGTTCGTGTCCTGACGCGTGTATGTCATAGATTGCTTGGCTGTCCATTGGGATTGCGTCGTGGCGCTTCCGCACCGCGTGGAAGACGCAAGGCCGCCCGCTCTCTGAGATGAAGTTTCGCGCGCAGTGGACGTGGCCGTGGGGCCCTCCTTTCGTGGTGCGCGCTTATCCCCTCTTCGCCGACTTACACCGTCGCGTTTCACTGACGTGTATTAGATCACAGCCGTATCGGCCATTATCCTCAGTGCGTGCACGATCCTCTCCTCTCCACCTATGTCTTTTTTTTGCTTGAATTTGTGAGCTAATCAGAAAATCATCGGGATTCGGTGGGTCTGTTCGGCACCATGCAGTTCAAGGGTGGTCCTCCGTCATCCCCCGCTTCTCCGCAGCCGACTTTTTCTCGTTCTATATTGAGTTGCCCGTGATGGCGCTCATGTACCTGCTCTGGCTCCTCGTCCGGCGCGTGCGTCACCTTCCAGCATCGCCATCAACACCGCCCCCGGTATCACCACACCCGGCCCAGCCGTTCTTCGACTTTGTAGACGTAACACGTGTAGATCTTTACCATGATGAGCACGAGGGGCAGGTCGACGAGCGTGAGGACGAGGCGCGCTCGCAGCGCCTGCGTGGGCCCGCACGCTGGGCTTGGGCCGCGTAATACCTCGTTGCGTAGAGTGCATTATAACAATACTCCTATACCTTACTGCACGCGTCAGTGATGATCAATACTCTGATTGAGGGGTGGGTATAGGACAAACGAGGGGCTATAACAGTAAAGGTCCTACTCGCAGGGGGGAAGGAGAGAGCAATGATCGGAGTAATAATGAGCGATACGGATAGCAACTAAAAATGAAAGGGTACATGAAAAAGAAAAATCCAGCACTACGTCGTTGCGTCGGGCACACGATATGCGACAGGGAGATGAGAGTTCGCGACCGAGCGTTACCAGGGAGGCGGCTTGATAAACGAGAGAGTAGTGTTGAGATTAGATCGCTAAAACTCATGATCAGGGCCACATCATTGCCATGCACCCTGCAGTTATCATAGTTGATGAAACGTTGCTCGTGACAATTGCCTATGATCTTAGCTACACCCGACATGGGGGGGGGGGCTCAATGACGGTGTCGCTAACAAGGCATTAGGAGAAAAGTTGGTAGCAAGTGGTGACAGCAAGATGCGACCTTGGATACGCCAATCAAATGGACTCAACCAAACATTGTGACTTAGAGAAACGCGGTCGCTGAATCTGCAATAGTGTGGTCAACACGCATCCACGATCAAGAGCGTACAATAAAAGCCTCAGAAAAATGAAGTGTGACGTCCTTTCCTGCAGTCTCAATGCAGGTCGTACTCATTAAAATCAGATATTTTGGAATCATTGGCGAAATTCTCGAAAAAAGGTGTTAGAAGGGGTGCTCACTGTTTTCTAATCTTCAGCGTATGTTGTTTGGGTTGGGACAGCGGACAATGTAAGTCTGAAATCGGACCACACTTCTTATTATAAATATTTTTTATCTCAACATTTCTGCCGATGGGAGTTCCCGAAACCCCACCCCTCTCAAAGCTTTTTCGTCAAGAGCCCCATCGATATGAAAAAAACGGCCTAAGGGCTGCAACGTGCGTAATTTAAGAAAAAAACCCGAAAATTAAATCCGGCATTCCTGGTAGCGGTCCGTCCTTGCCTTTCGTCAAGTTCTCTCCAAGGCGACACGTCGTCTCGTCATCAGCAACACTTCGGGCATGTTGGGCAAGAGAAAGGAACGTGCAACCGATTCCCCCACGCCAAACCTGAATAATGAGAGGGACGTCACTGCACCACAGTCGGGGTACGCTGTCGCACGGCAGCTCGTCCTTGAAGAACTCGACCTGGAAATCCGTGTGCGGCAGAGATTGAAGGAAACAATCGAGTCGCGCATTGGTTGGGCAACTTGTTTGCAGACATCTTTAAACGCTGTGCGTGAAGATCAGGGTGCGTTTATCCCCCGAAAACAAAGAGTATGGACCCTCACCTTTATAGGTTCTGACAGCACGGGTAACACTACCGGTACCAACGTGTTTCAACTCGCCGCTGCAGACGCCCTGCACGTCGCGGAGACCCCAATACTTCCTATATTATCACGGGAATCCCGCTTTCCCTATCGTTTTACTTCTGAGGCCATTCCGACACCACCCACAACTTCTTCTACGAACCCCTATGCTCGCCCATACACTCGTCTCGCTCGCTCCAGGCGGTCACCATCTTCCATCCGTCCCGCACCCCAACATCTTTACATTCGTGACTCTTCCACTAATACGATTGCACGGCTCGCGTGCCCTGATTGTGCACGCGGAGATTTCCCGCGAGTCCAAAGTCTTCTGAACCACTGTCGCATCCAACACGGTCGTGAGTTTGGCAGTCACGATGAGTGCATCCGTGGCTGTGCAGTCCAAGTTCCAGCGGATGAAGAGGCATGGGTCATAGAAAATGGGAGCGAGCTCAGAAACGTCAGTCTACCGAGCTTGCGGAGGCTGTTTGAGATGGCGGTTGGTGACGTTGGCAGCCCATTAGAGATCTCACCGGTGAATGATGCCCCATCAGTTCACCAAGACCTAAGTCCAGAGCATATTACCGTGTCGGGGCGAGAGACCTTACGGTCTTCGGCGCCGACTCACGCAAGCACGCACCTTTCTCGGACCCTTGGTCACCACGTCGATACACCGGCTCTTGCACCATTCCTCGGCCGTGCACCGAAACGACGAAGCATCACGACGTATGATGAAAACGTTCTAGTAGACATCGACGGAAGCCCGCATGCGGCTCCTGGGCGGCGATGGAGAATCCCTCTCACACACAGAAGTCGAGCTCGGCCTGCTCTGGATCTCATCATTCCAGTTGATGCACCACTACCCCAATTAACGCCCCATGTGGCACCAGTGACTCAGGGCACTCGCTTTCACATCGTCTCCCGTGTCACAATATCCGACCGCAGTCTGTGGATTCCCATCGGTGAGTATTGTCGTAGTGAATGAAAGAAACATCTCAACCTCTCCGTTCTATACAGATCGGCGCTCAGTTGCTGCGCCCGAACAGACGCATCGATGGTGTTTGTCGATCGAAGCACCTACATACGTATGTACGCTGATGTGTGACCACTCACGGAGCGCTGAAGTCAGTTTTCAGAGCCTACCGCTCGGTGCCGTTTTGGAGCACGCAACTATCACTTGCTTGTCTCCAAACCCTCCTCCTACTCGAGCGCTCGATGAACCGTTGAAAGTGTCAGGCCCCCCGTTCTTCGCTTGCGGGACGACATCCCAACCATTTCTCGCCCGGCTTCGGTTCCAGTGGACAAGCGGATCGTTGAATTCCCCACTAGAAGTGGAGCATTGGATAGAGGTGCGATGATCCATCGTGGGATAAATTACATAACCATAACAATGAGACCGTAACTGGTGCTTAGCTCGACATGGTTCACACTAATACGCCAGTCCTCGGCGATGAACAAGTTCTGGATGTCGAACTGGATCGCAATACAGTGTTCCGCCAAATACCTCCTTCCAAGCATGGCTTGGACCCTTGGAATTTGGACTCCGAGTCCCTACCGGCCTCACCAAAACCTGTGCCAGCGCTTCCTCGCGAGTCAACTGTTTTCCTTTAGTAGATGAACGCTTATATGTTTTTTTTTTTTTTTTTCCAACAGGGTATATTACTCTCCTTAGATCACTTGTCCCGGTGTTCCCGTTAACATTACGAGGTTTGGAAAGTATAATACATTGATGCCAAATCACTGAATTTTCTGGAACAGACCTGAAGGGTAGATCGTCGACCCCTCTCCCATACAAGCTAGTATCCTCCCCTGCACAGTTCCGGGCGTTCGTTCCTGGTCGGAGAAAAGCCATTGAGGTAGGCTACAATTAGTAAGATTCACAGCCTCTGAACATTATCACAGTGGACCCGGGCGCGTGCCCTTCGTGAGGCGTATGACAAAGCCCGGGAGGAACAGACGCCGGCAGAGGAGTATCCCCAACTTAGTACTGGGGAGGTTTTTACCTGGCTGAGAGATACAGGACTGTCTCTCCGCCGAGCTGTGCCACCATCTGCGCCAACCACCGCGCCCACTGAGAAGAGAACATCTGAACGAATAATGCCGTCAGCGGCAGATACGTTCTGTCCGGCCTGCGGTCTCGACTCCGCAAAACACCCCCCACGGGAAGCACCGAGCAGCGGTCCTTCTTGTCCTCTTTCTTCAACGTCACGGCTTCCACTTTTGGATGTAGGGTGTTGTATCTCTGCTCAATCACAGTCCACTCGTTATATTCCAGTGCAACAGAGACCTTTCCATTGGTCTCCACGAGATGTCTTAGCCGTAACCGATCCGACTCTCAATTTTGCCGTGCGGAGCATCTTATTTTCGCTGAATTTAAGTTGTTTCCAAAAGTCACAAGGTGAAGCTTCCATTTCCTGTGGAGGGGGTCTATGCCCCAATGGCATTGCTATTACCCCGAGGACGGCCGATCGGGGCACACGAGGCCGGGTCGACTTCCCCCCAAACATTGAACACGAACTCACCTCGCTGACAGCGTCGGCGATACTCGCACTATCAGTGCGCGAATTCGCGCGTTGCTTGGTGCAATCAGCAGTCACTGCCTTTGCCAGTGATCGTGCGCGGATAAGGGGGAACCTGCGAGCGGTGATCGCCCAAGCCCATGTTGCCCGAGGCTTGGTTGGCCCGTTCCTGGCACGTGATGGCGTTCTTGCCGGACTTCCCGCTGTACAGGCGCCACCCGTTGCCCTGGCTTTATCCACCCTCGCTCAACTCCCGCGAAAGGACCTGCTGTAGCCCCCTGTGCTGTCGTGGATACCTCCTGTTGAGATGCTAAGTTTCCAAGTAGTTGATCATTCCACTGGCTTCGGTTAATTTTTATGGCCAGTATATGTACTGCGATATGATAAGCGTACTACATATGCGGAGCAAACTCCTCTGTAATATTAATGTCTATTGCACGCCACATCGGCGTCCGGGAGAGAATGAGGCGGTGGATCGGGTTAGACCAGCAGCAGGAAGTCTTGCTTCCTAGATCTAAGATCAGGGGTGCATCTGCTGTGACCCACGTGCACCGTTTGCTGTTTTTCCACAAATGCCGGGTCCGGGTCTATCTTGGGGTCCGCATAGAATATTTCAATGTCGAGTCTTGGTTGCAACATCGTTTCCTTCCTTCTCTGTCTCCCCGCGTACCAGATATCCCTGGAAGCCCGTCCGGCTGCCCACCGTTCCCAGTCTTGATCTCCTTCATATCATGGCACAAGTACTATCGCCATCGGGAGTTCCGACAGCCCACCTTTTCGGTAACACTATCGGTGCCGTGGTCCTTGGATGGGGGATTTCGTCTCTGTACGTCCTGGCGCATGATCGTGCTGCCTTCTCTCATTCCACATATGCGGCAGTATCTTCGGCATGCTCTGCATCCAGGTCTGGACATACTACCAACGGTACCCGAACGATCACTGGTCGTATAAGGTTCTGGTATGCCCGTGATATGTGTGAAAACGTGGTCAGCCGCTGACGCCCTTTGTGTTGTTTTAATAACGCTCGTGCTTGCGCTCGCGAATTCTCGGCGTCTAGGTCCTCACACTCTGGTACGCCCATTTTGGCCCGTCTCCACCGCCGCCCAGTGCTTACAATTAAACAGGGCCCTGGAGGCTCTCCACCAAATCTTTGTTGGTCACATCGTTTGGTTTTACCTCGTCGAGTGAGTTCTAGGTCACCCAGTGTTGCCCATCACTCACCGGCGCTCGCAGGAATTTCGGGAGCTCCTTGGTTTTCCTCAGACCCCCAGTGTGGTAAGTCCACGGACGGTGTCCACAGCCATGTCACAGGGGCGCAGAAGCTCACTATGACACACATTGTTAGGACCCTTAGCGTGAGCTCTTTTTTCCCAATCCTAGTTGGTGGAAGAAGCTGAATATTCTGAAACCAAATAGGCCCAAACCTTGTTGGGTGTGAGTCCCGCCTATCACTCTGAACCTAACTAGTGACTTTAACGAACACATTTTTAGTCACTCATAGGGACCATCGTGAAGATGTATTCAATCATACTACTATTGTACCCGGATATTTTCTGACACGTGTTTCTTAGATGCTTTGGGATGCGTGTTTGGAAGTGTGAGTGTTAGGTTACCTTTTCAGAGGCGTTTCCTCACGCCAGCATCCCAGTTTCCCGTGGTAATTACTTGGTCACGGGCCTGATCGTGCGTCGTCTTGCGGCTCTTGTCCGAGAGACCTTTGTTTACATTTCATTCAGATTAGCATGGCGGTTGCTCAATTTGGCAAGTTGTTGTCTGTTTTGCGTATGGTTCTTGTTGTCTTGACGAACAAAATTTTGGTCGTCTAAAGCCACCGCTATCGGTACGTGTGTCCTCTGTGGCTGCGTGGTGTTTAATATAACTCGGTACCCCTACAGTTTACACACTTAGAACGTAAATACATTTTATCCAGAGATGGCCTTGCGTTGACGACGACTAATGCGAAATTTTTGCTAGTTTCCACCTTCTTGTGGCTCAGGCAGACCAAATTAAGGTATTACATTCTTTTGCGACCCGGCTCGTATTAACAGGGTTCACAGACAATCGGCTCTGCAGCCTTATCCCTAGGAATGGTGACCGACGTTTTCACTGCCGCATCGCTCTCCTATTTCCTTCACAAGATGAGGACAGGATTTAAGAGGTATTGGTGTAAATCCTCCACATGTAGTCAAGGCTTAACCTGATCAGGTCTGATACGTTGATCAATCGCCTCATCATTTATTCAGTCAACACCGGCGCGTTGACAAGGTGAGTAGTATCTAAGACACGCGATGGCTTAGGTCTTTAACCACGTGTTTTCTACAGCGTCTTCAGTGCCGCAGTACTGGCGTCGGTACGTTGCACCCCCAACAATTCTCTGCACAATTAGTACTAACAGTGCTTCTAGTACAATTTAATGCCGTCAAATCTCATCTATATCGCCCTCTACTTCATACTGTCTAAACGTACGCCCTTTCCGTTCATGGTTCTGCAGCCTCGATTGATCCGCTGGTTCCTGGCGTAGTGTTCGCAAACTCGTGTGTGGGAACGTGAGCCACTCCCTTTAGAGCGAATAACACGCGTTGATCTTAGTTCCTAGGCTTAACACCCGACGGTTTATTCATGGGAAGGGTACCGATCGCGAGGAGGCAACTATACCAACTTTCCTCATGGTTGCCAACACCCTTCCCGCGCCGCCAGAACGCACACTGGAAAAACGGAACCTGCGTCCGCAGAGGGTGTCCATCACCTCGGAATCAGACAAGGTAGCCCAATCGTGCTCCGCTGCCCATCTGTGCTCACTGGACCTCTACCAGGCACCACAGTATGCGCAGGGCTGGTAGAGACTCACGCACCGCCATTAGCCCTGTTTGGCCTCACACGGCTTGTATCACCACGTTTGATATACTAACCATAATCCCTGATTGTCCATCGGATTCCCATGTTGTATTCCACGCATCATCCTCTGGTTAAGACCTGACATTTAAGCTTGTTTTTTTGTATGTTTGAGGATACCCGTTCGCATGTACATAGCCCTTTCTGTGAAGAGGAGGATCTATCTGTCGGCACCTGTCGCTTTCTTCGTTGTCAAAGTTTGGATCGCCATATCTTGTCTGTCATTTACCCTACTCTTCATTCTTCGCCACCCGAGGGATTCGTGATACATGCATCGGGCTGGCCTTCCCTTCAGCATACAGTATCCGATAGCGAGACGAAAAGTACCTAATGGCGGAGGTTTATAATTACGGATTGAAGCGGTCGTGTGGGTTACCAGTGAATCAGTGATGCTTCGAATCGAATACAGTACAGTTAAACTGGAATGGATTATATACGGCAATCCGCGTGGCAGATGTCACCCTTAAGTTGTCCTTCACACCACTGGTACGAGGGCCAGTGGCAGTTGTTCTTTTTCTTTTTTTTTTTTGATCAATTTATATTCCCGGGTAAAGTAAACGGAGTACAAGACGGGTCCCAGTGGCAGTTGTTCCCACGAATGTCTGTGCACTTGTCTTCCTCGGCCAACCAGCTCCCAGCCGCATGTTCTTCTTGATATTCTCGGATGGCACACATACTTGCTAGTACATTTCTGGAATAAATGAACTAGGGTCCTAGACGCCGTCAGCTGCAGAATCCATCTCGTCCTAACTTGAAGGTACTGCACTATGAGATGTAGAGAGTGTCAAATCGCAGGAAGAATCGTGATAAACCAAAAAAAAAAAGGCCCGACTCAGAGAGCTAAGGAACCGGCCTATTACTTACTGTAGAGTAAAGAAATTGGGGATTAGCAGCAGTGCCCTACTGTACACCTCTGCAAAAGAGGGGTAATCTTTTTTTGTAGCTTCAACAACACATCGTAGCTACTTCATTTTGTACATAGTAATAGATACATGCATCTTACACCAGAATCAGATTTTTATTTGTTTGTTTATGAATCCGTTCAACGTGGAGCGATGGGACCCACCTCTGCAAATTTTGGTCACGCATCGTCACGGCAGCAGCAGGGAGTGGCCATTTTTCTGCAGGGAATCACGTCCTCAAAAGGAAGGTGCCAAGAAAGTCACGTTTCCTCTGTCATCACAAAACGGACATCTCTGAACAACATTTCGAGCCCAGTTTGTTTTACTCTTAGTAAGCACAAATAAACACATTCCTTTTTATAAAAACGTATTTCCTTAATTGTACATGTTCACCTTGGTCAGCTTCGTATGTTTTTTTTGTTCAAACAACTTAACAAAACATTTAATATATTCTGATTATCTAATTAAGCTACATCTAATTTTTTTCTAAGTCGTACTATGGCGCGTGAAAACGGGCGGGCACGGTGAGGGGAGACCGCGGGCCCTGCCATGCGATGCGTGTGGAGGCGGGGACAGTCCGTGTAATGCCACCACAGGGGCGTTAAGCACGACGTGTGCTGAGCTAAGTCAATTGGGATCGGAAGTGTGTAAGTCGGCTAAGACTCAGTTCGATGATGCACAAGTATCACTCACTCGGTTTCCCTGGAACCGAGGATAATAGTAGAAGGACGAGGCTCAAGCACAACAGGCGAGCGAAGATGGTGACTCAAGTGCAAAGGCGAGTTGAGGTTCGTTCGTGAGGCAAAGACAAGTGTGGTATTACACAAGAAGTCAAGTCTACCATACAAGCTAGGTAGGGCGTGACTTATATACTAATACAGGATGTTTGTATGGTACAAACATATGGCACGAGTCTGATGCGATTGTACGAGAAGGGGAACAAAGGGGATAGTCATATGCAGTACAAGGGAATCCCGTGGAATGACGCATGCCTCAGAAATGGTCAGCAGGTGAAACAGAGCATAAAACTGGCCATCCTATCACCGAGGCGCAGGGTGCGGAATGGAAGCCGAGAAGCGTGAGTCATGGGAACGTGTCGTAAAAGTACAGTAGTTAGAAAGCACACGAAGAGAGTAGCAGAGCAAGTCGTAACAGTCTGCCCTCGTGTGCCCCTTTCCGCACCCGGTGGGGGCGGCACCTTCCCCTCTTGTCCTTTCCGCGCCGCCCCGTAGGATGGGAAAGGGCAGCCTCGCACGGCCCCTTTCCGCGCGAATGGGGTGGTGCAGACATGGGGGAAGGGTAGGGGCCGAGGGGATGGGAAACAGCGTGCCCTCTACGCCCCCTTCTGTGCAAACGGGTGGCGCGACAACGGGAGAGGGAGGGTGCCCTTGTGCGCCCCCTCCGCGTAAACAGGGGGAAAGGGAAGGGCCGGGTGCAGTGAAGACGGCGGCGTACCTTCGTGTGCCCTCCTTCCGCGCAAACGGGTAGCATGGCCCCGGGGGAATGAAGGTGGCCGCGTCTTCGTGCACCCCCCTTCCGCGCGAACTGGTGGCGCGGACAGGGGGAAAAAGAAGGGCCGGGGGTGACAGGGAGAGGGATGGTGCGGCCACGGAGGAAGGAGAGGCGGTGGCGTCGTCGTGCGCCCTACTTCCGTGTGAACGGGGTGGCATGGACAGGGGAATAGGGAGGCGGCGCTGAGCCCTCGTGCGCCTCCTTCCCTCGCAGACAGGGGGACCAGGGGGCAATGGGGAGAGCGTACCTCGTGCGCCACCCTTCTGCGCGACGAGGCGGCGCAGACAGGGGGGAAAGGGAGGGGCCAGGGTGACGGGGAGAGGAAGGGCAGCGGCGTGCCCTTGTGTGCTCCTTCCGCGCAAACGGGGAGCAGGCAGGAAGCGTGGGTGACAGGGAGAGGGCGGCGTGCCCTCGTGCCTTCCGTGCGAACAAGGCGGCACGGACAGGGGGAAAGGGAGGGCCGGGGGCAACAGGGAGAGGGCGGCGGTGTGACCTTGTGTGCCCCCTTCCGCACAAACGAGGCAGGGGCGGCGTGCCATCGTGCGCCCCCCTCCCCTGCACAGGGGGACCGGGGGCAACGGGGAGGTGGCGGCGGGCCTTTGTACGCCCCCTTTCCGCGTGAATGGGGGGGCGGGGACTGGGGGTGAAGGGAGGGGCCGAAGACAATGGGGAGAAGGGGGGGGGCACATACCTTCGCGCTCCTCCCGCGCAGATGAGATGGCACGGGGATGTGGAAGGAGGGGAAAGGGAGGGGGCGGCATAACCCTTGTGCACCCCTGTGCCCCCTTTCTGCGCGCGAAGAGGCAGCGGTCAATGCGGGGGAAGGGGGAAGGGGTGGGTGGGTGACTTACCCTTGTGCGCCCCCTTTCTGCATGTGAGTGGGGCGGTCAATGGGGGGAAGGAGAAGGGGCAGGCGGGTGGGCAACTCACCCTTGTGCGCCCTCTTTTTGCGCGTGCAAACAGGGTGGCGCGCGACACAGGGGAAGGGCATCGGCCAGCCCTCTTGCGTCCCTTTCTCGATGTGAAGGGCGGGCGACGTGGGGTAGGAGGAGAGGGAGGAGAAGGGAGGGGAGAGGAGAGGATAGGAGGGAGGAGGGAGGGCGTCCTATGCACTTTGCACACCCAATTCTGTACGAACTGGGTGGCACACAACAGTACGGGGGGAGGTGGGGGAGAGGGAAATAGTGGGTTGGGGGGTGAAAGTGGGTCTCCGTGGTGGAAGCAAAATGGATGGCACAGGCACAATATTTCCTAATTGATGAAGCTGACGTGTCGCATAAGCAAACAAAGTATAGTGGCTATTCCCTTTGTAATATTCAATATAAGTTGCAAATAAGGAAACTGCTAATTGACTAAGGCAAAAATCAGTTACATTCTGGTCGAGCTGCACAGGCATCTCAGCCTTAGTGCCTCTATATTCCACTAAACCCAAGTGTGCATTCAATATAAACAATTTATATATATTTTGTCCTCAGTAATGAGCAGGGAGCAGTGGAATCTGCCTTCATAATTTTGCGAACTTATCTTCATGACAAGCCTTCCTCCCTTTCGCTTGTCTATTACCTCAGCAGCACCTGCCATGCCAGCCACTCCTGCCTGTCAGGTGATTCTGGATGCCATTGGGAATGGCAATTCCCGTGCCCGGGGAAGCTTCTGGTACGACCAACAGCCTGGTCGCTATGATCTATCTTGGGAATCACTGGCCGAGTTTGACACATGGCGACAGGAAGTGGAGCGGGCTGACTCAGTTGAAATTTCCCTTGCCGAGACAGAGACTAAAGGTTTGAATTACTCCTGGAAGCGTGTTTACCGGTGCACGCGTCAAGGGACTGGTGGGATCAAACCTTATGAGAAGAAGAAGCCAAATCAGAGCTGCAAGATCGGCTCAAAGTGGACTGGATGCACTTGCAAAGTCGATCTCAAGGCTTACCCTGGGACAAATGTCCTGTTGGGGTGCTACCAGAAGGGTCATGATCACCCAATCAATATTGAAAATCTAATCTACACTCGACTTTCCAAAACAGCCAGAGAAACAGCAAGGGAGTGTTACATTTCGGCCCAGAAGTGGACACTGACACTCGGGGATGACACCACGTCAGCAGCATATCGTCATGGACTTGTTGGATCAGTCAGCCGGGTAAGCTCCGGCACATGTGATTGTGTATGATAACGGATCGGATCATGACTCGAAGTGACTCATACTAGGATAGCTGTACTAGGGTTTGCTCTACTTACGCTATTGGCTAGTTTAGCTTGAAGCGGCGCTTGAAAGCCCGCGCATATCTGTATAAGTAGCCTACGTGGAAGACCAGGATCGCCATCTTGGTCTTCTTCAATACCACCATCTTTGTTGTCTCCTCTCCCTCGGACTCTCCTCCCTGCGAAGTGAGTCGTCTCCGGCATATCCCCTTAGACCAGGGATCCCCGTGAGCTTATCCCGAGTTCCCCTCGTGGGCAGTGGACGTATATCCTCTCGGATCGGTATATCATCGCGTATTTCTCTATCACAACGAGCGAGTCGCCAAGCCCTACGGCTACATCTACATTGTAGATCACCCTTCCTGGAGGACGATCGTGCCCTTGGACGAACCACCTATTGACGTCCCTCAAGAGGAGGACCTCCACGCATTCATCGCCTTGAACGGGGATCTAGCCCCTCACCCAGCTGAGTATCCAGACTTGATCACCAATCGCCTCTTCTACAGACCGTTTAGGATCGCCGCTTCAACCGAAGCCTAAGTCAGGCAAACGTCCGTGGTAGACGTTACATTAAGACCAAGATCCACCGTGGCCAATCCTAAAACCAAAGACCTCTGGGTGCCCTTCCGCCCCTACTACATCGACCGACGAGGAGAACGTAACGTTCCCAAAAGATACCTTCAATCAGCTTTCTGGAAAGATGACGCTGAAATCCCTGGATACGTCGCCTATTACATCGACCCACAAGACCGACAACACATCATCCCAGTCGAGTTCAACTTCGACTTCACCTGTTGGACCGAGATCCGTTGGAGCGACGCCAACAACAAATTCCAAGTCACAAAACCCGCATCATCTGCACTTAACCTCGACATCCGCAACAGCGAAGTAGTGACCCGTGACCAGTGGGGACCCATCGACGGAGAAACAGAAGAACCAGCTCGATCCCCTACTCCCAAAACTCCCGCACCATCCCCATCACTTGCCAGCAACCCGGAAGAGATCCATATAATCCGAAACGAACAAGAAGAAGAAGCCCTAGAGCTTATCGCTAAGTCCATCCCTACCACTATGAGTCAGACAGTCACCCACGAAGAGATGCGAATTGGCACAGCGCTATTCGACACCAAATACCCGCGACATCCCGACGACCCGCCACCCGGGGGAGACCCCGGAGATGACAAAGGCGGAGGCGGAGGGGGCGACGGAGGAAATGGCGGAGGAGGACCCACAGCCGCGACAGCACCTCCCGACCCCGCTCACCTTACGGACCGATTCGTCGGCAAGGAACCCCCTATCTTCAAAGGGGAACGGGACAAAGCAGAAGCATTCCTGTCCCAATGGAACCGATTCGCAGGGGTCAACAAATTCAACCGAAGCATCAGTCACCCCTACACCAAAGCTATGATGTCCCTCACCTACATACAAGGGGATCTCGTCGACGAATGGGCCACCAAGACAGCAGAATGGCTTGACAAACAGACAGACCAGCACGATCCTTGGCTCTGGAGCGGAGTGGAGATCGCCTTCAAAAGACAATTCCACGACAACCTGGAGCAAGAGAACGCTCACCTAGAGCTCGACAAGGGATTCCACATGACGGGATCAGATATCGACAGCTACGTAACCAAATTTGAGAAAACGGTCCGCTTAGCTGGCTACCACCTAGATGATCAACTAGTCCTCGACAAATTCACCAGAGGACTACCTATGGACCTCTATCGCAATGCCTACCAATTCCACGACCCCAGAAACTATTCGCAATGGAAGACTGCCGTAATCGAGCAGCAGAAGAAATACCTTCACATGAAGGCCAGGCAAGACGGGTTCGGGCGACTTCCCGCGACCCAGCGCCCCAAACAGCAGCAGATGCATTTCCAAGCACCACAAAGGTCAAACCAACCTACGTGGAGGCAATACCAGAACCATCCCGATGCAATGGACACCACCCCAGGAAGAATCCGAGCTCGAGTAGCCGAAGTGGGCGATCCAAACCGCCCAGAAATCAATCACCACGACAATCGCCCCCCATTCCCACCGAGGGGAGGCTTCGTGCAACGTGGACACAGAGGACGCGGTGTCTTTAACACTAAGGACGTCTCCTGCTACAATTGTGGACGCAAAGGCCACTTCTCACGAGATTGCTTCCAGCCTCGCCAACCGCGACAGACCGGGCCTCCCCAAGGGCGGAGTGCATATATAGAAGAAGTTCCTACCGCACCTCCTAGCGTAGCGGAGGAACCGCTCATCAATCTAGACGAGCCAACCACATCACCCCAAGAAACCGAGATGCCGATGACCCTGATGATGGGTAAAATGGCGGAACTTCACAATCAGATGGGGGAATGGATGAGGAAGGATTTTCCCGACGCCTGAACCCATCGGCCTGGGTGAGGGCTTCTCAATGTAACTCGCAGTTCATAACACGCTATCGATCTATGCATGTTTCAGTTTCGATCCGCATGAGTAACTCAATGGCCGACAAACAAGCACTAGTGGACTCAGGAGCCACTAATAATTTTATGCATCCCAACTTCGCCAAACAAATGGGCATTGGGATCAAAGAGCTGGAATGACCCCGTAACATTTGGAACATCGATGGGACGCACAACAAAGGCGGGAAAATCACCCACTACACCGATCTGAACGTACAAACAGACGGAAAAGTCAAGACAATCCCGTTCTTCATCACGGACGTAGGAGGAGAAGACGTTATACTCGGATATCCCTGGCTTGCCACCTTTCAACCTAGGATTCACTGGGCCACTGCGACCCTGGACACGAAACAGTATCCCATCATCATACGAACGACCAACCCGCTCAGACCGTTCACGGCACGATCAGCAATGGAACAATTACGGCAAACACTCGAACAATGTATGAATCAACACAAAGAACACATCCTCGCAGAGCTAGAGGAGGATTCACTACCCATTCATCTACGAACAACGGCAACGGAATTAGCAATCACGGCGCAGCAATACACGGAAAAGAAGGAAATCCCGGACGAATACAAACGACACGCCAAGGTCTTCAGTGAAGAGGAGTCGCATCGTCTCCCGCCTTCCAGGCCATGGGATCATGCAATCGAGTTCAAACCGGACGCCCCCCGACCACATAGACTGCAAAATCTATCCGATGAACCAAGCAGAGGACAAGGCACTTAAAGAATGGCTTGACGCAGAACTGGCAAAAGGATACATCAGACCCTCTAAATCCCCGTACGCATCCCCTTTCTTCTTCATCAAAAAGAAAGACGGAAAACTACGACCAGTACAGGGACTACCGAGTAATCAATAAATGGACCATACGCAATCAATACCCACTCCCTCTGATACCGGAACTCATCGCAGACCTGAGTAGTGATTTGCGGGCCCGTCCCGGCCCAAAAGCCTGCCATTAGGCTCGTCTTAGGGGGGCTTCAGGCTCAGAGTTTACAGGGACAGGGATTCTACTTGTGGGCCTCAACGTCTTAGGCCAGTCTCGGCCTCAAAGACGCGGCTGGCCACGTCTTTGTAGCATCACTACTAAATATAATTATCAATACTACATCCAAGAGTACAACAGCTACTATGTGAGGAATTCGGAGTTATTGTCGACGTTGTCTCTGTCCAAGTCACCATCACCATGGTCTTTGGCGACCTCTTCCCAACTCCACTCCTCCGCGTTGTCAATGGGCTGGCTCCTTGGTTGACGTCCAGGTGCTGGTGGATATCACGTAACCCCTGCATCCCTTTAGGACTACCCGTGTCACTCACCTCCATGTCATCGTCATTGTTGTTGTGGCACACCCGGTGTGTGACTTGCGTGAGTGGTGTGCAACTATGCAGGCATGCCTGCGCCGTCTCGGTGGAATCCCTGCCGAGGTATAATCTGTCACTAACAATGTCACGCAGGCCCACGCCAAGTCTAAGGTAGACAGCATTTTGCTGTTGAGCAAGAAGGTATGACCAGATACGAGCATCTGCAGGGTATATTGTCGATCTAAGGAACAGATTCAAATTGAAATTGACGTCTGAATAACTCACGGGGGTGTGGCCCACTGAACTCATAATTTGGCTAGCCCTAGATGAACTTGTCAATACCATTCGTGATGAGGAGATCAATGAACCAATAAACAGGGTGAAGAAACAGCACTCACGGTGTGAGATCAAGATGTGGACAGGAGTTCGGGAAATGTACCAATACTCTTGGTGGAGCAGGTGTGACAGCGTTGATATTGACGTCGTTGTTGAGAGGCCTGAGCTCCTCAGGCTCATGTGGGACCATGCCTGTAACTGACTCGAATACTAAAGAACATACGACATTGAGATACCCTACGGCCCAGCAAGTGTGGTGAGCCCGATAGAGGCGCATGGCACAATTGGTGCAATTGGCTGGCGAAAATTGGCTGGTACAAGGGCATCAGCACTGCATAGTTGAGCCGAAAGGGGAAGAGAGAAAAGTGAGAGAAAAAGTAGACGTAAGTCAGAACAATTCGAGCGAAACTACCACAGACTCACTGTTGAGGGCAAGGTTGAGGGAGGTGGAACTAGGCAAGGCAAGGGAAAAAAATGCGAGTAAAGTGAAGGTGATAAAAGTGCGGTAAATGGCCAGGCAGTGGCAGTGTGAAGGGATGGGGGCTGGCGCAGAAAAGTGTCGCCCGAACACCTGCATCTGGTATCCGCAGTTCTTGGGGGTCAGGACTGAACGAGGTTCCGGAACCTGCTGTCATGCCAGTAGGTACGACAGGCCTCTAGTAATCCGTTGAAGTGGGAATCACTTCGGGAATTGTGTTGACGCGGTCTTCTGAGGTGTCTGGCCAATGCAGTAGGAACCCCAGCTCACCAGCATCGTCGGCGGCCAGTTTGGCAGTAGGGGATATTCCGCACGGTCGAGTGGATATAGCTGAGATGGTTGTGAGGGAGAAAAAATAACTTGTATTTCTTTATAAGTACAACATTAATGAAGACCAGGATAATAAGACGTGAAACATGAAGTAAAATCCCAGAGGGGTGGATACAGTTGCCAATTTCGAAGGGGTGGATGAAGTTGCGAATGCGTGGATACAATGGCGAAGGCATGGAAGGCATGGATGAGGTTTCAAGGCACGGATGCAGTTCCGAAGGTGCGGATTCAGTTCCGAAGGAGGTCGTGAATCCCGAGCCCAGGACGCGCGTCCCCAACAATTGAAGCCTCGGACGTGGGACCGTGGGAGCCAAATGCCAAAGTGAAGACTGGGCCATGAGCCCTGCCAGGACCCACCTCTCGTCCCAGTCCTGTCCCGGTTTCAGACGGCTGTCTTGGGCTGGCTTTAGGCTTTGAGGCTGAGCCCGCAAACCACTAGACCTGAGCGGTGGGGTGATCTTTTCCAAATTCGACGTACGATGGGGATACAACAACATACTTGTCAAAGACGGCGACCAAGAAAAAGCAGCATTCAAGACAAAATACGGACTATACGAACCACTGGTCATGTACTTTGGACAAACAAACTCGCCGGCCACCTTCCAAGCTATGATGAACTACATCATCGCCCCACTCATTGAATACTTCGAACGCAAAGGGACCATCATATGAGCATACATGGACGACATCGGCATCGCAACGACAACAACAGAACAAGATCACACGGAAGCCGTACACGCGGTCTTAGACCTCCTCGAAGAACACGACCTCTACCTGAAACTGGAGAAATGCACTTTCCACTCTTCCTCCCTCGATTACCTGGGGGTAATCATTGAAAAGGGGGTGATTCGCATGGACCCCATCAAAATTTCGGGCATACGCGAATGGCCCACCCCAAAAACCGTCAAACAGGTGTGATCCTTCCTAGGGTTCTGCAACTTCTACCGCGCTTTCATCCGAAATTTTGCCACGCACGCACGACCCCTCAACAAACTCACACGCAAAGACACGGAATGGACATGGGGAACAGAACAGCAACAAGCCTTCGACAAGCTCAAAGAACTAGTAACACAAGAACCAGTACTCAAACACCCGGAACTAGACAAACCCTTCGAGCTAGAAGTCGACGCATCAGGATACGCCGTAGGAGCAGTACTGCTCCAACGAGGCGAAGACAACAAGCGTCACCCCATCGCATACTATTCGAACACCCTCAATGCTGCCGAACGGAACTACGACATCTACGACCTGGAACTACTCGCCATAGTCAAAGCCCTACGCAACTGGAGACAATACCTCGCAGGATCGCCACACAAATCAAAGTGTTTTCAGACCATATGAACCTGCAATACTGGAGATCCCCTCAAAAGATATCCAGACGCGTAGCTCGGGAAGTACTCGAACTCTCAGAATACGATATAGAGATTCACCACATCAAAGGCACAGCCAACGGGTGAGCAGACGCATTATCCAGACGACCGGACTACGATCAAGGAGACCATGACAATGAACAGGTCACAGTACTACCAGATCACATCTTCGTCAGAGCAGCAGAGATCGACACCACGGAAGACCCAACGCGACTAGGAAACATGGTAACCGTCGCAGAGATGCAACCCACAAACCCGGTGTACACTCAGGATGAAGAAACCATCCGACGATGGGTCGACCCTCACAAGCTCAAAAGGATCGAAAGCACATGGTACAAAGATGGACGACGTGTAGTCACAGGAGACCAAATCGAACGAAGACACATCATTCAAGCCCACCACGATCCACCGGTACATGGACACCCGGGAATCAGCAGGACAATCAAGATGACTGAACGATACTACTGGTGGCCCGGACTACGACAAGAAGTACAGGACTACGTCAAAGGATGCGCAGACTGTCAACGAATCAAGGTCAATAACCGACCCACACGCGCGCCGCTACAACCCATATTCCCAAAACCAGAAGCCATGCCATTCGAGACCATAGCATTGGACTTCATTACAAAATTACCACAAGTGGACGGTTTGCGACACAATACTGACAGTAACGGACCACGACTGCTCAAAAGCGGCCATATTCATCCCCTGCCTAGAAGAGATAAGCGCAGAAGGAACCACAGCCCTGTACGTAAAACATGTCTTCTCCAGATTCGGATTACCGGCGCGCATCATCAGCGACAGAGATCCGCGATTCGCATCCAAGTTTACACGCGAACTGTGCAAAATACTAGGGATCGAACAGAACATATCCACAGCCTATCATCCCCGGACAGATGGACAATCGGAATGTACCAATCAATGGCTAGAGCAATACCTGCGTTTCTGGGTCAACGAACGACAGGACGATTGGACTCACTATCTCCCAATGGCAGAATTCACCCATAATAACTGGCCTAACGAATCTACCAAGGAATCCCCTTTCAGCATCCTCATGGGGTACAACCCACGCGCCCGACTGGACCGATAGACCCTCCCCTATTCCTCAAGTAGCACTTCGCCTCAAACAATTCAAGGAGGCTAGATTGCGCGCCCAGGAACTGATGAGAAAAGCGCAGCAGGGGTGGATCAAACACAAAGATACGCCCAAATACCAAATCGGAGACCTAGTATGGCTTGAGGGACGCCACCTACGTACCAACCAACCAACCGCCAAGCTTGCGCCCAGAAGACATGGCCCTTTCAAGGTTATTCAGGTGATGTCCGCAGTCAACTATCGATTAGAACTTCCCACGCAGTGGAGCATCCACCCAGTATTCCATACGGATCTTCTAACTCCTTATTGTGAAACTCCCACACATGGCCCCAACTATCAGCGCCCACCGCCAGATCTGATTGATGGCGAAGAAGAATACGAAGTCGAGAAGATTCTAGACTCTCGGCGCTTCGGCAGGACAAGGAAACTGCAGTATTTGGTCAAGTGGCGCGGATACCCAGACTCCGATAATCAATGGGTCTCGAAGGATGACGTATTCGCCGATGACGCGATAAGGGAGTTCAAACGTTTAAACCCCGCCAGAGAAACACATATAAGCACAGGGCTTTCCCAAGAGACGTCCCCATCTCCCTCTCTCTCACTCCCATCTACTCATGTCCCAATCCCCAGTCCAAGTTCACTATGTCCTCGACGACCTGCTCCCCATCTCAGTCCAGCCCACTGTCATCATTCAGAACGCCCCGCCATCACCATCCCTGTCGCCTGCCCAGTCCGTTCAACCCAGCCCCAGTCGTCCAACTACCCCCATTCCATCCCTTCTTCCTTCGCCAACACCTACAGCAGTGGGCACACGAAGCCTGTCTCCGCAAGGCTATGTTCCCACGAGACCTCCGTCCCGTCAAGACGAGGCTCAGGTACAAGAAGATCGAGCATACGACCGGTACCTGTCGCAGGAGCATTGCCCCCTCAACCAACATCTCACGTATGGGACTCACCTCACGGAAACTCACGACGAAACCCCGCCGCTATGCAGCACGGACGGGGAACCACTCACTCTCCCCCCATCGGAAAGAACCCGAGATGCGCCGCCTCTACCGTCCGGAGGAACACAGTCCAGTTTCCCGATCTCGCGTGGAAACTCCGCCACCGCGTGGGTTCCACCACAACAGGGGAGTACACTTCATCCCCTTCCAGATTCGCGACGCTCAGGGCCGGCTGCACCCAGCTCGGTATACGCAGCTCGTCTTTACGGTGGACCCCTTTGTCCTCGCCTACCGACGAGGCAGCGACCAGCAGTATGGCAAGTCAGTGCATGCCGCCCCCAACTACGACGAGCCCGCGCCCACCTACACCGACGACGACCTGGTCTTTCTAGACCAGGACAGCACCTATCACGAGTCGGTCGACATGGCCTGCATGGCCATGAACGACCTGACGGTTACGGCGGAGGTTCACCGCTACCGCTGCCTCCAAGCAGGCTACGTGGCGAAGGAGGAGGAGCTCAAGAAGAAGATCGACGAGCTCGACAAGATCGGACGTATGCGCCGGGAGTGCGTCTTGCGCCTCCAACGCGCCAACGCCATCAAGCGCATCAAGGATGAGAGGGATTCCTACCGCCCCGGAGTAGAAGAAGGGCAACGGATCGCGCGCCTCCTGTTACGAACTCTCTTAATCTCTTACTTTGCGCTCTCCGACTCCTGTACTTTTACGATACGTTCCCATGACTCGCACCCCTCGGCTTCCATTCCGCGCCTTGCGCCTCGGCGATAGGATGGCCAGTTTTACGCTTCATTTTGTCCGCTGACCACCTCTGAGGCACGCGTCGTCCCGCGGGATCCCCTTGTACCATTTAAGACTATTTCCTTTGTTTTAGCTTTTGTACGATCGCCTCAGACTCGCGCCATATGTTTGCGCCACGCAAACATCCTGTATCAGTATATAAGTCACGCCCTACCTAGCTTGTACGGTAGACTTGACTTCTTGTGTAATACCACATCGTCTTTGCCTCACGAACGCCTCGACTCGCCTTTGCGCTTGAGTCTCCATCTTAGCTCGCTGATTGCGCTTGAGCCTTGTCCTTCTACTATTGCACTCGGTTCCAGGGAAACCGAGTGACACTTGTTCATCACCGAACTGAGTCTTAACCGACTCGCGCTCTTCCGATCCCGTAGACTTAGACACGGTACATGTCGTACCTAACGCCCCTGTGGTGGCGTTACATTAAGTCAAGTCTCTCACAGTGGCGAACCTTCATAGTCGCGCCAGATCCCAGTTTCAGGCAGAATACATCGACAGATACAGTGACGACGAACTTTCCGATAAGGTCAAAGGAGCCGTCGTCTGGAAAGAACACGAAGGAGTGGAGGGATACTTCCTCTTCCACCCTAACACACAAAAATATCGACAAGTCCATTACCTCGAAGATCTGCGACAGTGGGCGTATATTGATTACTCCGCAAAGAAAGGCCAGTGGTACACTATCAGTATAGTACCTCAAGCACTCGGAGTCGGACCTCTCACAACTCATACCACTTCTGGCATCGCCATCGACGACAACTCTTCATCGCCCAGTGTCTCCGTACCCACGACAAATCTACCTACCATCGACCCAACAACTCACTTTCAAACTCACGTCATGTCCCAAACCCTGCAAGCTTCAGCAAGCACGACCCTCACCAGTGGGGCAGGAGGATCCTCCGGAGCATCGGGCTCGGGAGGAGGAGCACCGAACCTGCCCAGTGGCGGTGCGCCAGTACCGCCATCTGGCGGTGGCGGTGGCGGTGGCGGTGGCGGTGGCGGTGGCGGTGGTGGCGCCGCGCCAGGAGGAGCCGCACCAGCAGCGCCAGCCCCGGGAGGGAACGGACGACTAGGAGGGAATCCTCCCCCCGAGTTCACCGGAGTTAGGGACGAGAGCAAGGCCTTCTTGCGAGCCTTTCGACTCTACAAGGAGATGAATCCCACCGTCGACCAACTCGCAATCCCAGCATCTCGGGCCATGACATTCCTGTCATACATCCGAGGCCCCTTAGTGAATGACTGGGTCGATGAACAAGCCCAATGGCTAGAAGACCAGATTGCGGCCGGTGTTCTCCGACAAAATGAAGTCCTGTGGACCACCGTCAGAGACCGGTTCGTACAAGCTTATACCGACACGTCCGAACAGACCAACGCGCGCAAGGCGCTTCAGACCCTCACAATGAAGGGGGGAGACATCGACACGTACGTCGCAACCTTCCAGAACCTCGTCACGAAAGCAGGGTACAACCCTGACGAGGCCACAACTTTGGAGCTATTCCAGGACGGGCTCCCGAACCAGTTAGTAGTCAACGCTGTCCGCTTCCAGCACCCAGTCAACTGGGAGCAGTGGAAGGCGGCCGCCCGATTGCAGCAGGCTGAATACCTCATTCTTAAGGATCGTCTCGGCAAGGGCAAACCTCAGCGGAAGAAGGGAGGACAAAGCAGAGAGCAGTGGGTCCAGGCCCTCAAAGGAACTCGCGATCCAAACGCCATGGACGTTGGACGCGCCCGAGCCTCCGTGGCCCTCACCGACGCCGATAAAGCCTCCCTTCAGAAGGAGGGACGATGTTTTAGATGTCGTGTGCAAGGGCACATCTCGCGTAACTGTCCTCAAAAGGGCGTGCGAGTGGCTGCCACCACGTCTGCCTTGGCGCCACCCCCCATGTCCCCACGATCACCAGCCCCGACTCCCTCGGGTTCAAGTTTACCAACTCCCGCCGTCTCTTCTTTCACCATACAATCTAGTCGCATACTATCGAATGAAGAGCAGGCGGATCTACAGATCGCAGCGATGAAGGCACAAACCCAGGAGGTACGGGACCTCATGGTAGAAAAATTATTCGGACGAGAGGATTTTCTCGACGCTTGAACCCGGCGGCCTGGGCTAGAGCATTAAACTTGAACGTGTACACTAGCAGGTTTCGATCTATGCGAATCCCAGTTTTGTTTAAATCAGTACACGCAACGGCCGAACGACAAGTCCTCATCGATTCAGGAGCTACCAACAACTTCATATGCTCCTCACTGCTAAAACGACTCCAAATTGGGACGCGAGAAGTAACTCATCCCATCCGTATTTGGAACGTAGATGGCACCCACAATCAGGATGGTGCCATCACTCATTACACCGACCTCACCGTGCGAACGGGAACAGAAGAAAGGACGCTTCGCTTCCTGGTTACTAACTTGGGAAGGGACGAGGTGATCCTAGGATACCCTTGGTTTACGGCCTTTGAACCCAAGATCAAGTGGGGAGACGCAACGCTGAACGAAGAGTTCCAGCCGGTTGTGGTCTCGAGCCTTCGCTTGTCAGACGAAGCCACGCCCATGGAAGCTTCCATCCGGGCGTTGGAGACGTATGAACTTGACGAGGAAGCGTGGGAGCAGCTCGTGGACGACGAGCGGGAACCTCAAATTGCGTTTTTACGCAAAACCACAACCACGTCCGAGTTAGCACAACAAGAGGCGGCAAAGAAGAAGGAGCGGACCTTCGAGGAGATGATCCCCGAGGAGTATCGATGTCACCGTAAAATTTTTGACGAGGAAGCATCGCACCGCTTCCCTCCATCTCGCCCCTGGGATCATGCTATAGACCTCCTTCCTAACGCCCCCGCCTCACTGGACTGTAAAGTCTACCCACTCGCGCAGAATGAACAGGAAGCCCTGACAACCTTCCTGAACGAGCAACTGGCAAAGGGGTACATTCGTTCGTCTAAGTCGCCGTACGCATCCCCCTTCTTCTTCATCAAAAAGAAGGATGGCAAATTACGCCCCGTCCAAGATTATAGGCGACTGAACGAACTCACAGTCCGGAATCACTACCCGCTCCCCCTGATCCCTGAACTCATAGATCGGATACACGACACACGCCTCTATACGAAACTCGACGTCAAGTGGGGGTACAATAACGTACGGATCAAACTAGGAGACGAGTGGAAAGCCGCTTTCAAGACGAACCAAGGGTTGTACGAACCCCTCGTCATGTACTTCGGGCTTACCAACTCCCCCTCTACATTCCAAGCAATGATGGACGACACGTTCCGACCGCTCACCCTAACAAACGAAGTGATCGTCTACATGGACGATATCTTAATCGCCACGCCCCTCGACTACCCCCACCATCGCGCTATAGTCCACGAAGTTCTCCGCTTGTGCGAAGAACACGACCTTTACATCAAACCCGAGAAATGCGAGTTCGAGGTATTGGAAGTCGAGTACCTCGGACTCATCATAGGCCATGGAAATCTCTGGATGGACCCTGTTAAGGTACGGGGTATCCGAGAATGGCCCGCTCCAAGGAATCTCCGCGAAGTACGCGCCTTCCTTGGATTTTGCAACTTCTATCGGCGATTCATCCGCGGTTTCTCCGCACTCGCGCGACCCCTACACGACCTTACCCGTAAAGACACCCCGTGGCACTGGGGGCAACGAGAGCAAGATGCGTTCGATAATGTCAGACGTAGTATTGAACGCGAACCCACACTCTTATTTCCCGACCTCACTAAGCCATTCAAACTCGAGGTCGACGCATCCAACGTCGCCATCGGAGCCGTACTTAATCAGCTCGGCCTGGATAAAAAACTACACCCCATTGCGTTCCACTCCGAATCCTTCAGCCAGGCGGAACGCAACTATGACATTTATGACAGAGAACTCCTGGCAGTCGTCAAGGCTCTGCGAGCGTGGCGCACATATCTAGTCGGTTCCCCCCATAAAATTATTATCCACACCGACCATGCCAACCTTCAATACTGGAAGGAGCCCAGAAAGATCAGTAGAAGAGTCGCACGCGAGTTCCTGGAACTCTCAGAGTACGATTTCCTCCTAAAACACGTCTCCGGAGTCAAGAACAGTCACGCGGACGCCCTATCGCAAAGAGTAGACTACGCGGCCCACGAAGAGGACAACAATGACATTATTGTCCTCCCCGCGGACCGCTTCCTCCGAGCGACGGAAATGTCCATGCATGATATGGATATTTGGACCCAGATATCGCAAAACCTTGATGAGAAGGAAGTACTGCGGTGGGTCGAACCCCATAACCTACGGAAGGTGGGAGGGCTGTGGTGGAAGAACGACGCACTAGTTGTCGTGGGCGACAATGACCTTAAACGGGGGGTAATCACCTTTTTCCACGACACGCCAGCCATGGGACATCCAGGAATCGCAAACACCTACAAACTATTACGACGCGACTACTGGTGGCCCAACATGCGCAAAGATGTGGAAGACTATGTCAAAGGATGCGCGACATGTCAAGCAAACAAAATCAACCCCCACCGTCAGAAACCACACCTATTCCCTATCACCACAGACCCGAACGCTGAACCATTTGAGGTCGTCGCCATGGACTTCATCACCAAACTCCCTCCGTCAGATGGATATGACTCCATACTCACAATCACGGACCACGACTGCTCCAAGGCTTCGATCTTCATTCCGTGTAACGAGTCGATTACAGCAGAAGGAGTAGCGCGACTATACCTTCACCACGTATACCCACATTACGGCATACCCCGAAAGATTATCACCGACCGAGATCCCCGGTTCACCTCCGCATTTATGACTAATCTATGCAAAGTCCTCGGAATTCGTCAGAACATCTCATCCGCCTATCACCCTCAAACCGATGGACAGTCGGAACGAACGAATCAATGGTTGGAACAGTACCTCCAGCACTGGAGCAACGTGCAGCAGGACAATTGGGCGGAAGCCTTACCGGTCGCCCAATTCGCGCACAACGCCTGGCCCAACGCGACTACAAAAGAGTCGCCTTTCTCGCTCATTATGGGATGGGAACCACGTACCGTGTGGACGCCAAAACCCACACCATCCCCATCTGTCGAACAACGCCTGGAAGACATGGTCATCAGACGACAACACGCGCAAGATTGCATCAAACACGTGCAAGAATTGATGGCAAAAAGGGGCAAGACACGCTTTATCCCTATCAAGAGGGTGCAATGGTTTGGCTCGAGGGCACGAACCTCCGAACCTTTTACCCCCACGCAAAACTCGCCCCAAAACGCCACGGACCATTCCGAGTGAAGCGGGCCCTTTCCGATGTTTCATACGAGCTAGAACTTCCAAACACGTGGAAGATACATCCGGTCTTCCATGCGAATCTCCTTACACCATATAAGGAGACGGAGCTACATGGCGCAAACTTCACACGCCCGCCACCGGATCTGATCGATGGAGAGGAAGAGTTTGAAGTGGAGCGCATCCTTCAGTCCTGATCACATGGACGAGGGCGCAAACTTCAATTCCTTATCCAGTGGAAGGGCTTCCCGATAAGCGACAGCACGTGGGAACCCCTTGAGAACGTTCGACACGCCCCTGATCTCATTGCCGACTTCTATCGCCTAAATCCTACCGCCGAAGGGGCTGGACGAAAGATATAAAATACGTCCCCCTCAACCACATCGTCGCTTCACCCCCTTCGCTTTACTCAGCCATGACGACTACTCCCATCGTGTCCACTATCCAAACTCGCCGACCCGTCGAGATCATTCTCGAGAATCTAACCGTGCCTTCGCAGGACTTGGGTGTCCCCTCCGAGCCGGAGGGTCGTACGCCATATTCTGTGATCCCTGACTCTCCCCCGCTCCCCGTACTCGCGCTCGCTACCTCGGCCTTAGCCTCACTAGCAGAACCCACGCCAACCATCGAAGACCCCAAATCCCCCCAAACTCTCGTCGTCTCGTTCTCCGTCGATACACCAGTCACCGTCCACGTTCCCGTCACTCCCACCTACCCACCCGAAACCGTCGTCTCCCTCACTCCACCCCCACCACTCTCACCACCCGCCGTCCTTGCCGCCCATATCCCAATCCCACCATTCCCCGCCGGAATGGATCACACATTCACACCCGTTCCTCAGACCCGCATCGTAGAGCCAGACCCTGCCCTCGCCCTCCTAGATGATGAGGAGGACAAGGAGAACGAAGACCCCGGCATCCCCTTCTTCCGGAACGACCCATCACTCCCCACCTTCTTCCCACTCCTAGTCGGGGAGACGGGCACCGTCAAGCAGATGGCACGATACATTTACTACCGCCACAACTATCAGGAGGTTGTCGGAACGATGGGGAGGGGTCACCCTTGCTATGCATCTCAGGTCTTCCTCAACGAAGTCTATACCGGCCAGCTGGCTCAACATATCACCGACAACCAGCTGAACATGTTCCACCCCCATGATCCTCGCGCCATCGTGTTGAACGAGGTGCTCGTCGAGCTGCATCAGCCCCGTCTTCACGCCGACATCTCCCACCTCCGCGAGTGCCTCACGCGGCGGGACG
The DNA here is from genome assembly GCA_024734325.1 of Lactarius hatsudake. Classification (NCBI taxonomy): domain Eukaryota; kingdom Fungi; phylum Basidiomycota; class Agaricomycetes; order Russulales; family Russulaceae; genus Lactarius; species Lactarius hatsudake. Next base: position 1,116,995 of record JANSJP010000005.1, on the reverse strand, counting down.
CCATCCGTGTTCACCAGTCGGATATCCGACGACTGGAGACTGAGCTTATGCGCGGACCAGTTCCATTTGGACATGGACTTTTCATCGGTCCGGAAGCGTCTTCAGTACGCTCGGGCCATTCCCCTCATCGCCGATAAATATGCCGAGCTTCATGCGAAGCCCGTGCGCCCCCGAGGCTCGCCGGAGCCTATTCCCCTCGTCCCCCGTGATGATGGACCCAGCGAGATGCCCCGCCTTCAAGGGGAGGGTGGTAAGCGTCGGCGCAAATGTTTTCAGTGCAAGTCGGAGGATCACCTGGTGGCTCAGTGCCCGGAGCGACGGGCCAGGGAGCCGTGCCAGTGGTGTGGAAGTCGAGCTCATAGGCTCGACGTTTGTCTCATCCGTCGACTGTCCCCCATGACGCCCGCTCACGTAGACCCAGACACGCGCCCCCGATGGTGTGGGAAGTGCCTGCGGTATGACGCTACGCACGAGGAGATAAAGTGCCCAATGTACGAAATGTGCTGGGACTGCGGTGAGAGGGGACGTTTCATGTTCCTTCGCCGCCACACATGTCCTCGCACCCCCTCCCCTGTACCCGCTAACATCCCTGCGGAGGAGGATTACGCGTACACCAGCGACTAGTCGAAGTCGTGGCGACTTCGATTCTAGTGGGGGGGTAATGTTACGAACTCTCTTAATCTCTTACTTTGCGCTCTCCGACTCCTGTACTTTTACGATACGTTCCCATGACTCGCACCCCTCGGCTTCCATTCCGCGCCTTGCGCCTCGGCGATAGGATGGCCAGTTTTACGCTTCATTTTGTCCGCTGACCACCTCTGAGGCACGCGTCGTCCCGCGGGATCCCCTTGTACCATTTAAGACTATTCCCTTTGTTTTAGCTTTTGTACGATCGCCTCAGACTCGCGCCATATGTTTGCGCCACGCAAACATCCTGTATCAGTATATAAGTCACGCCCTACCTAGCTTGTACGGTAGACTTGACTTCTTGTGTAATACCACATCGTCTTTGCCTCACGAACGCCTCGACTCGCCTTTGCGCTTGAGTCTCCATCTTAGCTCGCCGATTGCGCTTGAGCCTTGTCCTTCTACTATTGCACTCGGTTCCAGGGAAACCGAGTGACACTTGTTCATCACCGAACTGAGTCTTAACCGACTCGCGCTCTTCCGATCCCGTAGACTTAGACACGGTACACGTCGTACCTAACGCCCCTGTGGTGGCGTTACACCTCCGAGAGGAGATTTGCCGCGGTCGGTCTGGTGCCCGATCCTGAAAAGGGGGTGATGTTACGTTTCGGCCCGGAAGTGGACACTGACGCTCGGGATGACACCACGTCAGCAGCATATCGTCATGGACTTGTTGGATCAGCCAGCCGGGTAAGCTCCGGCACATGTGATTGTGTACGATAACGGATCGGATCATGACTCGAAGTGACTCATACTAGGATAGCTGTACTAGGGTTTGCTCTACTTACGCTATTGGCTAGTTTAGCTTGAAGCGGCGCTTGAAAGCCCGCGCATATCTGTATAAGTAGCCTACGTGGAAGACCAGGATCGCCATCTTGGTCTTCTTCAATACCACCATCTTCGTTGTCTCCTCTCCCTCGGACTCTCCTCCCTGCGAAGTGAGTCGTCTCCGGCATATCCCCTTAGACCAGGGATCCCCATGAGCTTATCCCGAGTTCCCCTCGTGGGCAGTGGACGTATATCCTCTCGGATCGGTATATCATCGCGTATTTCTCTATCACAACGAGCGAGTCGCCAAGCCCTACGGCTACATCTACATTGTAGATCACCCTTCCTGGAGGACGATCGTGCCCTTGGACGAACCACCTATTGATGTCCCTCAAGAGGAGGACCTCCACGCATTCATCGCCTTGAACGGGGATCTAGCCCCTCACCCAGCTGAGTATCCAGACTCGATCACCAATCGCCTCTTCTACAGACCGTTTAGGATCGCCGCTTCAACCGAAGCCTAAGTCAGGCAAACGTCCGTGGTAGACGTTACAGGAGTCTTTGAAGCAGGGGACTGAACGCTCAGAAGTTGTATGTAATCACCGCTTTTTTTAATGACATCAGCTAACTTGCTTCTTTTCTTAGCTCCAGTCTATTCGTGATTCTGCTTCCGAGAGTGATCGCAATCATTACATACATATGAATGACATAAATCGGATTGCTAAGGGGGTTCAACAAGATGAAACCCAATTGGATGCTAAAGACAAGATCTCTATCAAACTTTGGCTGGATATCCATAGAGGGGAGGGAGCAAATACCTTCTGCAAAGATAAGATAGATCTTCCTCCTCCAGGATCGGATTCGGCAGAGGATCTATTCATTCTGGCCCTCCAAACTAAATTTCAGTCGGACGGGTTCCAGCAGCTCGGCAACACCATTCTTGGCATTGATGCCACCCACAACACGACATATTATTCAGGGGTGATGCTAACTACAGTTATGGCAAGGGATCAGTGGGGACATGGTAAGCAAATGATTACACTTTCGCAAATTTGACTGATCTCCAATCTGACAGGAGTTCCAGTTGCTTGGATGCTGTCGACCAATACACAGGCAGCAACAATGACTTATTTCTTGAAATTAATTCAGTCATGGAACCCTGAAGTCCGGCCCAATTATTTCATGACAGATTGCGATCAGGCCCAGATCTCGGCTTTGCAAACTGTATTCCCCCAAACTCAAGTGCTTCTATGCAGGTGGCATGTACTCCATGCAGTCCAATCACATTTCTGGACTAATCAATTCCCACTACTGTGGGACCTGATTAAGAAACTAGTCCGCACTTCAGATCTGGTCGAGTTTGGGGCGATCTGGGATAAGATCTCAAGCGATTCTGAGGTCCCTGAATCATTCATTGAGTATTTTTCCACACAATGGATGCCTATGGTCCATATGTGGTCTGCATTCACCAGAAAATCCCATGTTATATTTGAGGAAGGTGACACAAACATGCTTCTTGAAGCGTAAGTTGACTTTTATTATCTGCTGAATAAGCAAAATTTAATTCATATCTAGATATCATCACATATTGAAGTCTCACTGGCTTGATGGAAAGCGCAATCGGCAGATCAATCAGTTGATCTTTACCCTTACCCGAAGGATGCTGCCACGTTACTACGAGCATTGACACAAGCGCCAGCAAATTGGTTTTGAGGGCAGAGATCTCGCTCAGAACCATGAAGCGGCAATTTTAGCGAAATCTAAATCTATTTCCAGAAGTGCCATAACACCACTTGGCGACGGCAAGTTTCATGTGGCGTCTCAGTCATCTCCGGGGCGTCAATATGTCATCAACATCCACATGGCAACGTGCGAATGCCTAGATTTCCTGAGGATCTGGCACTGCAAGCACCTTGCTGCAGTGCAGAGCCAGAACTCCTCCACTACGCAGCAAAATACACACACCCAAGTCACTAATGACCTTGCTAATATCTCATCTCAAGCCCCCCCATTAAGCCCTGGAGAGGAGTTGCCACGATCTGAAGCCCTTCCCAAAAGGGACAGGCTGTCCCCAAATAGGAACCATTGGAAGGAGACATCCCAAAACATGGGTAGCCGGATATCACCTAAGCGTTGCCAAGCGCCAGCTGCTCCAGTCTCGCCTAATTCAATGACCCAACACATCGGACCAAGTGGGAAAAAGAGACTGGTAATATTTACTGATCCCTACAGTGGAGGGGAGCGATCTGGTAAACGAGCAAAGTTGGATGCAACTTCTGCAGAGGCAATACCCTTGCACGCTCTCAGCCTCACTCTCGATAAAACAATATCCCTGGTATACTGTAGCTATTTTCAGTCTGGCAAACATTAGTCACCGCCAATTCGGGTACCGTGGCGTAGCACATTCTCAAATGTCAAATAAATTTTTGGGTTCCTGAACTAAAACTTCGTACCTGTTTTCTCCCCATCTCATCGTCCTCCTGTACTTTCACCCCCCAACCCACTATTTCCCTCTCCCCCACCTCCCCCCGTACTGTTGTGTGCCACCCAGTTCGTACAGAATTGGGTGTGCAAAGTGCGTAGGACGCCCTCCCTCCTCCCTCCTATCCTCTCCTCTCCCCTCCCTTCTCCTCCCTCTCCTCCTACCCCACGTCGCCCGCCCTTCACGTTGAGAAAGGGACGCAAGAGGGCTGGCCGACGCCCTTCCCCTGCGTCACGCGCCGCCCCGTTTGCGCGTGCAAAAAGAGGGCGCACAAGGGTGAGTTGCCCACCCGCCTGCCCCTTCTCCTTCCCCCCATTGACCGCCCCGCTCGCATGCAGAAAGGGGGCGCACAAGGGTAAGTCGCCCACCCACCCCTTCCCCCTTCCCCCGCATTGACCGCTGCCTCTTTGTGCGCAGAAAGGGGGCACAGGGGTGCACAAGGGTTATGCCGCCCCCTCCCTTTCCCCTCCTTCCACATCCCTGCACCGTCTCATCTGCGCGGGAGGAGCGCGAAGGTATGTGCCCCCCCCCTTCTCCCCATTGTCTTCGGCCCCTCCCTTCACCCCCAGTCCCCGCCCCCCCATTCGCGCGGAAAGGGGGCATACGAAGGCCCGCCGCCACCTCCCTGTTGCCCCCGGTCCCCCTGTGCAGGGGAGGGGGGCGCACGATGGCACGCCGCCCCTGCCTTGTTTGTGCGGAAGGGGGCACACAAGGTCACACCGCCGCCCTCTCCCTGTCGCCCCCGGCCCTCCCTTTCCCCCTGTCCGTGCTGCCTTGTTCGCGCGGAAGGCACGAGGGCACACCGCCCTCTCCCTGTCACCCACGCTTCCTGCCTGCTCCCCCATTTGCACAGAAGGAGCGCACAAGGGCACACCGCTGCCCTTCCTCTCCCCGTCACCCCGGCCCCTCCCTTTCCCCCCTGTCCGCGCCGCCTTGTCGCGCAGAAGGGTGGCGCATGAGGTATGCTCTCCCCATTGCCCCCTGGTCCCCCTGTCCGCGAGGGAAGGAGGCGCACGAGGGCTCAGCGCCGCCTCCCTATTCCCCTGTCCGTGCCACCCCGTTCGCGCGGAAGTAGGGCGCACGACGACACCACCGCCTCTCCTTCCTCCGTGGCCGCGCCGTCCCTCTCCCTGTCACCCCCGGCCCTTCTTTTTCCCCCTGTCCGCGCCACCAGTTCGCGCGGAAGGGGGGTGCACGAAGACGCGGCCGCCTCTCATTCCCCCAGGGCCGTGCTACCCGTTCGCGCAGAAGGAGGGCGCACGAAGGTACGCCGCCATCTTCGCTGCACCCGGCCCTTCCCTTTCCCCCTGTTTACGCGGAGGGGGCGCACGAGGGCACCCTCCCTCTCCCGTTGTCGCACCACCCGTTTGCACAGAAGGGGGTGTAGAGGGCACGCTGTTTCCCATCCCCTCAGCCCCTACCCTTCCCCCATGTCTGCGCCACCCCATTCACGCGGAAAGGGGCCATGCGAGGCCGCCCTTTCCCATCCTACAGGGCAGCGCGGAAAGGACAAGAGGGGAAGGTGCCGCCCCCACCGGGCGCGGAAAGGGGCGCACCAGGGCGGACTGTCCCCGCCTCCACACGCATCGCACGGCAGGGCCCGCGGTCTCCCCTCACCGTGCCCCGCCCGTTTTCACGCGCCATAGTACGACTTAGAAAAAAATTAGATGTAGCTTAATTAGATAATCAGAATATATTAAATGTTTTGTTAAGTTGTTTGAACAAAAAAACATACGAAGCTGACCAAGGTGAACATGTACAATTAAGGAAATACGTTTTTATAAAAAGGAATGTGTTTATTTGCGCTTACTAAGAGTAAAACAAACTGGGCTCGAAATGTTGTTCGGAGATGTCCATTTTGTGATGACAGAGGAAACGTGACTTTCTTGGCACCTTCCTTTTTGAGGACGTGATTCCCTGCGGAAAAATGGCCACTGTCATTTTGCTGTCCGAAAAGGAGTTTGCCGAATTGGGTCACGTTTTGTCACCTCTTCATGGTCCTTGGTGAGATTGTTGTCTCCAACTCGATCGCCTCTATTTATTGACTCCAAACTTTGCAGAGTAACTGTGGTGATATATTTTAACGTCGACGTGAGGTGAATTTCAGTAGGGATTTTGGGATCGCTGGGATCTGGGGCTCACCCACACTCAGTTTGTCAAGCTTTCTGCAGAGTTTCGCATCCGTGATGAGAGTGAGGTACTAAGATGCTACCGGAATTTCCTGATCGTCGCGCCCCCTCTTCTCGAAGACAGTAAGCTCAATTTCAATGCCGAGTTTTTCAAAGGCTTTCACCTGGACGATCAGGGCATCCTCGCGGACCAGGTCCTCGACATGAATCCGCATCACCCGGCGAACCAGCCATTCGACTTCCGGGTGTCCTTTCGGTCGCTCGTCATTACTTTGCCAGCGACCGATTCCCACGGGCCCCTACAGCGTCAGGTTCGAGATGATCCCCATGATCGACGCTCCCGGATCCCCACGAGGCGTGCGTAGCTTTAAGCTTAACAATGGCACATTTGGTACATGGAAAGTCCAGGCCCCAGGGGAAAATCGGTGGATATACAGAGTTCGCAGCCTTTTACGACTCCTCAAGAACCTTGTTTACTTATGTCTCAATGTCCGTCGTAGTTTTTCCCCGCGACGTGCTGAACAAAGGCGGATTCCGAGTCTTTGGCGAGCGCGCGGGATGGCATCTTTTCGATACGAGTAACTGGGTGGCCCGGGACTTCCCGGCCGGCTTGCCTAACGGTAACGCAGGCGTCGGATTCGTTTCAACGGTGTTTCCTCTGCATATACCTGTTGGCTTCGATGTGATGCAGTCGTTTACATTCGACGAAAGTGCACAGCCATACCGTGCGCTCTTATTCGTTCATGGATGGATGATGGGCAAGCGCATGGCGAATCTCGGCCTCGAGCTTGAGAAAGTGCGGGTATTGATCACGACATCCGTTTGTATAGCCCTCAACTCAAGTTCCTCGTATCCTGGACTACAATGAAACCAAGTCCGTGCCTCTTTTTTTTTTTTTTTTTTTTTTTTACGAATGAGCTCAAAAGTCGATGCTAATTTTCGTTATAGTACCATCGCGATCGCTCTCCTCTGGGCAATGGAAGCTGTTCCAATCACACCTACTCTTTCGCTGACGGTCGACACTATACCGCAGGGAGGTGTAGGTCCTATCATTTCCAACAACCCCCTTTGGAACCTGAAGGGAAGAGGTTTGAGAGGTCTGTGCTAAACCGGACTTCCGGAATGTCGTAGGTATGTTGTATGTAGTACTATCGACGATTCACAAAGGTCCATGAAATCAACACGGCAATCCTATCACTTCTTTGTGTTCCTCTTCTCTACGCTCCTTTCGCTACGCACCCGGCTCTTTTTCCGACGAGCGGGAGCACCTACACCCTTGTGTTCCGTCGTGTTTTTGCGCACGCGCACGCGATCCTTCCCCTGCTCTGGCACTTGCAGGGCGTTGCGCGCTTTCTTCTTGGCGAGGCGCCGTGCAACCCGTTCAGGGTCAACCGCCTTGGCAGCCTTGCGCTCGGCCTTGGACAAATGGGCCAGCTGCTTGCCAAGGTTCGGGTTACCCTTCGGCACAGCCGTGGGTGTGGGTCTTGATGATTGTGGATGAGTACCGCGAGAGGGAAGCGTTGTGGAGGTAGTAGTGGCAGTGGTAACACCGGAGGACGGCCGACCGAGAACGCTAGGCAAGGTTTTACAGCGTTCGACGCGCAACTTGCGTTTCGCGAACTTGAGCTTGCCGGGCTCGAGGGCAAGTATCTCATCAACGCACTCGCGATCCTGTCCAAGTCGGTTCGGCCCAGGTTAATGTCAATTGCGGAGGGCGCGTGAAAAGTTAGTTTACGTACCGCGAGCTGAACATATGCGATGCCCTTGCCCAGTAGCGTGTCCTTGTCTCGGACGATCCGTACACGCGTCACCCATGTCTTTGGCTTCGCTTCGGCGGGTGCCTCGTCATCGGAGCCTGAGTCAGCGACAGCACTGGGTGGCCCGCGCTCCGCGCTAACAACGCCCTCGAAGAACGTCCGTAGATCCTCCTCGTGACTCGCGAAATCTAGACTCCCGACGAACACCGTGCATTTCGGATCTCCTACGCCATCTCCTAGAGTGTCTGCGCGCAATGTGTGGCCCATGAACGGCGAATTATCGAGTATGACAATCGCGGTCCTCGCAGCCTCGTCGGGGGCGAGCTCCCTGCCGTACGCAAAGAGAACATAAGCCGCGACGGTGTCCGCTTCCTCATGTAGCTCGTGCCTGATGAAGGCTATCTTCTTTTTGTCGTGGGAGGTAAGCCGTGGCGGCGGGGCGGGTACGTCATCGCCCTTGGACGCACGCCATTCTGCAGGTGCGTTCGAGGCTGTGCGTGCGCGGCGCTGGCGCAACGGATGTTGGTTTTTGGAACGCGATGGAACGGAAGCGCATAGACTCTATCATGGACCCCGGGACATGCGATAGTATATGCCGCCTGAATTGCTTCTGAGCGGACTACAAGGTCATGTGAGACCGACGTGGGTGAGATCGAGGAAGAGGAAGAAGCTTGGACACACCTTGCTCTTCGCAACATCAACAGGTACATTGCCAATGAATATTGTGCGTGCGTCGCGCTGCTCTTTCGTCTCGTTTGGGGGACTGTCGTGGTGTATACGTCTCCGAGTTGGTCGTGTCTTCGCATGTCGGTCCCCCTTCGCAACTGTCTCGTGGACGAGCTGCGATGCGTCCACCTCGCTATCAGAAGTGTCCTCCGGCCCCTCCTTGTTCTTCGAGGTGCTCGGCGCACCTTCCTTTGCAAGGTGGCGGTTTCGGCGCTCATAAGCCTCTTCTAATTCACCATCGGCCTCTTCCTCGTCATTTCCCTCCGGAACATCTGTGGTTTTACTCTTCGACGTCGAAGCCTCGTTGATCTGTCTTTTTCCTCTTGATCTTTTCGAGTCATTTGCTACAGGTCCAGCGTTTTCTGGTTTTGACGTGAGGAGGGATTGGTCTATGGCTTTCGCAGATTTCTTCCGCTTGACTGGACCAGGTAATAAACCGTTTCCTGTGTCCCTCCCTCTCTTAATCACCGCGTTCCGAGGAACGGAAGTAGTAGTAAGACTCGTCGGAAGAGCTGATACCTGCGCGCAAATTCACAACTGAGAGAGCCAGGGTTTGAAGACGCACCGAGGAACGAAAAAGAGAATCAAGATCCCCATCGATACTCCCCAATCCTTTCGATTGATGCTTTCCAAGTAAGAAAGTAGATAGACTCATCTTTGCAACTGCACACGGTGACCGAGCGACATTGATTTCGAAGTTCGCCGGGCCGCAAATGGGTGAATATTCCACATTAGTCATACAATTGACCTGGGATGACCTCATCCTATGGGCGTTTGGCACAGTGGTAGCGCGCACGCTTTGCATGCGTGAGGTCGAGGGTTCAAACCCCCCAACGTCCAATAATTTTTTCTTGCCTTCATCCCTTGCTTCATCCCCAGCGAATTCTTCGCTCACAACTGGTTGAATCAACCACTCAAATCTGCGTGGTACAGCCTTGGTTACGGCGGTTTACGAATCGACAGGCTCGGTTTGAATGACCTGTACCGAAGTTTTTTCCCACAGAAAATAAATGTTGTGAATACAAATAGCTACTCTATAACCCTATTTTTGCGACACAACTAATTTTTAAAATAATTCTCCTCACACTTAATTATGAACCGAGTTAGTTGAAGCGATATGGAAACCGCTATATATGTGTGGAACTAGCCGGACGATACGACTATCGAACCATCCCTGTGATGCACTTCTCCGCCTCGGACTCCTGACGTGGTGGCTTGAACGACGAAGAGTCCCCCGACAAATAAAATTCAGGCGAAATGGCCAAGTAAGGCAGATGGAGATGGCGTGTTCCCACTGGCGGCAATGTCCTATCGGATGTGATCCCGTAGAGGGTAGGCGAGCCGAGTCTCGTAGTATTCTGAGGGCTCTCTGGTCGTCCATGGGTCGTTTTACACTTTTACACTAGATTTTCCCGATATTAAGTCATGTGGTGCAAACTCTTGTCGGGTTTCACCGATTTCTTCTTCATATAAGAGCTGCCCATGCTCTCTATTCCACCAACCTCGCTAGCGTTCTTGCCCTGCTTCCCGGTTCGAGTTCTTCACGATGCCGCTCCCACTCCCAGCATGGTATAGGTCTGTCCCGCGTGGCCCTCGGCTATGCGCTCGTATTGATCCTCCTCCAATGCACTACCAGATCCCCCATGACTCAGGTTGTCCTAGTCGGTCTGCATCTATCTGTTATTCCGTCTCCTGTCCGGCGCTTACAAGGCTTTACCTAGGGATTACCTGTTTCGCGACCGTCGGCATGTTCAGCGCCGTTTCTAACCTCGGCGGCGGCGGCCTCCCAGACACCGCCCTCGTGGACACTGCAAACGGTGTCCTCTATGGGGTGTTCGCTCTCACCGGTCTCGTCTCGGGAGGAATAAACAACCGTGAGTTCTTTTAATCCGATGTTTCGGGCTATCCTCATGGTGCACTAGTTCTGGGTCCCCGCCTTACCCTCTCCATTGGGTCTCTTGGTTACTCGCTCTACATTGGGTCCTTGTGGTGGTGTGCTTCTTTTAATCTCGCATAACCTGCTCTGGATCCACGCTCAGTGTATGTGCCTAGTTTCCAGACACAGGGAAGCGCGTTGGTTCGTCATTTTTGCTGGTGGGGTGCTTGGTGTGTCCGCGGCCCTGCTGTGGTCCGCCCAGGGTGCAATAATGATGAGTTATCCGCTCGAAAAGGACAAGGGCAAGGCGTTCGGCGTCTTTTGGGCCATCTTCCAGTTTGGCTCGTTCATCGGTTCTGTTATCGCTCTGGCCATCAACATCCGCTCCGGAAAGCTTAGCGATGTGTCAACCACGACGTACCTGGTGCGTTCCTTTTATTCGCGCGTCCTCAAGCTCATTTCTCAGCTTAGACATTCGTAATCATCATGTTTATTGGCACGGCATCGACCATGCTCATCCTGCCTCCTGGTGCGATTGTACGCGCCGACGGCACCCTCGTGAAAGTCCAGGCTTCTTCGACCCTTCGTGAGGAGCTCAGTAGCTTTATCAAAGTGCTTAAGGACAAGCGCATCATCTTGTTGATACCCATGTTCTTCGCGAGCAACTACTTTTACGCATACCAAGGTGCACTCAACGTGTATTACTTTGACGGGTCGAGTCGTAGGTCGTACATACGCACCTTTCTTTTATTCTAATTATGAGTGTTTTGTAGGTGCATTAAATGGCACGCTCGAAGGTGCCGGCGCCATGATTGGTGCTTTGATTATCGGCTTCTTTGTCCTCGACGGCCTCCCCTTCAGACGGCGGACGCGTGGCTTGGTCGGCTTGGCGATCGTGTCAACTATCAACAGTCGTAGTCTGGTCCTGTGCGCTCGCGTGGCAGGTCAAGTTTGACCGCACGCCACGGACAAAGTTGCGCTACACCGACAGCCGGTACCATGCCAAGGGCGCACTCTACTTTTTCTGTGCGTTTCCCGACCCTTACTTGCTACGAGAATGTGATTGCTGACGAGAGACGGGTACGCTAGTCTTTTTCGATGGCGCAGTGTTACCAGGCGCTCGCGTACTGGATCATGGGCGCGATCTCGAACGATCCGTTCACGCTCGCGCGATTCGCAGGCTTCTACAAAGCGATCCAGTCTGCAGGCGCCGCGGGCTCCTTCGGGATGGACGCGACGTCGACGCCGTTCCTGAACGAGCTCCTGGCGAGCTGGTGCTTGATGCTCATCTCATTCCCGTTCGCGGGGATCGTCATCTGGGGCATCAAAGACACGTCATACACGGAAGAGAAGACAGGTGTACGTTAGCGATGTCGCGGCGAGCGGGGCCGCGGAGAGCACGGAGAACGACAACGTGAAGGAGAAGGGCGGGCAATCAAGGAAAACCTCGAGGCTACTTCGATAATTTGTCGATAACTTAGGATAATTACTTAGCGATAACCTCCCGAATCGCTGTTATCATGAATTATCTCTCTACTCCGGTTATTAATAAATGATGCCTCGATGCCTCGCTGATGCAGGTCTGATTGGTAAGTGTACACGCCGGAGTCGCGCCTAGAAGGTGCCCGAGAAGCGTGCACAAGCCGCGAGTAACCCTGGACCTGGGCAGACAGAAACCCACGGAAACAACGAGGAAGCCGTTCGAACACTGCCATAGCTCAGGCTCCCGCTCCTCTGCGGGTATGCAGGAACGATCAGGCGTGCCCATCAAGTACACGCGAGATTCGCGCACTGCCCATGGAAATATCAAAAATAGACTGGGTTGGGTCTTCGGAACCCTCCCCATCATTATATTGCCCTTCGAATGATCACCGGTTATCAGACACAGCCGATTGAGGTGCCCTGTGCGCGTACTGTATCGATTTCCAGAGCCAAGAAACACGTATATGAGATGCGCGTGTGCGACAACATACTTTCTGCCCGAGAACACGTGTGAGCCGGAAGTGGTACAGGATGCACGTACCAATATACCTAATAAGCAGTTAGATATACTTGAACCATCGAGAGTAGTTTTCCAATCTAGCCAGAGAGAGACCTGAACACCCATACCGAGACAACGGACATTGGTAAGGCTAGGCAATCCCTAACTATACAGAGTCGATCCTCGAACTCGGCAGCTCACCCTCTGTACACTGTGATACCGACATGCTCACCAAGATAAGCATTTTTTTCAACCCTAAGTTGGTGTAAGGTGCTCGACTCGGGTTCGAATATCTAGTACATCAGCGATGTGGAACATCTATGACGACTCGAACATCACGAGAAGTAGCAAGGTATGGGTGATGCAAGGCAGTGCTTTGTTAATCTTTCTCGATGCCTCGATGCAAGAACTGAGTTGGATGTTGGTCTACTGAGACCTTGGATGAGACGCGATCGACCACGAGACCACGCGCATTGCTAAACCGCTTAAGGAGTGTGACAGGACTTGCTACGGGGGAGCTTACATTCGTGTCGTCTTGGTTTGAGAGCTGGCTCCAGCCTTAGATCCTAGTCAGACGTCGGTGTACAAGTTGCTGTACCTCCTGGGTCAAACGATGCCTTGAGGTTTCTGTGAATTACTGTAAGACCGTGACATTTCGGGCCAAACGCCGCCACCTCAGCCCAAACTGCGCCACAACTTCACGCAACTTTGGTTGCTTCCCCTCTTCCTGGGCTCGTCCTCGAGAAGCACCTTGATCGAGATCCACTGGGTACCGGCTGTGTTCGGCGCTACAGGGTCCGTCGAGTGCTTGGGCCATTCGTGGTGCTCACTAGCAGATGTATCACGCGAGACGATTATATGATGGGGAAATTTGGCCACACGAGTACGCCGCATGAGGGTGGACTAGTGGACTCATCGGGCTTTGGGTCGCGGTTTTGGCGCCACGAGAATTGAACGTCAAATGTGCGTTACGCGCAAAGTGGCATTGACTTGGAGCGGAGCATTTAAACCTTTCCTTTCATATCGGTTAGTGGGTGCAAAGTCAAAAGCCCTCCACTGGGTGCTTTGAGATATTGAAAATGTGGGGGTGAGTGGCTTGCGGAGGACAACGCCTAGCATAGTGTTTGCAGGGAAAATAATATTAAAACCAACAAAGTGACATGTTACCACGATCCGATGATCAAATCGTATGTTGGAATATGCAGACAAGGGCATTACTCGATCAACTGCGTCATGATGCAGCCATACGCCTGTTCATAAAAACGCACTGACGTACAAAAAGTTCCCAATTCCGGGATTGTGATGTTATTTGCCGTGCCCCCGGGCTCGGACATACACATGGATCATACGCACAGGCGCCTGATACGATCACTTACTCTATTTGTGGTGTCGCTCCAGCGTGCACATGCCACGAGACACCTATAAGAATCGTGCGACGGCACTTACGACTACGGTTTCCCCCATCCATGTCAGTGTATGACCCCTACAGCGGTCGGTATAGGACCCCCTCCACTTGGTCCTACTCCTACGCTCCCTCCAGTCCCCCACTCAGTACCTATGCGGAGAGTTACTACTCCACTCGAGAACTCCCAACGGGCCAAGTCTCGGAGAGGATGTACTTCAATCTCAATGGCAAGCTAGTCAGGTCCTACAAAATCCGAAATTACAGGGTCTGTCCTTTCGTGTTTGCCACCGGTATCACCATGTTGACGTCGTAGTACGGATCCAGAGAGCACAGAGACACGTCCTGAACTTGTATCCAGACATGCTGCAGGGTATCGCATCCTCCCGCATTCAATTCTACGTGATGCGTCCCGGGTATTATCGAGGACAGTACATCAGCTTCAAATCTTACATCGCAAAGCACGCCTGGGGAGTGGAAATAGACAGTTTGGCAGAGCACGACACCGTGGGGATTGACGTTAGAGACAGTGTTTCAGTGACAGAGTCCGTATCTAGTTTCTTTAATCGCACACGGTTCTTCTAAGTTAGTTTTTTTTTTTGGCCTCCCCTTGTACTTTGACTGGCTTGTACTTGTACCTGTATTCCAAGGCTTGGACCACTGGATTGTGAAGGGTTCGCACCCTGATCGATCCCTGATGTATACCAACATCACAATCGCAATTTCTCCGGACCATGATCGATCACGATTACTAGCCATTTGAAGCCCAGATCCTCCCGGAAGTCGACAAACTGGGCTGTTGCTTCCGTATCTTGTCGCCGTAATGGGACGTTCGTACGCACAGTATCGTCATTGGTAGTCCATGGTCTCATGCCCTTCACAACTCCTTCACCCTAGTTGGCAGTCACGCAGTTTCTCGACCGCGTCTTGTTGATGTAAAGATTCACCCACGCGTACTTACGCCTAGTGCTGCGGGCTGTGCGTCATGTCTTGCTGTGTGGTTCTGCAGAATATCAAGAAGCAGATACTACTGAAACCGCTAGGAGCGAATCGCTGCAGTGGATGTGGTCCTGCCCACTTCAACCCGGACGCCATCTCTTACGGGTTACGGGTTACCTGACCATGGGTCTGCCCATCCAACCCTTCGGAATGCTGGGATTACGATACCCAGGGTTCAATTTAGTCACCGATCAAAATCCCCTCGTCTCTGTTACCGCTTGCTGGTAGCCATTGTCGCGATGATGGTATCCGAGTCAACCATTCCGGAAACATCCCGAGCTTGCCCAGCCAAGTATCAGTGGGCCACCGAGCCTGCTCTTCCAAGTCCCAAGTCGTGTATCCAGTGAATATAACGGATAGCAAAGCAAAAGTTGAAATATATCTGCAACTGTATGCTGCGGGTCATGGGTACGTGATAGGCGCCCGGAACATAACGGTGTCGTCAATGGTTGTCCGGATCCTGACCTTTATAAGTTACGCATGATCATCTTGCTGTCAACGTGATATATACGCTGATCCCGATTGCCGGAGAGAGGTGATGATGTCGCATTCGATACTCAGTATAAAATGGTTGTCTCTACAGTTCGGATTTCCTAGCTTGCTCGCCCTTCTTTCTGACACTAAGGTACTGGTTACCGCACCCTTGCACATCTTACGCCGTCTCGCACGCCTAATCACATTCTTTCTCGATCCAATATGCGCACCGCTGCTGCTACTGCTGTCGCTGTTCTCTATTTTACGGCCCATGTCGCTCCGTCATGCGCTGCTGCTTCTTTGTACGTGCTGTTCTCTTCTTCTGTGTCGCACTCGTGGTCACGGTTGACTGAGATCTGTACAGCCGAGAGCGTGCTGCTGCGGAACCTCCCGCTGCCCCACCAAGTAGTCTTGGTAACGCCGCCGCAGGCAGTGCCATTGGTGCTGCCTTCAGTCTCCTGGCCTCGAAAGCAATCGGGGGCCTGATCAACGAATTTAGTAATAAGTAGGTGCTCTGTACTCCGCATTATCTACTAGGTCCTCACTATCCGTTCGCTGTAGGACCAGCCGCCGCGAAATACTCGAAGTGCTCGAGGCACGAGCTAACCAAGAACTAGCCGCTCGCAAGTACCGCCGCGAGTTGGTAGCAGCTCTCCTCGACCTGCGCTCTCTTGACGGAATTAGATTGATGGACATGATCTTCATATGATGTTCACGGTATTAGCGGTTACGGATTCTGTACCCAGTAGAATAGGACCAATGCCATAGCTCAACCAATCGTACACTCGACTATTCTTCAAGCTTCTTGTGTTACATCCAGGTCTTGTCTGTGGGCTGTCGACGTGACGCTGGAAATCACCTACCCAATGTACATCAAAACTTCGAAACAAGCCGTGATTGTACCTGGGGAGCTTGACCATTTCTTCCTCAGTGCAGAAATTGATCGGGACTGAACCCACTACTTGGTCTCGTACGCTTCACTCGACACGGCGAGCACGAAGACCTGCAAATTGGATCGTCGTGATGTGTAACTTCGGCACCGAATCAAGCAGAGTGCGGCGTGAGCAGCGTCTTAATCCTTAACACGGCTCAGGCTGATTGTTGGGTTTCTTTTCTCGTAGTAGCCTGCCCCAGTGGAGAGCCGTATGAGGTCGCCTAAGTGATATTTAATGCATAGCATAACGGCCTGAGAAAAACAACAAGAACAAGTTCTCTGAGTCGTTTGTGGTGTGAAAAAGGAAAGCTTGGAGCAAGATGACCACACACACGGTGGTGAGATGAGCTAAGCAAGCGGCCTGATTGGGCCAACAAGGTTCAACTCAGTGCCTTCTGCTCGCTCGCCTTGCTTGTGGTTTTTGATTCAGCATTATCAAGTACGACAGGTCCTTGGGTATGTACAATACGGGGAGATGCGAGTCTGAGGGTCCGGGGATTCACTTGATCACTCTCGCCGTAGTAAAGAGCAGTTCGGTCTCAGCTGAGCGGGAGCGGGAAATGCCGTAAGGCGCAGTCACGGACCAAGATCAGTCAGGCTGGATAATCAAGTCTGCAACGGCAACGACGAGCACACCCTGCCATTTGCGACTGGAGCACATAACGATTAGGGACCATGTCAGATTCTATCACCTCCTAAACCTAAACCTGGCTCGCTTCGTGACCGCATCGCTGCCTTCGAGCAGAAGCCAGCATCGTCCCCCACACCTCCCGCACCTCGCCCCAAACCAGGTGGTCTCTCTCAATGGAAGCCCCGTGTACCCTCCCCACCTCATTCCCCGCAACCGGTCAATCGTAATGATCATAGCATGTCCGCGACTGACGCGAAGGAGAGTATCACCAAAGGCGGATCACTCAAGGAGCGCATGGCTGCACTGCAAGGCCTTGGGGCATTTGGTGGTGGCCCAGCAGCCGCCCCGCCCCCAAAGCCATCGGAGAAGCCGAAATGGAAGCCGCCGCCCCAGGTCCCCGTGGCGCCGCCTGTAACTGGCGATGACGGAGAGGACGCCAGTACATCCGGGGTAGCCGACACTAGCAGTATACCTGCCGTTTCGCCTCTGAAGACGCCGGATGAAGAGATAATGACAGTTCTTTCAAAGTCGCCGCCGCCTGTCAACGAAGAGGCCTCTGTGATTGTCTCCGATGTGCCTGGTGAAAGGGAGGAGGAAGCGGAAGCGGATCCTGAAGAAGAGGAGAGGCAGCGTCGTGCAGCGATTGCTGCACGGATGGCTCGTCTCGGCGGTACGAGAGTCGGGATGGGTCCGCCCATCTTTGGGCTCAAACCAGAGGTCAAGCCAAAACCTGTCGCACTCGCAGCCGAGAAGGCCAAGGAGGAACTTCCGATAGCCGACATTCCTGTTGGAGAACCTGTCCTCAAAACTGAGAGCGACGCTGACCATGGCCAGGTTGAGACCGAGACCGCGGATAATGGTGTGCATATATGTGCATAAAGTCAACAGTTCGTTTACTTACTGCGTATGTCTTGTAGCGGCTTCTAGCCCAACTGTCGTTGTCTCTCCCCAACTACAGAGCACCTCCCAAGGTACGTACCTCCTCTGACTCCTAGTGCTCGCTCAAGGACCCCGATACCTTCGTCTGTAGAATATATCTTTCAGCAGGCCTCCCCTGCTACGAGCCCCAATATTCCACCGCGCGCGATGCCTCTCTTACAAGGCCCACGTCGTGCTGCTCCGCCGCGCAAGAAGGTTACGCCGAAGCCAACTCTCTCAGCTGAGACTGAAGTTGCGCCGGGGCCACTTGGAGAAGACACGTCAGGTGTCACTTCCGAGGGTCTGCCCCGACCAATTCCCGTGCCCAGTCATGTCGAGACAGAAGTCGTGGCTGCCGATCCAATTGCTGACGCTTCCCCGTCTGAGCCTGCGTCAGGGAGACCTACCGAAGAGCCGCTCGATGGACCCGCACCGATTGTACATATCCCAGAGGAGAAGTCAGAGCCTTCCCCTCCTACGCGACTACCTTCAGATCCTTCGGACCGGCGCCCCGGGTCTCCTGTGGAGTCTCAGGTAGACTCGAGGACGGAGCATGACTTCCCGCTACCGGGTGTCCCAATCGAACTGGGTGTTCCTTCAGAACTGCAGGTCCCACGAGAGGAATCGGAGTTGAAGGAAGCAACGGCGTATGAGCCCAATGAGGACGGAGTGGCTGTGACTGAGGAAGAGGAAGAGGATGAGACCACTCGAGGGCAGCATATTGCAGAACGCGTCTCCAAGACGGGAGAATCCAATTCCCTCTGGTGGGCAATATGATACTTCACCGTTGGACGAGCCTACTACTCTTCATGCTGAACGCAAGTTGAGTGTCGATACCCTTCCCACGACTGGAGGCAGCACACTTGAAAACCAGTCCCCTCAACTCGGCGCCTCACTCGCCTCCTATTCGGTTTCTTCGCAGGGTCGCAGCGCGAACGCAGTGAACGATAAGGATGGTGGGGACAATGGTAAATATTAATTACTGTTTCGAACCCCTATTCCCCTTTCTCCGGGATTGTATATTACAGGACGTTGATGAGTGCTTCTGTTGTTTCATAGAATCTGATCCACATGCGCAAGCACTCTTACAACACGCCGTTGAACACGAGTTATTAAAGACACCGGAAGGTGGGATTGACTACGATGATGAAGATGCACGTGTTGCACACGAGGTGGAAAATAACGAAGTTGCGGAGCCCGGACAGCCCCCCGAAGACAGGTATGACGAAGCTGAAGGGCACGCGATGGCTGAGGCCACTTCTAGCCCGCCTAGCCCCATACACAGCCGATCCGCCACGGGTGAACCCGAGGCTGCGCAAGTGGGTGTCGAAGTGGGTGTCGAAGGCGAACCCCTCATACCTACACCATCCGTTGAGGACGACAGTGATAGCGAGATGGCTCCGCCACGCGTTACTCGCCCACTTCCACCCGCCCCTGCCCCTCCTGCTCCTGCTAGTGGGGTGAGCACCGAATCCGCCATCGCCCATACACGAGCTCCCATAGTTCCCGCAGTTCTGAAGAGAGCATCAGTGCCGCCACCCACTCGCGCTGTCCCGGAGCCTGATAGTTCTCCGCTACTCGCCCCGGGTTTGTCGCCGCAACGCACACCTTCGGCAAAGAGGGCCTCCGTGCCTCCGCCTTCCCGAGAGATTCCAGTTCCTTTCCAGGAAAGTCCAGATGCGGCGTCGTCATGGCGCCAATCCCCGACACAGAGAACGTCCATCTCAACACCCACTCGCGTCGTCCCATCACCATCTGTCTCTCACTCGGAGTCGCTCATCCCCCCTCCGCCTCCTCCGCCTAATTTTGGCGGCATTGACCATGGACGCGTTCTAACCAGGGAGCCTGAGGTTATACCTCAAGTTCAAGACGATCCTATATCCCTTCCACCCGCACTTACTCCCAAGCCTTCTATTCCACCCCTTACTCCCGAGGGACGCAAGAGTAGAGAATCTCGACGCAGTACTGACTCACGACATAGCCGCGAAGAAAGGCGAAGTTCAGGTTCAGGACAGTATGGTGTCCCAGCAGTCCCTGTCCCCGGGCCTCTGAAGAAGCGAGCGCCCACATCCCTCATGCCAGAACAGGGAGTCCTACACGAAGACATAGGGGGTGATTTTCCTACTAACGTTCGTATATTGCTTTACTGATACTATCGCAGACCCGACCGACCCACGGCGCCACACACCGTCAAAGCCACCTGTTCCACACACACCACCGCCCACCACTGCGGAACCTCTGTCATCTGTACCACCTACGTCGGCAGCATCCCTCCAGTCTGTCAATGAAGCGGAGGACGACGACGGATTGAACCGCAGAAAGACAATCGCAGAGCGCATGGCCAAGCTTGGGGGCATTAAATTCGGTGCTCCTCCTCTGATTCCCCGAGCGCAACCGTCCACATCGGCTGTTCCTACAGAGGAGCTAAGCACAGATAGGGGCGTTCAAAGCTCAGGGCAATCGGTTCCTGAAGAACCCGGGGAACCGTCGGAAGAGACGGAGGTAGAGGACGAGCAAGCGCGCAGGCAGCGCATCGCAGCGAAGCTCGCGGGGATGGGAGGCATGCGCTTCGGCATGCTCCCAATCCAGCCTGGTATGGTGGTAGGATCCCCGCCGCCGCCACCTCCTGTTTCCACACGACGTGAGGAAGAGGCAACGCCGCGTGAGCCACCACGTACTATACCTCCTCCACCCGACCCCGTGGCTCTTCAATCCGAATCCGATTATGAATACGAGCACCCTAGCAGCTCGGATGACGGCGTGCACGTCGAAGCTGAAGAAAGCGAACTTGAGGAAGTGTACCACGAGGATTTGGAAGACGAGTACGGCGTACAGGAGGTCGAAGACGAAGACGAAGAGCCACTTCCACCGCCGCCGCCGCCACCGCGCTCGACCCGTCCACCCATCCCGTCAGCTCGTCCACCCCCTGTCCCGCCAGCTGGGCGACGGCCCTCTACCGAACAAGTCCCGTCAACCCCACCCCCGCGAACCGGGTCCGTCGATACCCTCACCTCGATCCCACGGCCTCCGGTACGCCAAGTCACATCGGACTTCGTGATGGTCGAGCCCGAAGACGCCCAGCTCGTTCCCGCGCGGCGTGGACCCCCACCTCGGACCGCACCACCAGCGCCGGAATCGTCGGAGCCGGCGAGCACCGGTCAATGGGAGCTACCCTCGATTCCGAGCGGCTCGCTCGACTTTGGCGACAGCGGCGCGACGAGCGACCTTTCTGCGTCGAGGTGGTCCGAGGACTCCACGTCCTACCCATCGCCTGCACCGCGATCATCTGCACCCCCTCCAGCACCACCGCCGACTGCTGTGCCGCCGCGGCTCTCCGTGGAACAGCCTCGGGCTCACACAGGCGTCCCTGCGCGCATGACGGTCGACGAGCTGCGCGCTGTGTGGGGACGCGTCGGAGTGCACGTGGCTGAGGCCGCTGGGGCGCTGCTAGAGCGGTCGAAGCATAAGCTCGTAGGTAATGGCTCGTACGAAGGTTTCGTTGCGGAGGCGCTCGCGGGGGTGCCGAATGCGTTGACGTCGTATGGACCGGGTGAGTACGGCTTCTTGGTGTACGCGCAGACAGCCGCGCAGGTGCACACGCGCTTGGCGGACATCATGCCCGGAGATGTCGTCGTGCTTGAGGGCGCCAGGTTCAAAGGACACAAGGGCCTGCACACGTATAGCATGAGCGCGGGCGAGTCCGCGCCATGCATGGGCGTCGTGAGCGAGTTCGACCCGAAGAAGCTCAAGCTCAGGGCTCTTCAAGCAAACCAACGGGTCGGCCAGGCGGTACGTGCACCTTTCCTCATAAATGTTGTGCACTTCGGCTGAGCTGTACGTAGACCGTGGAGTCGGTGAGCTATAGGCTAGAAGACCTGAAAAGTGGAACGATAAAGGTCCTTTTTTCATGTTCGTGCTTGTTCCTCACTGATCGCCCGCGAACAGGTGTACCGTGTATTGGAAGCTTGAGAAATAGTATGCATGCATGTAGCAATTGAGAATGCTGTTGCGAATCATTGTCTGTGTTGTTCTACTCGGTTCCGTACTACTACTCGATGTAAATGAGAAGACAGATCCATGTACAATGTCGGTCGCCGCGCCATCCTGTGTACGAAATGTCATTTTCGGCCGACGGTCGCGATACAGGCGTCGCATCTGTTCTAGGGAAGGAAGAAGCTCCCGTCGTCAATGTTCACGAGCAAGTTCTGACTCCCTCTTATCGCCCTTTGAGTGGCAGGACACACTTGTGATTGTGGTAGTCGCCTGGGTACCCTTCGTCCTTGTTCACATTCACTAATACGTCCACAGGCGTTACAGATACACACAGACGCCGCATGTAGCCCTTTTGGTTTTCAGGGGAGGAACAAGCGGACGTCGTCTCAGATTTTGAACTATCTACATCGAGTGCTGTTCGCTGTTGTGCTTCAAGTTCACAGGCACGCGTCTATTTGCTTTGGGAGTACTAGCTATATTTTAGAAGGGGCATCTGCGCATCTCGTTGCCAAGCGCCATCCTTCTTCCCCAAACTCATGGGTCCCAGCAAAAACAGGTGAGGAAATCACCCCAATAAATGTTCATAGACGTGTGCTTCCCGATTATGCCCCCCCCCCCAATACGCACGTTAATTTGAGAAAAAGAAAACATTGTGCTTCTTAACGTCCTTCCTTCAAGCTTCAGAGCGTCAAGATATCTGTACTATGTATGCCCTATGATGGTCATGTCCGAAAGTTATCTGTTAACATAGAGTAACGGTCAGGATTGAAAGCGGTGCCTCCCCGTTTAGCCTTTCCGTCTAGCAGACGACAGACAGTGCCAGGGGGACCTAAATGCGTACCACTAACCCCCAATGGTGTGTATAGGGCTTAAAAGGAAACTTGTGACCACCAAAGCGTCCGCAGCCTGGAGCACTGGGAGTACCCTAGCAGGCGTGAGATTTCCTGATGACGCTTCGTTTCGCCTTCCCCGAATACACATCCTGAGAACACTGGCACGAATTGCCGTGTCCGAGTTGCATCCCCCAACCATGATGTGCTAAGCCCTGGGGGGTTAATTGCACTTAAGGAACAGCGGTCAACTGAGCCACAGTCGTGACAAGTGGCTACTGAGACCCTCGTTTTGCCAGTGGAGCGCCCTACGCCTGCTATCTTTGGTTCCGTTTCGAAGGACTCATCAGGCGACAGCTCCAAACCCTAAGAATCACACTCAAGTGTCCAAAGTGGAAGTGCGCAAAGAACTCACCGCCACTGTGCCTTGAAGGGTTGACGGCCAAAGTCAAGAACAGAAGCACACTTTCCGAGCGCTCAGGTGAATCGTGCGAAGGTACTGACGGCCATGTGCTGAATCACAATCAGAGGCTGAACACTGGGCACCAATGGCCGCTTGCAGTCACTAATATGGTAAGATTGGTGAGGAAGCTGGCCCCAAGTAGCTGATTGAGGTATTGACTTGTGGAACCTCCAAGGCCTCCAGGTATGTGAAATCAGAAATGAAGCCAGCATACCGGCACGCAATAGCCTTTGTGGCCAACTCCGTCAACCTGCTCTAGAATGCTGACGACGCCACACTGATTAATTATGCGGCGGGTCGAACATGGCGGGTCGAACATTGTAGCTAGTAACAATAATGTCTCTTGACAACTAGCTCGGCTCTGCGAAATTGGGGCAAACATTATCATCGAATTCAAATCAAAAGCCCGGGCATGTGTAGCCACCTCTTAATCCAGTTGCGTCCTGTACAGCGCAACGCGCCTATCTGTCGTGCTTCGCTGTTTCTGGAAACGATTTTGAGTTGCGCCAGCCCTCGAGTCAGTATCGCCATACTCACCACAGACGACTGCGTGTAGAATTTTATTACTAGAATATACATTGAGCAATGTTGAACAACGCCCGCATGTGAATATAGACAAGGGAGAATTACGAAGTGCTGTTTGTAGACATCATCTTTACGTTTGTAAGCGCTATGGTGAGCGTAAAGAGCATGGGTTGGGGGCACCTAAAGGAATCACGAGATTTTCACCGACCGGTACTAATGATAGATAGATAGGCTGCATCGGCATAGTGGGGAACAGTACTAACATTTGGGGCCGCGAAACTATCGAGTGCTCAATGAGCTGAGCACCCAAAATAGAAATAACTGAACCTCACTAGATCGCCACCTCGTGTGATAGCGCGGAGGAAAGGCCGGGAATCGGAGATATTTGCAGAGGACTTTGGCGTGGGTTCTCGTGCCGGCAGGACCCTACGTGAGACCCATGTCTCATAACTCTGTACCTCAACGGCGACCACGCACATTGTACACATCGTACCGAGTCGTGAATCCCCCGCGAACTCAGACATAGCCTCACCAAACCTTCGAAGGGACCCCATTTTACTCCGCCGCCCAAGTGAGCGGCACGGAAGGCGTAGTCGTCTGAATTACCCAGTCAACACAGTCTACCAACAGACTCGGTAGCAGGGTGGTTTCGAATCAACAGGATCCATGGCAACTTGAAGGCCCAAGCCCAACGGGTTCGCCACCCCGTTGCCCTATTATCGCCGCGCGCAACAAAGAGATGGGTACACCGTACCTCTTGGTGCATTTGATGTGGGGTCGCAGTTTTTTTTCTAGGGGCGAGGGTCGGCTATAATAGTAGTGGCGCATTCCAGCATTCCACGTCCGGTGCATTGCAAAGCCCTTCAAGCTTCAAGCTTCAAGCGCGATAGCATAACAGGAAGGATGACGAGAGGCTTTGGAATCAAGCGGGGCGGCGACTCCACACTCCGGAGAGCACGTTTTTGGCGTAGCATGAAATCACCATTGGGATCACCAGTGGAGACTCTAATCCGAGGTGGGCAACGACGATGTTGGCTTTCACCCCAAGGTCAAGTGCCGGCGGCTACTGTAGTTGGGGGTCCCTTACGCTGCATTGCAAGACCAAATACACCACCAACAAAGAGAGGGAGCGGTGCCGACTGTGCCATGTGCCAAGGTGCCCGCCGAATTATGGAACTTTCCTAATTCGGCAATCACAATTTTCAAAGCCGGTGACCTTGTTCTTGTTCTCGATGCAGTTGTCCCTGCCTGCCCTGCAGAACTACGGTACTATAGTCCTTCGGCTGGCTTTCCATTTAGTACAGCACAGTGGGACTCCGGCCCAAGCGGGTTGTTTGTATATTAATGAACTGCGCACCCGTTCATAACTATTGTGGAATTTCAGAACCAATCAACAACCCCCTGATCCTGATCCTGCGATGTTGTTGATGGATAACAGCACACAGGACCCCGCGGGACTCCGGATCAACTCCTGCCCTCTCAGGGCAAAGTCGAAGATTTTATTGATTGATTACCATTCAGTTTTCATTCTCTGAAACGTCGAGAGACACATCACACCGACACAACTTTCGTGACTGACATGGGCACTGGTGGGAACACGTACAAATCTCAGGGGCTGGTTCCTGCCGCATACGGTATAACTTTCTCTGATTGCTGTATGTGCGCTTGCAGTTACGGCAGGGCTTCCAAGATGAGATCCCACGTCGTGAATGTCCATTGTGGGCTTGTGAACCATGCCCTGAAAAGCGCGCGGTGTCGACGTGTCACGACATCATGAATGGCCCTGGGTCCGGCGAGACAAGACAAGACAAGACAAGACACGACACGACAGACTGCCAAAAAAAAAACGCATGCACGCGCGAAGACAATCGAGACTTGCGTCATGTGCGACATCAAAAAAAAATTGAGTGGGTAAAGGAGATATGTCCTGCCAAAATGAGGTTCATTTCCCGATCTGCACAGTGCGACCATCTATAGGACGTAAGAAGGATTCGTCGGGCTACGTCTGCCGACGTGCGAGAGCATGCCGTTACTCTGTACAGCCGAGCGATGTGTCCACATGACCCCGCATTCGAGGCGTAAAGAAAGTACCGCCGTTCGACTGGGTGTTGAGTCATACGACAGAGGACACGGTCTATACAGGAAAGACCGGCATCGCAAACGCACGGCGATGCAGCTAAGGGAATGTGACGAACCACAAAGTACAATACATCTGTCCGCAGTGAAAGGGCTGAGAGCCGAAATCTTCCGAGAGCTGGCACGGTTATGAGTTTTATTGTTCCGAACTGCGTTCTCCAACAAAACGAGAACAGTACTTACCATCGGTTCCTGTACGGCTTCGCAGTCTGCCCCCGTGCTTGTCGGGATATCGGCAAGAAACACGTGTAGTACCTTGTTGAAACAAGTTGGAGCGATACTTCGGGAACGGTCGCATTCAACACAATATGAGAAATGAGTTTAACGCTTGCGTTCTTGCCAATAACAGCTTGGAGTATGATCGTCTGCAACGTGTGGCGTACAACCTGCAGCCCCCTTCGAATAGTCGTTGATGCCAACGACGACGTGTGTGGAACAATCCGATGGTCGGTCGTGTGCCACCCAGGAAAAAGTAAAAAGTCAATAACAATGATTTAGACCTAGCACTCATCTAGCCCTGTCAGGAATATCTGTGATCTGCGCTACGAAACGCGAGGAAAATATGGACTTTACGGGTGGATCGGGAAACGCACCTGTGAAGGACCCAGCTCTCCGCGGCGATGATACACCGTATGCATCAACAAACTGCCACTTGTAGGTAGAGACGAAGCAGAGCGACTGATGCCCTCCAAGCAAACCGACCGACTCCCGTTCGATATCGTCCCAGAGTCATGACTAGCCGCGCGAACTCCAGATCTTTGCGTGTACATTAAAATCTGGCACGATTGTCGGACGGGAAGACGAGGAAGGGAAGCGATCGACACGACAAGAACCTTCCTGGGTCAAATTCAGGGCACACCTGCACACAGCACTTCGCAAGAGTCAATGAGCCGGCAAGGCATGAACCCCTGCCACCTGAACGAGATGTTGTGTAAATTCGAAGTGCGATCCCCTAGCTCGGGGTCTGTAGAAGCGACGAGACAACACGGTATTTCACACGCTGCTGGAGGAAAAGTACATAGACGCACGCCCGAGGAGCCGCGGCGCAAACATGTAGCAGAGATCGGCCCATGCACCACGTCACTGGAGAGCGCAAAGCGTTGAAAATATTGACATGTCTAGCAACGAGGGGGAGCGTGCGGTGGGCGTAGAGCCCAGGACGAGGAGACCGAAGCGTCCCAAAGCGGCAGGTGAGAAAGAAACGTACTTGTTGATTTGACAGCTGTCAAAAACTTTGTCAGGACGTCGAACAGAGATCCTGGGGAGCCAAGTTGTACCACTGTACCTTCCAAAGTCATTCAGACCAAGCGATCTCGCCTCAGAGATCGAATATTATCTCGAACGTATATTACCGTACTTCGCTGAGTACGTCCGATATGCCGATATAATACAAGGATAAACGTCGCATTCGTACGGAAAGTCGAGTCGCTCGAACGGAAAAAAGGATACAACAAACCACATAGCAAATAATTATTGAGCCTTGGTCCTTGGCGTGCGCAAGCGCCCCCGTAGATATCGGCGAGCGCTGGGTATGCCAAACTACAAGTGGAACAAGAGCCCCGATTAGGCGCCCTTAGTAAGTGCTTCGAAAACAAGCTTACGAGAACACTCACCTGACCGACTGGATAAAGCACTAACAATGCCGCCCCAAATGACCAAGCGATCCTTACGGTTGTCGGCAAGGGAGCAGGAAACTGACCTTTGCTCCACTTGACAATGGCCAACAACTCTGTGCCGATCGTAGCGAGCATTAGCCAAACGTGCTGCCCCATTCTCACCGCCTTCCTGAGGAGCGCAAGATCGCGTAAAAAATGTCAATGCCGTAGAAGCGTAACAAAGAGAATAAGGAAATGGTTGTCCCGCACCTTGGGTCATTGATGTATTGATATAGTTCGCGAACGGCGGGGAGAGCGCAAAGAAACACGCCCGCTAGCCTGGCGATCACAAATGGGTGGTCGGGCTCCATCCAAAGGAGACTCTGAAAACCAACACATGGTTCGATTAGGGTTATCACATCGTGAAATCAGAGGGTGTCGATGACGCAAACCTTTAGATAGAAGGGGTTAAGTTCTGCCGCGAGGAAGACAGCAAGCAGCACGACAACCGTCACGTAGTGTAGTAAGGACGCGGTTCCATGCCAGTGGAATGCTGTGAAGTCGTGGGGCGAAAATTGCGTGAACACTCGTTTTGTCTTAGATCGGATGCCACGACTTTGGCGGAAGCCTCGCCATGTATAATGCTTCGCGGTTTGCGTGAGCTCCGACTTATCAGGTATATTTCCATACCAACCCACCTTCACTTCGAAGTATTGACATGCCTTCATGCCTGGCATATTGATGAGCGCCCATCTCGGAGATGGATATCAGACGTAGGAACTAACCGGCGTAGGTTCCCAACCAGTTACATATTAATACGTCCAGGACCCACTATGAGACCAGGGACGTTGAGATTACAACCGTCAAACAGAGAGACAGGGAAGGTCCTGACATGGTCCCACCAACACTAGAAGATCGAGCTCAGTTGCGGGACCGACAACGAATAGTGATAGACACATACCTCGGCAAAGTTAGCCAGCTGGTGCTGAAGACTGTACTCGGCAAGCTCGAAAGCAATACTCAGGATCTCAACAAGGCGGGTTAGCCGATGGAAAATCAGCATCAGCCACGAATTGAAAAATTACCCAGCAGAACCAGTAATCTCGCAAGATCAGGGCTTTCCCAAACCAGCCCAAGGCATGCGCCAAACAGAATATGTCAATGGCATTCTGCGTGCAACATGTCAGAACATGTCAGACAGAGTGTGAAGGTGTCATTACCCAAATGTTCTGTGGTGTGAATGCGCAATTCTCGGCGTAGTTTTTTTCAGGGAGGGGGCGACCCAGATTGGGGTCAAGGTACGTCATCATGGCACGGGCGGAGTTCAAGTCCTGGAAGAGCAAGAACACGAGGGCAAGTTCATACAAAAGGTTGAGCCCAAGGACAACGCGCCAGAACGCGGGGTGAGGCCGGATGAAGGGGCCGTCACGGAATTGGATCATTGAAAACACGAGGAAGCCGGCAACGGCGGCATACGCCCCCCTGTGCATTCATCAACAAAGCGCCCCACAAGTGCATGGTAAGAAGGCTTACACTCTTCGCTTATCTCGGCCCTCTTCGAGCACGTCTTGTGTCGTCGCCACATACCCCAACGCAGCTAGCGCGATAGCCAGAGAGGTGAGCGTTACTGGCTTATAAAAGAATCTATTGTTGTAAACATAAGCGCGTCGAATATGAAAATGGTGTTTCTTCTCAACTCGATGCTGGTATCCTGATGTTCTTGGAATGGCTCTATCCGGGTATATGGTTCGGTGCGGTCAGCCTGTGACAATGGATACGCCGCGATTTGTTATTTCCCGAATCGGTAATGTGGGAATGAGAAGAAAGGTCCACGTACGTCGTACCCTGTGTCACAAGGAAGAACAGGTGAGTTATCATTTTCTGGATGGAAGGGTTGTATGACGCGAACAGTGAACAGGATTCCCGTTAAGCCCCGGCGCCGGCTCTGGAGCCTCAGGCGCTGATAGTATAGTAGAACCCCGGTCATCCACAGGAGATGTAGGCGAGAACTTTCCATCATCTTCAGACGAAGAGTGTTGCATAATGATGAAAGTAGGAAACAAGTGGGACAACGCGTTGTATGCACTGACGCACTGCCTCCCTGTTGGAGCCAGAACCTCAGCCAAATCTGGAAATATTTTGGCACGTGTTTCAGGCACGTGCAGTCAACAACGAATTGAATCAATTAATTATTATTTCTTTTTGTTAAATTATTACAACGTGTTCTTGGAGGAACGAACGTTCATTAACCTTCAACGCTCATTTCTGAAATGACAACGACGACGACATTTCGTCTCAGCGATGGCCATCTATTAACAGCCTTCTCGTCCTTCCATGCATTCAATCAAGGGCAATCGCGTTGCTACACCACCTAGACATGCCGATTGCACGCCGAGCACGTCGGCGGAGTAAACGTCCCAACAAATTATCTCCAAGAACCCACAAACACCACCATCCAAAGGCGCGCCCTTCGCACGCGAAGACTTGATCCATCACTTTTCAAGATAACAGAACCGAGGGTCCAGAATCTTCTTGCGCCACTGAAGGCGGCTGTACGGGTGCTTTCATTAGACGAATTCTGGGCACATTAGGTACGATCACACAAACTTATCGTCCCTGCGCATAGCCAGCAGACAGATATCTGGCTATCGGCCCTGCGAGTCGTGATACCAAGCGTGTTCCGCAACGAGTCTAGTGTCTTCGGCTCAAGTATGAACCTCTTTGCGATAGAGCTTGAGTTCCATCCATCGTTAGCCCATCGCCTCGTACCATCACGATAGTATACTACACCGAGGGTCTCTAATTGCAGACTAGTTCCGATTGCGCTCGCCTCCGGTGCCACTGCAACACATCGGAAAGATACCAGCTTCTGTCCCAACGTTGTCAAGCCACCACAGTTGTCCCCTAGAAAGGTGAGCCCCGATATGCGTACGTGAATAAAGCATCTCAAGATAGGCTTGACCGTCGCCCTTTGGCTTCTCTTACGTTAGGACGTCTAGACTTCCATCCTGGATATGGCCTATCCTCACAGATGACGCCAAGGGTGCCATGCGAACGAAAGCAAAACGCTCTAATTGGTGGGTTAATGACAGTCCGCGTCGGAGGGTGTAGGGACTACATAATGTTTCGCAGCGCAGCTCGTAGGATGGTGAAGGATATCACGCCTGAGTGGTAAGGATCATCTCGGCCTGGGCGACATATAGCGCGTCAATGGCTAGGCCCGTGGTTTTTTTCGAGAAGATCCGGTCCTAGTTAGAGGGCGAAGTCCGGCAGACCGCGGGGAACGAGAAGTGGAGTGATTCCTTGGTGACACTAGATCCGGTACTGCACGAGAAGCGAAGCACGATTGAGACACTAGGCAGGAAACGCAAGATCTATTGAATGGGACATTAGCGTCCGTCGATTATCTTCAAAGAGACGGTCTAGAAAGCAAATCTCCCGAGACCGCCATATTGGCGCGAGGAAAGCCCCGCGGGTTGAACATGGAACGACAGGATTCACCTGCCGGTGGAGTACACAAGCGAAATGAAATATCTGTATTTATTCATCCGCGTCTACTTTGCGTGCGTTTTGCTATAAAAATTATTTGGGCGAGATCGAGACCAAGTGTAGGGATCGGACGCCCGTTCAGCGATAGTGAACTCTCGCGCGAGAGTGTCGAAAGCGCAATACTCGAGCCACCGAGCCCTCGAGCAACGGAACGGGACAGGCCTGGGCGGCTGGACTGATAACGAGGGAGAGAACGCATCATCAAACGGGCTGTCCGAGTGTCGTACGCGGAACGCCACAAACCAAAGTTGGGTGGTTCGACGAAAATGTACAGATGCAAACTCATTCTGGCCAACGAGCTCCACAGCACGTTTTAGGAAGTGTCGCCTGTGACGCTCTGCAGATCCAACTTGATGGGTATCTCTCCCCCCTTGATGGCTGATGTTACGCAGGCATGATCCCAGATGTGGTCAAATGCGCTCCAACTTGAACGTAGTTGCGAACGCAACGAAGCTTTTGGGAAGCGAAATGGTTGTGACGGGGTGAGCTCTGGTTGATGGAGGGGGTAGCTGTAGAGCACCAAAACCCAAGGTTGGGTAGATCGAAGTGTTGCTTCTTTGCTTTGTCGCTGTTTTGCGCGCTCAGTTGCAAGGAACACAACTGGGTTCGGAGTTGCACGCTTAATTCCGAGGAGGCAAAACACGTGATGGCGAAAACTCTAGTCGCTTGATTGCGATCTCAGAAAGCAGGCACCGTCTTCGTTCTTGATACTCTTGAGCCTGGATCCTTCCTTCGGTGACTATAGAGTCGAAGGAAGGAAACGGCGTGAATGATCAGCAAGCAGTCCGCACCTTTGTGGGGTCCCTGACTCCACAGAATGTCTCCTCCCCACCCCAGTTACGAAAGAATAATTTTTCACAAGTAGTCGGGCTCAAGCTGTCTCAACGAATGACTGGAAGTATTTCATTTCCCGCAAATTTGGGACAGGCGTCACTGGAATGACTCCAAACGGCAGCAGGTCTTCTGTGAATAACACACACGGCAGGGCGGCGGAAGCATGTCGGAATGACGAGATTCGTTGTTTTCTAGCTTTGCCCGACCATGTGCGTGTGTGTGAGCAAAGGTGCTGCCACCTTTCACCTGTGTTGGGTGCCGTACACCGGTTTAACCCTGGCCATCTCTCCGGAGAATCTCCGCCGAATTTGGGTCACCTGTACCCACGCATGACGAACAAAGTTTCGATAATAGCCTTTGGGAGCGTGGGCTCATTGATCAGTCGACCTGCCTATACAGGCTGAGGTGGTCTCATCTATGGTCGGTGGTCCCCAATTGAAGGGTGGAGACCGACGTCAGACTCTCGATCAAGGAGAGCCCAGGACCCTCCCCAGAGCGCGACAAAATGCGAGAGCCGAAGTAAATGCTGCCGCTTCTTCATAGATTGTCACTGATTCGGAGCGCGCAAGTCGTGGCGCTGGGTAGTTCCGCAAAGGTGGGGCCGAAAGAATGGAAAGTTCAGATAACTCTCACGGACGAAGAACCCCGTGAACTGGCCCGAACCGACACACGCGGAGTCTTGCAACGTGTACAATACAAGATGAAAGGTTTTGGAAGGCTGGTTCCCTGGCAAAATGCGGATGTGGCGTGCTCACGTGTGCAAAGCGGGATTGTGAATCTGGCGAGGAATGCTCGTCGTTTGGCCAGCACCGAGGCAGGCCCATGATGCCAGTGACGTCAGTTCACGCTCTCGCCAGGCAGAACACCGTCTCATATCGATGGCATGTGTAAAGATTGTACGAAGTCATATCAGAGCAATCTACGAGGACCTTATCACACGCGGAGGGAGTGCACGACATTTTTCACCAATGGCCAATTATTACAGGAGGGGAAAGGCGAGACTAGACGGAGGCAGTAAAGTTTGCTACAAAAGATGCCGACAGGATGGTATGCTCGTTTTTTGCAAACCAGGCGAAGACGGTTTACTTTAAAACGAACCAAGAAGAGGGAGATCTGAGAGAAGGAGGGACCTGAGCCCGGAACGAAAATTCAGGGAAACAGGAGTTCCGGGGGTAATGGGTTTGGTAGGGTTCCTGGGGAGGACGATGACGAAAGGGTGGGTAAGTACGTTGTTTACCCAAAGACGTAAATGAATTAAAAAGATGGCGGGGATGGAAAGTCGGTCTGTTGATTTGATGTGAACGGAGATAGATATGGATATAATGGTAATGGGGAGAAGAGCTGCGGCTGTGATGTGGCATGGGAGAGCGAGAGTCGCGCCTTAGAGTAGCACCGCTGGGAGCGAAAAAAGAACATGGGAGAGCCGGCCAGTCGCACGAGCTGTCAAACCGCCGTCCCTGGCCGCCGTCCGTCGAACCGTCCAGATCGAACCGTCAACCCTATATATTTAATATTATTATTATCTAATATTAAATAAAATAATAATAGTAATAATTGATGAGTTCTGTCCTCTCCTGCCATTCCGCTATTATATATCTCAAAGGTGCGTCCGTCTCCTCAAATACCTCCCCTCTCCTCCACCGTACTCATCTCCCGTTTCCGCTCACATGGACACTCAGCCTCAGTTCGAGCCCACTCTTCACCTCAAGGCGGAGTCCACCTCCGCGTATGAATTCAGTCTCGACATCGATCATAGGAAACGCAGGCGTAACCGCACCACCCAGTCCTTGCCTCAACTGTCACACTTCCAAGCGAAAGGTCCGTACTTGTCCCCTTCGGCCCCCTTTCTTCCTCTCATCGCATCTTTTTAGTGTGACCGTAAGCGCCCTTGTCAGCGCTGCATCCAGCTTGGCCTGGTAATTATCCTTCCTTAGCCCCAAGGGCGTATCGCTTACACACCCCCAGACTGGTCTTTGTGTGTATGAGATCGATGACCCTAGTATCAGGTCCGTGTCGATCCCTCGAATTTACCGACCGTCTCCTCACCTGACTCTAGGGACGACCCGAATGTCGACGAGAACACGAGATTCCGCAATCGAATCGCCGAGCTAGAAAGTCTAGTTCGTGAGCTCCGTGGTAAGACTGACTACCGTTCGCGTACGTCCTTCCACTGACTTGTGCCTTCGTCGCGGTTCTAGGCAAGCCCCATCCCCGCTGGGCAGACGCCAATTTTTGCGACGGTGACCCAAATGAGAAGTGGCACTCGCGTGCTTCTAAACGTCCCCCGGGTATGCGTCTGGACCTTCGTCGACAGCGCAGCTCCTTTGACGTTGGCCAACCAAATACCTCAGCGTCGCACACACCGATAAAGTCCGAGCCTGGCGACCTTTCTCACAATTTCCCCTACCGCTTCTCGCCATCTCCAGACTCGGCTCAAGCTTCCCCATACCACATGTTCCCCCCGCAGGGGCCCCCGTCTGCGTCATACCATGAACACGCGATGCAATACGGCCCCGGTAATGGCGGCGCTTCTTCAAGCGAGGGATCGACAGGCTCTTCATACAGTCCCTACTTGCAACCCCCGGGCGTGTATCACTCTGATACAAGCACCGACCTAAGGTATCGCTCCCAGGGGAGTGAGTCCCGCGGGGACGTCTACTGCCCATGTCACGCAAATCCCAACACAAACGCGGTCTTGGTCGGACTGTCGCAGCAACTACATGGTGCCATTGGCGTGATGCGCGGGCTGCAGGAACACAGTGGTCACGCCCCATGTTCTCTCACGCGGCGCATCCAAGAACTTAGCGACGTATTACAGTAAGCGCGGCTCCACTCTTCGACGACGTCATACATACTCATTTGTCCACCTCCAGTCAATGTTGTGCAGAGCCCTACGCCGCGGGCAACGACTCGACCTCGGTTACGGGATACGAGTCGTTGTCCACGCCACCGGACAGCGACGTGATCACGCCATTGTCGTCGAACGAGGCGGCACCAATCCGAACTGCGCAACTACAGGAATGGCACGCACTCTCGCAGGCACAGGGTAGCGCATACAACCCATACTTCCCTCCGTTGCCGGAACGTAACAGCGTGCATGGATACCCTAAGGATCTCGATGGTCATCCGGAATTCCATAGCGTCATGTAAGGAGCGCTCCAGGCCACGGGCTCTAGGCTGCTCCTTTAATGACGCTATTCTTGCCTATCTTATGTACCCTAATCTGCATTGTTTTTTTGTTTTTTTTCGTCTCACGTCTCTAATTAGCAATACCCCCCTTTTCTTTTCTCTTCTCGCCGTGCCACGTTATTCAAAACTCTCCGTTTCTGGCGCTCCCTTGTACTATCTTTGCTCTGCCACCGGTATTTTGCGTCCGCGCTAATTACGCCTGCGCACATCCGCTGTGTTGTGTTCTAGGAAGCATGATTATGGACAGCTTTGTTTACTCCGCTACAGCACATGGAAATACCCATACTCTTGTGTTAATAGACACCCCTCCACCGTGCTTCCCTGAATCATGTGCGCGAGAAGGCTTTCATTTCGCTAAGATGAAGGCATACATACGCTCATCACTTCTATACTTCTGATAAACGCGCAATTCCACAAACACCACCCCACCCCTTACGAGCCAGACGCCAGGCGGAAAGAAAACGCCCTCATATCGGTTGCGCCTGCACGCACAGGCGCGCCTGTGGTGTCGAGAAGCCATACATCGCGCTCGATGTACGTGACATGTCCATTACGCCTGACGAGGACGACTTGAGCAAGGCGAGTCCCGTAGTACGCATGGGGCGCGTCCAGCTTGGCAGCCCCTGCGTCAAGCACAGGAACAATGATTGTATTTTTCAGCTCCGCGCGTTCTCGAGGAGGTGGGATCGGCAAATGGGCACTAAAATGGGGAGGGGGAAAGGGCGGAACAAACGGGTCAGTTCAAGCTCAGCCCCGTATGACAGGCGACAAGGTAAAGCCAAAAATGAGAGGGCACTCGGTGAAACGAGAAGAAAAAGGCAATAGGCGAACACCGTACGCGGAACAGGACCGGAAGCTGACACGCACGTCAAGAGCTCGATCAGCCGCCCCGCAAGGCGCTCGTCCTCGTCCGGTTCGTCCATCCCAGGGGTCCGAGAGAGCTCGTCGAGCACGTTTCCTAGCTCCTCCTTCCCCTGCACCACTTTCGGCCACAGATCCCCGCCGTGCCCGTCGACACCGTTCGACATGCCCCCGCAGGCACGCTCGGCGTCCGTCGGCGCTCGTGCGTGAATCGGCCCCCCGCCACCGTCGTTGCTGACGAGCTGCGCATCGTAGGCGAGCGTGGAGGCAGAGGCGGAGGAGGACCCCAAGGGCTCGAGAAGGAGTAGGTTGAAGCCGGCGTAGCGCGTGGTTTGGCGCGTCAGGGCGGCTGCGTCTTGCGCAAGGTCCCCGCTGGGATCACCCAGGAACGAGGATACGAGCGTACCCCTGGACGAAGCGTACGTCGCGGGTGGCTCGGTGATGTTCGTTCTACATACGCATGGGGCGAAAGGGGGAGGGGGGGAAAGGGCGGGGAGCTTCTGAGTCATGGAAGCAACCTGCGTGGCTGACTCACATGAGTGCGATGCGTCCAGTGGTCCGGTTGATGCCCAACCAGGTACCTCCGGCCAGCATGTCACGGCCAGAGAGGACGCTGCCTGTACCTTTGTCGCGTTGGACTGCCGGGCCATCAGAGTTAGAGGCTGGGGTTGGCTGGGACAGGGCTTCGAATGAATGGAAGTGGGCTGGCAGTGTTGGCCGGCCCAGGAACTCGTCGCGGTTCGCACATAGGATGCTAGCTCCCACGGTCAGCGGGGGATGTCCGGACTTCGCATGCGCACCAAGGTGTATGTGTGAAGGGGACGCACAGTGCGTATTCCGGATGCGTGAGGGACCAGAAGGCGACACACATGTTCTTTGGTTGGGACACACGGAATGGAGAATCAGATGATGGGAATGATCGGGTAACGTTGTTGGAGCAGAGTTCCCTTAGGAGGACAAAGTCGATGTGCTTCGCGATTCAGGATGAGCAAGGGGCGCATCAGGACTGGAAGGCAGAAGATGGACGAACTGAGCGAAAGCGATTGAGATGTCTCCACCAATACTGATCCAATGATGGCGAACGGTTTCCGAAAGTGTGCCAGGTGTTCTCTGTCAATCACGGACGTAACAATGGGATTCTCGTGCGTTTATCCGTAAGGTGAAAGGGGCACTGAACACGTACAGGACAAAAGGCAGTTCAGTGGTCTTGGCTCGAGGAGGCGCTCGAGGGGTTGCCCCTGTTGAAACTAGGTCGATCTGGACTCGAATGACTTAGAGTGAAAATTAGTTTTTGGTGTCGTATCGCCGGTGATTCTTCCCAAGCTTGACGTTCGCGGTCAGGATCTTCACGTCAGTGGGAACTTCTCTTCCGTTCGAAGAGTCAGACGCATGAGGTCAATTCCTCGCTGACTTGTACTTTTCCTTGGATTAAGCAGTCGATCAGTGGCGTTTTGGTTCTCGTCCTTTTCTGGTTGGTATCGCTCATGTCCGCCCAGTGTCCTGATGTGATGACCTCATTTACAGTAGTGTCTTTCGTCCCTGCTGAGTTCACCCAGTGGTCGTTCCTGTCTCACATCCAACTCGGGTAACATTAGGACTGTACTGCTTTCAAATAAGATTACCCTGCATAAGTGTGGCTTCATCAGCCAAGCATAACTTGAAGGGTGCCTGTGTCAGCCGGAGTACGTGTGTACTTGTACCCCCGATCACATCCTGGCGCGTCTGTGTATTGAGTCAATTTATTTCTCGCACTGCGGCGCTTCATCCTCAACACCGCCCAGGGATGAGGAGTCCGTAATGGATTGTGCGCTGTATTGTCTTGTCCTGTTGGCAGCGTCCTCCTATGAAAGTATATATTCATCGGTAATCGTTCGGAATTGTGTGGGCGGCGGCGTCACGAAACGGATTCATTCTATTCTCTCTTCTTTTTTTTTTTTTAGTTTCGTGCGAAAGGATCGGCGTCAGGAGATATTCGGTATTTGTGTCCGTTCATTTTCGGTCTTTTTTTTACACCACCGATTCGCAGCTACGTTCGTTCCGAGTCAGGAGCAAATCGTGGTGTGTGTGTCAACTCCGTCACATCAAGATCACTCGTTTCGACACACGCAATTCTTGGTGTCTTGCTACCAAGCTGCGTGTTTTTACTTGGGCTTGCAAATCCGTGGACCATGCCGATGCTGGCCTTGTACATGAGTCGACGCTCTCGGGGTTTGGCCTGAGACTCCTGGGTACCCGGTAACCGCCGTCTACAAGAAGTCTGTGTCTCCGAGATTGGGTATGGTCTCTGCATAAACGGTTGCGCCCACGTACGGAGTACTTGCGCCCGTCTAATGGCCTCCCAAATCGCCGAGACCACCGTCTAAGGTCTACGCACGTACTAGCTGAGATGTTGGAGATTTACGAGTACTCGGCGCCGCTGCCCCGTTCACGACGGTAAGAGATACTAACGACCAGAACATCTACTGGCATGTCGACGGCATGGTTCTTTACGCCGCCTTTTTTTTTTCACCTAGGAGATAAGCCCATTCGCAAATCGGTTACACGACAGCGGTGTTGACGGGCGATTGTAAACGCACAGATCACTCTGGGGCGGCCTGTAGCAGCCCGGTGCTCGGTGAGTGGCACAATAATGCCCGAATGCAGAAGACAGCCACCAAAAAGCACGCAGATGGCATCCTGGCTTCGCGTATCACACCGTCACGGCACTACAATGGAAAAAAAAAAAAAAAAACGATCGCGTGTGCACTGTCTTAATTGAGGTTCGAATTATTTTATTTTTATTTCGCGTTCTTGATAGCTTCGACTCAAGTACATTCTCAAGAAGACGACATGTCTAAGTCGAACCACACCTTCCCGCAACACGTGGTTGAATGCCGAACGGCCCACTCGAACCTGACAGTGACTGACACACACACTCCTTGGGTTTAGAGGTTTTGTTTCCCGTTTTGGTGGCGTATTGGTTATTCAGGGCAGCCGTGGCTACCCCGCGGATCGCACCGCGTGTCCCGAAAGGTACCGAGCGAGCATATACCGGAACCTCGAACCTCCGGACCTCGAGAGTGTCTGAGGTTCCAGCCCCGAGCGAGTTACGTACGTGATCAAGTACGTGATCTCTCACATCGTGTGACACTGATTCGAATCGGTTCCAGCTTTCAAAGAGTGGCCAACAAAAAGCTTTAAATGACACTGTTCGTGTATGTTCACGCATCGTACCGACCTGCCGAAACAAAAGCACGCTGCGCAGGACGTGCCACCACGGATGCAATCAGACAGCAGCGGTTTGAAAATCGCGGAAGCAGGCACGCCCTCGTGCTGATTCATCGGTTAATTGCTTGGGACGTATCAAACTCAGATGGGTTTGTGGCAGATGATCAAAAAGTCTGTAATACAGTACTGTTGATCCATGGCCTGGCTTCAACAACACATCGTAAGTACGTCAAAATTTACATAGTGGCAGACCGATGTAAATGCACTGAAATGGTGATATTTACTTTTCGAAATTTTCTTCTGAATTGCATGGAAGTGTAGCAGACTTCCAACTTTGCCCATACTTGAATATTAAGCTTGAATCCCGGGCCCATTCCGCAGCTCAATCGCAGAGGTTCCGTGATTCCGAACTTGCCATGGATAATAGTTTCTGTGCATTCTAACATCCTAATCTCGAGGAATTCCATGAGGCCGACAAGATCCGTAGAATCTCGGATCTCATCGTGTGGACGCGTCCATTTCTTTGACCTCACCATAGACGTATATATCTATCGATCCTCTTTTTTTTTTTTTTTTTCGAACGACCCCATAACTACATATACTGATACACATGCATTAAATTTTGGGGGCAGAAAGGGCATTGAGAAAGTGGTGATTGAGTACCTTCAAGATTTGCGCGCAACAGGGCTCCAGGGCAGGGAACGACAGTGCTGTAATGTCGAAGTGTGCTCAGGCCCTCACCGATCTTTCTCGTGCTCGATAGGCTTTTTTACGCAAATTTTCGTAATGGCGTCGCATCAGACGCTACTCTCGATGATGAACGTTGAACATTCGATCCGTCTTGTAGATCCCTCCGTGATAATGCCACAAGGACACAGCCCGGATGGACCTCCTCCTGCGTCTTTGTCCTCCCACGCAGTCTGCAGAGGCACATGTATTTGTTCCTTGCTGGGAAGAATACGGCCTATGGTGGCCGACTGACTGCTGAGCTAGAACATTTTGTGGGAGTCGCGGTTTCGGGGATACTGTATACAGTATCGTACTTTCCTGATCGGAGTTGGCTTACAATTTCGTGCTCAGGTCCATCTATCAAGTATTAGTTTATGTTTATCAAGTGCACTGGATAGGGACCGTACGGCATTCATTGGAATCGCCGTGCTGACTTGTGCCGCTCTCACAGCCAAGACAAGGGCCAGTTTTTTTGGTCCAACACACAATTTCTGTGGGTAAGTGAGCCATACTGTCGTCTTCTCGAAAAGGAATGCAACGTACTGGGTACGATGCGCCACCTCGACCGTGGCATTGTGCCGCCATCGTGTGATCAACCGATACGCGGAACCGATCCGCACCCTGTGCAAGGTTGCACAGCTCTTGAGCGGCTCAACTTGGCTTTCAGGCACCGATAACTCACTTCTGCCTGACTCAGGAACACAACATGAGGCTGATATTGACATTCCTGACAAATTTGGGTGTCAGAAGCCGAGGTTCGGTCTGCTCGACTGCTCGAGGCGGAATTATGCAACCCCCTGGAAAGGATCGTTCCAACCTACCTGCTCCGGGAAACTGGTTAGCTCATCAACGAGTGTCGGGATGAAGATAACAAGAGTTGCCGGAACATGGCCAATGTCACCACCTTTGGCAATTCGTCCTCGAATCTTCTAGGTAGGCCCTCGTTCAGACATCGCAGGCACACCAGCAAGTCCAGATACCAGGGTTCTTGGACATCGATAGGCCAAGTCGAGCAAGGCTATGCCTTCAACGAAAGTGGGAGATTCGTATGCAGCCGAACAACCACTCCGAGAGCAGCTGGACGAAGCGACGTTTCTGGTCGTGCCTTGTGGGAACGCGGAAAGAGGTACGAGGCAGAAGATTCGAAGTACCACAAAGGGTAACCCTACTCGGAGCTAAAGTTTCAGGCAGGATATGTGCTGAAGGCCGGTGCGGTTACGTCTGAGACAAAATAGACGGCGTCAGTAAGGCACGAACGCAGCACGGAAACAGGAAGTTGAATGAACGAGATAGCGTGAGGATGGACCGGACCAACCGTGCAACGTGAAAGAAAGGATATCAATAACGCGCGAAAGGGACTACGTATCTCGGACGTACGATTACGTGACCCACTCCCACGGGTAACGCGACGCGTCTTGTCATCGCGCTTGAGCCTCGAGGAGAGTTCACCCAGTTTCCCAATGCCTAAACTCGAAGAAAGTCTCATCGACAACCTCACTCCGCGCTCAGAAGTGAGAGAAAAGGCACGCGCGCTTTTGCGTACTGTACACTCCAAAACCGGTCCTGGAACAGGCTATGACATCGGCGAGGCGAAGATAGGTCTACCCGCCATTTGCGCGTACATCGCGTCCAAGAGGTACGCGCATCGTCTCTCACGCGTTTCTCTCTCCCCAATGTCCATCACGTCAGCGCGGGATACGCTGACGTTACCGAAGACGTCGCGCAGAAGGCGTCTTGCCTTGCACCCAGGCAGTTTGCGAGTACCCTGAGGACAGTCAAGGCTGCTCTCCACGTCCCGAAGACGCCGGCTGTTTCTCCGAGTAAATCAAAGATCGATGTTGACCCCATCGCGTATGCTACACTCATCAAGGAGCACAAGATAGGACGGCCTCTGCGCGTCGAATCATGGATGAAGGAGGCTCAGGCCGGCCCTGGTCGCCCTACCACGTTACCAGCAAAAATTCGCGTCCCATCTCGCCGATTCTGGAATAGACGTACGCATAGCAGTATTCTTCTGGGTTTGTCGAACCATCAAGGTGCGTAGCGCGAATCTGGGCGTCCCTTATTTTACCTACCAACATTCCCCCCAGATCTCACACATAACTTATGCGCCCCTAGTCGACAAGTACGGGTTGACGCTCAAAGTCTTCTCCCGTCTCGTGAAGATGCTGGAGGAAGAATGCGTTGATGTGAAGGAATCTATCAAAGGCACGATAAGGGAGTTGACCAAGAAAACCGGCGGCGATGCGCCGTCGAAATCGCCAACGACAGCGACAACGACACCCTCGCAGTCTCGATCTGCCTCGCCGACCAAGTCCGCACTGCGCACCGCGGGCAGCCTGACGTCGTCTCTCACAGGCAGCGTGAAGCGCAAAGTCGCCTTCTCGCTCTCCGATATATCCGCATCCGAGGACGACGTCCCGCCCGAGACACCATCGAAACGCCCACGCACCACGCCGCGCACGCGCACGCTGCCCGTGCGCAAGGCGGCGTCGACCTCGTCGTCCGAGGACGCGTCAGAGGACATCGAGATGCCGGACGCGCCCCCTCCGCGGCTCGTCGCGTCCGAGCCCATCGCGGGGCCATCGACACCGCGGCGACCCAAGGCGGCTGCCACGCCGACGCACGCGTACCGAACGCCACCCTCGGCTCGTATGCAGGCGCTCGCTATCTTTTCTGACGACGAGGACGGCGAGGCAGAGGAAGAGATGGCTGTCGTGGATGCGCACGCAGATGTGGGCCAAGTCGACGACGCGCTCCCCCTTTCGCGTCGTTTCCGCCCTGTGTTCCTCGATCGGGTACAGTGGGCACAACGCGCGCCACGGCTGGCTCGTGAACGTGCGGCCGCCGAGAAGCGGACTAGGGAATTGATGGAGCGTTGGGGCCATCCGCTCGAGGCGTTGCAGCTGTCGATAGCAGAAGCAGCAGGGTAGGGATTTGTGGCGTTCTTTCGGATCACATCCTTGCTACACGTTTATCGTACGTGCCTTCTTTTAACTATCCTTTCAGGCAGCTCTATCATCTCAGCTGGACGCTACTATCATTTCATTGTGTAGGAGCTGTTGCAGCGGCACCACCACAATAGAGTTTTTGTACACAAGAAAAGTTCTATCTAACCTGGAAACGTTAGTCCTACACGCATCGTGAAAGGGGTTCGTGAATCAAGCAGC
Source organism: Lactarius hatsudake (assembly GCA_024734325.1). Lineage (NCBI taxonomy): Eukaryota > Fungi > Basidiomycota > Agaricomycetes > Russulales > Russulaceae > Lactarius > Lactarius hatsudake. The sequence goes on along the minus strand of JANSJP010000005.1, from coordinate 1,074,150 downwards.
ATATCCAAAACGTTTCATAAACGAGCCTCGTGAATGACCTCATTTTCCCCCCGCACGCCCCCAACTCAGCCGAAGAAGATCCGCCTGATCGACGAGAACAGGCCGCTCGACCGGCGCCCTTTCCCATCATTGTCTCCCCATTTTCCTTTTCCCTTGCCCTGGTACTGAGGAGGGGGCGGCAGTTCCTCGACCTGGACGTGCACGACCTCATAACGAGGGAGGTCACACAAGACGGCTGTCCATGTCATCCGGGGAACGCGCACGAGGTGGTCTGAGCCCGTCACGAGCAGGTGGATCCGATCGCGCTCGACCTCGCGTAACTCGGGCCAGAGTTCCACCACATTATCAATTGCCTCCTGCAGCACACACGTCCTCCGTCAGATCACACACGCACACACATGAGAGGAGAGAGCAGGGCGCACATCGTAGGTCTTGGCAGCGGGCGCGTACGCCATGTTTTTGTTATAGTGGAACGTCAAGATGTCGACGGGCTGCTTGTACCACGACGAGGGCAAGGGCGGCGACGACGGCTGCGGCACGACGACGATCGGTGGCTGTTGCGGCGGCAGAATGATTGGAGGTTGGATCGTGTAAGACGGAGACGGCGAACGCGGCGGACGGGGTCGGTAGGTGGTGCCAAGATATCCCGGTGGTGTCACGCTGCGACGACGGGCGCAGCGTCTCCAGCTTCGGCTCGAGCTACGGCTGCGGCTGCGGCTGTGGCGACGGGGGCTTGGGCTACGACAGTATCGACTATAGATACGCACGGGGCTCGGCGGACGACGAGGACTGCGACTGGGGCTACGGCTGGGACTACGGCTGCGGCTGCGGCTACGGCCTCTGTCCTCTTCGACCGGGGCAATCGAGGGTGGTGCGATAATCACCGGAGGGCACATGTAAAGATTGGTGGACTCGTCGACGAGGGGGATGTCACGATGCGGGACGGAAGTGGGGGACACGTCGTCGAAAGGGGCGTACAGGGACACTGGCATGTCTAAGGGAGGGTATGTGGGGTATGTGGGCGTTGAGGAAGAGTAGAGGAGTCGGGACACGACCCCCAAATATGTAGTTGGGGAAGGCGTCTACAGAGATAAGCCACGAGGTCACCGTCCAATTGAGATGCGCAACGGGGGCCGAAGCCATCTGCTTTGCTGGCGAAAGCAATGCACCCACACTGCAACCGTCTCCCCAGGGCTGGACCGCCTATGGAGGATACGTCGACTCCGTGCCACCACACTGCCACATTGATTGCGCCCATGTAACGCTCGACAGGTTCCAACTGCAAACTTGGACGGGGTTCATGCAGGGATGCTGTGAAGATCTCGCACTGTGCGTCGGACTTGTTCTATGCTATTTCTGAAGGTCCGACCGTGTCTATCTAGGTTCACAAGACTCAGGAACAGTCGAGGCCGACATGTGTTTTGCATTGCGTGCAACTCGAACCTTTGGGCGTCAGTCACGTCAAGTGAGCGAGGTATGCTGAGACCGCCGCCGCTGGCACGTCGTTGGCGTGGCTGTAGCATTGGTAGTCCGCACGTATATGAGCGGCGGGTCGCTACTGTAACGACCTGTGCACTTACGTACGGTAACGACCCACCCTAAAAATTCGTCGACACGCCCAATATGAGTAACGTACAACAGAGCAAAACTGCAGTACTCGTATTACAGGTGCATGACAGCTTGCCAAGACAAATGGGTAAACAAGCTGGGGGAACAATTATATGGTTATGGTGCCATCTTCCGAGTCGTTTATTGTAACACGTCAATCGAAGCCGCCACCCTGAGAATAAGTACTCAAGAATGCCAGGCCACTCCAGCTGTTGGCGGGTGACATCCATGTCACTTCGGAACTTGGGGCATATGACAGCAGGGAACCATGATCAACGGCCCACTATGCCATAAGGATAAATGACGGACGGCCAAGTAAATAAGTTGCTGTACAATGGATCATCGATCATCAGTTGAGTACATCAACCAATCAATACAGTACTGTTCGCAGTGCCACCGAGAAAGATTTCGGTAACAAAGGTCCCTGAAAGCCCCGATACTAGTACACAAAAAGGTCTACGAATCAGTCCCCCGAATAAAGCTTATCATCTTGCTCAGGCGGTTCCCTTCAACCTGGGGTCCGTTGGTAGAGGGAGACTTTTCCTTCTGCAAATACCGCTCCTCCTTCTCCCTCATGACACTGTTTGTAGCTGAGTATGGATATTCCGGTAGGTCAAAGTCGTCATCGAGCCCTTCTGTGTCCCGTATTCTCACGTCCACGACATGATATGGGGGGAGGCGCCGCACGACAAGTTGCCATGCCGCCGGCGTGATGCACGCGATACTCGACTTGCCAGTTGTGTGGAATGTGATGCGATCACGTCGAACGCTCCGCAATTCAGGGTACGCATGTTTCGCGAGGTCGACAGCCTCCTGAGCGACGCCCAAAGGCTCGTCAACCGGACAATAGGGACAATAGGGGGACCGGAACCTACGTCGTGAGTTTTGGCCGCAGGTACCCATGCACTATTGTCATTGAAGCGGTAGGTCAATGCCTCTGGGAAATCATCCTTGACAGGATTAGCGTGAGCGGTTGAGGACGAGGCCGCCGGCTGGCGGGTTCCCGAGTACAGCTTCATCATAGCCGCAACCTGGAAAAGTAGATGGAGGTGCTAAGTGGACGTCCTGAGATGGGACAAAGACTTATAACGGTGTCCTTGGGAGGCTGTGAGCAAACACAGCCTCCTTATCATTATCACCAAATCGCCCCAAACAAGGAAAACTAGTACGGGATAGCACAAGTTGGGATAGACTGGTTAACTGGAACTGGGGCACACGTGATGGTGAAAGGGCACTAAAAAGGCAGAGTTGATCCTGGACGGCACTCTGGCGCAGAGATCACTCATGATGGACCACGACGAAAACGGGCGTCCGCAATTTGTTGAGATTGGAATATCAAAGCCCCTATTGTAAATATCACCGATGGAGTAAAACTTTTGTTGAATGGTTTATGCAATGGGTTTATGTGCACCGTCGAAGGTGGGGGCATCACACCCCCAATACTGGAGTCTATCGTCGACGATAAGACGGGATGGAAGCTCATCGAGCACGATGCCTTGCACCCAAGTACGTAAAATGAAATGCGCGCAAGGGAAATGCAGGTGTCTTGGAAGGACACGTTGAGTCCAGCTCATTACCGCAATCGGAAGTATAAATGGGTGTTGGATGTGAAGCGAAGACATGGGCACACACCTCGTGTGAGCTGACGCCTGGGCCCGGGGCACATGTGCGGGGGGCATGTCGGCGAAAAACCATCATGCAAGCCCCACAGAGGGCACTAGGAGATAAGAGTAGCTTTGCTATTGACACCTGGGCGACTAAGGAGAGCACGGGAATCGCTCCTGGATAAAGGTCTGCTCCACTGAGCGTCCCGTGAAACCAAATACACGAAAACGCCTATTAAGCGTTGACAACGCAAGGGTGTGGTGTGGACGTGCACGCTCCTTGCGCCGAATGTACACGTTCTCCAGAGCGAGGTGATGCCTCGTCCGTCCCCTGATGGCAACCTTCAGGAAGACCATGGAGATATTGAAGACCAGAACGCAAGGATACGTAGCTGCAGGTTTCTGCTCAATGGTCCAAACGATGTTTACCGAACAGGTAGCAAGAACACTGTTGCCAAATCACTCGTTGCACATGACGAAAAACAGGCCGTTACTTGGGGCATTACCTGCATCAACTGACACGGGCGAGACGCTGCGCTCTTGGCTCGGCCGTTCTAACGGGTTCGCCAAGGAGGCTCCAATAATACTTTGCGCGCTGTGGGATCCCAGGATAGTCCGCAAAGTGATTCTGTGGGGTTGTGCCGCATACATCAGGCACGGACTGGACGCCACTGCGCTGCGCACATGGCCCGCTCAGGATGCAGTACCATCGAAAATTTATCACCTCAATCAGTCGCCCGTCGACCGAGGTGGCGCCGGCGTTGTTGAACGTTGAACATCGCCGGGACGAGAGCCTTGGGGCGGGGCCATGGCAACATCCAGATTCTAGAAGCACCTGGAAGCAGCCACAGGAAATGGAACGAAAACTGAACGAAAGCCATAACGACAGGGAATCGTCACGTGCCAAGACGGCTCGGACCTCGGGCAAGTATTGTTTCAGACATGCCGCCGCCGCGAGCATCATTGTCAACACCGCACGTCACCTCGCAGGTCCTCTTGGAGCGTGGCAACCAGGGCCAGCGTCAATAGCTAATCATCGACATAGAAGAATACGGGAATCCGGTGCTTTCTCAACAGTTAACCATTTAAAGGTGCGCAGGGGCCTTTGTAGGGTGGTCCATTGACATGCTGCATTGATATCGACCTTCAGCTTGTTACATACTACAATAACACTATCATAGCTCTCGTTCGCGCGCAATCATAACTAGTCCTGATGTGACCTGGCCGGCGCCTAGCGTCGCTGGCCTTTTCCATTCGCGTGTTGTAGACCGTGCACCGCGTTTTTGGGAAGTTGCCTGTCTGCTTCTGACACACAAGCATAGTACCGCGACCGTACCACATCCAGGCAAGTCGCCTACGTGGGATATGAGGGAAAATTCGGAATCGCCGAAGTCGAAGACTTCGCTACGACCGTTTCTCGGGTTTCGGAAAAGTTGTCGTAACGGACAATATCCTTCTGATCCCGCTCAGGCGTTGACGCCTTGCTTCATGTGGCGGCGCCCCGGACCCTGAGACCACTGTTGGAAGCACCGTCGAGGTGGGTGCGTAATTATGCGCGAGATGCCGGTATCAAGAAGATTGTCGCGGCTGAGACACCTCGTACAACCTGGATGGCTAAACGGTCTCCCATAATGGTGGCTCCGTTACTGTCTCCGGGGTGGAGAGGACGTTTCGGGTTTGCCTGAATTGGGTCCCGCGGACAGTCGAGTATGCTAAGAAGCCTTGGATACAGCCATGAGTTATCCATGGCTGTCAACGTCAACGTCCGGAAAATTGTTAGCGAAACAAGGACGTGGACAATAGAATGGGTATGTGCAAATTTCCCCCCCTTCACCGGGTCTCTCGGGCTGAGTCATTTCGATCTTCCTGGGGGGGAGTCAGAATGGGACATAAACAGTGAGTTAGGCGTGTATCGGTCTCATCGACCGAGTGAAAAGTCGCAAAGCCATGCCGAACGGGCCGCCAAACTCCCTTTTTAAAACTCGTCCTGCGACCCTGGGTATGTCTAGATGTGTGCTCACAGTGGGCGGAGCAGGTCTGTAGTCCGAAGTGTCGGAGTATCTGCGGAATCACACCCGCCGCCGAGGCATCGGTGGGCCACGGGACCAACTAGTGCCCTAGGAACGAGACCAAAAACGCTGGCCCACTACTCAGGCGCCCGGGGAAGGTAAGTTCGACGATGGGGTAGATGTCATGCTATCCTGCGCAGGTCACACTGGCCTTTCCAGAAAGATTGAGCAACTAGACCCTATAAGGAGAACATGTACTATCGTGGATGTCAATCTGTTACACAAATTCGCTTATGTAATCCGGGTTCAAGTTAATGAGATGGAAACTTATATGAGCCTGTGTCTTTCTCTTTACGACACCGTCGACTGCGCATGTCCGGATTCTCGAGGCAGATTATAAACCTCGTGCGAACGAGCACATTCCAAAGGCGGGCCGCTCCGGATCAGGTTTGTGCATTATTGCTGTTGTGTTTGTTTTCAACTACTAAAGCGCAACGTAGGGTGGACTCTTGACGGGGAAAGATCCAACCGCGTTTAATCCATCCGATCCTTTGAGATTATGGATTATTCAAGTTGGTTAGCGAATTTGACTTTCAGGCTATCCATCGCTCTTATGAGTTCATGCTATCGCAGGGATCATCATTATCACAACCCAGATTCTGAGTCTTGGCCTCCGCAAGTTACGACAGCCTCGAGTAATCGCGGAAGTGCTTGGTGGTATCCTTCTTGGTGCGACCGCAATTTAGACTCGCTGACATATTCATTAACTGAGCCACCGCCTAGGTCCAACTGCCTTTGGGCGTATACCCGGATTTTCCAAACACATCTTTCCTAGTGAATCAATACCCTACCTCTCTCTCGTTGCAAATATCGGACTGTGTCTCTTCCTTTTTATCATCGGACTCGAGATAGATGCTGCGATCATTCGTCGAAATGCGCGCCTCTCTGTGACTGTCGCCGCCGCAGGCGTCATCATCCCATTTGGACTTGGCGCCGGGCTTGCCGTCCCCCTGTACAAACACTTCATCGACTCTTCGCAAGTATCATACACGCACTTCATGCTCTTCACCGGTGTCGCGTATTCGATCACGGCCTTCCCCGTATTGTGCCGCATTCTAACCGAACTCAAGCTACTTGACACAACCGTCGGGATCGTGGTTTATCTGCTGGTGTTGGCAACGACATTATTGGATGGACACTACTTGCTCTCAGTGTCGCCCTTGTCAATGCCGGAAGTGGACTGACCGCGTTATGGATTCTGTTGGTCTGTGTTGGATGGACCTTCTTCATGTTATTCCTCGTCCGTAGGGTATTATCTTGGTGCGCTCGGGCAACAGGGTCTATCGAGAACGGACCAACGATGTTCTTTATGACTGCCACGATTTTAATTTTGTTTGGCTCAGCATTCTTTACTGATGTCATCGGCGTTCACGCAATTTTCGGTATGCGTTTTTAGCACTAGTCGGTCCCGTGTTTTGACCCTGTTGCACCTACAGGCGCTTTCCTCGCCGGGATTATCGTGCCTCGTGAGGGAGGCCTCGCGATCGCGCTGACCGAGAAGCTAGAAGATATGGTGTCGGTGATTTTCTTACCTCTCGTGAGTTTCTTTAGCTCCCACTCCGTTCATTTCCTGATAGTCTCCAGTATTTCACACTCTCCGGCCTGTCGACTGACCTCGGTTTGCTGAATTCTGGCAAGTCCCCAACATCACATGTGGGCTGGGATAGCTGATAGATTTTATTTCTAGGAACAATCTGGGGGTTCACAGCTGCCATCTGCATCCTTGCTTTCACTGGGAAATTCGGTGGTTGTGCATTGGCAGCGAGGTACACTGGCTTCAGCTGGCGTGAGGCGAGCACCATAGGTTCCTTGATGAGTTGCAAAGGGTAAGTCCACCCAAGTATACCAATAATGCTGTGCCTCATCGTTGGCATCTAGTCTCATTGAGTTGATTGTCCTCAATGTCGGGCTACAGGCCGGTATCTTGACGAGGGTGAGCTCTTACTCGTCTCCTGATCGGGCATGTAACATAGGTTCTATGTCCTACAGCTCGTCTTCTCGATGTTCGTGCTAGAGGCTCTTCTTCTCACCTTTGCGACTACCCCCACTGTTTCCTTCCTATATCCCTCTCATCTTCGTTCGCGCGCAACCGCCACTGGTCCATCGTTTGCGAACGTTCGCGATCCCAAAGACGACGAAAGTGGCACTAAAGGTCGTTGGCCAAGCACTGGTCACGACGAAGATGGTGTTTGGAAACGGCGATTCACGGTGATCCTGGACAAACTCGAACATCTACCTAGCATGATGGCGATTACGCAACTCCTTCAGCCCCCGGCCCCACCAACCTACCGAACAGATAGTTCCTCTTCCAGCCAAAGACCAGGAATCGAAGAGGAAGAACCCGCGCATTTCGGTGCACTGCGCCTCATCGAGCTGACTGACCGACCTTCAGACGTGATGAAATCGTCCGCCACGGACGCGTTGCTGCACACCGACCCCTTACTCGCCATTTTCCGCACGTTTTCAGAATTGAATGGGTTATCCGTGTCAGCTGCCCTATCGATGGTGCCTTTTGATGCGCTCGCAACGAGCGTGGGCGAACACGTTCGTGCAGCTGGCGCCCAGCTCGTGCTGGTGCCCTGGCTCCCGTCAGCACAAGCAGCCCCAGAGACGGGCGCCGTCCCCACGAGCGACGCGGCCGATGCGGCCGCCACTGCCGACCGCAGCCCATTCGACTCGCTGTTCCGCACGAGCGGCTCCACCTCCCTGCTCCACTCGCACTTCGTGCGCGGCGTGTTTGCGCAGGCAGGGACGAACGTCGCGCTGTTCGTCGGCCGCGCGCCGCTCGGCGTGCGCGAGGAGACCCATCTGTTCTTGCCGTTCTTCGGTGGGCCCGACGACCGCCTCGCGCTGGACTTGGTCGTGCAGCTCTGCGCGAATCCGCGCGTCCGCGCTACGGTCGTGCGCGTTACCAAGCACGACGTCCGGACCGAGCTCGCGGCTCCCGAAGCGGCGCACCTTGCCCAGGACAAGGAGGAATTGGACATGCAGGCGAACACGATAATGACGATTGCCTCCGTCCGGTCGGTGCGTCACTTACACACACGCCTGCCCTTTTGTTTTCGGCGAGCGCTGACGCTGTGCGCGCACGCAGGCGCCAGGCTTCCCAGATACGATGTATGGAAACGCGACGACTCAGACGCGGATGCAGTCCGAGACGGCCGACGGCGTCACCTGGGCGCGGTACGCCCCGCCAGCAGCGGCTGCGACGAACGACCGCGCGCTGGCGGACGCGCTGTCGCGCGTGACGTTCGAGGAGCTCGCAAGCCCGACGCCGCTGCAAGCCGCACTACGGCGCGCTGGGGCGCTCGAGCGCGCGATCGTCGTCGTCGGGCGTTCGCGCCGTCTCGCGGTGGAGGACCACCATGCGGAGCTGCGCATGCTGGAGGAGGAGCACGGCGCAGTTCGCGCGGACGTGCGGAAGACGGTGGGGGACGTCGGGACGGCGTTTGTGATGGCAGGGACTAACGCTACTTTGCTGGTGATGCAGGCGTCCAGCATCCACCGCGAGGACTAGGTAGATTATGAAATACGACGCTAACGAATTCACGATGTCTTGTCGATGATGGGGCAGACTTTGTATAATAGTTTGTGATACCATCAACTTGTTGATACCAGGATTGGGAGGAGGTTGGACATGGCTAAAGGAGCGATATTACATGCACAAAGCATAATTTACAGATATGCAAAAAAGACAACGCTAGGTGCGACAAGGTTCATCTTCTCTGCGAGGTATGGAGTGGTACGGATTGTGAAGCACGACATTGGCAGCTTTACAGATCAAGGCAAGAGTAAAAGCCTTGTGTTACGATTTTGCCTGCTGACTTGGTTGTATGATTACGATACGATCCAATGACTCGTGCTTCCCGACTCTTACCTTGCGCCTTGCACCTCGGCAATAGGGTCGGTCGTTTTACGCTTCTTTTCATCCGCTGACCATTTCTGAGGCACGCGTGACCCCACGGAATCCACTTGTACCATATACAATTTTCCCTTTGTTTACGCTTCAGGGCTCTTGACTCATGATTGCGCCATATGTTTGCTCTTCGCAAACATCCTGTAACAGTATATAAGTCACGCCCTACCTAGCCTGTACGGTAGACTTGACTTCTTGTGTAATACCACACTTGTCTTTGCCTCACGAACGAACCTCGACTCGCCTTTGCGCTTGAGTCATTACCTTTGCTCGCCTATTGCACTTGAGCCTTGTCCTTCTACTATTATCCTCGGTTCCAGGGAAACCGGGCGATACTTGTGCATCATCGAACTGAGTCTTAATCGACTCACGTACTTCTGATCCCAATTGACTTAGCATAGCACACGTTGTGCTTAATGCCCCTGTGGTGGCGTTACACCTTGGCAAAAGCTGTTCATTGAGCATCTGCAAAAATGGGACCTGTCAAAGCTGTCCTGGACCAAGCTTTGACAGGTCCCATTTTTGCAGACAGACAATCCCTGAGCTGCACCGGTGTGAACTCTTATGTTAAGTCTCAAAAGTTCAGTCCAAGTCTTGGTCCAAGTTAAAGTTGACACCAGTGTGGACTGTGGCACCCAGAGTGTCCCGTGGGAAAGTCTCCGTAAATGGATTTCCCCCAAGAAGTTCCTGGCGGCTTTGTCAGGCTTCATTCCCTTCCTCGGGGCCCGGGTAGTAGTGTTGCTGAGAGTTCAACAATGGTAGATGTCGTGCTATCCTGCGTAGGTGACACTGGCCCAAAAACTGGCCTTCCCAGAAAGGTTGATTGAGCAACTAGACCCTATAAGGAGAACATGTACTATTGTAGATGTCGTCAATCCTTGCGTCAATCTGTCACACAAACTCGCTTATGTAATACGGGTTCAAGTTATCTCCTCTCCGATGAGCGACCCTAAATAATGGGGACTGGTGGGAGGTGGGAGCGATATCTTGAACCTGTGTCTTTCTCTTTACCACGCCGTCGACCCCCGCCAAAATGTCCGGATTCTCGAGGCAGATTATAAACCTCGTGCGAACGAGCACATTCCAAAGGCGGGCCGGAGCCGCTCCGGATCAGGTTTGTGCATTCAAGTTATTGCTGTTGTGTTGCTTTTCAACTACTAAAGCGTAACTTGAACGTAGGATGGACCTCTTGACGGGGAAAGATCCAACCGCGTTTAATCCATCCGATCCTTTGAGATTATGGATTATTCAAGTCGGTCAGTGCATTTGACCTTCATGCTATCCGTCGTTTCCTATGAGTTCATGCCTTGGTTCATGGTATCGCAGGGATCATCATTATCACAACCCAGATTCTGAGTCTTGGCCTCCGCAAGTTACGACAGCCTCGAGTAATCGCGGAAGTGCTTGGTGGTATCCTTCTTGGTGCGACCGCAATTTAGACTCGCTGACATATTCATTAACTGAAGCCACCGCCTAGGTCCAACTGCCTTTGGGCGTATACCCGGATTTTCCAAACACATCTTTCCTAGTGAATCAATACCCTACCTCTCTCTCGTTGCAAATATCGGACTGTGTCTCTTCCTTTTTATCATCGGACTCGAGATAGATGCTGCGATCATTCGTCGAAATGCGCGCCTTCTCTGCGACTGTCGCTTGCGCAGGCGTCATCATCCCATTTGGACTTGGCGCGGTGCTTGCCGCTCCCCTGTACGAGCACTTCATCGACTCTTCGCAAGTATCATACACGCACTTCATGCTCTTTACCTGTGTCGCGTATTCGATCACGGCCTTCCCCGTACTGTGCCGCATTTTGACCGAACTCAAGCTACTTGACACGACCGTCGGAATTGTGGTCTTGTCTGCCGGTGTTGGTAACGACATTATTGGATGGATATTACTCGCCCTCAGTGTCGCGCTTGTCAATGCCGGAAGCGGACTGACTGCATTATGGATTCTGTTGGTCTGTATTGGATGGACCCTCTTCATGTTATTCCTCGTCCGCAGGGTATTATCTTGGTGCGCTCGGGCAACAGGGTCTATCGAGAACGGACCAACGATGTTCTTTATGACTGCCACGATTTTAATTTTGTTTGGCTCAGCATTCTTTACTGATGTCATCGGCGTTCACGCAATTTTTGGTGTGTGTTTTTGGCATTGGCACGTCCCGTGGTTTGACCCTGTTACTTCTAGGCGCTTTCCTCGCCGGGATTATCGTGCCTCGTGAGGGAGGCCTCGCGATCGCGATGACAGAGAAGCTAGAAGATATGGTGTCGGTGATTTTCCTACCTCTCGTGAGTTTCTTCAGCTTCCCACTCCTGTTATTTCCTGATAGTCTCCAGTACTTCACACTCTCCGGCCTGTCGACTGACCTCGGCTTGCTGAATTCTGGCAAGTCCCTTCCATCACACTTGGGCTGGGCTAGCTGATGGATTCGGTTGTTAGGAACAATCTGGGGATTCACGGCCGCCATCTGCGTCCTTGCTTTCACTGGGAAATTCGGTGGTTGTGCATTGGCAGCGAGGTACACTGGCTTCAGCTGGCGTGAGGCGAGCACCATAGGTTCCTTGATGAGTTGCAAAGGGTAAGTCCACCCAAGTATACCAATAATGCTGTGCCTCATCGTTGGCATCTAGTCTCATTGAGTTGATTGTCCTCAATGTCGGGCTACAGGCCGGTATCTTGACGAGGGTGAGCTCTTACTCGTCTCCTGATCGGGCATGTAACATAGGTTCTATGTCCTACAGCTCGTCTTCTCGATGTTCGTGCTAGAGGCTCTTCTTCTCACCTTCGCGACCAGTCCCCACTGTTTCCTTCCTTTATCCCCCTCATCTTCGCTCGCGCGCAACCGCCACTGGTTCATCGTTTGCCAATGTTCGCGATCCCAAAGACGACGAAAGTGGCACTCGGGATAGCTGGCCAAGCACTGGTCACGACGAAGATGGTGTTTGGAAACGGCGATTCACGGTGATCCTGGACAAACTCGAACATCTACCTAGCATGATGGCGATTACGCAACTCCTTCAGCCCCCGGCCCCACCGACCGACCCCCGAACAAAAAGTTCTTCTTCCAGCCAAAGATCAGGGGTGGAAGAGGAAGAACCCGCGCATTTCGGTGCACTGCGCCTCATCGAGCTGACCGATCGACCTTCAGACGTGATGAAATCGTCCGCCACTGACGCATTGCTGCACACCGACCCCTTACTCGCCATTTTCCGCACGTTTTCGGAGTTGAATGGGCTGTCCATGTCAGCTGCCCTATCGATGGTGCCTTTTGATGCGCTCGCGACCAGCGTGGGCGAACACGTCCGTGCAGCTGGCGCCCAGCTCGTGCTGGTGCCCTGGCTCCCATCAGCACAAGTTTCTCCAGACACCACCACAGACACAGGCGGCGCTCCCACGAGTGACACCGCCACTGACCGCAGCCCATTCGACGCGCTGTTCCGCACGAGCGGCTCCACCTCCCTGCTCCACTCGCACTTCGTGCGTGGCGTGTTTGCGCAGGCAGGGACGAACGTCGCGCTGTTCGTCGGCCGCGCGCCGCTCGGCGTGCGCGAGGAGACATGTCTGTTCTTGCCGTTCTTCGGTGGGCCCGACGACCGCCTCGCGCTGGACTTGGTCGTGCAGCTCTGCGCGAATCCGCGCGTGCGCGCGACGGTCGTGCGCCTTACCAAGCGCGACGTCAGAGCCGAGCTCGCGGCTCCCGAAGCGGTGCATCTCGCCCGCACCAAGAACAAGGACATCACAGGCAAGGTGGAAGTGGACGTGGACGTACGGACGAACACGATAATGACGGTGGCCTCCGTCCGGTCGGTGCGTAACTTTACACACACACGCCTGCCCTTTTGTTTTCGGTGAGCGCTGACGCCGTGCGCGCACGTAGACGACGGGATTCCCAGATACAATGTATGGAATCGCGACCGCGCACACGCGGATGCAGTCCGAGACGGCCGACGGGGTCACCTTGGCGCGATACGCCTCGCCTGCGGCGGCGGCGACGAGCGACCGCGCGCTGGCAGATGCGCTGTCGCGCGTGACGTTCGAGGAACTCGCGAGCCCGATGCCGCTGCACGCCGCGCTGCGGCGCGCGGGGACGCTCGAGCGTGCGATCGTCGTCGTCGGGCGCTCGCGCCGTCTCGCGGTGGAGGACCACCATGCGGAGCTGCGCATGCTGGAGGAGGAGCACGGCGCGGTTCGCGCGGACGTGCGGAAGACGGTGGGGGACGTCGGGACTGCGTTTGTGATGGCGGGCATCAACGCCACTCTACTGGTGATGCAGGCGGCCAGTACCCACTGCGAGGACTAGGTAGGTTATGAGACACGACGCATACGCACTCGACGAATTCACGATGTCTTGTCGATGATGGAGCGTATTCTGTACAATTGTTCGTAATATACCAACAACTTGTTGATACCAGGATTGGGAGGAGGGTTGCACATGGCTAAAGGAGCGACATTACATGCACAAAGCATAATTTACAGATATGCAAAAAGATGACAACGCTACGGTGTGACCAAAAGGAAAGGATATAAACATACGGATCGAGGGTCGTGAAGCATCAGTGCTTGCTCTTCTTTTCTTTCTTCCCTTTATCCTTCTCTTCCTTTTGCTTTTTGTCTTTTTTCTCCTTCTTCGGAGGTGCGCCCTAACGTACGCGAATAAGCTCTGAGGTGGGGCGACGGGGGCACGACTCACCTCGGTTGCCTCCTTCGCCTCCTTCTCCTTACGTTCGCGCTTCTTCTCCTTTTTCAGCGCCTTCTTCTCCTCCTTTGATAATTTCACCTTTTTCACGGGCTCGCCTCCACTACTCTCATCTCCGTCCATTTCCATCTCCTCCAGCTTTCGCTTCTTCTTCTTGTCCTTCTTCGTCGGCTCGGCATCGATAAGAGGGAGCACTGGTTCAGTTTCAGTAGCGTCCGCCATATCCTGGTCCTCCTGCTGCTTCTTCTCGAGGGATAGCTGGTCGAGCACCTTGCGAATTGCATCAGCGTTTTTTCCTGGTGCTTCTCCCTTCTCGAAGAACAACAGGCGTTCTTCCACCTGCTGGCGCAGCGCCTCACCGAACTTGGGCGTGGGTGTTTCTGTAAAGTAAAAGCCTCAGGTCAGATGACCGGCGAGCGCGAGAAGAGTAGCGAGTTACCGGAGAAACAGTCGATGCGTGAGGCGATCGAGCATTTGTTGGCAAGGAAGCGTGAAATGCGTCCCTTGTGTTTGGGACCTGCCCGACCGATGAAGGACGAATGATAAATCAGGCCATACTGAATGTGTGTGAGGCTCCGGGAGCGGGAGAGGTATAACCGAAGCATGACCAACCTTGGGGGTGTTGCCCTTGGTTTTAAGAGCACGGAAGAGAGCCTTCTCGGCACCGAGTATCTGAACCGTGCTGGCTGGGTACTTGCTAAGGTTGGTTAAAGAGCCAGCGTGGCTGATGAGGCGGGCGCCGATGCGCTCGCCTAGCAGGGCAGTGAGACTAGGTGCGACAAGGTTCATCTTCTCCGCGAGGTACGAAGTGAGGGACTTGCGGTAGTCGGCGATTGATACGACGCGTGTGGCAAATGCGGAGATATTGAGCATGTCGATTTCCGAAAGGATTGAACCCATGGACCCTGCAGCGGCATCTATGACATTCTGGGCCCGCGTAGTGTCGTCACCGAGAAGCGCAGCGAGATCGGGAAGCTTTTCTGCTGTGAGGGTCTCTTTAGCACCGATGAACCTGGCGGCTCTGGCATACTCGTAGTTGTCCGGCACGATTTTGACAAGTTCGGGGAAGTGGTAGCCGTACCACTCGCGTATGCGCATGGAGAAAAGGTTGACGTCCTTATCGAGCTGGTCCAGCAGGGCGATGGCTTGAATGATCATGTTATCGACGCGGTTGACGTTGAACTTTAGTTTGGAACGCGAATAAGAGTGGCCGAGCCCGAGCTGTGCCTTTGTGAGGTCGTCCGACTGGAGGCCCTTGAGGAGCTTCGGCGCGTGAAAACGGATTCCGCGGATGAGTTCTGCGGTCGACTCGGACGTGTCGCATTTGAGTTTGAGTGCGCCCTTGATAGCGCTGGCGAGGATCGGGTCGGAAACGCCAAGGACGATGGATGAGCTTTTGGATGGTTTTGACAAGTTGAGTTCGAGCAGGGCCCTCAAATCCTCGTTGACCGTGCCTGCACCGAAACGTGAGCGTGAAGTAGTAAGCGGTGAATCTGCACACCTTCAGATACGTCATTCGCGTTTTCCAGCGCGTGGGCGGCATTTTTGAAGGGGGAAAAGCTCAAGAGGGAGACCATTTTTTTGAATTTACCCAAATCCTGGATGGACGTTTGTACAGCCCCTGTCATAGAGGCGAGCTCATCCCGTAGTTTTACTTCGAATATGGCATACCCGGAAGCCGTCTCGAAGAGAATATGAGTGGCCATCCTAGCTTGGGACGACGAGGACGAGGCGAAGACGGCAATTGGGGACAATGATTACGTAATAATTGGCCTAGGAACGTTCCATAGATCGGGGTTGGTGGACAAGCATTGCCTCGTGTCGAGTCGAGCAAGCTCACCGGTTTACTGCGGACCCTTGGGAGCGCTAAACGCCACCCAACTACAATGGGGCTAACATAGCAAGTCAAACACAGCCCATACGTCTCGTGGCTGGGCTGGCGCTTGTGCGGTGGACTATAGATAATCTGCCTGGTCGGGCGCCAATTAACTGAACTACTACTGAGTAGACCCGGACGGAAAACCGACGCGATTGGTTTCACGATACCCTCGTGCGGACCAGGATAGGTACGAGATTGCGCACGGTCATCGCCTCGTGTCAAACGGCAGGACATATATCACTCCTCGCCGCCCCCTTCGGCTCGTGTTCCTTTCCCCCCTCCCCTTCACGCCACGCCTTCCCTCCCCCGCTCGCAGCAGGTTCATAAGGCTGCAAGTCATCGAATGCGGGGGCTCCGCGGCTGACAATCCGATATCACCCTCCCCACTTATCCCCGGCCGTCCCCCTATTTCTAGGTATTCCTCGCCCTCTCCACGACTATATCTTCGACTGACCACGTATCGATCCATGTTACAGTCCTATCTTTTCACCTTTTGTCTCCCTCTTTCCGCGCTTTACGACCTAATTCATTCAATCGCTAGACGATGCTTGCGACAAGACGTCAGCCTCGTGTGGCCCCCCCTACTCCCACTGCCCCCCGCATGAACCCTTGCCCGCTGCCCGACATCGGACGCCTGCTCTCCGCTTCCCCAGTCACGATCCCGAGGTCACAGCCCCCGCCGACCCCCAAGCCATCGACATCTACATCTAATCATCGTCGACATCGCACCGACGAATCTGGTTACTCTTCCTCCGCGGAGCCCTCTTCATCGCAACGCACCCGCCCCACCTCCCAGGCCGTGCGATCACCCCTAGCGCCACCACCACCGCCGTTGAAGGGAATCTTGAAGTCAGGTATGAGCCCGACCCGTGACCCGAGCAATGAGATGAGAATGATGCTGATGTAATCATATTCGTTATCATAGGCAGCTCTGAATCTTCAGTCGTCTTCAGGGCGTCTCTAGTGCAGCAGGATCGAGATGGCTACGCCTCTTCTTCCGAAAAGCCCCCGTCTCTGAGGACGTCGCAGAGCCGGTCGTCCAAGAGCAGACTCCCCCACCCCGCAAACTCCGCGAGTGCGTTTCGTTTCAGACTGACGAGTTCGCGAAACGCTCAATCGCCTCCGCAGACTCCAGCAGCAGCAGCAGCAGCAACCCTAGCTCACCGCCGGCGACGCTGCACTGGAAGCTCCTGCCCTTTGATGCCCAGCGCTCAAAGGGCAAGGTCAAGTTCGACTTTGCGCACGAGGTGGACGAGATCCTGCTCGCGGAGGGGCGGCAGGGCAGCGCGCGGCCGCTGTCCGTGCAAGAGCGGAACAAGTCGGCGGCAGAGCCGAGCCTCACGGAGATGGTGATCTACTGCGCGGAACTGCCGGACTGGCCCGTGCACGTCGCGCGGCAGTCCGGGATCCGCTGCGTGGACGTCTTCGAGGCGATCCACGACACGTACAACGTCGTGCTCACCACGACCGAGCGCACCATCCACCAGTCCCGCGTGCGCGACATCGAGCGCCGCCGCCCGCCCACGCCGGAAGGCGCCGCGGCTAAGAAGGGCGTCCGCAGACGCGACCTTCTCGATGGAAAGACGCTCTTCCTCGGGCTTGATTGGCGCGCGTCAGACTCGCGCTACCCCGACGGCTGCTGGTGCCTCAAAGTCTGCTCTCCGCCATCCCGGTAGCGCCCCGGCTCCCTACCTCCCCTCGCGATCAAAAACCTGTGCCTCAATCCTCCCATCTTGATCATTCCGACGCGACCACCCTCATTTGTCTGTGTTGTCTGTGTACTTACGTTTATCCTTGCATTTTTTCATCCATACCCTCGCAATTGCATTCCGTCACGCATTCATGTTTTGGTTACGCCCCTCCTCTCTCCCTCTTTCTCTGATATCGTTATGTTAGGCCGTCTAGGGGACCAGTGTGTTTTATTTGTTTTTTCGTGGATGTTGTTCTTATTACTCCCCCGCTCATCGCGATGTACTTATACCACGATCTCGTTTCCTCCTTCCGCGCTGGTCCCGGAGATGTAGCCGTAGTTCGCTTCCGACTGTGGTCTCCCCCCAAAAATGTATACAGCTGCATTTGGGGGTAAACCATCCGTCCTGTCTACTGCTATTGTCGGATACTGATAGTAATCTCGTACTTTACCATGACCAATGGACGTCTTGTACACTGCACAAAAAAGGAAGCATCTTGCTTTGTGCTGATCGAAAGGATGGGGTCAGAATCACAGGGAAGTGGGCTTAATTTTTGGCGTGCTGCTCCGCCACCATCTCTCGTCCCCACCCCTCTTCTTCATACAAAATACGTCTTCTCCCGGCGCCCCGAGATATCGGGGAAGGGGCCTAATCAGTATTCAATTCTGACTCACAACGTGCTGGAGTGGTGGAGAGGAAATGAAATGTGGAACATTATTGGTGTGATATTGAGATACGCCGCTCACGAATATCACGTTTTGTGAACCGAGGTGTGCTATCATTCTCTATACCATCCGATCGCGCACAAAGTCGCGGAGCTTGCGTGAGTCACAAGGTAAATGAGGCTAATAACGATCGGCCCATCTCACCACCCGAACACGACCATCTGACTGTCCACATTCACACAACCGATCCATCATGCATCACCCATACAGACGATGATCCGGACGGCGCAACGGGTGGGGGGGGGGAGGGCGAGGATCCGAGTGCAGACGCGAGGCAAAACGTTCCTTGAATAACAAACCAAGAAAGAGAAAAAGGAAAGGGGAGCACACACGCGCGTATGCATATGTCCGATCATTTTACTCCCCCCACTCTTCCGATCTGTATCACGCGCCGCGCCGCGCAATTGATGGGGGCTTAAATTCAACGCGTGTGTCCGCCGGAAAGGAGAGAGGGGGAATGAATGTATGCCGAAACCTTTTTATCGAGGCGTTCGGACGTTACGGACGGAAGAAATCACGTCGCAACGCACACGGACGGAGCGCCCTAGGCTCCCCTCCTAACCCCCCCTGTTAATGTAAGAGAGAAACAAAATTATCATTTTGCACGAGGCGAGGCGAGGCCGAGGCCGCACTCATGCCGCGAAACGGATGCTCTCGCGCGCGTATTGTAAACCCAGAAAAATCTGATCGAAGAAAGAGGACTTCCAAGAAAGAAGACCGAGGAAACGAGGACCGGTGGCTTAGGATCGGCACCAATGGGGATTTGATGGCCAGGTCCAGACCGCCGTTTGACCTGAGACTACGGAAATCGAAGCTACGAGTGGGGGTGTTTGCACAGCGACCCAAATCGACCGAAAGAGCAAAAGAAGCAAAAGCGCGCCCTGAGTGCTGTACTGTACTAGACCTATACGAGCCCTCAGGGCTGTTTTGCTTGGTTCGCAGTTGCAGTGGCGTCGTACAGGAAGCCAACACCGCTCCTCAGGTGACAGCGTCTGAGATGGACGTCTCTAAGGCCGTGCGCGTTGTGCCAGTGTACGTAAGCGCCACACAGGTCGTGTGGGAACACAGCTTGCAGCGGTGCGCGTGGAGTGGAGTGGATACGTTCATAAACAAGACCGGGCCAATCGAGTCGAGTCACGAGCGAGGGAAGAAGGGAGTAGCACAGGACGGGGCGGGGCGAGATGGGGCGAGACGAACGCGCGCGGGGCGCGAACTGACAAAGAAAAGGCTAAAAGTTTCTTCATGGAGTCGAATCTACCCAAGGAAAAAAAAAAAAAAAACAGAAGGAGGAGGGAAGATGGCGCCGGTGTAGTAAGGGTTTGCTTCCTCGCTCGTTCGCTCGAGCGCTTGTCGAAACGGGAATGGCAAACGCATGGTCGGTCAGCAGGTCTCACCAGCGGCAGCACACCACGGAGGCGTCAAACCTCATCTCCAGGAGCCGGAGACAGGACAGGACACGTTTCTCCAGTTTGCTTTTCCAGAAGATTTTGAGAGACAGGGAAACGCTGCCGTGCGTGCGTGCGTTCGGCCGAGCGATATCGGATTTGGGCGATTGCCTTTCCCGTGCGATCGGGCTGGAAGGCAAGCGGCTTGAGCTCGATGGAGATAACTAGTATGGCGGGCACGGCGGCTGCTAACTTAGTGTACTTAGCCGTTCCATCAGTCCTTTAAGATTACAAGCTGTGGGCGGCCAGTGAACGAGAAAAGAGAAAATTTTGTAAGTTGATACCCCTAAACATCCTCAGGCTCCATCTGTCCAACACCCCTCAGGCCCACTGCGAATGGGCCCAGCCGGCAGAGATGTTTGATGGACTTCCTCACAGAACATTAATAGAACTTATCAACCTAGATTATGTTCTTCTCCAGCTTTGAGGTGCCAGTGAGACTCCGGAGACTTCTCGACTCGCTTTAATGTGCCAGGGAAGCGTACTTACCACGAGTTAGACACACGTTAGACACACCTCACCACGGATGAAAAGACCAGAGGGATCCGTAGCAACGGTACGAGCGCAAGACGCACGCCAGTTGTGCCACTTGAAAGACAGAGCACGTGTACGTCGTGGCATCGGCGTGTCATTCCATCGTACAACGTACGTTGCACAAGTGATATCCCATCCTATCATCAACACAACTCGTGCTAGCGAAGTGAGGCGCCCCATGATCGATCACAAAAAACTCAGCGCAAGTAGCCAACCTCCTACAACAACAGCAACAACAACAACAATAGAGACTTACAACTTCACTCTTTTTCCTCCCCCTGCGCCGGTCTAGCGCAGAGCCGGCGATGCTCCTCCCAGTCCCTGCGCTGGTGTTCTGCCGAGCAGTACTTGACCAACTTGCATTTGCCGCAGACCTGTCCGCGCACCGCCGGCCGTGCAGCGTCAGGGCTCGCGCCAGCGCTGCTCCCCTTCCCGCTCACGGACGAGGCGCACTCCCCCACGTCGGTGCCGCGCGATGATGGGTTCTCCTCTGAGAACGCGACGTCGCAGTCCACCCAATTGCACATTTCGCGCGCGCGCACGCGGCGGAAGCGGCGGCTCGCGCCGCGCTTGAGCGGGAGGACGACGGCGCCGTCCTGGCCGTTGCGGGGGAAGCGGATCATCTCGCAGTCGTCGGTGCAGCACGGGTTCGGGCAGCCGGAGGGGAAGTCGAGGAATATGTCGGCGGCGGGGACGAAGACGGGGTGGGTGAAGAATATCTGCGAGTAGGAGGTGGTCTGGTGCGAGAAGAGGACGATGAAGGGCGGGCGCCGCTCGTAGAGGATCGCGCGGAAGATGAGGTCGATCTGCGGGAAACAGGGCGTGCGCCGCTGGTGCTCGAGCGCGTACTTGAGTCGCGCGTCTGCGGCCACGGGGAACGTGAGCGGATGGGGGGTACTACTAGCACGCCCGTTGCGGGCGCAGAGAGAGGATCCTCACGTCGATAGTGTATCTCGCGCTCCGCTTTGCGCTTCACCGTCTGGCCGAACGTGTATCGACAGACAAACTTGAAATATTCGGTGGCGGCGTCCATCTCGGCTCGCTTCATGTCCGTGACGATGATGAAAATGTCGTCGCAACCGTGGTCGTGCATGCCGCGCAGGAGCATAAGCTCGGGGAGCTGCATCAGATGCGCTCTTTCATTCAGACCGCGAAACGCGATTGCGCACAGCCACACACCATGGTGAATACCACCGGCATCATGGACAGCTTGCGGTCCTGCATCGAGCGATGGTGGTATACGTGCGTGGTCCATGTACGGTCGAGGGGGATCATGCGGGCGGTATCGACCGTGCGCATGAAGATGTTCTCCGGAACAAAGTCGCCCTTGCTCCAAGCAAGCAGCTGTTCTCCGCGCTGCAGAGTGTGCAAGGCCGAGTGTCTGCGTTCGCGCACGCGCATAAACCACTCCCAGTACGCGTCGTTGCGGTGCTCGAGCCACTTGTCGATCAGCACGTCCGTCGCGTCGTGGTCAAGCGTTTTACAGACGAGCTCGCTCATGGATAGGCTCGGAGGCTGCGTTGGGGAGTAAAAGCGATATTTTTTGGCTGGCATCGTAGTAAGAGGAACGAGAGAGATCGACTGTCGGAGGCGAAAATTAAGTGGAAAGTTAATGTAAAATCATCGAACGCGAAAGTCACACGCGTAGCACGCGATAAGATTCATTACTACAGTACACAGCCCCCGCCACACCGAAACACACTTCAACGAGCCAGTTCGACTATCTGCGCAACACCCTGGATAACCCGGCAGATTAAGTTCGTATCTTTCTTCCACAGACCTGTTCACACGTCAGTTTAGCTCTCCACACGAGCAGCTCGGCCCACCTCGACACGAATCGCCCCCCGAGGAAATGCCGCCCGGCGAACCTCCGCACGCCCTCCTTCGGCGCAGTGAGGCTGACCAGCACGTCCGGGCGCAGCCCGCGCCCCTCCGCGTCCCCGCGCTCGACGTCCCAGCCCGACGGGATGTCGACGGACACGATCGGGACGTTCGCGCGCGCGATGAGCGGGAGCGCGGCGTCGAACGGGGCGCGCACGGGCGGCTGGAAGGAGAAGCCGAAGATCGCGTCGAGCACGACGTCGCTCGAGGCGAGCGCGGTCGAGAGCGTGCTCTCCGCCTGCGAGGGGTCCGAGGCGGGGAGCGTCGGGATGTCCATGTTCGCACACTGCTTGTGTAGGCGCTGCGGGGTATTAACAAAAGGCGGTCCATGACAGCAAGCGCCCCCTCCCGACCTTGTATATGTCCTTTGATCCTGGCTGTTGGTTGTGTTGAGCACATGTGTGATGACAACGCAAGATGATGATGACACCACCTTCGGCATCCAGATCACCGGCTTATATCCAAACATCCCTGAGAGTGATTCAACAAGTGACGTTTACTCTTAACATGTCCATCGCACCCGCACCTAAGTGACGCGCAGCGACTAGTCCATCTCCCCCTTGGTTTCCTGGTCCACAGCAGACCAACACGCGCGGATACCGTTCCTTGTCATAGACAGTCGCGACGGTCTGGGCGCACGCAAGGCCAGCGAGTTCCATAAGCTACGATCGAAATCCAGTTGAGGGCGTGTACATATTACTGGCACCGGCGATCCCACTCGCCTGATCTAAGCTAAAGGCACCCGCGGCGCCCATGAGTTCTTCATCGATCTGTGCAGCAGGACATCCGTCGGAACAAAGTTCTCGTTCAGCGCGAACATACCTGTTGTGCTAGCCTGGCTGTAAGATATCTGATAGACATGGTACAAGGCAACTCTGCTTGTGATGCTATTATGTCACAGTTCAATCACTACGGGTGGAGAACATGTCCGTTTTTATCAGACGTGAGAGCCAATCAACAACTACAGTCTATAATACTGCCGTGAAATTAACTGGAACTCATAATTTGTGATGAAATGAATTACAGAGAGTGGTGACAGAGGGAGAAAAAAAGAGTCAAATCGATATCGCGAGGTTAAAAAACAAATTGAAACAAGCCACAAGACTGCGACTCACTCGAGGGCCTGCACGCCTTTCTTCCAATCGTCGTGCGGGACAGCGCCAACAGCACGGCATACGGGGCAGCTAACCTCAACAGGTCCGCCTGTCCGCTCTCGCTCGCGCTCGTCGTCAGGCCCCCACCCCGCGACACGCTCTGCGCTCACCAGGCATGCTGGGTGGAACGCGTGGGCGCACGCGGGATTCCCGTTATTGAGTGCGTGGATGACAACACGCGCGAGGTCGGCGGTCGGCTCTGGATCATCGTCTGACGGCCCAAGGCCGCACGACATGTCGTCACAGCGCAGACCCTGCTCACGTTCGCTTTGCTCGACCCGCTGGCGCAATGTCAGTCCGGGTGGCGGTGGCGGGGCCCATGCGCGAGGCACGGGTGGGTTTGGAGGCCGCGCGGCGGTCATAGGTGGCAGATCCCCCAACGGCGCAGCCCAAAACCATGTGTTGTCTGGCATCTGGACGACCTGCGGGAGCTCGAACTGGAAGAGGCCAGGAAAGCGAGGCATGCCGTTCGCATTGGCGTCTTGCGGTGGGGGGCTGTAGACCTTGCCTTTGCCCTGGCAGAGGAGGTCGTGCCTGGGGTTGCTGGGGGGTCGGGGGTGGGGCGGGGCCCTCCTGTGCAGGAGCGCCGTCCGGTGGTGGTGGTGGTTGTGGTCGGTGTTGCATAGGGGGAGGAAACTGACGGAGAGTGTGGAGGGTGCGTTGGAACATAAATGGGTCCATTGCTGGGAAGGGACCCTGCTGAGGGCCAAGATTGCCTGGCTGAGGGAATGGGAAGCGGGAACGGAGGAGGAGGGAATGGAATTGTGAATGTATGTTCAAAGATCGTTCGTCGTGGAGGTAAGGGGAATGGGGGTGGCTGGGGAACTTGTTGAGGCGGGATAGGTCCAGATTCCTGCTGTTGTTGCTGCTGCTGTGCTGGTTGCGCTGGTGCCGGTACCGGTGCAGCTGGTTGTGGTGGCGCTGGTCCTTGCTGCTGCTGGGGCGGTGGCGGCTGTTGACGATGGTCGGTCTGGGGTCGACGTGGAGGCTCGTAAGGTCAAGTTATCGGGGTCTACGTTGAACCGGCAAGTCGGACACGTCGTCTGCTTTGGTCGCGAGAACCAAGGGACAAGACACCCGCTATGGAAGACATGCGAGCACGGTAGCGCCACCACCCTTGGGAGGGGCTCTTCTGGGTCAGCAGGAGCACTGGGACCGGGTTCGGAATCAGTCGCTTGTCCACGATCAGAAGCGGCACCCCAGGTAGGCACCTCTGCGGACTCAGGACTCTCGTCCAAGAGTGTATCCCAACAGATAGCACAGGTAGCACCGTCAGCAGTACCCTCGCCGATTTTCCTCATCCGCTTCACCAAGCCTGCGTTTACTTCTTCCAACCCACTGACCAATCGCTTCGCTCGGACAGGATCTTCGCGATGGAGCTCGGGGGTACCAAGGCCGAGACCGAACAGCAAACCCAGGAGGCCAGTCAATGCTGGTGATGGACCTCCCGGCGGGCCGTCGGCATTCGGATTGGCATTGAAATCGAGCGCTTCGATAAATTGGCGTAATGGATTGGGTATGCCATCGGGAATGCCATCGAGAATTGGGTTAGGAGCTGGTGGGTTAACGTTATTTTCCGCGTTGGGATTGTCGGTTCTTGTTGGTGCCGCAGCAGACCCACGCTCATGTTCAACCGCTTGCTCAGCTGGACGTTGAGCTTCTGTTTGCTGCTGTTGTCTTGGCCGAGCGTCCGTGGGTAGGCGAAATACCGGCACATTAAACGTCACTTGCACGACAGGAATGCCTGTGCGACCCGCTCCTGCAGGTAAGGTGTCTGGACCAATCGTGGGACCCGACCCTTGACCGGGATTACCTCTGCCTTGTGCTGTCCGGAGACGCTCCCCGGCTTCGGCGACTGCTTCTACGAAGAGAGGTTGGAACAGAGTCCGGAGTCCAGGGAGAGGAACCTGGCCATCACCCTGGCCTTGTGCACGAAGGCCGGGCATACCAGGAAAAGTAGGGAGCTGAACCCCAGCATGGAGCTGTGGTGGATGGAGAGGATGAAAGTGTTGGTGAGGTTGCGGGTGAGGAGGCTGTGGATGTGGGTGTAGATGTGGGTGAACGTGTGGATGAGGATGGGCGTGTAAATGAGATTCAACGTGTGACGATGTGCCAAGCTGCGGGTTACTTGGAACCCTTGGGGTATCTGAAAGCCAGATTAATGTCCATGGCACTCAAAGAACAGGCTGCAAACCTGCACACCCACCAGTATATGGCAAATCCTGATCTTGGACTTCTTCAACTGTCACATGATGGTTCACACTGCCCTCCGCCGTCGTCACCGCATCAGATAGTGGTGGTACTGCATCATCCAGATAAGCTGCAACGTCGCCGTCGTCATCAAATAAAAGAGTCATCTCCACGTCGTGGGCATCTGCTTCCGAATCGGACATGAAGTCATAGACGTTCCGGTGGAAATGCTCCTCCCCGGACTCCGAATCCGACGCGTCGTAAAGAGGAGGCATTGAAGTGTCACTACGAGCGTCGTCATCTATCACGGAGGGGTAATCGATTGGTGAATGTGAAGATGAAGCGAGGGAGCCAGAAGGTGGCAACGATGGTGATCGTGATAGGTTAGGTGTGGGTGGAAATGGATGTGCTACGGTGGCACGGGGTGCAGTACTTGGGAAACCCGCAGGAAGCATTTCGACGTCTTCGTCTTCGTCTACGGGGTGTGGTGCGGATGAGCCCGGTAAGGACATCGCCTCAGTTTCCTGTCAGAACAACGATGAAGTCATGAGAAAGTCATTTGCATTTGAGCGGCGGTAAACGCACGGGTTGATTTGGCTGAGAGGACTGCGACTGAGACATTCCAGCTGACTCGTCGGCGGGATCTCCACGTTCATTCACAGACGTTCGTGTACGGCCAAACATAAGGTGGAATGCATTGGCGATGAAATTATGAGGATGGTGTTGTTCCATTTGTCTTGGGTACAGGTAGCAGGATAATACCGAGACGACTGGAAAGAAGGAAGAGGGGGATGGTGGTTGGGGGGAGGTGATAGATTATAAGGAATACAAAGCAAGTGCAGTGTCCAGACCAATTCTAGTGGTTGTCTGGGGCTCTGCTCACTTCCCACGCCCAAGCACGGCCGATGCTCGCCAGCTCGACTCTCCTCTTCCTAACTCTTCAAAATTATATGAAATAATGGCACGAGCCTGTATTCTATTGTCCAGGTTTGTGAAAAGCCCGTGAGCCTCTCATGTTTCTGTTCGAAATAAATAAATAATTGCCTAGTTATTATCACAGCTTGACGGCGCAGCACTGCCCTCATCATTTCGCAATGACAGGACAATAAATACATGGGTCCCAACGCTCCAGCATCATGTACACACTGCCCGAGTGTCCCTTGGCCACTCTAAAAAAAAAACTTCCTCGCGCCCATACGTAAATCACATCTCACTGGCAGCCCCAAGAAAAGAGAAGGCGGGATTTCCGCGGTTCGTCCGGCGGATATCAACTGGACAGCTGGTTTTGCAGGTCTCAAGACTGCCGATTAGAGTCTTCTCTGTCGCTACCCGCCCCACTATTCTGGGGCTTGAATTCGAGGTGCGTAGCAATGACAGGCCATACTGGAGGGTAAGGGTCAACAGGAGTGCTGCGGCACAGCGGTGGCACGTGCGAACCTTCCTCGAAGCCGGGATGTCGTCCCAGTCTGATCTGATGCCAAACGCTGCGCATAGCGTCCGAACTTCGGATCTCCGCCCAGTGGTCGAGAAAGTATTTCACCTCCACCTAATAACAGTAAGTAGTGTCGGCGAGCCCGTACCGTAACAACTTACTTTTCGAACAACTTCGAAAGTAGCAGAGAAGGTTGAAAAGACTTCGTAAGGGACGTTCTCTACTGTGAGAGACTTGGTGATATGCTAATGCGCAAGTCAAAGAAAGGTAAACGCCGAATAAGACCGAATATGCCAACCTCGAACGCCCGAGATTTCAGCTCCGCAAGCCCAAGTTCTACGTACCGCAGATCAGCTCAGTTGCGACACCGAAACAGGCATGCTCACTATCGGCGAGTTTGTATACGGCCTTCGCCGAGCACGGCACGGGATGCCCAGGGTTTCCGCGTTCCCATTCCTGAATCCATTCCCTCCGCGAGCTCGCACCCGCATTTACGTCTGCCGACCCCGTACGCGTGACAGGACCAAGGCTCGCCTGGCTGTCGTTTGGGATTTGCTCGCAAGTGGCACCAGGCGAACACGACGAAAGGAAGGACGAAGACAGCGGCGCAAACCGGATTCGATCCGTATACAGCTAGTGAAACATGAGTAGAGGCCCAAGGAGAGGTAGGAGAAGAGGAGTACGTAGTACAACACCGCACGATAAGTCGCGTATGCAACAGTCTTTCACGACCACGCGTAACTTGGGCGGGCCGGGAACGTCCCTATCCGTAGCAGTGCAGCGCTGCGGGAGAGAATCTGTGCATTCGCGCCAGCGGGGGCTCGAGGGATGCACTACTTTTTGCCGTACGTTACGTGGCTTCTCGTCCTCGCCTTCACCACTATCATCGTCCCCCTCTAGCTCTTCGGCCGTCACGTTGATACCTGGCTCCAGAAAGTCATGTGGAATGTCATCGGGTTCATGATCTGAGTTGGGCGGGTCGCCGTCAGATTCGCCTGGATCGTATGCTTCGTCTTCCTCGTCTGAATCTTCTGGGTGAGCACCGAGAGCCGTGTACTCAGATGCGGCGTCGACGTTGTCTAGATTTGTATCGCCTGCAATCTCGAAGGTGCTAGTATCAGAAGATGCCTCGACAAAACCAGCATTGAACACTGAGAAAACAACGTCAGATCCGGGAGGTCTAAAAGTGCCCGAACAGGCTTACTTGAGTCAAAGTAGTCCGCGCGACTAAGCAACCGCTTGGTCGCATATATTCGGCGCAAAGCGGGTGCGCGGGGGTTTCGGGATGGAAGGACAAACTCTATGTCTGAATAGACTGGGTCGTCTAGCAGTTGGCCAACCGATTCTAGCAGGTCCTTCGGAACGAGAGATTTGTGCGTCGTCGGTGACGGGGTCGGCGGCCCAGGTGTAGAGCTAATCGTGCAGGTGATTACGAATGCATCATTGCTCCTGACGACGTTCTTCGTATAGTACGCCGTATCTCTGCGTGAAAACTGCGCCCTGCAAGAAAATCAGTTTGTGGTTGCCACAATTGAGACCAATTGTAATACCATCCCCAGTTTGCCGTCTGGAGATCATGAGCGCGGTGGGTGAAGGAACAGATATAGATACATACAGCATGAGAAAATGAGTGGTTGTGTGCTTCCTTGACGTGAAAAAGCTCTTTCTTCTTCAAGCTGAGAGAGGTTGAGTATCTGATAGCCGTAATCCCAGAAAGAGGACGACCTGTGCAGCTCGAACGAAAATCGGTACAGTCCTTCACGGACCCATCTGACAACGATGAGCACATCCTCCGTGCGAGGAGGTCACAATGATATCACCCACCTCCCGTTATATGCAGCGTCCTTCTCTTCTTGAGTGGGCTAACCCTTCGCGTTAAAAGTCTCATCGATACAGAAAACCGACATGGCGTACCTCGCACGACAAAAACAAGCTCACATATCCACCAGAACTGGTACCACCCGAGTCTGTAGAGGTATAGGGTGGTCCAGAGTTCGCATAGAAGAGAACCTAATCACCATTATTGATCAGCCGGGATCACAGGCGGGAGCATGAGACAAGGCGCCATACCTGCCATCGTCCTCCACCAAACTTCGCACTCTTCGTTACTTTTGACTTTGCCTCGCCCTTGCTGAAACGGATTGAGGATCCTGGGGGAAACTCGAGGACATAGGGGTCGTAGTACCCACCTCGACTCAAAAAGATTCTTCAAACCGCGAAGTGTCCACTCGAACACTATAGAGTTGCTCTCTTGAAACTCAACGGCCTCCATGCGTTCTGGAGCTGAAAATATTAATATTGATGGAAAGTAGGGGTAATGAAGTGCTCAAGAAGGGGATGTTGCTTGTGGTGATATGGTTGAGCCAGCAGGCGCTCATTCGGCACTCGGTCCCCGCCTCCGATGGCACTGTCACTCGGGCTCGGGTAATTGAATGCATTACAAGCACGACAGATGTATACACCAAAACACTACTTCCCACCTAGAAGCATCTTTCTGAAATCATCCTGCGCCTTTCCCTTTCCCGGCGCACCATCATCAGTCAGCATTTGTGAGTCTGCAGGTAGGGTGGCTGGATGGGGTTTTCGTGATCGGCCCAATCCAGCACGAGGTCTCGATGCAGCATTGCGCGGGATGAACGCCCCACCCCTGGCCGCTAGAGTATTGCGCGGCTTTGCGGAAACTTCCTCGCCCTCTGAAAACCGTAGTTGTATGCCATTGAATTCGAAGGGCTCAGGGCTTAGCAGTAGCCGTGCAGCATCTGCCTGCGATTGGAATTCGACTATTGCTTCATGCTTGTCGATAAACACCTCTACGCGGTTCACTGGTGCAAGCTTTTCGACGGTTTGTTGGAGTAGGCCCTCTTGAGTGCCGTCGGGAAGGTCGCGGATGCGCAACGTCCGGCTTCGTACATCCGCTTTTTTACCGAATCCACTCTCGGTCTCACTAGCATGGCGGTTGCGCAGATCAGAATCTCGGTCTTGGAGGATTGAACGATCTTACCGTTTCTGGGAGCGTACCCGAGTATCGGACAGCGTGACTGCGATCCTGCGTTTCTTGAGTTCATAGTTATTTGCCGCGAGAGCCTTTACGGCATCTTTCTGCGCGGTGATCGAGAGTAAGGACTTGACAACAAGCGCGAGATATTCGACAGAAAGTCTCACCTCTTCTTCGAACTCAATAAAAGCAAAACCTTTCGAATGGTTTTCGGTGGTTAGAGCCATCCGGACTTCTTTCACAGGACCATACTGACATCTGTCAGCGAAGAATACGTTGACATAACCAGAGAACATACAGTCCGGAACAGCTTTGTTAGATCGTCTTTGGTCACGAACTTGCTTAGCCCGGCGACGTATACTTCTCGAGCATTTGCATCTGCGTCGGTTCGCTCCTTTCTTCGCTCGGGATTAGATATGTATACATTCAGATTGTGACCCGGTTCGAGTTCCCGACCGTGCAGCTCCAATGCCAATCTAGCTGCAGTCTGTGCGACACGAGAATTAATGTCGTGAATACCTGAGGAAAAATAACGTACTGGGGACGTATACTGAACGTAGCAGAATCTCCTCGTGCTCTTGAACTTCTTGCTCGGCCACCGAACGTCAAAAATATGCCCGTACTACGTCATATCAGTTACCTGCCAACGACTTAATTCAAGACAGCCGTGTACCTGGGCAAAGAGTTTACGGATTGAAGCATCGTCTGCGCTCTCAGGAAAGTTGGTTACATAAAGCGTCGACTCCCACGCGAGATGGACGCCGATCTCGTGATTATGTACTCGCTTTTTATCCTTGGTGAGAGCAGCGGGTACACTGTCTCGGGACATGAACTCGACAGTAGCGACAAGCGTGTTCGGTAGCTGGGTAATTTTGACTTCGCGGACAATTCCGCACTAAGCTGTTTTGTCAGAGAACGGTACCACAGGCATGAAAAGGGACAGACATCTTTGAAGAGTTTAGTCAGGTCAGTCGTCTGTAGTCCCTGCTGGGAGGTCTCCGACGAAGACAGTGCAATTCTCCCGATCTCTGCAGTATGTTAGTTGTACAATGTCAGGGTAATCGCTAGAAATCAGGCGAACCGTTTTAGCGCTTGGAGTTCTGCATAGTTCAGTAAGCCGATGCCGTGAATACCCAGTTCGAATGCACACACCGACTCGAGCTTTTTTGCTCTCCTCTGTAGGCTCTTCTTCTGCCTTTCTCTTCACGCCGCTTGCTGCCCCTTTCGCCTCCTCATCGATGTCCATAGGCCGTTTCGACATTTTGCGCAGTCTCAGTCAATTCAGAGACCGGCCACGCTCGCTGACTGTTGTAGAGCTGTGGCCTGCGTGGTTTGGTAACCCGCCTTCTCAGCCTCCTTCGGTGTGGCCATCAGTATAGTGAGGAAGGCTCGAGAGAAAAAAGTAGCACCTTGGCGCGTCGAGCCTCCACTTGCGTCCTCGCGCGCTCCACAATGTCAAGAGCATCCTGTACTTCTTTCGCCGAGCCGTGGCTATGTTCGAAAGAAAGCCAAGCCTCCCAAAGCATTTCTGGCCACTCGAGTGGGGATTTGGCTACTTTCGCTAAACACCTTCCTGGCTTCGTTGTAGGTTTCCTTGGCGCCTGACCGATCCTGTCAGTCGGGAACACAAAAAAAGGGCACAGGCTGCGTACTCCAGCGCACTCGTATACTCAAGCCAAGGGATATACGCTGTTTTGTAGTGCTTCGCAGCGTCAGCCCATACTTTGGTCGCTTCATCGCTCTGCTCGAGCTCATGATGCTGTTGCGATGCCGTCAAAGGCAGCAGCTAATCATAGTGGACGAGTCTCACCAATGTGAAGAGGAATCGTTCAAGGCGAAACCGAGAATCACCACCATTGGACGCTAGCATAGCCATTCAGCGTGCGGTAACACGTAAGTCCAGATGAGAATCTGGTATTCACCAGATCGTATAGTCTTGATACCGCCATTCAATATATCCAGGAGGGCAGATAAGCGGTCTTGAGGCTCAAGGAAAGGGTGAGCCACAGCAGATTCGGAAATTGTAGATTCCGCCCCAGCAGATTGCTCATGTTCGAGGCTCGCAAAGCATATGCGGCGTTCAAACCCAGCACGAGCCATAAACAGCGAAATCGTTCCTTCGACCTCGTTTTGAAGCAGTTTGGTTGCGAAAGCCTTGTCATAGAGGACTGAAGGGGAAATTGTAATGGATAACAGCAAATGCGCAAGCGAATTATTCACCTGATATAGGTTCTCCTTTGCCTTCGTCGACCACGTCGCTATTCAGTTTCCTAAGAAAAGTCGGAAATGAATGATGAGATAAATAAGACGGCTGTCACCCACCAAAAAGCGAATATATTTGGCCCACTGTTCGCCGCTACCGGGTACACTCCTTATGGAGCGTTGAAACAAAGAGAGTTGTTGCTCCGCCGGCGCGTCGTTGCGTCTCTGCAGGACGACGGGATTGGGCAAATACCGTTAGTTGAATAATCAAAAGGCATACCATGCTGTCAACGTAGCTCCCCCACCACAATCTTAGGGCTTCTTCCGCTCCCGTCTCTCCGGCAGCCCTGCGCTTGGCTGCCTCTGCGATTGCCCGTTCGTGGATGTTTGATAGAATGTCGAGATCGGGCTGCTTCGCGCGAAGTTCGTATGCGACGTAGTTTTGGTAAGCGTACAGTGAATTCTTGGATTGCTCCTAGACGACCTTGTGAATACAATCACGGATATTCGGTAAAACAATGAACAACAAAGGCCTCTCACCAGGGCAAGTTCGTATGGCTCGCGCCACTCATACGCTTTCTTAGCCTTCCCCCGGATTTTGGATGCATTTATAAGCAACGTTTCGTATGCTTGTGGTGGCTTGTAGTTCGTTGTAAATGTCGAATAAGACTGAAAGGTCTCCTCATTCGCTATGAAGGGTCAGGAGGAACGCGTGCAGTCGTGAGATGACACGACACACTAGAATGGCACTGTTGGAGGCGCTCGAAATACATGTCTTCAATATCTACAATAATAGCTGATCTGAGGGGCGAATCCGTGTCCTTGAGAGAATGGGGGGCGATGTAGTACGCGGCGCTCACCTCTCATCCGATAACACCGTTGAGAGATTATCAATTTCCCAATCGCGCAGAGCATCCCACAACAAGTGACCCTGAAAAAATGCATCGGGGGGCAGTCATAAAGGATGCACGAATGGGCTGACCTGCGTAATATGACCAACACCCCGCGCAACAACTGTGTTTAGTGCCTTACGGGTCCACTCCCTGGAGAATGGGACCTCCGGCAAGACAGAATTCGCGCTCGATGATGAGAAATAGGCATGTCTGTCTATCAAAAAGTCGATATGCTGACGAAGTAGCGGAATGGCTATGCCACGTTAACCAATGCATAGTCAGGGTTGGAGATGAGGGAGCGCGCACACAAGTAATCATCTTCGGCTAGCTTGTATGCCTGCAATACTGATAGGACACTGTCTATCGAATCGAGATTCGCCGTCTTCTTTTTCTCCTCAAGGAGAGGCAGCCACACGTCGTCAGTACAGGCGTAGTAGGTCGTGAGCGTCTCGCGTGCGACGTGCACCTGATCGTCCATGCCAGCTGCGGCAGCGAGTTGTATGTGTTGGGCATGAAGCGATAGGTCAAAAGGCGTTTCTGAGAGTGCAGAGATAACATTTGAGAGTGCGTCCAGGGCTTGTTCTTCGTCCATCGTTGCCGGTCGCGGGTCAGGTGCTAGGGGTGGTGGCGTGACGGGCCGTGCATGACGACGCTGTTCTATCCACTATTTAATATCAATCACGATGAGACGTGGGTATCTAACCTTCCCAGCTCCTAAACTATGTCCTCAACGGTTGACCTCCAGAACGTTTTCAATCTTCAGGGCCGCATTGCCCTGGTTTCCGGTGGTGGTACTGGCATCGGCCTCATGATTGCCAGAGGACTCGCCGCGAATGGTGCCAAGGTGTACATTGGAGGTCGGCGTAAGGAAGTCCTAGAGACCGTCGCCGCCGAGTGGTCAGCTCAGGGAACGGGGACTGTCATTCCGTATGTATGACTTGAGATTCGGCCGCTCTAATCTGTACTGATAATCCCTCATTAAACCAATAGTTTACCCCTCGATGTCTCAGATCGCGACAGTATTATCAAGGCGAAGAATATCATCGAAGAAAAGGATGGTAGATTGCACATCTTGGTGAACAAGTAAGTCTACTTGCCCCGATGCAGCACCACAGGCTCACCCGATCCCCCAGTGCAGGAATCGTAGGCCCTGTGTCACATTTCCTCAATAATCCAGATGCTCCACAGAATGCCAATGCCGAGACACTTGGAAGCGCACTTTTCAATGATGACGGCCCCGACGCATGGTCCACGCTTTACAAGACCAATGCGTTCTCTATCTATTACATGACCACGGCATTTCTCGGTCTGCTCGACAAGGGCAGTCGAGATATCGAAGGCTACACGTCCAGCGTTGTCAATATCACCAGTGTAAGTGGAATCTTGAAGATCGCGCAGAGACACGTGAGTACATCCTTGCCTCCATTCCTTGGTCGTGACCTTCAGAGGAAAGTTCGCATATAATAGTGCGAAGGCGGCAGCGGGCCACCTCACCAAGATGCTTGCTACGGAAATCGCCCTCAAAGGTATTCCCGTGCGCGTTAACGCCATCGCACCAGGCGTTTATGCGACCGAAATCACGCTCGATACCATTACGAGTCTTGAAGACGTAGCGACGGTTTCGCAAAGCTTGATCCCCGTGCCAGCTGGGCGGGCAGGCTCGTATGTCAAACAGCCCAGATTCTCGGTCTCACTTGACCCAGATGTTGTCTCGCAGGGCTGGAGAGATCGCTGGGACAGTCATCTATCTTTCGTCTAAGGCAGGATGCTATACCAATGGCCAGGAAATTGTTGTAGACGGAGGCTATGCTGCCGTCAATCCCTCCACGGCCTGATGGACCTGGTGTCAATGGTATCGGGTTTGTGTGGATGCACGCAAGGCAGGTCTTGAAATCTAACTACTATAACAGGGTGAATCAGTTGTTTAGGAAACCTTAGCAATGGAGTATGGGGCGTATGTGATGTGTATATGTGCTTCTATCAAGGAAAACCCCCCACAGTAGCAAGGCATAACTTGAATGCATGAGTATATTATTGGTAATCGAATGAAAGGATATGAGGAATCTTCAGTGGGCCCACACTAAGTTACGTACCCATCGGCCTCCGGCAAAGGAGTACTGTAATGTCGATTGCAACGACTCGACATAGATGTCATGCCAGACACGGTGCTTTTTTTTTCGTATTCCCGTGTGCGAATTTGGCTGTCACTACGAAAAAATGTCATCGATCTCGTCGCGCTGCGCCTTCTTCGCCTTGATGCGCTTTTTCTGTCTCGGTTCTTCTGGAGCGGTAGCACGCCTCTTTACCACGACAGCCGGGTGCGGGGAGGGCCTGTTGAGAGCCAAGGGCTGCGGTAAGGTCGAAGGGCACATCACCAGTGGCCGCGGCTGTAAACAAAGCGAACGAAAGGGGGTGATCAAATCATGAAATGCAGTGAGATGGGCGTGTGCTAACCCAGCTGACGTGGTCCCACCACGGGTACAGGCACCGCACTCCCCGCGCTGTGTGTCGGTAAGAGGAAATCGAGCGCCATGGGGGGCGTCGATTTTGGTCGGGGCGCGAACGTCGGCGGGCGCGCGATCGCCTCCCCTATGTCGACGGACATGTCCAAGTCACTATCTGGAACTACGCGCCCGGTGGAGGCCAGCAAGGCGCTTGGTACTTCTGCGTCGACCCCGTCAAGTGGGGGCGCTGGTGGCAGTGGCGTCGCCTTGTGCTTGGCTTCTGCGGGCTGCGTGAGTGAAAAAAGATCGTCGTCAGCCCCGGCGTACTCGTACAGCGTCGATGAATACCTGGGTGGTACGTACGTGAAGCGTGTCGAGAAGAGATATAGATTCGGTGTGTAGGGCCGAGAGCACGTGTCGTAGGGCGGAGGAGAGGTGAGCCAGACGGGCGACAAGCGCGGTAAGAGTGACCACGAGGTGCAGGAAGGCACCACTTCGCATGGCGAGTGTGAGCATGCTATGGATTCGATTACATGGGTAAATGTCCCAGATCTCATGTGGGGATGATACGTACTGGTAGATTGCACACAGACGGACGCAGGTCTGTGCACAGACGAAGTGTCAGTTTGCGCACATGAGGTTGGCAGCGAGCGACGCGCCCTGTCAAGCAACGCAATACAGGTGCGCAAACGTTCAAGAAACAAATTGAGAGAAGATGCGGGCGGGTAGTGCGACCAGGCTCCCTTGTGCGGCTTCGATCTTTGGAAAGTTGGGGTAGTAGGACTACCAAACGAGAAAGAAACCTCACCTTGCATCCGACTGGTCATGGAACAATATTCGTAGACCATTGACGAGCGAAGAAACGTCGCATGACTTTAAACGACGAGCATAACGTCGCGCTTCGACGATGCGCTTCCAGAAGAGCGCGGCGCGATGTTGGTTATTGTTGATATGGTAGATACGCTCGAGCACGAGAAGCTCTGTGGCGTGCTGCGCGAGCAAGGCGCCGAGCTTGCGCGTATGCAGTT
Organism: Lactarius hatsudake; assembly: GCA_024734325.1. Taxonomy (NCBI): domain Eukaryota; kingdom Fungi; phylum Basidiomycota; class Agaricomycetes; order Russulales; family Russulaceae; genus Lactarius; species Lactarius hatsudake. Next base: position 1,037,761 of record JANSJP010000005.1, on the reverse strand, counting down.
TTAGAGATTTGAGGAACGCATCGACGAAGGAGTGTTTTGATGAGTCCAGAGACTGCGCGCGCGAGGGATGTGTCGGAAGCCATATACCCACACTGTGAGGGTATCGGGCCGCTTATGAGACAACCCCGACCCGACGCCCCGACTAACTACCCGAGTCGGAACCCGACCCACTACTCTCGAAGAATGGGCGGGCAGGGCCAAGACGCAAAATTCTTCTAACGCGGCAAGATTCAAGTATGCGCTGAAGTGATGCACGTACGGCAGAAACGTACAGGAATTCTGCCAAGAACTCCAGATTTCCGAGACGAAAGACAAGAAGTTCACGAAGAGGAAAACCGTACTATGTAAAGGAGGTAGTTGCAAACATCACTATGGGAAATGATATTAATGATAGTTCGTGTCGTGCCCTTCGCAGGCGCGTTGGTTCCCTTCTCATGAATGTTCCGCTCAAGTGTCAGCTTTGTTCGTTGACGCTGTACAATGTCTTGGGACACCCTGACTGGAAATCAAGAAGAGTGCGTCCGTACGCTGTATAGCCTTCTTGTATGCACATTGCGATCCGTCTGCGCAGTGGTTTACCTATTTCTCATCCACTACGGACAAGCCAAGGCGGATTCTATTCATATGGTCATCCCGAACTTTCTCCAGGTACCATAGTGCCCCTCTTTCGTGCTTTTCGTGCGCTTTATCATGTCACCGTCAAGGACTGCAACGACCGCAACCTGCTCGCCCCCGCGCTCGCGATTCGTACCATGTCCCAATATACCCATCTCCGTCGTCCTAGACAACTTGACCGAACAGCTCTGCCATCATCTCAAATATCGCGATCCGTACGTGCGCAAGACGGCAGCAATATGCGTCGCCAAGCTTTATACCGCCGATCCACGCAAAGCGAGAGGGGCGGCTTCGTCGAGCTCCTGCGCGATATTTTGGTCGACAGTAATGCCACGGTTGTTGCCAACGCCGTGGCCGCGTTGTCTAAGATCGCAGACCGACCAGACGGGGTCGTGTTCAAGCTAAACTTGGCCGTTGCGAACAAACTAATCACGGCGCTTGGTGAGAGCTCGGAGTACGGCATACAGCTGTCTGGTATTCAGCCATCTGCTTACTGGCGTGTATGCAGATGGGGCCTGATTTACATCCTCAACGCACGATTACGCTACGTCCAAGAGACGCACGCCGACGCTGAGCTTATTGGCGAGCGTATATCCGTGCAGCTACAGCACTCCAACTCTGCCGTGGTTCTCACGACGATTAAGGTCTTGCTATACCTGATGAAGTACATGGACAACAAAACGTTAATAGAACACATTTGCAAGAAGATGGGCCCACCATTAGGTGCGTTTGTCACCCCTTTGCCATCCCGACTGTTGACCGTGCGGCGGCTGGGCAGTAACGCTGCTTTCCTCTAGGCCGGAAGTGTAGCATGTTGCTTTGCGGAACATCTTGCTCATAATCCAGAGACGTCCAACCGTCCTCAAAACGACGTAAGGGTTTTCTTCTGCAAGTACAATGACCCAATCTATGTCAAACTTGCCAAGCTAGAAACCATGTACAGGCTTGCGAACGAGGAGAATGTCAAGAAGGTGCTTGCAGAGCCGGAAGAGAGTATGTAACCCGTACTACCCCCTCGGAACCGGCAGCGCCTCATCACTATGTCTAGGTACGCATCAGAGGTAGACATCGACTTCGTGCGCAAAGCCGTGCGCTCGATTGGGCGCAGCACAATCAAGGTCCAGGCAGCAGCAGATGCATCCGTTCCCTTCTCGCCCTTATCGAGACGAAGATGTCCTACGTCGTGCAAGAAGCAATCATTGTTACAAAAGACATTCTCCAGCGATATCCTGGCAGGTACGAGCGAATCATCTCAAAGCTCTGCGAGATCCTCGACGCCTTCGACGAGCCCGAGGCAAAGGTGTCAAAGGTCTGGATCATCGGGCAGTTCGCAAACCGCATCAACAACGCCGACGACCTCTTGGACGACCTCACGTACAACTTTCTTGAGGAGCCCGTCGAGGTGCAATTCGCTCACGTCACCGCGGCCGTCAAGCTGTTCCTCTACAAGAGCTCGTCTGAGAAGCCTATCGCCGAGAGCTGCAGTATCATGAGCGGCCCTGCAGTCAGGCTCGCGCCGCGAAAGGAATCATGTAGTGCTAGGTTCCCAAAGGGGATCATGATGTAGACCGGGATAAAACAGAGGGTGTTGGCGATAGAGATGCGCCGCGGGCCGAAGCTCTCGACGATATGCGGGAAGGCGACGAATTGAAAGACGCCGTTGGTGAACCCATATCCTGTCATCCATAAACCAATGGGTGCGGGACTTATGCCGAGCCCGCCAAACTCAACCAAGGTCTGTTGACCAGACGAGTGGGCTAAGAGTTATGGCGATTATCTCGAGTAGCGAAATCATGCAGTGGTTCGCAACCGATACCATGACTGGTCTCGTCAGCAGAGCGCGTAATGGTAGCGGCTCCCTGTGTCTTTCACACCAGTAATTATCCCTCTCCCACATGGGGAAGGCCCGAGTTAGCCTCGGTGTTGGGCTTCATCTGGGGGGGCGAATTTGCTCATGGAAGAAAGACTCAGATTTTGCCGCTGGCATGACAGGTGTCCTTCACCCAGTACTATGTTTAGCGAAGATCAGAAGTACAGTACCACCACCTTGTTTTGGCAGGACTACGCGTCTTAGCATTGGGCTAGCGTCGACATGCAATGATGATAGCCCCAAGACGGAAATATTAATGCCCGTGACTCTTGCCTCACTTGACATGTACAAGCACTGGTTGAGAAGTGGGTCGGCTCCTTCAGGTTTTGTCCTCCGAAGTCGGTCCCGCTACTCGTGGTTGTGACCTTGACCTTGTTCCATTCTTCCAAGTCCGCACTTTGCTCAATTTTGCACTGCCCAAAAAGTAATTCTCGCCATCGTTTTCCAGGACCGAGTTTCAGCAAAGGCAGATGTACCTGGTCGCAGACCTGGGACCTCGGGTGGCAAGAAGAAAAGGCAAGTTGAAATAATTATCTTTCAAGTTATGTAACAGTTATATATAAAAAAAACAAAAGAAATCAAGTGGGACGTTGTCGGCTACTTCCGAGTCGACGTTTGACGTTAAGGACGAGGGATCTACTTGATCCCTGTGCTAAAATGGAGTCGTGAACGAGTGCACGAGAAACGGTGCTCCTGGTGGCACTCGGTCATGCCTGCTAAACCTTGCTTTGCAGAGAACTTGTCTCCTTGGGGTTTTCTGAGTAAATGGACTTGGGCATCTTTGTCAAAAACGAACGTATCCCCAGGACAAACTTGCATTTGACACGTGAACTTAAACTAGCGCGCAGATAAGGAAAACGTCTCTCGTCCTGTAACGTTTGCAGTTCCTAACCGCAGCAAGAGCGGACTCGGAGGTCGGAGTGGTAGGGAGGTGAGTAAGTCTATTCTATCTTTTGAGTTTGCCAAGCTCGTCTCCGAGGTGCCACGGACTTACGTTGCGTTGCTAGATAACGAAGCCATTGATAACGCTTGACACCCCACCGTCTTTGCCACTCCCACGTGAAATTCTGTTACCCAACGAAATTGAAACGGTGGGCTCACGAACACGCCGCACATCTCTCTTCGTGCGCACGAAGCGCAGTCGGTATGATTGATCAGATCTATCAGATCTCATAAGAGTAAGGTCTGTAGGCTTCTGGCAGTTTTTTTGGCAAGCAATACAGTAGACTTCTGTGCGCGGGTAACATGCCGTCTCCGCGGAACACCTTACGCCACTTCCTTTTCCTTCCAGAAGCGCCGTTGGGGATCCGTCCCTTACGTTCGGTGGTTCTTTTCCCAGCCCGTCCTCGACCCCGGGCCCTTCATAAAGGGCGGTGCTAGGTCGGTCCCGCGAATAGATAGCCATCACCCTCCCGCCCCATCTATCTATCATACAAGCAAAAAATGTCCTGCACAGACACAGGTGAGTCTGTTCGACAGTTTGTGATAGGGGCTGACAAAAAAAAAACAATTAGCTGCCGCTCCTCTCTGGCAAGCGACCCTCGAAAATTCTCGCGCGCAATTTCGGGCGTGGAATACTAGTGCGGCGTCGACGCTGGTCGTTGCTACCTCATCTGGTCCGCAAAAGGCCAGCTCGTCGCGCGCGGGCTCGGCAGGCGCGAGTCGTCATGAACCCGGACACGATTTGGCTGCACATGGCGATCTCGAGCGCCACTGCGGCACTCCGTGGTTTTCTTGATGATCTTGATGGCCTCGTGGCCCCGCGCTGTCGGCACCCTCCTTTCTGTCTTTTATCCCCTCCCTCTCATTTCATGTCTGTCCGACGGGACGGCGGCATGTAGATCCTGTATTGGTGGGCTCGAGTCATCCGAGTTCCATTGTTGTAGCAAGGGGCACCCACTGGGTCATGTATTTGTAGTGACGAGCAGCACTCGACTCAACTTGTTCCATAGACAATGCAAGGCGTCCCATCTTGTGATCGTGATATCGTAAAATAGAGTGATCCAGACCTCCACTGGCGATTGTACTTTGACACGATTGACAGTTACAGTAACGAGATAGCTATGGCCGCGCCGAATTCAGCCTTTCGTATAGCCTTTCGGGGATGTGCCGCCACTACAGCCAGTGCTTGCTATACAGTAATACTGCAGTTCGCTCTCGGAGCACCTAAATTGATTGATCAGTTGATCACCGACGCCGAACTCTCGCGACCTATACTAGTCATCATAAACAATAATTTGAACATCGTAGGGGCTTCTAGCGGCTAGCCTGGAATATTCTACGCGATCTACTGGGAAAAACAACATACAGTAGCCGCATCGAGGGAAATTGAATGTGCATATGAGCCGAGTGTGCGTGTGGGTAGGTACGTGTGGGAGGCTCATTTTCTTGGCGTCTTCGGAACCGCGTGGGTCGTTCCAAGAAATTCTTAGTGAATCGGAAAATTTGGCGCTGATGGTGTCCAGAATGTCAATATCGATGAGCCGCTGCATCAGATCTTTGACATGGGGCAGTTCGGTATGTCGAGAAGGGGCGGTGCCAGCCTCATTGCACGATGATTTGCGTCACGGTGCCAGTGGCGGCGGATGATGCGAATGCGACTTGACAGATAGTGTGTTTTACGCGATCATGAAATACCCTTGTCATATTTGGCAGCTCAATTGGTCGACCTCGGCCTCTCAAGAATTCAGTACTCAGTCTTCCACCCCAGCGTGAGTACACAGGACACTTTGCTGGTGAGGCGACTGACCTGCGTAAATGAAGTTAGACTCGGACGAGTACGAGTACGTACCATCCCCATTTGCTACGTTGAGTTCGAGAAAGCCCCGGGTTGATAAGCGCGTTGAACGCAGCGCTGGATCTTAACAACTGGACAGTGCCGAAATCAATCACAGGCAATAACGGACTTCAGGTCTTAGCTACTTATACACCGGCTGTAAAAAGTTACAGGGAGGAAAAAGATGTAGAGGGTAAAGAATAAAACAGAGGAGAACAAGGCTGTGTAAGACAAGTAAAGGGTGTAACAAAATGGACAGCTGACAACCGCCTTAGCAGGCGACGACATTTCCGTAGATTGGTAACACAACAATCATTGCAGCAACAGTAACAGTAACGAACTAGGGCGAACGGTCTGAATGCAAAAAAAAAAAGGTAGTGTTTCTCACCCAACACAAAAATGCAAAATGGGCAAAAGGTGGAGAAACTAAAGTCCTGCATTGTGTGTAGTGTTCGAAGGCGGGAAGAAAGGGCAGCGTAATTGGAGTTGGGAGGTGACCGACAACGGTGGTTGAATAAGACCCAGAACAAACGGAAACGAATGAGTGGCCATGGCTTGTCTTGTCTTGACACATGCTTTTTGGAGCAACGGAAGGGTATCATCAACGTGACGTGGTAAAGAAAATAGACGGGTCCGCAGAAACCTCTCAGCTCGCTTCCATAGGGGACCCCGGCTGACTCGCCGCTTTCTGCGGCTGTTGCTGTGGGGGTTGATAGGAAGATCGCCGTGGCACTCCGCGGCCGGACGGTGGGCTTTTCACGGACAGCGAATTCTGCGCATCTATCTGCTGTTGTTGTTGCGGTGGCGGCGGATCCATCCTAACTGCTGAAATTGACTGTCTACGCACGTCAAACGTGGGAGCGGGCGAGTCCGTCTCGCGCACGTCCGATTCGTCACCTGGCGTTATTTCCTCGGCGCGTGGATTAGATGGGAATGTGTAGGTTTCGCGTAGCTGCGGACTGTCTGTACTCGCGGCAAATGCCGCCAGCTCGCCGTTTGCGACGCTCTTCCGTCTCCATAGCGCTGGGCCTGCACCTTCCGTACACCGCGTACCTTCTAGCTCCTCAACACGGCGTTGCAATCGTACAACCTCTTCGCGCAACCCACCCACGCGCCGCTCGACGGCTGCATCGACCGCAGCCTCAAATCCGGTCTGCAGGGCCTGCGACTTGGCGAGTTGCTCCCCTAGCCATGTCTTGAGTTCGTTTGCGTCCTTTAAGGCATCGTAGAACGCCTCGAAAGGTGCAAGAAAGGCGCTGCGCTGCGACCCGGAGTCGGCGCGATTTAACACGGCAGGCGTTTGGGGGACAAGCATGGTAGCAATGGGCACCGATGCGGGTGGAGGTGCAGCAAGAGAGGATGTGCTAGACGAGGCGGCAAGGTTCGAGCGGAGAGAGAGGCGTGTGGGCGTTGGCGGGACGTTACCCGGTATCCGCCGCCCACCTAAGGGCTGTTGAACTTTCGGTAGGGAGGGTAGTGCCATGGCCGTGAAGCGGCCGCCTTGTTGAGGCGGCGCACTCTGTATGACAGGCTGTGTGCGGGGATCTCGCGGGGAAATAACGATATCGGCGGGCTTCTTTTTGAGAGATGATGGGGACTTAAATGCTCGGCGACCAGCAAAAGAGATTGGCGGAGGAGGTAAGGAGTTGGGATGGGGAGGATTCGCGCCAAAATCGGTTTGTTGACTCTGAGCCGCTGTTACAACGGGGCTAGAACCTGCAGGATTTAGAGGAGGGTCAGAGGAGCGAGCGGTGCGCGCTACACTCATATTCGGGCTTCGGGCGGAACCACGAGAAGACGTTGGGAGGGGTTTGACCGCGGCCGGGGAGACAGAGGGTTGAGAAGAAGATGGCAGGGGTGCACCTAGACTCCCTCTTCGCTTCTCAATGAGGGCTTCTTGGTTACGCTTCACCGTGAGCATCGACCGGACCTGCTCAGCGTTGAGATCGTCGCGAGCCATAGCGGGCATGCCGATTACGATGGGAGGAGAGGTGGCGTTGGTGTCAGAAGTGGTCGGATTGGAAGACGCATGATCAACTAAGTGTGAAGGGCCACTGACTGTCGTGCGCCGTTTCTTAGGAGAAGGCTGAGACTGAGGTGATGGTGCGGAAGGGGGCATCGACCGGGAACCAGGATCCTGCTGAGGGGGGGGAGGGTGGGATCGCGGCTGGCGAGAATGAGAGGGCGAGTCATCACCCAGATCATCGTGTTCCATCTTACGCGACCTAAGTGAGGAGACGTGCTACTAGCGGCTCTGTTGTAAGAGAAAGTATAAGCGGAGGAGCAAGAAAGGGAGGAAGGTAAGAGGACATACCGGTTATCGGAAGAAGTATCATCTCGTTGCGAGGCGTCAGGATGAGATCTTTTCCTTCCATTCGGGATCGGGAGAGTTTCTGCCATTGGGGTCGATTGTGAGGCGTCAGGAAGAGAGCGCGGACGTTCTGAGGGAGGTCTTGGCTGGATAGGAGGAAGGGAAGCAGGGTGCGAAGAGAGTTTGTCCAGCGAAGAGTTTGAGAAAGCGACGGCGAAGGGTGGAAGGGACTGAGGATTAGAATGGCGAACGGACATGATGGGGACGAAGGGGAAGAGAAAGAGAAAAGGCGACGGTCAAGTAATGAAACTTGCACGCCCCCCTCCCTGTGCCGTGTAAGTTAGCGAACCTCGTTCGAAATAAATCAATTTCAATCGCGTAATATTTATATTATTATTTATTATCCTTCTCCGCCACCAATCACTATCACCATCATCACTATCATCATCATCGTTACATCCACTGTACTCTTCTTCCCTCTCCTCCTATCTTCTTGACATTCTAGCTGGACACCATCCGGGTCTTGCGGGACGCCCGTTTACTTGTCTCTTCAACATGGCGCCACTTTTGTGTCTCTTATGGGCGTCTCCCTCCTCCTCTTGTCCTTTTGTTTTTAAAGATCCCGCTCTTGGCGCCGTGTTGCAGCCAGAGCATACCCTTTATGAGACCCCTCCGCATCTTCTCACCTTCCCGTTCCCCGACATGGGTTGCTTAACTTCCACTTAGCATTTTTGCGTATGCGCGCAGATTTCTCTCTCAGCCGAACTTCCGAGTGGCCCCTCTTCACCACATCGCTCGAGCAGCCACCCACCCCATAACTCCGAAAGTCTACTGTAACTCCGCCTTCTGTCTGAATCAGCCCCCGTCTTTCAAGCTCAAGCTTCAATTGGGCTTCTCCTGTCGCTTCATTTCAGACGCTCTTCTTGGTGCCCCCTGCGCCTGTGTCTCGACGAGCCCTTGAATACCGTGGCTCCGATTGACCCATTGTTCCTTTTTTAACTATCATCTCCTACCGCGTGATCTCGCACCCCTGACATCTTCCATACTCTTCTGGCACTCCTTGTCCCGCTCCTTCTGCTTTCACTGCGCCCGGCTCAACAGCACATTCTGAACTACGGCCACATCCGCCCCGCGAACCACGCACGCAGGAAGCCCTGGGATCTTCGTTATTTCTCTGGAGACTCGGCTCGACCCTTTCCAGTCTCGAGCGCTCCTGTTCGTCTTTGCACGCTATCCAAAAGTCAATAACGTGCTCCGATACCACGCGGGTGTATTATCCCTTGCTCGTCCAGACCTTTCGGTTGCAGACTAAACCCTCTGTGACGGATTGCAAAATGACGGCCCGGGATGACCGAGTTTCTTCCATTCTCCCCGTCAAATCTTTCCTTATTTGGTCAGCAGCTTAGATTGAACTCTCACCGGGGCCATCCCCGATCGTACGGCGCTATTTTCTCGGTAGCTTTCGGTGCCCGTGCCTACGCGAGAGAGGTGAGAGCAGAATTACCAATGAGGGAATGGGAATTCCTCACCGTACAAACCTCATGCCCTTGGAGTACAGTACGTTGCGTCCTTTCCTCTCACGGTATGCCATGCCCATAACGAAGCTTCGCACTTCGAGGAACTTTGGGACCTTTCACTTTCACTTAAGCGCAATAATAGAGCTCGATTCAGATCTGTTGACACTTCAATCTTGAAGATGCACCGAACGCTGCCAGTAGAGAGCCAAACAATGGTGCAGTGAAGGATACAGGACAGGCATACCACTGTTGTCATGGCTTTTTGCTGCAGGCGGAACTAAGTTATCTGTGTGAGTATGAACCTGTTTTCAAATTCCGATTGTCAAAAAATATCAAGTGGATTCGGTACACCCGACAAGACCACGGGCGTTGCGTATAGATCCAAAAAGAATCGAGGAGTAACTGTAAGTAGTGGTTATCCGCCTGCCCTTGCAACGGGGTAATCTTATGCTTACGGCACATCCCTTGTATTGGGGTGGCCAAGCCTAATGCCACCGCAACGCGCGTGGCAGAAGGCCGCGTAGTAAGGTCCCTTTGAGTTTCAGACTGCAGCGCACTCGGAGCATATAGACCCCGGTCACTGTAAGTGCAATGAAGCGCAGCTCTTTGCACCATAAATTTCCTGTGCCTGCCTTCAAGTACAAACGACCCCGTTACCACTTCGGTGCCTGCCGTTGATCGGCGCACTCGCTTTTTCCTCCTCTATCCCGTACCCGATATCAGTGATGTCCCAGCACAGTAATCTTGCGGAGAAAGCACGGCGCAAGAATATTTGTGTCTTTGGGCGGGCACAGAAGTGTCGGAAATGAACGCCGTTAATAAGCTGCAGCTTGGTGTGCCTGTGCCTGCGTGCTGTGCACATGCAAAGTTGAGACCACGAATTGTGCGACGGACGAATGTAATATTAGCGCAATGTAGGCTGCTCCATGCTCTTTACGACTTGTCAATGAACTACGTTTAGGCAACATTCTCCATGAGAACGCTGCTCCGAACTGGTCACCGAACTAGCTATGGCTCTTTGGCTACCCACGATGGTATTTATGACGATTACCGAAAACGCCTCGGTATAATCTACTTTTGGTACGTGGTCCAATAGCAGTTCGTGGCGCTGCGCCAGATTGCTCATGAATGAAGATACACAGCAGAGAAGAATCTTGGTGTACAGTAGTGAGAAGTCATCAATGTCTAACATCAGGACTTGGGTCTAACCTCTTAATAGGGTCAGAGTACTTTCTGGGTTCTAGAGAGTTTGCCCACCTGTTCCTACATTATACCAGAAGTGATTAGACCTTCGCACACCACGCTAACTTGATCAATGGTATGCGGTAGGCTGCCGCAATGGCTGCCGGTAGCAACCTCTGGGAAGGTATATTAAAGAACGCAAAGTAAACACTTCTATCAATAGACATATTTATCAATGTCATAGCAGTCAACGCTGTCAGTAGGCCCATAGTAAAGTATGTTTGACGTCGTTCGTTACGGTTGTTCGTACGAGTTTCGTGCTGCTCGGGCCGTTTAGTGCCGGGCCGCATTTCAACCGCCGCCTGAATTTTAGTGGCAAACGGCGGAGTGGACGCGTCCAAGTTTTGCAGCAAACCATCCGCTCTTCGTTGTTGCTCTCAACGTCAGACATGTCTTTTTTCCCACCACCTCCGCCGGGCATGCCCATGACTCCTCCAGGAATGCCTCCGCCACCCCCGGGTATGCCGTCCGTCGCCCCAGCTGATCCCTCAAGCTCTCGTTTACCCCCCGAGGTGCTCACTATCAAGTCGCAAAAGTGGATTCAAATGCAGAAGAAGCGCTATGGGCAAAAGAGGAAAGGAGGTTATGTTGACATGGGGAAGCAGGTGCGTTAAAATGCAAGTATGTTGAACTTGCGAGCCTCATTAAGGTGGGTGTTGCATAGGATATGCCTCCTGAACATGTGCGCAAAATCATAAAAGATCACGGCGACATGTCCAATCGCAAGTTCCGAAACGACAAACGGGTTCATCTTGGGGCATTGAAGTATGTTCCTCATGCCGTTATGAAGTTGCTCGAAAATATCCCCTTCCCGTGGGAGCAAGTACGCGAGGTTCCAGTCCTCTACCACATCACCGGGGCCATCACCTTCGTGAACGAGATTCCCCGTGTCATTGAACCTGTGTACCATGCACAGTGGAGCAGCATGTGGCTGGCTATGCGGCGGGAGAAGCGCGATCGCAGGCACTTCAAGCGAATGCGATTCCCGCCTTTCGATGACGAGGAGCCCCCACTCGACTACGGCGACAACGTTCTTGACGTGGATCCCCTCGAAGCTATTCAACTCGACCTCGATGAGACCGAGGACGCCCCCATCTTGGAGTGGTTCTACGACGCTCATCCTCTCATCGACACATCCCATGTCAATGGACCGTCATACAAATACTGGTCCCTTCCTTTGCCAGTCATGGCTAACTTATATCGGCTTGGTCGTACTCTTCTTTCGGACCACACCGACACCAATGCGTCCTATCTCTTTGACAAGAAAGCGTTCTTCACTGCCAAGGCTCTCAACATGGCGATTCCTGGTGGTCCTAAGTTTGAACCGCTTTACCGCGATATGGACAACTTCGACGAGGACTGGAATGAGTTTAATGACATCAATAAGGTCATCATCCGGCAACAAATTCGCACAGAATACAAAGTTGCATTCCCACACTTATACAACTCCCTACCGCGTTCAGTCAGGATATCTCCCTATCATGCCACGAAGAATGTCTATATCCGCACAGATGATCCGGACCTCCCGGCCTTCTATTTCGACCCTCTCGTAAACCCGATCTCCCTGCGCGGTGCGACACCTAAAAACCTCCCCCTTGTCTCTCACGAGGACGCCATCTTTGGGCCGAATGGTCAGGACGATGATGATTTCGAGCTTCCTGAAGAGCTTGTTCCTATCTTGGATGACAAGCCGCTGGAGAATGATATTACTGCGGATGCGATTGCCTTATGGTGGGCTCCTGAGCCGTACTGTCGTCGTTCCGGGCACATGCGCCGTGCGCAGGATATACCTTTGGTAAAGAACTGGTACTTGGAGCACTGTCCGCCAAATCAACCTGTCAAAGTTCGCGTATCATACCAGAAGTTGTTGAAGTGTTTCGTGCTCAACGAACTGAAGTCGCGACCCGAGAAGGCGATGACGAAGAAGAATCTGTTCCGGCAGCTGAAGGCCACCAAATTTTTCCAGACGACAAAGTTGGACTGGGTTGAGGCCGGTTTACAAGTCTGTCGACAGGGATACAACATGTTGAACCTGCTCATCCACCGCAAGGTCTGTGTTCAGTCCGTGCATGGCTATAGACGCACTGACATCGGGATCACAGAATTTGAACTACTTGCACCTCGACTACAACATGAACTTGAAGCCTGTCAAGTCTGTATTTCCGAGTCTTAGCGACGAGATATATTGACGGTCTGCTTATAGGACTTTGACGACAAAAGAGCGCAAGAAGTCTCGCTTCGGCAATGCTTTCCACCTTTGTCGCGAAATCCTTCGCTTGACGAAGCTGGTTGTTGATGCTCACGTTCAGTACCGCCTCGGTAACGTCGATGCTTTCCAGCTTGCGGACGCATTGCAGTATATATTTGCCCACGTTGGCGCTCTTACGGGCATGTACCGCTACAAGTACAAGCTCATGCGGCAAGTTCGGATGACAAAAGACCTGAAGCACCTTATCTATTATCGTTTCAACACCGGTCCCGTTGGCAAAGGTCCTGGTGTTGGCTTCTGGGCTCCGGGCTGGCGGGTCTGGCTCTTCTTTATGCGCGGGATTGTGCCTCTTCTTGAGCGCTGGCTCGGGAATCTTCTGGCCCGCCAGTTCGAGGGACGAAATTCGAAGGGCGTAGCTAAGACCGTCACCAAGCAGCGTGTAGAGTCCCACTATGACCTTGAGCTCCGTGCCGCGGTCATGCACGATATTCTCGACATGATGCCGGAGTCGATCAAACAGAACAAGGCGAAGACAATTTTGCAACATCTGTCGGAGGCGTGGCGATGCTGGAAAGCAAACATCCCCTGGAAAGTACCCGGAATGCCAACGGCGATTGAGAACATCATTCTACGCTACATCAAGAGCAAGGCCGACTGGTGGACATCGTCAGTCTCTTTCATTTTTCACCTCATATTTGAAACTTATTATTCAACCAGGGTTGCCCACTACAACCGTGAGCGTATCAGGCGCGGTGCGACTGTCGACAAGGCTGTTGTTAAGAAGAATCTCGGTCGTCTCACGCGACTCTATTTGAAAGCAGAGCAAGAACGCCAACACGCCTACCTCAAGGATGGCCCGTATATCAGTGCAGAGGAGGCTGTAGCTATCTACACGGCAACCGTTCACTGGCTCGAGAGCCGGAAGTTTGCTCCAATCCCCTTCCCGTGAGACGTTTTCTTCAGAGTACATTCATTCCACATTCTGATGCCTGTTTCAGACCATTATCATACAAGCACGACACCAAGTTGCTTGTTCTCGCTCTTGAAAAGTTGAAGGAAGCATACTCCGTCAAGGGGCGCCTGAACCAGTCTCAACGTGAAGAGTTGGCTCTCATTGAGCAGGCTTACGATAACCCTCACGAGTGTTTGTCGCGCATCAAGCGGCTACTGCTGACCCAGCGGGCATTCAAGGAATCTGGGATCGAGTTTTTCGACACGTACGACAAGCTTATCCCCTGCTACGACATCGAACCCGTCGAGAAGATCACAGATGCCTATCTCGATCAGTTCTTATTCTTTGAGGCAGATAAACGTGGTCTTTTCCCCGCCTGGATCAAGCCCGCGGACACGGAGCCGCCCCCGCTTTTGGTCTACAAGTGGTGCCAGGGCATCAACAACTTAACGGACATCTGGGAGACGAGTGAAGGCGAATGCAATGTTATGATGGAGACCGTGTTCTCTAAGGTCTATGAGAAGATCGATCTGACGCTTCTCAACCGATTACTTCGTCTCATTCTGGACCACAATCTGGCTGATTATATCACCGCGAAAAACAATACGGTTCTCACCTACAAGGATATGGCTCATACAAATGCGTATGGTATGATTCGCGGACTTCAATTTTCGGCCTTCGTCTTCCAGTACTATGGTCTCGTGCTCGACATTCTCGTCCTGGGTCTACAGCGTGCCAGCGAGATGGCTGGCCCTCCACAAGCGCCAAACAACTTCCTTCAGTTCCGCGACTCTGCAACTGAGACACGCCATCCTATCCGACTCTATTCGCGCTACGTGGACAGACTACATATCCTCTTCCGCTTCACTGCGGACGAGGCGCGCGACCTCATTCAAAGATACCTCAGTGCCAACCCGGACCCGACTAACAACAACGTTATTGGGTACAATAACAAGCGCTGTTGGCCGCGCGACTGTCGTATGCGCCTGATCAAACATGACGTCAACTTGGGCCGTGCAGTGTTCTGGAACGTGAAGCAGAGTTTACCTCGCTCTTTGACAACAATTGAATGGGAGGACACCTTTGTGAGCGTGTATTCGCGCGACAACCCTCAGTTATTGTTCTCTATGTGTGGATTCGAAGTGCGGATCTTGCCGAAGATTCGAACGATGGGCGGGGAGCAATACTCGCTCAAAGACGCCGTGTGGAATCTTACCAACGAACAAACAAAGGAGCGGACGGCACAAGCATTTCTTCGCGTCTCAGATGAAGGTGACGTACAGTTTTATTCGAGTTGCATCCATCCTGATAGTGTATGCAGGTGTCCAACAGTTCAACAATCGTATCCGTCAGGTGCTGATGAGCTCTGGTTCCACCACCTTCTCCAAAATCGTCAACAAGTGGAACACGGCGTTGATTGGCCTCATGACCTTACTATCGTGAGGCGGTGATCCACACAAACGAGCTCCTTGACGCCTTGGTCAAAGCGGAGAATAAGATTCAGACTCGCGTAAAGATCGGGTTGAACTCGAAGATGCCATCGCGTTTCCCCCCAGTAGTGTTCTACACGCCTAAAGTTCGTCGTTCGGTTGTGGTGATATGCACCTTTCTGATCATATCAACAGGAACTGGGAGGTCTTGGAATGTTGTCGATGGGGCACGTGCTCATCCCGCAGAGTGACCTTCGTTGGTCAAAGCAGACCGATATCGGAGGTACTGAATTTCGCCTTTAAGCTCTACGTTTACTTACACTCGATCAAAGTGACCCACTTCCGCGCTGGTATGACACACGAGGAAGACCAACTCATTCCCAATCTGTATCGCTATTTGCAACCGTGGGAGGCTGAGTTCCTTGACTCTGCACGTGTTTGGTCGGAGTATTCTATGAAGCGCAAGGAGGCCAATGCACAAAATCGTCGCTTGACGCTGGAAGATCTAGAGGACAGCTGGGACCGCGGCATTCCTCGTATCAACACGCTCTTTCAGAAGGACCGCCATACGTACGGTTTTCTGCTGACGTCGTTTTGTAGCTGTTGACGCGATTTATAGATTGGCATATGACCGTGGTTGGCGTGTGCGGACGGACTGGAAACAATACCAACTTCTCAAGCAGTGAGTTTGTACTTTTCTCGGCCGTTGTCCTGACCCTAATCTGTTCACCAGCAATCCATTCTGGTGGACATCGCAACGTCACGACGGCAAACTGTGGCAGCTGAACAACTATCGTGTCGACGTTATCGCTGCGTTGGGAGGCGTGGAAGGTATCCTCGAACACACGCTCTTCAAGGGCACGTACTTCCCCACGTGGGAGGGTTTGTTCTGGGAGAAGGCGTCCGGGTTCGAAGAGTCGATGCGGTATAAGAAACTCACGAACGCTCAGCGTTCTGGTCTCAACCAGATCCCTAACCGTCGCTTCACGCTCTGGTGGAGCCCAACTATCAATCGCGCGAACGTCTATGTCGGCTTCCAAGTACAGCTAGATTTGACGGGTATCTTCATGTGCGCCTAATCACCAAGACTTACAACCCGATTATACTTACATTGGCTTTTCATAGGCACGGCAAAATCCCAACGCTCAAGATCAGTTTGATTCAGATCTTCCGTGCTCACTTGTGGCAGAAGAGTACGTTCACTTCACTTGTTTGGTTACTGTATCTTACCTGTTGTTCCAGTTCACGAGAGTGTTGTCATGGATCTGGTAAGTCAACAAATTCGGTTGTTGAGCGTCGGATTAATTGGTCACTTGATATCCAGTGTCAAGTATTCGACCAAGAGCTTGAAGCGCTCCAGATTGAGACCGTGCAGAAGGAGACGATTCACCCTCGTAAAAGTTACAAAATGAACTCGTCTTGCGCAGACATCCTCTTGTTCTCCGCGTACAAGGTATACTGTTGACAACTTATTAGAATCCTGGGGTTCTAACCTCCCTTGCTCACAGTGGAATATCACACGACCGTCACTCGTTACTGACGTACGTTTAATGTATCTTTGTGACTGTCATATTCGGCTTACACCATTCCAATAGAACAAGGACCAGATGGATGGTACTACCAGCAACAAGTTCTGGATCGATGTTCAGCTGCGGTGGGGTGACTTCGACAGTCATGACATAGAACGTTACACCCGAGCCAAGTTCTTGGACTACGTAAGTTCGAGTTCCTTTGCATAGGGTCTCTACGATGATTCCGTTTATTCCTTTAGGTTTCTGACTCGATGAGTATCTACCCGTCCCCCACTGGTGTCATGATTGGCATGGATCTGGCTTACAACCTGTGGTCGGCCTTTGGCAATTGGTTCCCTGGTCTCAAACCACTCATCCAACAGGCTATGGCGAAGATTATGAAGGCAAATCCTGCATGCCATGTGCTTCGCGAACGTATCAGGAAGGGTCTTCAACTCTATTCATCAGAACCAACGGAGCCCTATCTTAATAGCCAAGTTAGTTTCAGATCTACTTTGGTGTTCGCTACTAATATGAAGTCTCGTAGAACTTCTCGGAGCTCTTCTCCAACCAGATCATTTGTTTGTCACTTCGTCTTCACCATGCAGCTTTCAATTCTTACGTTTAATTTCAGGGTTCGTTGACGATACGAACGTCTATCGCGTCACCATGTGCGTTCGGCTATCAGTAGCATTCACTGTCTCGCTCTGACAACGTACCCTTTAGCCACAAGACGTTCGAGGGTAACTTGACGACCAAGCCCATCAGTACGTCTAGCGGTAGCCGTATCTAGTGACAATCTGACATGAAGCATTTCAGACGGTGCTATTTTCATCTTCAATCCGAGATCGGGGCAGTTGTTCCTTAAGATTATTCACACGAGCGTGTGGGCTGGGCAGAAGCGTCTTGGGCAGCTCGCGAAGTGGAAGACAGCCGAAGAGGTTGCAGCATTGGTCCGTTCCCTACCCGTCGAAGAACAGCCGAAGCAAGTCATCGTCACTCGAAAGGGCATGTTGGGTACGTGGATCGCGTTCAACACCGAGAGTCCAGTCAGTTGAAATATCACCAGATCCTTTGGAGGTTCATTTACTCGACTTCCCGAATATCGTCATTAAAGGAAGTGAGTTGCAACTGCCCTTCCAAGCCTGTATGAAGATGGAGAAGTTCGGCGACCTTATTCTGGTATGATTATTTCTATCAACTTGCGCCACGTCTCTAATGTACCCTCCTTCCCGACAGCGCGCAACTCAACCTCAGATGGTCCTGTTCAGTCTTTACGGTAAGGGTACCAAAGTGTCGACCTGATCCGGATATTGAAGTGATTCGTGTAGATGACTGGCTGAAGACAATCTCGAGCTATACTGCGTTCTCGCGCGTGATTCTTCTCCTCCGTGGCCTGCATGTCAATAACGAGAAGGCGAAAATCATCCTCCACCCTGACAAAAACACTATCACCGAACCCCACTTTGTTTGGCCGACTCTGTCGGATGAAGAATGGATTAAGGTCGAACTCGCGATGAAGGACCTAATTTTGGCTGTAAGCAAGTTCATAGACCCCCGCGCGTTGTGTTAACGTATTGTATAGGACTTCGGTAAACGCAACAGCGTGAATATCGCGTCCCTAACTTCTAGTGAGATTCGCGATATCATCCTCGGTCAAGAAATTGCTGCACCATCCGTTCAGCGCCAGCAGATGGCAGAGTTGGAAAAGAGCACCGAGGCACAGGCTCAAGTCACGGCAGTGCAGACGTGAGCGCCCATACCAATCTATTTCGGGTTCTGGCTAACGCCGTTTACAGTCAGACTACGAACATACACGGCGATGCCATCCAGACCGTTACGAGTGAGTGCTTGCGCTGGACTCGGAACTTATTTCTGATCTTCGTTCTTCTAGCTACGAACTACGAACAGCAGGTCTTCAGCAGCAAGTCGGATTGGCGTGTCCGCGCGATTTCCGCCACACACCTTCCTCTTCGGCTGCAACACATCTACGTTTCGAATGACGACGTAAAGGATGACGCTGCTTCGTTTACATTTGTCCTTCCCAAGAACATCCTTCGTGCTTTCGTCGCTGCCTCCGACCTCCGGACCCAAGTAGCTGCGTTCCTGTATGGTGTCTCACCTCCAGATAACAAACAAGTCAAGGAGATCAAGGTTCGCCCGTGATATACATCTCGAGTTACCGAATTGACAAATTTTCTTCAGGCCGTCGCATGGGCACCCCAAAGGGGAAACAATAATTCCGTCGAGTTGCCATCTAAGCTTCCGAAAGACGACTATCTTCTCAAAGATCTGGAGCCTCTTGGTTGGATCAAAACCCAGGCTCTAGAGTTACCTCATCTATCCCCGAATGACATTACCACGCAAGCAAAGATCATGGCAGATCATCCTGAATGGGGCTCGTCGTCGATCTGCCTCACCGCTGCGTTTACGCCCGGCTCTGTATCTCTCTCTGCGCACTCCTTGACCGTCCCCGGCTTCGAGTGGGGTAGGAAGAACCAGGACACATCTCCCAATCCTCAGGTGAGGTTCCACGTCAACTGACTCATCGACTTCTACTGACGACATTGGATAGGGCTTCAACCCGAACATGTCGGAGCGCGTGCAACTTTTGTTGTCCGACCGGGTCCTGGGGATGACACTCGTTCCCGAGGGTAGGGTGTGGAACTACGGAATTGGTCTTACCCAGCTGTGGTCGTCCCACATTCCCTATTCCATGACCCTCGATACGCCATTATTGTTCTGGGCCGAAGAACACCGGCCCGCAGCATTCTTGACAGTGAGTTTTTTTTTTGACAGCCACTTTTTTTTTCTCCATGTGTGCTTATTGACTGACTCGTTTCACTCAACAGTTCGCTAATCTCGAGAGTGGCGAAGACTCGGCTGACGTTGAGAACAGCTTCCAATGATCGTCGGTCGACATTAATTACGACCTCCGCATGTTCGTCTTAACATACTGTACTGTACATTTTGCTGCACGATATCAATCCATTCTCGTTTTTTGTTCTCCTGAATATTCGGCTATCTTTCAATGCGTCAAATGACCTATTACCGGTCTCCTCGTCATTGTTTGTTACTCAGAAGTCCGAGATGGGTTTCATGAAAGAAAAAAAAAGAGGGGAGAGCAGTCGTAGCACTTACGTTTAATTAAGGTACATGGCTTAAATACTACCAAGTTTGCATAAGGATGTGCCCACCCCAATGGGGAGATCGCGGCTAACTGAGGGAGGCCGTGGCCGCGGGTACTACGTAGATCTGGACGTTAGCGTAGCCCTTTCAAGTTGTGACCGAACAACCATTCGGGGAAGGTGCCGTCATTCAATGCAGACCGATGTTTTTTTTTTTTTTTTTTTTTTTTTTGAAACCGTTTATATTCCGCGGCAGTACTTAGTACAAGAACGGTCCTAACCCTATACAGAGCTAGATTTATGAAACACAGATATATGGTGCGGTCAAGGAGCGTGGGTAAAGTGTCCGTGGCACTGTTGGAGACTCCCTCCCAAGGAAGTCGGGTTATGTCGGGCCCTGCAGACCGATGTTTTTCCTTTATTTTTTCTCACTGTAATCTTTAGTCACCGAAAGCTCTATTCATATTACAGAAATCCTTAGAGAACCTAATTGATCCAGAGAGAGAGAGAGCGGAGCGCTAGGGTAGGTAAGGGATCTATCGTCGCGCGGGGCTCTGTGTGGGTGAGGGGTGCGTGTGGTGTGCGAGAGCTAGAATTACATGATGGAACGATGATGAGTTGTAGGTAGGTAAGGTTTAATTAGTTCTATAATGGGAGGCGAGTGGGGACGATTGGGTAATTGCATATCGGGGCCGAGGGTGTACTGGGTGGGGGGGCAGGCGAGAGAGTGGCAGTTGAAAGTAGTCTGGAAAAAGGACGAGTGTGATCCAGAATTACACTTGATTAAGAGACGGCGGATCCGCTTCGGTGCATAAATGAAAAAAGCGCCGGGGGGAGAAGAAGAATGACGGAGGCAGAAACGAAGATAGGACCAGCAAAGAAAAAAAAAAAGGACCAACAGGTCGAGAAGAGGCATAATGCGACATGTCACGTCGAAAAGAGCGATATTTTACAGATTGCTCACACGGCGCCGTTCACGAAGCTCAGTGACAGCGTGGACACATTGCACGCCAGATCAAGCGGCGGCAGCGTACCGTCACCGTCACCGCTCCACGCCGCGCTCGCTCCTCGCTCCTGTTCGGGCGAGGGCGAGGGCGGCAGCGGGCGCGCGGACCCCCTGCGCGGCGGGGGCGACAGCACCGTCATCTGCTGCGGCGAGCGATCCGACGGCGGAGGCGGCACGTGCTCGTACGGGCATTGCGGCGGTGCGTCCGTTTCCGGGACCATCATCGCTCTGGGCGGCACGGTCGCGATCGGCGTCTCGCCGTCGAGGAGGAGGAAGTCCGCGTCTGGGGCGATGTGCGCTATGCGCTCGCCGATCGGCGTGACCGGCATCGACGTGGGGATCTCGAGCGCGCTGAGGACGGGCGGCGTGACCGTGCTTATTGGAGGCGGCGGTGTCGAACGGCCCGATGGCGCGCTGAGGATCCGGAGACGTTGCTTGAGCGACGCGCGTGGATACGAGGTCGTCGATACCGGCGTCGATGACCGTGACGGTGGTGTAACGGGCGGCGGTGGAAGCGGGCCTGTCGGCGGCGGGCTTGGTGGCACGAGTAATGCTTGGGGGATACTGTAACCATGCGACACGACGGACCGCGGCACGCCGTCAACACTAGTACTCCGGCCATGTGAATGTAACCTGGTGATGTCAAATCCATCGAGTGTGTGCGGTGCGCTATGCGGGTAAGTCTGCATGGACACCGCCGGCTGGCCCAGTGAGAGCCGCAGAGCACGCCGAGCAAGCGAGTTCCTGCGCACGGTCTTCCCGGCGCCTATAGGTACGGTAGTAGGAATATCCGTATCCGAACCCGTAGGTGTCGGCGGAAGTGCGGTACTTGGCACAGGACGTGGGGGTGGTGGAATGGACACTCGATGGTTTCCGCGCGAGATCGAGAACGTGCTTACGTGCTGCGGTGACGAATTTGTCGTCGCAACGCTATACGTGCTACTCGACGTGCTTGCGCGCTTCGAAGCTACATGGAGGCCAGAGATGATGCTCGGCAAAGTCTTCTGCGACTGCGAAGAGCAGCGACTTGGAGAACGTTCTGATTCCGGCACTTGATGGTAAGAATTCTGCCATGGGGAAGGCTGAGGGAGAGGAGCGGAGGCAAGTAGTTGTGGGGAACCTGGGGGTGGTGTAAGACGTGGGGGCATGAAAGACTGACGCGACCAACGCCGCGCGGAGCCATTCTCAGTCGTTGTCGAGGTACTTGACACAGAACCAGCGCGGGGTTTTCCCCGCTCCGAAGACGCCCTCTCTAGATGTGGGTGAATGGGCTCTGGGATGTGGATACCAAAGCTACCTGCTGTGCTCGCATTTCCGTGGTTATAAACGAACCGACCGGTGTCGGGCGATGGTACCAAACGCGGCTCGTTTGTCGTGTATGCGCGCCGGCGTGGCGGAGGAGGATTTAAGCTAGGAGACAGCGCACGGGGAGGAGGCGTAAGCTCAGGTGACTTAAAAGGGCTATCTAGCGGTGTCCAGTCGAGATTCGATTGTGTGTCGATTATCTTACGTTGTATTTGGTTCGTCGGATCTAATGTGGGACCAGTAGGCGGGAGCATGGAGTACGGCTTTATTAGAGGCGAATCAGCAACAGTGCGCATGCTGAGCAGACTACTAGCTGCACTGCCGAAGGACTCTCCAGAAGCTGCCTCCGGTGAGGTAGTGCGCGTCAAGGAAGGCGAGCGAGGCCGTGTAGAGCCAGAACCGGAGACGGAAAAGAAGCTTTTGAGAGAAAGAACACCATTTTGCGAGCGCGGCGATGCCGGTCGAGAACGCACACTGGGGGGAGACAACTCCTCGCTAGAAGATCCATTCCGTGGTTTGTTTGAGTCATCTGGAGATGGCTTGGTAGGGGAGGGGAGCATTCCCTGCATACGCATCGACAACATCACATCCAAGTCGCCCCGCGGCTCAGGCGCGCCAGACGAATTAGTCAGAATGCCAAGGCCGGCGCGGACAGACCTACAGTAAAGGGCGATGATGATTAAAACGTCGATATGAAACAAGATGTATGCGCACCGCTGGCCAAGCACCGCATTCTTGATCGCGTTGATCCAATTCTGCGACTCATTCGCATCTACGATCTGCAACGTCATCATCGCCATACCGTTTTCTTCGCCGTTCAGCTCCCTCCGTAGTGCACCGACATCGAAGCCGCCTACGCGCACAACACCACGTCGGCCACCAACATCTTCGTCAGTGACGGATGCGACGCTGTGTTCATTGATTTCGAGGCGTTCCAACTCGCGTTCGTCTGCAGCCGAAGACTTGAATACGTGCAAGTAGGATGCACCTGCGGGAGCGGGTGCACTGAGAACTACGTGCCGTGCCTTCCATTGCTTCGACAGCGCAAGCATAAATAAGGAAGGAGGAGGGTAGTGCTTCGGCAATGTGGCTGAGAGTTGTTCGTGTGGAGTAATTTGGGCGCGAGTGCTTGGGAACGCGGGTACCTCTGCAAGTGTGGGCGCAAAATGTGCAGTTTTGCTTCCACTGGATGATCTCGCGTGGGTATGCTGTCGGACGGTTTGAGGGGATCCGGTCACATCGGAGGGCCTGTTATCGAGTGGAGGTGGAGAGGATGGTGGCGCGGTCATTGATGCGCGCCCACTCTCGTGCTGATTCACGTTCACGTGCGGAATATGGTCTCCCTCATCAGTCTCGTCACCCAAGATGACATGCCCGCGGTCCGGAGACCCGCCGATACCCACATTGAAACCGACGGACTGGACGGCGGCAGCACGAAGCTGCTCGCGTTCGGCTTCTTCGTCTTCATCATACGGCGGGGTAGGCGCTGACGCGCGCACCTCAATAACTTCCGAAACGAGAAGACGAGGCTGTGGTGGAAGAAGGGGCAGTGCTTTGACAGATTTACGGCGTCGCCCAAAGCGCAGCGCATCGGAGGCGGCGCCCAAGATACTGCCGCGCTGTCTCCGGGGAACAGAGGGCGTCGAGGAAGGGTCTGCCGTGGATGGACGGGAGAGCGGACTGCCGAGAGACGACTTGCGGTTTGCGAGTGAAGGGAAAGTATCGTCGAATGCAAATGAACCTGAGATCACATCCCGGAATCCGGGAATAAATAAGCACCGATAAATAGGCGCGCCGTCGTGGATACACGAGGCGGAGAGAGTGAAGACTCACCGAATTGACCTGGGTCAAGCGAGTCGAAAGCCTCACGCTCCTTGCCCTTCGTGCTCGATCGTAAGTTAGGACCCATGGAAAATGTGCGTGTGCTCAGGGCGCCAGCGCTCCAATGGTCGGATGACGCTATGCCGTTGTGAGTAGAGAAGCGGAGTGCGCGTGTAAGAGAACTCGAAGGAGGGGTGTGTGTAAAGGTAGGGGAGAGAGGGCGGACGAAAAGGATGTCTGTGGTAGGGTGAGAAGGAGAAGGAGCAGTGAGCATGACGGTCACGGTCCTAATAGTGTGATCAAACGAACCCCCCTTCCCGTTCCCCCTTCATAAGGCGTCCCCTCTTTATGACAAATTATAACAAACAAACACCTCCGATCGCTACCATAGCCACCCAATTGCCCATTGCGACCCTCGTATCTAATTCTGTACCGAACAGTCTAAACGTTACGATCATGGCGAGTAGAGGGCTCAATAGCATGACGATCCCGCTGCAGTAAGGATAGAAACTGTCGCTCCCGAGTTGCTACACACCCGTCTCCGTGGAGCGCCTTGACGGGCACGCTGTGCTGTGGCGGTCGATACGGTGTCCAAGTCACCGTAGCTCGCAATATATCCCTACTTCGCTGTTGTGACATATCGGGGATTAGCGGCGGCGGCGGCGGCGTGGATTGCGGTTGCCAATGTGTGAACACGGTGCATGTACTGGTATTGATTAAGGCATCGATGTACTCGGGTCAACAAAGTATTGTCGTCCATCAATCATGCACCAGGCTGCGTCGTGCCTGACATCGCCATCGTAACAAACGTTTGTGTCGGGTCCGTTGGGAACGTTGTACATAGCCGAGCAACCCTGATGTGGTCGGGCCCGGGAGCTTCGGTGAAACTCGCAGAAGGATCACACCTTTGGTTCTGGTCATCGATCAGAGGTGTATTGAGATCATAAAACACTGTCATCTTCGTTCACATACATCACCGGAACGATCCTAAATGGTGTTCTATGTGGCCGCAACTATGGTGCGCGTCACCCAAGAAAGAACACTCCCGACATAATCATGAGCTAGCATGTTGTCGATAGATCTATGGGACGTGTGACTTTTTGTAAGTCCCGAACGGCCCTACCGTCCCCTTTGGCCCTCCCCTCACCCCGCTGCTCTCCCTGACAGCCGACATAGCGCTTCTCCGGCCGTCTTCTGGTGGTGGCAACGCCAGTCGCATGTGCGTCTCCTCCTCAGCACCGGGAACGCCGAGCAACATCCGCAACACGGCGTTCTCGTGCTCCAGCCGCGCCAGTTCGCATTCGCGCTCAAGGGCCCAGTCCGCTGCGTCTGGGTCCCCGTCTCCGCCCTCTCCGTTGAGCGCACGGAACGCGCTGCGCAAGAGTGTGGAAACGCGCGTGAGGGACGCGGAGAAGGCCGTCTGTGCGCTGAGTTGCGCGAGTTGTGCCTCGGCCTCGCGTTCAAGAATGCGCGATTCGTATTCACGGATGTGGGTTAGTTCTTGGCATTGGACATCGTGCTGAGATAAAGCATGTGCATTAGCATGTAGCCCTGTGCTACCGAATAAAATCAGCGAAGAAAGGCGGGGACTTGACATCCCCCACGCGCGGAAGAAGGGGAAAGGAACGAGGCGATGACGCGAAGAAAAGTCACTCACCGCACGTTGTCGGAACAGGCCCATAATAGTCTCAAGAGTCGTCTCATACTCTTTAATCAGCGTGTTTAATTGCTTGTTGTCATGCTGCAGAGCTAAATTCTCCGCAGTCATCGTTGCATTCATACGCTCTAGTTCGGCATCGTACTCCTCTGAAGCGGTCAGCCCAACCATATCATATTCAGTCCGTACAGCGGCGCGCACCTTTCTTCATGTCCATATTGAAGCTAGTCATTCCTCGTGAAGCAATGGCATGGAATGTATTATAGTCCATTGCTAGCATACCGTCTCAATACAAAACCCGTCTGCGAGTGTATTGCCTGCGCCTACTTATCCTTGTCATTGAGGATAGCCGGGATGAGCGGTAGTACCTACTTTTATCCCGCTTGCCTGCGCATGTAGCTGAGCGGTATAGGTCCGATGGCTGTTCGTCTGCTCCATGATCTCTGAGAGAAGTGTAAAGAGACGCCCCACATCTGGCTCTCCGGCTGGAGTGTCAACGATGACCATGGTGGCTAGAGTGTGTCAAGGCTGATGTTCAAAAGACGATGCCCGCACGTGAAGAAGACGGATGATTGTCCTAAACCCTAACCCAAGCGCGTCATATCATGTCCTGCAATCGTTGCAAGAAGACGTCGACAAACCCGTTCAATTTTCTGCTTTCTTGCTCTGAATGCGGGAAGAGATGGCACCATCGTGCGTAATTGAATGCGCATATCGTTGGTCATTTTCATCCTCGGAGTGCAGGTTGTCACATCCCGCCCTTGAGCGATCCAGAACTCACGGCTCTCATTCGTGCCACGAATAACAACGACATAGACAACGGCCTGTCCTCGTGGATAGGTAGGTGCTGCAAGAGGAAACGAGCGCAAGCCCAAACAACCGCAGAGGTTCGTGTCCTCGGTCGGGCTACACTCCGTTCGCCCGTTGAGACGTAGTCGCGTAAAAAGGCTGTCCCCCGTCCGGCTGAGATACCGACGCCCCAAACGCACTCTGTGTCGGACGCTCCGGCTTCTATTCGCCAGGTTTCGCAGAAACCGACCCAGTCGACCCATCGCGATGATCAGACGAGAAATACAACATCCCGGGATGGTGTGGCAACGCCCCTGAAACACGACGGCGGGCATCCCACTAGAGATCTTGGTTTCCCCAACCCACAAACGCCGACGGAACCCCAGACGACGACTTTAGTGCGGCCGACGGTGCAGCAACCAACGACCATATCCCTAGATATGGCTGCGGCGCAACCGGAACGGTCACGTACGGTGCCGCCACTTCCGTCGACTTCTTACGCGGCATCCCCGTCAGGCAATGTAACCTCTACCGCACACCTTCGCGAAATCTCTCTGGTACCGTGCCCGTTTTTGAACGACTTGCACGTACCCATTAACGAACGATTGTGTGTTTCAGCCGCTCGCACGGACACCACCGAGTCAGCCTGCCGGCCCTACATATGTTCAGGCTCATTCCCGATCCTTCAAACGTACTTCTGGTTCTGGAAGTGCCGGCCCCGATTTAGCCAACTCAGAGCCTATGGATATCGACGCCGACCCGCCGACGCTAGATCTCCGCGCACTCTCGCTCTCCCGGGCTCCCGGGCCCAGCAAGACGCCCACACCGTCTTCTATCTTCTCATTTAACAACAAGACGGCATCTAGACCACATTCCCCGCCGCCGTCCACGTTGTCCCCCCGTCCGGCGGCGGGCGAAGACGACGAGATAGAAGAGCTATACGGGCCCCCATCGGTCCACGCACCGCTCCCGCCCCGATCCCCGCAGCCCCCTGCTGCTGCAGCCGGCGCGGACAGCACCGCGTCTGCTGCCGGTCCTAGCGGCCGAGGACCCGCGCATGCTCGCGACGCTGGAGCGGCACGAACGGCGCGAAGCGGAGCGGCCGCGCCGGGGCATGCGCAAGCCGCAGGCGGTGCAACGCGCGGGCGTGAGACGCGGAGGGTTTGTGCTAGTTGCGGACCATCGGACGGAGCATGCACGGCCGACGGAGCCGTGCCGCGGGCCGCGTGGCGTGTTTGCGTCGTATTTTTTTGCGCGTTCGGGGGCTTAAAGGGGCGGTCTCGTCCGGCCGCCTAGAACGGGCGAGGCAGGCGCCACAGTCGTGGTTGGTGCACGACGACTGCCCTGGCCCCCGTACTGTACGACTTTGGCTTCGTGGCTCAACGTTACGCCAGCTCTCGGCCCCGTTTCGGTGCACACGACCATTCATTCTACGCTCATCAAAACAGGGTGGGGAACCCTCTCAGTCGGGACCGGCCCGGGGTCGTCTGGAATGCGCGAGAAGGTGCGCCTAATCGCGATCCAGACCCTCTAGATCCCCCCGCTGGGGCAGACACAAAGGGTTTCTGACTCGGAGTTACTGCTCGCTTCAACCTATTTATGGGGTCGCCCGAAAGCATTCTTCAATAAAGCAATAGTTTCCCTGACACAATTACATCGTTACATGTCTAACCCCAACACAAACTCAGGTGAGCGCCACGAACGCCCCGCCTTCCCGTCGTCCAAACTGACCGTGTGCTGCAGTTGCATCACCGCCCATTTCGAACCAGACGAAGCAGGGAGAGAAGGAGAAGGAGCAGTCGAAACGATGGTGGACTGGCGCCGCTGCTGCGGCGTTGGGGTACGCGGTTCGCGGTCCGCCCACGACGCCCCAGTCCACGACACGCCAAAGCCCGCGCGCACAGTCTCGCCAACATGACCCAAATGCCAAAGCCCAGTCGAAACGCTACCAGGAGTGGTCTGCATATGGCGACCTGGAGCCTTCCGGATGCCCCCCATGGTTCATCTGAGAGCTATATAGGTAAGACTCCCCATCTATCCCCCATGTTTCTTGTTCACCTTACTTTATTCTCTGGCTAGCTTTACGAACAGCGTAACCCATGGCGATAGTCACAAGTACTTTTCCGTGTGTTCCGTGTACTTGTGTACGATGCCGGGCAGTCCAGACGCGAGACGGTGCCGCAAGTACCCAGTTGATTTGCCTATTATGTATGAAGAAAGAAAATATAGAACTATAATTTACAAGTCGTCGTCGTAGATTGTGGGTATCGGACAGTAGCTATGGGTTGAACGTGCGTGATGTAAAAAAAAACCCCCAAAATAAGCCTAGTCGTATATTGGTAGAGGCAATAGCCTGTCGGTGTTGAACAGAAAATTCTTCGCGACATCTTCACCTTCCAAAAACCGAGTAGGATAAACAACTAGTGACGCATGCAGCAAATGAGCACGCAGAACAACCAAAAAAAAATCCTCGAAATACTGACCCAAGTGGCCGCACAACTCGTGCAGCAACGTCTCCATTTCTTCCCTTTCCTGTTTCGTGAAGGGCGGCTCGCCTCTGGTCTTTTTGTTCTTGTCGGTGGTCGCGGAACCATTAGCTTTTTCAGTTGACATGGAACCACCAGCTTTCTCGCCTGCGTGTGGCCCATCTACCCTCTCGCTGATGGATTTCTCGTGCTTGAGGTGGTTCCCTCGCGACGATCCACTGTTAAATGCGACTGGGTCTCATCCGGAGAAGGCGTGGTGGATGTTTCCCGTGATTCCTGTCCTCCCTGTTCATCCGATGAACGCTCTTTTATTGTTGTCGAAGGTACACTGGCAACAGGCTCCGGCGCAAGATCGTCTCTGAGCTGAAAAGCAGGTCCACGATCAGGACACTTCAGGGGAGGGAGGGATGACATGCGTACTGGCTTGAGTAAACGTTCGTGATGGGCGACGAACTCCCTGTAATGCTTCCAGGTCGTCACGAGGTCGTCTGGAACGGCGTGGAAAACCTGGCGGAAGATCTCGGTCTAAATCGGCAGCTGCCTATCGGCAACGGCATTTCGTGAAACGAGCGGACGACGTACATTATGCACCGCACATGCCACCCAGATATTTGTCCAAAACTCGTCGCTGACAGGGTCCTCAAAGCTATTGGCGTCGTACTTCGGCTTGGGAGTCAGAATAGTCCATGGTGACTGGCCAGGCTTAGCGTTCAGTTGCTTGCGCAGTGTCCCACGTGCCCGAAGTGCCTTCTGTTCTTCCGCATTGGCGTCTCTCTTCTCCATCCGCGCCTGAAGAGGCTGTGTGTCCATCTCGGCCGCAAAAGACGCGCCAGATAGATGTCCACTGTCGACCGTCGCTTCGGCTGGTGCGCTTCGACCTAGCTCCGATGCTCCCCCTTCCAAACTCTTCCCATCGGTCATTCCGTATTCGCGTTGTACGGGCAAGTGGTGCTCCGCCAGAATTTTCTCCTCGAGAGTGGGGACTAGACTGTCGGCGAAGACAGTCGCGTCAACCCCACGGGAATCTGGCTCGCTTTCGAGTCCGACTTTGCCAAGTCCCTGGGCGATCTCCTTCGAGCCGAGGTCCTCGGTACCGTGGACGACTGCGGCGTTCTGAGTGAGCCAACGACCTACACACAGCGTTTCGGACATCACCTGGACGTATTGCGTCTACTACGGAGCGCATCGTGCTCTTAGCCTTCTCTGCGGGGTGGTGGCCCTTCTCGGTAACGAATTCTCGCCCCTGGGTCTGTTCGTTGTCGGGGTCCCAAAATTCAGCTTCGTTCCCTCGTTCGATGGAACCATGTGCTCGCACGCCCTCGTCGTCCAGGGTATCAACATCAATGCCAATGTGCTCGCGCATCAGACGAACACGCAAAGTGTGGGAAAACCGGCCAACTTTGAATGGCTTGCCGGCCATCTTTCTAAAGGGTATCATGAGAACAGACAAGAAGAGATCACCAAGAAATGTTTCCTGACCCATCTATCAAGTCAGTATCGCGGATCACTGCTGCTAGTTCCGAATCACGGTCGCCACGTTGTGATCGCTCGTTGATATTGGCGCTGCCGATGATGGCGAGGCGGTCATCTACGATACAGACCTTCCCGTGGATATATACCTGGGATAGATGTGAACAATAGCCCACTGGATCATCCGGTATATACCAACAAGTTCCGTAGTCAAGACATCACCACGTAACTTCGCCCAGCTCCGCAGCGAAAATAAGGAGATGTGGTCGTCGGGCTGGAAAAGAGATAGAAGTCAGGTATTCTGCATGGTTTGTCAGCGAATGACAGACATCAATGCCCTCTTTACGTAAACGCGAGAATATGGAGTTGGGGCCGCGGCCAATTGTGCGATTCTGGCATTCCAGAATGATTCGGACCTGCTGTTGTTTTAGCATGCATGCAAGGATAGCATTTGACAATTAAACTTGCAGAGCTGGCGTCGGTATGGTCGACAGGGAACGGAAACCCGGGAAGAAGGGGGATAACGATGCAGCACCTCCACTTTGCTGCCCTCGCGGTGGGCACGGATGATGCGATGGACGATTGCATCGCCGATTTTGTTTTCAATAGCAACGTCCTCCACCGTCGTCCTTTCTCATGCGTTGGGTAACCCGTGAAAGAGGAACAAGAAAGCGTGCGTACGACGTGATGAAGAACTGGTTTTCTATATAGACAAAATGTTCGGATAACTGGATGGCTGCATGGGGATCAGAAGTCGAGACTTGTGTATAGCGTAGCGTACATGCCTTTGAGGTAAGCATTTTGGATGGAGCACTCGACCTTATCAGGCGTGCCAAGAGACCATGGACCTGCAGACCGGCAGATCTGAAGCTCACATGTGCCCGTCAAACCGAGCTGGGAAAGTTCTCCGGGCTTATATTCGGGTGGCGGAAGGAGGAACGGCATCAGGCGCGAATGATTCTAGGTATTGTGTCATTAGCACAATGTATATGTCACGTTTGGAAATGCAGACACCTTGATCCTCAGCAGGTAGTTCCACCTGAAAAATGCTCGATACAACTAGACCTTGACTCAAGCAGAGAACTCACCTCTGCACGAAATGGCGACCGAGATCTCGAGCTGGCTGACCGACAATCTGCAGACCAACGTCGTGCCTACATTCATCACATTTATGACCTAGTCAGGCCTAGCGTGTTGCCACGCAGGAAAAACAACATTACCACGGCATACGAGGAATCTTCGACCGATCGTGCAGATCCTCTTCGGGCTTTGTAAGGGTGTGGAAGTCCGTGATCCTGGCGTTACTATAATCCTTCCCTATTAAATCATCAACAATGTGTTCGCAAGGGTTGAGCTCTCCCTCACCTGGCCAAATCGGCTCCTCGCCTTCTTCGGGGTCATCGACGAGGGAGTGCTGAGGGGTATCCCACCTTCCCAGCAGGCCAAGTAAGCCACAAGAGCGGGTGTCACCGAAGAGCGACATACCTCCCGAAGCAGAGGTCAAGCCCCCCCATGAACGCTATTGACGAGTCAATGACGCACAATTTCTCGTGCTACGGCACCTTGTCAGCACTTTTCTTTGAACCCAATAGTGTATAAACAACCCACATGTGCCCAGTAGAAAGTGCCAGTCTGGAAGTGCGACGGCGAGCGCTGAACTAAGATATTTGGATGCAAAGTGGACAAACGTTGTTTGGCGTAGCTAGATCAAATCAGTATCGCCATATTACTGCAACATGACGACACGCTCGCACTTGCTGTCAGTGGGCGTCGTCCTGTTTGACACTTCTTGGCTGCGCTACCTTAAGTGAAGAAACAAGCGGCGGAGAGAATAAACACACTAGAGAATGATAAATATTTTCACGCCCTCTTTGGCCTTCTTTTCCAAAAGCTTGTCCAAACGGTACTTCGGCAATCCAGGCCTGCGCAAGCTGAGCTCTGCTCTCCGTCAGCTCGACGGTGACGGAAACAAAATTGTCTAACACTAACCGGGAGACAGCCACCAATCATGAATGTAGATCGTATCCTTTGCGAAGTAGTATCGCACGTGACAGATTCCAAAAATAGTCCCTCTGTGATAAGAATAAGCCTCCAACAGGCATAGAACCATCTCGACGCAGCGCGCTTCATCCTCATCTGTGTTACCATGGGCACGGGGGAAGAACCCAACTACATTACAGCCCACAAGGCCCGGCTGTGATGTAGTAAAATTCCGCGCCGGTGTCCATGATGGCACAAATGAACTTGAGTATGAAGCACGCTGTGTCACGAGTGGGCACGGTAGAAAAAGGATACGATGCTTACGCCATCCACAAGCCACTGAGCAGCAACATTCAGTCGTATAGGCGCAAAGCTGCCAAAACGATTGCTCGTGGCAAAAGGTGAGGTTGCCGCAACTTTCTCAAGTCCCGCAATCCACTGTAGCATTTGGCGCTATAGTCCGACACAACCCCTTCAGCACGTCGACCACAGGAAACCTTTGCAGGTCGTGCAGGTACAAACGACGACACATACCTCGCTTCGCGCATACAGTTTCAACTTCATCTGGGAGTTCTCGATATAGAACGTGTGCTTTGACACATCGCCAGACGTACGCCGCTTCTTGTTCTGAGCACCTCCCTGTGGGGGGTGAGGTGCATGGGTAGCGTCCTCATTCAGTGGATTCGTATTTGTAGATGGATCGAGCATTGGTGTCGGCGGACGCGAGTCGGGGTCTAGCGAGTCCCTCTCCGTGTCCTCCCGGACATGGTGCTCGCACCCATGGCCGGGAGCGTCAGAGGTCCCCGCATGTCGTGAGTCGGAACGTGAGTGCAACACATGTGATAAGCGCGAGCGAATTGAGCCGAGAAGTGCCTTGCGATCTGTACATGTGCTGTCACCAGACCTGCCCGTATTGGGGCTCGCTGAATCTGGCTTCGCTGCACCACCTTCCCCTGTAGAATCACCGTGCAATAGATTTAGTCCTTGGCGATAGTAACGCTTTGGTCGCTCGATTTTGAAGTCGGCATCGAGGAGGAATACGTCCCACACAGCGAGCTCGCCGGCCTCCTCAACTGCGACGAGATATGACTCGCGGACTGCGCACCATTTTTGTTTCTTCTTATGTCGACGACCCGCCGATTTTCGCCCAAAACCGGCACCCTTGTTACTGGAAGCCACGATCCGGAGGTAGCCCGCTTTATACTGCACCCCACCGGAATTTGCAAGGTGGATGGAGAGCGCAGACACCTCCAAAAAACCTGCGAGGCGATTAGATGTCGGGTGAAACATCTATATACAGGCATAGTGGTCAGGGAGCTGAACAGATAGACCCAGGAAGGTACCTGCCACTGCACGGATAAGATTGACAAGGTAGCTCTCGAGGACTTCCCGCTGCAGACGAGCGAAGTCGGCTCGACCGACATCGCCGCCTCTCTCGCGGCTTTCTTTCTTGAGGAATTTGAAGTAAGGAATACCTGGAAAGGCACTTAGACATCGCACAAAAATACTTGTACGTACTGGGAACCTTACTCGTTCGAGGAAACTCAGGGAGTTTTTCAACATTGCGGTTATATGCGTTGGAGACAGCATAGTGCGCGTGCAGTGACAGAAAGTCACGCAATTGACGATAGATGACCCAACGCATGGCACCATTGGCATACTCGCACTCGATCCGAAATACTGACTGCGCTCCACCGAGCGGGTGGAGGCTATCGCTGATACGAATGCGTAGTCGATGCAGAAGCATTGGTACCCGCCTTCGATCGCGCTCGTCGCGCTCGAACCAGAGACGGAGCATGAGGACCGATAAACCGCCGACAAGGAGTTCGTCAGTGATATTCACGTCGCCCGTTGTGACGGCGGACGGCAGAGTCGATTCTTTTGAGACGGGTGATATCACACTTGGGATGAGGAAGCGGAGGCGACTCCAGCCAGTGGTAGGAGACTTGCTTCCTTGGGTCTGTGTTTCTGGAATTTCGCGTCCCTTGCCTTTGTCTTGAACAGACGATTGCGAGCGGGGAAGCCCGGGACCTGAGTCAGAACCTGAAGCGACAGCCGAGCTGGCTTTTCGAGGCGATGGCCTGCCGTTTGGCTGCGCGTCTTCCTTGTCCTTGTCCTTTCCCCAGTCAATGCCAGACTGTTCCTCGGTAGGTGAACCGGCGAGTGCTTCAGGGAGCCAGCGCGACTTGAAGTCATCCCAACGACTAATATCTCTCCGCTTTCCGCGCCCATCAGTGGCATCCCGATAGCGATCCTTCTGCTCCGGGTGCGTAGTGTCGAATGGGCCACGGAACTGTGTTTCGCGTGGAGTAAGGCCGTGGGTGGATGGGTCATCATGTATGTCACTCTCTGTAAGGGCGCGCGGCCGAGTGGGCTCCTCAAGAATGTCGCCAGTGTTACGATTGATGTAGTTACTGGATGAGAAAGAAGAGGGGATGGTGTAATTGTAAGTGAAAGAGAGGGAACGGGGTGGGCCAGTACGGGCAGCCGGAGTTAGCGAAGAAGGGCCATAGGAGTGGCGCGAGTCTAGTCGACCGTTCGGTGTTTGTTTGGGTTCCCCGGGTGCGAAAGGGTCGGTGAAGGTATGGCTCGGAGAGGTTTGGCGATATTGGGAAGTTGACGGAATGGATGTTGACGGGTCATCTTGAAGTATGTCGTCGTCGACAGGACGGTTCTCAGCGTGGTCAGTACTACGCTGGTTATGTTCGAGATTGAAGAGACGCCATACAATACGGACAAGGAATGGAATGGAAGACGGAAAAAAAAACACTCGAACTTATCGCTGGCGGCGGGATGCTCTGATCGAGCCGGCGGCAATACTGACTACGTCATCGTCTGCGTAAATCCTGATCATTGCTAATCGAGTACAGAGAACTTAATTCATTTCACTACTGCTTG
Source organism: Lactarius hatsudake (assembly GCA_024734325.1). NCBI lineage: Eukaryota > Fungi > Basidiomycota > Agaricomycetes > Russulales > Russulaceae > Lactarius > Lactarius hatsudake. Next base: position 1,002,788 of record JANSJP010000005.1, on the reverse strand, counting down.
CATGGTACTCACTGTTACTCACATACTGCGTAAGTGAGACCACGGGTCTAAACCACAATGGGCTACTCGTCGATGTTGATAAACTATGAATTTGATTCCTCTCATTTCTTGACATGACATCCGACCACGTGCATTGTGACGAGCGCGCACCCTGGAGACTTTTCGGTGTAGCAGCGAAAGTGTGCCGCCCAGCCTTTGAAGAAGCTTATACCTGACGCCAGGGAACCTTTGTTCACTAACTCTGATAACAACCGAACTTGGTTAACCATCACTACACAACCACCGACTTAACATTCAGCGACTACAATTACAGCGAAAAAAAAAAAACAGGTATGCTACAGTGTCCACCAGGTACGCATACATTATCCGATAAATGAATGTTGGCAATTTATTGACGATTTGACTCGTCAGCGATACGAAAGACTTCGAAACAGCGCGACCAGAGCGCGGGCAGAATATCCGAATGTCAGATTCTGTAAACGGGAACGGGTCAATGGGATTGTCCTTTAGAAGTGTAACGCGATGCGCACTCTGGAGTCTGGACACATTTGTCACGCGATGACACAGCTCGCGCACGGGGCGTCATTGGTCGAAGTGAGATGCTGCTGGTCGATGGGCATATTGGCGGCCGGCGCAGAAATGCCGTATAGCTCAGCCTCGGAGTGTTCTGAGAAGCTGGGCGTCGAGGAAGACTCGGGGGAGACGTCGAGAATTATGAAGGAGTCCATGCCAGTGATATGCAAGGTAATATGGTATTGATGCTAGGGAGAAGCGTTTGTGGGGTCTCAGTCTGAGTGAGGGCATTTATAGGGACACAATGAGTGAGGCTGCCCAGGCAAGGACAAAAGGAATGCCGGTGATCATTGAATGTTGTGCTTAGAGAGCTGGCACAATTGGTTGTATTGCTATTGTTGATTCCTGTATTATCCTATAGCTGACTCAGCCAGTTTCGCTTGCACTCATTGTTCAACGTGTCGGCAATCCACATGGTTCTCTTCGCCCCAATTGTACAAGCCGTTGCCGTAACCGGCATGGAATCCCCACCGCGTCTTCGCGCTATTCTTCTCACAACGCTAGGGTCACGGAGCTACGCTCTATCTCCGGTACTCCGCTGGAAACATCTAAAATACACTGGCAGTAGTGCCTCAAGTGAAAACGACGTGAAGAAGACGAATGGAAAGAGTAGAGAACTGCGCGTTGTACCTGACTAATTGCTTTTTTCATCGGGCAAATGTACCACGGATGGTTACTAGGTATCCGTCAGAAGTGACTATGAAATCTAAGTTATCTACTATCTCGCCGCGCCCTTTCTAGCTCGGAGCGTTACGTCCGATATGTCATATTGGATGTCCCGAATTTTAGTCTCTCAACGTCTCGCAAGGAGTTGTCCTTCAGCACCGAAGACGACGCGAGTTGACAATCTATTCGGGTACTTCTTCAGGTTTTTTTGAGGCGGTAAAGACAGCTGGACCTCCTGGTACTACTCTCCACACTTACCCAGAACTTTACACTTTACAGCAGCAACTCGTCCCACTTTAGGAGAGACCACCGACATAACTTTACGAAATTGGTCTGGATGGGAAGTTATTACTCGAGGGCAGAGTCGGATCAAGCAATGTCTCAAACACAACTGGAGCAGTTCTACGTGTAGGGTGTGTTATCTTCGTCACTCACAGCACTATGGTGCATATACCTTGCTCGTTTCATTTCACTCAGGCGTGGTTGAATGATCTCAAGCCCGGAATACTTTTTATGGGCGTTAAATCTCTAACACAGAAGTGCCGTGCTCTTGCCGCTATTCTGTACATCATTACTTGGCTGAAAAAACGCTGTCCTGGATCCAAAAAAGAAATCACGATTTCATTACTCGTCCACCCTGGCATCCCGGGCGGATATTGAGGCGAAAGCTTGCTACTACCCTCCACTCTCAAATTTATGATGAAGAGGTTGGGCCGGACGGACGGACGGAAAGAAGCCGGCGTGATGGCTACAGTCCTCGCATCCCTTGCGTACTCGGTAGCAAAGTCATGCAAGCGTGATGGCGCCTTTCTTATCCTAGCGCCGACCAACTTCCAGTAGATGACCAAGGCCCACTGTTCTTCGGATGCCCGTGCGATCCGGTATCTCGTACGCCTCGTCAGGGCTACGAAAACTCAAGCAACCATGAAGACATTACTCTTGCAAGCACGCGCCAATATCGCTGCTGAAATTTCCGTTCATTTGCTGCTAGGACAGAAATTCGGTTTTTGAGTTCGGTCCCTCCCTCGTTTCAGCGCAGGCCGGGATGCTGCCGGTATTCTTGCGGTGGTCAATACTTCTTCGTATTGGCATCATCGATCGCGCTATCCGACATACGGATTGTCCAAAAAGGTCACTGGTGCAGGCCGCGCAGCGACCTTTTGAACGGAATGTAAGTAGACTTTTCCTCCTTCTCGCTCCAACTAAGCCGATCGGTGTCCTTTTCCCTGCTATTCTATGCCGGAGCGCTAAAACGAATGTCACATGCATTCCAGCCGCAAGGACGCGAGACAAAAAGGCATCGGAGATGGTGCTCTTATTATGCTAGCAGCACACATGCTCTCCACCAGTGTATTCCACGCTTCAGTTCACGCTTCAGTTCCATTGAGCTGGTGCTACATCCGTGAGACTGCTGTCACGCGGGTCCGCAGCTGGCGCGCAAGTCAGACATACGTCGAGATTAGCGCGACAGACAATTGGTTGTGTTGTTTTTGTTGAGAGCGACGTGAATAAGATCTCCACGTGTAACTTAACAGAACAACCAACCCCCGACCTCAGGTAAGATCCGAGCCGGACCATGTTATCCGCTTACCCCCTCCCTCATTCTTCCATTTTGTACCATCAAGACCAGGATCCAGACTGTCTGCGAGATGCGCATTGCGTTACTCTCCAAGATAACTCGCACGTACCGGACAAATGCACCGCAAGGCTCTCTCCGCTTGTGGGTTTGTGGCACCATACGTGTCTCGGCTCCTACAACAAAGCTGCGTTGGACCAGCGCAATCATCCGTCCTTGTGATAACGGCACTCGGGTCTTGGCCGCTGACGTACCACGCGCTGTGAATCTCTTGCTTTTGTATTAGCAGCGACACATCGGGGCCTTCGGCATTGATCTCCCTGAAGCCACCATGCTCAGGCTCGTGAAAGTGACTACCCTTGTAGGGCCCACGCACAAACCGCTTCCAAAGACGATCGGATACGGGACCCATTTACTGACATGGCCACCACTATACAGGACTCGGGGACGCTGCGCGCAGTGGCGTCCGTCCTACTCCTACATGGGCCAACCAAGTTGATACCTGATCTTTGTTTACGCAAGGTCCTATATGGCACTATGACACGTATCAATCCACGCGACACGTGAAATAGATAGTAAGAACGGGCGTCGTATAGAGGTTCACGTACCAGGTCTCGCCCAAGGCCTTCCGTTATAAATTTACCCGGACTTATGCCCAAGTACGGCAGCTTACTCTTGGGATTCGAGAACATAGAAGTCAAGTGCAACGTGACGAGTGTGCAGAGCCGTCTCAAGCAGCACCCTATTCCATGCACCTCTCCACCGCCACATATTGCGAGCCCGGAGATATCTCGTTGACCCTGTTTGCGAGGGCCTTGCGGCCTTCCCCGCGCGTCGATTGCGAGCCCACCCGGCCTTCCACTCGATTGAACGAGGAACTTTCCCACTGCGCGCCCACCGCCTTGCTTCGCGCGCAGACGCGGACGCATAGCTCATAACCACTATCCCCGTCGGTCTTCCCATTCCGTTTACCATACCGTTGACTCGGTAACCTCTCCCACCACCCCTGCTACCTTTGGAGGCGCGACCTCACTAACACATGCACAAATATCAATTTACGTCGAGTAAGGTGAATTTGGGGCGCATCATCGCATATTGAACTGGAGGTGCTTCCGTGCCTGTCATGGGGTTGTACAGTAGAAGCCCCCCATGGTTTTGCCGTATATCCCTCCGTCTTCTCCGCTTGGCACACTTTTCAGGAGTTGGAGTTATTCGCGCTTTAGGTAGGCACGCCATGAGTCTGGGTTTGTTACGAACGCCTTACGGCGCATGATTAGGTGATGGACCCTCAGGTAGGTCCCGTCCCCAGCGACGCCATTAGTTCGACTAAAAGTAGCCGCCGAAAGGAATATTGTTGGATCAGAAGCGGTCTCGTATCGTAACCTTGCGTGTGCGCAAAACGATATACGTTAATGTCCGCGGTGCGGAGACTCCTCCATACCGCCCGTGCGCTGGCTCTGCCGGTATGGGGTGTGGGCGCAATGCAGGTGCTTCCTCAGCGACCATACGGTTGATCCCCAACGATCGATAACTACGCGGCGCCAGAATTTTTCTGTTGACAGATGGGGATTCTATAACGTCGCTGCTTGTCGCCAAGACCTAGCGACGAGCGGTCGTCTTCTGGTTCACGCTTCGCGCACTGGCAGGAAGAGCCTATTCAACCCGAGACGGATACGCAACGTGTTCAGCGTCTGGAAACGGCGATTCGTCTACGGCGCACATGCGGGGTGGAGCTAGGAACAGTGGAGCATGAGGAGGTGCTCTTGTTCCGGGAAAAGATAACAAACTTGAACGATACCCACCCCACGATCATGACAGGCATTCGGCTTGCGTCTGGCGCACAATATGAGATGACTGGGGTTCGTTGCGCTATCCACGACAAGCTCCATCGTCCTACTAAGGGCCGACCAACGAGCACTGCTTCTCTTCTCTTCGTTCAGCTTACGAGACGCGCTGCTTCGGTGTCGGTGTCCATCCCAATACGTGCGACCATTAGGATTGGGATACCCTGCGTAGTGGGTCTTCTGATTGCAGAATGACCCGTGACACGCTGCGGTGCTTGGGGCGCATGTATGAAGCTTGCATGGGGAACCAACGCCGGAACTACGGTGGTCAGGTGATTCGCACGAGACACTTCTTGGCGAAGTTCCGATGGTAGGGAGCGATTTTCCGTAGCATGTTGTCGAATATCAGAACGTGATCCGTTATTCCAGAGGAAGGGGATCTTCAACTCATATGGCTTTGGAATGATTAAAGGACCCGCAATGCAAATTCCCGTTAGCCCCGATGATAGGACACGGAAGGACGAGGCGCGAGAACTCATGCCGCTGTGCCGGGCACGGTGTTCATAGTGATGGCGGGCGTGTATGAGGTCGATTCGTGTCTGCTGTTCCGTGATGGGAAGAAGAAATAATCTTGGGTCCTGGAGTCTCATGCAAGAGTAGAACGAAGAGTCGGACCGCTGGCCGGGCCACGTAAAAACCGCCATCTGCCGCGTGTATCGTCGACCGAGACTGTTCTCATATTCTTCAGCGGTAGACGCAGCCAGCATTCGGGACCTGATACCGGATATTGAGATCAGTAACGCAGTAGTAATTCACGGAACCGAGACGCAATCTGTTGGAGACGACGACGCCGGTCCGCCGGTCCGAACGTGAACAATGATAGCATGTGAATTCGAAGCCTGCCTTGCTGTTTTCCCTCCAGGCCACGACGTGTCCTTCCTGACTCTGTCTGCGTACCAGAAGAAGTCGTTGGTGGGACCCATGTGGTCGTGTCCTCTTGAGGGAGGGATGACCAGGCAAAAGACAGGCAGTTCGCCTTGGAGGGTGAGTCACACCTGAAATGAATACCAAGGTCGCAAGAGTGATGCGCGTGCCACAAAGAAACGGTTCCTCTGATGAACATGCCGGCAAGCTAAGAACAGGCGGGCCGTCCCCCGATTGGCGCCAACCCACACCCTCGTCGGAGCGACCGACCACAGTCCGACAACACTCGAAATAAACTCCATCAGACGTGTGCGCGGAGAATGAGCGCAACGTAAGCTGCAAAAGTGGGCGCGAGCGCGTCACGCGGCGACAGCCAAGTGTGTGGGGGTAAAGCAAAGAAAGGGGGGGGGGGCGTGTGTGGGTTGGTCTTGGGTATCGAGCGGCAAAACGTGCGCCACCAAGCCCAAAAACCCACGCCGCGCACGCAAGTCGGAAAGGGCACAGGCCTATGATCTACAGCAACTTAGTTGGAGGCGGCCTCCCCGGAGTCACGTAAACGCGAAATCCGCGTATCATGACTCAATTTATGAGAGAAACCGCCTCATCGCTGCCGCGGTGTCGGTCGCACACTGGCAGGCAAGCCCCGATCCAGAGCGCGATGTTTCGAGGTGAGCCCGCCGTTCCTCTATTTTGGTCTTGGGGACGAAGAAAAAAAAATGGGGGTGAGTGAGTTTGGGCTGGCGAGCCCTAACAAAAATCCGGGGTGTCCCCGAAAATGATGATTTAACCCAGGCTTCATTGATGTTCATTAGATTTGTACACGTCACGTTTCGCTGCTTCTTTCATGTTTATCGTTCCCAATGCCCTTGGCTTGTTTGTTCGACCGGCTAATAATGATCCCAGGAATAATCTTGATCCTATGTACGATACCCCGGGCTATCGCGCGATCTCTCGGACAGTTCTCCTCGTCTTTGTAATATACTCGGAGCGCTGAGCGCTCCGACCACCAACATGGCTCTAACTTACAGTACTGTAGAACTGCAGCCAGCGCTTTCGCTTCTATTCTACCGTATTCCGCTTCTCTCCATTCATCACGCCTCGTGTTTTCATCTCGGCGCGAGTGTACTGTGACTTGCGTGTGGGTCGAGCTGGGTTCTCCATGTGATTGAGGAGCGTTCTGTTAATGTCATAGACGAAGCCGGGGCAGGGTATGGGCGCAAGGATAGGCAAGATACGCCCGAGTCGTGCAGGCTTCCAGATCAGAAGCAATACTGTCGCCCCGGATTGCCACGGCGGGAACTCCCGTGAGGTTCTCTCCAGGGGGGGTTTGGCTCCTCGGTGCGGTATCACTTGTATACGTACGAAAGCGCATCCAGTTTATCAGGCCGTGCAGGCATAACCCGCAACAAATTGAAATCTGAACCACACCGGGAGGGTACTCGCTTTGCTAAAGATAGTACTTTCCTGCCAGAAAGTGGGTGGAGGGAGGAGAACATCGCTTCCCCGCGGACCAAACCCACACAATGCACCAACCAGGCAGCTGAACCGACCGTGGCACACGACCTTACTTTTTTTTTTTTTTTTCGGTATCTGGCTTCTTCTATGTCATACACGACCTTACTTGACTTGTACCCATTTGACCGAGCTCAACGCCGATGCCGCGAAGCGCTTAGCGAACGCCACAATATCTATTCGAGACTCGGACTCAGCAGAGCCGGAGGCGCAAGGCTGTGGTCATGTACTCGTATTTTGCCGTATAGGATCCCCTTCTGGCATTAGTGGGGGGCAATTGTTCTTGTTTCTTTGGTTCCCTTGGTAATTCTGAAAAAAGAAGACTATTTTTGGTACGGACGTGCGTCGGGTGACCGGTGAACGTTCGGCCGAGATATACTTCATATTGTACTGCACACCGTTGAGCGAACTAGCGGGCGGGGATCATCCAATCATCGACTGCCAGAGTGAAAGAGTAACAACGCAACACATTGCGTCATGTTAACGTTGTGCACAAAGGGTATCCCTAATCACGGGCTTGGCTTTGCTTGTTTATGTTTACGGTCAAGTTTGTGCGTTGATCAAGGGCAGGGCACGGGGCGACTCGCGGCGAGGCGAGGCGCGGCATCACTTGCACACACAAAGTCTGTGCCGTGACATGCATACGAACACGGCACCGGCATTGCATTATGACGACGGCAAACGCAGAGACGTAAAACGGACGAAAGGTGTACGTGTGCGTTGTTACTTGCCGGGGCGCATTGATGCGCCACACAAGTCCTGAACCAAGTAAGTACGACGATAGGCGAGGGCTACACACATACGGTACGGGCAGGGCGCAAGATGGTCATCTAAGTTTAGGACTCGGACGATGTCATACCCAGACTTCAAGTGCGCTCGCCGCGGGATACAATTTTACGCGACAAGCCTCGGATGTACATCGTGCATGCGGGTGCGGATGGCAATTTGATAGCATGCCGTGACCACGCCCACAACCTCGTGGAAGAGTCACCGAAGCCACAACGCAAGAGCCGGCGGGGATGTCTATGTGACTCTATATTCAGTAAGACGGGTGCCCAAACAACATCACCGATGCCCGGCGTGCTTCGTTTCGTGAGCAGCTCCGGTTCCAATATGGTGGAGGACGTCCAGAAAGAGAGCTCTGTGTCTGCTCTCGCCACGTAGATTCTCCGCTCTTCTGCCGAAACAAAGCTGGGGAGGGGGATGAACCCAGGCAAGGCTAAGAAGTAGGTGAACGGGCGGGTACGGTCTAGAGGGGATATGAATAGTCGCTCCGCGGGAAGCAAAACGAAAAAGGAAAGAAAAAATGGAGACAGATAGGATGAGGAGTCGCGATAAAGACGAAGACCGGGGCCGAGGCCTTAATGGAACGCAGACACAGGGGACGATATGACCGATGACTGAATCGAAGTATGGATGGGGATAGCCGCGGGAGGGGACGCGGGGGTATGTGGGGAAGCAACCAAATCGGAAGGGAGATCGGAATGACGCGAAAGGGGTGGCGTGGTTGTTTACTGTGCGTGAGACGACGCTGGATCAGAATCAGTATGTATGGGTGTAAAAATGATGGCGGGAATGAAAGTGGGAGTGAGCTGGTAGCACGTGTGAGTGCGCACGCGTGTACGTGTAAGTGTAGTCGGATAAGGATGGTTACTATGAGAGATGGATAGTGTATGCGCGGATGAGAGGTCAGGATAAAGATCAGATTGTCAAGAAAATTCCCTGGTGGTGTAGATAAACGGCGGACCGAAGTCCGATTGGGAAGATGGGCCAAGATGTGTGCCTGTGTGGGACGAAAAAGTACATGTGATTCGAAGGTGGGGTGTGACAGATAGTGACATTGGTGGCGTGACAGGCAAGAAGGGGATCGAGGGCGGAGGTGGAGGGAATGGGAAGGGGAACGGACGACGTACCTTTTTTCGACGGCCTCGTAAATATATTTCATCGCACTGGTCGGTCACCCTTTCACCAGGACTAAACCCAGCAGGTAGGCTTTCTGTCCTTGCACGGTCGCCGGGCAGTACCCCAGAATTTATTGTGACAGCGGCAGCAGTCAGTACGTGCGGTTGCCTCGACCCTTTACGCTCTGCCCATCTATCCCATTTCTTGTCCTTTCTTTATTTCCCCTTCCCCTACTTCACAGCGGAACGGTATATTTTCTTGTTCCGAGGATTCGAGGGGCCCCCTTTTACCTCCTGCCCCTCCCTTCTCTTCCTTTCTTTTTTCTTCCCTTCCCACCTCACTTCCCGAATCTTCTTTCTCGATTAGACTTTGGTATCCCCCTCCCTGGACCTTCACACCGGACGGCTCGACCACTTCTAGATTCGTGACATACGTCGTCTACTCTCTAATTCCGTATATCCCTTACAACATCTCTTGACCTCCTCTTTCCCGCCCCTCTCCTCCCGATTCACCCTCGCATTCCTCCGACTACCATCCCACTTAGCCGCCCTCCCCACAGCTTATAACCTTATTATTCCTCTCTCTTTCACTTACCTACTCGCATACCCTCCCCACCACCCCACCCTCTCTCTCCACACCTTTCATGGATACTATGACCCCAATAATGCCCCCACAGGAAAAGACCATCCCTCGTCCTTACAAGTGTCCCTATCCCCTCTGTGGACGAGCGTTCAGTAGGCTCGAACATCAGGTTCGTACTCTCATTCATATCCCTTTTTTTCCTTGGGGGCGCCCCTGGGCGTGGGCGCTACCTAGATCGTCGTCATCCCCCTATCACCTTTCTGTTCTCACAATTATTTTTTTCCATCCCAGACCCGCCACATCCGCACACACACTGGCGAAAAGCCATTTGTCTGTTCGTTCCCGACATGTGAAAAGCGGTTTTCCCGCTCAGACGAACTTACTCGTCACGCGCGGATACACAGCAACGATCACCGCCCGTCAGGCTCTGGCGTCTCTCGCCTAAAAAGCAAGCCGTCCCCTTCCCCCACAGACGTCTGGGACGATCACGATTCCACTATTGGGCGGGGAGCCGTAAAGAAGAAGGCTCGGAGCCGAGCAAACAGCGATGATGAAGTACGTCCGCGGCCCACAATGTCACCTTTTACAGCTTTCTCATGTTCGATCTATTCACTAGGAGTCCTATGCTCGCCCAATACACTCAAGGCGCCCCGCTCCATCTGCCCCGGTGCTCGCCGACACACCGTCCGCATTCTCCACCCTGTCAAGCATAGCGACCGACGAACTCTACGCTCTTGAACGTCAGGAGGCTCGACGTCGCGCAGAATATGAAGCTAAGCACAGCGAAATGGTCCGTCGCGTCGAACACGCAGCGCGGCACGCTGAGATACTTCAGACTTTCGGCCGGCTTTCCAAGAGCGCGGCCACGTCTCCCGTCGCCACTCCCTATTTCTCAAGTGCCTCAGTTTCGCGCGAATACTTCGAACCCGAGACCGATGATGACAGTGCGTTGCGCTCACGTCGCCATACAAGTGGTGGGTGGGTACAAGATGCGCCACCACCGACAGTAGACGGCGAGCAGCGTCGACGTGCCCATGCTGTTTGGACGACGCACTCCCACTCCCATCCGTATGGGCTTGCACACTCGAGGAATGCAGGACAACAGGATGATTCTCCCTCGCCGCGCAGTACCGATGAGGACTTACCCCCGCCTGTGTCCATGCGCACGCCTGGCCCATACATGACACCGACGACGAGTCCATTCCTCGGTGGTCTCTCAACGTTGAACATTCATTCTGCGCAGCCATCACGTGCACCTTCCCCAATAATGTTACCACCGCCGGCCACGCGGCCGGGCTCACCCGGAGATGACTTTTATCGGCGGAGAGGTGGAGGCGTACCGGACAGCCCTCCGAGCTCGTTTACTACAAGTCGCAAGCGGAGAAGTTCTGCCGACTGTGAGCCGTATAGGTACGGATACAACGCCGCTCTATCATTGTCCACAGACTTATCTCACGTTTCCTGTCATGTCAGCGCTCCTGCGTTTCAACACACCTTTTCGTATCATCGGGTTCTGCCTCTGCATGGACATGGGACCCACTCACAGTCCCACGCGCACTCCTATTTGCATTCCTCTCATGGTCTCACGACGCCTGTCCTCTCCAGTGGGCCTAGTAGTAATGGAAGTTCGCCCAGCAGCCACCCACATTCGCGAGCGCCGTCGCCGACACATTCGTACCCCATCCATCATTCACAATCGTACCATGCGCATTCGCACTCGCAACCGCACCTTGCCCACTCGGTGCGCGCCGCGTTCGAGATGACGCCGATCCACGCTGCAGCCTCAATGCCTCCTGCGTTTGTTCACATCGCTGGTGGTAGTGCGGGCGCAAGTGTACCCACGTCCCGGGCGGGGTCTCCGCCAATCAAGCTCGCGCCGCTGCGTGTCCCGAGCCCATCAGCGCTCGGTGATGAAAGGGGTGGCAAGTCTCCGGGAATCGGCGGTGTAGCCCTGCCTGGATTCAGCGAGATCGAGGCTGCTACGCGGGCGCCATGACATCACAGCAACGCTTCTTTTCTCCTCTCATCTTTTTCACGGTTTCACGTCGTTCACACGTTTCAAATAGCATGTTGACCTGTTCGTTCAGTTACTGTTACACCTCCCCGACTTAAAAGACTGGTCGGTCACATAGAATCGACTCGGTTCGAACGCTGCTTGCTCCTTTCGTCCAGTTTCTTTTCTTTTCCTTTCCTTGATCCCTACCCAACATAGAGCATAGCTATATATGTACCCCTTTAGACATCACCACTCCAATCTGTCATCGTTACCCTCTAGTTACATCTATACGATCTTCCAAGCGATCTTCTCTTTACTATGTTTTTTCCCTTTCCGAGTCGGATGTAATGGCGATGTGGATATAGATGCCTACATTTATTCCAAAAGGGTTTTTTTCCTGCCCCGTCCTTCCCCTTCCTCATTATCTGGACACGCATATAAAACGCCCTATCGTGACTTCCCCCTATTCCACGGAATGTGAATAGGGCCAGAAAACAAAACAAAAAGCAAGAAAAAAGAAACAAAAAAGGGAAAACTTCTCTAAGAAGCGCTGCTGAAACTGGCGCGCGGCACAGCAAAAAAAAAAGTCTATGGTGCACCCACGCCTGTGGCTGTGGTCCCCTCCTCCGCCATCCGCATGATCTCCATGAGCAACGTCTGCTGCTCGACATTGAGAGAGGTCGTCGCCGCCTGATACATTGCGCGGTCCTTCACCTCAAGCGCTACCAGCGGCCGTCAGCAAACCGGCACACACATATAGAGGACTCGGAGGGGGGGCACATACTTGAGAGCGCCTGCTTGAACGTCACGTACGGGTTCACGGTGTCGAGCGGCGAGATAAAGCCAAGCTCCTCCTCGATCTCCTCTTCGTCGGACACGTCTGACGCGGCGCCGTCCACATCGTGCTCTTTGCGCTCGGCCGCCTCGCGCAGGCGTTGGCCCTGTGCCCAGCTCGATGTTAGCAAGGGAGGGAGGGAGGGAAGGGGGGGAGAAAAGACCGCGCACCTCTTTGGCGAGCATCTCGATATACGCCGAGTCTTCGTCCCACACGTCGCCCTCTTCCTCGTTCAGGTTCAGGAGCCGCTGCTCGTCCTCGTCTTCGTCCTCCTCGTCTTCCTGCAGCGAGTCCTGCAGCGCCTTTCGCGCTGCTGTGGCAATCAGTCTCCCACACGGAAGGGGGAGGGGGGATTCGATCACGTACCCGCTACGGCCTTGGGCAGGCCCTTGAACACCCGGATCGCACCGCCGACGATGCCCGGCCACCCGTCGCGCAGCTCCGCGGGTACGGCGACGGGCTCCATCTCGAGAAGGGCCGAGAGCGCGACGATCGACAGCGTCTTGTCGTGCACGCGTGGGAGCCCGCGATCCGCATTCACGGCTACGAACCAGCGGTCGAAGAACACGCGCGCCCCGCCGGGGCGCTGCGCGGCTATCAGGGCAAGCGCCGCGCCTGGGTTGTACAGCACCGTGTTGATGAGCACCTCGAGGTTGGCCAGCTCAAATGCCTTGGTCTCTGCCTTGTCGATGTGGCCAAAGGCGGTCGCGACGATGAGCTCGAGTTTCTGCGTTTTTCAACAGTTGGGAAAGAATGAGATGAAACGAGGATAGTACTGCTCACGTCGTCGATGTGCCCGCGGAGGTTGAGTAACAGAGATTCGGCGAGCTTACAACCATTCACGCGATCATTATCGCCCAGGTGGTCGCTGGACAGCGCCGTAGTGTAAATGTCAAGCGCCTTTTGGCGGTAGTCAGCGCGGGAACGGAAAATGTCGGTGCCATATGACACAAAGTTGTCGAGCGATGGCAGCATTTCTGGGGAAATCCAAAGTCAGTTTTCGTCTTGGCGGACATAAGGGGGATCTTTGCCATCTAAAAAGTCTATCGCGTCCGTCCGGAATAGCTCGTACGTCAGCTCGAACACAGGCCACATGTTCGGCGAGATACTGCGCGACTTGAAGGTGAGGCTGTCCACGAGCTCATACACGTTATCGAATAGGTCTTCAAAAACCGTTAGTCGACAAGCAACGCTTTCGCGACCCGTGCCATTAACTACGTACCCAGAACTTTGTTCTCCAGCGTATACCTAATGACGGGGATGATGACCTCTTGCACTTGTGCGAGGATTTCCGGTGAAGAGTCGATGGAAGAGACGATCTGCAAAATCGTCACCGCACGTATCACGCTGAGCGCCTACTCATCCACTCACAGTGCTAAGCGTCTTGGCGACACCCATCGCAGCGTACGTCTTATCATCGTCGCTTTCGGCCTCCATGAACGTCTCCAAGTCCTCGCCCTTGGGGGCATTTTCCTCGCTTGCGATCGCTTCTCGTACGAGGCGCATATACGACTCGCACTATTCTCCCCGATGTCATGAACAGAAATAAGGCGAGAAAGAGAATGTACACACGAGACGCGCAGTAAGCTGTGCAGCAACAGGCAGGAGTTCGTCCTGGAAGTGCTCGACCATGGTCTCCATGCTGCTATTTAGGATGTCAAGGTCTGTCTCGTCGGACAGTTTCAACAGGTCTGCGAGTTGATAAGCCCACGCTCAAATACGTCTGGTACGACGGACAAACCTTGGATTACTTTTCCGACTTGAGGGGCAACTGCAGCCTTGACAGACTCGTGCGAGGAGACCATCTCTGTCAGAGTCAGCGCGGCATGCACGCGCACCGGCAATTCCGCATCGTCCAGGCCCGCGGCCACAGCACGGAAGACCTTGCTGAGACTCTGTAGTGAATCGTTAATAAGATGCGTTTCACCAGCAGCGGGTACGGTGCGTACCTCATCGCTGGTCCACGTTATACGATTGCGAACTTCTGAGGCAACAACCTCGTTTGCCTACAATACATCGTCAATGGCAACATCGCTCAGTGCTTGAATGGACACGCACCACGGCCCGCATGTACCCCTCTTGAGCAGTGAATTCTGGCAATATGTGTTGCAAGGTGAAACCCTCCATCTTGTGTTTCACATCAGGATGACGCATCGCGAACGGCGACAAAGCAGATAACATATTAAGCGCCCCAAACCGTTGCGGCGCGGCAGGTTGTGCGTCGAGTACGCTGTTGACAAAGCCAAGAATCGGAAGAAACGTTGCTTTGGTGCGACTGCTGACAAGTCGGCACAGGAACGTTGTCGCCGCAGCGACCGGCGAGGAGTAATTCTCGTATTCATCTGACGGAATATGATGTCAGTAGATAATCTACGTAATAAAGATGCTGACAAGGCACCGATTGATGTGCGCGTGTAGTCGATGGGGTCTGATTGCCATAATTCTTGCCTGGCGGGTGTGAAAGACAAATTTGGGAAAACAAAGTTGGACACGAGTGACTCGAAGTGCGGCTTAAGCAGGGCCCACGTGCTCTGTGGCTTCACGCTATGTCCTGATAGCATCAGGGTCACAAAGGTACGAAAAGAAACGATACGAACCACTCGGTGAAGAACTGAAGGATCTGGTACTGGCACTTTTTGGAAAGCCATACTTGCCCTGAGACGTACAACTCGATCTGATGGAGGTACACCTTGAAGATCTCCGGCGCAAATGACGTCACAAAGTGCTGTGCAAAGGTACCGTACTCTTCTTGCAACGGGCTAGGCAACTGGGACGGGTTGCCGAAACTATGCAGGGGTGAATCTCGTCTCCATTCGAAACGCCGCAACAATTTCGTACCGGTGGAACAGCCTGCCCAAAATTCCATAGGCCCATTTTTTGGCCTTCCACCATTCACTGCGCTCTCGCTCTTCTTCATCCGCAGGAACAGCACCGTCCGGAATGCGGAGATTCACGACCTGGAAGAGCAGTCGGCCCCAGGGCACAAGGCCCTCCGCACTCTGCTGATACTTGGACAAGTTCAAAACAATAGAGTGTTTGTACGCCTTGAGGATAAAATGTAGAATCGCAGGGATGTCCTGCTCGGCACCGGGAGGTGGAGAATTGAGTAGATTAGTGGCAAGCGTGACGAGGGTCGCAAACGTTTCCTCGACGATGCCGGTCAAAATTTCGCTCTTCTGCCGGAACCTATCCGCCGATCCGAGTCAGCACCCGACAAAAACATGTAGGATAAACAAAGGCGCACCGGAATGCGCGGACCATCTCGAGCACGATAACGGTGCCCGCGCCGACTTCGCGAATGTTGCTGCTCGCGAGGAGCGCCTTGGCCCCACCGAGTAGCTCGGGCCACCTCTCGGGAAAGTCATGCGAGATGAGCGTCTTGAGCGTGCTCGCAAGTTGGACGGTGATCACGCGAGACGGCGACCCGGCGAGCAGTGGAAGGATATTGGTCTTCAGAGCAGCGCGGTCGGCAGGCGAGATTGGGTTGTAATCGGGCCCTCCGCGCGCTGGCTCGGCGCCGTAAGAGGACGCAACGCGGTTTTTGATCCAGACGGAAATGGCCTGGCGAGTGGCACTGCGCGATGATGGAAAAATGAAAAGGCACAATCGCGGCGATATAGTAAGCGATTGACGGCGAACATGAGACTTAAGACGTGCAATAAATTGACGTACATGTCAACATTGTCGGACGCAATTATCTGCAGGAGAGCAGGGATCACGCCCTCCTGACCGGCAAGCTATGAGGGGACAAAGAGATCAGTTGTGATGACACATAACGCCTGCCACGCGGGATGCACGCACCTTGCGTACGGCAAGTTCTCCAGCCTTGCGAGTGTTGGGGTTAGAATCGTAGGTTGTTGCGAAAAGCTGCGTCAAAGACTGCAGGTCCATCTCTGCTCGTGCTACACGGCTGAAGGATGAGCGGCGCACGGCGGTCAATGCCGGGAGTCTCACATTATAGAATCGGAGGTCGTGTTCAAGTCGTGCAGGGTATGATGGGACGGGTATCGAGGAAAGAGTAAGAACGAGTAAGAACCAATGTCAAAATTTTTGAGTTAAATAGTCTCGTGGGTCGAACAATCAAACCGCGACGCGTCCACGCGCGTCTGATTAGCGGCCACGAAAAAGTCACATATTCTATTACACATCACAGTCCCCTACCCAGCGAAACAAAGTTGGTTCTAACACCCTATCTTCGCTTCACAGTTGAGACCGTCCGCGTGCGCACCTTCATCCGCGCCGAGGGGGGAGGCGTTCGCACACGCTCCTCATCTCCGACTCGATCATAGTCCGTCCCAAACTTCCTTCTACGGTAGCCACTCCCACCCTCGAGATATTCCGCGCGAGTCACTGCAATATTCGAGAAAGCGGACGTCTTCGCTAGTGCCATTGCACTATGATAGGCTTCGGTGACCGCACTAAGCCGGTTGGTTATTTCGTGCCATTCATCTGCGCCACAGACACACGTACTCTTTGGATTCGTAGATCTTTATCTCACAGTCTGCTGGTGCGCAAGGACGCAGCTCTGACATTCTACAGATATCGTGATCGATCACACAACAACTATCACACGGCTGTGGGAAGGACTTACAAGCGTGCAGAGAAACCAGGAAACTTCGTACTCCCACCGATCAGGCCGATGTTTGCCCAGAACATGCCCTGCAGATCTTCAGGAAGCAAGCTGATGGACTCGACGATGGCCTCCCCTAATCCAGCTTGGCGCAACCCTACCATACATCGACGTCATTCACTAAAGGGACCCTCCGCTTCAGAAGAAGCAGACGTGCCTATGTGGTCTGGGCAGAACAAAACCTCGGGAATTGAGAAGCGTTCGTTACCCATATAAAGTATTTGTTCTCCGTCGATGCGCAGGTCGTTAGGCTCGCGGATGTACCCGCTTCGAGTTCTCGAGAAGTCTGGAAGCACATATTCCTGCACAATCTTGTTATTTTTATTACCCCTGAATGCCGCGGCAGATAAGTCGGATAGACACAACTAGGCCGGCCGAGGAGTGCGAACCTGCAAGCCTCAAGATCTACTGCGAACTGCGTCGAGACAAAGCAGCACTTCTCTTTGACGTCATTCATGATGTGTGTTTCTTCCATCATGTTCCATTGACGAAATGAGACGAGCTCTTTGAGATGGTTCGTCAGGAGCTTTCCCACCAACATCTATCCTGCCAGCATCAACTCGTAACGGTACACTACCACCGCGAGAGAGGCCACACACCTTTTCACAGCCGACCAAAGAACAGCACCCCCCATGATTGGCACTATATGGGTGAAACTAAAGCCAGCGTCCACCACAAGCATGCATTCTGGTCGCGGCAACCCCTGACTTGAGAATAGTCCGCCATGTTCAACGAGAGCCGCGGCTATGCAGCGTGAAATGTAGATTAGCGCAACTGCCCCGACAGTAGTGGGAATGACGCACGCGTGGAACAAAGGTATGACTGGAACTCATACTCCTCAAATACGAACTGGTCATAAACCTCTTGTATATTTGGAAGGTTGAAGTACGGTTCAGTTATGAGAAGTGAAGTCTCTGCAGTGTCAACCTGCGTGGGAGTGAAGCTGTCAGAATGGGGACGATAAGTAACGCGTGTACTTACATTGAGGACTTGGTCCGAGAATATTCCGTCCCAGATAGCCTTCTGTGCATCCCAATCGACTAGGTACCCCTTCGTGACAGATGAGACATACACTCGATGCTTGAAAGTGGACGATGCCTACGCGCTCGAAAGGCAGCCTAAAATGCAGTGACGAGAAGTCCTTGCACGCATCAAACTCGTGCCCAAAGTATGTTGTCTTGTCTCCTTTGGATCGAACGATTGCGTTGGATATTATCCTAGGTTGTTTCAGAGGCAATACGGACGTTCGTAATAGGGAATAAAATCGTACCTACCTCACGTCCTTGGGTGAAGTGGTGACCCCAACTTTGATGTTTGAGGCACCGTTGTCGAGAACGACAACTGGAGCACGTTTCATGATAGTTGAAGATGAAGTTGGACCTAAGGCGCATAAGCGCTAGTACTAGTGCAGAACGCACCGGGCCGCAATACTGTACCACACAACCAGACACATTGTGGCATGCCACACTCAGGCTCAGGCCGCGAGAGTGTATTTAACCTCATGACAGGCGAACAACAGGTACTCTACTACCAGTGGTAAATTAACCCCAGATTCGCGCACCATATCCCAGACCAATGCCCATCGCGCTCGGGACTTACATTGTCTTCGCCCGCTCCCTACAGCCAACAGCAGAAAACACGGGAAACGACGTCACAGCAGTACATCGATGCGTCGGCCTCGTCGTCGACGAATACCGTGATCCCGTTACCGGCGCCGTCGAGCTCAGCGTCCAAACCGTCTCTCGTGCCGGCACGCCCGCCCTCCCGCCCTTCGCGATGCCGATAGCTGGTCCGACCGAGTGTGGCAATACAGATGGAGAGGCGAGTATTCTTCGTGTCGATCCGGAATGCCAGCGCTTCCCGTGGGACGGCTGCGTGCAATGGATGACGCGCGAGCACGCTACACTCCTTCGCGTCATCTTGCAGCACGACAGTCACACGGCCCGCTGCAGGCTTACGAGCGCGAGCCTGCTACGCTTTGCAGAGGTCGCCGAAGAAGGGTGTTTGCATGAAGTTCACAAAGAGGCAGACCCGGATGTTATTGCAGAGGCTGTGCCTGCGGAAATTTGGTTCGACCTGGGATTAGCGGATGTAGATAAAGAGTAGCCTGTTTGGGTGCAAGAATGAAATCTCGGTGGGGTCTGTACTATTCGTTCCCGGGTAGACGAAGCCGTCCAAAGGAGTAGGATAGAGTATGGTTCCCTATGCTCATGGATGTGGTCTCACCCAAGTCCAAAGGCTCCCCGAGGCCCTTGAAAAGTGGTGTCTGGTCCTTGAGCAGAGGTACCACAAGGCATTCTCCAAAATGAGAATCGTTAACATAACCAAGGCAAAGCCCAGCTCAAATGGGATTATGTTCCGCCCACGAGATAAAGTAAGATACAAAGCAGAAGCAGCATGTACAAGTCAAAACGTACAAACGTCCTGTCCATCTATCCAGTCTTCGCCTCCCGCTCCATCCGTCGGCGCTTTCGCTCCTGCTCCTCCAAGATGAGCTTCTCCGCAGCTGTAAGAGAAGCCTCCTTCCGCTTCCCGTTAGCCCTCTCCACTGTGCTAGAGCTTGCAGAAGCCTGCTTCAGCGGATTTGGCCGCTTGAGTGGATTCGTCTTGAGCGGGTTGGCAGAAAGCTTGAGAGGGTTGAGCTTGAGGCCCTCAGCTTGAAGCGTCGATGACGAGGCCGGGGCAGGCTTCGCAGACAGCGAGAGAACAACTTTCTTCTCGCCCTCCTCGCGCTGCAAACCTTCCACCCGCCGCTTTTCCTCCTCTGAAGCACCTTCTGCGGACGTGCCTTCCCCCTTCTCGCGCGCCTCACGTTCTGCGCGCTCTATCTGCTCTGCGATGAGTAGCCGCTCACGCTGCTCGTCGTTCATCGTCGCACGTTCCTTCTTGAGCGACGCCTCCTGCTTCTCGAGAGCCTTCGGGCTGCGGTCTATCCACGCAATAAACCAGCCCTTATCTGTCTCGTCTACGTGTGCGACGCCGCTGCGACCGAGATGTTTGATGAACTCGGTGAGCGTCACCCAGCGGGTGGCGTTCATGTGTAGGTGTTGCTTGTCTTGGATGTACTCCTGATAGACGTTATTGGCCTTGACACGCTTTGTGCCGAAACTTTGAGATATGGCCTTCAGAATCCGTGAAGCATCGGAGAAGTGAAGGGTGGGATACGCACCGGCGAGATAGAAGAGTGACGAATTCACTTTGAAACTGTGCAGAGAAGTCGGCGATATGCCGCCCTGCATTCTCACCTACGACAATCATCTGTCGTAGGTGAGCCTCGGAGGAGACGTGCATCTTGAAGCCGTTCTCGTCGCGGCATTGTTTCTCGCAGACCTGGCAGTACCACCGAAGGCGCTGCAGGCCCTTTGATTTCATCTTGTTGGCCACCCATTTTGGAGTCCCAACTGTAATCCGTCAGCGTAAAATTTCGCAGGTAAAGGGCGAAAACCACCTTCAGCACGCGGCATAGCAGTAGTCGGGGTTCGTGAAAAGAGTCAAGGATAAGTTAGCACTGGATAGTTCTCACGCAGCGGGAAAGTCCCACGATGTTCCCACGCATTCTTGTCACGCATTCTTGTCTCTTCATTTTTTATTTACGTCCACTAGAAATTCGGAGGGCCCTCCTCACTTCCATTGTCGCATTTTATGTCCGTGTATAATTCATGAGAAAGTCACCTTATTACCTTCACAAAAACCTCAGAGTGCAGTAAACTACGCAGCATTTTTTTTTTTCTCAGGCAGACAGCAATACTATAACTCGCTGTAATGCGCCTTGAGTCGGCCCTTGACTACCTCAACGAAGTCGTACATCCCTGGGAAATGATACAGTACAGTCGATTTGAGTGCTGTCCATAGACGGTTTTTGACTGACCATTGCCCCACGACAGACGGGATCGACCCCTCTCATTTCAGAGGGTCTCGGGAGCTCAGTGAGGCTCATCCCTTGCGTTCCCCAGCGCGCCCGCACTCGCGCGCGGCCTTAGCAACTCAAACTCAACGCGTTCCCGACCCAGGCGGCTACCTCTACGAAGTTTCGCGCTGCGCTGAAGTGTGCGCGACCGTTTCCGATCACTTGCGACCACCCGACCCGCATGCTCCATGTAGCCTCTCCCGACCTCGCCGCACTCGCGCGCGGCTTTCACCCTTCGACACGGACACGTCCACGATTTCCACGGACTTACATACGAAAGCTCCGCTCCGCAGAGACCTGCGCGATGCCTTGCGATGCTTCACACCCCCAAACCCTGCTCATCTTAGATGCGTTCCCCAGCGATCAGGGACGGTTTAGGGTATCACCGGCACCTGCATGTAGATGTCTTTACACAATTCGATGTTCATTGTTCTCCGTCTGAGTGACCAGCACACAACGAATGGTACATACATGTAAACTAAGGAGCGAGTTCATGAGCTAGTTGGTACCCACAATGGCCGTACCAGCCCTTTGCATCATCCCGTGTGACAGAATGGACAGCCTCCCAAAATGCATCGTAAATGTTGCCAGCATCGGACGCAAGTTCCACATTGACACGAGCACGGTTTGCGCGCGGCCAGACCTTGATGGACGAGAACGCCAGCTCAAGCCTCAATCGGGTTGAGATCTGATGAGTATGCGGGGAGGTAGATGAGGCGTGTGCCATGTCCCTCAACTAGCTCACGAATCCCCTCCACCTTGCGAATCGAGGCGTTGTCGACGACAAGGACTGAGTTGGGCAGTGGCCACTCGTTCATGCGTTGGAAGAGGCCTTCAACGAATCGCCAAAAAAGGTCGCCAGTAATGGCATTCTCTTGGGCATTCTCAACGACCCCGAGATGTAAGATCCCATCAAGGGAGAGAGCGGGGAGCATTGAATACTTGGTACCCCAAAGGAAAAACTCATTCCGGCGAGCACGTTGTAAGGTTAGCTCGGGCTCTGGCCCCGAAATCTTCGTACTTTCGGTCTCGGTCCAGCCTCGCGAGGCATAGCTGCCATATCCGTCATATCGTCTCGACTTCCCACGGCGTCGCACCAGCATTCGCCATCAATCGCATTCCCTCTCTCTCTGTCACCTCGTACACACACAGTGGCTCGCTCGTAGCTATTATCCGCTTGTATTTAAACCTCGCGTTCTTGGCTCGGAATAATCAGTCTAGTTTTGTGTTTCTCCCTTGGTTTCTCCCCTTTACTGCTCGCTGCGCGCTCGTCCCAGAAGTCAGGCCCTACCGCGGGCACTCGAAGGACATCGCCTCTCGTCACTCGTCACTCGTTTCCGCTCGAGTTCTCGTATCGCTCTCGCCCTCGCGTCGTCTCCCCGCTCGCTCCCCCTCTCGCCTTCGTCCGTTCGCATTCGCACCGGCTGTCGCCGTCGCGAACGCTTCGGATTCGGCCTTCCCCTTCACCTCTGTAGCCCCTGCGGGATCCCCTCCGCCTTCGAGCTCACACGGACTCGGCTCCGTACAACGCTTGCCACGGATTGACCACGCGTACGGCCTCCTCAGAGTAAGTCGATCGAAGTGACTCTCGTCGGCGAGGACGAGTTGGTCTGGGCGGGAATGGGTAGCGATGAGTTCCTTGTACTTCTCGTGGTCTTCTTCGTTTCTCTCAAGAGCGCGGCGTGTGACCTATGATTGATATTATGAGAGTGATGAGGCTGGTGGACGGAGACGTACTGTTTTCATGGTGTATCCCTCCCTTTGGAGTGAACGCAAAATCGTTGAACGCGACACTTCAACGTCACAAGCCTCCCGAAGCTCCGTCTGCAGCTCCATGAGCGCAATGTCGGGCTGACGGTCAACGGTGTCGCGGAGGAACTGTGAGAGTGAGACAATACTCAGGACCAAGATATTGCGTACATACCTTTACTTGTATAGCAGTGAGTACGCGCGGGCGACCTCTGTCGATTGATGGGGGGGAGAACATCTCCCCTGTCTTGCGATACTGGCCGCGCCATCTCTTGAGTGTCGGCACGCTAATCCCTGTGTATTCATTGATTTCCGAGTCACGCAGCCCCTGAAGGGACATTGATAGGGCCAACTCTTTGAGTTCATTAGAAATATGCCGGCGAACCATCGAGGAAAGGGTTTGAAAGAGACGATACACGGAGGTTGCGAAAAGGTCGGGATAGCAGAAGCATAACTATTCCATAACCCCAATTCCGTAAGATAACCTATTTCCAAATAATCTTTTCCTTCACTTAATTATGAACCCCGCTCTTACGTTTCGGAAGTCCACCTATGTACTGTATTTGAAATGACGGGTATCTACTGTAT
Organism: Lactarius hatsudake; assembly: GCA_024734325.1. Taxonomy (NCBI): domain Eukaryota; kingdom Fungi; phylum Basidiomycota; class Agaricomycetes; order Russulales; family Russulaceae; genus Lactarius; species Lactarius hatsudake. Next base: position 979,564 of record JANSJP010000005.1, on the reverse strand, counting down.
CGTTATGAAACCCGCTGTAAACATGGCAACAGTCAAACTGCACCGCATTCAAGTTCTCTCATTTTGTTTGTGTGCCCCTTTCATTTACCGGAACTCTTCGTTTGCAGTCCTCGTTCACATACTCCTTGCCTTGCTCCTTGCGCACAAACGAGGGCAGTAAGCCCCTCATCTGTATAAATATAATGTATTACTGCCCTCCCGTTTCCTTGCTCCGAGTCTCCCGGGGGTCCCTGTTCCTGCACTCTGTTTCTTCATGCCCTTCCCCTTTACATTTGCTCCTCCGCTCGCATCTTCACTGCTCACAGACCTCACTTCGATCGTGTAAAATCCCGCGTGTCCCCTCAGGGTTTGGTACCGTGCTACCTTCCTCACCAGGCATTTTTATGTTATTTTTATTAGCTAATAAAGTCGTCGCCTTTAAGTAGACTGTCCAATATTCGTAGACCCCTCGTCGTTACGACATTCAAGTAGTCGCTTTGGCTCACTTTGCAGTTGCTTGTCCAGAGATCCACCAGAAAACAGAACCAGCCATCAGCGCTTCATCACTAGATTCCATTTGTGTTTGGATTCTCGGCGTGCGTCCGCGAACGCACGCTCCCAGCGTATGCACGAATGCCTCAATGTCTTGGGGGCGTGCGACACGAGTTTTCGCATAAATCCCCTCGGCGTTTTCAGCCGTGTCTTCGCCACGGCGTCGTTATCGTAGTCCTCTTCTCTTAGCCACCTGCTGCCCGTCCGTCGAATATCTGGGACAGGCTACATGTCGCATCAAGCCTGTTGGTTCACATTCGATGCCTTACGGACTTCAAGCCCGCTACCGATGCGATATGAGGACGTACACTAATAATAACTTGAAACTCTGGCCCGAATCGACCATCTGTTACCAAAACAATGCCTCAGTTGTCACTCGTGGAGATAGTTTGCGCCTGGGGTGAACGGCGACTTGATGAAAATGTCATGCTGACGGACCCAGGCAGATAGAGCGGACGAATGTGTTGTTTGTGGGCGCTGTGAGCAGCATTGCGGACTCAAAAAAACAGTTGACTTGACTTTGTTTCGGCCCCTGGCGCCGGTCATCGTGTAGCTGATCGAGATCAGTGACGGCGCCCAGCTCTTCGACCTCGAGGACTTCGACCTATGTCTTTCTACAGGGTTTCGTCGACCCCAAGTGGCGCTCTGTCGTCTGGTTGGAAGACTGCGACTCGGTGCGCCTCAAGGCCAGCCACACTATTAAGGACCTACCTGCAAACGGTGCCGCAAACACCTCCGAAACTGCTCTGCGTCTTGTCATCTGTATGTTTGTCTTTTTTATAATTCACCGTGCGTGCGGTACGCTGACGCGACTTGTCGGACTCAGCTAACATCCCAGTCGCGATTTGGGTCCACTACGAGTACCTGCACGACAGGCACTCCCATACTTCCGTGCAGTGCATCCGCCTCGATTTGCCTCGCACCAAATTCGAGCGCCTGGCCCACCTCACCGACCACATTTTCGCCAAAGGGTATCTGCCCAACAAGGTGCGCTCGGCGGTCTCGTGGAAGCGAGCCTCTGGGAAACACGTCGCAGAGAACGTGAGGATCGACGATTTACCCTCATCTAGTGCGGTTAGCGAGGACAAGCCTCTGCGCCTCGTGATTGGTAAGTCTATATTAACCCCGTCCGCGACGGCGAGGTGGTCTTGGCAGATGCTGACGAAAACTCATAGACCTCTAATTGTGTTGTGAAAATTCTGTTGTAATTGAGGACTGGGATCCAGGGAGAAACTTTACCCTAAATACTGCTGTCTGCTGTCATAGCTAAAGCTGTCACACTCCTTATTCTATTTGTTTCCCCTTTCTGGTGCCCCATCTTCGAAGTCACAAATGCCGGTCTAGTCTGGTGTGTTTTTACAGGGATGGGCGTCGGAAGAGGTGCTTGATCTATGAGATGAAGGGGGATTATTCTTAAGAGAAGCTACACCGTGGGATATATTTCTGTCTGAAAGTTGGCGACAGATGTAAATGCTTCCAAATATTTTCAGCTTCTCATCTCAGATGAGCAACTAGTTGTTGGGTGCTGGTTGTGCAGCCGCCGGCGGAGTATCGTTCAAAATGAGTCCATTCAGTGGAAGAACTCACATCCGAGTCGCTCGCAAGACCGAGGGCCGTGTCGCGCGATGTCAGTCGTGGTACCACCCGCATTTCTACTAGCACGGACACGAAGCAGCAACGAAAGAAAGTCGAAAGTATAAAAAACCAATGCGAAATAGACGCAACTATTGCAGAAGCTGAGGTCCTTAAGAATGTTGGGTCTGTGGGGAGAGACCTGGGCCGCGATCGAGGAAAATACCACCGCCAACCATAATTCCAGATAGGCGAAGGGGATCAAGTGGTGAGGGCGACCGCGTTTTCGTGGATTTTGATTCTAGCAATAGATTCTCAAGAGGATTGGACTCGGAAGGCGGGCCGGCTGAATTCTACCATCCTCGGGCTACTCGGCGTTGTTGTTCGGATGGTCCCGACTTCCTGTGCAGGCCGACTCGGGCGTAACCAGCCCTGCTCAGCATACACGCGTATCCGCGACTTCATAACACCCGCACTCTGATCACTATAGCTGCCGAAGTTGCGCCAGTACCCTGTGTGCACACGGAGAGCCTTGCGGAGAGCCCCCAAGCGGCCAATAAGGTGGGCCAAGACCAATTCCGCATTACATCATTTTTGCCAAGACGAAGGTGCAGAGAGAGTCAACGAATGCCCAAACGAGACGTTGCAACAAACCACACCCACGATGGGTCTGTCCAACCCTGCCCCAGAGGTTGTTCCGCCCGCTGACCTCTTCGACTACAGTGGCTACCCCACAAATCCTTATCTCTCATATCGTCCAGTTTTCGCCCGCTCTCTCCCGATCCAAATCCTCATCAATGGCATCACACTTACCCTCGTCTGTATTCTTCTCGTCCAGCTGTTATTTACCGCCCCCTACCATGTCCGTCTCGCACGCGTAAATTTTTTTCTTCAACTATCCGCCGCCGTCGTCCTCCTCGCATCGGAAATCGCCTCTCTCACACTCCTGCTCAATGACACGATGCGACAAAGTCAAAACTGGCCATTTATGCTTGAGTATATTGCCTTCGATTTACCCCCTCTCAACGATCCTCGCATCGAAGCCGGCTGGCCACAGGGAGGGCTGATCACCTGGCTCTTCATGAACGCTCTAGTTTCAGCACTCACGCAGGTACCCCCCCCCCACTCCGTGGCAAGGCTCTCCATCTCAATTCATCTTTCTTGACAGATTACGCACATCCAATTCCTTTCCCTCATGTACCCCTCCCGCCTCGAGGCGCAGCTCATTTTCCTCCTGCTCGGTCCCCTCGCCATCCTCGCCGCAGGGATGCAGCTCGCCCCTCTCCACCCAAGCCAGCAGTTCAACAACGTGGCGAGCGCAGTGCGGAACGTCTGCAATGCGACGCTCTCCATCCTCTTCACGCTTTCACTCGGGATCTGGGGTTTTCGTTGTGAACCGCAAGCAGGCGTGGCGCACGGACGGCGGCACCGCGGCCTTTGGTGTCGGCGCGATCCTGCTCGCGCTCGCCTACACCGCCCTCACGATCTCGTACATACCCTCCCGCGACCAGTTCGAATGGGTACCCGGCCTGACCGGTGCCGTCATTCTCTGGCAGAGCTTCTTTGGCTGGTGGTGGTGGGTCGGCGCTGGTATGGGCATAGGCGAGGTCGGCGAATGGCTCCGCCGCTCCGAGAAGCGCCGTAAGCGCCGGGCGACGCGCGATGCACGCAGGAAAGAGCATAAAGAACGTTTCCGCGGTGCGTGGAACGCCATCGCTGGCGGCGGTCGCGCTACCACCTCTGCCGTGGAGAAGGCCACGTCCAGCACGACGACGGTGATGAGGGGGAGGAGCTCAGACACCGATTCCCTCCCCGCGTCTTCGCAGTCTGGCGACACCTCGACGAGAGGACAAAACGATGCCCAAATCAATGGAAAATACTGGCCGTGGTCCCTCGCGCATAGGGCGTATCGCTACGTATGCAATGCCCACGTCAGCGCCGCCCGCCGCCGCGCCATGGAACGCGCAGAGCATATCCGTGAGGTGTTTGGCGTCGACGGTCCGCCAGCGGACGTGCCTGCGAACGCGGGGTGGGGTCTCGGATCCTTTGGGGTACGGGAGAGGGAGAGGGAGGCCGCAGGGACTGCCTACGAGATGGAGGGCGCTGAACGGCTGATTCCACCACACGCAGAGTAGGGAGACGGAAGGGGCGGTGGCAGAGGAGGAGGAAAGAACTGAGAGAACAACAAGACGTGAGAGGGAACCTCAGCATCGACAACCTGGTGCAAATCAAACTCCAGAAGAGACGAATTCTTCATTATGGTGGTGGGGTCCATTAAGGCGGTGGCGACATCAAGACACGACCGAGTATGCTGAGCGATAATAATGCGGTTTCCCACCCGTCTGTACTTTTATGTAGCTGGATATCTCTGGCAATGCATTTTTGGCTTCCGTACTATAGTATGCCAGATCACTCATTCGGACGGGACCACTGAGTCAAACACATCATTTTTTTCACTCGCCTTTGGCTCAATCCCCACCAAATCAAATAAACAATGTCTAGTACTACTCTTTAATGTACTCAACCCTTTTTTTTTTTTTGTTCAAATCTACGCTTGCCCTGTCGGGGTTCAGTTTAGTGGCTGACTACAGTCTACTTTCCGAAAGTGGAGGGGTGCACGTGAGTAGTCATGCTTCTTCGGTCGAGCGGAGTTCTAAACCTTCAAATGGGAGCCTGACTAAGCGCGACCGTCACTGGAACTTGAATGGCGTGCGACCGAGCATGATCTCGTCAGGCTTGCCCACCGGCACGTCGTCCCCCCTTGCATCGACAGCGCGACGTATTCTGCCTGAGGAAGTGAAGTTGTTACGCTCCAATACGTAAGACTCGGTTTTCGTCTCTTCACTCTTCTCGAATGTTCGCGTGACTCGGCCCAACACGTTGACGACGCTTTGTATGACTCGGCTATTCTCGTATAACTCGACCTATTGTATTCAACTACAATCGTATACACCTCTGTGGCTTCACGAACCCCGAACGCTCACTCGATTCCCCTCTCCCATTCCCGATCACGCTTCGCAAAGAAGGAGGAGACCTTAACCACCCCTTACAGTAAACCCAGTGTTCTACCAGATAGGGCGAAGACGGCGCCCCTTGGACAGGCTATCACACCGTTTTCAGAGGAGTCAAACGCGCCAGTCGAAAACTATCAAGGGGTCTGGTTCGAAATTTGATACAACACCGAAGACAAGCTGTTTCTACGCATTCCGCGTAGCACCGGCAAATCTCAGCTTGATACACGAACCTTCCATGCGTATGAATCTCGACGGAACTCAAAGCGCAAACCGCTCGCGAAGATAACACCGAAAGCAATGTCGTCGCACCAATCCCGACCGGGTTCGCAACCGCCCCACAAACACCTTCACACCATGAAGCCCCTCACGCTTCACGACACCCGAACTCCAGATCCGTACACGTCCTAACCGGCTTCTTTTTCGGCAAAGGAGAACTTTTGGGGTCGAAGGGCAAGGAAAAGGACGATGATAAGACCCCTCCGTCTCGACACGTAACCATCACCGGTGCACCAAGCGGCGGCGACCGGGACCACGACTCCAACGCGGGAGAAGATCGGGAAGAACGACGCATGCGCAAAATCCTCAAAGCTGTGCGAGGCGATCGCCTCGAAGGAGCGATGCCCGAACCCTTCAAGGGAGACAGAAACAACACACGACGCTTTCTTTTGGCCTTCGACCGCTATTGTTTTATGAACCACGATGCCGCCATGATCAAGGACCCCCTGAAGAGATCGGCATTGTTCCCTCGAGCTATGCCAAGGCAAGGCAATGAACTGGGCCGATCGCGCAACCACCTGGCTTAAGGATGTGCGCGATGGACGGGAATTTCCCCCGTCCGGATTTGATGTCTGGCAGATCACCGAGCGCAATTTCCGTGATGCATTCACGGATTACGCAGACGCCGACCGGGCTCACCAAGACCTCCTCAAGTTGCGCATGAAGGACGGAAGGCTCGACGAGTACGTTTCCGAGTTCCAAGACCTCGCCGATCGCGCAGGAATAGACGTCAACGAACCCAACGCCATGCGAATGTTCGCTCAACTTGAAGGCCGTCAAGGCTCCCTCGCAACTACGTGTATCTATCAGAACACCCCCGACAACTTCGCCCAATGTGTTCAAAGCGCACAAACGAACCACCGCAGTTGGCTGAAGGTCCAAGCCCTCAAGGAACATAACCCGTTCCAGCAGCAGCGACGCCCCGGTCAAAATCCGTTCACACGTCGATGGAACAACAACGGGCAACAGCAACCCCTGGCACGCCGCGACCCCGACGCCATGGACGTCGGCGAAATCCGTAAGGCCACGACCGGAGACGAGAAACAGAAATACCGCTCGGAAGGACGTTGCTATAACTGCGGAAAGCAGGGGCATCTTAGCCGAAACTGCCCAGACCGCAAACCTCGTATCGCAACAACCACCGACAACCCGCCTCGGATTGCAGTCGCAGCTGCCACTATCGCTCAAACGAATCAGACAACCGCCACCATCGACGACGATTTCATCCGGAAGATGGCGGAAATATCGATGCGTATGACCCCGGAACAGCTGGATCTGCTGGCCGCCGAAATGCTGAAGCGCGGTGCGGTTTTTCAGTAAGCTCGGGCCTGTCGGTCTGGATCCGAGCTTTAGTCCCAGATAGTGTCTTTGTACCCAGAATAAAATGCTCTCCGAATAGAAGTACGATTTCTGCGTAACGAAGAAAATAAAAAGTCCGAGGCACTTGTTGACACAGGAGCCACACACAACTTGCAACTCTTCTCAGTTTAAACCCGAAATGGCTATAGAAACCACGGACAATCCGAAACGTCGACGGAACAACCAAAATACCTCGACCTCGACCTTCGCCCTGCATACCGAGGTAATATTAGGCGGATCCCAGACATCATCGGAACGAGCCACCGTTAGGTCAGCGGATGACGCAATGATCCTCAGATACCCATGGATGGCGGCACACAAGGAACCGTGAGACTGGGAAGTAACGCAACTGCGTTCCAATCTAAAAGCACTGTGATCACAGTGAAACAAGTTCTCGAGACAAATGTAGAAGCTGTGAAACAATATAAAATATACCAATGAGTCGAGATCGTGACAATATCTGAGAGATCGTTACATTGGGTTTTCGCGGGAATTTGGTGATGGCCTTGCCCCGCTCATCAGTTCGCTTCTAAGTTACGAATGTACGGTCTGATGTGTCCCGTATCAGGATATACAATCACAGTGACCGCTGCGACTCTTTTTCTCGTTCGGTTCCTGAGCCAGGCCCGCTTGTCTCCCACGCACAACTCGACTACGCCACCACAGGCAGTCTAAACGCGAAGGACCCGCCGGCTGCAACACGTTCTCGGTCCTCATGTCCTCGCACGCAAGGCGAACGAAGCACGGAAGGAAGCCGATATGGCTGAGGACCGCAGCTTTCCGCCCGACAAAAGCGAACAGTAGGCGAAGGAAAACATCATTCTACTAGGTCTTGCAGGGCATGCCTGTTGAAGTGAGTTTATTATTATCTTATCGATTGTTGCTTCGTGTTTCGTGTGGACGTCGTGCAAACCTGCACGAGTCCTCGTATCTTATGTATTGGTGTGTTATTGCTGTTTTCATAACATCCGCCGATTTTTTTGTCTCGCACACAGCCGGACATCCAAACTCAAGAGCGGGGTTCATATTGAGTAGATCAAGAAATTAGGCTAGCATACATAATTGGGGTTATCGAATAGGTGTCTTGGATAAAATGGGGTTATTGAATAGTTATCTGCGTTGCTAGTTTGGCATTGTGCAACTAGCGAGTCAGCGTCCCACAGCCCATCCATCGTCCCTTCCAAACCTTTCAACAATGGTCCGCCATTACTCCAATGATGAAGATGTTGGCTTTATCGATGTCCTTGCAGGGGCAGCGTGACTCAGAAATCAGCGATAATATCACTGGGATCAGTATCCAGTCGGCGGTCGCTCAAGAGGTTCCGCAACACATACCCCCCAGACGGGAGACATTTCTCTCCCACCAGCAATCAACAATGGTCGGCCGCGCGTGCTCACTGCTATTCAAGTGAAGGTATGTCTACAATATATTGGTCGTGGATGTCATCTCACTGTCACAGTTCCTCCACGACACCGTTGACTCCTCTTTGGTCCTCATCAGCCTCACCGCCTCTGCCTCACTGTGCGCAAGCCCATGCCTCCGCCTCCGCCCTTCACCGCCCCGTCACGGTGCGCAAGACTCAAGTCAAGTCCCTACTGCCTCCACCTCACTGTATGCAAGCCCATGGCCGCCGTCTCTACCCTTCACCACGTGGGGGAGTCCACCACCCCGTCACTGCACGCAACACCTATCACGATGCCACCTGCGGCGATATCATCATAACGCGGGCTACGAGTCTCCCTCGACACGCAAAAATTTCGCTGCTAGGCCCCTGCGGCGACAGTAGAGAGGCAGCGACGACAACGACGCGGCAATGACGACCGCAATGACGATGGAGCGACCACGATCGCGACTACGACGGACTCCGAGGATGGAGCGAACACGAAACCACGACGGACTCCAAGGATGGGACTACGCCCGTGACCACGATGACGCATGGCGGCAACGACGGCGGTTACAACAACCACGCGGCAATGACGACCACGCCAACGCAAGGCGATGGCCACCATCTCCCACTTCTCCTACTCTTACACTCTTAGGCTCTTAGCACGCGTAGCTTGTTTCTTAATATGCCACTTTTTTCTTTTGACTTTTCGCTCTGCGTGATTCCGAGGTCGCGCACTCAACAGCAACACCTCAAAGGTGCTTTCCCATGACCTAGCCTTTTTGAGATGAGCCCGCCCGGCCTGAGCTCGGGCTCTAAGTGCCAGGGATGGGCTGAGCAAGCCCGAGCCCGACTAAACCCGGCCCTGCTCATCACTTGAAGTGCCCACTGCACCGAATTTTACAAATGGTTTCCAAAACCGATAAGTAGGATATATAAATTTATTTATTGATTACCGTGATTATTTTTTGCGGAAAAGAAATTCGGCATGATCACCGAGATGCCCATTTCAACCCCGCCTGTGTGTGTAATAGTGCAAAATCGGCGGATGTTATGAAAACAGCAATATTTCTGTTGTTCGGATGCCCAGCCCTACGCCCCGGATCCCCTCCTGGTCGTATGTGCCTGTGGACCCGTTTATACCGTTGCTCTGCGGAAGCAGAGCATAAAACTTCCAGCTATACAGTTATAGTCCCTACAGTTATATAAACCTTTACTTTCTCGTACCGTAGACCTCAGTCATTTGCCCTTCTAGTGCATGCAGATACTGAGGTAAGATATCTTTGTTCCGTACCATATTCACTTGTACTTACTTGCCTTAGTGGCTACGTCTATTGTACAGGTGAATAATATTAGAGTCATTTGCCCTTCTAGTGCATGCAGATACTGAGTGGCTACATCTATTGTACAGACTTCGCCTGTGCGCACATACAAATACTCATTCTACTTACTCTACTTTTATTCCGAGCATCCATACCTCGTAAGAATGCCCATCGCCGTTGATGCTTTCTAGTCAAGCTTCTTCCGCCGAACGGACATTGGTATCACCTGAAATAGAGGCTCATCCTCAACCTTGAGAACGTCGTCAAACTCACCCCGATTCGTACGAACGAGCTCGTTGTCCAAGTCGTTGTCACCTGTGCTCCACTCGTCGTCAATTTTTGATGAGATTATCAAGGCAAAAATGTTGGTGTTGTTGCAAAAGCGCGGGAAGAACCGTCCGATGCAACTATGACTGGACGACTCGGGCGAAAACTTGAACGCCTAGGTCCGCCGCCGAGAGTGGTGCAGAAGTAGGCGCGCTCGATTCGTCCTGTTGAAACCTAGAGCCACTGGCTATGGATCTCTCGTCTCCAGCTGAATGTTGCGTATCATCTGTCTGAATGTGTAACCTTGGCCCGCTCTGAGTCCATGTCCCGTATTTGCTTTCCTTCTAGAGCCCGAAGCTACATGAGTCTGCTGAGCATCTGTCTCGACCACCTCAAAGTCATCAGAGCTACTCTCAGCACGAACCATCACCTTCCGCTTGGCGCGCACGGCAGTCAGAGTCTATGACGATAATCGCCGCTGATGTTTTCGGTTTAATCTGAGAGCTCGACAAGCCCACTTTGATGTGCTTTAAAACTTAGAGCTTGAAGACGCACTTCGGTTGATTGACGCGTCTGCTGTCGTAAAGAAATGGTGCAATGTTGTGGGGTAAACAAAAGTTTTTTCAAGGGTGCCATACCGTGACATTAAAATCCGCCAGAGTAGCTTTTGAGCAGGTTTCCGAGGGCCTCCGAAAGGGTTCAGAGCGTGAGCTCAAGCGCCCAAGTCAGTGACTCCACTTCATTCGGTCACATGGTCACACCTTGCTACTCCGCTCTCATCTAGAAGGCGACCAGATACACCATGCAAGATACACCATTCAGGTACAGGTGCAATAATTATTGGCAGCATTTCGTATCCTCGTATCAGAACTGCGTCTCCATCACGGGCGCCGGGGGGGTCTATGATGAAGGGCTGGACATTCTAGATCCATACCGGACACCAAAATAACAATAATTCAAGTACGTAGGTGGTGCGATGTGTGGTTCTGTACTCCAAGGCACGCTTTGGTCGATACAGAAAAGAAAGCTGCATCTCCATGCCACGGATGCCGCTGTTCTCACCCCTCAGATTGCTGAATCGAGAAGTATCCTCATTGCCCATTCCATTTGGATTGATGCACGTCCACATCTTAGGTGGACATCTTTGAAGCCAGCAAACGGTCCGGTTTAATGACTGAGCGCTGACCGGCGAGCACCAGTTACTAGTTACTAGTCACTAGTCACTGGCACCGATCATAAGCCACTCATTCTCGCAGTGCGGCTGCCACGAAAGCAAGATATATCCGATTACCGAGCAACACACGTTATATGCTCAACAGCGCTACAACTGTATGTACATTCAAACTTTCACAATGCGGAATGCCAGGTTATCGCCTTAGTATTCGCCAGCGAGCTTCTCCTCGGCGTGCTGCTCAGCTGCACAGCGATCATTTAGCACAGGTTTTCCATGCATATAGAGATGTGACAGGGTGCTTACCACGGCGCTTCGCCTTCTGCTTGTCGATGAAGTTGAGCTATTTGCTCAGAAGTTAACAGATCAGACCCAAGGTTGGCTCGAGATAACGTCACTTACGCCCTTGGTCTCGACCAACCTGTCGACAGCGACACCAGAGAGGCCGGCGCTGCACGGAAGGTAAGCATATATCCCCCTTAAATACACAGAACAATACACACAATATTTCTTTGGCTTCGGAATGGGAGGATGGTTTGCCGTTCCTCTTGCAATGATCATTATATGCTTTGGCTGCCTAAAGTGTACTCATCAGCACATCAAAAATGGGAGAAGGGCTAGGGACAAACCTCGAAGGCTGCAGCGCCAGAAATAAGCTCGTGGCTTAGCTTGGCTTCGTGCTCATGGGGTTCCACATTGTTGTACTTCACCGGGGTCACCATCGACGTTACATGCGGCATAAGTAGAAGCATACTGTCTCGTAATCCTTGGCTGCTTGATGATTATCGAACCAACCCATGATGTCGATTTATATGGAAGTGTGCGATGGAGATCGAGTAGGAGACTGTAGAAGTTTGGGTGTGGAGAACTTGCTCTGTAGAGAGGAGGATGTGTCGCCTTATATACCTCAGGGCCCACCCCTCCATCTTGTTTGATCATCAGATCATAAACCTTTGAGGGCTATGACCGCCAAATGGACTACAGCTGGGGAAGAAACGATAGACCCAAACGCACTCACGCTCCACTTTCTTTTGGGTTTACTTTTGGAGTGGGACAAATAAGGACCGAACTTTAGTTTCGTCATATTGGAGCAAGTAAGGGAGCAAGATCAATTCTCATTCAGTACTGTCTGTACGTCTCCCATACAGTACTACGACTCCGGGGCCCAAGCAGCTGTTACTGTAAAGAACAGCTTGTATGTCAGGACCTCAAATCCAAACTTACAAATGAGAGAACAGATCCACTGTAAGCTCGGCCCGTTATTTATCCTGCTCCAAAAGTAAACACAAAAAAAGTGGAGCATGCGTTTGGGTCTCGTTTCCTCACCACTGGCAGCTGTAAAAATACCCTCGATCATGCTTCGGCCCCAAGATACTCTACAAATGTACACACCATGCGCTCCGGCGTACAGCGCCCATTTTGCTCATCCCTGGCTCTTCGCCCTTCGGGAATATATTTCATCACACACCGGTGTCAACTTGAACTTGCGGAAACACTAAAATATTACTGACAAGGAATACAGCAAGAATGGTATATAATTCATGCATAGAAAGTCCAAAACATAACCAGACACCATCAGTCTGTGCTATTTTCTAACCGGATCAACTCCGCCGCCAACTCCGCGAGTACGTCCTCTGCACGAGGATTTCGCGGAAACGGTGTCCCTGCGCGATAACTAAAATGCGACCACAGCGGCACAAGAATCAGCGGGAGAAAGGACGAGCAATGGAAATGAGAAGGACACCGAACGTACCAACCACCGCCCCACAGTAATCGCTCCGCCCATACTTGCCAGCGCTGCTTCGCTCCCACTCCAAACACCTGCTCCACATTGCGCCGCCAACCGACGTCGTATAGGCACAGGCGCGCGTGGGCGGCGCGGACGGCGCGACGCTGTCTGGACGTGAGTTGGTGCTCCAGCGGCGGACTCGATAGGCGGCCTGGTGGGAGCGGGGGGAGGTACCGCAAGATATAGAACGGCGAGATGTGTTCGAGCGTAGTTTGATTCGTGCTAGGAAAGAGGTCTCTCATTTGAAAAAAAATAAATATCAACGAACAGAAGGGGAGTACGTACAGGACGAGGTAGACGTGGTAGCCGAAGAAAGAGCCCATGATGAGCGTAAACGCGCAACCGGCAAAGGACAGCAGAAGCATGTGCACGGGGGTAATTTCGTCCTGGAAAGAAAAGGGGGGAGATTCGTCGTCGATATCGGTCGCGGATTCAGCTCAACACGTACGATCGCAAGCGGATGTCTAAACGCAAAGTTGAGCCCGCGGATGCATATCACGGCGACGTAGATCGCCAGTAGCGTAACAGACGCCAAGAAATGCAGAAAGGACTGGATACGTTCGGAGGCCCTGAACAATGCACACGCGCGTCAGTAGCTGGGGAACGAGCGCCTACCGCGGAAAAAGCTGCGCACGATGCATTTTGCGCCCATCCACGGGCAGTGGTGATCTGCCATATGCGAAGTAGGCGTGAGTACGACGTGCCATGGGGGGACGGGGTAGCCACACACACCCATCTTGAGCACGCACCGCCCGCATTGGGAGCAGTGGTGCGCGCGCTCGGGTTTGGGCCGCCAGCAAATACGGCACCACTTTCCGGGCTGCGTGTAGTCCTCCGGCGGCGCGCTGAGGAGCGCGTCTTCGAGGCTGAGCTCGCCGTCTGCGTCTTGCTGTCCCTCTGGCTGGGCCTCGGGCACGGGCCCTGGGTCACGTGCCACGCAGACGATGAGTGAGCTGAATGCGAGGAAGGAAATGGTATAGATGGCGAGGAGGTGGGCAAGGAAGTAGCGCGTCGAGTGGAGGGTTAGATAGTGGTAGTTGAGGAGGACGTGCAAGATGGAGGGATGCGGCGCAAGCAGGAGCAAGACCGCAACTGTGCGATGTATACATAAGTGAGGCCTGCCCAGAGAGTGAGGTTACTCACTGCACAAGGGCACGTAATGGTACCACCGGCGTGGGTTGCCTGGACGTTCGTCGTCAGAATCATAGTCGTCGACAGGCTTCCGGATCGCGGGTAAGCTGCCTGGCTCAAAGGCGTAAAGTGGAAGAGAGTTTTCGGAGCTCATGGACACTGACTACAATGTCAAAATAGTCCAAAGACAAGGTGCACGAACGACCGCCCGCGGCAGACGAGCAGGGCAACAGATCAAAGAAGGAAGAATGTCGATACGAAACGGGAAGGAGGGACATCGTCAGGCACAGCCGCAAAAAGATGTAAGGCGCTGCACAGATTCTTACCTAACAGCCGTTGCTGCCGTTCTCAAAGGGTAGTACGGCACTGGGCAGTACGGGGCGACGGCAGTAAGCCTCATCAAAGGCTCGGGAGTCGAGAGGCGCTCCAGTGTACCGGTGCCATATTGGGGGCAGTGCAAAGTGTACAATATTGGCACGAGTCACAAGTTGAGTCTCCTCCAGGACCCGAATGACTAGGCAACGGCTAGGCCCAGAATGATATAAGCCGTTGGGTATAGGAGGTATCTCATCGTCTCTTGCCACCCCACAGAGAACAATGTTGGCTTCTGGCGCAGCTTCCACCTCTCAGATCGTCACGCTCCCCCACATCCCTGAGCTCTTCGACCCTGACTTTCTCGATGCTCTACTTCCCCTTCGGTCCACTCCTGATGCTATCGACGTCGACGCGGCGGAGCCCGAGAATACTTTTATGAATGCGCTCAAGTCTGTTGCGCACCGAAAGTACACCCAAAACTCTGCGCCAGCGTTCAACTCGACACTTTCGCACACACTTGATGCATTTCAGACCTTGTCTCTTCACATGCGCCGAGAGAGTATAAACGCAGTGTTGTCTAAGGCGTGGGAAGAGGATCCCAGCCTCGCTTTGAGGATCATCTGGAACACCCGGAGCATTCACGACGGTAAGGGTGATAAAGAACTCTTTTACAAGTACGTCACCGAGCTCTTACGCGTTCAATCTGCTGACCCATCACGCATACATCCAGGGCTTTTGGCTGGCTCTATGAGCACCACCCGCGCACGGCAATTGCGAACCTCTCCCAGCTTGTGGCTCCTGTCTGCGTCGTTAAGTCCAGGTCTAGGTCTACCCAGATGCCGCATGGCTACTGGAAAGATCTTCTCAATATTCTTGCTCTCGCAACCCTTGAGCAACTTGACACTTACCCCGCTCCATTTTTGCACGTCGATCGAGGCTATTCCGCTCGCGGCCGATCCGTCGGTCCTAAAAGATTGACAACTAGCGAGCGCCTTGCTGGGATGACCGCAGAACAACTCGGGGAACTTCTCGCAGCCAGGAACCAGAAAGCCAGGGCCATTGCGCGGGAGCGTCGCGTTAAGAATGCAGCGGACTCCCACCAGCTTCTGCTTTCTAAGCTCTCCGAGCGCCGCTTCCGTGCTCTTTATGTCGCCGTCGCACGCCTTTTTTCAGACGAGCTCGTCGAGCAAGCGTCGCTCATGCGCAAAGCAGAAGCCCTCGCGGAGGGTGAGGAGCGGGACTGTATCTTGAGAAAGGTGTCTTTCGTCGGAAAATGGGCACCTACACCTTCTGCCTCGCACGATAGAGTTACAAACATCTCCACCGCCGTAGCGATACTCCTGTATCGTGGCGGCATCATGTCGTCCCTTTCTCGGCCGGTCGATGCCTCTGCCGCCGTTTCCGGAGATGATGTACACGTCCTTCGTTCGTTCTACCAACGCTGGGTTCTCACACCGCTCCGTGCTTCGTCCCGCGTCCCGGAGCCCCTTATGGCCGCGCGCCGCTGGGGGGATGTCTCATACAAACACGTTCCGTCCAAATGTATGCACGTCAATAGCAAGAACTTCTTCAAGCACGACGGTCAACGATTTGATGCCTACCTGGAGAACGTGGCCGAAGGCAAGGTCCAGATCTCCGGAGCGACGCTCCTCCCACACGAGCTGGTGGCCAAGGCCATCGCGCCGACCGTCCACGAGCGGATGAGAACCTGTGTAAGGTCTGTTCCCACTGGAGTCCGCGCGCGTGTCGCGAGGCGCGAGGCGCAGGTCGTGGACGCGCAATGGAACACGATGCTTGCGAGACTACGCGAGGCTGGCACGCTAGACAACTCCCTCGCCGTCTGCGACGTCTCCGGATCGATGGGCGACATTTACTGGCAGGACCCAGAGACGCAGCCCATCCTCCCCGCCGTGGCGCTCTCGATGGTGCTCGCGCAGCTCGCCAAGCCGCCATTCGCAAACGTGTTCATCACCTTCTCCGCGAAGCCCGAGGTCGTCACGCTCCAGGAGGGCGTGGGAATCGCGGCCAACGTCGCGGCGATGGTTCGCAGCTCGTGGGGATCGAACACGAATCTTCACGCCGTGTTTGTCCGCCTGCTGCTCCCGCTGGCCGTGCAGCACCGCGTGCCGCGGGAAGATATGGTCAAACGCCTCTTCGTGTTCTCTGACATGCAGTTCGACGACGCGGAGCCTAAGAAGAAGGACCCTGGGGCTTGGGTGACCAATCACGACGCGATTGCGCGTGCTTATGAGGAAGCGGGGTACGACGTGCCAGAGATCGTGTATTGGAACCTTGCGGGTGAACTCCAGACGGCGCCAGTTGAGGCGGAACGCAAGGGTGTTGCTCTCATGAGCGGGTTCAGTCCCGCGATGATGAAGGTATTTATGGGCGAGGACGTAGAGGAGCCGCTGGACGACGATACAGTTTTGGTGGACGAGAAAGGTGAAGAGGTTAAGCTTCCCCGGAAACCAGAGATGACTCCATTGTCCATTATGAAGCGTGCGCTTGAGAAGCGCAGCTACGACGGACTCGTAGTGTCAGATTAACGAGCTTACTTGCAACTATGATACATCGGCCATACTTGCACGATATGTAGCAATAAATTCCATCTTATCATTCTTTGTTTGTGGGAAATATCACTTGCTACTGTCAGAGTCGAAGGACAGGTATAATTTCATTGTGCTAATGAGGGTATAAAGAACAGAATACCACTGGAAAGGGTAAGGAACGACTGTAGTTTATATGTTGTTATGGGGTTAGGCCTCAATTGCCACCGTTACATATCTACAATGCCTCCATTAGAAAACAAATATAATCTGGCAGCTAATAGGTACTCACCAATCACGAGTCGCAGTGGCTTGTGCTCGCAAGTGCCCTCTCCCCAAGAAAGGACGTCTTCGACCCTCGCACTCTCTTCCAGGTGCCTTCCACACGCGCCTTTCCAAGACACCAGCGAACGGACCTTGCAAGGGAGATACCCCTGCGCAAAGATATAATTCGTGATGTGCGCGAGGCGCTCACAAGCCTTCATGTGTGGCGCGTCGAGGCGGATCCGCTGCGTCGCGGTATGATGCCGCGTGCAGTGCGCATATTCATAGTGCACCCAAACTGCCGCCGGGATGTCCGCTACAAATTCAAATCATTTTGCATTTCCGTCCTTCACGCTGGAGAGTTATCGTACCTATGACGAGACGGAGCGCGGACGTGGGGGTGCTTCCGATACCCCGCGCGAGCAGCTCCTGGACGACGTGGCTCGCCTTGAGCCGCACGGAGGTGCATTCCTCCCACCAGGCGACGGAGCGCCACTTTGGGTCCACGAAGCCCTGCAGGAAGACGTGATCGAGGACATCCTCGAGGTCGTGCAGGTGCGTCCCGTCCCCGACGTCGATGAGCTGCGCGGTCACCGGCCGTTGCGCGCGCGACACCTGGTGGTACGTGATCCAGAGCTCAGAACCGACGACGCAGTGTTCGTGTGCAGCAGCAGGCATGACGTCGTCGTCGAAGCCGAATGCAGAGAGAAGGGTCGAAGTTGGTGTGCTGGAAAGCGAAGAGAGCGAGTGGGAAGAGTTTGAGGAATCTATGGCTGGAATAGTGGAGTGGGACGATGTGTCGGCCCCCCACCCCATGGGCCCTTTTTATGGTTCGTCGGCTACTGTGAAAGCAGGGCGGGTGAAACGGAACTGGCGGGTTCTCAATTGCTGCGACATCCGCGACGGCGACAACGCGTATTTGGTGTCGGCTAGTAGTACTACTTGTGCCAAGGTGGTGCCTCTAGTACGCCGTCGAATCTACTGAGTACACTCCAGATTCATCGGTGCTATGATGATGATAGAGCCACAAGTGCAACCGTTTCCGCTACTATGGGTTTCTGAGACCCAGAAGCTTTTGAACCTGAGGGTATTATGAGTCGCATAAAGGAAAGCCGTGACCTTGACATGATGCAGGATTCAGACAATACCTAGCTACGAGCCACGAGCTGTCATGCATGTGCGCTTGCCGCCCAGAGACGTTCTGCCCACCTAGCATCCGCTGTGGCGTTTCTCGGCGTCCGACCACAGCGCAAGCACGGGTAGACATGGAAACAAAGAGGCGCTTCAAAGGAGTTCGCCTCATCGACGTGCCAATCAATCGTCCTTTTCTCCATTCCCACAGCGGTGTCTGGGAGATGATGTCCACCAAGCATGTTTCCGAAAGTCAGATTTTTCGTGTGTTGGACCCCACCCACTGCATGAATGTCTCTACCAATGTCTTTATCTTGTGTTCTCTGCTCCACGGCGACTCGGACGAGACGTGGTTCTTTTCATTTGCTTCTCACTTGCACAGGGCTCGACTTCGTGCCTCTGCACCCTAATTTGTCCCTTCTTCGCTCCCGGATTACGAGTGCAAGCAAACTTGTTGGTCTATGCATAGTCATCATATCATATGGAAGTGATAATTCCCTGGATCCAACGGATTGTTCATAACTTGGTCAAGCATAACCCGTACTACTCCTGATCGTCTACACAGGCTTTTACCATAATTACAGATCTGTGAATTGCCATCAGCAAACAGCAAGATCAAATAAAAATTGGCACAGGCGACCAACCGACAACTAGCCGCAGAGGCTTCTCCTCGCACGTTCCCTCTCCCCGAGAGAGTAGCACCTCCACCTTCTCGCTCTCCTCGACGTGCCTTCCACACCCGCCTTTCCAGGACACCAACGAACGCACGTTGGACGGGAGATACCCCTGCGCAAAGATATGGTTCGTGACGTGTCCGAGGCGCTCCAGCTTGGCGTGCGGCAGGTCCAGGCGGATCCGCTGCGTCGCGGTATGCGCCGCGCGCGCACAACGCGCGTATTCGTAGTGTACCCAGAGGGCCGCCGGGGTGTCCGCTGCGACCGAGTGAATCAGGGTCCCCCCCTTTGCGCGGACGTCACTCACCGATGATCAGGCGCAGCGCGGTACCGGGTGTCCCGCCGGCGCCGCGCGCAAGCAGGCCGTGCACCGTGTCGCTCGCCTTGAGCCGCGCTCCGGTGCAGTCCTCCCACCACACCACGGAGCGCCATTTTGGGTCCACGAAGTCCTGCTGGAAGATGTGGTCGAGGACGTCCTCGAGGTCGAACAGCTGGCTCCGCCCAGTGACGTCAATCAGCTGGGCGGTCACCTGCTTGTGCTTGCGCGACGCCTGGTGGTACGTGATCCAGAGTTCGATTGTAGAGCCGCAGTGGGGCGGGGTGGCCATGATGCTGAGATCCAGAGAGAGGTCAGCGGACGTAGGGGTGCCGGGGAGAGAGGAGAATGTGGACGAGGAGTCGAGTGAAGCTATGATGAGATGCTGCGGTGCGATGCGCAATCACCTTTTGACATACTGGCAGATCTTTTATAGTGAGAGCCCTGTCACGGACACGTAAAGATAAACTTTGGATGCTCTCATACGAACAATGCGACGTCGGCAACTCAGTGTAGAAATCACAAGCAGAGAGCATTGTTCGCATTATCACTTGCAATGTACTCGTGCATGGAGTGATGTTTCCAGGAAGGGAGAACAGGAAATGCGACGTTTAGACGCTTGCAGGTGAGGAGCTCGGGCTCAAGCAAGACCGGTGACTGCTATCTTTATGAGATCAAGACACTTGGATGTGTGGCGTGAATAAAGCCTTCCCTGGTTATATGAAAGTCTGTATCGAAAAGGATACGAGAACAGAGATCGTCCGCACGTGCCAGCAGACGGACAGATAGGCATATCATTCATAGTGCAACACCGAACGATGGCTCCTCGTCGCTGTCACCATCCTGCTCACGCTCGTGCTCATGCTCCTGAGCAGGCACTCGACTCTCCGCGTCCCCACCAAGGCGAAATCCAGGCCCCTGCGGCGTTTTCTCGCTCAAGTCCACGGCCGACGCCGATCCTGGCGGTGGCGTCTTCGTGACCAAAATTGCCCCGATATCCCCGGTAGACCCTGATATAGATGCCTTTGGGCTGGGCACCCACGGGGGCTGCTGCTGCGGTGGAACTGGCGACCCGGTGGTGCTGGATGGTGCGCTAACATTCGGCGATGTCGTCTTCTGAGTTGAGAACCTCGCCGCCCGCGATGAAAAGAATGTCCCGACGCTGGTACCCCACCCGCTCAAACGTTCCTTGGACAGGATTGCCGCTGGATCAACACCTGCAGGAGTGGGTGCAGACTGAGTGGGTGGCGTAGTAGTGAGCGCACTGCCGTCCGGAATCTCTGAACTCGAGATCACTGTGCCCGAGCTGGTGCTCGCGCTGCCAACGGAGGTAGTCGACCCAGATCGCTGCATCAATCGGCCTTTAACTCCTTCAACTGCTTTGAAGAAGTTCGCGGAGCCTGCGTTAATCGTACGCGAGATTGCTTCGCGCGTGGGTGCGAGCTGCTGTTCAAGTTTAAGGTCTTGAATACCTTCCGAGAGGCGAAGTGTGATGTCGGATATCGCACTGGGCTTCTCATTACAGGGGTGCCTATCGGCGATGAGCGAGGCGATGAAAATGGAAGCAAGAGATGTACCTTGGCTCGATAATGTCGAACAACATTGGGTCCGTCACCCGTTGCCATACATCAAACGCATTCGTACGTCTAAATTCGGCGATCCAAACTGGGTTGAAGTCTTGTAGTGCGTTCGAATCCCCACCTGAACGGCAAAGCGAAAATCAACAGAACGATGGTCAACGGCGAGAAAAGACCAAACCAGATCCGGGAGTTATGAGAACACCACTGCTGTCCCCTTTCGCAAGGAAATCGCCGTATTTGACAGAGGCGAGTGCCGCAGAAATGTATTCCTCAAACTTATACCGGCAGTTTTAGCATCGCTCCCGATATAGAGGTAGGCACACCCACCTTAATTCGCACGTAATCGTCACTGCCCTTGAACCTCCTGCCCACTTTACGTCCAATGATGAGCATTGCCCAATAACATAGGGACTCACCGCATACCGGTGTCCCCCGTGTCCCACGTGTCGTTCACGTCCTTGACGATCTCGTCAACCCACTTCCTGTCAGCAGGGGTAAGGGCGACGGCGCGCTCGATCTTAGGATCTCTAAACTCGATGGAACATGTTTCAATATCAACGAGTAATTCGATGTCATTCTGCTGGCGAACGATTGCGTTCGTGCTCCCGCAGAGGAAGGAACGTGTTTGGGACTTGATGAGGTCAAGCTGTTGCAGCGGGATGTATGGTTGGAAGAACGCGTCCTGTGAATATGGAGTAACATGAGGCACCGCAAAACCTGCTTAGCTGAACAACTACCTTGCCAAACAGGTCCAGCGGAAGGCCAAGGTAAGCCAGTAAACTTCGTCGGTCCGACGTCCGCAGAGATGTCGGTTGGCGAAGAGTTGGTGCACGAGTGGCTAAGGGAGGTGAGCCGGAGTCCTGCAAGGTTTGAAGAAGGCCTGAGGACATTTGTGAGTGACTATACAACGAGAGTCCTGAGCGGACTCACCTGGTATGAGGGATATTAAGGAGTATTGATATGTACATAAACGTTCGACTGGGTGTCCGTAAAACATAATCTAGTTTGGATGTTAGGAGCGCTGAACACGCCGTGGGAGTGAAAGTGATCAGCGAGCTGACTTTCTTCTGCAAAATTAGCGCCTTGACGAGAACTAGGGCACGATGACGGAATTCGTGAACCAACTCGCGACTATAGCCCAATGAGGGTAGATTCAAGGAAATGGGAGCGAGTCACTCACAGGGACGTCCCTAAGTGAGCTATTAACATGATTTCACATAACAAAAGGGAGGGCGCATACCCATATAAAGACCACTCTCCGTAAGCTGACTCCGTAGAGAGCCCTGAAGCGACTGGTAAAACTCGACGAGTAGATCTGTGCTCGTGAAGTCCCTTGAACAATATCAGAAATCCGCAGTCTTGCGCAAACGTACGCTTACTTCTGTTCAAAGAGCGCCAAGGTGACGACACCCAGACGATCGCGGATAGGACCAAATACGGGCCCGGACGCAAGAACTACAACCGCTTTCTGTACAGTCGAGCGCGTCATGTCCACTTCTTTGACAAGGAGAGACGAAGTCGCAATTTGGCGATTACATCTAGACGTATGTCAAATGATCTGGTACTGAAATGTGCGCAAATAGCCCTACGATATGCCGAATATCGTACTCGGATTCGGAACGCTGGGGACGAGGTGGAAGTATGAATAATCTTCCGTAGCCTAGGCGTCATGAGGTATGATTATAACCAACAGTTGCTCATTGACGTACAAGATGAGCGCCATCAGGAAGGGCCAAAAATGGTAAGATCTTGTTTATTTCCTCGTCCTCGAAGATACTCCCAACGGAAAATTGGATTCGTGGGCCGACCTACACATGCCGAGTTACGGTTATGGAGGACGCCTTCTTAAAAGACGAACCTGATGATTGAAATCCACAAGGGCGATTCCAAGAATCAATGGTCCCTTGGGCGGATCTATTAGCAGGCTCTCTGGTCTAACCTTCTTGGAATACGAAGAAATGCTAGTCGCAAACGAAGCCACGGACGAGCGCCCGGGACTCCATGGTTGCGCCGGCGGATACGCATTGCGTTCCGAAGCTGCCGGCAGTGGGGTTGGTGGTACTGGCTTCGCGTCTTCGTCGTGATCAAGTACAGACTCGCCAGGGGAAGTGACCGAGCTGGTGTGACCGGTAGATAGGCTGGTATCATCAGGGTCATCTGAGCTCTCGGTCGAGATGGTGTAAGGATGTGACTGTCGACGTGCAGTGTCGACAGTAGAAAATGTAGGGAGTTGGGGCGAGTGATGGGGTGAAGTAGAGGTAGAGGCAGCAGGAGAGGTGAAAGATATTGAATGCTGAGATGCGGTGTCCGTATCATAGTCGTGAGATGCAAGGGCACCTTGTAAATCGAGTGTCAAGCCATGTTCCGAATGGTGACGGTCGTGATCATGATTGTCGTTGTCGGAAGACATGGAAGAGAGTGTATGCTGGCCTGGAGACGCACACTGATGCGGTTGCTGGCACGTGCAACGCTTGGATCTCGAGTCACTCTCCTCATGTTGCCCGTCTAATGTCGTCGGCCTCTCCACGGCGTGTTTTTGCCTCCTTTCGCTCTCTCGATCCAGCAGGGCAGCAAAAAGCTAGGCAGTCGAAATTCTCGAGTTACTTTGCCGAAGGCTTCCCGTATTCGAGGTACCGTTGAGTGATGAGAACTATCTCATTATCTGTACTTTTTCTGCCCCCTGAACTCGGCTAAACAGGAAACTCACCGGGCACAATTCATGTGTCAACGCTCTGGCGTTCTCTCCGGGAGATGGGAGATGGTTAGCGAGTGCCGGGGATGGTGAATCTTTATTCCTTCTATGAGAAGAAGGCTGTACGACAACTTGATACGCAAACAGACCGCGTGGTCAAGCTATGGGATTTGCATCAAGAGGACCTGATCGCACCGTCTTGCTCGTTTAGTGGTCCCTTGGTCAGTCCTTGATGTACAGTCTTCGCGCCAGCTACTGATATCATACAAGTCTAATGTATTCACTGTCACGTTCTCCTCGTCAAATCAATATGTCTACTCGTGCGTCCTCTGTCTTGACATAGTACGTCGTTGCCGTGTTGAGGTCATGTCAGCGGCGGTGCGGACGATAAAATCCTCAAGTATGATTTGACTCGCTATACTTCCAACTGCCTGGACGGTGACGGTCCATTGCAAGATTACACCCAGCACAATGTCGGTGTTGCTATGGGCCACTAGCGTCGGACGCTGAAGATGCACGTAGGATTTCATCCGGAGCGTGTCGTGCCATCCTTATCAGGATGAAATCTTCATGAGCGCGAGGTGGGTGCTAGAAATCGTCTCGCTTTTGAAGCCCCCTTAGGATACGTGTCAGCGAAGATGGCTGTGTCATGCTTCACGATGGCCGCGCTGAGTCACGTATGACCCGCGCGCAGGGGACCTTGCAACAGGCAGCCGAGTTCTCTGGCGCATTTTTCCACCCACGCATGGAACATCTATTTGCTACCAGTGATGTTCGAGGTAATATCCGACTCCGCGATACGCGTATGGCATTTGGACCCTTGCGCCAACGGACAATGGATGGTATCGTCCTCAAGGTGACGCACGAGAAACCTCAACCCAATATTATCCATCTCACTCATATTTGGTTAGTATGTAACAAGGATAACAAAGAGAACTGTCGCGCACTACATCCGTCCTGAGGCAAGCAGCATTACCTGGGATCCCGATGGCGAGTTCCGATGGTACTTTGTCGTAACTGTATTCTAACCCGTTCACACTGTACTAGGTACCAAACTCGGTGTCGCCTTCCTTGTGCGTATCAAGGAATTTTTTTTGGGATCCCCTCTTGATATTTTGGGTCGATAAAGCATTGGCTCCCAACCATGTACTCTCTCACCGACCCTTACCCCATTGCGGTCTGCAGCGGACGCAACCTTCCTGACGGTAGCCCCTCTCCCGAGGATGCGCGGACATTCTCCGATTCTACTACTATGAAGGTGCGGCTTATTTGAAATGTCGAGCTAGTCTGTGTAAGCTAGTCTGTGTACTTACACTTACGTATGTAGCATGGATCATTTGGTGGAAGCGCACTAGTCACTGGCGGCGAGGCCTATTATTCATCAGGTTCTGACGATTTTAGGGGGTACCTGTGGAAAATCCCACCTTTGGAAACGCTTGAGAATGAAAGGCAGATAATCGGTCCGGATGACTGGCTGAACGGAGGAGAGGATGGTGCCGTCGGTACGTGACTTCCCTTCCCATCCTCCTTGAGGACACAACCTGACCTCTTACCACCAGCATTCACGGGGTCATCCTATTCGAACGAAAAATATGTCCCGAAAGAACTCTCTACGCCGCTCACGCGTCTATGCGGTATGCCTGCCGTCTACTGTCCTTCCAAACTCGATTTGAGCGACCACCTAGGTCATATCTCCATCGTCAACACCACACTCATCCACCCTGTACTCCCGGTCATTGCAACTGCGGGTATCGAACGACATATCATTTTGCATTCTCCAACTCCGAGCGCTCCTTGGGCACCGGAGCTCCCGCCTACGCCCACCACCATGCGGCCGCTACCAAGCGGCGGGCCAAGCCCGACAGACCCGTCCGTCTTGCGGTTGCTGATGCGCCTGAGTACCATCACAGAAGTGGACGAATCAATGGGCGAGGATGCGCGCTCGATTGCATATTTCGATATGTTCGCCCCCACCTTATCTTCTTCACCGCCCTTTGTATGCTGACGCGCGTGCAGGATTTTGCAACGTGAGGGTACCCGAGATTTATTTTCACATCGACCACCGGCGATGCCATCTGATGACGACGATGCTGATGACGGCCATGATGTGGTGGATTCTTCAGACGAGGCGCAGGACGACGAGGATGAATCGTAGAGCGCGTGCAAACCCCGAGTTGACTGGCTTTATTTCTTATACTGTAATCTATCCCCGGGCCCTTAGGCGACACCGAGAAGATTGGCTAACTTACTGTATGTTATGGGCTGATATTGTACACCCCTTGTTTGAGTTAGACTCTCCGTTGTTATGTGATGCGGCTAGTAACCTATTATCGGTTCGACTATTCTATAATTCATGACATTGAGCGACTCTGAGCGACTCTGAGCTCTATGACCCGAAGTTCACATATGGTTCCTCATCTTGCGTCCTTTCCGTTCCTGCCTCTTCGACATGAAATTACGGCCGTTTTCATATACTACTACAACTTAAGTTACTAATCGATGCAGTAGACCTACACGTTACTGTTACTGTACAGTACTTCAGATTGTCGGATCAGAAAGGACTTCGACAAATTCATCACCCATCTCGTCAAAGCAGCCTGAGGTCTCCTCCTGTTCTAACCGAAGCCAAGAGGTGGTCCATATTCTCTTCCGGCTTGCATCTGTCCTCTTATGCTTCTCGTCGAAATTAATTAAACGCACCTAGATGTGAGTTCGTGCCGCGCTGCATGCCTTGACGCGGCCAGTTGGGTTGCACACACTTTGAACAAATTTGGACTTTCTCCGCTACGTAAGGCACCAGGTATACTTATTCAGAAATGCCAAGATCTCACTTCGAGTTCGCCTGCCTTCAGTTTCCAGTTGTCGCGCGGATTCCCCTACCTCTCCGCCCTAACTCGCCCGTTCTCGCAGTTTCCCTGTTTTAAATCCTGTGGGTCACCGGTATCTTTTAATCCCTTGCTCCCTCTGGCTCACGTTCTGGTGATTCTGTCGTCACCGTCCCTCGCCCCCGCTACAAGGTGGCCGGATTGCCGACGTGGCCCTTGTCTCCATCACCCTCGCCGTCTGTCCCTCGTGATTCAACTTTTTCCACCCAGCGCATGCCGTGCAATCACCAAGTAATCACCATCACCCTGCCACTCTTTTTTTTCGGACCGTGCGCGCGAACCTAGTCTCATGCCTGTATGTTTTTTTTCCCCCGATTTTCTACCCCTCGCCCAAGGCCCCCTTTGTCCCCACCCATATGTTATTTGTTCCGTTCCACTAGTTCCACCTTCCTGTCGCGTTCTGTGCCCGTTCCGATAACTTCGCACTTTTTTTTTTCACCTACTTATGCCACACCTACCCTCACCTCCTATCTTCTCCTTCTACGTACTTACTTGCCGTTCCGGAACCAGGCACTGCTTTCCTCCCCAGATATAACCCACCAATTCTCTCGAACTTTCTCTGGCACTGCTGCTGTGCCATCTCACCCATTCATTTATTTCGACCTGGGCGTGATCTATGTCAGGCTAATCGACAGTTAAACCTTCTTCGCAGGACCTTTTTCAATCAGTCCTAGCATTGGCGTCTTCAAGTTTTTGCCTCGTCCATCCACCTTTGTTAGCACCTACTCCTCTCGTCCTTGGCTTTTCCGAGTCCCACGAAAGTAAATAGAAAGAGAATACGTCCCACGGTCCCACTTTCCGAGTATTGTGTCAATTTGTGTGCAATGATGGATTACAATCGCCTTAGTCCCGCGAACATAACTCTGCTTTCACCACACTTCATTATTTTCTCCTGGTCTGAAATGGTGCTTTGGGGGTGCCAGAGGCCCCATTACGAAAATATGGCCATCTGGCATACCGCTTGTCCCCAGTGCGAGGGAAGTTTGGCCTGAGCGGGGTGCTAAGAACCTAATCGGCTTGCTCAGACTTTCACTGATATGTGTGTTGGCTTCGTTATGGAGGTAATAGTCCGCCAGTCCACGATACATGCGTGAAGCACAGATTGTCATGGTCATCACTGAAGAAAGGAAAAAAAAATCAGTGAAGTCACATATTTCTCTCGCGACGAGACACTTAACGTGCAGGGACTTGAAACATCTATCATATCGGGTGATTCGGGTCCGTTAGCTCTTATGTCCGAAATATTTCCTGATTACGTACGAGGTTCATGGCATCTGTGAAAACAGTCCTTTGGTTAATGCCAAATCTCGTCGTGTGAAAGAAATGCACACCATTCAGATTCAACAGAATGAAAACCTGGGGAAATCGGTCATCTAGATTATATTCATTTTGAAGACAACGTACTGTGATAAGTGCCTCTGCTAAAGTGACAATTATCATCCACGCCAAGCCCTACTCTCATAGTCAGCCTAGAAGATCGTCGCAGTGCATGCTATAGTATGCGAGATGAGAAAATGTTAACCTGGGTGTACAGAAGCCACCAGACGCCACCTCTTTGATGGGCATTTTCCCAGCGCAAGAGCCCGATGAGCATGAGTAAAAGAAGCGCCAAATCAGTGACGAAAGTGATGGGAATGTTGATTCTAGTTTCAGATGGATTCGTGATTTTGCAACAGCCTTCCGAGTCACTCCAAGCCGCATGAACAACAACTATACCTTATCACGGGTCACACGGGACTCAGGAAAGCCGAATGAAGAAATGAACACACTATGAATTAGGGAACCAGTATTGGCGAGCCACGCAATGGAAGCAATTGATATGGCAATCTTGTTTAGCCCCCATATCGCTGCACTGAGAGTGTTGTGTCAGTAAGGTGCAGAGAGGAGTTAGAGGACCGAGTCTCTACTCACATCCGCAGCACAATCAAGGCCGAGGCAGAAGCTAAGGAGAGATGCTGAAAATAACTACATGACCCCCAATATTAACACTGGCACGTAGTCGAGGAAATGTCCCATAATCTTACGAAGACAGAGATGGCATAGGCCTGGCAGCGGTAGAATTTAAGTCTTGTCATCTGACTCGGAGTCAACTGTGACAGGGCGAACCTGGCAGTTGATCTGGTTTGCTGAGTCGAATCCCACGAGTATAGTAATAACACAGAGCAGCGGGCACCATCTAGCCACTAAATAAAGCTGTATGTACCAGCCTGAGTTAGTCATTTCGCATCCCTGTCTGGGCTGTACGCAACTTACCAAAAATGACGAGCGAAACTTTCGCTTCCCCGTGAAGACAGAATACTCGAATCCAATGTTTATGACGAACTCCCAGCTTGCATAAGAAGAAATTTAATGGCTTTCATTAGATGAGAACAAGAATGACAGATCTCACAAGAGAATTCCCGACATGGCATGGCAAAGCTTGATGAGCGCGACTGTAACGCAAATGTAAATAGTTAGGAGTGTCGGAAGCCCAAGTGACGGACAATATTCTGCAGTGATAACAGCAGGACTTTTCCAGTCAGTCATGTTAAGGGGGAAACTATATCGGTGTGACAATACGAGGGGTCAGACAGGATGGACAGGACTGATGATCGAAGACCTGGGGGGGAATGCACGAAGTATTTTCAATATATATAGCGAACCTATAAAACACAGCAATTTCAATGCACCGAGTCGACTCGGAATAGCGAGATTCACACCATACCTCCCACCGAGCGTTGATCAAATCATCCTCCAAACGAGTGCTCATACAACTTCGTAGTCGCAAACTCACAGCCATATCATGAAGATCTAGACCCTCCCTTCCCCAGAACGGCAAGCTTCTCTTGCCCGGGCCAGGTCCTTCCATTCATTTGCGTTATTCAGCATCTTGAGGCTCCTCGTTAACGGCTTCCGAGATTTTACCACACCTTCGCCACATGATGCATCAGGATCAGGGAAAGGGGGCGCACGCCACGCACTTGATTATCACACAATTGGTTTCTAACTCCAACGTTCGGGATCACAATCCGCAACGTAGTCGTCCAACTGAATTTTATGGTAGTCCCTTTCTCTGGTTGTGTTGCAATTATCGACTTATGAAAACCCGATAACTTAAAAGGTAATCAGCTTGATAATCGGAAGCAATCGAACGACTATTGATCCGGCTTCTCACATCGCTCTTGGTAGCTTGATAGCTATCCAAGTTACCATCTCAACATCTTCATCCACATGATCTCCTTGGTGATCCCACAAGCAACCTTCACAGCTTCGTGACTAGACCAAGGGGGGGGGGCCGGGCCTTGGTGACCACGACAACATTGGCAATGGCAACTATGACAGCAGTCGGGCAACCGCGAGGTAATCACGACGGCGATGAGCACAATTACCATGGGGCGACAACGACAGCGGTCATTGAGTATTACAGTAGTAACTTACAGTATCAATCTTATGTTTTTATTTATGTTTTTATTTTTATGAATTTCTATATTCGGATGGAATTTACTTTTTGGGGGATACGGGGTCTTAAGTTCTCCGAGTCCGCGCTTCAGTTCCAGTTGTCGTGCAGATTCCCCTACCTCCCGCCCTAACTCGCCCGTTCTCGCAGTTTCCCTGTTTCAATCTTGTGGGTATCTTTCTAATCCATTGCTCCCTCTGGCTCACATTCTGGTGATTCTGTCGTCGCCGTCCCTCGCCCCCGCTACAAGGTGGCCGGATTGCCGACATGGCCCTTGTCTCCATCACCCTCGCCGTCTGTCCTTCGTGTCGACATTTATTCACATTGTCGTCGCTTTTTCCACCCAGCGCATGCCATGCAATCACCATCGCCCTGCCACTCTTTTTTTTGGTCCGTACCTAGTCTCATGCCTGTATGTTTTTTTCTTCCCGATTTTCTACCCCTCGCCCACGGCCCCCTTTGTCCTCACTATATGTTATTTGTCCCGTTTCACTAGTTCCACCTCCTTGTCACGTTCTGTGCCCATTCCGATAGCTTCGCACTTCTTTTTTCCACCTACTTATGCCACGCCTACCCCCCCTCTCCTACCTTCCCATTCTGCGTATTCACTTGCCGTCCGGAACCAGGCACTGCTTTCCTCCCCAGATATAATCCACCAATTCTCTCGAACTTTATCTGGCACTGCTACTGTGCCATCTCGCCCATACATTTATTTCGACCTAGGCGTGATCCATGTCAGGCTAATCGAGTCCAATCAAGGACAGTTGAACCTTCTTCGTAGGACCTTTTTCAATCAACCTAGCATTGCCGTCTTCAAGTTTTTGCCTCGTCCATCCGCCTTTGGTTCTAACGCCACTCATCAGACCCCATTCCGTGATTGTTGCCTCAGCAACTTCTATCGTTCTCCCTTCTCACTCTCGCATTTGTTCCCTCCCCCTAATCTGGGCTCGTCTACAGAATCTGCTCTACTTGTCAACTCATATGCATCCACGGTGACCCACTCAAGAATGACAGATCGGCACATCGGTCCACCTAAGCGGCGACATCGACGCCCATATGGCCTCCTCATACGCACATTGTAATGTAACCCGGCCAATGGCAGAGCTCCGGGCGATCGCATTACTTCTATTACCTATCATCCTCGATGACGTCTAGTGTTAGGCCGCGGATTCTACCTCTTCGACTGATCGAAGGGCTTCGTCCTGCTCATATTCCCCTTTCGGAGCGAGGGTCGCCTCGGCTTGAACTCTCCCAACTTTGCAATGTCACACGTCATATATAGTTGGTCCGATAGGATTTCACCTGACTCGTTTAACAGCGGTCAGAGGTGATTGGCGGATCCGTTTGGAGAAGGCGCAGACCCAGATGGAGAGGTGTACTCAGGACTCAGATTGACGCGGGAACGAGGTCGTGTCTACTGCGTGTTTGTAGATATTTATCTACATTTTAAATGGTAAATCGTTAATAGAAAGCAACATACGGTGGCGTGGTGTTGTTCGTGCGTGTGTGTTGTCTAGAAGGGTCCCTTTCACTAAGGGTGAAGGAGCAAGTTGTTGGGAGCGAGGTCGGGGAATATGTAGTGCGAACCATGGCAAATGAACCATCGATTTCAAAGTTGTTCTGACCTCAAGGTCGAGAGCCCTCATTGTGTTCGTGTTCTCGCATTCATTAATATATAGTATGTTCCCAATACTGCGGTATACTCTATATATTGGAGCACGGGATACCGTGAAATCAGAACAAAAAAACTACGTGCATCGCACATCTACACCTATCCCATTTGAGGTTGAGTGGCTTTCCCGAGTCCCACGTCCCACTTTCCGAGTATTGTGTCAATTGTGTGCAATAGATCACAATCGCATTAGTCCCACGAATATAACTCTACTTTCACCACACTTCATCCTTTTCTCCTGGTCTGAAATGTTGTTTTGGTGATGCCAGAGGTTCCATTACGAAACATGGCCGTCTGGCATATCGCTTGTCCCCAGTGCGAGGGAAGTTTGGCTTGAGCGGGGTGCTGAGAACCCAATCGGCTTGCTCAGACTTTCACAGATATGTACGTTGGCTTCGTTGTGGAAGGTAATAGTCCGCCAGTCCACGGATACATGCGTGAAGCACAGATTGTCATGGTCATCACTGAAGAAAGGAAAAAAATCAGCGAAGTCACATATTTCTCTCGCGACGAGACACTTAACGTGCAGGGACCATAAACATCTATCATATCGGGTGATTCGGGATCCGTCAGCTCTTTGTCCCGAAATATTTTCTGATGACGTACGAGGTTCATGGCATCTGTGAGAACAGTCCTTTGGTCAATGCCAAATCTC
The DNA here is from genome assembly GCA_024734325.1 of Lactarius hatsudake. Taxonomy (NCBI): domain Eukaryota; kingdom Fungi; phylum Basidiomycota; class Agaricomycetes; order Russulales; family Russulaceae; genus Lactarius; species Lactarius hatsudake. Next base: position 947,581 of record JANSJP010000005.1, on the reverse strand, counting down.
GTCATGTGAAAGAAATGCACACCATTCAGATTCAACAGAATGAAAACCTGGGGAAATCGATCATCTAGATTATATTCATTTGATTTTGAAGACAACGTACCTGTGATAAGTGCCTCTGCTAAAGTGACAATTATCATCCACGCCAAGCCCTGTTCTCGTGGTCAGTCTAGAAGATCACCGCAATGCATGCTATAGTATGCGAGATGAGAAAATGTTAACCTGGGTGTACAGAAGCCACCAGATGCCACCTCTGTGATGGGCATATTCCCAGCGCAAGAGTCCGATGAGCATGAGTACAAGAAGCACCACATCAGTGACGAGAGTGACAGGAATGTTGATTTTAGTTTCAGATGGATTCGTGATTTTGCAACAGCCTTCCGAGTCACTCCAAGCCGCATGAACAACAACTACACCTTATCGCCGGTCATATGTTCGAAATATCGGGAAAGCCGAATGAAGAAATGAACACACTATGAATTAGGGTACCAGTATTGGCGAGCCACGCAATGGAAGCAATTGATGTGGCAATCTTGTTTAGCCCCCATATCGCTACACTGAGAGTGTTGTGTCAGTAAGGTGCAGAGGAGTTAGAGGACCGAGTCTCTACTCACACACGCAGCACAATCAGGGCCGAGGCAGAGGCTATGGAAACATGTGCAAACAACTACATGGCCCCCAATATTAACACTGGCACGTAATCGAGGAAATGTCCCATAATCTCACGAAGACAGAGATACCATAGGCCTGGCAGTGGGTAGAATTTAAGTCTCGTCATCTGAGTCAACTGTAACAGGGCGAACCTGGCAGTTGATCTGGTTTACTGAGTCGAATCCCACGAGTATAGTAATAACACAGAACAGCGGGCACCATCTAGCCCCTAAATAAAGCTGTATGTACCAGCCTGAAGTTAGTCATTTCGCATCCCTGTCTTGGCTGTACGCAACTTACCAAAAATGACGAGCGAAACTTTCGCTTCCCCGTGAAGACTGAATACTCGAATCCAATGTTCGTGACAAACTCCCAGCTTGCATATGAAGAAATTTAACTGGCTTTCATTAGATGAGAACAAGAATGACAGATCTCACAAGAGAATTCCCGACATGGCATGGCAAAGCTTGATGAGCGCGACTGTAACGCAAATGTAAATAGTTAGGCCCGGGAATATCGGAGACCCAAGTGACGGACAATATTCTGCAGCGATAACAGCAGGACTTTTCCAGTCAGTCATGTCAAAGGGGAGACAGTAAGGGGAGACAGTATCGGCACGACAATACGAGGGGTCAGACAGGATGGACAAGACTGATGATTGAAGGCCTGGGGATGATGAAGTAGTTTCAATACTCACTGGCCGGCGGGCGGCGCATCAGCAAGACCGAAAACCGCTAGTGGAACTAGGGATAGTTCCGCTAGTGCTCTACATTTGACCTAGGGATTGGCGACTCAATGGCGAGTCTGCCGACGCTAGATACACTGGCTATCATAGTTCCTGTCCCTGGCTAGCACTAGTTCTTGTTCCCACACTAGTTCTTGGGGGTTTATTTTGAACCGATTTATTCCGCGGCAGTACATAGTACAGTACAACCTACAGAGTGAAATTTATAGAACACAAGTAACGTAAGCTGAGCCTCACATGCGGTCGAGTCGTAAATATTCTGAGACATAGTCCAAGAACAGAAGGGCACCTTCCAAGGAAGCCGGTATAAGGGGGCGAGCGCTAGTAAATAATGCGGGAGGTCTGAGACAGATTGAGACTTGAGTCTTGAGTACTTGAGTAACCAAGAGACGACTTAGGTACGCGGCAGGGTCTTCCGGAGTGCGGTCCAGACTCCAGCGCTGCTTCATCATCCATAGTAAGCCGGGGACCGGGGTTGCGCCCCGGCCTCCGGTCTTCTTCGCAAGCCGCTAGCGTTCGGGAGTTGTAGTCGCACGCCACCTCTTTCTCCCTGGCGAAAAAGGTCACATGCGACCTCGGCCGCTCCCTCTTTCGCCGCCAGACGGGCTCTCATGTCGACCTCTAGCTTTAATTATCACGTGCTCTCATGACCAGTCCTTGTCGTCATTCAGGTGGAGTTCATAAGCCCTGGGGGCTTAGTGAGCACCACCTCCTGATACGCGGCGAACTCAGTATGGACGCGAGCCTCTCTTTTGACTAAGCTTTTGACTAAGCTTGCGCGCTCGGGCTACACCTGACCGAGGATTAGAAACGAGCAGGTATAAGACGGGCACGACAGCTACAGAGCCAACAAAGCAAAGATGTCAAAACTCATACTCGTACTCGGAGCGACAGGTGCTCAAGGCCGCGCAGTGGTCAACAGCTTGCTCGCACCCTCGGAAGACGGCACCACGTCACCTTATGCCTGTCCGGGCGCTCTCACGTGACCCGGAGAGTAAGCAAGCGCTCAGTCTGCGCGAACAGGGCGTCCAAGTCTTCAGGGGTAGGTCACCATGTGTCAGTGCGTGAGGGCGAGGCTCAACGGATTGCATACAGGTGACACAAGTGATTTAGCGTCCGTGGCTGCAGCGCTCGATGGCGTGTACGGTGCTTGGATCAATATCGACGGGTTTACCGTCGGCGAGCAACGCGAGATCTACGCTGGGTTGCGCATCTTTGAGCTCGCGAAGCAGACAAAGTCTCTGCGCCACTACGTTTGGAGTGGCCTGGACTACAATTTGAAGGTGAGTACCGGCGATTCGTCGTATTTCACACCCGAGTACTGAATCACCCGTTTCATGGTACAGAAAGGAGGGTACGACCAGAAGTACAGGTGTGAACACCTCGATGCAAAGGGCCGCGTTTCCGAGTGGCTTTTCCAGCAGCCATCTGTCGTTAGCGACACGGACCTTTCGTGGTCCGTGGTGACCACCGGACCTTACATGGATATGCTACACATTGTGGGTTGTACCGAACACGAGACGCAGAGAGAACACGCACTCACGACTTAATTTCTCGCAGGATACACTGGGCCCCGTCCAGCGCGAGGACGGCACGTTCGTGTTCAACGCCCCCATCGGCGACGGGCACATGCCCATGATCGCGCTCGCGGACATCGGCTTCTTCGCTCGGTACACGTTCGACCACCGCGCCGAGACGTCCGGAAAGAATCTGGAGGTCGCGAGCGAGTGTGTCGGCTGGGAGCACCTCGTCGCGACGTTCACCAAAGTGACGGGGCGCAAGGCCGTGTACAACCGCGAGACGGTCGAAGAATGGATCTCACTCATGGAGGGCGCCGAACAGCCGGTGGCGGTCGAGGGTGCACCGGGCTCGACTTCTTGGGCGGAGAACTTCACCGGCTGGTGGAACGGCTACCGAGATGACTTGGACAAACGCGACATGGACTGGATCCGGAAGATAAACCCCAACGGGTACACACTGGAGAGGTGGATGACCGAAAATAAATACGACGGCACGCTCCACAAGGACCCCGTTTTAAAGATTGTGGCAGATGGGAAGTCAGTGCGCACGAGAAAGGCGTAGTCGTGGTCTCCGGGCTAGGGCTGCATGCCCGCCCTACTGGCCCTGCTGTATGGTCACTGGTTTCGTATTAGGTTATGTCCTTACGTTTGGTCCTGGTACGGTTTGGTTTAAAGTTATAACATCTATTTGGCTACGGTACCATCGGTACGAATCAGCTTCACGGCTTCATTTCGCAGAGCTAAAGGCGATTAATTCGCTTAAACCTTTACAAACGGCTGCATTGGTTTCTGACATGATCTATCAGACCTCGATTATTCGCGCGGTCGGAGGTACCACAGTGACAAAGATGTACACGCATAGATAATCATTCACCATAGATTCATGACAATTTGCCAGCAGCTACGTCTACATACAAATGCCTGGCGACACTGGTAACAATCACAAATACAATTTGGAGTACTTGGAGTACTTCTCTTCGCCTCTTGGTTTCTGAGGTCGTTCGCCAATCGACCTCCTTACTCCTTCACATCGTACGCAACTCGGCCGCCGATCCACGCGTATGGATAGTTACGTTGATACCAATTGCGCAGCGTGCGACGTTCCGCTATACGTGGTATCGTCGCATACGACCCCCCAAGCTTTGTAACCAGCGCCGTGAGCAGGGTGCTGGGCAAATCGATGGCTAAAAACGAATCCACGTACCACGACATTATGATGGGTGTCAAAAAAGTCCGTCGAGTATCCGGGGTATAGCGTGGATGTCTCGAATCCTTCATATTTGTCAAACACCGTCGACGTCCACTCCCACACCCCACCATTGTGCCCCTGCCCCCCACCTTCTCCGCCCGTCGTCGCGCTGCATGTCCCACCCCAGACGTCAGGACACCCATACTAAGATATAAAAATAGATGGGAGAGATGCTCACGGAACAGGGGTGCCAGTTGCGGAACCCGATGTTTCGTCCACCTTCGTATCCACTCTCGAACTTGTCGTAGAAGAGTCGGAGTTCAGGGCTCGGTGGGCAAGCGACCACCACGAACGGTAGCGTAGGCGGAAAGACTATTGTAGTCAGTGACGACAGGCCAGAGATGTGCAATCTTCATCGGAACTGGCCCATAGAGAGTGCGGACCTATATGCAATTGCGTGTAACGTAAGCGACCTGACCTTGCGAAGGCGCTAAAGTTGAGGGCGAATCGCCTACCATGGTGTTGTCACCGTCCATAACCCAAGACTTGGGCATCGACACCTCCCCTCCAGCCTCTTTCCAAAACTCGTAGAACTGCCCGTTGGTCACAGGGCGCCACTCGATCCGGAACTTGCCAACTTCCTCCTTGTGTCGTGGGTGCTCGTTGTCCCATCCCAACTCATGGTCCTTCACTTCGAGCGATCCATCGTCGGCCTCCGAGTCGTCATGGCCAAGCTCAATTGTTGCAGGGTCCAAGTGCGACAGTGGAATTGGAAGGGGTCGGGGCCCCGTTCCAGGCATCAGCGAGGGATTCCCAAGCAGGGGTAGCAAACCCGCTCGCGGACGGTGGAATAGTGCCCGTCCCCGCGCGTTGCAGGAGCATATAGAGCAGGGTCTGCGAATACCGGTTGGACCAACTCAAGGCGGAGGTGAGAAATCCTGACCTCAGCGTGGAGACCTTCGTGTTCGAGTCCCATGAACAGCACACGTGCCACCTTCCGCGTCAACGGACGCCGTCCAGACTCCAATTCTGCGAAAAGATTCGCCAAACGAGCACGCACGCGCTTCTGAAATTCCAGTATGCTCGCGAATGATGGCCAGTCCTCGTCTTTCTGAGGAACCTCCGAGTGCGGCTGTAATTTCTCATGAGAGCCCGGAACTCTGCACAGCAAATGGCCACGTACGTGACACTCAGTAGGATCGTCTACATTCGGATCAATCCCACGTTCGAAGATGTTCTGCGTGGTGGTACATGAGGGGAAATCGTCAAAGGTTATGTGGGAATCGGACGGACCTTGAAGTACTCAGGTTCAGTATGAGGTTCGCCCAAGAGCCTCGAGAGATGGATGTCAAGGAACGTCGGAATGTGGCCGGTATAGAACAGGCAAATGTGCCTCAAATCGATTGGTTTCTCGAACATCATCGACTCCGGAATCATCTTTTGTGTGATAAAATCCCATGCCGCCCACATCTCTTCGAAGTCCCGAAGATCCGGGATGCCAAACGGTGTATTCGATAGCACCGAAGCCGGAGACTGCAGGAGTCGAAAGTTGAATGGTGGTCGTTCGAGAAGCCAAAGCGAATAACCCGAGTCGGCATCGGTCCAGCATCTCAACGGGCGTAAATTGGCTTCCGTGAAGAGCCTGTGGGCGTCCCTTTCAGCGTACTGGGGTACAAAAGGCGGTGCCTGTGAGTCCGGATGCGGATCGAGATAAATTAATAAAGCAAACCTTTAGAGAGTGTTCGACATGCACAAGCTCGTCCGCAAGGAACGCAAACTCTGTTTGGGTTTGCGGATCACGCACCGTTTGGGCGGCGCGTGAACGATAGTACGCCTCATGGCGACCTAGTCCACAATAAATCGACAGCTGTCAGCCACCTTACGGAAGTCGACCCAGGAAGTAACGACTGACGTTCGTTCGCATTATAGCGGCCAACGTACTCCCAACTCTCCGGTGCGAAAAGGCTTTCATCTCCCAATGCCCTTCCAGCACCTTTAAGCCCATTGAGAATGAAGCGCCGCGTGATGCCCGCCTGATCATTGTACGCGCGTTCGATGCGAGGGCCGTCGGTCCCATGATCAAGGCCAAGGAGTAATGTGTCACCCTTTCCCTGCAGCGTAATGGAAGTGCCTTTAGGAACGCGGCATCTTCCCCCCGAGAGAAGTTTCCGAGTGAGGAACCCAAAAACAAAATGTGTAACGGTGTCTCGAGGCCCGCCGAGTCTGGAGTCGAGAGTGATGTCTCGACCGAGCCCCGCTCCGATGAGGACGGCGTCGATGGTTGAGTGGCGGCGCTATCAGCGCTCAAGGAACGAACACGGGCCACCGCCGCCACGGCGGTATTGCGACCCCGCAATCCACCTTCCTCCACAAACTTGAGTCCACCTTCATACGTACCCCAAAGCCCGCGCGCGTCGACTTTGTCTTGCATCTCGGGCCCAACGGGCGACTCCGCTAGTTGATCGAGGGTACGTCCGAGTTCGCGTTGCTCGAGGTCGAGCGCATAATAGGTGATAGGTGCAGGAGACATTTTCTCGGGCACTAACTTTGAGAGTGCAGAAAGGATGTGGGATGTCTTGCGTAAAGCACTGTTTTATACCAAACGCAAATCGGCGTCAGCGAAAACAATTGAAAATGGATGGAAATAATGGGGATGAGAATGAGATGGTTTCCCGTGCATGTTCGCGCTTATCGTGAAATATATGAAACCATGGAGATGGCGCAGAACCAACTATGGCATCACTTTCGCAGAACCCTCTAGCACCTCAGTGGCAGGGTGAGAAATAAAATAAATTGATAAGGGAGGTCACGGGAGTAAAGGATGAACACCGAAGCGTACTATCAGTAAAACCATAAATATAAGGACTCACCCAGCGCCGAGCTCGAGCACAACGCTCTCGACATGGTCCATGGCCATCACATTCAGGGTCGATTGTGCATGATTTGAACAATCTCGTTTGCGTGACTCTTGAGAAGGTTTTCTTCAGCAGAGAACAAGTAATACTCGTCGGCATGAACGGTAATTTCGTCAGTAAATGCGGAGGCCCTCCTCATCATAAAGTAGAAGCGTTGGAAGAGTCTTTTGACCACTGGGCCGCAAGAGACCTTTGGTGACATCATCACGGATGTTGGCTTCACCATTGGAAGCCTTGTCGCTCAGGCGTACGTCAATGATACGCGCAGACATGGTGATAGAGGAGTTTGCAATTGCCGTAGTGGACTTGGTGTTTTATAAATGATGGACAGAGACTGCCGGGCCGAAACGACTGACTTGGATCCGCAAGCGAGTTCGGCCGTCGTGTCATAAACCAAATACACAGGAAAAGCGATGTATGCTGAGCCGCTGAGCGGATCGGGACTTGAGAACTTCTGTCTGGACAGAACGTGACGAAGAGTGCGCATTCTGGCCAAGCACGTGCGATTCTAGGGTGGTAGGAACGTACAAAAAAAACGCATGTGTTTGGAGTAGAAGATCTGATGCCCCAATCCAAATAGTATCCACATTGCTCCCTGATGATCCGAGAATGGAAGCCGAATTGAATATAGCTAGCGGGGTGTTGAGATGGAAAGGGGGGTCAGGGTGGGCACATTGGGGGAATGGGGTCGAAGGCGCTGAGTAAAATCTTGCTCAGGTCTCTGTCTTATATTCCTTTCTCCTTGCACAACGATTGCGCAATCGATGCGCAATTCGAAGGAACACCGTGACGCACGTCGCCTCGCATTCAGTTGGTCACGAGGAGGCCAGTCAGGCGCTCTCCCCACTGATATGGTCATGTCCCCCAAACTGTCCACCTTCCTTCTATCGTATTTCCCACTATGGCTGCACCTAAGGACTTGTCGACTCTAAACGTTAGTGCAGTATACGTTATGGTCAGATGTCTGTTTTTATATTTTTCTGGTGCTTCCGTTCTTACCGTTCAGTAGAACAAGGAGCTAAGCGATGATACCGATGGAATCCTGAGTATGCAAGGCGTCAGCTGGATCAATCGCACTGCTATCAGCTACGGTATCATCACCCTTTACGTCAAACACTACAAGGACGAGAACGGGATCGAACATGTCGACACGGATCAAACTCTCACAGGCATTTCTGGGACCACCGAGTTGCGAGTCCTGGATTGGACAACTAGGGAACATTATGATTATTTGTTTGGTCATGTCGTCGGCAAATCCAGAAGGCGTAACGTGGAGGACATCGAGGATGACTGTTTGAAGCGTGGTTGGCTGCCTGACACGGTGGAACATGGTGTCATCGCCTCGCGGATTGAGAGCGACACTAAGAAGAGCGCGTACAGCTGGACCTCGGACGAGGTGTGTTGTGTCTCAACCTTGATTTCGAACCAGGGGTCATTAATAAATACTGCCACTATAGGTATGGGGCTTTGAAGAAGTCAAGGAAGAAAGGCGCTACACGAGACACATTAAATTTACCGAAAAACCTGGCGGTAAAGTTGTCGAAGCCCGTGTTGTGTATGATTACTGTGAGTTGGATACCCTGGGTGTTAGGTGTGAAGGTCTAATCACCTTTCTCAGACTCTTCGTACAGTTCCCCTGATGATACCACAGCTGCAACTGAGTAGTGTAGGGATGTACTGCGTTGATTATGTAATAACATACTTGAGTCACCTCCACACCACGACGATGCTCAGCGAAAAGGCCAAGGGTAAGCAGCGTGCCGATCCCATTGCTGAAGATGTACCCGAACATGGCGGTTCGACCCCACACGAGTTAATGGTACGCTTCACCGAAGGTGTCCAAGACCTCCTCTTGCGCCTTACCGAGCACGACTCGGTGCACGACGTCAAACTCAAAGTACGCCCCATTCCCGTATATATGTGCACGTCGTTCCAACCTATCGGGAACACCTTAGATCCGCGAAGCGCGCCCTCAGCTACAGCGCCGCCGCCTGCGCCTCATACACGCTGGGCGCCTGCTCACTGACAGCACGCAGCTGGCGTCGTGGCTCGGCACGCTCGAGGAGCGCCAGCAGCGCGCCGCCGCAAAAGACAAAGACGGCGCCGACTCGTCGATAGTACCGGCTATGCCTGGTCCCGCGGGGCCCTGGCTGCTGCAATGCTCCGTCGGGCCACAGCTCTCCGAAGGCGACGACGACGACGACGCACAGGCCCAGGTACGCCTCCGCCGTCCCCCCATTTCATTTTTCATGGCTGACTGGTTGCACACAGGAGGCACAGATCAAGCCTCTGCGCGGCTTTGATCGCCTCACCTCTGCAGGCTTCTCGGAAGAGGACATCCTCAATATTCGGAGACAGTTCCACTCGCGCTCCGTTGCGGACTACCTCTCCACGGCCGAGTTCCCAACCGAAGAAGAATGTGTGTGTCTCCTTTGTCCGCTTTCTAACTCCCACTATAACCGCCAATACAGACGAGGAGCACGCGCGCGCGCTAGAGGAGCAATGGATCGACGGTCCTCGGCGGGGGCGGAGGTGCGGGCGGCGGGTCGGCCGAGAGCGATTCTCGCGCGCGAGCGGTGCTCAATGGCATCATCATCGGTTTCTTCTTCCCGCTCCTCCCCTTCTTTTTCTTGCGCGCGCCAAAGCCCGCCGCTTTCTGGGAGAGTGGGCACGCTCTTGATACGCCGGAGAGCACCGTGTTTTCGTACGCCCCTTCCCCCTCCCTCTTGAAGCTGATGATGTTCACGCGCGGTGCAGGCGGCGCATGCAGATGGGCCTGGTTGTGGGTTTTATACTGAACATCATTTTTGGCATGTGGCGATACCTTTGGGGCACATACTGAATACGGTAGTCTCTTGACGATCTTTGGACTCTTCTCACTAGTGTCATTTTCATTCATGCTCTTTTAATGCTAGACCCTCCGCAGAGCTTCATTCAGAAAGGTATCCAGTTTGTCTCATTCGAGCAGGACTTTCAAGCAGGACGACTATGCAATGTGAGTGGTACATCGTACATCTGTTCCTCAAGTATAGCACACGCAACACGACAAAAAATATCACGCCACACAACAATAACGGTACAGATCGCCAGCTGATCTCATGCGTGCACGTGTGCACGAGGTGCATCACGCAGGTAGATTCTCCTTTCCCTCTAGTATCCCCCGCGTCGGGCTCTCGACGTGCTTGCCCGTGTTCTGCACGCGCTTCGGACTACTACTGCCAAGCGCGCGGTCCGCCTCGAAGCTCTCATCGTCGAAGGACAGCCCGCCCACGGCGTCCCACTTCTCCTCGAGCAGGCTCGGCTCAGGCACGCAGGCCGGCGAGGTCCATACGCAGGGGCGATTCGGCGATGGGCGGCAGGCGCGCGAGGGACGATTTGGTCGCTGCCAGCGCGCGGCGGCGTACCAACACCGCCCACTAGACTCGACAGCGACCCCGAGGACGAGAGCCCCGCGGTGAGCGAGTCGAACTTGGTCACAAACGCCGCGAGCGCGCGGCCGTTCATCCTCCAGCTGCTTGCCGTGCCTATAAAAAAGTATTCACGCAAAAGCCGATTCGTCGGCCCACAGCAGACTTGTGAATGAGGGGGTGGACGTGCGGACCTTTTTCTCCTTCTCGAGTCCCCGCGCGAGCTCTGCGGCCCACGCGTCTGCTTCCTTGCGCTTCGCCTCTTCGGCCGCGAGACGCGCGCCCCATTCGCGCTCGACGTCCTCGCGCACGGCGCGCAGCGGTGCGCCGAGGTTGTCCTCGTAGCCCTTGATGACCATCTCGAGCTCGCGGATGTTGCGTGCTTGCTCGCCGAGCAGGCGGTCCTTCTCGCTTTCTGGCGCGTCGGGGGGCAGCTCGGGGCGTGCCTGGAGTGCCGCTTCGAGCGCGAGGATCTGCGTCCCCTGGGACTCGATTTCGCGGCGTGCGGAGAGGAGCTCTTGTTGAAGCTGGGTGTGTATGTGTGTGAGAGTGAACGGGGACAGGAGGAGGTAGAGCGCACTTGGTACGGTGTCATGTCAAAGTCGACCTTGGAGGGACTCGCCGGACGAGACTCGTCCCCACGGTTCTCGTCGACTGTTTGGCTTGTGAGGATGAGGTTGGTGAGCTGCTTGATGCGCGCGTTGAGGTCTTTCATCGCCTTGCTCTCGTCCAGTTGCTGCACATCCCAGTCAGGCTTCAAAACGCAAGACGACGACGCAGGGGGTCACCTCGCGTGCGGAGAGGCGCCGGGTCTTCTCTGGAGCCCCTGCATCCTTCTCCTTCTCTGAAAGGCGCTTCTTGAGCTCCTCGATTTCTTGTCGATAGCGTTCGAGGAGCGCATCGGTGTCGACTATTTCTTTCTTCTTCGCGTTCAGTTGTACTTTCTTGATGCGTTGAGCGAATAGCAGCGTGCTCGTTGATTCGCCGACGGCATTGATATCTGGGTTGAGTGTGCAGATTACCGAGATACGAGCGTCGCCGGACAGTGACGGTTGAAGCATGCGCGTGAGTTTGGAGTTGCGAAATGGTACGTGATCGCTTTTAACCCGACGTCAGCAGGAACATCGAGCCAAAGAGGGGGGTAATTTACTTCTTCCCTTTCGACGCGTTTTCGGCAAGCGTCGCGATCACGCTCCCGAGCGTGAGCAAGCTGGACAGCGGCATCGTAAAAACCAGCGATCAAGGCCAACGAACCGCGCACCTCGTGTTGATGAACTTTCCTTCCCGCGTGCCGCTCCTTGTCCGAAGTCGCCTTCTCCGACCCCGCCAGGTCAATCAGGCTGAGCACGCTCGTCTGCACGCTGCGTCCTCCGATCGATTGCAGCCTTGGCCCACCGGGCGTTGGCGGACGCGACGGCAAGCCCGGTGTCTGTCGGCCGCCCCCGCTGGTGTCGCCCCGTTCCCGACTTTCGATCACCACACGGAACACGCTGTGGCTGCGACTGCTCCGGTCGTTCCAGTCGGTGCTCGCCGTGCGCCGCGCGGCCCATCCACGCGCAATCACCGCACGTACGCCCGCGAGGCTGGTCACTACCTCCTCGCGGAGGGGCGCTAGCCATACGTTGGCCCCACTGCCCTGCAATTGCACCGGAGGGGCCGAGGAGGGCGCGAGGAGGTCGTGGATCGTCTCGTTGTATATTTCAAGATAGGAGCAGCGTAGTAGATATTCGCGCGCTGGTGTGCGGCGGATACATGCGAAAACGTCTTTCATGGCACGCGGGATGATTCCGGGCTGGTCGTCGTCACCGGACTGCGGAAATGCGTCAGAACAGAATACACACGGTGGACGATGGGACAGACAGACCAGAGTGAAGGTCTTTCCGCTGGCCGTTTGGCCATACGCAAAGACGACGGCATTGTAGCCGTCCATAGCGGCACACACGTGGTTACGCGCGACGGCATTGTATACGGACTTGTTATCCGAACCGGTCAAGATCTCATCAAAGTTGAAGATAGGAGGAGAGGTGGCGGCGCTGCGGTGGTGCTGGGGCAGGAGCTTGATCGACTTTGTGTTCGCTTGTGCCTCCCATGCGGTGGAAGCATCCGACGGTCGCACGCGAATAGAGACGAGGACTTTGTCGTCTTTATTGCCGTTCGCAGCGGTGGTGCGGAGGAAGTTCTCGTCCACCTCGCCAGAGATGTCACCCGGTTCGACAGTTTCCCAGTCTACGAGAACGTCCTCCGGATCGACTCTGCTAACATCCATCTCGCTGCGATCGTCCCGGAGTGGGTCATCCTCTCCTTGTCGCGGTGTGCCAGGAGTCTTGGGTCTTAACGGATCGCGTTTCGTCGGCGTTCCTGGAGCAGGGGGAGCAGCAGCGGCAGGGGGTTTTATTTTTACGGTCGTTCGAGTACGGGCTTCTGAAGAAAGAGCGGCTCTGAATTTCTTGGCAGATGCGAATGGATTCAATGGCGTCGAAGAGCGGGAGGACTCAGATGAACTCGAGATAGAGATACGTCTGGATGCGAATAACGAGGTGGGTTTCAAGAGACGCTTTGGTGCTTGTGTCTCTGTTGAGGCCATGGCTGCTGAAGAAGAATTGTCAGAACGGTTGTCAGTGGTCCCCTCCGAGTCCGAGTCGCACCCAGACTGGCATTCGCGGTCAGTCGCGCTCGCGATCTTCAACCGTGCGAACCGCGACTAGACCACGTGATCGCATCTCGTTGTGGGTCATGCACTGGGCAAGGGCAGGTAGCGCCCAATACCCACTACAGCTGTGATCTACCACACATAAATATGTGCTTGCGACTGCTTAGTGCCGTTCACTAGTCATTTCTCCGTTCACAATCATGCAAATTTTCGTAAAGACTTTAACTGGAAAGACCATGGCACTTGACATGATGCCCTCCAGCACTGTCAACGACGTCAAGGCTCAGATTGATGCCATGTGAGGTTTTTTTTTTCTTCTCTTCGCACGCCCGAAATTGGAGCTCTGACCTCACGTAGCAATAACCCAGGCCGTCAACGTCTTGTCTACGACAGCTGCACTAATCGCTCCTATGATCCAATCCGTCTCATCTATGGCGGGAAGGAGCTCGAAAATGCAAAGTCCCTTTTGGATTACAGTATTGGCCAAGAAAGCATCCTCCATCTCGGTGAGCCTGAGTGAATCCCTCTAGAGGCTTTCTGACGACTAGTGCAATCCAACGCCTGTCTGGGGCATGAGCGGGTTGTTCCCGTGGGCGTCATCACGACTCATGGCGTCGCATGATTCTCCGGAAAGTAGCTCGGGGCAGACATTAGCCTCGGTGATCTCGAAATAATACTCCAACACGTGTACTATACCATGTACCATACGACATAAGCACCGCGCCAATTCCCTATTTGAACAAACGAATATACCTCTCGGGACTACAACTATGCCCCTCTCTTGCGCACTGACAATCTTCAGAACAGGATCCTTGATCATCCACCTCTTCAATCTTCACTGTGTACCCTCTGGGGTTTATAAGTTCAAACGCTTTGGCTCTGCAACCATAAATACAGTAGCTGGTTTTTACCGTAGATTACAGTATTAATAGATGTTGTTGTATGGTATGGTAGCCAAACCATGGCCGTACCATGACCAAAAGTAAGGACCTCATCACCCCTCACGATACGGAACCTGTCACTGTGCCGGAGGATCCGTAGACCGCATTATACGTCACAACACGCAATCCTAGGGTGCTACAACTACGCCCTTCTCTTACGCAGTGACTTTCCGTCTGCTACAATCTTCAAAACCGGATCCTTGAAGAGCGTACCGTCGTATTTATTTTCGATCATCCACTTCTCCAATGTGTATCCGTTGGGGTTTATCTTCCGGATCCAGTCTATGTCGCGTTTGTTCACATCGTCTTTGAAGGCATTCCACCAACCGGTGAAGTTCTCCGCCCAAGAAGTCGAGCCCGGTGCTCCCTCGGCCGCGACTGGCTTTTCGGCGTTCTCCGTGTGTGAGAGCCATTCTTCGACCGTCTCGCGGTTGTACACGGCCTTGTGCCCCGTCACCTTGGTGAACGTCGCGACGAGGTGCTCCCAGCCGACCCACTCGCTCGCGATCTCCAAGTTCTTTCCGGACGTCTCGGCGCGGTGGTCGAATGCGTACCGAGCGAAGAAGCCGATGTCCGCGAGCGCAACCATGGGGATGTGCCCGTCGCCGATGGGGGCGTTGAACACGAATGTGCCGTCCTTGCGCTGGACGGGGCCCAGTATACCCTGAGAGAATAGGTCGTCGTGAGTGCGTTTCTCAAGTTCGGGCACAGTTTCACCACCCACAATTTGCAGCATATCCATGTAGGGCCCGGATGTCACCACCGACCAGGAAAGGTCTGTGTCGCTGACCACAGATGGTTGCTGGGCGAGCCACTCGGCAACGCGGCCCTTTGCATCGTAGTGTTCACACCTATACTTCTGGTCATACCCTCCTTTCTGCACCATGATTCAGTACTCAAGCGTGACATACGACGAGTCGCCGGAACTCACCTTCAAATTGTAGTCTAGGCTACTCCAAATGTAGTGGCGCAAAGACTTTGTCTGCTTCGCGAGCTCAAAGATGCGCAATCCGGCGTAGATCTCGCGTTGCTCGCCGACGGTAAAACCATCGATGTTGATCCAAGCGCCGTACGCGCCATCCAGTGCCGCAGCCACGGATGCTAGATCACTTGTGTCACCTGTACAAAGTCCCTTGAGCCTGGTATTCACCCATGCCAATACATGACCTACCCTTAAAGACTTCAACGCCTTGCTCGCGCAAACTGAGCGCATGCTTGCTCTCTGGGTCACGTGAGAGCGCCCGGACGGCATAAGGTGACGGGGTGCCGTCTTCCGAAGGTGCGAGCAAGCTGTTGACCACTGCGCGGCCTTGAGCACCTGTCGCTCCGAGTACGAGTATGATTTTTGACATCTTTGCTTTGTTGGCTCTATGCTGGTCGTCGTACTCGTCTTATACCTGCTCGTTCTAACCTCGGTGTAGCCCGAGCGCGCAAGCTTAGTCAAAAGAGAGGCCCCGAGGCCGAAGGCCGAAGAGAAGGAAATCGGCAGTCGAGCTCATAGCCGGTATAGCCGGTTCGGATAGTGAATACATATGCCCGTTCATTAGTTCACTCCCCGCTCCCCGCTACAAGGACAGCTGGCCGATCGCAAGTACTTTCCCTTTCTACCTTCAGGGGATAATGACAAAGGGCGCCTTCAGGGGTTCTGCAGCGTATTTGATGTAGTAAAGCCAGATTCAGCCGCAGATAACGCAAAAGTGATCTTACTTCTGGATCACCGGCGTCCGACTAGGACAAGTGCCCTATCATTACTTGTCGCCGACCCAGAGTCTGGCCGAGACAGTAAGCAAGTATTGTCGGAGGTTATATTTTGACTTTTTTTTTTTTTCGTGCTCCTAAATACAAACTAGTGGCGCGTGAACAGATCACTCCCTCATTGCTTTCACTTTGTGCAACCAAAGTGGACCTGTAGTCACCAGCACTGAGATTAGGATGTGCTCGCAAAAAGGGGCTCGGAACTGACCAACTGGATCGTGGTGATCATGGAAGACCGTCGTCCAGATTCCAAGAACACCATAAGACGACCGCACCCCACCGACCTGTACGCCATCGCAACTAGGGGGCGTCGATGTAATCAATCAGGTTACTTTCAAAGTGGATAGAATATGATACCTCCAGAATGTCTGCCCACCCTTCCCGCACACCTGTAAAATTGTGGGCAACCGATTGTGCACAGATACGCAAACGCACCCATTTCCAACGCAGGTGCTCGTCCGGCGTCATCTCTGTGCGGCCAATCATTGTCTGCCCGTCGCGTACTTCACCCGCGAAGAATAACCGTGGCCGAGTGGGATGCTCGGGATCTTCTTCGAACCCAATGACGCGGAAGTACACAGGGAGCACGCGGAACGTGTCTCTGAACCTTAGGTCCTGGAACATCGATATGTCGAGCGGCGCCCGGTCATCCAGCTGTGTGAACCATTCAATCAATCAGCAGCCAAATTCACGGCAAATTCGGGTGACACCTACTGCATAGTTATTAAACTCTACGCAATTAATGTCTGCTCTGCAGAAAGAGGGAAGGTACTCACGTAAAAGCTCACGATGGTCAATAAAGCAAAACGAGTAGTGCCACAGACCCTCAATGCCCGCCCAATCGTGCGTCTTCTCGAGGTCCAGTCTCGGTGGGATGATGCTTTGACAATACGGCATGTTCATCGGGATAAGCGGGAATACGAATAGCTCGGTTTCGCGCAAGTCGATGAGGTGCATCGCGACCACGCGGTGGATTGCGTGGAGGTGCACCCAGTTGACACTGCCGCTGCCATCGGGGAAATACGGCCCGAAGCTACCTTCAAAACAGTAATTGCGCAAGTCATAGACGAATGCGCGGGCAGCGGCTTTATCTATGCTCCTCGCGTCGCTCGGTGTAAGCCCGAGGTGTACTAAGAGGTATGCACGCAGTTGGGCCTCGGTCTGGGATAATGGAAGGGACCCGTCATTGAGGAGGGTACCGTCGCGAAGCTTTGCGACGAGCCAGACCAGGTTGTCCGAAAGTGTTTTCTCGCAGAAGGAGGGTGCGGGTGCGGCCCCACGAAGCATGGCAATCAATGTGCGCAAGATGGTCTCGCGCTCACCTGGCCGGCATTTGGACGGATCTTTGAGAACTGTTCGTGCGCGGATGATAGCCTGTAGTGAGCCCTTCCAGTCGATGCTCTCCATCGGGACGCGTTCAAGACGAGGAGTGAGGGCAAGTCGAGGATCATCGAAGGGCTGCGCAAGGTAAAGCTCGCGCCAAAGGTGGTTGTCCCTCGGGTGATAAACAAGATTGTTGTATTGTCTGGATGTCTGGGAAAAGGACGCGACATAGAGTGGATCGAGAAAAGTAAGAGCACGCTCGATAATCTCTTGTGGTATCAAGGCGAGAGTGATAGGCATGGGTGGGCGACAGAGAGAGGGAAGAACGATAAAAATAGCATCAGTGAGTGAACAAGGTGCCTTATAAAAACGAAAGGTGAGACATAGTAATCGAGGCTCAGATCTCAGACCTCATCACGAATTGGATAAACAGACAATACCTCCGAAGCGGGAACTCTTTGACTTCGATGTTAAGTCCAACGCACTCGATCCTTTTACACTACGACACACACAATGCTGCGTACAGGCCGTTCGAGAATCGATGCAGTTGACATGTGGCATGTAGTACAACCCAAACTGAATCGGCCAATCGCATAGTGGGCAGGTGGCGTAGTGGAGCCCCAAAAGGGTATTACAGTACTAAGTATTAAGTAAGCTTGGTGCTGAATCCCCCCGGAACGGACAGTCCGGAACCGAGGCTATTAATAGACCGACATATTAGATAATCATAATATTATCCGTGCGACGGACATTCCTTTTTAAGGCGTTGCGCGATACATTTTCGTTACGTTACAGTACTACAGTGGGTGGCGTTCATCATGGAACTTTCAAAGCTTTCAAAGATCTGGCTTCTTCTCATCGACCATAATTTCCAGGCCATTGGGCACCCTTTCCGGGTCGACTCTACTGGTGACGATTCCGTAGACGACTTGACGAAGAGGGTCAAGGAGGAGAAGCCAAGAGCCCTCTCCCGCACCAACACCGACCCCTCTGATCTCACCGTGTGGAGATGCATGGACCCGACAACTTCTTTCGACGACAAAGACCTTGAGAATTTGGGGCGCCAAGTCAGCGAGGTCTTCTCCAGCAACTCAGTCGAAATGCTCGGCCATATGCCGGCGATAGCAGAACTAAACATCTCGAAGAAGGAGATACTGTTTGTAACGTTGCCCAGTCAGCCTGGTACGTCACATATTCCTACTACCGTCCGCTGCGTTCTCATATAGGCCATAGCCGTTGCGTTGAATGAAGTTGGAGACCCCATCACGTCACAGGTGGACCAAGAATATGAATATTGCTTTCTCCAAGCGCACACTAAAGGCAAGTTCACGAAAGCAGACATCGAGTTAAACGATATAGTGGATGCGAACGTGGGCGAGGTTCCCGAATTTGTCGAAAAGTACAAACGGACGCTGGGTCGAAGGCGAAAGGTGGCCAATAATGTCCGTTGTTTTCGTATCTTATCATCTGTTCAACTTCTGATAAATGAGGTCAGATGCGCGGAGCAGTTGAAACGTTGGTTGGTTGCAGGGATTATTTCGATCGTCCGACGGCGAATGTCTCCCAATCTGAGTTCGTTGGCAAAGATGAGGTTCTCCACCTTGGCCAAATTTCGTCCTTATATAATGCGAGACATTGGAGCACCCTGACGGATGGACAGAATAGACTGTTCAAAGAACACGACGCAAACTGGCTCTTTTTTTACACCATCGCAAATCACATTCTTTCACTCAGTGCAGGTGATGAAACACCAAAAGTTACCGCAAAGCTGTGAGGGTCAGCGCATTTGTAATATCCTTTTGAGCTAACATCCTTTAACAGAGGCCAAGAATCGTGGCCATTCACGCTCGTCATCAAAGTCGACGGAGTCTATCACAAGTACAGACCTAAAAGCGACTTTCTCATATTGAAGTTTGATCTTCCACGGATGGCTGTGGAGGTCAACTCGAGTTCATCAGAAAGACCCGCCGTGGATCATCACCGCCTGATGCTTCAGGGAGCAAGCGTTGTTCGATTTGCGAACACCTTGGATACGTACAAGAACGAGAAGAATTTCGTTTTTGTGGCCATATTTATCAGTGGTGCCAGACAGGCAGACCGCTACGTCCTATATCAGAAAAAGGATTCCGATAACGTACGCCCGCATACTCTGTATCTCATTGAAAATGCGTGCAGAATTGCCGTAGGTTTATCGCGATAAGCGACCTTTTAGGTTCACAGATCGAAAATGCCGCGTTGCATTTGCACTCGAACTATACAATTTTTGTTCCGCATTGGTCGACGAGAGCGAGAACGGAGACACAGCAGCAAAGGTCAAGAAGTTCGCGGCCAGTGTCACAAAATTTAGTAAGGATAACATCCTGACGGCGTTCACCGGCCCAAGCAAGCGCACTACCGGCGACGGTGGGGAAAACCAATCTGGGCGCAATGTTTGTCAGAAGGGTGGCGCAGCTGAACAGCTCGAAGCCTGTGGATATCAAGAGGTACCTGATATGTTTGAGGCGGAACGCGGTACCTGGGAATTAATCTCCAAGGTACAAGATACTAGAAACCATTTCTCCGTCCATGACGCTGCACTGACTGTTGTCTCGCAGCTACCACCTCACGTCCGCACGGTGTATCGATGGAGCGACCCGAACAAGACAGAATTGATTGCAAAGCACCTTCGCGAGGGATCGAACGAACTTAACATCCTTAAGTACCTCCATACAATACGGCCGCAGTCTCCCCACATTATATCGCTGATCGAAATCATCCCTTCAACCACCGGGGGGTGGCTCATTCTACCGAAGCTGCACCCTATCCGCGACCAAGGATTCATGGACAGTCGCGGCTTTCGCGGTCGTGACCAGCTCGGCCGGGGCCTGATCGAGGGGCTCGGATATCTTCACGAGCACAGAATTGCACATAGAGACGTCAAGCCCGGCAACCTTGTCTGTGACGATTTTTTTCACCTGCAAATTATCGACTTCGATATCGCTATCGAAGTTCAGGATGAAAACACGGAAGTTTGCGAATATCGCGGCACCAGGGACTGGACGGCACCTGAAACGGGAGAGGAAGACGGACCGACGCCGATGTATAGCCCCGTGAAGGCGGATAGATGGTCGTGTGGGCGTGTTCTTCTGCGTCATATCCTGGTCGGGAAAGGAGACAACCGCATTTCGAGGTTTGCTGAGCGGCTGATGTCGAGGGATCCCCAGCAGCGGCCGTCGCTAGTTGGCTGGTCGGCGGTACCATTGTCGGACATGGGCAAGGTACTTACCGTTCGCGGGAAAGATTCGCGACCTCGGGATGAGGTGGTAGATGTGGATGGAGTAAGTATCATGGAGGCCCCCGATGCGAAGAAGCCTAGACTTTCGGTGACGAGCGAGGTATCCAGCCAGAGCTGAAGGGATAACAGCCATTCCGGCGGACAGGTAAGGTCTCCTAATATTCTGCTTCCAGTGTCTGTTTAAACGTGTTCGCTGTTGAGTCACGCCTGTGATCATGACCCGACTGGACTTGAAGCTGCGCGCGAACTTGAACTAGATACTGGCGGCGTCTCTCGTGAAGTCAACCGACCGACAGTCTCGCTTTGGGAAGTCAATCGAAGAGTAACATAGAACCCTGCGATCAGAGAAATGACCCACTCGTCTAAATATCCCAGCTGTAGTGTCCCCATCGAGATGCACTACATATCCTTGCACCTCCAAACCTTTTCTGGCCGCGTCTTTTCGACGATGCGTGAAGCCAAACCTCATACACTTGAAATTCCTACGGACCTCAACCACTTGTCTTACGCATGCTATCTGTTCGCTATGGTTCATACTCAGGTTAATGAGATAGGAGACAGAATGGCCTTACAGTATTGGGTGAGGACGGTGTACGACGAGGCGCTAGATGGGTTCGGGTCCAACGCAGACGACAAGTGTAATGGCCTCGCTTTCATTAATTGATCAGTTCAGTCGCCGCAATTCATCCGTAGATTGTAGCATGGATCAGCTCATGCGATATCCCGCCGGCACAAACAACTATTACTCTTCTTCATCATCACTGCCCTCCTCATCGTCCGCAACACCGATGACGCCTCCAGTGGTCCTTTCTCTCAGCTTGCGGCCCGCTTCCGCCAGCCTGGGCCCAAACACCTTGCGCGCACCAAAGTTCGCGTCGACGTCCCAAATCTGCAATTTCGCTTTTGAGCCCGCCGTGGCAAGTGTCAAAGGGTCGTCTGGAGACCAGACAGCCGAGAAGACCTCGCCCTGCAGGGTTAAGTTAGCCTAACGTTGGCATCGTGATACGTCGCGCTCACCAGTCCAAGATCACGGCCTGCGCAAGGCTGACCTGCCTCTTTGTACCATCTTCGTGCTCCTGGACATTCCATATTTTCACCATTTTGTCCATCCCCGCTGTAACGAGGCACCCGTGGATGTGCGCATTCACATCCAACGCACATGCTGCAGCGTCATGCGCCGCGATCGTGAAACAGGCTGGAGACGGTTGGTCGAGATCCGATGGCAGCGTGCGCGCGTCCAAATTGACCACCATTCCGTTCTCCAACGAAACCTATAAATAAGTACCAATTAAGTTTCCCATCGCACGCGACGGAAAGGAGAACCTCCGCACATAAAAGCTGTAGTTGTCCCATGGATCCCAACGGATGGCTTCGACGTCCGCTCCGACCACGGCACCCACGCTTGCGAGTCGAACACCCACACCGTGTGATCGTAGCTCCCGCTGAGCAGCACGGCAGGAACCGTGGGGTTCCACTACACGGCCTGCACCTTGTCCATATGCAGCTTCCCAAAGCTGCGCAAGGCGCCCTCCTTCGGGTCCCGCGACAGGTCCCAGAGCTTGACGGTGCAGTCCGCGCTCCCGCTGGCGAGCATCTGTCGCGCGGTGCGGTTCCACGAGAGGAAGAGGATAGCGTCGACGTGGTGCGCCTCGCTCGCCGAGCGGTGCTTCGCCTTTTTGTGCTTCTTCTTGCCCGTGCCCGCGGCCTCTGGGACGTGCGACGGAGTCGAGCAGGTCGATGGAGTAGATCTCAATCTCTGGTTCGAGCGTGCCGATGGCGACGTAATTTCCGAAACGTGAATCGGGGCCGTCCTTGGTGTCCATGTTTTCCTCTTTGTTAGCCGACGAAACTGGATAGTCGAGCCATTCGAGGCAGAGCGGCATGCTGCTGAGGAGCAGGTCGTGATGCGGCCCCAGGTACTCTGTTGGCTCATCGTAGACGAAGAAATGGAGCTGAGGCACGTTCTGTTCGACAATGGCCGTCACGAGCATGTTGTCTGTTGGTGGTGATCCCAAATACGGCGTGACCAGACGAACTGGATGTCAGCCCATTGTCTTCTTTGTCATACGTATCTAAATTGTACTTGGAGAGATCTCCGTTTCGTTTTGGGGAAACGAAGTCCTTCGTCGCGTCATCATCCATGGCTTCGTCACCCTCACTGTAAGACCAGTCAATCAGCCGTCCGTAGCAGAATGCGGGAGAGACACTCCACCCATGTAGAGTCTTCGTCGTCGTAGTCAACCTTGATATCGTCAACCTCGCTGTCGTCGTCCCTTTGGCTCATGGCGTGCGCAACGGCATTCGCACGTTCTAGCTCTGTGCGCGTGTCTTCGAGCTGTATATTAGCAATGTCTATCGGCATCGTTTAGAGGCTGCTTTGATGAGTGACGCGCGGGGGTTCCTCGCTTGACCCTTCTCAGGATGGGTCAAGAAGCACGAGGTGATAAAGCGGTGAAGTGCGTACCAGACGATCGAGTCCCCCATTTTCGAAAATTAGCAAGAGGCGCAGAGGCACGCGCGACGAGACGCACTACAAAACTCACATCGAGCGGCGACCGGACGCTGAGCGCTGACTCGGGAGGGAGGAGCCCGTGCGACAGACCTTCCTTCTTAGGGCGTTACGCGTTACACTCCCGTCACGCGTTACGCTCAGTAAAAAAGGAAAACCGGAATTAGTCACCGGCAGTCCAGAGGTGTCAGCCGTTGGTCGAATCCAGGTCGAGCCGAGACTGCCGGTAGTCAAAATTTTTGTCAAGTCTGGCCAAGTCGGATCAGAGTCATTTAGTAGTCAGATCTAGTCAGACCTGGTCACGAAAACTGGCGATAGCTATGGCGCAAGATTGCTGAAATTGTATTTTTTTCTTACATAATGAAACTCATGATGTACCTTGCTGTAATCCGAATCCGGGCTATTATCGATTATCTGCACCAATGCTACAATGTCTACTGAATATGACCGATCTTGACGACACCAACGATGCCGATGGAAACCGCAAAGCGATGGATGATATTGGAAATGATGGGGGGACATAGGTGGCCCACTGGCAGAGGCAGTGTGAGTCTTTCCCTTTCCCTGGAGGGACGCTCATCTACTATTCTTTCTCTTTTCTCTCTGGGGCAGAATCTTCTTACGCATATCGTATCGATGTCGGTGTCTGCATTTCTGGGGACTGCATCGTCGCAGCATCGATATCGGTCTCTCCATCGGCCACCCGACCATTCCTCTGACCATTCCCTCTCCTCTCCTTTGAGCACCATCTTCGACAACACACTCGAGACCAGTAGGTTCTCACTAACTGTGTTATATGAGGCTCACTCTAATTTGCAGGAGTCATTCACGTCGTTGCTCCTTATCTGGTTGAGGAACCTGTGCAATCGTCGTACAGCCTGTTGACAAGGAAGTTCAGGCTATCCCCAGGCCTGTCGAAGAGCCAGTCCCAATTGCTCCCCACCTGCTCGTAGAAGAGGCCGTCCAGGTCACTCCCCCTCAACCTGCCGAGGGGGTCATTGAAGTTGTCCCTCAACCCGCTGTGGAGGAGACCCAGGTACTGGTCTTGTGCCCGTCGCGACACACCCTGGGTTAGTTCTCCATCGATCCTGGATTTTCTCTCTACTCACCAGACGACGTCTCCACTGTCGGCTCTCCTTTCGACTTGGGGGCCGTTCCAATGGTCTCTTCCAGCGTGAGTAGTGCCAGAAACATTCCGCTACCAGCTAGCCAGCGAGTTGCCGTCAGAGTGGCCGACAGTTACTCTGCTGCAAGCAACTACTTATACAAGGTCCATTAGTTCTGTTCCACCATCTTTGCCCGGTCCTTTCCATATTGGCCATCTGGAGTCACTGTCAACGACAACGTTATTATCGTCGGTTATTGAGTCCATGCCAAGCACCATTTCATTGCGCCGTCTTGTAAGCCCTCGAGCCCCTCGGTCTTGATTCGAGGATCCCTCTGGGCCCCGGAAACGGATGATACGTACGAATCATTGATACTACGAGCATTCGGTTCAGTCTATAGCCTCCCCTGAGGGTCAGGACATTTCCTTTGACACATTTTTGTTGCAACTCACGGCTTCTGCATACGCTTCTCAGGAACCAAGCCGGCTGAGTATCATCGACGAAAGCCAGTTGAGCGAGTCACCACCAATTACTTACTCATCACATCCTCGCCTTCTCTCACGCCTACGGTATCGATATCGGTCTCTGCTTCGGCTGAGTCGCCACCATCGCCTACAGACTAAGTCTCTGCATCGGCAACACCATCCATGTCACTGAGTCTCCAACCGTCCCCTCTCCTTCCCTTCAAGCACCATATTCTACGACTGTTTCAACACCCATACTGACCCCACAACGGTCCCAGGTTGTGTTGACTAGGACTCCGTCTTCGGTCTCGACAGCGTCTTCCATCTCTTTGGGGTCAGATACCTTAGACAATCGGACTCTTTTTGAGGAGCCCATCTTGGAGGATGTTTCAACAGAACCATCCTTCTTGTCGACACACACGAGACCGGTAAGTTTTGATCAAGTGGTATTGGATGACGCTCACTCAACTTCACAGATCTCGTCGGCAAACATTCCTATCCTGAGGACACCATCATTGTTGTCGACACCAACTGCTTCTGTGAGTGTTAGCATGAGTAGCCCTCATGGTAGTACTCCATCTGCCCATTCTGATCTACTGACCTGGCACCCACTGAACAAGCTCCGTCCGAATGGGCACGATTGGAAAGGCCACCGTCCGAGGGTCCGAGTGTCACTATCACGGATGATATCAACTGGCTCCTTCAATACCTACATGGTGTAGAGAACAACAGGCAACATGACAACTAAGGCGTTCATGACCATCCCCCCCATGGTGACCGGCAAAGCAAGTCCGGGGGTCATTGCCATCCCATTGACGCCACCCCGTACCCACGCTCTCCAAGCTCTTTGAGCTCCAGTATATCATCCCTGTTGTCACACCACTCTGACGATTCCAGTTTGTTGGGGTCTGAGCCATTAGAATCCGAGCCGTTAGAGATCGAGTTGTTTGAGACCGAGCCAGATGTTCCAAGGGAGTCGTCTTCGTCTATCTCATCATCCCCTATATCGTATTCTCCTCCATCATCGTCGGTACCCTCGTCACCATCCAGCTCTCCATCATTTGAGATGCTTCCACTCACGCCCGTCATGCATTCACCTCCCTTGTCAGGTGAATATCTCTCCCGGACATCAAGTGACATGACCCAGTGAGTTATTTGTACCCCATCTGTGTCCACCCCATCTGTGTCACCTACACCATCGGCGCTTCAGCTGTCTCAAGTGCAACTGTCAGGGCCGTACCAATGACTCCAGGCATAGATTGTGAAGTCATCAACCGCATCTGCGACGTCTTAGATGCTGTCAAGGAGCAACCTACAGCTGCTGTGCCGATTCAGCCACCGCCTACGTTCGTACCTCTAAACTTCTGACCGGATGCTCATGGACCACGACCTTGAAGCGCCAGCACGACGCTTCTCGGCGATTTGCCCCCGCTACAGCCATTCACTGTCCCCATTCCCGAACCTCTCATCACGTGCGACATAGGCTGTCTTGAGGTCAATTGTCGTGGTTGTGCCCATGATTCCGGGCCTAGGTCGCGAAGCCATCGGTGAATTCCCAGTTTAATTCGACACTGAACATAACATTTCTATCATTTACGTTCACTGTCAACTCGGAACCCTGGAGAGATTACGACAGCAGGACTGTCTACCTGCATCTTCAGGTGCATTCGCCCAGGTATGTGCGTAGCGACCCCCCCCATCCCCGCTTCGCTGATCCTCATGTAATGTGGATAGGGTGCGAATACGCCACAGCGGATACACGCTGAGGCATTGCTGACCCAACCGTTGTCTCCTTCGAACTGCTCACTGTGCTCGGCGCTGGCCCCTTGGCCGTCTTTATCGTGTACCAGATCGTGCAGCGCGATCCTGCACAGGCATTACTGGATCGTCGTGCTCTGCATGGCAAAGCTCTACAGCGGGTACGTGCTTCGCGACCCACATGTCCTTCGTTCGTCTAGTTCCTCCGCCCAGCGCATCGAGTCCATCGCCCACCTCGACACCCCAAACAACCATCGACAAACCCTCCAGATTTGTCGTCTCGGTCTGTGTCCTTTCTTCAAGGCCATCCAGGTTTGTGCCGTCGTCGGGTACGTGACGGTCGAGGCAGGCGAGATGGGGCTTCGCGCGGCGCTGGTGTGGAAGACGAGCGCGAAGCCTGGCGCAGGAATGGGCGCCGCGCAGGACTGTTGTCGTGTTCGGGTCGCCGACTCGGATGAACCCATTCTTCCAGGTGTTTGGGGACTAACATTTACAGGCCGCTCCATGAGTTCTGGATTGCACCACCATCAACACTTGTGCTTCGGAAGTTCGTCGGGTACATGACGGTCGAGGCAGGCGAGACGGGGCTTCATGCGGCGCTGGTGTGGAAGACGAGCACGAAGCCTGGCGCAGGAATGGGTGCTGCGCAGGACTGTCGTTGCGTTCAGGTCGCCGACTCAGATGAACCTGTTCTTCCAGGTGTTTGGGGACTAACATTTACAGGCCGCTCCACGAGTTCTGGATCGCACCACCATCAACACTTGTGCTTCGGAAGTTTGATTTGGTATGTCATTTCTTTCCACTATCCCTGTTTCTGTAACTAAATACATTGGTCTTGTAAAGTGAGTCTAGTACGACGTTTCCAAATCAACTTCACCATCAAGACCACATTCCTCTAATGTCAGTAGGGTAAGTCCTGGGTGTCTTCGCAAAATATGAACATGATCTTTGTAAGTCCAAATCCCAATAAGGCTGACTATTGCTGATGTCTCAAGGGCAGATACTACATCTGATGACCACTTTCCAGACCATCTTCCAAACTTTTGGTGGCACTCTATCAATGGATGATAGACAACAAGGGAGAGGTCAGCAATAGTATAGAAGGCTAAGGCCTCTCCAAATATTGGTATGGTCTTCTCCACCTCTATCTCTGTTTCATCTGTAGGCTCATCTTTTGACTCTAACAGCCTTGGCTGAGCCTCAAAGTACCTTGAGGAGCGTGAAGAGGTCCTTTTTGAAAGCTCAAAGAGCTGGCTTGTAAGGGTAACACCATTAGGAAGAGGGCACTTTCCCCAGCGCATATATGTGGAATTTGGCTCTATTCCAGGATAAGACAGAATTGCTTGTGAGTGGGCCTTCAAGTTCTGGTCTTTCTTTTTCTGCTTCTGAGTGATAGGAAACTCTTTGAATAGTGAAGTCCTTTGAGCCTTTGGTTTAGGTCCTGAGGAGAGTGTTGGGTAAGAGAGATGTAGGATTTTAACAGACTGCTTGTCTGTCTTGTATGAGACAATGTTTTTGAAGGGGGACTTTTTTGACTTTATACCATGTCCAATATCTCCAATGGTCCACTCACATGTGGCTTGAGAACCAAATCTGATAGAGCCATTATATGAAATGTGGAAGGAAATATGAATGAGCTGAAAGATGCATAGTCTGCAGCGGGAAATTTTGGATGGATTATTGCCAACATAGAGATGTTCAAATCCCTGAAGAAAAAGGATAATCTTGTCATAGAGCTTGGCTAAATCATCTTTGGTTCTAGGGACAGCTGTCATAGCATACTCCACCACATTTGAGAATATGGCAAAGTTCTTGACCACCTCTGGATTAAATCCAAGCTCCAATGCAATAGGGACAATATACCAGTGGAGGAGGACCATCCACTCAAATATCTTATATTGACTTTGTCGCTTTTTAGATGGATCTCTGATAGGTCCACAGAAGGAGGGGGGGAGTGTCACCATAGCACTTTCAACCTCTGCTCCAAGCTTTGAAGCCATATCTTGACCCATAAAAACATCTTCTGACTCAGAGCTAAATGAGACCCAGATATCCCAGATATGTGGCATGCAGTTTTCATAGAAGAGATGGAAGGGGTCAAGTGGGAAAAAGAATGGATGTGAGAAGGTGGGGCTGGCTGCACAAATGGGAAGACCAGAGACACCAGTTTCCTTTACAATTGCTGCATACTGTGTCTTATTGTTCTTTGCAGCTTCAAGCCTCTGGATAATTTCCCAGTAGTCTTCTAGGGTGCGAAGTGGCAAGTCAAATATGTCAAAATCAGGACGATCGCCATTGATCTCCTGTTTTTGAGGTGGGGAGAGAGGATAGTACTGAGATTTAGCACCTATCAGATAAAATAGTGAGATAAAATGATACAATAATATTCAAGTCATATACTCATACCTCTGTCTTTACTAGCACGTGCACCCCGCACCATACTAAAATGGCACCCATATATAGCCATATGTCCCGCCATTCTGCTGAGTTTTGCAGAACCAAGCATATCTCCAAGAACACCACAAAGAAACACCTTTAAGAGAAAGTATTGTTCTGAGAGTGCATCCCAAGACCATACACCAACACTGAGCTTTGCAAGCTCCTCATAGAGGACATAAATAAATGACTCCACATTTCCAGGTGAAGATGGCCCAGGAATGACAAGTGGAATGATGATGTTGGCAGCCTTAGATCGCATATTGGGAGGAAGGTTTAGAATTGTGACAATAAGGACCCATACATCAGACTGCTTCTTCATAGTGAGCTGGGCGCCATCACCTGAGATGGTTATTGCAGTGTCTCTGGGATCTTGGAATAAGTGGGAGTGATTGATATGGTTAATGGAGTCAGAGAAATCTGAGTATGTGGTAGGGGGGGAATCAGGCTCCAGCTCTTCCAGAGCCTTGTGTAAGTGCTCATGGCGGTATCGCATAGCTTCTGCCATTTTCCTATTCATATAGAATGACTGGATGACAGGGGCAATGGGGGTATAGAACATTTGAGCCCTTGGGTGACCATTCTTGTCATAGCGCCGCTCGCCACATAGCTGTTTGTTGCGAATGTAGATGCATGAATGAAGGTCTTTGAACTCTCCAGTGAAAGCCATGCAGCTTTTAGGGCACATGTCAACCAGCTGGGATGACAACCCTGTAAGCTCTATGGCAAGCTTCCGCACCATATATAGGCTAAGGATCTCAGCACCTGTAGCCTCCTGAAGGACCTGTGCATGGAGCTTGTATCCCTTCACAGTACCGCGAGAGTCGACCCATGCAATGTAGTGCTTTAAAGACAGCACCTCATCTGGGGTGAGTATACGACTGCGAGGGTCATCAATGGGTGGGTGATTGGGAGGGGTATAGCCAGATAAAAGCTGTGTCCGAAGCCTTCTCACAACTTCGGGAAGGTCAGCACCAGCACCAAAGTCATCACCCTCATCAGAACTAACACCAGCTGGCTCCCTCTCAGAAAAGGAGCTAGGGTCAGAAGTATCTGGATGCCTTATTGAGGAGGGCACCAAAGCAGGATGAAGCTCAGCCTCAGCCTCATCATCAGAGTCAGAGTCAGAGCTCACAAAACCAGAGCCAGCCCCAGACAGTCCACTGTGGTCCATCTCTGAGTCAGAGATATTAGGGTCCATCCCTAGATAAGCACCAGCCCAGGCCATAGCATCAGAAGTGCCCAGATCAATGTCCATATCAGGACTGAAATGATCATCTAACACCATGCAGCAGTAAGCAAGCATACACTTTATATTAGAATAATATGCTTACCAGGCTCTATAGCTTCCCCTTGATAGTGATCGGGCTGCCTGGAGTCCTCAGCATCCTCGGAATAGGTGTTAGTCAGCTGAACTAGGGGATCTGTGCCGCTTTGGGGTTAAAAATAATAATAATAATAATAAAAATAATAGTGCATACCTTCTGGGTCATCTGAGCGAGATCTATCAACATCGGGTACTGCATAAAGCAGCCCAGAGCCTCCATGGAGTTGAGAAAGGAGTTGGATCGTTTGATCGATGCACGATCGCACAAGGTGGGCAGAATCTGCGTCAGGTGGGAGTGACTGTAGAAAGAGCTGATCTTGCTGCAAATGGGTCTCAATCGTGCGTTTGGTGACACTTTTGGAACTTCCATAGCACTTGGAGCATGTACAGGTGTGTCTTGATGTTGCGTTAGGCCCGTCCTAACGTGCTCGACTTGAGCAGGATTCAGTGGCAGAGGGTGAGGCGACTTAGCAGAAGTAGATACACGTCTGTAGTAGGAACGCGATCGTCC
Source organism: Lactarius hatsudake (assembly GCA_024734325.1). Taxonomy (NCBI): domain Eukaryota; kingdom Fungi; phylum Basidiomycota; class Agaricomycetes; order Russulales; family Russulaceae; genus Lactarius; species Lactarius hatsudake. The sequence continues at coordinate 917,103 of JANSJP010000005.1, read as the reverse complement.
ACAGCACTGGGGCAAAGTCCACCAGGCGTATGTGTTGTTGAGCGAGCCGCCGAACAAAGGCAAGCCGCACTAAGAGACAGAGCGAGAGCGAGAGAGAAACGACTAAGAGGAAGGCGAGAATGCTTCGGGTTATTCAAGAAGACCAAGCTGGGGAGCTCGGTCTTCGTATGGTCCAGTAGATATACAATTGACGAGGAGCTTTGAAGCTCCTCCCGAAAGTAGCGTACCCTATAGCGATAGTAGCTCGAACCCTACTACAGCTATCCTAGGTATGAGTCAAGTCCGATACATGTGATAACCTACTGATGCGCTGACTGATGCGACTGTCCCTGACTAATACTAGGGTAGTCAGAACCCCACGAGTCCGCAGTCCGTACCAATGAGTCCGATCGTAACATCACCCCTCTTTCAGGTGCGACGCCCCGACGCTCCGAAGCCCTCCTCCTCGTACAGTATCCTAGTGCGCGTAGCCTGCGCCGCGCCCCTGCGCCCACGATGTGTCTTCTTCTTCGTCAACTCGTAGTCCACCATGGTCCGGGCCTCGTCCTCGATGCGCTCCAGCGCGTTGGCCATCTCCAGCCTACGCCGGCTCGCCGAGACCTTACCCTGAATCTCCCCCACCGCGGCAATGAGGTCGTCGATCCGTTGGTTGAGACGTTGCAGCTCGCGGTCGGCAGCGCGGTAGCGGGTAACCTCACCCGAGAGGGAGATGTCGTGGAGAGAGGAGAGGCAGCGGTCTACGCGTGCCCGGTCCTCGAAACCTTCGGTGAAGAGGACCATGTCCTCGTTTTGATAGATGGGCTTCCCGCCATAGTTGTAGCGGGGGGCAGCGTAAAGGGGGCGGGCGTAGACCTTGTCGGACTCATCGATGATCCCCACTACCATGGGATCCGGTCCCATAATGACCTGGTGGTACCTCGCCTCGCGCTCAACCCCGTCGGGGGAGACGATGCGAAACGGGAGGTAGTCCGCCCCGGCGTTACGTGTGAAGCCGGCGGGGGTGCGAGTATTGATGACAGCCAGGGGCTGGTGAGTCGGTCCTCCCATCACTCCGAGGTCCCGTTTGTACATGGGGGACCCGTCGGTGTTGAGAGAGTAGGGGGTTTTGCGAGGATCGTCAGTATCGGTGGTCGAGAGAATATGGGGGTGCGCAACTGCGTAGTCTCCGTCTGCGTCCTCCCCGAGCCCCCAGCCATCCTCGCCAGCGTCCGCCGGTGCCTCAGCTGCTGCATTCGCAACTGTGCTCTCCGAAGTTGTTCGTCCCTCCATTCCCGGACGATCTCCTTCCAGGGTCGTACTGGCCCGAATTCGGTGTGGTACCGGGACAGGTCCAGGGTCACTGTGTCTGTCAGCGTGTTGAACGAGGCTATCTGCCGCCGGGCCTTCGAGTAGGGCGCGGTCCGCTGCCACGCCGTCTCCCTCCTCGTAGGTGCTAGGTTGAGCCTCGGGGGAATCTGCGACTCCTCCGACGGTGGGGTCGGGGAAGGAGCTGAGCACGGCGATGGCGTCTTCGCGGGTGACAGGTCCGCGGGGAGTGACGAGGCTCTGGACCACCGTGTCGATGGTGGACTGAGAGGGCAGGGAGCAGGAAGACATGGTGTGAGGGAAGACAGGGTGAGAGTAGATAGCAGGAGTTGCTGTGGGACTTAGCTCGCTCCTGGCCTTCTTTATATGTGTTTCCCGTAGAGGGTTAAGCGCTTTGAAGTCCCGAATGGCCTGGTCGGCGAATACTTCGCTCCGGTCCACCCACTGATTCTCCGAGTCAGGGTATCCCTTCCATTTCACCAAGTATTGGAGTTTCCGGGTCCTTCCGAATCTTCGCGAGTCTAGAATCTTCTCGACTTCGTATTCCTCCTCTCCGTCTACCAGATCTGGAGGTGGGCGTTGATAGTTAGCTCCATGCATGGGGGTCTCCTGATATCTGGTGAGAAGATCTGTGTGAAACACCAGGTGGATGCTCCACTGCGTGGGAAGTTCGAGACGGTAATTGACTGGGGACATCACCTGCGTCACCCTAAAGGGGCCATGTCTCTTGGGCGCAAGCTTTGCGGTTGGTTGGTTGGTACGTAGGTGGCGTCCTTCTAGCCACACGAGGTCTCCCTCCTTGTATCTGGGCGTATCTTTGTGTTTGATCCATGACTTTTGCGCCTTGATAAGGAGCGCTTTGGCCTCGGCCCTAGCTTCTCGGAACTGATCAGTCCGTAATGCCACCTGTGGGATGGGTGATGGCCTATCGATCCAATCAGCGCGCGGGTTGTACCCCATTAGGATGTAGAAAGGGGACTTCCTTGTGGTTTCGTGGGGCCAGTTGTTGTGAGTGAATTCCGCGATAGGGAGGTATGCCGCCCAGTTGTCCTGCCGCTCGTTGGTCCAGAATCGGAGGTATTGTTCTAGCCATTGGTTCGTTCGTTCGGACTGCCCGTCCGTTCGTGGGTGGTAGGCGGTGGAGATGTTCTGCGAGATGCCCAGAATATTGCATAGCTCGCGCGAGAACTTGGATGCGAAGCGCGGGTCCCTGTCACTGATTACCTTGGTGGGAAGTCCGAATCGTAGGAAGACATGCTTAGTGTATAGTGCTGCGGTTCCTTCTGCCGTGATTTCTTCGTTGCACGGGATGAAGACGGCTGCCTTCGAGGAGTCGTGGTCGGTAACCGTGAGGATGGAGTCGAATCCTTGCGAGAGCGGTAGTTTGGTGATGAAGTCCAGTGCGATGGTTTCGAAGGGGAGTGCCTCGGGGTTTGGATATATCGGGGAGAGCGGTGCCTTGGTGGGCCGGTTGTTGGTCTTGTGTCTCTGGCATTCGGCGCATCCTTTAACGTAGTCTAGGACGTCTTGGCGAAGATTTGGCCACCAGTAGAAACGTCCCACTAGCTGCGCAGTCTTGTTGATGCCTGGGTGACCGTAAACCGGAGGTACATGGTGTGCGGAGATGATACTTCTCTTGTCGTATAGTCCGCCCGTGACCACTCGCCTCCCGTCCTTGTACCAGGTTCCCTCGACCTTCTTCAGTCGGTGTGCATCTATCCAGGGGCAGAGATGGTCCTCGTCTTGGTGGTAAGTAGCGTCCGGTCGTTCCATGTCTTTAGATTCTATGGTTGCGGCGGTGGGCATTATAGTTTCAACTTGAGCGGCCCGTACGAAGAGCGCGTCGGGGAGGACCACGATGTCCTTGTTGTCGTCGTCCCCACAGTTGTAATCCGGTCTTCGCGAGAGTGCGTCCGCTCTCCCATTTGCGGTACCCTTGATGTGGTGGATCTCGAAGTCGTATTCGGAGAGTTCCAGGACTTCCCTTGCGATGCGCCTGCTGATCCGTTGTGGGGATCTCCAGTATTGTAGGTTTAGGTGGTCAGAAAATACTTTGATCTTGTGAGGGGAGCCCGCCAGTAGGGGGCGCCAGTGGCGGAAAGCTTGACGATAGCTAGTAATTCGAGGTCGTAGATGTCGTAGTTTCACTCGGCCTCGTTGAGTGTTGCTGAGTAGTATCCTATGGGGTGTCGTTTACCGTCCTCCTTGCGTTGTAAGAGTACGGCACCCACCGCGAATCCTGATGCGTCTACTTCCAGTTCGAATTGTTCGCGGGTGTCTGGATGTGCAAGCACTGGCTCGCTCATTACCAGGTCTTTGAGCTTTGTGAATGCGGTCTCCTCGTCAGGGCCCCAGTGCCACTCCATGTCCTTTCGTGTTAGACGGTTTAAGGGGCGTGCGTGGGTTGCGAAGCCCTTGATGAAGAGGTGGTAGAAGTTACAGAAGCCGAGAAAAGATCGGACCTGTTTGACTGTGGTAGGTGTGGGCCAGTCGCGGATGCCGGCGACTTTGACGGGGTCCATGCGAGTCACCCCCTTTTCAAGGATTACCCCAGGTAATCGATCGAGGGCGTGCCGAAGATGCATTTCTCTGGTTTGAAGTACAGGTCAAGGTCCTTGGCGACCTGTAGTATGTCACGTACCGCCACGGTGTGGCCCTCCCTGCCGTTGCGTGAGGCTATAGCGACGTCGTCGATATAGACTCGGATAGTGGTTCCTAAGGCTTCGTGTTTCAATATGGTGGGTCCGCAGGCGAAATCCATCATTGCCTGAAAGGTGGCGGGTGCGTTGGTGAGGCCGAAAGGCATGACCAGTGGCTCGAAGAAGCCATATCGCGTTTTGAAGGCAGCCTTCTCCTCGTCGCCCTCCTTCATGCAGACGTTGTTGTATCCCCAGCGGACGTCCAGTTTGGTGTAGATATCTGCGTTACCAAGGTCCGTGATTAGGTCCTGTATGAGTGGTAGGGGGTACTGGTTACGCACGGTAAAGGAGTTAATCTTTCGGTAGTCCTGCACTGGCCGCAGCTTCCCGTCCTTCTTTTTGACGAAGAAGAAGGATGAGGCATAAGGAGATTTCGATGGGGCGGATGTAACCCTTCTTTAGTTGTTCATCCAGGAAGGTCCGGAGTGCATCATCTTCTTCGCAGGACATAGGATAGATCTTGCACTCTATAGCGGTCGGGGCGTTCTTGGTGAACTCGATGGCGTGGTCCCAGGGTCATCGAGGTGGGAATCGGTGCGACTCCCGTTCGCTAAATACGTCAGCGAAGTCTGCATATTCCTTCGGGATGGTGGTGACGCCGGTGTGTTTTTGTGCTTGTATGGCCAGGTCGGTCGCAAGGGTACGCGCCTTGACTTCCTCCCATTCTCTGTTGAGCTGGTACACTGCCTGCTGCTTTTCGTCGTCGGTGAATTCGGTGAGTTCGGTTGGGGAGAATGCGATGGTGACTTCCCGTTTTGTGGGGTGCGTAGTTCGGAGGACTACTGGGTACGCGTCTTCTTTGATGACGGCATGTTGCCAGCTAATCTGGGGTTCGTAGGCGGCTAGCCAGGGGTATCCGAGGACGATGTCTTCGTCGCCAGTGTCGGTGATGAGAAAGCGCATTACTTTGCTGGTTCCTTTGGTCTCCACTTCGAGGTCTGCGCAGTGTGTGATTAGTCCCGCTCTATTTTCGGATTTGTCAATGTTCCATATCTTTTTTGGGGTGTCTAGCTCCTTTAACCCGATCCCCATTCGTTTTGCGAATGTGGGTTTAATGAAGCTATCCGTGGCTCCACTGTCTACTAATGCTTTTACTTCGGCCATGTTGTAACTTGTTCGAACGGATACTGGAATTCTCAACGATCGGTAGCGTGTGATTATTACAGAGTTACAACGGAGTGCCCTCACCCAGGCCGTCGGGTTCAGGCGTTTGGAAAATCCTCTCTTCCCCATAGTTCTTGGAGGACTAGGTCTTTTACTTCGTCCGGTGCTCCGGCCACCCCTTGTAGCCAATCCTTCGCTTGTTGCTGTGGCGTGGCTGCGGCGCGTGCTTCTACTCTTGGTTCTTGGGCGTAGTAGTCGGTATCCGTCCTTCGGTTGTTGCTGCTTTGCGCGTTGTTGCGATTCTGTGGGCAGTCACGACTGAAATGTCCCTTCTGACTGCAGGTGTAGCAGGTTACTCCCCTTGGGTCTCGGGGCGGTCCCCTGCCTCGTTGTCTTGGTCCTCCTCGTGGGGGGTACGGTGGTCTTTGTCGATCGAGTATATATTCGGCTCCTGCGAGTCTTGTCTGGGTGTCCTCCGCTTGTCCTCCCCAGGCCCGTACCCGGTCGGCAGAGGTATCCATTGCGTTAGGATCCCGATACTGGAGGTTTCGTGGTGCCCATCCGCTTTGTGGGGTTCCCCATTGGCTGGCACGTGGGGTAGCCTTTGGTTGGGACGGTTTAAGAGAGTTGAGACGTGCCTGTAGATGCATGTACTGCTGCTGCTTTTTCATCACCGCCTGCTTCCATGCTTCGAATGTGGCGGGTTTGTATTGTTCGTATACCTTGGTGAACAGTGCCCGCGGTAGCCCCGCTGTGAATAGATCCAGTGTTTGAGGGGCGTCGAGGTGGTAGTCAGCCTGGCGAGCTAGTCGTTCGAAGGTTGCTACGTAGCTGTCGATGTCCCCGTCCTTCATGTGGACGCCTTTGCACAGTTCCATTTGCGCCTGCTCCTTCTCCATGGTGTTGGCAAACCGCCTGGTGAATGCGCGAACGGTTTCGTCCCACAAGCGTCGGGTGTGTTCGGGGAACCCGGAGTCTATTTGGCGTATTAGCCAGTCGGTCATGTACATTACCCATTCGTTGACTTGTTCCCCTTGGATGTATCCGAGGAACAACAGGGCTCGGCGGTAGTAGTTGCGCATGATGTCGGTCGTACTGTTGATTCCCTGATACAGGTTCCATTGCGCTCTGAACTGCAGGGCCTTGGTGCGGTCGCTGTTGAAGACTTGAGGCGGGTTACCTTGCAACCTGTCTGTCGTTCGAGGTTGGTTAGCGGCAGGGACCAGTCCTGGGAAGCCTCCTCCGGGTGGTCCTCCTCCTCCTCCTCCTCCTGGCGGGTGGCCTCCTCCGGCTCCTCCTCCTGGTTGACGGCCTCCTCCAGCTCCTCCTCCTCCTGGGGGGTCCGGTTCGTCTGGGCCAATTGCCCTCATAAGGGCCGCGTCGTCTGCAGTCATTCGATGTCCCGTACTGGGGTTGATGGGGAGTAAGTCCTCTGGGACCCTGTCTTGCGGTAACTGCGGGGGGTCAAGCTGGAGTGTATAGGTTGGTTCTACTTGGGTGGTCGTCATCTCGATGGGTGAGTGGATGATGATCTGCTCAGCTTGTGGTTCCTCGTTTAGCGTTATTCCGCGCGCGAGGTTTGCTAGTTCTTCTTCTTCCTCCGCGTTTACTTGGGAGAGGTGGTCCTCTTCTTCGCTGTTTTGTTCTGACTCGGACCCCTCTTCTTCTGTAGTGCTGGCGGTGGGTGCGCCGTCGATTGGTCCTATTCTTGTGGGTGGGACTACTTCGCTTTCTAGGATGTCGCACCGATATGCGCTTGTTGTTGGCCCGACTATCGTTCGTACTCCTGCGTCGTTTGTTGCGAGTATGCACCAACACGTGTGTTCGAAATTGAACTCAACTGGGTAGTATCGACTTGGTCGATTGGGGAAATCGACGAAGTATCCGGTCTCCCCCCTATGTGTCCTCCACCGAGCGGCTTTCAGGTAGCGTGTGGGGACGTTCCGTTCTCCTCTTTCTGAGATGGTGTACGATTGGACTTGATTCCAGCCCCACCGGTCGGCTGTTGTGGGTGCCACTGTGGTCCGAGGTTCAGCTTGGTCTTAATGTTGCGTTAGGCCCATCCTAACGTGCTCGACTTGAGCGGGATTCAGTGGCAGAGGGTGAGGCGACTTAGCAGAAGTAGATACACGTCCGTAGTAGGAACGCGATCGTCCACAGCACTGGGGCAAAGTCCACCAGGCGTATGTGTTGTTGAGCGAGCCGCCGAACAAAGGCAAGCCGCACTAAGAGACAGAGCGAGAGCGAGAGAGAAACGACTAAGAGGAAGGCGAGAATGCTTCGGGTTATTCAAGAAGACCAAGCTGGGGAGCTCGGTCTTCGTATGGTCCAGTAGATATACAATTGACGAGGAGCTTTGAAGCTCCTCCCGAAAGTAGCATACCCTATAGCGATAGTAGCTCGAACCCTACTACAGCTATCCTAGGTATGAGTCAAGTCCGATACATGTGATAACCTACTGATGCGCTGACTGATGCGACTGTCCCTGACTAATACTAGGGTAGTCAGAACCCCACGAGTCCGCAGTCCGTACCAATGAGTCCGATCGTAACACTTGAAGCAGGTTGAGGTGTCATATTCACACAGCTGATGAGAGTAACAGTATGAGCGTGAGCATGAGGCAAGGGCAACCGGACTCTGGTGTGGAGTGTGGGAATGGCACGTGTTCGTTCTACCTCGCATCAACTTTTTTCTTCGTCAACCTTTTTCATCCTTGTATATGCTCACAGCCGCCTCGCCTCCAAAGATGTCTGACTTTGAGGATGACTTTGAGAAGAACTTTGAGAACGATGATGACTTAGACGATACCCCCCCAGGGCTCTTCTCAAACTTGGGCACGGTACGCAACCGTGATGACAAGGACGACGATGTCCAGTACATGCTGAAACACCCACTGAGGTCAAGACCGCCGATAGACTTCTCTGGACAACGCTCAACCGTGACACCGACGGCTTCTCTGCTTTTGCTCCTCCACGTTCCCACATGTCCGGCTCGACACTACGCTCTAGTCTTCATCCTTCAACAGTACCTTCATTTCCACGCAAGACCTCGGCTCCACTGGCAAGGCAGCCGCTCCCTCTTGATGCCATTGCGGCTCTCACCAACTCGGAACTCTTACATAACCCCCATTACCGCAAGCTTCGCCAAGATCACGACCACCTGACCTCTGTCCTTACCACATATGTAGAACGAGAGCTCGCAGAGTTTCGTACCGTGAGGAGCGAAGGCCTGCCCCCTGACATATACCAAGGTGCGTGGTAATTTGCTTTCGAACCCAGGTGATCGCTGACACAATCCTATGACAGCGGTACCCCGCAGTGTAAACTCTTGCCACACGAATTCTCGTGCAGACTCTCGCGCATCGTCATTGGGGCCCAGCAATTCCGCATCTCAACAGGCAAGAACTGACGTCATGAAGGACAAGGCCATCGAGGATCTCCTTGAACGCGTGGAGCCACCACCCCTCCGCCCAGATTTTCTTCCGACAACTGTGCTCTGGGACTTCGATGATTGTTACACCGACAAGACGCTGGGCGATATCCTTACAGACAATAACAAGTGTCGACTGAGATTGTCTCTTGCCATCCACCGCCCGAACGGCTCAAAGATCTCCACATTTGAACTCTCAAACATGCGATGCTCGGCGGAACTTATCGTTCAGAGGCTCATTAAATTTATCAACTCAGACCCCCGGTCGGCCCGTGCTGGCCTCAAGACGCGGCCTAAGACCTTCATCAAGAAATATTTCATGGCCGAGCATTATCAAGCTGTGCTTGACCTCGAAGCAGAGCAAAAGCTCCTTCGCTTGTGTTCAGCCCATTGGAAGGCTGATGCATTTATCACCAAGGTTTTTCTGGAGCGAAATAAAGAGAAAGTCAAGGCTACGACGAACTCCACGCCTGCCACATCCCCACAGTTCAGCCAATCTCCGGAGCCACCGACTGCGTTCAACCCACAAATTTGGGAGGTAGCACCCATGAAAGCAATGAAGCGGGCTCTTGAGTTGAGCCCCGGCCCCAAATCACCTTCAGCATCGCACGCCCAAAAGCGCAACAAAGACAACACCGTGCTTTCCGGACAGAAGACTGTGGGCCCTGGACTCTCAAACCATGAGTGTTCTACTCGACAACGTCCAAACCCACTGACAAGTGGTACTGGTGCACAGAGAACCAACATCCTCCCACACGCAAGATCACTCCCACATTCCTTAGTTGCACCAAGGCGATCTGTGCAGAACCTGCGCCGACAAGTCTCCATTCTCTTCACGTTGATCCATCAGGTGCGTCTGTCTCACACATACAGTTACTGTATACTGATATGAAGTCGAATTCCCAGCCGACAACCTCATTGGTGGGTTGAAATGCCCTGCACCAATGCCCCTACTGACACTGTCCTCGTCCCCGCAGCGGCCCTCACGTCTGAGTTCCCATCCCTAACAAACGGCCCCCAGCTCATTTACTCCATGAACGCGCAGTTGTCGTTCAAGGAAGGCGAACCATCTGAGCAAGTCGCGACGCTCCTCGAGCATGTCCAATCAGTGGTCCCATGTTCACCTGACATTGACGAGGACAACACATATGAAAGTTGGGGGCATTACCAGTTCACAGCAGGTGGTATCAGCCTGGTGTCCTCGCTCACCAGCTGGGAGAAGGTTGGCAGCATTGCTACTGCCTTCAAGCTCGTGGCAGCTGCCATCAAGACGTGCCGAGACACAAGGTCGATGTGCTCAAACACCGGAACACCGAAGACGAGTGGATTCATTAGCGATGTTTACCTCGAGAAGGTCCTCGAGTGTCTTGAGAGTTGCTGGGTTGGCGCCGGTGGGGTACGTATTCAATATGCCCTCCCTTTTTTTTTAATAACCTGTCTTAGGTGCTTACTTCTGAAAACCGTGTCCCACCCACCGCTCCTTCGTATTGGGACATTGCAATGTCACCACCACGTTTGCCCCCGATCAAGATTAAGCAGCCAGCTCCTCTCACTGATGTTGCTGCAAGCAAAACTCCAGAGGTTCCCACAGGAACCAACTCTATCACCCAGCCCATCGCCTCCACGGAACGTGTGGAACCTTCAGCAGGGCCAGATGAGGTACGTCTGTGTTTGGTAGTGATGCCCTCTCCCACACATAGCCTCCAGGGCGCTCGCGCAAGTGTCGCATCGCTCAAGCAACTTCAAGTCTCAGAGCTCCTGGCCTGTTTCAGCAACAACAAGCTCAGCACCCCGAAGGGGAAGCGGAAGGACAGTACATCGTATGTTCTAAGCCCAGTAATATTACCTATAGCCTGGGCAGATCTTATCGATGTCATTGTCAAGTCCCCTGAGCTTGTGCACATTTCTGATGTGACCATCAAGGAAATTATCGAGAAGGTAAGATTCTCATCATCTGCAGTATCCAACTCTGACCTACTGTTACCATGTTACCAGCGCAAGCTGAGAAAAGGGCCACAAAAGCCACTTGCTGTGTGACCATAGCGTATGCCCATCGAATACACCGCTGTGCATGGGTGGCTATGACTGCCCTTGATTCCCACGTGCCCTCGCTTGCTCGCTCGTATTCGGTTCTGAGGTTTTTTTTTTCTAATATTTGGACTCACCGACATACATACACAACTTGATACTCCTCGACCTAGCGTGACTACTAGATGAATAAAATTGACTGCGAAATGCATAAAAAGTACACGGGATGACTAAGTTTGACCAATAGTTGACTAGAAAAATGACCTTCGGCCGACTGCAACTGACTATGGATTGACTTGATGTGACTTTTCGGACCTGGGAACGACTTAAATCGGACGTAGGATGACTGAGATCGACTACAGATTTAGCCATCATTGACTTGATGTAGCCATTGGTCGACCTGAGTAGACCAAGAAAGATCATATTTAGATGACAAATTGACAAAATATGACTACGGATTTGTCCCTCGACGACTAAAATGACATCGGACAACTCAGTGTTGACCAGTGTTGACTTTGCTTGACTTCGGTAAAGCCCCTCGACCTAGCTATTCTTAGTCAACCCTTAGTCACCAAAACTCAGAATTCTTGCAAAAATACATTTTTTGGTCATATTGACTACCCGACGACCAACAACCGACCAACAGCTGACTAACCTTTTTTACTGAGCGTTACGTTGCACTGGGTGGCGTTCGTCCCCTTTGCACACACCACCGTCATCATCATCATGAAAATCTGGCTTCTTCTTATCGACCATAATTTCCAGGTCGTTGGGGACGTTTTCTCCGTTGACTCTACTGGTGACTCTACTATAGAGGACTTGAAGGAGAGGGCCAAAGAGAAGATGCCAGAAGACCTCTCCCATATTGCACCCCTCCAGCTCATCGTGTGGAGATGCATGGACCTGACAAATACTTTCAGCGATGAGGACTTGGACCCTCAAATTTTGAAGAATCAAATCAGCGAGGCCTGCTCCAACAAGAGAGTCAAAGAACTCAACGTAAGGGCGAGGGTGACAAAACTAAACATCTCGGAGAACGAGATACTGGTTGTAAAGTTGCCCGGTCAGCCTGGTACGTCATGTGCTCCTACTGCCGTCCACTGCGTTCTCATACAGGCCATAGTCGTTACGTCGGACCAAGTTGGAGCCCCCATCACCTTACAGTTGGACCGAGAATATGAACATTGCTTCCTCAAAGCGCACTCTAAAGGGGGCTTCACGGAAGAAGATATCCAATTTAACGGTATAATGGATCGGGACGATGACAATGACGATCGCGACGCTCCCGAATTTGTCAAGAAGTACAAACAGATGCTGGCTCGAAAGCGAAAGGTGGCAGATAATGTCCGTTGTGTTTTATCTTATCGTGCTTTCAACTTCTGACAGACGAGGTCAGATGCGCGGAACAGCTGCTGACATCGTGGACGGTGGCGAGGATTATTTTGATTATTCGACGGCGAATGTCCCTGCCGTTGTTGCCAAACAAGAGGTTATACACGTTGGCCAAATTTCGTCCTTATATTTGGGGGAGCATTGGGAGCTCCGGAACAACGGAAACACTACGTTGTTCAAAGAATGCGATGCAAACTGGCTATTTTTTTACGCAATCACACTTCAGATTAAATCACGTCCTTCAAGCATCACACCAAGACTTTCCGTTAAGCTGTGAGGGTCAGCCCATTTTTATATTCTGTTGAGTAAAAATCCTTTAACAGAAGCCAAGAATCGTGGCCGTTCGAGCTCATCATTAAAGTCGACGAACTCTATCACGTGTACAAACCTAAAAGCGATTTCCTCGTTCTCAAGTCTGACCTTCCACGGATGGCCGTGGAGGTCAACTCCACTTTACTAGGTCAATCCGCCGTGGATCATCACCGCATGATGATTCAAGGAGCAAGCGTTGTCCGATTCGCGAACACCACCTTGGATACGTACAAGACCGAGAAGAATTTCGTTTTCGTGGCCATATATATCAGTGGTAACGGACAGGCAGACCGCTACTTGCTATATCAGAAAAAAGGTTCCAATAAGGTACGCACGCATACTCTACACCATTAAAATCGTACGCTGAATCGCCGTAGGTTTTTCGCAATCTGCGAACCTTCGTATTCGAAAATCGAGGAGGCCGCATTGCATTCGCACTCGAATTGTACAACATTTGTTCCGCATTGGCCGACGAGAGCGACAGCGGAGACACAGGAATAAAGGTCAAGAAGCTCACGACCAGTGTCGAAAATCTTAGAAACAAACACAGCTTGCCGGCGTTCACCAGCAAATCCAAGACCGGCAAATCCAAGCGTACCGCCAACGATGATGAGGAAGACCAACCTAAGCGCAAAGTTCGTCCGAAGGGTGGCGATGAAGACGCAGCTGAACAGCTCGAAGCCTACGGGTATCAAGTAGTACCAGATATACTCGAGACGGAGGGCGGTACTTGGGAATTAGTCGACAAGGTACAACATACCAGAATCCATTTCTCTATTCATGACGCCGCATTGACCATTGTCTTGCAGCTACCACCGAACATCCGCACGGTGTATCGACAGAGCGACCGGAACAAGACAGAGTTGATTGCAAAGCACCTTCGCAAGGGATCGAAGGAGCTTGACATCCTCAAGTACCTCCGCACAATACGGCCACAGTCTCCTCACATCATCTCGTTTATCGAGACTATCCCTTCAACCACCGGGGGGTGGCTCATTCTACCGAAGCTGCGCTCTATCCGCTACCAAGAAGTCATGGACAGTCGTGGTGTTCGCGGTCGTGACCAGCTTGGGCGGGGCCTGATCGAGGGGCTCGGATATCTTCACGAGCACGGAATTGCACATAGAGACATCAAGCCGGGCAACCTTGTCTGTGACGATGATTTTTGCCTGCAGATTATCGACTTCGACGTAGCTATCGAAGTTCAGGATGAAAACACGGAAGTCGACGAATACCGCGGGACCAGAGACTGGACGGCACCTGAAATGGGAGAGGAAGACGGACCGCCGACGTGGTATAGCCCGATCAAGGCGGATAGATGGTCGTGTGGGCGTGTTCTTCTGCATCATATCCTGGTCGGGAAAGGAGACAACCGCATTTCGAGGTTTGCTGAGCGGCTGATGTCGAGGGATCCCCAGCAGCGGCCGTCGCTAGTTGGCTGGTCGGCGGTACCATTGTCGGACATGGGCAAGGTACTTACCGTTCGCGGGAAAGATTCGCGACCTCGGGATGAGGTGGTAGATGTGGATGGAGTAAGTATCATGGAGGCCCCCGATGCGAAGAAGCCTAGACTTTCGGTGACGAGCGAGGTATCCGGCCAGAGCTGAAGGGATAACAGCCATTCCGGCGGACAGGTAAGGTCTCCTAATATTCTGCTTCCAGTGTCTGTTTAAACGTGTTCGCTGTTGAGTCACGCCTGTGATCATGACCCGACTGGACTTGAAGCTGCGCGCGAACTTGAACTAGATACTGGCGGCGTCTCTCGTGAAGTCAACCGACCGACAGTCTCGCTTTGGGAAGTCAATCGAAGAGTAACATAGAACCCTGCGATCAGAGAAATGACCCACTCGTCTAAATATCCCAGCTGTAGTGTCCCCATCGAGATGCACTACATATCCTTGCACCTCCAAACCTTTTCTGGCCGCGTCTTTTCGACGATGCGTGAAGCCAAACCTCATACACTTGAAATTCCTACGGACCTCAACCACTTGTCTTACGCATGCTATCTGTTCGCTATGGTTCATACTCAGGTTAATGAGATAGGAGACAGAATGGCCTTACAGTATTGGGTGAGGACGGTGTACGACGAGGCGCTAGATGGGTTCGGGTCCAACGCAGACGACAAGTGTAATGGCCTCGCTTTCATTAATTGATCAGTTCAGTCGCCGCAATTCATCCGTAGATTGTAGCATGGATCAGCTCATGCGATATCCCGCCGGCACAAACAACTATTACTCTTCTTCATCATCACTGCCCTCCTCATCGTCCGCAACACCGATGACGCCTCCAGTGGTCCTTTCTCTCAGCTTGCGGCCCGCTTCCGCCAGCCTGGGCCCAAACACCTTGCGCGCACCAAAGTTCGCGTCGACGTCCCAAATCTGCAATTTCGCTTTTGAGCCCGCCGTGGCAAGTGTCAAAGGGTCGTCTGGAGACCAGACAGCCGAGAAGACCTCGCCCTGCAGGGTTAAGTTAGCCTAACGTTGGCATCGTGATACGTCGCGCTCACCAGTCCAAGATCACGGCCTGCGCAAGGCTGACCTGCCTCTTTGTACCATCTTCGTGCTCCTGGACATTCCATATTTTCACCATTTTGTCCATCCCCGCTGTAACGAGGCACCCGTGGATGTGCGCATTCACATCCAACGCACATGCTGCAGCGTCATGCGCCGCGATCGTGAAACAGGCTGGAGACGGTTGGTCGAGATCCGATGGCAGCGTGCGCGCGTCCAAATTGACCACCATTCCGTTCTCCAACGAAACCTATAAATAAGTACCAATTAAGTTTCCCATCGCACGCGACGGAAAGGAGAACCTCCGCACATAAAAGCTGTAGTTGTCCCATGGATCCCAACGGATGGCTTCGACGTCCGCTCCGACCACGGCACCCACGCTTGCGAGTCGAACACCCACACCGTGTGATCGTAGCTCCCGCTGAGCAGCACGGCAGGAACCGTGGGGTTCCACTACACGGCCTGCACCTTGTCCATATGCAGCTTCCCAAAGCTGCGCAAGGCGCCCTCCTTCGGGTCCCGCGACAGGTCCCAGAGCTTGACGGTGCAGTCCGCGCTCCCGCTGGCGAGCATCTGTCGCGCGGTGCGGTTCCACGAGAGGAAGAGGATAGCGTCGACGTGGTGCGCCTCGCTCGCCGAGCGGTGCTTCGCCTTTTTGTGCTTCTTCTTGCCCGTGCCCGCGGCCTCTGGGACGTGCGACGGAGTCGAGCAGGTCGATGGAGTAGATCTCAATCTCTGGTTCGAGCGTGCCGATGGCGACGTAATTTCCGAAACGTGAATCGGGGCCGTCCTTGGTGTCCATGTTTTCCTCTTTGTTAGCCGACGAAACTGGATAGTCGAGCCATTCGAGGCAGAGCGGCATGCTGCTGAGGAGCAGGTCGTGATGCGGCCCCAGGTACTCTGTTGGCTCATCGTAGACGAAGAAATGGAGCTGAGGCACGTTCTGTTCGACAATGGCCGTCACGAGCATGTTGTCTGTTGGTGGTGATCCCAAATACGGCGTGACCAGACGAACTGGATGTCAGCCCATTGTCTTCTTTGTCATACGTATCTAAATTGTACTTGGAGAGATCTCCGTTTCGTTTTGGGGAAACGAAGTCCTTCGTTGCGTCATCATCCATGGCTTCGTCACCCTCACTGTAAGACCAGTCAATCAGCCGTCCGTAGCAGAATGCGGGAGAGACACTCCACCCATGTAGAGTCTTCGTCGTCGTAGTCAACCTTGATATCGTCAACCTCGCTGTCGTCGTCCCTTTGGCTCATGGCGTGCGCAACGGCATTCGCACGTTCTAGCTCTGTGCGCGTGTCTTCGAGCTGTATATTAGCAATGTCTATCGGCATCGTTTAGAGGCTGCTTTGATGAGTGACGCGCGGGGGTTCCTCGCTTGACCCTTCTCAGGATGGGTCAAGAAGCACGAGGTGATAAAGCGGTGAAGTGCGTACCAGACGATCGAGTCCCCCATTTTCGAAAATTAGCAAGAGGCGCAGAGGCACGCGCGACGAGACGCACTACAAAACTCACATCGAGCGGCGACCGGACGCTGAGCGCTGACTCGGGAGGGAGGAGCCCGTGCGACAGACCTTCCTTCTTAGGGCGTTACGCGTTACACTCCCGTCACGCGTTACGTTGCACTGGGTGGCGTTCGTCCCCTTTGCACACACCACCGTCATCATCATCATGAAAATCTGGCTTCTTCTTATCGACCATAATTTCCAGGTCGTTGGGGACGTTTTCTCCGTTGACTCTACTGGTGACTCTACTATAGAGGACTTGAAGGAGAGGGCCAAAGAGAAGAAGCCAAGAGCCCTCTCCCGCACCAACACCGACCCCTCTGATCTCACCGTGTGGAGATGCATGGACCTGACAAATACTTTCAGCGACGAGGACTTGGACCCTCAAATTTTGAAGAATCAAATCAGCGAGGCCTGCTCCAACAAGAGAGTCAAAGAACTCAACGTAAGGGCGAGGGTGGCAAAACTAAACATCTCGGAGAACGAGATACTGGTTGTAAAGTTGCCCGGTCAGCCTGGTACGTCATGTGCTCCTACTGCCGTCCACTGCGTTCTCATACAGGCCATAGTCGTTACGTCGGACCAAGTTGGAAGCCCCATCACCTTACAGTTGGACCCAGAATATGAACATTGCTTACTCCTTGCGTACTCTAAAGGGGGCTTCACGTTCGACGATATCAGATTAAACGACATAGTGGATGCCAACTCTCGCCACGCTCCCGAATTTGTCAAGAAGTACAAACAGATGTTGGGTCGAAAGCGAAAGGTGGCAGATGATGTCCGTTGTTTTCTATCTTATCATGTTTTCAGCTTCTGACAGACGAGGACAGCTCCGCGGAGCAGCTGAAAGGGTAGTCGGTGGCGAGGATTATTTTGATTATTCGACGGCGAATGCATCTGCCGTTGTTGTCGAAGAAGAAGAAGAGGTTATACACCTTAGCCAAATTTCGTCCTTATATAAGGCGAAGTATTGGGAGCCCCGGCAACACGGCAGAAGGACTATGCTGTTCAAAGAAAACGATGCAAACTGGCTATTGTTTTTCATAATCGCAGATCACATTGATTCACATCCTTCAAACATTGCAACTGACGGAACACCAAGACTTTCCACTAAGCTGTGAGGGTCAGCCCATCTTTAATATTCTGTTGAGCTAAAACCCTTTAACAGAGGCCAAGAATCGTGGCCGTTCTCGCTCGTCATCAAAGTCGAGGATCTCTATCACACGTACAGACCTAAAAGCGACTTTCTCGTGTTGAAGTTTGACCTTCCACGGATGGCCGTGGAGGTCAACTCCACTTTACCAGGTCGATCCGCCGTGGATCTTCACCGCATGATAATTCATGGAGCAAGCGTTGTCCGATTCGCGAATACCACCTTGAATATGTACAATACCGAGAAGAATTTCGTTTTCGTGGCCATATATATCAGTGGTAACGGACAGGCACACCGCTACGTGCTATATCAGAAAAAAGGTTCCAATAATGTACGCACGGATACTCTATACTATTAAAATTGTTTGCTGAATCGCCGTAGGTTTTTCGCAATGAGCGAGCCTTCAAATTCGCAAATCGAGGAGACCGCATTGCATTCGCACTCGAACTGTACAATTTTTGTTCCATATTGGCCGACGAGAGCGACAACGGAGACACGGAAACACAGGTCAAGAAGCTCGCTACCACTGTCAAAAACTTTGGAACGAAACATGGCCTGCCGACGTTCACCGGCAAATCCAGCAAATCCAAGCGTACTGCCAACGATGATGGGGAAAACCAACCCGAACGCAATGTCCGTCCGAAGGGTGGAGATGGAGGCGCAGATGAACAGCTCGAAGCCTACGGGTATCAAGTAGTACCAGATATACTCGAGACGGAGGGCGGTACTTGGGAATTAGTCGACAAGGTACAACATATCAGAATCCATTTCTCCATTCATGACGCCGCATTGACCATTGTCTTGCAGCTACCACCGAACATCCGCACGGTGTATCGACAGAGCGACCGGAACAAGACAGAGTTGATTGCAAAGCACCTTCGCAAGGGATCGAAGGAGCTTGACATCCTCAAGTACATCCATACAATACGGCCGCCGTCTCCTCACATCATCTCGTTCATCGAGACTATCCCTTCAAACACCGGGGGGTGGCTCATTCTACCGAAGCTGCGCTCTATCCGCTACCGAGAAGTCATGGACCGTCGCGGTGTTCGCGGTCGTGACCAGCTTGGGCGGGGCCTGATCGAGGGGCTCGGATATCTTCACGAGCACGGAATTGCACATAGAGACATCAAGCCGGGCAACCTTGTCTGTGACGATGATTTTTGCCTGCAGATTATCGACTTCGACGTAGCTATCGAAGTTCAGGATGAAAACACGGAAGTCGACGAATACCGCGGGACCAGAGACTGGACGGCACCTGAAATGGGAGAGGAAGACGGACCGCCGACGTGGTATAGCCCGATCAAGGCGGATAGATGGTCGTGTGGGCGTGTTCTTCTGCATCATATCCTGGTCGGGAAAGGAGACAACCGCCTTTCGAGGTTTGCTGAGCGGCTGATGTCGGGGGATCCTCAACAGCGACCGTCGCTACTTGCTCGGAACGAGTGGTCCGCCGTACCGTTGTCCGACAAGGCCAGGGTCGTCTGGGCGGGAATCGGTGGGATTCCTTTTCGCTGAATACCTCGGTGAAATCAGAGTATTCTTCTGGGATCGTCGTGCTGCTCGTGTATTGTTGAGCTTGTATGGCTAGGTCGGTGGCCAGGGTGCGCGCCCTGACGTCTTCCCAGTCCTGCAATAGCTTGCGTACCGCCAACGTACTTAAAGTGAGCGTGAAAGAGTCGCGACCTCGGCAATACGTCGATGGAGCTATGAATCCGCCATATGCGAAGAGGCCCAGGGTTGCGGTGATGAGCCAGGTGTTCAGCCAGAGCTGAACGGATCACAGCCATCCTGACGTTAGACCAACGATACTCTACTGCTATGACTTACGATACTCAAAGTAACACTGAAACACACTGTCTCGTGCTGTACTATATTCGCTATACTCTATTTGCTTGACAATTTGGGGGCAAGTTGAGTATCACATCCCACTCCGTCAGTCCGAATTTTCCTGGACCGGACAGGGCTTGGGAGAAAGTATGGCCTTGTGTTTGAGGACTTCGTCGCGCTCTCGGAAGCCATCATCGCCCATATCGTGAAACGCCACCAGGACAAGCCGCTGTACTCTACGTTCGTTGAATACCACGCGAGCGCCCTTGCCATGCCCCTGCGCGACGTCGACGTCCGCAAGGCCGCGAGCGGACTCACTACGCTTGCGAATGAGAAGCAGCGGGGGAAGACAAGTGGGAAGAAGCCAAAAGCTGCCGCAAAGCCCGTCCTCGGCGCAAGCAAAGTTGGGAATAGGTGATCCGTTCTTTGGATTTGAGATATATACGTTCGGCGCTGATCGATATTTTGCAGGCTGGATACGACGGTGTACGACGAGGCGTTGGATGATTTCGGGTCCAACGCAGACGATTTAATGTGAAGTGAACGAATGTAGCCCTGCTCTGCTTTGATAGTTTAATTGATTGGTCCAGTCACCGCAACCCATTCTGTGTAGCCGAATCGCGTAGATTGTAGCATGGAATAGCTCGTGCGGTGTCCCGCCGGCACAAGCAACTATTGCTCTTCTTCATCACTGTCCTCCTCATCGTCCGCAACACCGATGACGCCTCCAGTGGTCCTTTCTCTCAGCCCGCGTCCCGCTTCTGCCAGCCTGGGCCCAAACACCTTGCGCGCACCAAAGTTCGCGCCGACATCCCAAATCTGCCGCGGCGAGCGTTAAAGGGTCGTCCGGAGACCAGACAGCCGAGAAGACCTCGCCCTGCAGGGTTCGGTTAGCACAAAACTGGTATCAATCACACGTCGCGCTCACCAGTCCGAGATCGCGGCCTGCAACAAGGCTGACCTGCCTCTTTGTACCGTCTTCCTGCTCCTGGACGTTCCATATTTTCACCATTTTGTCTGTCCCTGCCATAGCAAGGCACCCGCAGATGTGCACATTCACGTCCAACGCACATGCTGCGCCGTCATGCACAGCGATCATGAAACAGGCTGGAGACGGTCGGTCGAGATCCGATGGCAGCGTGCGCGCGTCCAAATTGACCACCATTCCGTTCTCCAACGAAACCTATAAATAAGTACCAATTAAGTCTCCCATCGCATACGATGGAAAAGAGAACCCCCCGTACATAGAAGCCGTGGTTGACCCATGGGTCCCGGCGTATGGCTCCGACGTCCGCGCCGACCACAGCGCACGCGCTCGCGTCGGGCGCTCCCGACTCGAACACCCGCACCGTGCGATCGTAGCTCCCGCTGAGCAGTACGGCAGGATCCGTGGGGGTCCACTGCACGGCCTGCACCTTGTCCCCATGCAGCTTCCCAAAGCTGCGCAAGGCACCCTCCTTCGGGTCCCGCGACAGGTCCCAGAGCTTGACGGTGTGGTCCGCGCTCCCACTGGCTAGCATCTGTCGCGCGGTGCGGTTCCACGAGAGAGAGAGGATGGCGTCGACGTGGTGCGCCTCACTCGCCGAGCGGTGCTTCGCCTTTCTTTTCTTGCCCGTGCCCGCGGGTTCTGGGACGTGCGCCACCGTCTCCTTCGGGTTACCGAGGACGGCATCGGGATAGACGGAGTCGAGAGGTCGATGGAGTAGATCTCAATCTCTGGTTCGAGCGTGCCGATGGCGACGTAATTTCCGAAACGTGAACCGGGGCCGTCCTCGGTGTCCATGCTTTCCTTTTGCCAGTAGCTGACGAAACTGGATAGTCGAGCGATTCAAGGCAGAGCGGCATGCTGCTGAGGAGCAGGTCTTGATGCGGCCCCAGGTACTCCGTCGGCTCATCGAAGACGAAGAAATGGAGCTGAGGCACGTTCTGTTCGACAATGGCGGTCACGAGCATGTTGTCTGTTGGCAAGACCTCGTTTTCCTCGCGCTCAAGCTCGTCGTCCTCCTTGGAGTCTGCATATTTATCAGGTGTATTGGGGCATGAACAGTGTAACGCACCTCTTTGAGGGTGATGTATGGGTCTTTGTCGTTGTCGCGGTGAAGCTGTAACCGTTTTATGCTGGGGGATGGACCAAAAGCCGGGCAGGGCATATGGTGGTGATCCCAAATACGGCGTGACCAGACGCACTGGATGCCGGCCCATCGTCTTCTTCGTCATACGTATCTAAATTATGCTCGGAGAGATCTCCGTTTCGTTTTGGGGCAACGATGCCCTTCATTGCGTCATCGTCCATGGAGTCATCATCCTCTGCAAGGCCGGTCAATCAGTCGTCAGTAGCAGAATGCGGGAGACGCACTCCACCCATGCAGAGTCGTCGTCACCATCGTCAACCTTGATATCGTCGACTTCGCTGTCCTCGTCCCTTTGGCTCACAGCGTGCGCGACGGCATTCGCACGTTCTAGCTCTGTGCGCGCGTCTTCGAGCTGTATATAAGCAATGTCTTTGATGCGCCCGATATCGGCATCGTTTAGAAATTGTTTTGATGGGTGACACGCGGAGGTTCCTCGCTTTACCCTTCTCAGGAAGCGCGAGGTGATAAAGCGGTGGAGTGCGTAACCAGACGATGCTCGAAAGTAACAGGCACAGGCCCGGACGAGCCGAACTACGAAGGCCGCCACGGACTCCGGGCCGACTGTGCCGGATTCACTACTACGCACTCACTCCACTAGAAACCAAAACTTAGCAGTCAGACTGCGCGCCTGGCGAAAATTTTGATACCGGAATTGGCACACTTGATCTGAGCGCTGAGATACATACGCGTAATTCGTGGCAGAGAGCCTGGCAGAGAACGAACACACGGTGTAAAGCGAAGCAAATGCTAACACTCGCATCCAAAGACACGATTACATGGCGACGGAAATACTGAGGGAAAAGATCACACAGAACTAGAGTAAAAGGAACCAGGGGAAAAGCCCTAATAACACGATACGCGGACTTTCAGAGGAAAGGTTTTTGGTGGCACCCCGATTCAAATCCTGTAATCCATCACTTTTCAACCTTCCCCCTTCGTGGTCCGCACCAGCGCGATAGAGATAGAGCTTTCTAGGTAGCCTAGTTAATGGCTCGTACTACCCCCTGCGGTGCTATCTCATAAATCGCTAAAGAAACAAAAAAGCTGCAGTCGCTCGATCGCGGTCGTCGCTTTACTTCTAAGAATATTTTTCTCCTGCCTATATACTTCGTAGCTCCGCCCCAGCTGTTTCTTCCACAACGTTGAGGTCAGTAGCTTACTTTACTCTTCGTTGTCGTTTTTACAGTGTATCGTCGCGCTCTCAGGTGGTTACCCAATTGGTCGACCATTACTGTATCCCAAACGCTGGCTCGGCGCGTTCCCTACACTAGTACAAGTACAAGTGATGGCAGATACGACTACGACACCACAAATCGCTGGCCCAGGCAAAGACATATACTGGCACGGAGCGGTGGGCAGTTTTTGGGATGATGGCTTCCCTGTACTGTTCCCTGATTTGCTCTCCTCTTGTGTCGTAGGTCGACCAGGCCGAAATTGCGAGGTGGGTCTCATCTGAGTCTGATTCCAGTATCGGCAGTAGGCAGATGGGGCTTGTCTCCTCTTATCTAGGCTAGATGCCATGCACAATGGCATCAAGAATTATTTCGATGGCAAGCTCTCCCTCGCGCCCCTTAATGACCCTCTCACGATATTGGATATTGGGTATATCCACCACTCCAACTGCTATGCTTTCACGTTATCATTGGTGTTGACTCGTGCATTCCCTTCCTAGGTCCGGCTCCGGAATTTGGTGCGCTTTGCCTCTTTCGTTTCGGTGTTGTGCGCGTGTGACGGCGGAGATCACAGGGCGATCGAGTGCGCAGAATACTTCCCGGGTGCAAAAGTGACTGCGGTCGACATCAGTCCAATGTTGCCTCGGTTCGTCCTTCGTGGTCTCTCTCAAGGGAGCACCGCCAACCCCATCCCAGCCCGGTCCCCTCCAACTTTCAATTCCAACGACTCGACGTTCTAACGGATTCCCTACCGTGGGCGGCCGGTTCCTTGGACGTCGTCCATGTTCGCTTTCTCCTCATACACGTGCGTTCGTCTGCGTGCGGTTCTTCGGCGCTGGGATTCCTGATGCACACGCTGCTAAGAATAGCTCCCCGAACCACGGCGCGTCCTCGAGCGTATCACTGAGCTCGTCAAGCCCGGCGGCTGGCTCCTGATAGAGGAGATATCGGTGAGTGGGGAGATCCAAGGTGACGCGCGCGCCGTTCGGACGGGGTTCGAGTTAGTGTGCAAGCTCTGGGAGTCTAACGGTCAGGTACCGGCCGTTGGCAGCAAACTCCAGTCGTGGCTGCGGCAGACCGGCACGTTCAGCGAGGTCAACGTCCACGAAGCTCTTGCTCCCGTCGGTTCTCATGTTTCCCCAGGTGCGCGGGTCCCCTCACTCGCCCCCTACCCCGAATGATGCTCATGGGGAAGATTAGATCCCAGACTAGGTGGGCTTGGCTTGACGTTCAAGAATTCGTGGCGTAGCGCTTTCTCTGGAAAGACACATCCTAAACTACTCGCACTGGGCTTTGCACCCGAGTTCAAGGAGCGGCTTGTTGAAGAATTTGACACGTTGGAATGGCGAATTGACATTCCGTTGTCTTGTATTTCGGCGCGCAGATCGGTTTAAAGGTTTCAGTTGGGTCTCCAAGACTCAACTCTGGCCGCTCAACTGGAACCGTGCATGATCGATCAGTTAGACGATGTACAATAGTTGTTATCCAAATGAAAGCATAGGAACATGAGGAACATGTGTACAGATCAGAGCAACTAGTACAGAGCGATTCGAGGCACAGAGAATCCGAGAATCTGGTATCATCCGAGGAACTATAGTGTCTGCAGTTTGTCAATGAGGATCGCCCACTCGACAACAGTGACGCCCTTCTTCAGGGCTTCTTCTTTTACCTCGCGGTCACGCGTCTCCTCACGCATTCGTGCGAGCGCCGTCATGTGCTCGGATCGCCGGACACCGAGTTCTTCTAAAATGGGTAAGAGATGCAAAAGAGAGGGTTGGCAAGAGGAGAGAACGGCTTCAATCTGGGCGGATGACGTGACTTTGGTATGGGAAGTGGCTTCGGAGATAGATGCACTATATTCGGTCGCTTTAGGAGCCGCTGAGGGGGAAGGTGGCACGCGGCGCTGGGGTTTTTGTGGGGTCGACGGCTGGGGGGTGGTATTGACGGCAGGGGCATTGGCGAGCGGTGTCGTGGACCTGCCCGACACGCTGCGCTGTAAAGTCGAAACCTGGCTCTATATCACGATACGGTATTTTCAGTACCCGATCTGTAATAGGGGATCTCTGGAGCACCTGCCTCGGTTAAATCAGCGGATTCCCTGCTCCGGTGCCCCTTGCTCTTCGCACTCCCCGTCGCCTGCGCGACAGAGTCGACGCGCCGCCGGCGCCCGGCGTGACTGTCCAGATCACTGCGGATATCGCCATCACCGTCTCCAGCCTCGCTCGAACTCTTCGCGACGTCCTCGCGCCAGACCGAGATCGTGCGCTCGGGCCCATCCTCGAGCACTTTTTTCTCCACGAGATCGTTCCGTCCTGCCGCGGGGCCCTTCCCCGGCGGGAAGGGGGGCAACGGCAACGGTGGCGCGGCCGCGGGTGGATAATTCCCCGAGCCGAGGCTCCGGCGCGCGGAGCGGTCGCCTGCGACGCTGCGCGCTTTGCCGTGGCCGAGGCCCTTGCTGTGCGGCATGAGGCCGTCCCCTCCTCCCGCTGAGCGCAGGTCCGGCCCAGCGAAACTGTGCGAGGGGCTGGCGGGTCTTCTCTGCCGTAAGGGGCTCACCGGGTTGCGGGTGGGAGATAAGGGCACGGGAGCGTGGATCAGCAGTGGTCGCTCGAGGGCAGCGGTGGCGGCAACGGTCATGGCGTCGTAGTCGATACCTAGCGCCGAATTCCCCGCGTCATCGTATATGGTCGTGCTGCCGCGCGTGACAGTTATCGCGTCGAAATCGTCGGGGAGTGGTGCGGTCGTGGGCGGCGGGTGTGGGCGGCGAACGAGCCGCTTCCCCGTACCTTCGCTGTTTGGCACAAGGTAAAGTGGAGCCTCTGTTCGAAATAGATAAAAGGGTGTTCAATTCGAGACATACGACGAAAAAAAACGCACCACTTGCACCGTCGTTCAAGTTGTACATCAAAGACGTGTAATGCACGTGATCATGAATGCGCTGTCTTATCGGACGCAAAATATTTCTGCTATGTCCCAAGACTTGGACGCTCCCCCGAACCACAAAAGGCAAAGCAAACCTATTCCAGCAATGAATGTTCTTACGTCTCAATTGCTGGTTTGCTTACAGTAACGTTGTTTTGGCTACAGTACTACCTTGTTTTTGGTTTATCCGCTTCTCTTCTCTTCGCTCCGCGGCCCCGTTTAGGCTCCTTCCCCATTCCAAGCTGGGCGACTGGCCCGAGTGGTGCTGGCCACTCCTGTCTTGAGTGTGATGACGCAATTAAACTTTCTTATCTTCATCTTTCCTGTAAGTTATTTTCACCTCGCTGAGCTCTCAGCATCTGAGACTTGGACTTTGAAGATCTGAAGTGTCATGTTTATAAATAAACGTGAAGCACAGTCTCGCCGCTGTACAACCATCTCTTCATCTATCGCGGTCTGCTGGGCCGACCTTGTCGTTTTATGTACGTGCACTAGACCTCGGCTATCTTTTTTTTTTTTTCGTTCATATTCACGAATTCGGCAACTTCCTAGCCATTGTACTCCTCGTGCTCGTGTATATTTTTATAGGCGTCCCGTTGACCGCGCGCCTGTGTAAAATGCTCAAGGGAAGTCGATGCGGCTACTCCCGACCATCGAGCACCAGTAGTTCGATGCACCACACGTCATCCCGACGAAGCTACTGTATGTCTCCACGTCGAGTGGGCTCGGAGGAGACGTTGCTTGATGGGCTAGCGGATGTTGGCAACGATAAGGTGGATGGTAGCCTTTCTTTTCCTTCTTCTCAGACCCACGGCGAGGGCTCATTGATGTACTATTTAAGACGTACTAGTACATGACCCCTTCCTTGTGGTCCATCCTTCGCTGAACGACTCGGTGTTGGTCAAACAAGGCTTGGTTGAAGAAACAGCATTACCTCTACCCGTGCACAGCGCCCATGATATTCAAGTATGTCCCTCCGAGGTCGTTCGTGTTACCGTACTACAACCCCTGATTCCACGATAGGGTCCACAATCCCCGTGTGACGAAACACTGCCACAAGTGAGACCGCTAAGTAAACTTGCCATCCCGCCACTTCCAAGACCAAAAGGCCGCCGTACTACATCTCTGGACCCCCTGATCGTCTCCCCGAACGGGACAAGGACTTTTGACGAACGAGCCAAGGAAACAGGCGCGACAGAACGAGGTGTAGTTGTGGTCTCCTTGCCACCACCAGCGTATACGCCCTATCCTCCTGTCGGACAAGGGAGGCGTGCGGGCTCGTTGTGATCATAGACTATGAGGTCATAACCTAAACGCTTGTCGAATTTGATTTATTGTCATCCTCGTTCCTCGTTTTCGGGACTCTGGTCCGAGTCCAGCCGAACTGACCCTCAGAATGCTCCGGAGTGCCATCAGCTTGGCAGCGTGAGTTTGGTGCATGATTTCTGCCCAGAAGCCTGGGGACTGAAGCTGAAGCGCTGAAGACCAGACGACCGACGTGCATTGCACGGTTAAAGACATTTTGTGCTGCTGTTCGATGGAGATGGCCTGGATGGGAGACACCGCGGACGAGTAGCGATGGTCGATTGTTTGGATGACATGTCCGTATCTCCGAATTTGCATGTAGTCCCCTCGTTGTCCGTGCCCAGTCCATCCCGATGCCATATCATATGAGGAACTTGCATCCCGACTCCCATCATCTTCCATTCCCCCCATAATGCTCCGTCGCTCCCTTCTTTCCCGCAAAGCCCTTGCCTACGCTTCTGCTGGTACCATTGTGGTGACCGGGGGTGGTTACTATTTCCTCAACTCCGGCCCCGCATACCCCGCCTCCACGAGGGAGTCACGCAAGCCACCACCACCCTGGCTCCCACCCACACGTGAACAGAACCTCAATGTCCTCAAAGCCTCTGGATCAGGCGATGAAGACACTAAGCTCGACATTTTGATCGTTGGTGGAGGCGCAACAGGTGCTGGCGTTGCCGTCGACGCAGCTAGTCGGGGACTCAAGGTGGCGCTTGTTGAGAGAGACGACTTCAGTTCCGGTGCGGCTCTCCCCATTTGTTCCCCGTATAATTCCTGGGGCTAATCTGCATCGGAATCATCACAGGGACCTCCTCCAAATCGACCAAGCTCGTTCATGGCGGTGTTCGCTACCTCCAAAAAGCCGTAATGGAGCTCGATTACGAGCAGTACAAGCTTGTCAGAGAAGCCCTTCATGAGCGTCGCATTTTCCTGCAGACCGCGCCTTACCTATCACATATGCTCCCCATAATGTTGCCAATCTACAAGTGAGTTGTGCATTGCCTCTAGCCTTTTTCTTTTTGTTCTGACACGTGTCCAAGGTATTGGCAAATACCATACTACTGGGCTGGTTGCAAGATGTACGATGTCCTGGCTGGAAAGGAAAACATGGAATCGTCGTATCTCATGAGCAAAGGGAAGGCACTCGAGACTTTTCCCATGTTGAAGAGCGAGGGTCTTGTCGGCGCCTTGGTATATTATGACGGTGAAGGTCCTTTCTACGCGCTATTACTCATTGGCTAAACCAATTTCTTTTGGAAAGGTCAACACAACGATGCGCGCATGAACATTGCGCTCATAATGACCGCAGTCAAACTTGGGGCAACAGTCGCCAACAAGGTCGAAGTTATGCAACTTCTCAAAGATGCCGATGGTAAAATCGAGGGTGCCCGGGTGAGGGACAACCTGACCGGTGACGAGTGGGAAGTGAAAGCTAGGGTATTGTCTATTTCTCGGTCCATCATCTTCACGATTCTCACGCGCTTCTCAGGGTGTCATCAACGCTACAGGGCCATTCTCTGATTCTCTTTTGACGATGGACAACCCATCACACAAACCTATCGTGCAACCTTCCTCTGGGGTCCACATTACGCTTCCAAACTATTACTCCCCGCGCACCATGGGTCTCTTGGATCCTGCCACTTCGGATGGTCGGGTCATCTTTTTCTTACCTTGGGAGGGAAACACCATTGCTGGCACAACGGACTCGCCCGCTCCTGTCGAGAACGAGCCTCGCGCAGCAGAGGACGAGATACGCTGGGTGCTCGAAGAAGTGCGACGCTATCTGTCCCCCGATATCAAAGTCCGCCGCGGGGATGTTCTCAGCGCGTGGAGCGGTTTACGTCCCTTGGTCCGAAATCCCTCTGCTAGCAACACTGAGGGTCTTGTGCGCAACCACATGATTTACGTCTCACCAAGCGGCCTCTTAACTATCGCCGGTGGAAAGTGGACTACGTACCGCGCTATGGCACAGGAGACGGTCGACGAGGCGGTTAAGGCATTCGGATTGGAGAGCAGGACCACGAACGAATGCGTGACGGAACAGGTGCGCCTCGTCGGGAGCGACGCATGGAACCGAAACATGTTTATCGGCCTGATCCAACGAGTATGTATGGGCAGCAATTTTTAACTTTTCGATTCTAACGAAAAACGACTGCAGTATGGTGTCGATACCGAAGTTGCCAAGCATCTGTCGGATAACTACGGTGACCGCGCGTGGACAGTGCTCTCCCTTGCACAACCCACCGGTGAGGCTTGGCCGCTCTACGGCATCCGTCTGGCCCCGCAGTATCCCTGTGCGTAGTTCCCCTGTGCGTTCTTCCACAGCGCGCTGACCGGGCCCTTACAGACATCGAGGCGGAAGTACGTTATGCAGTCCGCCACGAGTACGCATTGACGGCGACCGACGTGATCGCCCGGCGCCTCCGGCTGTCCTTCCTCAACGCCCAGGCGGCATTCGAGGCGCTCCCGCGCGTCGTCGACATCATGGCCGAGGAGCTGAACTGGAGCACCGCGCACAAGCAGGAGGAGCTCGCGCGCACCACGCGTTTCCTCCAGAGCATGGGGCTCCCGCCTGGCGCCGTGCTTCCCGTCCCCGCGCCGCTGTACCAGCGGCTGGTGGGAGTGGGCCCGCACCAAGATCGATAGCATCGCTGGCGCTGAAGAAGGCGTTGTCGACTAGCAACGGACGCGCGCAGTTCGCGCCTGGCGAGGTCGACTCGCTGCGTGAGGCGTTCGTCGAGCGCTCGCGCGACCCCACGGGCAGGCTGGGCAAGGCGGCTATACACGAGCTGCTCCTTGCCCTCCCTGCTTATGCGAGCGTGAGGACCAAGGACTTTGAATATGTCCTTGAGGAGACCGGCCTTGGTGGGAAGAAGGACATCGACGTGGATGAGTTTGTTGAGGTGCGACGCGTCCTACTCTGATTGCTCGTCGTTGCTTGCGTGTGCGTGTTGCTGACTGTTATTGTGGGACAGATCTGTGCGGAACTTAAAGAGGTCTCGGCCGCCCCCGTTACGAGGGCGATAATCAAGAACTTGAACCTGAGACGTGCGATTCCTGTCGAGAAGAGTGGTGGCGGTGTATGAGCAAACAATGCAGGAACTCTCGGTTGGGGGGAAATGGGAAGAGCTCTCTCAGCATCAGCGGTCCTTTGGTTACAAAACAAAAGTTGTGAATCACAAACGATGTCGCTCCCTAAATGTAATTATTGACAAAGTAGATGTTATCAAAAAGTTGGTTTATCGGTTCTTGCGCCTCGCTACACCTGTGCGGATTGCTCGACTTCCTCCATTCACGGGTTCTGGGTGTGGCTCTAGGCAAAACGCCCGTGATATTAACATGCCAGAATTGAGTGGTGTCCTGCCCCGAACACCGAAACGGATAGAGTCTCTTTAAGACACTGTCTTACCGAATTGCTGTCGGGTGCTTGTATGCAATAAGTCACACGTCAAGAAAGTCCGAGTCCGAGTTGGCAACAGCAGCCTTGACGGCAGCAGGCCCGAGTGGTCCTGAATGTGCATACACAGTTATACATTGTTCGAGCCGTGATCGCATTGCAAGACAAGACTGCCTGCAGCTATCCTGTATTTATTACACATAACCCCCCTCCCCTTTTCACACGCCGTCATCAAGAGTGGCCGATGACGGCCGTGGGCTTGTAGGGTTCCTCGAGGTACTTGACCTCCGCGTCAGAGAGTTTGATATCGACCGCATCTGTGCTCGACGCCGTCAGATACTACTTTGCACTAGTTTCGGAGATGATCCTACCGATAAGGTCTTTCAGTTTATCGAGGGACGTGGTGCCGATTATGGGAGCCGAGACAACTGCACACACAAGGGGTTGGGTCGTTAGCGCGTGGACGGATAAGTTTCCCCCCATGGAGGCCGAGACGAATGGAACCTACGAACTCTCTTTAGTCAGGGTCCATGCCAGAGAAATCTGTGCCATGCTCGCGCCACGTTTTTTGGCGATTTCTTCGACGCTTGCGGGGTTGGAGGGTCATCTCTACACTGTCACTGACGTGAGGGCTCGAGGCTCACCGCTTGACTACTTCCTGGTTGCTGGGCTCTTTCAGGTACGTGTCGTGCCAGCTATAGATAGACCGATAGGCATGAGTGAGGCCGGCCCGGTGAAAAGGATATCGCCCACTTGTCGTTATCGGCACGGACAGTGCGCTCTCCGAGGGGGTGTGTGAGGGCACCACGCGCAAGCGGCGACCACGGGATCGAACTGATGCCAAAGTGCTGGGAGAGAGAAAGAGCGGGGGCTGAGAACAACCGACTGCGCGAGTCATACGCAACGCGGGGTCCTTTACCTTGAGCGTGGGCATCATTTCGCGCTCTTCCTCACGGTATATGAGGTTGTAATGGTTCTGCATCGAGATGAAAGGAGTGAGGCGATTGTTGATCGCGTAATCTGATGATGGGTGGATTGGTTCGTCTTTGTAATGCGGGATTGTCGCATACTACTCACGCTGCATCTGGTGGACTGAGCGGAGGGATGATCTGACAGAGTACACGGGGCGAGGTTGGAACAGTATACGTACATTGCCAGGCCCAGCACGAACTCATGCCGATGTAGCGGGCCCAACCCTTCTGGACAACGTCGTGAAGCGCTTGCATCTGCGGAGGCGAAGACGGTGAGTAAACTAGCTCTTTGTCACGGCGGCACCGTGAGCACCACGCACCACCTCCTCGACGGGGGTGTTGTAGTCGAAACGATGGCCTATCAGAGCCTCCGCGTCAGATAGCGACCGATCCACAAAAAACGACGAACATTGCAGGACGTCGATGTAGTCAAGCTGCAGGCGCTTCAGGCTGTGCTGGACCGAGTCAAAGATGTGCTTCCTGCTCTGACCATACTGGTTGACATAGCCAAGGTTGTCGACACTGTCGGAGAGCAACTGTTCCCCAGGCGAGCGGGAAACAACATGGTGAAGCTGTAGAGTTGTACATGGAGCTGAAGTGTTGCACGCAAACTTGGATCTCACAGACCTTGGTCATGACCACGATTTCCTCACGAGGCAGATTCAATTGTTTGATAGCCTTGCCAAGTATGACCTCCGAGAGGCCATTGGAATATACCTACCATGTTGTCAACTATACTGTAGTTGCACTGCACAAGGAATTTGTTGTTTTCCGCAGCTCACATCAGCTGTGTCAAAAGTCTGAATGCCGTTTTCGTAACTGAAAACTGTCGAAGCCCGAGCCCGAAATCAAATCGGAAAGGGCGTACGCAAATTTGATTTGCTCGATGCCCTCTGCCTCGCCGAGCACCCATTTCCGCCACTCAGGATTGCCGTATGACATGCATCCCAGAATGATTCTCGACACTTTTAGGCCTGATTTCCCGAGGCGAACTAATTTCCGTGGCCTCAAACCGGTGATCGCAGCGCCGGAAGCATAACTCACCGTAGGGAATGCGGCGGTTGACGTTGAGAGACATTTGGGGGTAAGTGCGGGTGATGCTGCATAAGGAAGAGTATATCTCACTGGCCTCAGCTCGGTACTCCAAATCCCGAACGGACACACGTGGATGCAGGGCACGTCTTGAGAAAATTCTGCTTACTGTGTGAACAAATAGTATCTACAAGGTATAAGAACGATAGCGACACGTCATTAAATCACAACTTCGTTTGCGCCTTCGCCCGTGCACCCTCGGGCTCGCGTCTGGCGTAGTCATCCTGCAATTTCCGGCGCAGTACCTTTCCGACTGGGGATCTCGGTATCTGGAACATGCCACGTCAATTAACCCCGCACGCCGGATGTACAGTACCAATTACCCACCTCGTCGACTATCTGTAGACCACCGCGTAACCACTTGTGTTTACTTAGCCGCGAGCGCGTCCACTCCTCGAGTGCTGCGAAAACAGCTTCGGCGCCCTTTTGTTTTCCAAGAGTCGAGAGTACAACCCATGCACGCGGCACAAGCTCGTCTGACAAGCGATTTCCTTTTATGCCGGCGACAGCAACATCAGTGATGAGCTGGGAGGGATGCTCCAAAATGGTATCCTCAATCTCAGTGGGCGAGACTTGCTTCCCCGAGACCTTAAGGATATCCTGAGGCGAACTGTCAGTCAGTGAGAGTCCAAACGAAATGTGCACGTTCCTTACCTTTATCCTGTCTACGTAACTTTAAAGGAAGCCAATGTTTCAGCGCAGTGACTAGAAAGAAAAAGGCAGAACATACAAGAATCGCTCTTGTTTGTCCACGTAGAAACGGTCGCCTGTACGTAGCCATCCGTCCACGAAAGTCTCTTTAGTCGCCTTTTCATTATTCAGGTAGCCTAACGCGAGGGTTGGCGCTCGCAACCAGAGCTCTCCAACTTCGTTGTAATCTGCGTCGCTGCCATCTTCGCGGAGGAGGCGGGCTTCCATGTAAGGTAGGAGAATGCCGGTCATTCCGCGTACATCCTCAATGCGTCCTCCAAACATGCCTGGAGCGGGACTGCAAATAGCTGCAAACGTCTAGAGTGTTCGTGATTAGCGCCGTGAATGGCGGTCCAAGAAAGGGGCATACGAGTTCGGACATCCCGTATCCTGTCAAGCTGTGTGAGAAGGGGGCAGCAGATAGAGCGATATATAGGGACCTTCGATAAATAGCGCGTTCTTTGTCTTCCGTTCGAAGGCAATGCGAAGTTCGGGGGATAAATGTGCCGACCCCGCGGACGGAGAAATGAGGGAACCAAGGTTGACCTTCGCCAATTTTGGATCATGAAGCATTTGATATGTCATAGACGGTGCCATCAAGAAGTGCGTGATTGTATACCTTAAAAGGAGACAGGGTCAGCTACGTAAAAGCGCACCAAGTAGGATGGTTACTGGGAGAATATCTTTACGATGTGATCCGGGGCCCAACTTGAGGCTACGATGAATGTAGCCTGGGGAGGCAAATAACCGGAAAACATGGGCATGGGCCCCCATCGCGTGGTACCACGGCACGACCGCCAAGTGAACTGGGATCTTCTCTGGAGTGGGGAAAGGTGGGGGCTATGGACTGTTAATCACTGAAGGCCTTCGACCCGGGAAGCACTTCTTACCGTTCCTAATTTGAGGAGTTCTTCGAGTATGACAAACGACTGCGAAGCAGCGAACATCAAGTTCCGGTGCGAGATCATAACCGCTACATTCGAGTCAGAAATACAAATGAAAGTTGACAAGATTCATGCAACCTTTAGGGAGACCCGTAGTGCCACTGGAGAACAACAGATACGCCATAGTATCATCCCGAACCGTTTGAGTAGGTACCCTCGGGAGGCCACGAGAGTTGACACCCTCGATCAAGCGTGGAAGGCTTACTTTCCCAGCGACAGCTCCTTGGAGTATGAAGATTCTATCTTCTGGGAGACCAGCCTCTTTGGCGGCAGCGATCACGTGAGAGTACCTCGTCTCGCTCACGAATAAGGCGGTGACACCGGTCATCTTCAACAGCGCGGCGGTTTCATGGTGAGTGGAATGCGAAGGAAAGAGTGCCACTGGCACAGCAATCTTGAGCAGGGCAAATACGAGAACCGGGTATTCCTTGATCATGAAACAGTGAGGACGCAAGCGGCCAGTGGCACGAAAGGCAGCTATTTTGAACACACCAGACAATTCTCACTGAGGATGCCGACTATTCCGGACTGCCCTGCAGTGAGGCCAAGACCGCCATCAGCTTGGGGACGACACAAGGGCCGTAGCAGCCTGTTCGAGACGATCGAGTACGAAACGAAGACGCCTTCGTTCCCCAGTGACTGAGTCGATGTGAATGGTGTAGTTCGGCCAGGTGTTTAACCCGGGACGACCCAGGAACCAGTCATAATAGTTGACCGTGGGAGTCGTCAATGGGAGCGCAATCCGCGATTGCTGGAACGGGTCCTTCACGTACGGCATTGGGCAAAAGGCAAAGGGGGGAATTCGGTAGCTGCTTTTATTGAGGCTGGGCTCGAGTTAAAAACACCATGGCGAGAACCGCCCACGATACGCTCCTGACTGGAACCCATATTCAACCATTCAACCAAGTCGGCTAAGTCGTCCGGCTCTCGGCTCTATTGCGTACCCGGGCGCAGTTTGTGCGTTGGCCTCATGACCGTGCCGCCCCAATGGTGTTTCCACAAATTAACTCGGTTGCAATGTTGGGGAATACAGTACTCCGCTCCGAAAATGGTCTCCTGGCGACCCGTATATGCATTACTCCTAAGTTGCTCGCTTAGCGGCTGCTGGGCAAGATGATGTGAGAGCTCGGTGTACAACCATTTATTTCTCTGCCTTCTAGAACGGAACGTACAATAAATAGGGACAATCGTGTACACATCATAGCTTTGCCTGCTCTCGGGCTCTCTTCCCCTCTCGGCTCTCGTGTGCATGTTGCAACTGACGGCGCAGTACTTTCCCGCATGGCAGTTTTGGTATCTAAGTTCACGACAAATTTAGTGGTCTGCCACGACTGATAGAAGGATGCGAATCGCGATAGTACCTCATCAATCACTTCAAAGCCGCCATGTAACCAATGTTGGTCACTCAGCCTCCCACGAAGAAATTCCTCGATAGCTCCGAGTATACAATCAACACCCTTCGCCTTTGCAGACTCGGAGAGTACGAGCCATGCTCGGGGCACGATACCGTCCGATTGGCATGCGCCTCGTACGCCTGCGACCACACAGTCGACGACCTCCGGGTGCTCCCGGATGATCTTCTCTATCTCCAACGGACAGATGTGGACCCCGTGTATCTTGATGGTGTCCTTGTAGCAGGATCATCATTAGCGATACGCGAAGTAGGGTGCGATCGCACCTCCTTACCTTTAGGCGGTCAGCGGAACTATGGGAAATTTCAGTTTGGTGTCATGCGCGCGAGAGGGCAGTCTGAAAACTCACAAGATCCTCCTTTCCTCGTCCGCAAAGGGCGTTTCACCAGTCCCCGGCCTAGCGTCGGGAGTGAAAGACTCCAAGTGGCTAGTAATCGCGTCATCTGGATTCCCTAAGGCTACACCCGAATCAAGAGGGAACAGCTCGCTTGTTTCACCGAAGTCCGCCTCGCTGCCGTCCTCGTGAGCGACACGTGCGTTCGTACCAGGTAATAGAATGCCGGCCGAACCGCGCTGACGCTCGGTGAGATCCTTAAACATTCCGGGAAATGGCTCGGCCATGGCGATCAGCGTCTGAACAACTCGCTCGGACATAGAGTGCTCCCGTGGACGGTCGAGCATGTCTTCAAGGAGGTCGTCAGCTGATCTAGTTGTCAGATTGGGCGCTTGAGCGGAAAGAAAACGCGGTTACCTTCTGTTGCGAAGGGCACATCTCCTGCTCTGTGATCGAATTTCTGGCTAAGATCGCCGCGTAACCGATTGGCGCCGATGCTCACAGACTCCAAGTCGTTGAGGTCGACTTTGGAGAATTCAGGATGATTGAGGAGTTGATGCATTAATGGTGGTACCGTAACAATATGGTTGATTGTATGTCTGACGCAATGTCGACAATGTGAACAAGCCGCTAATCGAAGGCACTTACCGGAGGAGAGCCTTGATGACTAAATCCACATTCCATTGAGGGAGGACGACGAGGGTCGTTGGAGTGATGAACAAGCGCAGGATAAATGCGTCTGCCCCCATCGTATGATAGAAGGGTAGAGCCGCGAGGCTAATAGGAATCTTACCCGACCAGCCACTCCGTCAGAATTTCGGTGGCGAATGTAGCAACTAAAGATATCTTACCGTACTCTCATTTGATGATCGACTCGTGCTTTCGACCTGCATTGTGGAGTGGCATAAATTGCGATGCGAAATCATGACCGCTGCGTGACATCAGTCTTAGTGGGGCAGAAGCATGTAAAGACAAACCTTTGGAGAACCCGCTCGTCCCATTAGAGAACACCACGCAGGCGAGAGTGTCGCCGAGCACTGGTCGCGTTGGCACTTGTGGGAGCCCATGCACCTTCGCATAGTCGATCATGTCCGAGAGGCTAGTCTTTCCCTTGACGTGACCCCGAAGGATGAATACATGGTCCTCGGAGATCCCGGACGCCATTATGGCCTCAGAGGTGCTCGCATATCGCTTTGGACTAACGAATATGGTCCTAACTCTTTCCCGCTTGAGGAGGGCAGTAGTCTCACTTGCGGACAAGTGCGCAGGGATCAAGGCAACAGGCACGGTGATTTTCAGCAGAGCGAGAACCAGAACGGGGTACTCCTAATGACAAATCAGACACACCGGAGTAAGAGAGTGAGTGCAGTCCTTACCAAACAATTCTCGCTCAAAATGCCGACGACTTCATTGCTTCCTGGTTCCATGTCGAGGCCACCTTCGTCTGCTGCCAAAGTGAGTGCTGTTGCACAGTCCTCGATATTAGCAAGGGTTTCTCGGAATCGTCTTCTCCTTCCCGTCGTAGCATCGACGAACAGTGTGTAGTCAGGCCAAGACCTTAGTTCAGGTCTCCGGAAAAGAAAATCATAATAATTGATAGCAGGGCCAGCGGGAATTGGACTTCGCAGAGACTTGATATGCGGCATTATTAGTGATACTGTAAAGTATTCAGAAAGTCGGACGGGGTGAATGTTAGGTGAACATAGGAAAGCGTTCTGTTGGTCGTTTTATGCATGACTGAGCGCAAGGAGAAAATTGTGGGTTTCTGGTAGGGATTGTCCGAGAACCCGTAAAACTGCTTCACCAAGGGTGTGATTATTGACGACGACACACCAATCTGATGTGATGAGCCAAAAATGGAAGATGGCCTTTTCGGACATAATCGAATCAAATCGATATCACATAATGGAGAATACTGGGTTTGTGACTTACGCCCGTAAGCCTCCATAAAACACAGTGAATAAATGGGTTCGTTTTGGAGTAATCCCTTTTGTAGAATGATCTCAGCTGGGTAAACATCATAGCGATAGGATGTGGGACAAGATGTGGGAGGGGGGTGTTTCCTTGGGCGTTTCCCGACGTGTTGAACGGTGACTCAAGAGAAGACCGTCAGGTATCTGGATGGCATGAAACCTCCGACGGTGTTGCGCGAGAGATGGGACTACAGTGAGCTCAGCGAAAGCGGCTTACGGTAGGCAATTGGTGGGTCCATCAAAACAGCGCAGTTGCGGTGATCAAGCTCGATCAAGTCTCAAGAAAAAGGAATGCCCCCTCCCAGTGACCAGCCCACTCACTACTATGAAAGGGTATGGGCCACTAGTGGACCTAGTGGAGCGAGGTTCTATTAATGTCGACGGTGTGATGCGAGAACCATGCAGCAAGATGTTTCTGGAACCGACCAGATCTGTCTGCTTGTCAAGCAATGCTTGATGCTCGGCCAACGGCCAAGCCATCGCCAGTGCTTACGCGTCCAACTAAATGCGTCGAATATATAACGTTCGACGTTCAACATTCAACGCATATTCAACTGTTGTCAACACTCTCATCTCGCCTCCATGTCTACCGACATATGGGTCCTCTCGTACGAACACCTCAAGGGTCGTCCAAGATCCGACGATGCACTCTCACTCCTCCAGAAGGTTGCCTCACGTGTCAAGCCCATTATGCGGTCACATAGCTGGAGGCTTCCTGTCCTCGCTGAGTTCTTCCCTGACAGCCCGAACCTAATAGGTGCTTATTTCTGCAACCACCGCGTTAGCGTGTGCTCATTTTGTGCTTCTAGGCTTGAGTGAGTCCATACGAACATCTACTGTTCGATGAGTCTCAATCCTGGCAGATATCAACATGGGAGAGAAGATCCTGCTTCGTTTGAGACCTGCCTGGGACCCCGACGCGTTCTATTCCGAGGAACATGTCATTCACACTATGCTCCATGAGGCAGTTATCCCAACTTATACTTGTGTGTGGCTGTCAGTGCTGAACTTTGTGTTGCTTATTAGCTCACGCACAACGTGCATGGACCACACGATCAGAACTTCTACGAGTTCTTGTCCCGTCTCGAAGAAGAGTACTACGAACTCAAGCGCAGCGGATATGCAGGCGAAGGATTCTTCACGAACGGGCGTCGATTGGGTGAAGGTATTCCACAGAATATTCCTACGTATCTCGCTCGGCAGCGGGCACTCGAAGCTGCCGAGAAGAGGCGAAGAAGCAAAGTCACTACAGATGGTCCTGTCAGGTTAGGGGGAGGTAACCTCGCGAGCCTGGGCCTAACGCCACGCGAGCTGGCCGTTTTGGTGAGCAGAATTTTATATTTCCTTTGCATACTGCAGTCTCAACGCATTCACCTACTCCTGTAATCCAGGCCGCTGATATGAGAGCCGCTGACGAGAAGAAATGCGCGTCGGGAACGTTTGCCCAGCAGGAGGCCGAGAAGGCCGCGCGCGATAGTCATCACAACAACGCCATCGACCTCACCGGCGACTTCGACTTGGATTTTAGTGACGACGACATCGCGATAGTGAGCGATGACGGTCCGTCCACGCGCGCTCCGCATGCGTCGCTCCGCACGGATCCTTCGAGCTCCGGGCCAGTGACAACTCGGCGCGCCCCAG
This sequence comes from Lactarius hatsudake, assembly GCA_024734325.1. Classification (NCBI taxonomy): domain Eukaryota; kingdom Fungi; phylum Basidiomycota; class Agaricomycetes; order Russulales; family Russulaceae; genus Lactarius; species Lactarius hatsudake. Next base: position 877,844 of record JANSJP010000005.1, on the reverse strand, counting down.
ATATCAACGCGTCGACCAAGCCACAACCTCCACTTGTCAACAACGCGTCCCGGCCAGCTACTGGGCCGTCATGGACCTGTCCAACGTGCACACTTATCAACGGTTCGCACGCTCTACAGTGCGGTGCCTGCCTCGCTCCGCGGCCTTATCAGGCCCCAGGTCCTGTGGCAATTGCAGGGTGGACCTGTGGCGTGTGTGGCGAAGAAGGTATGGCGCACAACCTTTGGACCTGTAGGTTCTGCGGTTCTGTGAAGGCGGAGAGTACATTTGGGTGATTCACTTGGAACATTTTCGTTTATCTTGCAGACGAGTGTAGGATGTTGGATTAACTAATCGTAACACGCTGATGGACGTTCTATCCACCCTCATATTTACCATATACATTAGGAGTGCAATAGGATCTATAGGCTTTTTGAAATGGAGGAGAGCTAGTTACCCTTTTGGCGTCACTTAGACCATAAGGTATGGTCCCGATAGTAGTCTCCAAGACGAAAAGAATACACATGGACGAGGGGAGAAGTCGCAGAAGGCTGACGTTCACGACGAGCCTCCGGCTACTAAGTTCTCCCATCCCAGTGGACGGCCCCATGACCTCCACATCTTCTCGACGACCCGCATTTTCTCCTCCCGATCTAGACTCGGGTCCTCCAGGTCCCCAACGTCCTCCAGGAAGCCCTCTCTGAGCCGGCTCCTCGGCGGCAGCCACGTCTCCCCGTACTGCCGGAGCGACGACACGGAGAGCAGCAGCAAGCCCGCAGTCAGGTGCGGGATCGCGCCTTTTCGGCCGCCGCTATCGTCGTGCGTATGCGGCTGCGTGATGAGGAGACGCTCGATGCGGCGTATGGCTAGCCATACGGCGGTGCGCCGCCGGGTGCCGCCCAAGTACCCATGCCTCGACGCGCCAGCGAAGAACCCGCGCAGATATCCACCGGTGACGTACACGAAGGAAAGGGCTGGCGCGACGCCGACAAAGGCAAATGTAAGTTCTTGGGACTTGAGCAGCTTGTCGATTCCCGCGAGCGCCTGGTCGACGTCAACCTGAGAGAAGAATATGTGGCGTAAGCAAACTACTTCCAAGGGTGAGGCGAACGTCGTACCTTAGCTTTTTGAACTTGGACGAAAAGAGAGCGCAGGAGGGTACCGGAAACTGCGGAGCGTACAGGGCTTTTGATGTCCTCCTCGTAGATTTGCAGAATAGGTGTGAGGTCACCAAGACGTAACTTGTTGGAGAGGTCATCTAACTGCGCCGGGCTATAGTTCAGTTTGTCTCTGGCCAATGATAACGCCATACGCTCTAGCGACTACAGAAACAGACCAACGTCAGGAAGCATTCCCAACGACGCGCACGAAAGAATACCTGTAGGTCGGCGCCCATGCTCCCTTCCTGGACAATGATACCGCCTTCTCCGCCGGTGCGAACCGTCTTTGCAATCTCGGTTAGGGGTTCTACCAGCCAACCCCGCCAGAACCCCTTCACAGTTTCCCATGCGTCGGACGTTAGGGAAAACAACGTATCCTGGGACGCGCTGATGCGCTGGACAGCATACAGTATTAGCAGTGGCAATACCAGGAGACGCGGCCATATCCTGACGAATCTACTCGGACGGATAAGAGAATAGGTGCGCATGTTTTCTCGGTGCAGAGACATGTGTGTAGGCACGACCCTGGAAGAAGTGGCGGCTAGTGCATCTAGAAGGGACACGTCGAGCCCGAACTGTGCCGTGTCCACGTTCTGGCCGATCAACACCTGGCTTATCACTTGAAGAAACGCCGTGCGCTCGTTCAAGTCCTCTCGTAGTACACGGGAGAGGTCGTCGCGCTTGCTTGTAAGTTCGCCCAGGGCTTCGGCACGTTCGTTGCGGATTCGCTCGAGCTCCAAGCGTTTCGCGTGGATCTCGTGGCTCGCAAGTTGGACTGGTAAAGTGACGAAATGAACGAGATAGTGAGTAACGAGAGAGAAGGTGTGGCGGAGCACCCGGACGGCCGACGCTATAATGTTAGAAGGGCTGGTCGATGTCGAACGAAGAGACAGTGAGTATGTTCCGAATGGCGCAAGTGGCGGCGGTACAAGTCGGGGGTGGGTGTGAAGATGTGGGAATATGCGAGCAATAATTGAACCAGGGCGCCCAGTATCCCTGCTTAGAATGCTACGTATTGATGAGGGCTTGAATGCCGAGATAGACAGAGATTGATTGTTGGAGTGCAGTAATCTGAGCACATCTCCGAAGAGACTGGTGATGCGAAGAGGTAGGGCTGAACAACACAGTTAGGCTCGGAAGTGATTCACATGGACGAGAGCATACTTTGGATCAGGTAGTGCACGACCCTCAGTCGTGACCGTCCGAGGTCAGCCCACCAATCTGCCTCTGCCTCTGCTTCAATAGCCTCTGCGAGGAGGATGTCTAGAGCCTCCGTGTAAACGGCAGCAACCAGTCTACCGAGCACGGCATCTTTCCGAGCTTTCTCTTCGCCGTCGTCAGCGAATGCCCTCGTCGACTTATTGGCGCGCTCTTGTTCTTGCAAGTACTTGGTAGTGTCACGGGGAGAAAGAGATGAGAAGAGAACATCGAGTTCCGGCGACGGTACTGGGGATATTAATTTGCTCGTTATATGTGATATCGACATGACTATGCAGTTTCAACGAGTGACGTATACGTCGTCCCGCCAAGCAACCTGCCCAATCGTCCACCGGTCACCCCACATCACTCGCTTATGGTACGTTTTGCGCAGCTCACGAAACTCCTTCACAAAATCGTCCACTTCTTTGCCATTGGCGGGTGTTGCTGCTGTCTCAGATGACGCAGATCGCACAAAGGTCGATGCCAGTGCCTCGGACAGGTCATCCTGTGCCGTCGTTGCATGTCGGAGTCGCATCAGGAGGAATTGGGGCGTGAATCGCTGTATTGCTTATTAGTAGGTGTAAGTATTCAAGGACCGCAGGGTCCATGCGTAGCATACCTGATAGACCTCTCTCTGCTCGCGTTGCAGTTCTGCCCATCTAACCTCCAACGACTTGGCCTCGTCGAACGCATCCTTTGTTTCCGAGCGTAGCTTATATAGCTCCTCTTGCATACCCAGGTTCTGGTCTGGTCAACCTCCTTGCATGAGACCAGACGAGGCCATAGCATTCATTCAAAGCCAACTCACTCGCAATTGTCTCGTTCGCAAGTCTGAGTTCCGCCTGGTTTTCGTATAACTCTTTCACGTTTGAAAGTGTATGAAAGATTGCTTGGAAATAGGCCGGGTCTGCAAGTACATCTTCCAAATCCTCGCGTCTAGACATACTATGTCATGAGTCATGGCAATCTCCATCATGGATGTAAATGCACGTTAGATGAGACAGTTCAGGAAACTCGGTAGTCAGCGCTGTCTGAATCGACATGGTGCGGTGGAAGTACTGATTAGAATCCAAGATCAAACTCAAAGGCGCCACACTTCTAGGTCCGGGTAACACTGCTTATCGCGTTCCACCATGTCCGTCGTCCTTCCGGGCGAGTTAATACACTCGCAACACAAAAACTTGAAGCTTGGGCCGGGACTTCAGCAGTCCGGTGATCTGCAAGGAAGGGCTTCAATCGTTGTAACACGCGCTGGGACCTTGGAACAGAACACAAAGGGCAACAAGTTTTGGGTAGAAGGGAATTCGCGTCGCGTGCGTGCGTTCACCACTCGTCTATCGGGTAGACGTCTTATGTCTGAACAAAGTATGTGCCGGCGGTGCAAGAACCTGTGGTTGGCATTATTTGTGCTCGGCAGGGTGAAGGTTGGAGAGTCGATATTGGCTCTGCCCACCAGGCGTCTCTTGACGGGCTCGCTTTTGAGGGCGCGAGCAGACGTAATCGACCGAATCTCAAGGTCAATTCGCTCGTATATGCCCGTGTTTCTCTCGCACATAAGGATATGGAGCCTGAGCTCGAATGCTTTGACGCTCAGACGCGTAAAGCTGAAGGCTTTGGCGAGCTCAAAGGAGGTTTTCTGGTGCGCTGCAGTCTCAAAATGTCTCGAAAGTGCGTGGCATTGGTTGCTAGCTACTCTAGCTTACTAGAATGTCGCAGTCTCATGGATCCGAACTACTTTCTGTTACCTCTGCTTGGGTCACGCTTTCCTCTGGACGCAGCGGTTGGTATGAATGGGAGGGTCTGGGTTAGTGCCAAAGAGGTCAAGCAAACGATCGCTGCGACCCGATGTATTGAGGCGGCTGACCCAGATGGGGGTGGTATGGATCAAACTGCTATCAAGAAGTTCATTGGCACTCTTGATCTATAGTGTGCTCTGAATTCGAGGAATCTCCTTGCATCTGGGAGAGGACGCAGAAGGTGAGGAAGCAATGCAGTACAGTTTTATAAATACAAATGTAATAAAGTCTATCCCTTCTGTAGGCCACGTAAACAGATCATACAAAACGAGACCAATGCGTGATCGACTCACCAAAGCATAAATCGAGGTCAGTCGTCGTCGGCGACGCGAGCCCGTTTACTGGGACGCCTCCCGCCTCCCGCCATGGCGCTGCCCTCGTCATCACTTACTGTCCCAACACTTCGGCGACTGGCAGCAGCTCGCTTTTTCCGCTGATACTCCCGATCACGGTTCTTCTTAAGCTGTGCAGCTGTAAGCTCCGGTACCCGGGGTGCAGGTGGAAGGACGACAGTAGTAAGCCCTGAGATCGGTTGTTTGAAGTCTTCCGCTGTCGCAGCAGATTCTTCTCCTTCGCCTGACAGTTCTAAAGACTGCATATAGCTAGTACACATCAGAGGTTCTAGTTCACGACGAGTACATGACCCTTACCCTCTGATATGTCAAACTACTCGTCGAAAATAGTCTGTCCGCGTCACTTAACTCGTAGCGTTTCTTCGTCACCTGATTTTTCAAATATCCCTCGAATCCGTGGATAATATTTCCTCCGCTGTGTGCTGACGTCTCCACGAGATACTGGCCCTCAAGAGCATGCATTTGGACCTCAATTTGAGCCTATAAAGCGATAAACGACAAACCTCCCGATAAAGCAGGATGAACATACCAATTGCTTATCTAGCGCACGCTTTTTCATCAGAGCTTGTATCAGTTCCTTTTTTGCGGTCATTATCCGGGTCTTCTCCTCCGCAGTCGGGGTGGGTCCTTCCGTAGCTGCCATGAATGAACGAAGAAAACGCTACGAGGTGCTACAACGCCAGACGCGATGCCGGAACCCGGGCCGCGATCTCTGTATGTTCCCACGTGATCTATTATTAAGTAAGCGAGGACGCGCGTTCGAGCTCAAGAGCATCAGTGCCGGAGCAGCTGTTTGCCACTACCTACCATGTCCGCCGTTCCTCCTGGAGAGCATCCAAATAACAACGACCAGAGGAATAAACCAGATACTGAATTAGCAGAGGCCACACAGCCCGAAGCCGCTGAAATGGATACCACACCCGACCAGCCCGTTGAGGAAACTTGGGACGATATTCCGGAGGAAATCATGGAGCTCGAGACGGAAGACATTTTGACGCGTATTCGCCTGATTGAAAATGATATTAAGGTGCGTCCTGGCTCTCTTGACAGTGTAAGTGGACTAAACTTCGAGACTAGGTCATGCGCTCAGAACAGTTGCGGTTAGGCCATGAGCAAAGTGTCATGAAGGAGAAAATCAGAGACAATAGTGAAAAGATAAAGCAGAACAAAGTACTTCCTTATCTCGTTGCAAATGTCGTTGAGGTGCGTACGCGTCTTGTCAGCGAATTGACTTTCTATGAAACCTTGCTTCGAAGATCTTAGACGTCGACCCCGAAGGCCAAGAGGATGGCGCGAACCAGGATCTTGACTCAATGCGCAAAGGGAAGACCGCAGTCATCAAGACGTCCACCCGGCAAACTGTTTTTCTCCCGCTCATCGGTCTTGTCCCACCGGAAGAGCTCGAGCCGCAAGATCTCATTGGCGTCAACAAAGACTCGTATCTTGTCCTTGACACACTTCCCGCAGAGTATGATTCGCGTGTGAAGGCAATGGAAGTGGATGAGCGACCAACTGAGACATACACAGATATTGGTGGATTGGAAAAGCAAATTGAGGAGTTGGTCGAAGCTATCGTTCTACCCATGGAGCAGGCTGACAAGTTTAAGACGCTTGGGATCAAGCCGCCAAAGGGTTGTCTGATGTACGGGCCTCCAGGTGAGCGGTGTTTGCATACTATTTCCTGCCACTGTGTTTATATTCGATGAAGGGACGGGAAAAACCCTCCTTGCTCGCGCTTGTGCTGCACAGACAAACGCTTGCTACCTTAAATTAGCTGGTCCCTCATTGGTGCAAATGTTCATCGGTGATGGTGCTAAGCTTGTCCGCGATGCATTCAAGCTTGCGAAGGAAAAGGCACCGGCCATCATTTTCATTGACGAGCTGGACGCGATAGGCACAAAGCGGTTTGACTCGGACAAGAGTGGCGACTAGAGAAGTGCAACGCACTATGCTCGAGTTACTTAATCAGCTCGATGGCTTCAGCAGCGATGAGAGGATCAAGGTGCGTCCGCTTACTCGTTCCTTCCACCGCCTATTTAGATGTCATGCAGGTCATTGCCGCAACCAACCGTATCGACATCCTTGATCCTGCTCTTCTTCGTTCTGGACGACTCGATCGCAAAATTGAATTCCCACTGCCAGCGGAAACGGCCCGCGCACGCATTCTTGAGATTCACTCCCGCAAGATGACCATCGGCCCCGATGTCAACTTCGAGGAGCTTGCACGTAGCACTGATGAGTTCAACGGCGCCCAATTGAAGGCGGTATGCGTTGAAGCTGGCATGATAGCACTGCGTGAGGGCGCAACGAAGCTGGGGCATGAGCATTTCATCAGCGGTATTGCGGAGGGTAAGTCGCATCGTTCGCTGCGCCTCTGGTGATGATATTGACGAATGGCTGGCCCAGTGCAAAGCAAGAAGAAGAACGATCTCATGTACTTTGCTTAGTGCCTGTCTAAATTACCTCTTTATTATCCATCCCCGGCGCATATTGTACAATTGCAACTTCACTCGGTAGTCGGCCAGGTTTTTCCGTCAGCATCAACTTGAGCATAAGCTCTTTTGGCCAGTGTAACTGAGCGAAATGGGACCTTTTCCTCTGCCACTTCATTTTGTAGAACTTGGTGCCCAAGGCATATGCGAGAGCGGAGCCTCGGAGTCCGCGCTCGTCAGCATTGGCTGATAATTCGCGTCGCGTCACAGCGTGACACACGCAACAGCGGCCTTTATTTATTTATTTATTTATTTGGAAGGCGCTCTATTCCAGTAACCAGCCCTGTCTAACACGCTGAATCCGGACCTCAATCCGGGTAGTGAGGCCCCTGGTGTTGGGGTAGTGTGGGACTCATTGCGCATCTCCTGCGATGGGCCGGGCCTGACGCGCTATACTACCCACTAAAACCTCACGGTTGTGGATCCAGTTGTATGGTGGATCAGAGAATTTTCTTAATACTTTACCCCAGGTCGCCTCCACGAGCTCGTCGCATTTTTTAATATTGGTCGCTATTATTTTATCTTCCGTTAGTCTCTTGTTGATTACGTAACGCTTTTTTTGATCTCGTGGTGATTACCCTTTCGCATCTCATGACCCATATAAGGTGTGCCGCTTCCGATACTAGGATTTGAAGGAGCCTACTGGCGCCCTTCTTTTCGTCCTTCTTTCGTCTTGCTCGTTCGTTGTTTAACGGTGCGCTTCCTTGTTGCGCAACAGCGGCCTTTACATCAAGCTCGAAGGCACGGAATATGTCAAGTGAACAGAGCTGGAAGAAATTCTTCACAGAAGGCCTAGAACACTTTCGGTGTCAAGACATAGACAAGGCACTCGAGTCCTTCAACCAGGTAAGGGCCCGGGGCATTTCCCTCTTCTTCACTTGAACGAGTTCATGACCTCGACCTCTTTCGTAGGCTATCAGTCTTGCCAACGATACATCTTATATGCTGTACGACTCTCGTGCGTTCGCCTATGAAAAGCAGAATCGCCTCAAAGATGCCCTGCGCGATGCGGAGAAGACCATCGACATTGCCCCCGAGCAGTGGCACGGCTACTTTCGTTCCGCTCGGCTCCTCGCCGCCCTTGGCCAAACCGATGATGCGTTGTGGATGTGCTCATTGGCACTGGAACGCCTCGATGATAGCACAGAGCACGAAGCCCGTCGACGCAAGCTCACCAATCTGCGTGAGCATCTGGAAGCGCAAACCAAGTGCCCAGTCTCGGGTATGCCAGTCGAACTACTCTTGGCCATATTCCAACTCTCGAGCAACCCCGTCGTAATCTCTCACGTCTGCCGTCAATGGCGCGAGATTGTACTTTCGCAGCCCACACTTTGGCGTTCCTTGGTTCTCACGGCACCCGCGGAGAAGGCCCTCCTCAAGGTCCCAGAATGGTACAAACGGTCCCGTGGGCGGATTAAAGAGCTCAGTATCCAGCAAATCGCTCTCAGCCATCTTCCCGTCCAGGTTCGACACCAGGGAGCCGGAGGACCACGCGATCTACGCGGGCCTTTTGGCCACGCTTCGGGCAGCTGGACTGGACGGAAATCAAAGAATGCCATATGGAGGACGTGAGCGCAGAATCATTCTTCTACACACTAAGTGACGGTACGACATTCCTCCACCAACACCTGGAAACTCTCTCCATATCATGTGAGCGTCCCTATGGGGTCATCTTTGGACGCGAACACATCGAACTGCCATGGGAAAACCTGCGCGCTTTCAGCGTCATCAATGGGGGGTGTAACTGGGAGCAGTTATCGACGTCCATGCGCCATCTTACATCCTTTGAGTACAAGCTCGAAAGTGCTCCTGGAATTTTCATAGGATTCCATGAGTTCCTGAAAGCCAATCCCGGTCTTGAAAAGCTCGTCATCGAAGCGGACAAGCCCTACCCGGGCCTGCCCGTAGGCCCCAGTCCCTCTGACGCTGGGCCACCTTCGTCATCTCGAGTTAACCGGAGTTTTCGCTTTTCGTGTCGAACGCGGAAATTTCAGTCTTCCTTCACTGCAAATACTACGGATGACCAGGCTCAAAGGTGCGGCTTCTATGTTGACCGAGTTTGTCGAGGGCGAAGGTACCCCCTTCGCGGAACTCGTCGAACTCTCTGCAAGAACCTGTGCCCTGGGGTCGGGAATACTCTCTGCGGTGTTACTCCAAGCTCCTAAATTGGAGATTTTAATTTGCACCGGCGACGTTGTTAATGTCGCTGTGGAGTCCTTAACAAAAAGGCCCCGTATGGCACTACTAAAGGCCCCGGCATCCGAAGACCCCACGCTTATCCCTACGAAACTACCCATTCTGTGCCCTGCGCTCAGCGTGCTAGACCTTTCACAGTCCGCCGATTTGAAGACGGGCCCAGTCATGCGGATGGTCAAAGAGAGGATCGCTCTGGCAGGATCTCAGAATGGTGGGAGATACCAGCTACCTGGGGAGGACGGCGATCGAAGTATTTCGTGCATTCAGGCTCTCAAAGTCGATGAATGTCCCCACATCGAAGAAGATATGCTGCCTTGGTTTCAGAAGAACGTCCCAATGTTTAGCTGTTCTTACGAGGCGACATAGATGATGTCAATCCGGGCGTCTGCGCCTTCCCGTTTCCATGTCATGCCAGCTTGATCACAACTACCACTCCTTCCACCTTATGCCTCCAGACAGACGACAAACCGCTCCGCTTCATGTCCCTCAGTTCACCGCCACCAATTATGGTGGCTTCTTCCTAGCAGGTCAGCTCTGTGCGCGCCTTCTTGTCATTGAAAAGCCCTCTGACTCCATTCCCAAGGGATACTATGTGCGACATCAGAAGAGACGATCTATTTCACAGTCTTCGTTTTCCGAAAGAATAGTGCCGATCATAGTCAAATAAGTCAATGGACGATCACCGACTTATCCGGGCGATAAGTGAATGCCACGGTACCTTCTTAGAAGTGTCGCCCGAATAACTTGCAACCTAGGAATAAGACCTTTTACAGACCCAAGGGATGACAGCGGCGTTCGCCGTTGATCATCACAGTGTCAAGCAGTGTTGTCGCGACCTTGGTCAGACCTAATCGGCTGGTAAAGGGTCCCAGACCGACCATTTTTACGGCATGGCCAGACCAAGGTCCGACCCCAGAAGCCACGTTGCTTCAATCCTACTCTAGTGCACATTTGTTGGAGTTTGTAAAGTTATTTGGGACATTAGAACGAACCACTCCAGAATTATATTTGATTTAGTGGTCAGACCCTAGCGACCAGCCACAGACCGTGCGGTCTGAATTAATCGACCACCAACCACCACCATGGTCACTACAGTACTATGGAGAGTGACAAAACTCGGCAAACTCCTTTCGGACAGCAAAATGACTGATCCGCCCAAAACTCCTGCCGCCTGCCGTGACAATGCGTGACCAAAATCTGCAGTGGTGGGTCCCAACGCTCCACGTTGAACGAATTCAAAAACAAATGAATAAAAATCTGATTTATGTGGAAGATATCATAATGTACAAAATGAAGTAGCTACGATCTGTTGTTGAAGCTACAAAAAAGTATTAGTGTTTTTTTGCAGAGGTGTGAAAGCGATGGTAGGACTACAGAAAGTCATCCACGTTTCAGCCGCGTTTCCAATCAAGACTGTCATCAAGTTACTAGTTACTGGGTACTCGTCCCAGGGCTAAATACTGTAAAAATTATGTACTAAACTTCCAGTGCCCATACTTTCTATGACCGACACCCGACAGATAAAAGTTCAGCCAGAAGGACTGGAAACGGGAGTTGGCGAAGCAAAGCCTCGTCTAGACGGTGCCGTCCTGGGCAGTTCGTAGGTTTTGCGCTACTACCAAGGGGCACGGGTGTACTGTAGTTTCTAATCCCGAGCTATAATAACTTTCTGACTCTCTAAACGTACTGTACATCAGCACGTGTGTATACCTGTTGTTTTATGGCTGCGCACCGTCTGTACGTTCAGAGAAACTGGAGTAGAGTTCCAGTGGGTGCCCTTCGAGGGCGTTGTGTGTGGTGCTCATCCCATGGAGCGCTGGCACTGTGAGCGCCGAAACGTACGTCGATGGATGCTCTTGTTCACCAACAAACTGCGTACGAAAATTGCTGTGAAACCGGTAACAAAGTGGTAAAACATAATTGGAACCAGAGCAAATACAACGTACATGATGTAAAAGTATGAAAGAACATAGAGCTTCCCAATCACCGCCTGGAGAGTTGGATACCACATTAACCCCGGTCCCTAGGTCGGTGGTGCACCTGTCAGCCGTGGTGGTGCCACGAGGAAAGCAAGAGCACATGGGAACGCACCGGATACAGATGGTGCGTTACGCCGTATAATATAGAAATACCAAGGGTGCAGACAGTTGGTGGGATAACCGATTGCCATACGATAACAATATGACGAGAGATCCACTTAACAAAGAAATCTTTGAGAAACACGGGGGATACCGCTGACACGGGTACTGCAACACGCACCTGGACCGTGTGATCTACGTATATCCGCTTCCTTGACTGAGTGAGATAGTAGAACACTGAATGTTCATCCGAATAAGAGATGAAAGATCACTTTCCCAGGAACCAAATGCACGAGGCTCACAGATGCTACTAAGAATAACGTCCAAGACTAAGAGGGGTGTGTTAGGTGCTTCGAAATATTTCCTGGACGGTGATTCGTCTCACTGGAAGAGAAAGCGCTATACAAGAGAACTGAGGGTCATGTCAGAAAGGGTCACGAGAAGAAGAGGCCCCTTTCTCACAAGTCCACATCACGAGTGGGCGGCTCGGCTGCCCCTCACCGAATCTGGTTAAAAACAAGTCGAGAGTATCGAAAATGGCCAGCGCGACCGAACCCAGAAGAAGCAAAAGAAGCGGTATCTATATTGAGTTCAGCGCACCGTTCTCATCTCGCTACGGCTGTCAAACTAACAATTAAATAGGCGTTCCTCTTCAGGATCTGGTCTGCGTAGGTCATCAAGAACCGTGGGACGGAGGGAAAGCGCACAAGATAACAACGCCAAATGAGCAGCGATTGAACGGGAGTTGATATGAGCACTGTCTGGGGGTGACATTCGTATGACGTCGATAATCATTCATGAGGGGTAACGAACAAGAATCATGTGGACCCTTTCAGCCCAAGTCCAGATTAACTGGGGTTTATATAGTTAGAATGATGCACGATATGCGGTGACAATTCCACGCACCATTTCCCCGTAGTGCTCAACGTAGACCCGCCAAATGGAGAGGAAGTATACGGCTGTTTGTACGCTTGGCAATGACGAGGGAAAAATATTAAAAGTGTGTAAAAAGTGACCGAAGTGACCAAAATGCCCACAATCCAATTGTTGTTATGAATACGGTCAGAACGGTGGTGAAGCGATGTTCAGTACACCGTGGCAGAGACAGCCATGTCGCGAACTGAGAGAAAACCATGCCAATTCCGATCCCTTGAATGAGGAGGCCAACGATACCAGGGCCGAAAACGTTGACCCGACTTTGCGATCCGGAGGCGTCCCACGGCGCGGTGGTAGGCAGGTCAGGCATGACAACCACTTGCAAAGGACACCCGTTCGGACGCACACGCCACGCACAAGGAAGGGAGAAAGTAAAGGGCGATACACGGGAAACGTCACGCTATAAAAACCGAGGACAAGGGGCGTTGCCGGGTCAGAGACAAATTAACTTAGTGTCATAGACTCAGGCTGGGACGTAGCGAACTACTAGCGAACCTGAGCAAGGGTCACTGCGCCAAAGGGGGATACTGTTTCAGATCACCATTCGGACTCGGACGGGTACTATTGACGGCGTTGTTGCTTCGGCGCTTACTAAATTCTTCTCGTCGGTTATTTGAGAACAAGCTGTCCTTTCCCACGTCGAGTTCCTCACTCACCTCCGGATCAATGCCACCAAAGTTAATACACAATGTCTAGTACTACTCTTGAATTACTCGAACTCTTTTTTTGTTGAAGTCTTGTGTTGCAAAGTTAGCAAAAAGGCTCTCTGTTACGCTTGCTGTTACGCTTACCGATCAACGCCGTAGTACTATTGGGGTTAGTGAGTCTGACTTTAAGTTTATTCCCAAGGGGCACTGTGTGCGACACATACTATTTGTTCCCCGGACTTAAAGACAAAATATTTTTATGCTCGTTGTTTTCCAAAAGGACTACACTGGGTGACTTCAAGTTCCCTATGAAGGAATCTGGTTCTAGATAATTATCTGCACGGGTAAATAAACCCGTCAGTAAAGAATATCTAGTGCCAGAAATGACAACACAATGCATGTGTCATGACACAACGCCTTGTGATGCAAATGTCCTCGGAAATCCTCACCCGAGCTCAGTTGCCTTTCTGCTGGGTCCAGCATCCCGGAATTTCAAGCTTTAAGTCTAGAGGATTAATAATGGTAGAGCTAAAAGTTGTTAAGGAACTCGGCAAGTTGTCATAAGTTCGATGATAAGAGAAGCCATATAAAATTAAATTAGCCATAATTTAATTAATTATAGGGTATAGTGGCGGACTTCGATCTCGATGCCTCCGTTCTGCTGCCGTGATCAATCATCTCGTGATCAATCATCCTGGATCTGGAAAGATTAAGCGAAGTCCGACGCGGCAGATCACGGTTTTGGGCATGTGATCTGCCCGGCGAATCCACCACGATTATCTACAACAGACACCGGTCCCGGAAAAGGAAAATTATTTGTAAGTTCACTGCCTCAATCCGGACCGCTCCGGACCGACTACCCACTCATCACCGCGTCACGCGTCACATCGTGATGGCTCGAGTTGCCTTACAGTAGATTTACAGTAGACCGTGGCCGGCGCCAGGAAGCTTAAAGCCACGTTCTAATATGTCAAGTGCACCGAGCTGGAAGAAATTCCTCGCGGAAGGTATAAAACACTTTCGACGCAAAGACATAGACGAGGCAATCAAATCCTTTAACAAGGTAAAACGCATTTCGCACCTTGTTTCGCACTTAGCTTGAACAAGTTCATCATCTCTTCATGCTTCCCAGGCAATCAGTCTCGCCAACGACAAATCTTATGTGCTATATGACTCTCGTGCATCCGCCTATGAAAAGAAGAACCTCCCCGAAGAAGCCCTGCGTGACGCGAAGAAGACCATTGACATTGCCCCTAAGCAGTGGCACGGCTACTTTCGCTCTGCTCGCCTCTTCGCCGCCCTTGGTCAAACTAATGCTGCGTTGGAGATGTGTTCATTGGCACTGGAGCGCCTCGGTGGTGGCCCAAAGCACGAACCTCGTCGGCGCGAGCTCACCAACCTGTGTCGGCATCTGGAAGCACCAACCAAATGCCCGGTCTCGGGTATGCCGGTCGAGTTACTCTTGACGATATTCCAACTTTCGAGGAACCCTATCGTCATCTCTCACGTCTGCCATCAATGGCGTGAGATCGCGCTTTCACAGCCCACACTTTGGCGTTCCTTAGTTCTCGCGGCACCCGCGAAGAAGGCCCTTCGCAAGGTCCAAGAATGGCACAAACGGTCCTGTGGGCGTATTGAGGAGCTCATTATCCGTAACTCACTCGCCACAACTATTTTCCCGTCCAGTGTTGACCACAGGAACCCCGACGATCGCGCAAAGTACGCCGAACTTTTAGCCAGGCTTCGGCAGCTGGATTTGACGCAGCTCAAAGAATGCCGCATGGAGGAAGTGAATGCAAAATCGTTCTTCTCTGTACTGGGTGACAATACGGGATACGACCACCAAAACTTGGAAACCCTCTCCATATCGTACACGGATCCTCGTCAGAACATCATTGGACGCCCTGAATACGCTGAACTACCGTGGGAAAGCCTGCGCACTTTCAGCGTCATCAATGGGGGGTGTGACTGGGCGCGGTTATCGACGTCCATGTGTCGTCTTACATCCTTTGAGTACAGGATGGACTACTTTATCAGCGTTTTCGGACAATTTCATGAGTTCTTGCAAGCCAATCCTGGCCTTGAAAAGCTCGTCGTCGAAGCAGGCCTCATCTACCTGCATCATATTCCTGAGGCCCCAGCCTCGCTGACGTTAGCCCACCTTCGTCATCTCGAGTTAATTGGAGATGTCCCTTTTCGTATCAAACAAGGAAATTTTAGCCTTCCCTCGCTCCGAATACTTCGCATGATCAAGCTCAGAAATGCGGAGGTTACGTTGACCGAGCTTGTAGAGGACGAAGAGACCTCCTTCGCGGAACTCATCGAATTCACTGCAAGAGGCTGTTTCCTGGAGTCCCAAATCCTCACTTTAGTATTGTCCCAAACTCCCAAATTGGAGATTTTGAATTGCACTGGCAGCGCCGTTAATGCCCTTGCAGAGTCTTTGACAAAGTCCTGTATGGCATTACTAAAGGACCCGGCATCCGAAGACCCCACGCTTGTTCCTACGAAACTACCCATTCTATGCCCTGCGCTCAGCGTGCTGGATCTTTCTCAGTCTGATGTAAAGACCGACCCAATCATGCGGATGGTCGAAGAGAGGATCGCTCTGGCGGGGTCTCTGGATGGTGGGAGGTACCAGCTACCTGGGGAGAATGGTGATCGAGGCGTTTCGTGCATTCGGTCCCTCAATGTAGATGGATGCTCCCATATTGAGGCAGAGATGCTGCCTTGGTTTCGCGAGAGCGTGCCAATGTTTAGCTGTCACCGTCATTATAATTTGAGGGGAAGGAGATAACGCCAATCCAGGTGTAACAGTGTATTATATATTCGCATCTTCCCGCTTTTCTGCCATATCAACTTGAACACAACTACCACCTCTTCCTCTTTATGCCCCCAGACAGACAAAACAGATCGCTCCGCCTCATGTTCCTCGATTCACTGCTGGCAGCTATGGTAGCGTCTTCCTAACAGGTCAGCGCTTTACGCACCTTGGGCCCTCTAACTTTTTTTCTTTTTTTTTTTGAATCCATTTTTGTGCGCCTGAGGACACTTAGTCCTATGTAGCACTACACGGCCCTCTAACTTAATTCGCACCAAGGGGCACTATGTGCGACGTATGTATGTTTCACAGACCTGGAAGAGACAATCTGATTTCGTGGTCTTTGTTTTCCGAAAGGATAATAAACGACTGCCGACTTACCCAAGCGATAAGTGAACGCCACAGTACTTTCCTCAAAAGTGTCGCCCAGATAACTTGCAAATGCTGACTTCTGCTGCATCCGTTTCCTCAATATTTTCGGTAGCCTAGTTACAGTAGTGACCAATCCCGTGCAGCTGCAAGCGTAATCGATAACCTTGAACAGTTCGTCTATTCTCTTGCACCCCCACCTCTCGTCCGAGTAGCCACTGGCACTGGGTCATCTACTGTCGAGTTCTCGCCAAGTGGAACGGCCATAGCCATGTCGAGTTCCGCGACTACCACCCACAATTTAATTCAGGCCCACCCATTTCATCACCTAAGGGGTCTGTCATGCGTCGGAGATCTTGCGTGACGCTGGACTGGTCTTGGGCAATGTGTGACGGCCCGTTATTATGGTCTCTGGTTGTGCTGGAGGCGATGATGACACCGCCGGTGCTGCTTCCGAGATGAACTCGCAATGTGTTGACTGTGCTACCGTGGAGGGCAATGGCGTTGGTGAGGAAAGCGTAGCGAGCCTACTAGTCAGAAATCTATACAACCGTGTTCGGCAGTGGGATCTAGTGATGCGCTTGGCTCGTCGACTTCCGGCCGAAGAATTTCCTCGTCCGCTCTTATATTGATCATGCACGGGCCGCTCAAGGTAGGTATCAAAGCCATCCGGACATCCGGGAGTCGTGCGATCAATTCGAACGCTCCTCCCAGACATGTGGCTTCCTCGTCGAAGCGTCGTCGTGCGCAAGACGGGAATTACCCAAGGCGATATTGTCTCTAATCTGCAATCACACGAGTTAGTGAGCTTGGGCGGGGTATGTAGGCATTGGCACGTACACAGAGAGAGGAAAGTGAAAATAGTCCCGGAACGGGATCGCCGTCGCGTGTCGACGGTCCGCCAGCCCCAATGTCTTGATATTGTGTTCGTCGATGAGTATGCCACTGTCCCCTTCCGTAGGGTCGTATATTCGACCCGGAAGCTTGGGAATGGTGTTTCCGGACCCATTAGAGTCAACTATGACCTGAGATGTGTCGTAGACACAGTATGAGACCAACCCTACGCATCCCTTGAATATACAGCATGCCTGGACGTACGCAAAGTTGGCCTGGCAAGACCCTGAAAGAGACGCCATGTAGGAGCGTACCGTTCGCTTTATAGATATCGGAACGAAACATTCCTGTGGATGCCAATGAACGCTAGCGTATCTGCGGAAAATGGACAACCTAAACTCTAGCGATATCCCGTCGCCTATCGACATAGAATGTCCCACCGACGATTTTGTTTGCGATATTCTCTGCTTCGTAGAGCTTTCGCAAGCTTGATAGTCGATCAAAAATACTCCCCGTTTTCGGAGGAAAAAAAAGTCATTAATGCGCATCACAAATGTGTTTTATGACTGTTGTGTAACAGGTGGAGGAAGCGAGGAAGACAGACGTTGGCTTCTTGACTGCCCTGAAGTGTGAAAACAATCTAGAAGGACATGAGGCTCGAGAATGAAAGGGCACTTCGATGGACCTCGAACTTGTGGTAGTTCTTTCAGAGGGTCCCCGAGGAGGCTCGAAGGTCGGACTTCTCACATAAGAGAAGTACGCCACCACAAGTCGCTTGCGCGGCTCCCCAATCAATCAGCCAAGTTACGATACTCTGCGAACACGTAGTAATGCCTCTGAATCGAAAGGTATCCTACACACCTGCTGTGAGAAATTCCTCAGGGCAACCCGCGACGAGTTCCTTGCGATGTTTGGTATCTTTGACCACGCAATTGAGGCAATCCATTCTGCCCTAATCGTCATCACGTGTGGTGGCGGCCGAAGCTATACTATTGCTCAGACTGAGAATGAAATCACTCCTGAAAGTGAAGAAGAATACTGCAGCGAGTGACGCTGGTATGAGCAACGACCCGTCTCCCTGCTCCCGCAGAACACGGAATAGGGCGGCCCCCTCGGAAAGCATCCTAAGGAAGGCGGACCCCGTCCCCACTGGGGTCACGATCGCCGTCAACGCGGGTGATTCTGCATCAGGAATCTTCGAGCGGAGTGCGTTGATCTGTGAAAACACCGCGGGATCATCCTACGTTGGGACATCGAGGCGAGCCATGGAACGGAAGATGCGCCCCGAGTAAAACTGCTGGGTGTGTGCCTTGAGGGCAGTGGTCACCTTTGCCGAAGCGAACACAAGGCGTGCTCAGCTGCTGTACAGAGCGCACGCCTACCAGCTACCAAAAAATAGGAAACGTGCATCAACGGGACGATAATGGCGGATTGCACCTGCACGCCAAAGAGAAACATTCAGCGGCACGAAAAAAAAAAAAAAAAAAAAAAAAAAAAAAAAAAAAAACAGATGCTCACTACTCCAAGGACCTGCCCAGAATACTTGAAAAAGTCCCGTAAGTGTCTTCCGCCTTCAAGAAAGAAAAAAAACGAGCCCACTCACCACAGCCTCACTGTCGGGGTCAGGGAATTGGCAAGGGTATCGACTAGATAAAGTAACCACAGCGGCCGTGCCACGGTGCCCATGTCACGCAGGGTCCCCCACAAGTATGGGACGTCCTTTCAGATCCGCGCGTGCTCCTCGATTTCAACGAAATGGGGAGATACCGCAACAACCGGGTACGCATAATGTAGAGGTCCCACACGCCCAGATTGATGTACTTGGAAAGGCTCTGATCTAGCGAGTCGAGTTCACTCCCAGTCTCTGAGTCTTTCCTGTCGTTGGTCATTGATAGGTCACATTCCATGATGAAGAAGTATTGGAGGGGGCCGGGGCAATGATACAGGTCGCATCCGAGTCTTGGGCCGTGTGGCTGCTCTAGTTGAGAGACCCCACATAACACCAAATATATCGATAGTTGAGTGGAGAACCTGTGGCGCACACGTCGAATCAAGCTCAGACTCATCGCGTGGAAGGTACTGTAGTACGTGAAAAATGGCTGCACTGTGGCTGCAATTGTAATTTAGGCGGAGTTCGCGTTGTGTCACGCATCATGCGTTGCGTCACAGCGTATAGTAACGTCACGGTGGTCGTTACGACGAAGTTCCAGATAATATGCCAAGTACACCGAGCTGGAACAAATTTTTCGCGGAAGGTACAAAACACCTTCGATGTCAAGACATAGACGAGGCAATCAAGTCCTTCGACAAGGTAAAAGGCATTTCAAGCTCCCTTTTTGGTTTCATATCTCATCATACTTCGCAGGCAGTCAGCCTCGCCAACGACAAATCTTATGTACTATACGACTCTCGTGCATCCGCCTATGAAAAGAAGAACCGCCTCGAAGATGCCCTGCGCGACGCGAAGAAGACTATCGACATTGCTCCAAGCAGCGGCACGGCTACTTTCGCTCCGCTCGCCTCCTAGCTGCTCTTGGCCAGACTGATGCCGCATTGCAGATGTGCTCATTGGCATTGGAGCGCCTCGGTGATGCTCCAAAGCACGAAGATCGTCGACGCGAGCTCACGGACCTCCGCGAGAACCTGGAAGCGCCGCGGCAAACCACTGGCAACTGCCCGGTCTCGGGTATGCCAGTCGAGCTACTCTTGACGATATTCCAATTTTCGAGCTACCCAATCGCCATCTCTCACGTCTGCCATCAATGGCGTGAGATCGCACTTTCACAGCCCACACTTTGGCATTCCTTGGTTCTCGCGGCACCCGCAGAACAAGCTATTCTCAAGGTCCCAGAATGGTACAAACGATCCCGTGGGCGAATTGAAGTGCTCAATATCCGTAAATCTCTCGCATCCATCTTCCCGATCCCGTCCTCGTATCACCGCAGGCACTGGCAGTGCGATGGTCACCCAATGTACTACAAGGGCCTTTTAGACCTGCTTCGGGACCTGGATTTGACGCAACTCAAAGAATGCCACATGGAGGACGTGGACGCAGAGTTTTTCTTCTCCAAACTTGGTGACGGTACGAGATACGTCCATCAACACCTAGAAACCCTCTCCGCATCGTGTATGCATCCCTGTCCGATCACCAACTTTGGACGTTATGACGCTAAACTACCGTGGGAAAACCTGCGCACTTTCAGCGTCATCAAAGGGTTATACGACTGGGCACAGTTATCAACGTCCATGCGCCATCTCACGTCTTTTGAATATAAGAGGAAAACCTCTTTTTATAGCTTTCAGACAATTTCGTCAGTTCTTGCAGGCCAATCCCGGCCTGGAAAAGCTCATCATCGAATTCGGCCTAAACTACCTACATCACATCCCTGCGGCCCCAGACCCACTGACGTTAGCTCACCTTCGTCATCTCGAGTTAACCGGACTTGTCCCTTTTCGTATCGAACGCGGATATTTTAGTCTTCCTTCGCTCAGAATACTACGGATGACCTCCCTCCAAAATGCAGAGCTTACGTTGGCCTGAACTCGTCGAGGACGAAGGGACCTCCTTCGCGGAACTCATCGAATTCACTGCAAGAGGTTGTTTCCTGGGGTCCCAAATCCTCACCTCGGTGTTACTCCGAGCTCCCAAATTGGAGATTTTGAATTGCATCGGCCACGACCTTAATGTCGTCGCGGAGTCCTTGACGAAGCCCGGTGTGGCGTTGCTGAGGGACTCGTCATCCGAAGATTCCAAACTTGTTCCTACGAAACTACCCATCCTGTGCCCTGCGCTCAGCGTGCTAGACCTTTCTCAGTCCGCCGATTTGACGACCGACATGGTCATGCAGATTGTCAACGAGAGGATCGCTCTGGCAGGATCTCGGGACGATGGAAGGTATCAGCTACCCGGGGAGGATGGTGATCGAGTTGTTTCGTGCATTCGTGCTCTCAAAGTCGATGAATGCCCCTGTATTGGGGCAGATATGCTGCCTTAGTTTCGGGAGAACGTGCCAATGTTTAGCTGTCGGTATCATTATAATTTGAGGGGAAGGAGATGAGTCAACCCAGGTGTATTATACGTTCGTGTCTTCCCGTTTGTTTACCATATCAGCTTGAACATTTCTTCCTCCAGATTGCGGGACTCCGAGTTCGTGTCCAGTCACATGACACAATGTCTGTATAGACCGTGACCTTCACGCTACAATAGTGGCCTAAATGCACGTTCTAATATGCCAAGTACATCGAGCTGAAGGAATTTCCTCGCGGAAGGCATAAAGCACTTTCAACGTCAGGATATAGACGAGGCAATCAAGTCCTTCGACAAGGTAAAGGGTATCTCCTTTTGGCTTAAACGACTTCATCATCTCATCATACCTTCGCAGGCCATCAGCCTTGCCAACGACAGATCTTATGTGGTATATGACTCCCGTGCATCCGCCTATGAAAAGAAGAATCTTCTCGAAGATGCTTTGCGCGACGCGAAGAAGACTATCGACATTGCCCCCAAGCAGTGGCATGGCTACTTTCGCTCGGCTCGTCTCTTCGCCGCCCTTGGCCAAACCGGTGATGCGTTAGGGATGTGCTCATTGGCGCTGGAGCGCCTCGGTGGTGGCCCAAAGCATGAAGCTCGTCGGCGCGAGCTCACGGACCTGCGTCGGCATCTGGAAGCGCTGGCCAGATGCCTGGTCTCGGGTGTGCCAGCTGAGCTACTCTTTATAATATTCTAATTTTCGAGCAACCCCGTCGCCATCTCTCACGTCTGCCGTCGATGGCGCGAGATCGCACTTTCACAGCCCACACTTTGGCGTTCTCTGGTTCTCGCGGCCCCTACGGAGATGGCCTTTCTCAAGGTTCCAGAATGGCACAAACGGTCCCGTGGGCAGACTGAAGAGCTCAGTATCCGTACATCGCTCGCTACGACCATCTTCCCGTCCAATTTTGACCGCAGGAATCCCGACGATCGCGCAATGTACGCCGAGCTTTTAGCCAGGCTCCGGCAATTGGACCCGACGCAACTCAAAGAAAGCCACCTGGAGGACGTGGATGCAGAATTGTTCTTCTCCGCACTGAGTGACGGTACGAGATACGTCCATCAACACCTGGAAACCCTCTCCGTATCGTGTATGCGTCCCTATCGGGTCGTCAGTTTTGGACGTCCTGGATACGCCGAAATACCGTGGGAAAACATGCGCACTTTCAGCATCATCAATGGGTTGTGTGACTGGGAACGGTTAGTGACGTCCATGCACCATCTCACATCCTTTGAGTACAAGATAGAAACCTCTTACGACGATTTCGGACGATTCCATGAGTTTTTGCAAGCCAATCCTGGCCTTGAAAAGCTTATCTTCTCCTGAGCAGGTCTAAACCACTCGCATACTATCTATGCTGCCCTAAACCCCCTGACATTAGCCCACCTTCGTCATCTCGAGTTAACCGGACTTGTCCCATTTCGTATCATGCGCGGAAATTTCAGTCTTCCCTCGCTCCGAATACTACGGATTACTTCGCTCAAAAATGCGGTGTTTATGTTGACCGAGCTCGTCAACGACGTCAAGGACAAAGGAACCTCCTTCGCGGAACTCGTCGAGTTCACTGCAAGAAACTGTTTCCTGGAGTCCCAAATCCTCACTTCAGTGTTGTTCCAAGCTCCCAAATTGGAGATTTTGAATTGCACCGGTAGCGCTGTTAATATCGTTGCAGAGTCCTTGACAAAACCCTGCATGGTGTTACTAAGGGATCCGGCATCCGGTGACCCCGAAGACTCCGAACTTGTTCCTACAAAACTACCCCTTCTGTGCCCTGCGCTCGGCGTGCTAGACCTTTCTCAGTCCGCCGATTTGAAGGCCGACACAGTCATGCGAATAGTCAAAGAGAGGATCGCTCTGGCAGGATCTCGGGACGATGGAAGGTACCAGCTACCTGGGGAGGATGGCGATCGAGGTGTTTCGTGCATTCGTGCTCTCAAAGTCGATGAATGCCCCCATATAAGGGCAGATATGCTGCCTTAGTTTCGGGAGAACGTTCCAATGTTTAGCTGTCGTCACCATTATGATTTGAGGGGATGGTAGATGACGTCAATCCAGGTGTAATATACATCCGAGTCTTTCCGTTTGTTCCGCTACATCAACTTGAACACAACTACCACTTCTTCATCCACCTCATGCCCCCAGACAGACAACAGGTTACTCCGCTACATATCCCCCAGTTCACTGCTGCCAACTATGGTAGCTTCTTCCTAGCAGGTCAGCGCTGAATGGGCCGTCCATTCATCAGAGCTCTCTGACTTGATTCCCAAGGTGCACTATGTGCAACGTATGTCCGTTTCACGTACTCAAGAGAGACAATCTACTTTTATGGCCTTTGTTTTCCCAAAGGATAACGCATGGCGCCATGACCCGTATGCACGTTTTTTTCGGACTAACCCTCCGCCTCGTACCTAGCAATTCGCAGCCATAGACGTCGTTAAGACGCGCATCCAAATAGACCCCTCGCTTGTGCGCCATAGCCTGCTTTCAGGGGGTCGTCTCATCGTTGCGAATGAGGGCCCCTCTGCCCTCTTGACTGGATTTGGACCTACCGCAGTGGGCTATTTCGTGCAGGGCGGAGGAAAATTTGCTGGTTATGAGTTTTGGAAAAAGCAATTTGTGGCCCTTGCTGGTGATCAGGACACGGCGGTCAAGTATCGTACGGCGATATATCTTGGCGCGGCGAGTGTTGGAGAGTCCGTTTTCCTTTATCTCGTCGCGAATCCTCGTGCTGATCTCCCCGATACATCTGCACAGATTCTTTGCAGATATCCTCCTGACACCACTCGAAGCCACGCGTATCCGCATGGTCTCGCAGCGTGGCTACGCAACTGGGTTAGCCTCTGGTTTCACGCGTCTTCTGCGTGAAGGTGGTGTACGAGATCTCTACGCTGGCTTCATTCCGATCCTCTTTAAGTGAGCGCCCACCTTACCCAGGCCTTGCACTAACGCACATCCCGCATCCAGGCAGATCCCATACGCGATCGGTCAGTTTACCGTCAATGAGT
Organism: Lactarius hatsudake; assembly: GCA_024734325.1. Taxonomy (NCBI): domain Eukaryota; kingdom Fungi; phylum Basidiomycota; class Agaricomycetes; order Russulales; family Russulaceae; genus Lactarius; species Lactarius hatsudake. Next base: position 853,947 of record JANSJP010000005.1, on the reverse strand, counting down.
TGTGCCATGAGGTCGCGTTCCGGTCTATGTCCAAGGAGACACGTGCCAAGCTCTCACCAACGTCTAAGCTATCCATCTCACTCGGAAGTGGCGTCATTGCAGGCTTTGCCGCTGCAATTCTCTCACAACCTGCAGATACCTTACTGTCGCAGGTGAATAAGGGTCATGGGCCAAAGGGCACAATGTTCTATCGCCTTGGCGTTCTCGCTAGGCAGATTGGGTTCAAGGGTTTATTTGCGGGTCTTGGCCCACGTATGGTGATGACAGCAGGCCTTGTGTCCGGTCAATTTCTGATATATGGAGCCATCAAGGACGGTGCGCGTTTTCTCGAGATCTTTTCCAGCATATTTATAGATCATTACGCAATCGAACAGCGATGGGTGCTCCACCAGGCGTGGAGATCCATAAGGCGTCAAAAAAGGACTAGATCTCAATGCAGTAATTACGTGACGATCACGCAACGATAGTATGGTTTTGGACTCTTGATGTACTGTACAGAATGTAGAGAATTGACGCCACGATGATTCATTATATGAACATGTGTTTGCCCGCCTGTATCCGCATTCGCCGGCTTGTGTTTCCGTGCGAGAACACGCCCGGTTTGTTCATTTTTCGCCAGATCGCCCCAGCACTTGTGCCAGCCTTGCTCTGACGTCTTCTAATGACGCCCCCTGAATTTCTAAGTTCCACTCGAGAAATCGTTGGCACACCGCCGATGCAAGATCCATGTCTAGTTGATCTTCCTCGGAGATTGCTTCGTCCAGAAGCCTCGGAAGCTCGTGTGTAGAGAGCAACTCGCTGTTTACCAGGAGTATGAGTAGATCGGCATCGGATCTTTCCTTGACATCCTACTAGTATAGAGGACATACGTCACGTATTGGGCGCGCTGTACGACGTGGGCTGGTACACCGAATAACTCCGCGCAGCGTGCTGCATGCGATTCGAGCGAAAGTCCATTGACGGCCCTAGCACACGACGTCAGCTTATTATCCCTACGTAACAGAGCGCATACCTGTAGAGATAGGTTATACTCTCGCCTTTGGTTACTTCGGGTGAACCGCTGCTGATAATCTCGCCGGTGCGCGTCGTGAACATAACTTCCATGTGAACAAAGGTTATGGGTAAATTTTGAGGCTCGAGCATTCCTGTGGAGAAAAGTTCATGGAAGTGTGTCGTCGCTATTACCTTCGGGCAATCGGAGCCGCGCGCAAGTAGGTGTTGCAAGACTCCAGCGAAGAGGCCCGCACCATCTGCTCAGGGTTACACCAAGACATACGACGGAAAGAGGCGAAGAGTAAGGGAAAACGGATTGTTTACTAAAGATCAAGGCTGGGGGGTCTGAGGGAGATGAACGAGCCTGCAGCAGTTGTTCCTTTCCCAAACTCGTCTAGTAAAATAAGAGAGCGCGGAGTGGCGTTCCGTAGTCCCAGAGACACCTGGTTGAGATCGATCATAAACGCCGACTGCACCTGAGGGTATGGGGGCACAGAGTAGCGGGTTTCAATAACAGTGTCAACAGATGTCCACGTTTGAAAGTCGTTTGAGTTACTTTTGAGACTGATTCCCGGGTTTGAATGCGGGTGAAAACTAGATATCAAAATAAGAAGAAAAAAAAGAGCGCGCGGCAGTGGTCCCAGACACCACGCACTCTTATCTACGATACCGAGCGTCGCGGATTCTGCGGGGACGAAACTGGCACCAAAAATGGGTCATCCGGAAGCGGGAACCTATGGAACTTACCAGCCAATCTGGGAGCGTCTCTTCAGTTGAGGAGGATAGAAGAGGGAACCAAAGACCCACTTGTGCCATCAATTGGATCAGTGCGACCTTTTTAAACGCCAAGTTCGCAATCGAGGCCCTAAAAAATTTCCAGGAACGAATGAACGCACCTGCTTGAGGTAGACGCTCTGCGTCACAGCACTCAGGTACTTTTCCGGCCGGAGCACCTGCAACACTCACTTTTCCGCATGCATTTGCGCCCGTGCATATGAGTACGCTATTTCCCGGTGTACTTCCTTCCGACGTGAGATCGCCTTCTTCACCGTGGGTGTCCGGGTATGAATCAATCCCTGCTCCTCCGACGAGGAAGACGTCGTTCGGTACAAATGTATCCACGGTCTGTTCTTGCAGTGGGTGCCTGCGGAAGTAGGGAGGTCAAACAACGACCTGGCCAGGCAATCGGAAACAGTTCGCACCGGCCTTGCTGTATTTTAGTCACATTTTCGTTGCTCATCCGAGGTCTTCTATAATTATACAGGTTCGTGGCTTCCGCAAAGCAGAGGAGGCAGTCGAGCTCAGCGCAAATGTCGCACGCATTGCTAATCGCTTCTGCAAAAGGAAGGACACTTTCCGCGAGTTCGTGTATTATTTCCAGCTCCCGGTCTTCCACGTTCTTTGAGCCTGTCTAATCTTAAAATTGTGAAACATACCGATGATCAAAGGATAGAGATCTCCTAGATGCTTGTCTAAGTCTTTGGCAGGTTTAGAAGCAAATACGGTACGCATGATGAAGCGAAACTTGCCGTGCATCTTTTCATTTTTGAAATAAACGTGCGATCTAATAGAACTCGCTGTGGCTCATGTGAAGTTTCAGGGGACAAGCATACTGACTCGGACGAAAACTGCACGGATGAACGCGATATTAAGCACTCGATTTTATCGGGAATGAAATAATACTAGTACAATACCTGGAATGTCCAACCATCAAGGACTTCTATGCCATCTCCGCTTCTCCATTCTTCAAGCATGGGGACGCAGACAAGGAAGCCTGTCACATATGTAAAACACCAAGAACGTATAATGAGAAGAAAAAAAATGTGCCCCACCTAATTGAGGAAAATACACGACGTTGAGAGACGTCGCGTAATCCTGTGGGACCGTGGGGCTTATACCCTCCGCAACTTTCGACTGCGCCGCATTAACCCAATATCGGAAAGAAAATTTAGTCGGCCGATAGCGATTCACTCACCAGGACGGCATCCACGCCGTTATACAAATGCTTGCGATTGTCTAATTCCTCATCGATGTGTGGGCGGACGCAGACACGTTGCAACAGCGTCGACTCTTCCCAGTCAATCTGCATATAATCGTATGCTGACAGCCGATACAATTGATGATACACAAACTGTTTTGTTTATCGCACCACCAACTTCTCTGAATGCTGCAACATCCAGGGCGGTGATCAGCTGTCAGGCGGATTAGTTAACATGGAAGTGTCGGGTCCGCGGTGCACACCCACCTTCTTTACGATATCAACATCTCTACCCATACTGAGCTCCCCGAGCTTATCTCGAAGCATTGCAGTGTGGAAAGTGAACTTTCCCGGCGCGTGACTGAGTATACGATTCGAACTCGTCCATCCGGAGATAATTCTCACCTTCACAAGTCCCTGCCAGTCCGTGAGGACGGCTTTTCCTGTCCTCAAGGCCGCAAGAACCCGCGGAACATTCTTAATTCCATTTAGTTGGCCGTGCATTACGTTCGCGGTGTCAATATTTTCCGGGCGGGTGAAGCACTCTACGGCGCCGTGGCGGGCATTGATAACTTCAAGGGAGAGCGAGGGCCTCAGGAGCCACATTCGAAGCAGAGAACGCCCCAGTCTTGTCCTTGTGGTATCTAGCATGCCTACAAATCTTGTCAAAAAAAATCCGCAAGGGCCCGGACGGCGCTTGGTGGCGGAACTCGAACCGAACAACGATAGTCCCTCTTTGGTTTTATTTGAGTGGATTGACGCATGGCTTTCGTTTTCGAACACCTGCAAGGAACTTTAAGGTATTAAAGCGTCAGAAATAGTATAATGTGGACGAAGGCTAAGGCCGTCTCACAACAGAGCATCGGCATTGATCTGCATGGTTTTGTCCCTGGATAAAGGACGTGCATGAGAGTCAGTACCTGGAAAGAATACGAGCGTACAAAGCCAGGTTCGCTATCCCGCGGACATCTAGCCCACTGATGCCCTCAGGTTCCAAGTCCCCCAGCGCCTGTTCCCTGATGAGATAGTCGAGCAATGCGCCAATCGAGCCCAACTAAGGGACGACAGTTCTGATAAACTTGTCCACGGAAAGGAAAGGTCCCATGTGACCCACCGCAAATGGAGAAACATCCAGTGCAGCAAAGTTGGACATACGGACAGAAGCGTTCCACCGTTTCAGTGTGGGATTACCCTTGGCGCTGCGCCTCCGTTGCATGAACTCGTACGCATTTTTCGGCTCGGCAGATGCATCTGGGTCAGGAGGATCAATGGTCTCCTCAGGGAGATCGGAGAGCAGTCCGAGAGAAAGGACACTGTTGCGCCCTCTCTCTGGTCTGAAATCCTTCTGTGGGCGTATCTGAAAGAAGCCACCTGATGCAGCCACTGGAATGAAGGGTGAGTACTAGGGCGCATACATGACATTTCTTGAGAAAGGTCTATACTCGAATCGCCACACAAATCGATGAATTTATCATCAGCTTTTGAGCTGGCGAGGAATACATCAGGCGAGACCTGATCCAGGACTGCGCCACGTCCTAACTGAGATTGTCAAAAACCCAAAGACCCTTAATAGGACTGACGCGTCCTAGCCACATCAAACTGAGGGGTCTCTTGCGTGTCTTCGAGCACGTAAATTAGAAAATCCACGGGGTTGTAGTACGCGCAGCCAATCCGTCCACTTCAAAAGAGGCCGTAAGACCAAGTATGAGTGCATATATGCGTATCTTTGCCTTACGCCGAAGACGTAGCGGCTAAGCAAATCTGCGGGAGAGTTGGTGCCGCGTGGCTGTCAAGTGACGAGTGGTGCTAATACAAATAGACGAGGACCCACTTTAGCGTCGTAGCTAGTTTCTTCCGAATTACCTTCTTTGTCACCTTCCATGACGTTATCCGAATTCCAGCGCACTTTTTTCCTGCTTCTCTCATCAAGGTCTGGAATGTCCTCGTCGCGCAACGGGGATTGACGGTCTATGCTGGCTCGAGGCATGGGTGTCAGGAGTGACAGGCAGTGGCAAGGTCTGGATCACCGATGACGCGACACGATAGATTGCTCAGACACCACGTGCGCCACTTACCCACACCCAGGCGGCGGTAACGGTGAGCGCAAGAGTCAGCCCGCTGACATTCGCTCACCCTATCTTGAACGCAAGCGCCGACAAGGGAGATAGAGGGCGCCGGGAGTCGGTAGCACAAGGAACAAATAGAAAGCTTATGAAGCCCAATTTCTTTGACTAGGAAACTGATGACATTCGAACACAGAAAGATACGTGCACAACAGGGTGCCTAATCCACTCTAAGCTCTGCTTACTTCCTAGTCTTGAGCAACTCTTTCGTAGTGTCGTCGTTCACAACTGCAAGAAGGATAAAGACTGTCAGCTTCAGATCAGATCAGTTGACATTATACAAACTCACCATTCAAGAGGAGGGATTGTGAATCCAACATGACCTTATTCCCGGATTCAGAGAGCAATGTCGCGATGTCGCGGGCGGCCTCCAATCTCCGTAATTGCAGGAATCCCTTGTTATTCCGCATCGCCTCCCCAATCAACTCAGCGCTCCGCGCCTCGCCCTGCGCCCGCACAATTATAGACTGGGGGTGGGGCAATCAACATGACAGCGTGTCAATAAAACGACAGATAAATACCTGCTTCTCTTGAATGGCCTGATCCACAAGGAAGGCTGCTCGAAGAGCGGTTTGTTGCGCAATCTGAGGGACATATTGAGTTGTGCTCCTAAATGGGGCGAGGCGTGTGCCCGTACCTGCTTCGCTTCGACTGCATGTGTGAACTCAGGGGAAAACGCGACATGGGTGATCGATACGTCGTCCAAAACGAGATTGAACCGGAGCGCGCGGTTTGTAAGATTCTCCCGTACGAGTCGCGAAACCTGCATCGCAGTACTCAGCTATCGCGGAAAGTTCCTTGGATACCCTAAGTATGAGTCACCATTTCACGTTGCGTGATGAGTTGACTGGCGTTGAACTGTGCCACTACGCTTTTCAAGACTTCATTCACAATGGAAGGCAACACGCGCTCATCGAAATCCTGGCCAAGTTCGCGGTATATCGTGGGAAGCGCCTGGGGTGATGGCCGAGACAACACACGGCAGGTAATATTGACCATTTGCAGGTCTAAGCTATTCTGAGTTTCTAACGCCCAGTGGAGAGGATTACTGCTCACCTTTTGTGCCCGTAAGGCTTGCAATGCTCCTTGGTTTCGCACGGATGTCGAAGACGATGGGTGTCTCGAACCATGGAATCTGAATTGGGACGAAATTATACCCTGGTAGAGGCCCAAAAAGACGGAGAATATGTACCCTAAGGTGGGTGCCTTCACCATACACACTTTCTGTCACTCCGTTGAGCCTACAAAGCGTCATTAGAAACCGTGGCCCGAAGGAAAGCAGGGAACTTGCGCACCTGGTATACTTAATAGCGCGGTGACCTCCGTCGACTGTATTGAGACGCACTCAACCTGTTGCTATAGAAAACTCGAGAGGCTTGCCCACCGTTGAACAAGCTCGCATTGAGCGCTACACCCCCAGCCACGAGGGCAATAATCAAGCCGCCCCCTGCAAATAGACCCCGCGGCGAGCCTCCTGGAAAGCCCCCACCACCTTTACTCGCGCGTTGGAGTTGCTGGGCAAACCTCCGTAATGCCTCTTGTTGGTTGTTCATGGTTGGGGTTGACGCGGACGCGACTCGCGGCGGCAGGCCCGCTTCCGGTCCCCGAGCGTCGAGGCGGCGATTGCCGCACCACGTGCCACTTATCCCTAATACTTTGTACAAAACTTCACTTCATTCAGTGCCGTGCCAACGCAACCAGTCAGAGTGCCCCGCCGTTCATGCTATCAGGTTAAAGTTCTACTCTTTTACAACAAATATGGCTAGTATCGCTGTTCCCTTGAGTGGTATGGTATGTCGCGCTATCTCTCAACCCCGTGCAATCTGTTTGACGTTTCGTAGCTCGGATGGATTTCTATTGCGACATGGTACGAGGCATACATCTCGTTTTCTTGTGGATTAAACTGGGTTTCTTGTACCGCAGGGTCGTCGTATACTCCCCGCAGATTTATGAAAATTTCTCTCTCAAATCAGGAGAGGGTGTTAGCATCGCCTTCATCGTGATCTGGCTTGCTGGTGACCTGTGCAACCTTGCAGGGGCATGGACCGCTGGTCTTTTGCCAACGATGATTATTCTCGCTGCATATGTGCGTCCCTTCCCTTCCACGACCCAGTGGCGTCCAAAGTTGAAAGTTTCTCGGCGTCTTACCTGGCAGTATACCCTTTGCGATACCGTCCTTATCATACAAATTTACTACTACCGGTGGTTGAACACGGGCACGCTGGCGCGCCCACAAGCGCATCACATAGAAAACACGGGAGAAGCAACGCCACTACTTTCTTCGAGTAATGGTACCCAGGAATCCGAAAAGAAACGTTCCTTGAAACGCCACGTATTGGAATACGTCGGCATGATTCTTTGCCTCGTTGGAGCCGGCATAGCGGCCTGGGCCATCAGTCAAAAAGTTCAGGGGGTAGGTGGTGATGAGGAGCCGCGGCCCGGAGAGGTTGTGGAGTGGAAGAGTCAACTCATGGGGTATTGCAGCGCGATGTTGTACTGTGAGCGTCTCTTCGCAGTTCTAGCTGGATGTTGGCACTCATTGGTCTTCCTGAAGTGGGTTCACGGATTCCCCAAATATGTGAGTCATTGGCGCAACGCCGAGAACGGATTACGGCTGAGACGTGATCAGTAAAAAACTTTGACACCAAGTGTCGTGGCCTTTCCCCTGGATTGTTTATCTTTGGAATCATGGGAAACCTGACGTATGCGTTATCCATCTGTGTGTCATCAATGGAGATGGAACATTTGATCGCGAATGCAAGTTGGTTGGCAGGTAAGAGGATCTATTGTTGTCCAGGCGGGGAAGGCTGAACACGCTGTGTATACGTAGGGAGCACGTTGACGGTGTTACTTGATGTATTCGTGAGTGAACTGTTTCATACTGCGGCGGCGAGAAAACTGAGGGAGTGGCCAGGTGCTCGGACAGTTTGTATACTATAGAAGGAGGGCAGGAGGTGTGGATGTGGATGTGGACGTATCATAGGACATACGGATGTATCCGGTAGATTATGAAAAGGCAAGAAGGAACCGTGAACGCTATCGAACCTTGTTTCTAATCTGCCTCGTTGCCCTCCTCGTGTTCCTCGTGTCCCGTCCAATTTACCCCGACTGCCCACGTTGCAGGTCACTCCTCGCGCGCTTACTCTTCTTTGCAGTCTGCCGCCGCCCGAACCTGGGCACGCTGTTGGCCTCGTGCGTGTCATAATCACTGCACGCAGGATGCCATTCACGAGCTTTTATCATCGTGAGATATCCCTCCTCTTAAAACCCTTCCGCCTTCTCCGATGAAAATCTTTCCTACAAATATGTCCGCCCCCGTCGCTCTTTGAACCCACCGTTTCAGCCTGATCCCTCCGCTCATCCAATCCCCCTCCCCATATCGAGCCAGTTACGTTTCAAAGCCACACCCTTGACCACCGCACGTCCTCTCCATCCCTCTTCGTCTTTTCGACCTTCACTTTTCCGTCATGCATCGCTCGCCCTTAATTTATCCCCCATATTCCTCGTCCGTCGATGCCGCCTTTGCCTCTGCGTCTAGGGAAGACCTAGCGCCTGTGACGTCTAAGGTCATGGCATCTCATCCGACTCCGATCGACCCATTCTCCCTATCCCCTCATCCACCTCGCCGGATGAGAGTCCCACCGGATTTCTTCACCCGGCCAGCAGGCACGGCGACCGTGTCGCTGGGCAGAGGGTCCGGCGCGGCTGTCGCACGTAATATCGCTTCCTACAACACTCAGGTCCCCCAGCCGGGCCCCACGCGTGTCAGCAGTGCTCCGGAGACGTCCATCCCGGGTCTTCGTGAGGCGCTTTCCAGCCTCGAGTCCAAAATGGCTTCCCTCATGAGCGAGCGCGAGCGGCTCGAAAAAAGCCTCGAACAAGCCGTGCGGCTCCAGGCCCCCATCCAGCGTCTTCCAAGCGAGCTTCTGGCGTCTATATTCACCATCGGCGTGCTTGGCGATGACGAAGAAGACACCCTTATGCTGTCCAATGTCATGCTAGTATGTCGGTATTGGGCTGATGTCGCGATGAATAACCCCGTCCTCTGGTCGCGTGTTGTGGTGAGCGATCACGTCTCCTTGGATAAGGCAAGGCGGCGATTGGCGCGCTCAAAGTCGGTGCCCCTTCACGTCGACATCAGTTTTAGCCCGCAAATGGACGGTAGAGGTGGCACCACTACAGAAACGATCATCCATGCTATGGATATTTTATACCCTTCCATATGGCGTTGGAAATCTTTCCAGTTATCAGTTCCCACCCGACCTCAGGCCCACGCCGCGTTAGTCACGTTGCAAGGACAAGGCACCGATGCTCGAGGTCTTTCAGGTCCGCGTATTCAACTCCATGCAAGATGACCACTACGCCCCTCCCCCTCTTCCTCTGTTTGATGGACACTTTCCCCGGCTGGCAGTGTGCTCCTTCAACTCATTTAACTTTGGATGGGACGGTAGCATGGTTCGTGCCTTGCGGGTTTTGGAGCTCGGCGGTTATTGGAACAATTACGCGCCAGCGGTGGACGTGATTCTCGACATCCTGCGTGCTTCACCACAATTGGAAGAACTCTCTTTGCGGAACATGTCAGACGTCGACCCGGAGACGTGTACGATGTATGAGCACGAACCACACCTCGACAAACGGCTCCCGTCACACATGATCCAGCTACCGCGGCTCGTGAAAATGACGTTTCACTATTCAGGCATTCAGCGCACGCGGACCATTCTTAGTCAAATCGCCTTTCCGGCACTTGAGAAGGTCGCGTTGTGCTACATGGACAATGTCACATCGTTGTTGAATCACCTGAAGCGCCAATCACTGACGTCGCTGCCACTACGACATTTGAGAATCGAGGCGTCCTTTTTTGGGGAGCTCGAGTTGGTTAAGCTTCTGAGTCGGACGTCCTCGCTGACGACACTTGAACTTGTGGAGGTGGAGGATGCTTCCTCCAGTCTGATTAGGGTATGCCATTACTCCTTTGCGAATATCATCTGTTTGGTTCTAATATTTCCCTTTACAGAGTCTCTCTGCTCCCACCGCGACTACTACGTGGATCTGCCCTAAGTTGGAGACGCTGAGCCTTGAAGGGTGCACGACGCTAGACTGGGACGCACTCAGGACCTTTGTCGAGTCGCGTTTACCCGCTCATGTCCGCGCGTACCCGCGTCAGGCCGTGCCACCGATGCTAACCCTTCCGGCACCGGCATCTTATTCTGCTCTGACACTGCGCCAGCCCCATCCGACCCACGCACTTACGCAACCGACCTCACACGGGCGGTCACACTCGGTTCCGCCCAACGCGTCAAGCTACTCGTGGCCTCTGCGCCTCAAAGACCTAGACCTCACTCGCTGTCACCAGATCGGCAAGGAGATGGTACAGTGGTTGAGGCTGTACGTCGATGAGGTCAAGTGCGAGACATCGCGTGGGTCGTGGCAAGAATCGTAACTCGCTGGTCGGTTTCCCATTTCGAAAACGTTTCTCTCGCTGGATTCAAGTCTTCATGCTTTCCGCCTCTCCTCCCCTCTATCCCTCTCCCCATACCCGAATGTCAGTGAAATTTAGGAAACCCGGTTTGTTTGTCGTCGAATGTATACCCTACGCCTTGCTACTGTCGACGGCATCCTTTTCTTTTTTTACTTAAGTCTAATGTACGATGCATAGAGATTTCCGTTCAGACCGTGGCATGACCTGTCAATACATGTGTATACTACTGTATCTATATATCATATCACGACGATCTACGAAAAAAAACGTGGAAATGACACTGCCTTGGGAACATACTGTACCGAGGCTCGCCTACAGAGTCCGATCGTGCTTAGGGTTCGCTCAGGTAGGCCATCAGGTTCTGCCGGCGTTCCCTCTCGAGGTGCTCTGCTCGTGCATATGCCCTCCGACCCTTCCCGAAGCGGTGCTGGGTCCGGCGCAAATCTTCGCCGGCTTTGATATGCGCGGCGAGGGCAGCGGCGTTATGCGTCACACGCTTGACAGAGGATCGGTAGGGCCCCTCCGTCTTGGCCTTGAGGCCTATACCGAGACGATCGGATTTGAGTACGGTAGGGAGAGGCGTCAGGAGAACGGTCGGTTCGGCGCGGGGGTCTGATGGCGGAGAATTTGGGGATGGGATATCGTTGTCATTATTACGGTCGTCATCGTCATCATTACCCTCTTCCTCGTCTTCGTAACCGTCAACGTCAGCGTCCTCGTCCTCGGTATCGGACAAAGTAAGGTCAATCACGGGTACCTTCCGAACTTCTACGATATCATGGTCCAGAACGACTTCTGATGTTCGCTCCTGGGGTGGCGGGGAGGGAAGCGCGGGGGTGAGCAGGGAGCCTCGCCCCGCTTCCCCCTTCTTAATCGGCAAACGCTTCGTGGGAGGCGCGTCACTGCTTCGGGGAACGCTGCTGCCTAGACCCTCGCCCTCAGACCACCCCTGGTTCTCAAGCATGACCCACCCCTTGTTGGACGGGCCTAGATGTAGGAAGACCGGCGGCCGGAGCGGCTGCGCGGCGGTTGGGGGGTTGCGTGATAAGAGGTCGGCAAGAGTGCTACTGCTGCTGACACTGCCGGGATGGGGTGTCGCTGGGGCAGAGGCCGCATGCCGCGAGATTGCGCGGGAGATGAACCAGTCGTACCCACGCCGCAGGGTTGGTGGTGTTGGTTGGACCAAAGGGGATGACGACGACGAAGGCTCTGGGGGTGCTTCGAGACTTGCCGCCGCCGCCGGGTTAGCTTGGCGAGTGAGGGACCTGTACCAGGTCGCGACGTCGTCACCGTCGTCATTGCCGTACTGGTCATTATGGCTGTCGTCGCTGTAGGTCGAATACGAGGCTGAAGCAGGTACAAAGATCGGGGGGTTCACTGCGCGGAGTGACTTGGGCCTGTAATCAAAACCGTGCCAGAGGTCGTCGGCATCTGGCTCTGTGTCCATCGTTGGTGCAATAGTTGTGTGACCCCACCATTACAAGCCGGATCGGGCAACTGCAAACATGGTCTCTGCCATCAGTTATGGAACTGTCAAACCTTCGTCTTCATATCGACAACACGATGAAGATACCCCAACGCATCCCCAGGGTCTGCCCAGTCCTTCTATCGGGATACTGCACCGTGGCCTGTCCTCGCGCCAGGTCCAGATGATCGCCATCGCTGGCACGATAGGCACTGGTCTCTTCTTGGGAACTGGCAATTCCCTAGCCCAAGGCGGTCCAGCCAGCATGCTGATTTGCTATTCCATTGTCGGCTTCATCGTTTATGTCACTCTTCTACTCCTGGGTGAGATGGCGACTCAGTACCCCGTAGCTGGTGAGTGCCTCTTCGCAACCTTCTCGCATCAGATTTTCCAATTGCACCTTTCTATTGTACCTTATCATCGTGACCCCACATTTCACACACCTTTCCCTTTCTTGGTGGTTTTACCCTTTAACCACTCTTCATCCACAGGCTCATTCAACGTCTACGTCACTAGGTTCTTCTCCTCTGCATACGGTTTCGCCCTCTCAGTGGAACTATTGGCTTAATCCATGCCGTTGGTGTTGCCATCCGGCCTCACCGCTGCCCAATTAGTCTTGGAATTCTGGAGCTTTCCTAACCCTTGGATCTTCAGTCTTACACTGTGGGTATTCCTCGTCTTCATTAACGCCACTCATGTCGGAGCATACGGTGAACTAGGTGGGACCTATTCTTATCTTCGTTCTCACTATACCTCGTTTTTCTGACAGGACGTCAAACAGAGTATTGGCTGTCGTCCCTCAAAGTCGTCACAATTGTCATCTTCATTCTACTTGGTATTCTTGTGAATGTCGGTGCTAATCAAGAAAATCGCTTCATCGGTTTCGGGAATTGGCAGATCCCAGGTGCACCATTCGTTGGAGGCTTCGGCGGTTTCGCGCAGGTCTTTGTCACCGCCAGCTTTGCCTGTACGTTGTCCTCGATTTGTGCCTCATACTCGTCTCATCTCTCGGACGCAGTTGGGGGGACAGAGAGTCTTGGAATTACTGCAGGCGAAACGAAGGAATCCGGGTAAGAACATACCGCGGGTTGTCAAGTTTGTCTTTTGGCGGTAGCGTGAGTTCCCTCCGGAGAGCACTTGGGCGCTTCAGCCCACACATTCTGCAGCATCATGTTATTTTACCTCTTGAGCATCTTGTTGATCGGTTTGAATGGTGCGCGTATAGCTCATCCCTTGACGTTTTTGCCAAGTCCTCGCCTTAGTTCCCTGGGACTATCCAAATCTTTCCAACAAGACCGCAACCACGTCACCCTTTACGATCGTATTCAAACAGTTTGGTTCCAGTGCGTCATTCGCGCTGTTCCCAAAACCTCTAACTCCTATATCCATTCCTCAGCCACCGCCGCATCTTTCATGAACACCGTCGTTCTCAGCTCTGTCATTTCCGCCGGTAACCATGGGCTCTTCGCCTGGCACACGCGTGCTCTACGGCCTCGCCTGCAGCGTCTCATGCGCCAGTCCCTCTTCGCGTGGACGACGCGCGGAGGTGTACCGCTTCCGGCGCTGTTATTGACCAGCAGCTTCAGCGCCCTGTGCTTCGGCAGTTCTTTCATCGGAAACGGCCAGCTATGGGCAGTGGCTGCAGACTCTTCTCGGCGTGTCCTCCCAGGTACGAGGGCGCGTCCACACTTTTTTTTTTGCTGCGGGCGGTGCAGTGCTTCATGTTCACGTGTCACGTTGGACCTGGCGCGTGTATATCATAGATCGCCTGGCTGTCCATTGGGATCGCGTCGTGGCGCTTCCGCACCGCGTGGAAGACGCAAGGCCGCCCGCTTTCGGAGATGAAGTTTCGCGCGCAGTGGACGTGGCCGTGGGGCCCTCCTTTCGTGGTGCGCGCTTATATCCCTCTTCGCCGACTTACCCCGTCGCGTTTCGCTGACACGCTGTTCGTATCAGATCACAGCCGTATCGGCCATCATCCTCAGTGCGTACTTCTCCACCTTGTGTCCTTGTTCGTTTGAATTCGACAGCTAATCAAAAGATTGGTGGGTCTGCTGCCCTGTTGATTCTGCGTTGTGTCCGTTTTTTTTTTCTTTTTCTGTTTGGCACCACCGCACACAGTTCAAGGGTGGTCCTCCGTCATCCCCCGCTTCTCCGCAGTCGACTTCTTCTCGTTCTATATTCAGTTGCCCGTGATGGCGCTCATGTACCTGCTCTGGCTCCTCGTCCAGCGCGTGCGTCCGGAAGCATCACCACGCCCGGCCCAGCCATTCTTCGACTTTGTTGATGTAACACGTGTAGATCTTTACTACGACGAACACGAGGGGCAGGTCGACGAGCATGAGGACGAGGTGCGCGCGCAGCGCCTGCGTGGGCGCGCACGCTGGGCTTGGGGCGCATATTACCTCATTGCGTAGTGGAGTGTATTGTAACAATACCCCCTATACCTTACAATGTACACGCATCAACGCAATGATGATCAAACTCCGATTGAGGGGCGGGTACTGGTATGACAAGGACAAACGAGGGGTTATAACAGTAAGGGTACTATTCGCAGGGGGAAAGAGAGAGGGGTGGGACTATGGTATGGAGGGCGTGCAACGTTTGAAGTAATAATGAGCGATACGGATCAGCAACTAAAAATGACAGGAGTAATTAAAAAATGAAAGATCCAGCGTACGCCGGGCACACTAAGTTATGCGACAGGAGGATGAGAGTTCGCGAGCGAGCGGAAAACGAATTTAGCGGGGAGGCGGCTGATAGAGCGAGCTAGCGAATGAATGAATGAGAGAGTCGAGACTACATCGCCAAATGGTCGTCAGTCTGCATCCGCGGTGAGGCCACGTGCATTGTACGAGAACCCTAGAGCCAAAAACAAAAACAAAAAAAGCCGTTCAGATGATGAACATCCACATTGCGATCACCGCACACGCACCCTCGAACTGGGCCTGGACCGTCTGGGACAGCTGCGAGCCCTCGACGACCGAGTCCAGGGGCTGCTCCGCGGTGAAGACGGTGTCAAAGTTGGACACGTCTACGGGACTGCGGACGCTCGGCTTGAACGGGGGCTGGATCTTCTTCTGCGCGAGCCGCTGCCAGTCGATCTTCTCGAAGAACGGGTGGCGCTTGATCTCCTCGGCGCCGTTCACGCCTAGGCGCTTGCGCAGGGTCGCGCGTGAGGAGGCCTGTGAGGATCGAGCGCGCGCTGGCCGCGACCTCGTCTGGGAAGACGAGTGGGTCGCGCAGGATCTTCTCGTACATCTTGTCCGTGATTTCTAGAGCGTCATATTAGCTCACCCGATAGGAGACGAGGGGAGCTGGGCACATACCATCGTAGAAGGGAGGAAGCCCGACGAGCATCTCGTACAAGAGCACGCCCAGAGTCCACCAGTC
The DNA here is from genome assembly GCA_024734325.1 of Lactarius hatsudake. Lineage (NCBI taxonomy): Eukaryota > Fungi > Basidiomycota > Agaricomycetes > Russulales > Russulaceae > Lactarius > Lactarius hatsudake. The sequence goes on along the minus strand of JANSJP010000005.1, from coordinate 838,516 downwards.
GATTGTCCGGTCTGTGAGACAAGATGAGACACAAGCACGAGGTGTGTAGAAACTTAATGCCATCTGCCGACGCAACTGTATCCGGCACCGTTCAGAATCTCTGGAGCAAGGTACTCCGGGGTTCCGCAAAATGTGTTGGTCATGTCATGATCCTTCATGTTGAGCTTGCACAACCCAAAATCGCAAAGGGCAATGTGTCCTGTGTAATCGAGAAGGATGTTTTCTGGCTTGAGATCGCTGCGGAAGTGATCGGCATGAGTGATCGGGAACGACGTAGAAGCGCAAGGCTTTACCGATAAACAACGTCTAGATCGTGTAAGTGTTCGAGTGCAAGAAGGAGCTCCGCGCTGTAGAAGCGGCTGCGTTCCTCGTTAAACTTTTGTTCACGTTGGAGATGGTGGAATAGTTCTCCTCCGTTGACAAATCTATAGGAGCGGATTAGAGCAAATACAGGGTAAAGGGAAGCACACGGACGCGAGCACGAGGTACAACTTTTGTTCAGACTGGAAGCTAAACTTGAGTGGCACGATGAAAGGGTTTGTTACTCGTGAAAGCACGAGACGTTCGGCAAGTGTATGCGTGATCTCTCCACGATCCACAATATGGGCCTTGCGTATCGTCTTCAAGGCGTAGATACGCTGCGTATCTCGCTTGCGGACCTGCATAACCTTGCCGAAACTGCCTTTGCCAATCACCGTGGTCAATTCGAAGTCGTCAATGGTGAGTGGGTGGCCCTGTGATAGATGGTTTCGTAAAGGGAGGGAAAAAATGAATGAAAGAGCTCACGCTACTCGGCTGGAAGGATACACCAACGAGAATTTTCCCACTTCCGCCGTTGAGATCGTACCACTGATCTTGAGTGGCCAAATTGTCAAAGTCTGGGGTGAACTTGATACCCCCGAGGAAGACGTCGTTGCCCATGTCGTCGTCGGCACCGCGTTTTGGCTCTTCCTTGCGCAAGTACGACTGCAGAGATATCTCAGAATTGCGGGATACATCACTGCGGGTATCACGGTAAGCGGTAGTCAAGGAGTCCATCACGCCACACGTACAAATGGGCCTGATACATGTAGAGAGGCTTATCGAGCTCACCGCCGAGAGGGGTGATGAGGATTTGGTTTACTTCGAATTCCATGACGATGTACGGAAGCCACCAACACTGAGTGCGTTGTACGCTGTCACGCTTGCCACGGGCAGCGAGCCTGGATTGGGAGACACTAGCGGGGGAAATGGACGCGGCAACCATCGCCTGTTGAGAGGAGAGCGCTGCTTGGACGACGGCGGGGACCTGGGTGCCCTGAGGAACGGAGAGGCCTTCCGCCCACAAGACGCGTATGGAGAGGATGCCGGTGCGGAAGTGGGGTTTGTCGTCGCCTGGCGTTGGGGTGATAGAACGAGTGGACGCAGCGTCATCGCGATCGGGGGTGAGAGTCGCCTTTTTGCTCTTTCCGAGTCTCCAGGACATGGTTGTGGTCGAGAAAAGAGAGAAATAATTGAGTGATTATTTATTTTAATTCGATAAGGGCATTTAGATGGAATGGAGACGAACACGCCACGCCACGCCTCGCCTCGACGTCGCGACGCAAGTCCAGCCGCAGCCACTCTCGCCACTTGTATTGGCGGTGTTTATGCGCGTGCAGACCGCGAGGAAGCCACGAGAGAACGAGATAGAAAAGGCTTTCACCCTGCCCAGCTCACCCCCACGTCTCTCATCTTAGTCAGCTTGCCTCTGTTGCCCTTCCTCTCCTCCCTCTCTGTCTCGCCTCGTTCACTTGTCCCCCCTCACTCCCCCACCTGGCCTCCACAAAAATGTCGGTCACTCTTCAACCAAGCAATTCACTCGGCTTCAATCGTTCGTATTTTCCTTCTATTTCTCTTCTTTTTCACCCTTTCCCTTATTTCCTCGCTTAAACGGCGCCACATAGGTCCTTTGACTCAGAACGTGAAGCGCTCTCTAAGTATCACAAATCCCAATGCAGATGCCATATCGTTCAAAATAAAGACAACTGCTCCCAAAGTGCGACATCTCAACCATGCCCTAGCTAGCCCCTTATCTTTTTCCTTAGCTATACTGCGTCAGACCCAACTCAGGAAAGGTCGAGCCTGGCCAGACAGTTGAAGTTCAAGGTGCAACGTCTTTTCTCCTCTTCGAAACGCTCGGCTCACCGACTTGCTTAAGTGATGCTGCAGGCGATGAAAGAGGAGCCCCCGCTCAATGCGAAATGCAAAGACAAGTTCCTAATTCAAACCATGATGATCCCCTCAGAGAAGGCTGCGCTCCCCCTACATGACCTCGTGCGTCCGCTCCTGCGTAAGCTAACACATTATCTGACGCGTGTTCCTTATGTCACAGTGGAACACCCCCGAGGGTGAAGAACCCAGTAAAGTTCATTCTCAGAAAGTCAAGGTCAACTACCTTCCCCCAGAGGGCCACCCCCTCGACGAGGAAGACGAACTCCCCCACCGGACGTCGATGATGAGTGGTATAGCCCCTGATGATGCTGTGAGTAGATGCGCTTCATTTTCTTATCGATATCTGACTCTTCTCCTAGCACTTGTTCGGCACCGTCAGGGAGCCCAGAGGGAGACCGAGCACATACGGCCCCCCCGGAGACCAAATCTCTGTCATCCAAGAACCTTCGCGCCATGCGATTGTTGAACGCCCCGCCACACCGCTGGATTACTCTGGGGAGCAAGACGAACCCTCACGTGAAGAGTCCACCGGTGGCGTGGGTGTGATCAATGTGAACGTGCATTCGCCACAGCCCCTCCTCCTGCCCCCGCTCCACTCGCCGCTCCCGCACCCTCCTCGGAACCCAACCCTGAGTTCCTCGCCAAATACAAGGATGCTCAGGCAGAGATTCAGCGGTTGCGTTCCCTGCTTGCCGCAGTTCCTGACCCTAGCTCTGTCGCGAGCAGTGGTACGAGTCCCACCGAACTCAGGGAGCGACACCGTAGTAAGGGACCCAGAAGCGATGACGGCACGGTCGTCGACTCTGAAGTAACTTATACATCGGAATCTTCTCTACAAGCGGAGGGTGTACCGCTCCAAATTGTCGTCATTATTGCCTCTCTTGTGTTCATCACCACCTATCTATTCTTCTAATACCTTTGTTTTTTTATTTGCCCATGAACTTTCTGGATTCAAATGGTAGTGCTGGTTTCTTGTAAGCTGCGCACAGAAGATAGTACTCACTTGCCCTCTTCAAGTTTGTTTCTTACAGGTGTATCGGTGCTTTTCTTCGTATAGGGGCGGTCTCCCGTTCCTCGCATATCCTTTCTCTTCTCTTGATCGCGTTCTTCAATCTGTCTTCGAGCCCACAACACATTTCGCGTTCCAGTATACATACAGACATTCGTTTATTTGCACTTTATGTAAGTAACACTACCACATGAGACTGACGCACCGCGTCCGCGAGGCTGCGCCGCAATCGTAATTTCTTGCGCTCGTGAGCCGTCTCTACAGTGCTGGGCATGCGTTTTACGTGGCCCGCCCGAGCTCCTTCTCGACGCGCAGCAGATCGTCGATGGTGTCCAAAACGGTGTCCTGCCACTTGATGTAATTCTTCATCCCGAGCTCACTCTCCGTTTTGCTGGTGTCCACCGTGGCGACCGGCCCGATGGGGGGTTCATTTCCCGTAATAACGGGCAGACGCTCCTTGAGCTCCGGTCTCTTCTCGGCGAGGAGTTCGATCGCCTCTTTCGAATGGAAAGTACTTGTGCAGAGGACAAACCGCTTTGGGCTCTCGGAGGAGGGAGGAAGCTTGAGCGCGAGCACGTGGGCACGCGCCACGTCCCGCACGTCGACACTCAGCGGTGGAAGGCGTATCACGGGATCGTACTCGTCGACGGGGCGACCAGGGGCACCGGCGATGAGCTCATAGACGTGCAGGTTAGTGCCAGTCGCAGCTGAATGGTAGACCTGGCCGGCGCCGAGGGGACCGTAGACGTACGCCGGGTGAATGGTCGCGATATCGACGTCGGGATGGTCGCGCTTGAAGTTGCGCACGGTGAGGTCGGAGAGGCTCTTGGAGGTCGAGTACACCACGAAGTCAGGCGCGCCCGGCTTGAGCCCGTCTTCTCTCCTCAGGGGGCTGCATGCTGTGGGCCGGGCCAGCGTGAGTAGCCATACCTTCGCTTCGGCTGATTGGTGCACTCACACTTTTCGGTGATGGTTATGTCTTTCCAGTAATCACTCGGCGTGGCAAGCGACACGACGCTCTCTGTGATGACGAGCTTCTTCACGCCGGTGGCGAGAGCAGTCTCGAGTATGCGAGTGGTTCCAGTAACCGCGGTCTAGAATAAAAAGTATTTCATCAACCAACTGGCCGACAATGGGGTTCGGCTGCTACTACGGACATCAAGGATGACCTCTGGAGAGGCAGATGAGTAGAGTGGGGATGCGACGTGAATGATGGCATCGACCCCTAAAATGTATTCAGCCGTCAGATACAGGACTGGTGGACCGGCGCATCGCATACCTTTTACAGCGGCCAGCAGGTCCGACGTAATCAAGTCGTCAATGACCACGGCGGCAAACTTGTCACCGAAGGACTCGTAGCCCTTGGTAACGCGAGCGACATTGTGGCTTCGCACAGAACTGACAACACCGGTGGAGGATGAACACTGTGAGAAGTGGGGTCCTAGGGTATAGGAGAAATATGTGCGTACCCCCGAACAGTGTAACCTTCTCGCAGAAGTTCGCTGACGACGTGAGAGCCAATAAAGCCAGAGGCACCAGTAACCTAGCAGTGGACAAGCCAGTCAGAACTCGAACTCTCACCACTCGAAGTGGGAAGACGATTCACGCACGAGAACGGTAGGCATGATGAAGAGAGCAGGTAAATGATCAACGAGTCGATACGCTCCGCGTAGTTATACGTTCGTCTGGCTGTATTCACGTGGCAGAACATAGTCTCTATCGAGTCCAAGATGAACTTACTCAATGACACAAGTTCTTCTTCGAAGTGCGACCCTCATCATGTCCGAGTCCGACTCGGAAGTCGTGTCCACCGAAGGCAGTCGGGCATCACCAAGAACGTCCCTGCCCAAGTCCCTGCAGGGACCATCCCTGCCCAAATTCTTGCAGGGACCATCCCTGCCCGAATCCCTGCAGGGACCATCCTTGCCTAAGTCCTTGCAGGGGCCACACCAAGGACCGCACCGACTTGTTAAGACCCATTGTGGTACCCTATCATGTACCATAACCAAACCATAACATCAAAGGGAGAAGAGTACCCCTCGGTTTAGGCCGGGAGCTATGCCAGTAGACCAGTGGATTATGAGGATGAGGGTACGGACTTGAAGGGATTTGAAATACGGGTCACGCTGTTACATGTTACATGCATGACTGGAACAACAAGCTACTAATTTACGTGTTGCTTCAAGCCCTTTCTCTCAGTACCTCGATGACATGGGTATTTTAACACGCGAAGAAAGCAAACACAGAAGACACCAGTAATGTTGTGTAAGGTCACACGTGCGCTGCGTGTGCAAATCCGAGTCGACACCGTTCGCATTGTGTCTTACTTGGTGTCTCATCTTCGTGAGGACACACTTTTACGTTGCAGTATACGTATACATACACACATCCGTTCTAACACTACAGTATGGCTGACATGCGTTGACAGCCTAACGCACCCTGTCCGCGAGGCTGCGGCGCAATCATAATTTCTGAGCCATTGGCCGGTCTATGCCGGAGCGACGAACATAGAGCGTAGTCTTCGGTGTAGTCTTCGGTGAACGAACGAGGAGGGTCGTTCCTCTTTTTCTTGCGGCCATCTGCCCACCCAAGCTCTCGACTGGCTCAAGGAACCAGAACACATTAGTTTTTTTTCGCCCACCACACCCAGTAATTGCCAGGATCAGTGATGAGGCTCATCAGCTCGCTCCAGGAGAGTCCCACCCGCCCGTCGCGACCTCGCCTCGGAAATGTAAACTCCTCATCCCCCAATCGAGAAGCACTTCGTGCTTTCGCCCGGTTTCCGCTAAACTTAGATATTCCACTGCCTTTACTATTCCATGTACTCTGCGCCGGTCCCCTTCCCGGCGCCATCCCGAACCTAACGCGGAGAGCAAGGCAGTGACTCGCAAAGACTACCTTTTTGCCTTCTTTTGGTGGCTAGGCACTGCGTGTTTTACGTGGCCCGCCTAAGCTCCTCAAAAAAAACCGTTCAACCAATCACTAGCATCATTTGTTTGGTCTATTTGTTCAATCTCTCCTCGCAAGATCACGACACATTTTCACGTTCCAGTATACATACGCACACCCGTTCTAACATTATGACTCACGCATTGCGTCCTCTCGGCCGCGCCGCAATCGTAATTTCTCCCATTCGTAAGCCACCTTACCTCTACCTTCGTTCAGTTTCTGGAAACCCCGTATTTTATGTGGCTCGCGCGAACTCCTTCTCGACACGCAGCAGGTCGTCAACGGTGGCCAGAATGGTGTCCTGCCACTTGATGTAATTCCTCATCCCAAGCACGCTCTCCGTCTTGCTGGTGTCCAACGTGGCGACCGGCCCAACAGGGGGTTCATTCCCCGTGATAACAGGCAACCGCTCCTTAAGCTCTGGTCTCTTCTCGGCGAGAAGTTCGACCGCGTCTTTCCACGTAAACCTGCTCGTGGACAGGATGAACCGCCTCAGGCTCTCGGACGGCGGAAGCTTGAGCGCGAGCACATGGGCACGCGCAACGTCCCGCACGTCGACATTCAGTGGCGGAGCGCGTGTCGCGGGATCGTACCCTTTGACGGGGCGACCGGGGGCACCCGCGACGAGCGCATATATGTGCCCATTCGTGCCTGTTGCAGGTGTATCGTAGACCTGGCCGGGGCCGAAGGGACCGTATATGTACGACGGGTGAATGGTCGTGATATCGAAGTCGGGATGATCCCGCTTGAAGTTGCGCACGGTGAGGTCGGAGAGGCTCTTGGAGACCGAGTACACGTCAAAGCCAGTCACGCCTGGCTTGAGCGCGTCTTCTCTCGTCAGGCGGCTGTATGCTGTGGACCCGTGTAACCGGTCAGCCATACCTTCATTTCCGCCGACAAGACGACCCCCTCCGTTTTTGGTGCACTCACAATTTTCGGTGATGGTTATTTCTTTCCAGTAATCATTCGGCGCGGCGAGCGACACGATACTCTCTGTGACGACGAGCTTCTTTACGCCGGCGGCGAGAGCAGCGTCGAGTACGCGGGTGGTCCCACTTACCGCGGTCTAGAAAAAAAGTATTCAATCAACCAGTCGGTCAACAGGGTTAGGCCACTACGGACTTCAAGGACGACGTCTGGAGTAGCAGAAATGGAGAGTGGTGACGCGACGTGAATGATGGCATCGACCCCTAAGATGTGTTCAGCCACCAGATACTAGGAAACGGGGACTGGTGGTCCGGCGCATCGCATACCTTTTACAGCGGCCAGCAGGTCCGACGTAACCAAGTCGTCAATGACCACGGCGGCAAACCTGTCACCGAAGGACTCGTAGCCCTTGGTAACGCGAGCGACATTGTGGCTTCGCACCGTACTGACAACACCAGCGGGTGTAAGTATCGAGAGAAGGGTGTCATATAGTGTAGGACTGGGGAATATGCACATACCCCCAAACAGTATAACCTTCTCGCAGAAGTTCGAGGACGACGTGCGAACCAACAAAGCCAGAGGCACCAGTAACCTAGCAGTGAACAAGCCAGTCAGAACTCTCACCACTCGAAGTGGGAAGACGATTCACGCACGAGAACGGTAGTCATGATGAAGAGAGCGAGTAGAAGATGTATGAGTCGATAGTACGCTCCGCGAACTTATAAACTTATACGATCGTTTAAATTTGGCCGTTACGGTATACCTTGATTCGAGGCCGAGGCATGACCGAAGCGATTATTGTACTCATCATTACTCATCGGATCAAAGATAGAGAGCTTACTCACTGGCGCAAGTTCTCATCAAAGTAAGAGACTCTCATCGTCACGGTATCCGCCGAAGGCCGTCCAGGAACGTCAGTGCCTGCGCACCGACTTACTGTACTAAGAACCGTCATGATTTCAAACCATACTGTAACATCGAAAGAAGAATGTCGCAACAGACTAATGTGATTCACGCAAGGATTCACGCAAGCCTCATTGTTCGTTCATAACTGCATATTGTCTGCAAGTCCACACGCACGTATAGCATTCTTTCCAAACAGTAAGGAAATGGTAGCAGGCTATCACCGGATTTACGATACCATTGGTACTATACTATGCGCCGAGCCACGGACCCTGAACAAGAGCTCGCCGAGTCATTGACCGCGCGAGTTAAGGGCCTCCACTCGAACGATCGCCCACTACGACATGTGCCTGCAAGTCAGGCAAAGTTGTCGCCTCAAGCTCGTCAGCACCTCCCGCAGACGCCTTCAACGTGAAAGCCTTATTGCCATGCGCGCCTTCAGACAGACAAACTTGAAGGTCAAGGCTACGCTGGTTTTGTCGTTCGGCATCTAGCGAGAAAGGAAGCGACACTAAAATAGTCAGACTCGGAGTGGATCTTAGTTGCTGAACGAAACACCGCGCGTGCGAGAAGGAAGGGAAGGGTTCTAACTTAGCGGACAGCGAGACAATGATACGCAACCCTTACATCCAAGTTGCATCATGGGCTGACCGAGAGTTTTGCCACTGGTGTGGCCGCAGGAGGTGGAGAAGTCGATCAAGAACTTGCGCATCGTTGAATGTCTTTCAAGTTAATGAACCGACTCGGACATCGGCCAAAGGTCCGCTATTTTTTTCAGTGACGTTCGTTGGCGGTACAACGGGACTAGCGGGGGTGAAAGAGTGAAGTGATGAGGAGTTAGTGAGTGTGTGTATGTAGAAGACGAGAGAGGAAGCGCGAGAGAATCGACGGAGTGCGATGGGGTAGTAATGCGAAATATTGCCGAAAATAGAGAATTTCGGGTTCAACCCCCGGGCTGGCCTTACAGCGCTCGTTGTGCTGCTTTGCGGAGTCGAACAGTATTTTCAGCAGGTGAAGAAATGAGCAAAAGTTAACAGCGCATGAATGGCCAATGTTTGCTATGTCCCGCAGGTAATGGCCATGTGCCGACTCCTAAGAGAGGGGGACTCTAGGGACAAGTGGGGAAATGATAGAGCACATGCAACTTGGAAGCGGAGGAGATGGGACTCGTGCTTGCTATTGATACAAAAAACCGGTTCGACGGGTAGGCCCAGCAACAACCCTTGTCACACCAGTAACGCGTGACAGTCCCATCAGGCTCCATTGTGATGTCATCAACAGTGCCACCAGTTCATCATCATGGGGAAGATATACAAACTTTCTGGTGCTGTGGCTGCATTGTTGAAGGCTAGAGTAGGTGGGAAAAAGGTGAGTCAGATCTATGAAGCACTGAAGGGTCCTCCTAGTCAATTTTTTTTTTTTTTAACATTATAGCCTCAACGTTTCTCCTATATAACCAGTGACCACCTGTACAAGTTCAACATCATCCCAGAATTCAGAGATCGACTTACTCTGAAGCCAGGTTATGAAGAACGAGCTGCAGTGACCAGTGTTCTTGGAAAAGAAAAGCTCTGGTCATCCACCAATCTTCATCATCACTTAGAGGTTTTACAAAACCTTGTGCCAAAAAGGCCAGTGAGTACACCATGTCATGTCAGTGCTGCATCTTGTGCATGTGTCTCAATTTATGTTAGAATGAAGAAAGTGCACATCCATGGGTGGATGCCTTCCTCTTTCGCACATCTGCCATGGTGTCATCCAATAAGCGCATGGTTCTCTGTTTGGAGCAGGTGATCTCACAGAGAGCCATCCGCCCTTATACTTTGAGTTTTACAACACACTCTGGACTTATTGGCTATACTGCTGCTATAGCAGAGGATACTAATTTGGCAGGTGAATTGACTTTCCTTCATTGGGTTCAACATGTTACATGTCAACTGACTTAGATTGTGAATCTGTGATAGACCATTTCTTTTCTGACCCAACACTTGTGAATCTCAAACTCATGATGCCATGTGGTTTTTTTATTGCGGAAGCAAAGATAGAACCATTCAATCTTAAGGAACAGCTTCCACAAGTGATTGGTGAAATGTATGCATGTGCCAAACATCTTGAGTAATAAGCTTTCCTTACTAGTAGTATTCTGTTCTAATTTGTTGTTGTATCTCAGAATAGGTGCCCTCCGTGGTGCCCTGACTAATGGGCATTCATGGATCTTTGTTCTCATTGTGCTGAACAGCGATGGCAATGGAGCCAAGTACAGGTATTCTACCCCAATTGGGTTTCAGTGGGGCATTGGGGACATGCCACCACAAATTGAAAAGCCATGGCCTGATGTGTTGGCTGGTATTCTGTTGTACTGGGTAAGCATCAAATTTACTTTTCTGATCATGTCAACTGATACTGGGGTAGATAGAGTACAGCTTTGCAGATATTGAAAGCAATGACTGGTTTCAAGTTAAGAGCTAATCTGGAAGCAACATAGTATAAATTAGAGAAAGGTTGAATATTGTATTTAGCATTTGATTTATGTCATATGGTCCTCAACTTAAGGTTCACATTTATCATGGTTTATCTTGAAACTCTTACTCATCAGATAATGAAAAATAATAAGCAGTAATTGGTCATGGACTTTCACATTAATCAGCAGTAGTATTGCACTGATGAGGTCTTGAGTAAGGTTATAGGCAATACCAGAGATATATAAAGTGGTCATGTACTGGTGACCATGAGAGTAGTAAGTTGAGATGGGCAAGTAGGGATTGACATGGGTCACCCACATGTCAATTGGCCTCAACCTGTACTCGTGTCCATGGGTATGGGTAACCTGCACATACAGGTATGGGTGGAGAGAGGTACAGTGGTGGGTTGTGCCAGTGGGTTTGACAGGTTTGCACAGGTTTGATGGGAATGTTTTGCTGGAATGGACAACCTGAGGCCAGACCACATAATTAGATAATCACTAAATTACTGTAGAATAACTGGTCCAGATAACCAGGATCTGTGGAGACAGGAGCATAAGCCCTACTCTCATCTCATCCATTACTTGCTCTCCTCACATACATAAGCTGCCCTCACTAAATTATTACACTAAACTTGGGCTCAGATGACAATATATTCCATCTTACTACAAGTACAAAAAATCCCATCCATGAAATTCCCAAAACTGATTAGTGACCAGAAGCCTGCAGGGACCAAATTCTGAGTGTACAGGACTCCAAGATTGTCCTCCACATCCTTTGTATGATATCATCTAACACATCCCCAATAAATACCTTAAAGGTGCACACGGGATAGGGTATATATTAGTGTTTGGCTAGTACTATTCAATGCCTTTCTTATCTTATGGATATGCCATCCTATTCACAGCACAAATACCATGGCGAAAGCTGTGTAGACGAAATTGGTGATTCTCAAGAAAGAGCACTTTTCTGTTGCATGAACTTTTGTCATAACTAGATCCTCTGGAGGTGCAGATATTGCAAGTAGAGGGTCTCCACCTTGGTCTCCGCTTCATACCAGTTTCCAAACCTCAATTCAACATGATAGTATGCAGTCAAGCAAAGCTGTCATACCACTATCACCCTTGTATGGCTAGTTTCACACAAGATATGTTGAATCTATCTGTAAATGGATATTGACTGGTGATCATTAAGCAGCTGCTGTTACATGTGTTATTGAGATGGAGGACTCCACGGTGTTTAAGCCACAAGTTGATGAGCCCAAGTGTCTGAGGCTCTGGGTGCAGCCCAATGACCTGCTCCTGAGACAGGTAAGTTGTAACGCCACCACAGGGGTGTTAGGTACAGTGTGTACCGTGTAAGTCAACAGGATCGGAGTAGCGTGAGTCAGTTAAGACTCAGTTTGGTGATGCACAAGTATCACTCGGTCTCCCAGGGACTTGAGGACAATAGTGGAAAGATGAGGCTCAAGCGAAAGTGCGAGCGAAAGCAGGGACTCAAGCGCAATAGCGAGTCAAGGGTCATTCGTGAGACAAGGTCAATGTGGTATTACACGAGAAGTCAAGTCTACCGTACAAGCTAGGCAGGGCGTGACTTATATACTAGTACAGGGTGTTTGTGGTACACAAACACATGGCGCGATCCTGAGTCAATAGTCCTAAAGTGTAAACAAGGGGAAGAATCGAATGTGGTACAAGTGAATCCCACGGGGCAGCGCGTGCTTCAGAAACGGTCAGCGGACGAAACAAAGCGTAAAACTGGCATCCTATCGCCGAGGTGTAAGGTGCAAGATAGAAGCCAAGAAGCGCGAAGTGTCGGATCATATCATAAAAGTACAGTAAACATGGAAGGCAAGGTAAGGAAGCCATAGGAGAAAGCACAACGGGTGAAAATTGTAACATAAGTGCCATATCTGAAAACAGAACAGAACACATATGAGTACAGCCATGGGCGGAAGAGGTTAGTAGGAGGACATGAGTGGTGGCCCAGTGTTTAAGCCATGTGAGTTGACGAGCTTGGCGGTTGGCTTGCACCTGTACTCATGTGTGCTCTACTCCATTTTGGTCATGGCACACACCCAAGTACACACCTGTCCAAGGAGCTCAGGGGAGGGGGTAGGTGGGAGGAGATGTAACGTCTACCACAGACGTTTGCCTGACTTAGGCCTTGTTGGTCGCGGCGATCCTGAACAGGTCAAAAGACATCTGTAAAAGTGGAGGGTGTCAAAAGCTGTTGAGGACTGGTCTGGACCAGTCCCTGACAGCTTTGACAGGTACCAGTTTTGCAGATGGAAGTTGCAATTGGTAGGGGTCTAAGGGTACTCAGCTGCCAGTGGGTGAGGGACTAGACGACCGTCTAGACTTAGGTAACCGTGAAGGTCTTCGAGAAGAGGGATGGTGATAGGGTGGTAATTGAGTATGCGAAGGTCACACAACAGATGAGAACTGGTGTGGTGCCAGAGTGTACAGGGTACTCTACTTATACTCCTACAGAGGGTGACGCTGGTAACAGCAAGTCACAGTAAATACAAGACGCATTGTTCTGTACACAGACAAAGGAGTGGATACAAAGAGAACAAGGCGTAAAGAACTTGAACAAGAAGAGTCCAGACTATGATATCATAGTGACATCACAATAAAGATAAGAACAAAGGAAAGTACATAGACGAAGTACAAGGGCAATCCAGAGTGGTCCATGATGTCATGTACATGTGTGATGTCATAGATAAGAGAATACAAGAAGTCCGAGATTGTAAAGATCAAAATAATCTAATCTACAAGTCCTGTATATCTAATCTAAAGCAGTCCGTTATCTGCGTGTCCATTGAGCCGCTAAGTGCGCACAGGTCACTTATCAACAATTTGATGATGTTCATTTCAGCTTCAATGCACACAAGTCTGCTAGCATTTGGGGAGGGATTTTTTGGGTTGTTAGTGTAGGCGCATCAGCAAAATCTAGAAAAATCTTAATAGGCTTGGTTTGCTTATTTCATGAATAAGCCTGCAAAGCCATTTTAAGATGCTTATTTCTACTTAGTGAAGTAGTCAGTAAGCATGAGCAAAAACCCAAGTAAATCATAAGTATGTAAAGCATAGCAAGTAAATAAGAGGTAAGTGAAAGCTGGGCTAACCTAGTATAAGCAGAATTACCAAGGAATTCAAATACCAAAAGCAATTTTATTCGTAAGATACAATATGTACAAGTAGCAAAGTGGTGCCCGTCTGCATCCCCACCGTCCGTGCCTGCGCCCGCATCACCACCGTCGCCACCCAATCCCCGTTGTCACCGTCCACGTCCGCATCACCACTGCCCACATCGCCATCACCATTGCCATTGCCATTGCCATGCTCACTATCCCTGCTGCTGTCCCCATCCCCACCGCCTATGCCACCCGCCGCTGCCCCATTGTCATCGCTGTCGTCATCGGTACCACAGCAGCCTGAGCCCTTGCTATGTCCATGGTCGTGGTCGTCGTCTTCATGGTCGTCGCTTCATCGTGGTCATCGCCATCATCACAGGCACATCGTTGCACAGTTGCATCATGAGTCGCGCACTGGTTGCTGTGCACACACCACAGCTGCATTGTCGTGTACGCCCCGCAGCTGCGTTGTCGCACACACCTTGTGGCTGCATTGTCGTTTTGATAGGTGCACAGGGTTCGATTATGGTGGTGGTAGGGGCAGTAGTTTGGGTCCACGTGGGGTGGTGGATGTCGGTGGTGACATCAGTACAGGTGGCGTTGCTGCTCGTTAGTGAAAAGAGTGGGTGGATGGATTTAAAGCACTTACAACTGGGGTGGTGATGTCGGAGGCTGGCAGGCCAGCAACCATTGTCGTGGGGTGTAATGCCACAGCAGTTGTGTGGCAATGGGAAGTCCTGCAATCGATGTCAGTCCACTACATATACAGTACAGTAACTACGTCCAAGTTGAACTTGACGGAAATGTGTGTCTGCGGAGGCTCAATCTGTGGCGTGGGAAATTGAACCATCAGCCACTGACTTAGCCACTTTTTTTTTTGCCACAATTCACCCTCCTCAAGAGCGCTGCCGCCCTTAGGTGCGGTTTTTCTTTTTCTTTTTTAATTCGTTTAACTGTCTTTGAGCTGCCGTTGCACGCTCCCATCGGCGTACCCACGGGGCACGCAAGCCACTGTCACGCCGCCGGAACGAGCTGGGCTTCGGTCCAGTGTATCAAGATACATTCGTTTTTTTCTTTCATTTTGATTCGTTCTCATTGGCATTACAGAGCCCATATTTTCCTCACCTGCCGCTACTGCACCTGAGTCCTTCAAGCCGCCCACCTCTCCTACCCATGCAAAGGCGTCTCTGTGCTTCCCCACCCTTCAAGCACCTTCTGCCGCCTCTGCCTTAAGCCCGTGGCCGTCGCCTCCACCCACCCCTCGCCGCATGCAGGTCCACCTACCCCCACCCCGTCACAGCGTGCAAGAGCTGCTATGACGCGGCACGCAAGACCAACCACGACACTAACCCGCCGCGTGCGGGTCCCCGCCCAGGACACACCCCAACGAATCAAAAAGTACGTTATCAGTTCGTTCGAGCCTACAATGTGCTGACACTGGTTGCAGGCCCACACAGCTACCCTGCGCGCCACGTCCACCACTGCCTGCCAGGGGCCCATGTGCACATGACGATGATGACGCAGCCGTGGACGGCAAGGCAACATCGCCACGACGGCAGCGACGATGGCGAGGGCAACATCGCCATGACGGCGGCGACGATGGTGAGGCAACATTGCCACGACGGCAGCGACGATGGCGAGGCGACATCGCCATGATGGCGGCGACGATGGTGAGGCAACATCGCCACGACGGCGGCGACGATGGCGAGGCGACATCGCCATGACGGCGGCGACGATGGTGAGGCGACATCGCCACGATGGCGGCAACGACAGTGAGGCAATATCGCCACGACAGTGGTGGCGGCAACGGCGACAATGATGGCGACAACGACAACGATGGCGGGACAACGACGGCGATGGAGGCGCGATAATGGTGAGGTAGCGGCGGAGGGCGGCGGGGATGGCAGCAGGGGTATGGCCTCCTTTGTATATTATTACCTGTAGATATTGTAACCCTATGAAATAAAGTTGATTTTTCTGTATTTTGAAAGCTGTGTGATAATCAGATTGCTTAGTTGACTTAAGACTCCTTATACCAAGGCTTATATTTGTGTTGAGCCTGGTGGAGCCTGCCCAAGAAAGAGTCCAAGTTGAAATAAGCCAGACAATAAGGTCAATAAGCTGCAATTAAGTCAAGTTCAGAGCGAGGCTTGACTTAATCCAAGCAGGGTCAGGCTTAGCAAAATCTGGCTTTAGGTTGCTTGAAACTGTTGTTAAGTCATATTAAGCACTGTTAAGGACCATTAAGAAAAATCAACATTTTCCTGATGGCCTACAGTGGGCTCTCCCTGGGTGTGCATGGTGGGTCTGTGGTTGGCATCCTTAGTTCTCCAATTCCTCTCTTACTGCTAATTTCTACTGGGCGTGAACAGTAATAGTGGTGTGTATAGGTCTACTGTGTAGTAGGAGTACTCTAGTATACCCCACCTCCAGTGACCGAGAAAGGAAGTCCGCCAGCAGGTGTCACATGTCACATACCATGTGATCGCGCGTCAGTCTCATATTGGCGAATAACCGTAAACTTGGAACTTGAAAGACTACTAGTACCACGATGGACTCTCGTCGCACCTCTCAACGCGCGCGTTCTATTGTTGTCGCCAGCGTCCTTGCTGTTACCTTTGTCACATATCTCTGGGTGACGTCCGCCTCATCGAAGGAACCATTCGTCTATCGGGTTCGTACTTATAGTTGGGGTTATGAACCCCCACTGGCACGGCTTTCCTTATGCCAAATAGGCCGTCGCCGTGCTCTCTGGAGATTCCCAAGTAACTGGGACGGTCGTCTTCGAACAGACCTCAAAGTCTTCTCCCGTCGTTATCACGGGAGAGCTCAAGTCCCTTGACCCATTGGCCAATCGTGGTTTCCACATCCAGTGAGCCACTCAACGGTTGCGCTCCACTTTCGCGGTGTGACCGTACTTCCGCAGCGAGCTGGGGGATATAACGAATGGGTGCGTATCGACCGGGTCCCACTTTAACCCGCTTGGTAAGACGCATGGTGCTCCCACGGCATCGGAACGACACGTTGGGGATCTTGGGAACATCAAAAGTGACGGAATAGGAGCCGCAACGTTCACACTGACGGACAATTTGATATCCCTTAATGGGCCGCGAAGTATCCTTGGGTAATTATCTGCTCACTAGTGCCCAAAAATACACCTCACTCTTCATTCTTGTAGCCGAGCAGTGGTGGTGCACGCCGTATGTTTTCGTTCGTCCTATCCGAAGATGCATATTCTCATTCTAGAACTCATTCAGGGGACCGATGACTTTGGACTTGGGGGAGACGAAGAGTCTCTCAAGACGGGAAATGCCGGTGCTCGCGCAGCCTGTGGAATCATTGGTAGGAGACAGAAAAATCATGCGAACTGACTGTTAAAACTCTTGTTAGGTATTTCCGATAGGAAATGATACACAAATCACGACATTATGTACGATCCGAATAGCAAATCCGTTCCCAAACAACATCTGTGGGAGGCGATCCGCCCGTAGTGTAAATTTGTACTCCTTATCTTTGATAACTCGTAGGTCCCCGAGAAACGCCATTGTCTGTGCCCTGCTGCATCGACGAGATGCACTGTTACTGAGATACGACGAGTGCATGGTCTCGCGTTTGAACTTTATCGCTCGACTCCCGATAAGCAGGCGTGAACGTTTCAATTTGAACAGGGTATAAGAACAGGGTATAAGTGGTATGTCTTAGTACAGTTCATTGGTATGGGATCGTACACTTATTGAGAAAAGTGTGTGTCATGTCGTCGTCTTCGAGAAGAGCCACCGCATCCACCACGGATGCTCCCTCGTATTCAGCTCCGCCTCCTCTTCCTCTCGCTTCATCCGATCCTCCGCCGCGGCGTGCTCCTCAACGATTGCCTCTTGCGCGACGGCTTCTGCAGGCGTTACCGTCGGTGTCTCCGTTGCATGCCCCTCGATCGCTTGCGGTTCTTCTGAAAGTAGGAGCTCGGCCTGGGCTTGCGCGTCCGGTAGTAGCCCAGTGGCCGCTACCAGTCTGGGATCAAGAGACGCCGAGCGTTTCCACCACCCCCCGCTGGGTAGAGACGCAGAGCGAGGCGAAGGGCCAAAATAAGAGGGCCTGTCCGACCGAAAGGACCCGACCCGCGGCCTGGCATTAGATGCGGCGTCGGTGTCGGTCCGATAATGCTCGGTGCTCCTCCAGAGCGTGCGAGGTAAGGGGGGGCGCTTGGGCTGACGGACGACCTCGATATCTGCGCTATTGGTTCGTGACGCCATGGGAGGAGGTAAAACTATCTCTTCGTTTCCACTAAAACGACGGCGCATGACGATGGGCGGCGGCTTGTGAGATGACTCTGACGGCGAGCTGGGAAGCGGTGACGGTTGGACGTCGGATGATAGATGGGGCAGCGGCGGACGCCGCGACGAACCGACCAGCCACGAACCAAGGACGCCAGCGTTCTCAGCGGACGTGAGCGCTCTTGTGAGATCAACTGTATCATCTAGATTCAGCTGGCCGCAAGGGTTCCGTGGTAGCCACAGACTGTTTCCTATCGGCTTGGTATAATATGGGTTGTCGTAGGGGTGATCAGGATCCGGCTCATCGTCCCATCTCGGGTGAGGGGGACGAAGCGAGACCAAAGAACCGGTAGGTGGTGGAACCACGTCCTTTGATTGGGCATCGCTCGTTATGCCCTCTGCGTGGTATTCGATGGCTTCAGGAGATTCGGCTCTAACCGGTGAGTATTGAGTCGCATTTTCAAATGGAATTGGGTGGCGATGTGTATTACGATGTGCATGAGGCGGGGAAGTGGTGTAGCTGAATGGAAAAGTCTGAGGACCACGCCACGTCGCCCAGGGTCTTGGCTGCTTCATGGGGTGACGCTCGACGTCTACGTTGCCATTCTTCCGATCATGCTTGGAGTCGAAAGTCTGTGCTTCAATATCATACGAATGGACGCGCTGGCATCCGCAAATAATCATGGCTTCGTTAAGGTCATCACGTTCAAACTTCGTACGGCAGATATGGGTCATTCTGGGAAAAGGCTTGAGTGTCTACCTCCTCTTTACTCACTTGGAACTTACGCAATCTTCGTCAGAGCCGTTGATACGATGAGTACGGCTGTTAGAGCCAGGTTGATTTCCTTCTGCAAAACTGCCATATAAGCTAGAAATACGGCCTAGGAACGGGTTTAATAAGTCGTGTCACGCCAGGTTCAGGACACCCACCTGTGCGAGCATTAGACCTAACCAGACGACTGTTAAGTTCGTTTCCGTCCCGAGAGAAAGGAACGCCCACCGTCCAATGAGTACCGTATGATTCGAATCAAAATGATCTGGCCGTTCCCTTCATAGTTTTTTGCGTATACATGCAAAAATTGATTCTTTATGACAACTAATGAAGCAAGACATTACTGATGTGGTCGTTTTTACCTTGCAGAAACTCTCACCTTTCTCGATTGAGAAGTAGATAAGTCCGAACGGCATGACCAGTGGGTTCAGGACAGCAAAGACGAAAAGAACGTGAATCACAAGCAGATGATTAGGAAGCCAGTCTTCAGAAACAGCCCGGGTTAGCAGCCCGCACGTAGCCGTAATGAAGGGGCTCACAATAATAATTAAATGTTCTGGGACGGATGCCGACGCTACGCTTACGTGGTGTTATTGCGCGTCTCGTGGAGGGATACATGATCAAAGGCAACTTAGTGACAACTCAGGTTAGTTTGTCAAAATCACGGGGAATCGAGGCTCACCCCAACTGAGAAATGAAACGTGAGTGAATCGATCAATCACTTCAGACACTAAGGACATACAAAGTGCAAGCTCCATTCCCCCGTGCATGGCTGTCGTGAAAATAACTACCTCAACGTCAGTGGAGTGTATCATTATCGTCGATAGTACTTACGCCATCCAACATAGAACGGTCCAGACGATGGAAAGCTATCCGACAATATATGCAGGGCATTTCTGTTCGCGTCTTTAATCGCAAAGCCCACCAAGAAACTCTGTAGAGCCGCAGTTCCGATGCAGAAAAAGACGAGAACGTTGACAATGAGAAACTTGTAATAGCGCATCATGATGCGATCGTGCAGTCCAGAGAGGGTGATAATTGTGTGGGCCTTCTTCGCGATGAGAAGGAGGATGAGTGGTATGAGGAGGGCGAGGAGCGAGACAAGAAGGGTAGGAAGGAAAGACTGTATCAGTTCCTCCTCCCATGGGTGATTATTGAGATAGTTGGCCTTGACGAGAAAAGGTTAGAGCCCAGTCAATAAGAACAAGGAGATAAGTCATACGAGGCTGGGCCAGTATGCGCTGATATTTTGAATCGAAACCAACCCCACGAACAGCGAGACCGGGAACAGCCACAAGAGGGTGAATGCCCTTTGGTCAATGTCAGCTTGTGACGCACGTAGCCACGAACTTCTAGTTTACCAGACTCCAACATTGACGACCCAGTCCTTAATAAACTGCAAAGCACCCGATTAAGGTTAGACTTCGTACCTCAGTCGCCTTTCTCGCGGCTCACCTCGGCCTTGAACGTGGATTTCATGATCCTTGTCCAATCCAAGTCCTCAAAACTCGGGGCCATCTGTACTACGCAATTGATTGGGTTAACAGGATGCGATGGCATTTGGCGACATGCCCGTCTTGCATCTTTGGGATCTGCGAACGTCACAAAAGCTGTGGATACAGGGGTATAGTGTTCTACGGCACGGGAGCGATTCTCGGTAATGAGGGTAGTCAGAAGATTGAGTTTTGCAGTGAGGTAGTCAATCTCCGGCGCGGTACGTCCATGGAAGAAGGCAGAGAGTCGGATTAGTGGTTGGTATCCATCAAGGGCACTGCGTGGAAGAGAGTGCAGGGCTTCCCAGACCGTTTTCCGGTTGACATCTGGTGAGTCAGGCCGCTCTAGGTAATTTCACCATCAATGCAACAGAGACGGACGTTGTATCGAAGTCTTACTCTTTTTCTCAGTTCCAGTGCGCAGCCCAAACTCCTCTACGAAGGGCTGCATGGTACGAATGAGCCGCTCCCGGAGTTTCTCATCATCCACGGCCATCTCGATTGACATCTCTTCGCTACCCGATCTTCGAAAGAAGCTGGAGCCCTTCACAGGTATATGACGCCCCTCGCGCCTGTCCAATTCCTTCTTGACCGCGTACAACGTCTTCTGCGCAAGCTTGACATGCGCAATTTCCAACTTCTGTAGCATTTCTTCGCGCCGCTCGAGTAATGTGGCGAGTTCTGTCATCTTGCGAGCGATTACTACGCGCGTAATGACCGGTACCTTGTTTGTGTCGGGCTCGGAATCTGGATGGGCATCGTCTGCGCTAGACAGTCCCGTACGGTGTATGTGGTGCACGTGATCGAGAATACGTTTAGCGCGGTTGTATACGAGTGTTGCGAACTTGTTAAAGAAGCCAGGCCGCGAGGATAGCACAGCAGGAGTGACAGGAGGTCGAGAGAGATAATAGACGAAATAGTCTTCGAGCTCCCTTTCAGAACGTAAGTCCAAGGGTACGTTCGTGACCATGATTGTGCGCAGCCGTAGGCCACGATTTGAGCGATCATCATCAAGTACTGGGAGACTTTCAAAAGGGTATTGGGGAAGGGGATGAGGATGGTACTGTGAGTCTTTTCGCGCTTGCGCAACAGAGGCAGCACGTTCCGAGGCACGTTGAATCTGCGCCTGACGGTGACGAAATGCACCTCTGCAGATCCAAACGAGTGTTGCAATCCAGGACAGAGTAACGTAGAAGAGAAGGACAATATGAATCCATAGGAGACTTCTGCCCGCCGAATTTCCGACAACAGATGAGATGGATGCCCGTGTCATGGAGCGTTGAGAGACCGAGTCGTCTGAGAAGTGAAGGTGTATGGGGAGAAGGATGGGAACAGTAGTGAAGGTATGCAGCAGAATAAATCGTGCTGAAAGAGGGGACATGAACTATACGCCGTCAGAACGACTGATCGACTTACTGCATGCTCGCAGGAAGAGTGAATAAATTGTTGCATCGAGCCCCCTGAGCTCGTTGATCTTGGTTTCGGGTATAGATAGGGCTTGCCTCACCCAAGAGAGAGGCCACCCTTGTGGAATAAGTGGGGAAGGGTATCTAACAACATTCAAGAAAAGGGACAGTATTGAGAAGAGGGACGTACTTTGCCCAAGACCTGCCTTGGTACAGGCTGAAGACACCGCATGTGAGCCCACCGCTTACTCGTACGATATATTGAGTAAAACCCACTATCCAAATTCCCAAGACTCGACGCTGTCATGACTTTCAGGCTCATTACCACGCCGTTTCCGTTTCATCAGCTCGTGAGATGTAATGCACAGCGCAGCGATGCATACTGCAATCACAGACTGATTTACCAGGCCGCTGCCGGCGTGCTCGGTGTGAGATTCAATTGGAATGACAGTGAATTGGTCGAAGATTACCTGTAATCCTTCGAAAATGGCCTATCATCAAGGGTAGCCATTGCGACAGGCGGAAGTCCAGTATTGGACCACCACGGTTTATGAGGAGTCGCAAGCGACTGGAGGATCAGCGGAGCTGGCACCCCACCGGTCTACACCACACCAGTGACACCACAACACCCACAAGGACGTCACGGTGGATATCCCGGCCCGGTCGTTCCTTGACCAACTCGTGTCAGTCTCATGTCGTCGCTCAGGTTCCTTTGTCCCGGCTGCGCTTCTAATCGCCAATCTCTTTGGACTCTGGGTTTTCTTTGACCAGGTCGTCCTCAAGGCTGATAGTGCACCCACGTCGAATCTAGGGCTCCGACTATGAAAGACTTTCGAAGGGTCCTGTCCTTTGTGTGTAAACACGGGGCCCTCATCTCCGTGTTTTAGTAGGCCTTTACGTGCTTTGTCGGGACTCAAGACCTTTGTCTTGTCTATCTCCTCTGATCGAAGATGTGAAGACCTTCGGCAGCTCACCATAGATGTTGAGTTCTACGTCTCACCGATACGCAAGGGGCTCTACAGGTTTATAAACCCCCTTCTCGGCGCAGTAACCCACACCAATCAACTACATTCTCTCACATAGTCTTTTCTCTCTGCTCGTAATGTCAGCCTCGCTTCCCTCTGCAACGGCGTTGATGAACCATGCCGACGACCCGCGTCACATCATCTATTCCACTTGGGTCATCCCACATTTTTTCCCTTACATGCGAGACCTCCTGTGCGTACTTCACTAGACCCTGCGTGACCGCCTTCGTTTACCGTTCTCCATCCCTTCACAGCAACGAGCTCACGAAACAGCCTGCGCATGCGAAATTTGCGCGCGGCCTCTTGGACGCCGTCTTCGCCCCGCCGAGCAACACAGGCTGTCCCTGCGTGACGCTCGCCGCCAACTTGCGCAGCATTTTCAAGGCTTATGGCGAGGGGGGCGTTTCTATGTGCGACAATCAGGCATGGAGCGCAGTGTCCGTCGCGATGATCTACTTCAGTCCTCATTACCGACTTCTACTTCGCGGCGCCGATGACTGCCCCGATGAAAGCCGACCATCTCGATCAGCTACGCGTTCTCAACTTTCCGGGCCCGAAGTTTCCGGCCCAGCTACTGAAGTAGCCAAGATCCATCGTAGACGTTCGAGTCGGTCTCCTGACGGCTGGTTTGGGTCTTTCGTCCTATCACTTACCCATTTGGTATTTATTGGCCAGTGTAACATGTATACTTTGTTTACAACTACCATCAACTGTTACGCATGTCCTGTAATCTGATTTGTCTTCATTTCGAATATGTTTTTTATTTTTATTTTCTGTGATGAGTGTGCAGGGTTGAACCTAAGTCCATCAGTGGGACACAACGACTTACCATCGCCGGCCAGTCGTTACAGACCACAACGGAGTGCAATGAACCCTAGAGTGTACGGCAGAAGATCCGCACGTGATGCACAGACCCAGAGGTAGCAGGCTCATCATAAGTACTTTGCGTGGAGCATCAAGCGAGCAGTACGGGCGGAAGACTATGCTAACGAACTTCTAAATTGGCGCGAGTACATTCTACTTCGTACGATGGATACGGAGCTTGTTGGGTTTATAGACAAAATTCTCCGAATAATTCTTTGGTGGTATCCTTTCTGGGGCAGGCGGTTGCCTGTGGTAGGTTAACCGTCAGCTCGACGCACGTAGAGGGGAAGTGTGCAGCAGATTTTGTACTTACACGTAGTAGTCCCAGCCTGGAAGCGATTCATCTTCAATACGGCTCTGAAAAATTGAGCGGAGACGTACCTTGCTTCTCGGCGAAGTGGATGGCATCCTCCTTGGATCGGAACGAAAGGCGGGTGCCTTGGACGTAGTCCGCCCTAGGTGGTCATATGAGTTTTACAGACGAAATGCAACCCTCAGAGAATTCAGCGTACGAGCTCGCCCAACCCATCAACGGGTTCTCCCAGCGTCCACCGCCCGGCAGGATATCCCAGTCGAGGCGCCAACGCATCCCCTTGGCTCCACCGCTCTGCATCGTGTTGCGGGCGGGTTGATATACGCGGACGACGCGATGACGGAGCTCGGCTGGGGATTATGAGCAGTGATAAATTCCGGAGTATTTTTCGGAGGAGGGACAGCTGTACCTGGTGCTCCACTGACAGTATCCGCGCTCAAAACATCCTTTTGTGGGATGGGGGCGATCTCAGAAGGCTCCTTCGCGGTAGTAGGAGCGGGTGTGGTAGGCTCTGTCGAGAAGGTGCGGAGTAGCAACGACGAGCGAAATGGGACGGGTCTGGCAAGAGCCTCTGTGCAGGCTCGGAGGAGAGACATTTAGTTCAAGCAAGCAGTTCAGGAACACCGTTTGCGCCCCGACCACTAGTTTGGACAGTAATTTCTCACGAATTTGCTGACACATAGAATGCTGACCAAGATTTTATCTCCTTCGTCGTGTTCTCTGACCTCAGTCAGGTTGATGAGTTCGTCAACGGCAAGATCGCCTCAGTTGCTGGAATATGCTTGATGCGTCGTCTACAGTTTCGGGAAGCTCCTATGACTGGGTCGTCTGCGACCCCTATTTGTCCAAGCTCTTCTCTGGTAACAATATCTGTGTTGACAACGCGAGAGGGAACAACGGAAAGGCGAACCCAAAATACATCACACGATACGGTACTACTGTCCTTCATCGCTACAGTCCACTGAGTTTTCGTTTCATCGTTGTCACAGCTCACGCGCTCACGACACAGCTCACGCGCTTCCATCCGTGCCTACCCTCGCTGAGGGGCGAATTCTCGGCACTACGGCTCTTCCTGCCTCTGGAAACAACGTTTTCTTTTGCTAACATGTGTCGTCGTCATCAAGTTGGCGTGTTTCCTCTTACCCCCGACAAATTCGGTTTCAGCGGTTACTTTTTCAATGAAGATCTCGCCAACAAGGTCAAGGACTGCGCCGTCAAGGTTGCCCGATTCAACTGGCAACATTTGGACTGCACAACTACCTTAATGTCTTATTCAAGCATGAGCCAGCGCGGACAACCACCTCGCGCTGTGCACCCCTCGTGCAAGTGATGTGAGTAGTGCCACGTGGGTCAACAGTGCAACTAAAGGGATGTTGCGACCGAATCGACGAAATGATCATAACCGTAAGGCAGGGTGGGTAGGCAGAAAGCAAGCAGAGATACAGACGCTTTGGGAGTAATTTCTCGCGAGTGTATTATATGTTAGATGTGCTAGAAAAATGCAAAGAATGTTCCAAATAATGCAGGAATAAGGATTGTATAAAGAACTCCGGCACTGGCCGAGCTCCTAGATGAACCCGAAAGAGATGCGTTGGCGGGTGAGGGAGGGGAAGTACTCCTAGGCGGCGGGCTAGGGACGGGGGTAGGTGTCACCAAGATAGTACTCGTCGCGTTCATTGGCGCGGTCTGCGACGTGCCTGGGATGGACGAACGCCATTAGTCATAACCAAGTTCACTAACTTAAATCCGTAATGACAGGATTCAGACCGACTCACTCTCGAAGTTGCCACCATTTGCCTCGGCCTGGGCGATATCGTTCTGCAGAAGAACATTCGCATTATCTGGTACCATGGACAAGAATCCTATTCGCGGTGGATCGGCAGAAGGGTGCGTTAAGTTACCATAATAAAAAGCGACTAGGTTGCTGGGTCATATGCGGAGAGAGATCAGTGCATGGCAAGCGATTGATTATATGCACACACTGACGATTTGAAGAACGGATCGCCGAGACTCCAGCTGAACAGGGCCCCGATCTGTGGCGGATCTGTTGCCACGAGGTTATTGGCGACGCATGTGCTCACGTCTCCGATTTTGTTTTGTGACATGAAATCACGGGGGTCAACAGGAAATGCTTTGCCACCAATCTGGAAAGCGAGAGTGTGTGGGACCTTGCAAGGAAAGGTTGGAGCAGCGTTGGAGTTTGCGGCGAACGCAGAGGAAACGCTTTTCAAGACGGAATTGACAACATCTCGAGGACCACGAATTACGCTGTTTCCCTGCAAAGAAACTTAACGTCGAACTGGCAGTAAATGCAAACGTAATAATTACCGTATCAAGGAGAGCAGAAAGGGTCGGACTAGACCCGGTTAGATTGGAGGCGGGTAATGGCTGGCCATCAAGCACGATGCCATCAAGAGGAACTTCCCAACGACTACCAACAAAGTGCCGACATTTCAGCGGAATTGCGATAATTGAGCGGGGCTATTTTCAACTCACAAAGGATAAATCTAGGGATCTGATCAGTGGGGTCCGTGCCTGTTGGGAAAACGAAACGAACCTCGTTGGGGGCAAAAGTGGGGGGGCTCAAACCCCCATCCTCTGATTTGTAGAGGCGCACTGGTACCCACGTAAGCGATGAGTTATCAATGCCGTTGGGCAATTTCCCAATTGTCAAGGCCCCATTGTTTCTGCTAACATCAATAGCATCACGTTGTAACATAACCTGTAGAGGTGGTCAGAGACGTCCGGGCTGGTAGACTGGGCGATGATTCACCGTGAACATAGGCTGCTCGAGGGCACCAGACATGGCAAGACGCGAAAGAAAGGGCCCATCGGACGCAGTGCCAAGGACAAAGTCGTCCGTAGTTGGCGAGTTATTGAACTATCAACATAACTTCACATCAGTAAGAGTCCATCCCTTAAGGACAAAGCCCAACACATACCTTGGCACCGATGGCGGCAGTTTGTATTTGACTAGTAGTGTGTTTATACCCTTGAAACGCAAAGAAGCGAAAAGTCGAGAACGCACCTCCCGCTCGGGAAGCCGAGCCCAAAGATCCCATTGGCTCCTTGCATGACGCTAGTGTTATTGGTGTCCGAGATAGCCGCGAACGGTTGTTGGGGAATAGCGAGTCCGGCGACAATTGCTGTGTCCTGAGCGACGGGGCCGCTTGCGTGCGTACCCGTTGACGAATCGCCATATAGTAGATCAACGGATCCACCAGCAGGCTTGATATTTGCCGAAGGGTAAGGGGGCATGTTCGTGCTCTCGCAAACAGACGTTGTGCACGCGCTTGAGACCACCCACAAGTCGCTCGAACCAGTGTCTACATGAATCAACGCGCTCAGTATTCAGCCATTGAAATTGCTTTCGTTAACGCACCGACATTCACAGCAGTGACTGTTTCCCCAATGGTTACGGCGACAGTGTAGAACCTAGACAACGAGATCAGCGGTCGTCGGCCCAACCGTCGAGGTCGGTTCATACAAATCAAGGGAATCTCCTAGACCCGTACTTCCCGAGTACGTTCCACGCTTCAGTGATGATCCCGAACGAACCACCCTTCTTTGAATTGGTAGTTCAAAGCCGCGTTTTATCTGCACAATTTCGCCTCTTGTTGAAGGGTCGACGGGTAGGGCGAGAATCGAGCTCGGCCAGAATACAAAAAAAGGAATGCAAAAGGTAAAAAAGTGGATCATCGAAATGACGAATGGCGACCTGCGCACAAGAGAGAAGGTGAACGAAAAAAGAAAGGAAGGGGTAAACTGGGGGCGATTCGATGGTGACCGTCCCAAGAGAAAGCCCTCGGGAGAGGCATCATGTACTAATAATACGCTGTGTCATGATGGTGATTCCGGACATTCAGCGAGGCGCGTTGAAATGCTGTGCACGGAACCTGATTTTCAACTGGCTCGTTGGTTGATTGCCGGTGGTCCAAGCAACTCTCATCTTTATTCATGGCCAACACCACCATACGTGGCGCACAAGCCATCCATGGTCAAAACCCCCAGGTAGACACGATCTCTTTTGGCCTTCGAGGCGTCTGAATGCATCTAGTTCTTAGTCGAAACTGTCATTCGAAATCGTATATACGAATCCGCGTATTGGAAGGAACATTGCTTTGCGTTAACGGGTGCGTTCCGCACGCATCTATTTTTTGCAAGGCCTAGGCCTCATATTATAGCAGCGGAGAGCCTTATCGATCCTGCAATCAAACTTCGGTCTATCGGCGGTGTTTACGGGAATCAAAAGCCCACTGAATTCTTATGTCTGCTCCTCAAACTCTTGCAAATTCAGCCAGAAAAAGAGATACTTCTCGAATATCTTCAGGCGGATGAGTTCAAGTGAGTACGTCCTCGTTCTTCCAGAGGCTCTCCACTGATTTCCGTGTAGGTATTTACGGGCCTTGGCAGCTGTATACATTCGCATGACCTTCCGGGCGGTGGATGTGTATGAGATTCTAGAGCCTCTTTTAAAGGACTATCGAAAATTGCGTTACCGGGATCAGTGTGGGTACTCCTTTTCCGTTGCCACACAGCATATCGTTAAACTACCTTCAGCTGGCTACTACCTCACGTACATGGATGAGTTTGTCGATCAATTATTAAACGAAGAGCGCGTATGCGACCTCATCCTGCCACGTATATCAAAGCGTGCGGTCCTTGAAGAGAACAGTGAACTGGCACCGCGCCAAAGCCGACTGCTCGCTGCCATGGAGGGTAAAGAAGAAGAAAAAACGAGGGGTCGTCATCGAAGCACTAGTCGGGACGGCAGTCACAGTTCACGCAGTGCTCGGACAAATCCATCAGTCCGAGGCAGGAGCCGCAGCGGGTCACCCTCACAAGGCGGCGGGAGTGACACGCGCCTCGCCTCGCGGAGCCCAACCCGATCTGTGTCCCCTGCGGGGTCGGACGGTCGTTTCCGTTCGCGCAGTCGCAGTATCTCCCCGGATCGGATGTAGGGGTGAAGGTAATGTTACTGGATCCTATTATTAAAAGCGCAGGAAGGCGCGACTCAATGTATCATACGGCACTTTGGGCACTCTGGTTGAGTGAGCGGGATAATGAACTGAATTTATTGCAAGATTTATTGTCACTAAATATGGAGTGATGAAAATTCTGCTTTCACTACAGCACCCGCCTCACCACCTCAGGACGCTCCGTCACGGTGTCCTGACACCCGCGAGCAGAAAGAGAGATGACCGAATTTGAGACCGGTCCAGAGCGGACCGGGCTGTGGGGGCTCAGGTGACCTCACAGACACTACGGCCACCATCGCTTTGTGTTATGGTCTTGCTGTAGCCTTATGGCCACGGCTCCCATTTGCAGACATGTGCGGCAGAAATAGCACACGCCAATCGGACATCGCCACTGTGCTCCCTGGTGGTTACTGTGTCGGGTCAGGAGTGTTACCGTACCACGTCCAAGACCACGTCACAACTCAGATGGCTCTACCCAGAGCTCTGCGCCCTATCATAGCAATATGCGGAGCGACTGGTGTCGGGAAGTCAAAGCTAGCCGTGGAGCTCGCCTTAAATCTAGCCAAGAGATTTGACATCCACGGTTGGAAAGGAGGGGTGGTGGTTAATGCCGACTCTATGCAGGTGTACAAAGGTTTCAACACCATAACGAACAAGATCCCTCTTGGAGAGAGAGAGGGAGTCGATCACGTTCTCATGGGTATCAAAGAACCCACCGAGCAGTACGTGGTCGGTCAGTGGGTTCACGATGCAACACAAGCAGTGAGTTCGTCCTCTGCTTTATCTAGCCCACTTCATTTCTGTAATCGTCTGTGCCCAGATCAACGATGCACATCTGTCGAAAAAAGTTCCCGTCGTCGTTGGAGGGACCACGTACTATATCCAGCATCTCGCCTTTCCGGGTCGGCTTTCTGTTGAACCGGAGCAAGTAACTGACTCACTCTCGCCACCACCACCTACTAGACCACCTCCCTCGGATATGCTATCGTCTGCGCTATCACAAATCACACCCGATATGCGCGAGTTGTTCGACGCACTTCCGGAAATACCGCCATCGGCGGCCGAGGAACCTGGCGCCGCTCTTTCCCTGTACAATCTCCTACACGCTCTAGACCCCGATGTTGCTTCTAGGTGGCATTGGAGAGACACCAGGAAGGTCCTACGTAATTTACAGATCATGCGAGATACCGGCAAGAGAGTGAGCGACATTTTCAAGGCACAATCTAGCATGACTCCCGCACCTAAGTGAGTACCATAAACCAGCGTCGCGGTCTCTTCTTACCCCAGAATAATTCAGATACGACACGCTATGCTTTTGGCTATACGCAGAACCGGAAGAACTGAAGCGTCGATTGGACATACGTACTAATGCTATGCTTCGGGTAAGTCAATGAACGACAAGCGGCGACTCCACCCTTTCTTAGCGGGCACAGGACAATCTCTTAGACGACGTTCGCGAATTAAGGAGTTTGATGTTGCCATCCAAAGATAGCTCTGCTTATTTTACAGCTGGGGTTTACCAGTCCATAGGTTTGCTCGATCTACTAAAGTGAATGAATTGCAGCTGACGATCATTGGGCCAGGTTTTCGGGAATTTCACAAATACCTTTCTGATCCATCGCCATCTGAGAAGAAGTACCAGGAAGCCGTCGAAGAAATGAAGACTGCCAACTACCAATATGCCAAGAGACAAACTTCCTGGATTCGTAACAAACTTCTTCCGGCTGTACAGGCATCAAAAGCCGCGGAGGGAGGGAGGCGTGCTGAGGTGTATCTGCTGGACACAACAGGTCTGGATTTTGTCCATTTTACCTGAAACTAAGGGATCGACGAATGACCGTCGAATTCATTCCACAGAACCCGGAGATTGGACTTCTGCGGTACGGGACTTGGCCATTAGTCTAATGGAAGGTCTGCTGAACAGCCTATTTTCGTCGACTCGAGAGAACTGACTTTGGACCCATTTCCGGATTAGCCTTCCTCAAGTGTGAACCATTACCTGATCCTCTCACCCTGTCATCATCAGCAAAAACTATGCTTTCCGTTCCGGAGAGGGCCACAGAGTAGGTGTTGGTTCCCGATTGGCGCTATCAGGTCGGTCGTGCTAATCGCTTTCAGTCCGACTGCGGTATTGTTGGCCCGTCGGAAAATCATATGTCCTGTCTGTACCAAGGACGAATCCCAACCGGTTATGATCGAACAAGGGCGTGAGTGGGGAGCACATGCCAGGTCCAAGGTTCACAAGTATCTGCTCGCGAAACGTGTGGGCAATCGGCACGTTTCTGCTACGGGGTCTGGAACTGGATAAAGTCCTAGTGCAATTACCCGAATCGATATCGATTCGTTCAGTGTCCTCTTCGGACCTTGATAAATTTCTTGGGTCTTAGGACTGCCCGTGCTATTCGTTCCTTGGTAGATTGATTAGACCGAGGGGCAGGTCCCTTCGACAAAACTTAAAAACTCTTGTTGATTCGCTTGTAAGCCAAAGGTGGGAAGCCGTGTGCGCTCTCCAGTGAGCTCCTCAATTGAGTCTGTTCCAAGTGGGTAGTGGATCAGTCATCTACAACGAAGCCGGTTGAAACTAAGTTGTTTACGGAGATAAGTTATTTACGGAGATATCGATATCACTGGCGTTAGATGGTGGCGTGCAAGCTGTGGGGTGTAGGACAAGGCGCAATTCACCCTAAACCCCATCGGGTTGATGAATAGAAGAAATGACGAATCGTCTAAGCAAATCTAGGGCTATGATGACGCCAGTACAAAAACGTCTGCGAGTCGCAGTGAGTAGGTATGTAATACATACAGTATGACATATTCTGGTCACAAACTAATGTATAATTTCGGATATGATTAAGAGATACGGCAACCGACCAATTGGGCACATATTCCTGGAGGGACAAGATGAGGGAATAGGGGGAATCCTCGAGAAAATGCCATCGTAACGGTAGGGGTACTAGTACCACAAGTGCACCAAAGCGGTACCCTTCAGGAGAGGAGGGTGCCAACAACAAGTGCGCAACCGAGGAGGCTGAGAAGTGAGCCAAACTCGCGCAGGGGCACGAGGTCCGACATCAGGTGTGTCACCGATTCGTATCTCGAGGGGATGGTCAGCACACGGCTACGTCTCAGCGCACTTTCGACCTTCGCTCTCCGATGTCGACGACGATCCAACATCAGAGTCGTACTCCTGGCCTGAGCTCGAGCCCGAGCTCAAGCCAGATGACGACGAGGTGCGGCGCGGGACAAGTGCCAACCGACGAGACCATGGGTTAGTAGGGCTAGTAGGGGAGCGTCTATGTGAGGGGGGCTGTGCCAGCAAGAAGCTAACGGATGAAAGCTTCTTCTTCACCGGAGGATGAAGGAAGATGGTGTCAGTTTCTAAAGATAAGGGCACGCGGCATGTAGGACAGCGCCCATCCGACCCTGACGCCAATAGCCACTGCCGCCGTCTTGTTTCAGTAAAAGTCACGATTGACAGTCAGAGAGTTACGCAGACATACATCTGACAAGTGCTGATAACAGAACAGTTGTCCGCAGCACCGAGACTTGTTAGGTTTCACGGCCGACTCAAAGCTGTGCCGAATAGTGGAGTCAGCATACTTGTGAGCGAACGACGCCGGGACCGAATAATCTAACGCACCAGATACCGCACACATCGCGCATCCCTCGACCCATAGCTATTCCGTTCTTACCGTTCCAACTCGGGGGCCGCGGTATAAGGGTGTGCCCCGAGTCGCTGGTGGAGTGAGGAGCGACTTGGGGCACCACCCGAGTAGGATTGGCATCCAAACCGTCGCACTCCTCGACAATACTCTCGAGAGATGCGCCCGCGCTCATGCGAGTTCGAGAGCGCGTACGTGGAATACGCCGCGCGATGTTGGTGGGTGAAGAAAGAGGAGATGCCTTGGATTGCTGGGGATCGGTGGAGATCAAGGTTTAGTATCTGTAGACAGTATAATGATGATAGATAGATTACCTGGGAAAACGTTGCAAGGGGCGAGGGGGACGGGGGGGACAGAACCTGAGCCATTCTTCGTAGGAGTGTGGTGGTAAGAAACAGAACGATGAGGAAACGAAGTACTGACGACCAGTGCCCGCTCGTGCCTTTGATAGTGGTGCCGGGAGGTGGACGGACCGGGTCTTAGCAAGTCACACAAATGATTCGGAACCAACGAGGAGGAACCAATCAAGATTCATCCACGTGACGAGAGGATCCGACAGATATGGGTATTTGGCGATCAATACGCCCTCCAACGCAGCGCAAGTTAGGTCATCTCCGTGTCGGGCACTGCCTAGTCGCGCATGTGGCACGCTGTTACGAATTGGGCTGACTTGGTAAAACAATTACGAGAGTTGAGCGCCGAGGTTTGACCATCCTAATTTGAAGGCGCCAACAAGACAAGACCATTAGACGGACAATAAACCTAAGAAATGGGAGACAACACTTTCAGACATGTGTCTGACCCGTTTTGCGTCTTGTGTATTTGTCCTGCCATGACGCCAAACTCTAATATTCATTGATCGGATAGAGCTTGTCGACCTACAAAAGTGGGTGTATTATTGGGCGTAAAGATCCAAATTGGCGAGTCTAGACAGCAACTTCGCGCGCTCATCGAGTAACGCAAGCGCATGCTGGCTAGGAGATGTGTGCCGAGTAATTTGGTGCTTCCCTGACAAATATGGTGGCATGCGCGGTGTCTCAGGCTAAAAGGCGTTTGCCTGGTGAATCTTCGGCTCGACTCGGGAATGAACATTCGTGCGTTTCTCACCATTTCAGACTGCGCCTCACGCCTCTTCCTGGTCGCTTTGCGGGCTTCGAATGTTCGCAGTTCCATATCGGCATCCACTTCTTGAATGTAGCCATCGTAGCGAACAGCACTTGTGGAGGGGTCTTTCGAATCGAATGACGTAGAAGCGGCTTCAGCCCGGGAACAATCGCAAGATGCACCGACAATATCCGACTCAGACGTCTCGACGTTATCACGACCAAACGACCTGGCCTGGGCATACGAGAGGTCTTCGTCCTCTTGAGCGAGGAACGATGGGTCTTCTATTTCGTGGATGCACTGGGGCTGAGGCCGATGCCGATGTCTATGATCGGGGTCAGGTAACATTCGTTCACTTCTTGGTTGTGGTGCCTCTGTAACTTCGCTATTTGCTGATCGAACCGTGGTGTCAGACTCCTCATATTCCTTGTTGAATGAGTAGCCGCTGACTATACTGTTCGAAGCAGTGGATCGCGCCGAGGGGGGAGCCAGGTGAGATGTCTCGAGAATGGATCCCGTGTTTTCACCTGCAGTCGACAATGGTCTCCCAGGGGGCTTGCTAGAAGAGGCGTTCTTTGTAGGGAGTAGACCCATCTGCTTTCCGAGCCAACAAAGTAGTTCAGCTATGAAAACAACCTCTTCCCATTCACCCGCAGCAAGGCGCCGAGGGTCGATATCACTGAGGCCGACGTCCTCATTGAGGACGTCGGTCTCAAGTACGCCAAGGAATATTTTCATAGCTTGTACCTTGGCTACATCGCTGCGTGACTCGCGAATGGAGGTGGATATGGGGAGACGAGACTGAAGGAGGGATTCAAGTATGGCAAGAAGTAAAGATGGTGTGAGGTCGAGTGGCGTGTCGAGTACGAAAGGAAGGCCGAGAAGGTCGAGGAGTGTATTGAGCGGGTCGACGAGGGGAGAAGATGAGTCGAAGGCGGCCAACTCTGAAGACATGTGGGGTGGCGGTGAGTGGAGAGTGGCAGACGACGAGCCCCACATTCAACTGCAACGCCGATGGCCGTCTTCGAATACGTTGACATTCCGGCCTCTGCAACTCTTCTACCCTCTGATCTGAATCACCACGCAGACATCAAAGTCCAAACTTCGTTCCCGCCCACGTCACACGCTGCAGCTCCAGACAGCCAGACCTCTCCATCAAGTGCACAGCGCACCGTCTTTGGGAACCTCCCCGGTCTGCTGCTCGCTTCATCCCTCCAAATCTCGACAAACCACTCTCCTGAAAACCCGCGGAATGTCTCTCAACTTATGTCCACCAGGGATCCCCTCTCGGTTCCTACTACCACAGTTAATTTCCGCAGGTTTATCAGCAAGATAGGCCCAGTGTTTTGGCTGCAAGATAGAATCGAAGAGATTATCACCTGGAGGAAAGGCTGGAAGGTCACCGCGCTATGGATGGCCGTATACAGTTTTCTCTGTCAGTTGGCTCTGTATTGCACTGGGTACAATGAACGTAACACACCACAGGCTATTACCCCCGATTGATCCTTTTACTCCCTAACGCCGTCATTCTTGCGATAATTATCGCATCACATCCTCAACGCGGGAGTCCAGGAACCGGCTCTTTCATAATAGAAGAAATCCAGCCTCCACCGCGTGGTCAGGCCCGAGAAGGCAGCGCAGAATGGCTCGCAAACATTCAGGGCATCCAGAATCTCATGGGTACAGTGTATGTAATCGCGTTTCTCAGTCTCGGTCAAAGTCACTGAACAGTGCCCAGTGCCGATCTCCATGACGCCGGATTTCCTTATCTCCTCCACCTCATGTTTGCCACCCCCTACACACCATACATCTTCAGCATCCATCTTCTTAAGCACGATCCTTGCTCTTCCATTTCTGTCTTTCGTTCCCCTTCGCCCATTGTTTCTCATTGGCGGCCTTGTCCCGTTTGCCGTCACCCACCCTTTCATACAGCGCACGTTCTCGCTCATCTTTTCGACCTTGCCGCTCCGTTACTGTCGTGCGCGCCTCGTGCGTCTGATCGACAATGACGGACTCAAGGACCGTCACTGGCAGAGTGAGCTGCGCGAGGTCGAACTTTTCGAGAATGAGCGCTGGGTCCCGGGCGAAGGGACTGGGTGGAGCAAAAGCAATCTCAAAACGGGCGAGCGCGTAGCATGGACGCGTGGGCGAGATGGCTGGAGCGGTATCACCGCGGACGGAGGTAGCGATGTCAGGTCTGTCGTAGCCTTCCTCGGGGTCTGGCTCATTCACACGGTAACAGCAGTAATCTCACGTTCCTGCTGGAGCCTGGCTGGCTATTCGTCGAGACGGAAGATTGGAGGGCCGACATTGAGGCCAAATGGAGTCAAGGCGGTGCGGATGACTGTGAGCATTGCTCGTTCTTATTCGGTTCTACAGTCGTGTTTATGCTACTCCCATATCACAGCGGGATGGGTTTATACCAACGACGCATGGCTCGAGCCCCATGCCTCGCCAGTGGCCGAATGGAAGACTCAAGGTTCGATGACAAGGAGAAGGCGGTGGACGAGACGAATCTACTTGGACCCGACGGCTTCTGCTATATCGTAGTTCTATGCCTTTTTGCAACATAATGGTGACGATACACCACTGCAAATCTTAGAACTAGACAGTTTGTACGAGAGTTTTTGACCGCAGTTTCTTCCTAGGGCTATGCTCTAAATTGTGAGTCCAGGAGCGAACCTGAGGTTTGTCCGCAAGTGAAAGCTGCATGGTATATGAAGACAAAATAACAACAATGAAGCAATGGACACGAAGACACATAGACAAATCGGCTCAAGACGACCTCGTCATAGGTACGTAATGCAAGAAAGCTGGTGAACAAAGTCATCACCTAGGGTGCTCTAGCGCTCAGAGCGCGTAAAGTCACAAGAACTGTCGAATCTTTCGCATCCCCGTAGGTCGCTCAAGGAACCCTTTCTCTTCTGTCTCTTCCAACGAAGGGATGCCCTAAACGATGTCTTCAGTTCCCTGATGATGTGACATAGCTAGGAACATGGATCAACTCACTGTGACAAAATCGAGTTGCGATAACGGATGCTTTGTTCAGAATTAATCAGAATCGATAAGTAGGGACGACATGTAAACAAAAACATACAATCTTTGTTCTCTTGATGATCTTCCAACCAACGTACAACAAAGCAAAGATTGGCAGATTTATATCTTAAAGAGAAATCATCAGCTTTTTGGCATAGTCAGGTTAATCGGGTACATACACGCCGCGACAAAGTCGGGCCCATTGAAATTCCAGAATACCGATAATCCACTAACGAAGATGAAGACGATCGACCTTCAAAGGGTATCTTTATAACCCCGAGTAGGGAAACACGATAAGCACGCACCAGAAAACCACATACATTCCAGCGTAGGGTTGGAATATAGAACGGTAGTAGACACCATGGACCCCATCCTGCCCAGTGCCCTGAGACTTCAACCCATAATCTGGGAAGGATGTCAAACTTAGCGAGAACATTTTGAAGCAATGCCTACAAAACCGAAGATAGGTGATGCCGATCATCAACCAACTACGTCACAAAGGGCGGTAAGTAGGATCCATGAGAAGAAACAAGCCGCATACTTAAGGAGGCTGCCAACCGCACCTGAGAGCATTTAGCCCACGAGATCAATGTAAACGACGTAACTTACTAAGGTTAACGAACCAGCTGAGGCCAAGTCAGTCTCTGCTTCTTCTTTCAGACCAATCACATACTTAAACACTTTACCCGAACTGTTATTGGCGTTCAGAAAGGCAAGGAAAGAGAAGGTGCCCTAAAGAAGGGTCATGAACTGTTAGATGTCCCTTTGGGCGGGTAGATTATTGAGCGTACGCCGATGAGTATCGCGACGTAAGGCACGCCGCTACGAGTCACTTTTGTGACGATTTTTGGGGCTTGACCTTGAACGCCGAGTGCGAATAGCAATCTCGACGACGAGTATAACATGCCGTTCGCAGATGAGAAGGCACTCGACAAGACCAGTGCATTCACGATATGAGGGAGCACTGAATCGAACGGAATGTTCTAGAGTGTCACACGGCGGGACGGAGCACCAACCTTTAACGCCCGCCTGGTTGAAAACAAGCACGAAAGGTGATTGGCCCGCATTTCCCGACTTTCTGCAAGATCGTACTAAGGGAAATGTAATTCTAAAAAACGATAGGACTGACTTGAATAGGTTCGGGTCATTGGACGGGATAAGCATCCCAACAACAAGGCCCGTAAGGACCTACACTAGCTTCAATACACGAAACCCGAGAAACAGACGACTCACATAGCAAACGAAAATTCGAAAGAAGACAGTACGCATCGCAGTGACCATATTATTTCGCGGATTACGTGTTTCAGCAGCAGCGCTGGACGATGAATCGGTCAAACTAGAGAGCCCCACAATGACCAGATGCCAAAAAACTGACAGCGTGATGATTTCCATTCCGCACATAGAGAAGGCAGCATAGATTATTCCAAGAAGTAGGCCCAAGAAGCGCCCAAGAGCCCCAGGTTCGAGAGCTATAAGACAAATGTATTGGCAAACAACAGTAACTGAATAGTTAGATGCAACTCACAAGAAACGAGGGGACCTGGATGTTTCCAGTACTGTAGGAATAAGCCAACGCAGGAAGAAATGAGCACAGCCTTCACCTCACCTCGAATCCATGACTATTGATGTCAATCAGCTCGGTGACGGAAAGACTATGAACACGAAATCGAGACATACCGTGTATGGTCAGGACCCCCACCCAAGTTGACGACGAGGCCACCGATGATCTTCGATGGGACTACAGCTCGGTGGATGCAATAAATATAGGACAGAACCCACCAAACCAACCACGAGCATGACTGAGAAATATTAGCCACGCGAACGGAGTGACATTAAAAACTAACGTTTCAAAGTAGCAAAAACAACCTCAGCTAAATTTGGTCTTGATCACCTGATGCGAATGCGAATCAGTCGGAACTGCTTACTATGACCAAAAAACCTAATTCGTGAAGAAGTCAAGTCAGAAGTATTGAACTACCACAGACAGACCATACCTTGCCCCCAAAATATTGACAGAATAAACGGCAATGATCAGAACTGCGACATATATAGCTACGTGGTTGGACTGCAAGCACGGATTAAGTAAAGCAAAGCGTGCTAAGAGAAGGCATACATTGTGGTCCCAAAAGCCTATTAATACTGCTGCTGCGGTTATCTCTGCGGGAAGGGTAACGGCACAGGTCTGTCATGGCTCAAACCAGGGTCAGGAGGAAGAGCAGGCCCGGGGTAAACCCACATAAAAATAGTTCTGAAGGGCCAAACTTAACCTAATATCAGAGAAACAGGAATTCAGCCTACCCATCCGACCTAGACCGATCGCAGACAGGATCAGGTGCCAGTCAACCCAACCAACTGGCTCAATCAAAAGCTTACAGCGAAACCCAATGCGGGATCTACCCAACGAGCAGCTAATTGGCAGACTTAGCCACGAACGTGTGAATATGAGGTCCTACCATAATGGGAAAAAGATCCAGAAACTGGAGCGAATACAGCCATTTCCGTAACGGATACTATTGAACTACAGAGCGCGGCGGCTGACCATCCGAGCGCAACGGAGATTGTGAGGAACGTACGCAAAGGCCACGCTTCCCACGAGTAAGAAGACCAGGAGAACACCCAAAGGCCCTGTCGTTGCGAGGAGTTGGCCTAAACCTAAGAAAAGACCTGTCCCGATGACACCAGCAATCTGATGCGCGTCAAACATCTGGAGTTTCTAAGTGGAAATGTGAAAGCACCGTACAGCGAACCTAATCGCGAGAGATTCGTGAAAGGAAAGGTGAGTACAGAACATGGAAACCGGACGTACATCTGAACGTGGATACCACTTAATTTTCTTTGGACCTTATCGAGGTCCGCTTGGTAAAAGATCGCCGTGCTATTGGAGCCTCCATCGGCGTAGGAACTCGCAGGAAATTGGAACTCCTTGGTCTCCACATCCAACATGGTTCCGGGGGGTTCCATCGTCAAAAAGTCGGAGGGAACAAGTGAAGTGGGGTGTAAAAGATGTCGACTCCAATAAAGCAAAACACCGGCGGAAGCCGCGGGGCATGGTAGGAAGCACTAGTAGAAGTTTATGGTAAGTGCGTGTGCGGCGTTGATCCAACCCTCAGTTACTTGTTTGGGAAAGTCGAGCCAGCCACTTATCTAGATCGTAGCGGCGTAGCCTGCCGCTCTCTGATCGAGGTTCTGTCTTACCTCTGGTCGACATGCGCACCATCGCGAATACTCTATCTATCCTGTTCTACGGTTACTATATCCGGAGTGTTTGAGGATAGCTCCCAATGAAGCTCCCAATGGCACATCACACGCATC
This sequence comes from Lactarius hatsudake, assembly GCA_024734325.1. NCBI lineage: Eukaryota > Fungi > Basidiomycota > Agaricomycetes > Russulales > Russulaceae > Lactarius > Lactarius hatsudake. The sequence goes on along the minus strand of JANSJP010000005.1, from coordinate 798,697 downwards.
ATACCAGAAATTATCATGACACCTTGCATCTTGCCTTGCTGTTCCGGATCCATTCTGCTGCTGCGGAAGCAAGTACTTTACCAATTTGTCAAGTACGACCTCGTACTTGTTTGATGTCAAACCCATCGCATCACGGTCCCTTCACCTTAGCCTGAGTGCATAATAATACCTTCCGACGTTCTAAGGCCCCTTATTCGCACTTTCTCTACGCCGGTCGGCACCTAATCCTCGGTGTATGGGGGAAGAATGTTCACGAATTTTGCAGGTCCAAAAGTTTGACTAAGTTACATAGGACTCGGATGATAGGACCTCTCGGAGTAGTTCACTGCAGTGTTTGCTCCTTCATGCTTGCCTTCGTTCGGGGCTCTGATACCATTCATATTTATAAGCCCAAGCCGGGATGACCCCACATGTAAGCTATGGGATTGTTGTACTTCTTTTTCACAAGAAACTTAGGGTGAAGGCCTACAGCGGTATTCATAACACCTGTCACCTGCCTTTTTTAGCAGACATACGGACATTAAAAACTCAAAGCGGGGTTCATAGTTAAGTAGACCGAGAAATTCTTAAGAAATTGGGTTATTATACAGAATTGGGGTTATGGAATAGATATCTTGACAAAATGGGACTATGGAATAGTTATCGTGCTGCTATGCCCAGCATCGTGCCACTTATGGTGCCTCTTCAACTTACCGTGCCCTCCACTCCTTACGCTGCAAGCCAAGCCACAGCTGCCAAACTGACTGAACTATCACAAGTCCCCCATTGAGTGCCCGTGTGGGCAGCTAAAGGATGTTGGTGTGTGCATGTCGTCCTAGGGTCGGAAAAAGGCCCGGAAAACCACCAGTGAGCCTGCTAACCTACCACATCTCATTAGTACTATTAATTGTCCAGGGAGTCTCTACGCTTCCCCCGCGTGTTCATATATTCCAGGTCTACACATGTCGAATGAACAGTCGTGCTCTTCTAATCTACAGCGTCCCGGGTTGCGCGCCTCTTCAAGCTCCTTTTCTCCGCCATCACTCCCCAAGCGCACACGGGACTTGGTCTAAAACGAGACCCAAGTAGCGTCTCGCAAAGATAGGAACTATCCCTTTGATCTCTTGCTCTTGCAGTCGACTCTTGCGGTCGAAGCCGGATCGGCCGGATCCCCGGAGGTCTTCGTTTGCATTACCGGGCGGAAAGAGAATGCTTGTGATTCGGATAGGGTACTACAGTCTTGACTACAGTACTGTAAATTGACCAGTCACTCCACTTTGGACTCTACTGTATTGTCACGGTGCCATATTGTCCCGATACGGTAAGGTTCTCCTAGTGATTTTTTGATAGCCGATGGCAATAGTTGGAACATCCGACCGACAGCCATCAATGATGCGAGTACCATGACTGTCCTATGATATGCTTATATCTCTCGTCGAAGCAGTCTGCTACTTGAGTAAGCTCTCGTACTTCGTCGGGATCCGGGGCACCAGGTTTTGTATGACACCAGCCTTGACACCAGCGGACACGTGGTTGGTAACTTAGCCTTATTTAAGTTCTAAGCACAGGCATAAGGGGTGGCTCTTAATCTCCTTGGGCCATTGCCAGCCTTCGTATCACTGGTACCTGCTATAGCGAACTCAATAGCCTCACTCAAGCATGGACATGTCCTTGCGGTGATTTATTATAATGGCCAATTCTGTGGGAGGAATCATTTCTCTCATGGGTGTGGTATTCGTCGATTGCAGTCGGAGCTCGCTATTCGACTAGGGCTAGGAACACAGCATTGAAAGCTCCAACTCCTTTCCCTTCCCCGACAACCGCTTTGTTCACCCCGTTGTTGGTCACTAAGTAAGTCGTGGTCACCTCATCGCAAAATGGCGTTGGAGAGTCGCGTCACAGAACACCAGTACCAAACCAGTCTGTTATCAAGAAATAGGGGACCCAGGGAACAGCTCAGCATTCCAGAACGCCGTCCAAGAGAGAGCAAGCCTCAGCAATCGCAGAGGAAGTGGTTGAAATCTGTCATGCTTTCAGCATACGTGGGGCAAAGATCGGACGGTCACGCACGAAAGGGGGTTGAAAGGGCTGGAAATGATTCCCCGCAATGTCGATACATTTTACTGGTGCGCCGACAATCTTCTCCCAACCCACTGTCGCGGAGAGGCGGTCACCCCTATGCGAGAGCCACTCAGGGATCTCTGGACCACCATTGGGACAGTAACCTTCGCAGGAACGGAGAAGCACCAGCTGCGGGTAGGGGCCACTCCCCATGGCTGGATCGTAGCTGACGAGAATCTGGGAATTCATCTGGAACTGCCCCTTGACCAGCAAGCTCCTGCGATTCGAGGAAGCTGAGTTGGGGCCATCAAATTTTACTATAGAATCGATCAAATCGTCAGAAAGCGGAACGTGGTTAAGTGGGCTGGGTGAGTCGATGAGGACAACGCCCTTAACCACGACGCCGGAATCCAGTAACTTCCGTGCGATCTCGAAGGCAATTATGCCTCCGAAGGACCACCCTGTTGCATGCAATGCATTAGCGATGTGTCTCGGAGAGAATATCTGGATCCAACCGCCAAGGAGGACAGGTCCCAAAGCCAACTGCTTCCTTTGTGTATTTGGCGTATGCGGCGGCCATCGATACCACAGACTCCCAAGGTTGGCTACTCATAAAATGCGGATTGTAGATACCCCAAAGGTCACGATCAAGCGAAGGAAGACTGCGTATATATTCGACGAGACCGCTTCCGTCATGAATTAGAACTAGAGGTATTGTTCCAGGTCGGTCGGCTCTCTGTACAGAAATAGGGATTGGTTCGGAGAAGTGAGTAAGATCCGAAGAATCTACAACCCGATGCACTGCGCACGGAGAGCCAGAGCACTTATTCGCGTCGAGAGATTTAGAGCACGCAAGAAGTTGACCAGTGATGAATGTTTGCACAGCCCTTGTACTATTATGGATGGCGAAGAGGTTACCCGGCAACACTATGTCAAAGTGAGACTGGAGAGCGTGATGGGCCTCGATAGACGCCAGCGAGTCAAGACCAAGCAAATCCAAGTCAGCATCCTCCGGTAGTTTGTTCAGCTCGAGACCGAGGACGTCAGCCAAAAGTGCCTTCACGCCCGACTGGCAGCCGTTGTCTCCCACATCTGGGAGCCTCACCGCAGGGGCGCAGCTAGAGAGAGTTACTTCGGAATCCACAGGGCAGCGTTTTGGAACCTGCAGATTTCACAATAGTCCCATGGTGTTGGGGATCTATTTCAAGTCTCTGGAGGTCGTCATGTACTTCAGGTGGTAGAACAGGGTCCAGAATAGACCAAGACTCTTGGGTTACGGATAGCATGTCGATGGCATTAGGAAGAACCGGTGTCGCTGCCAAAGCAAGTCCGTGTTCCAGAGTAGCCAGCGGCACTTTTCTGAAGAACGCGCCTTTGACGTACGTGACTAATCCGGTTGGCCTGACCCGGCTGGAGCATATACAAGTCCGCAAGCATGTCACCTCCGGGAAGCCAAGCATAATTAACGTAGACGCCGTAGGGAGCACCAACAGTCATCGATGAGGTGGGGAATCACTTCTACGAGGGCCACTTTACTGCAAATGAACGCATCACCAACAGTCCCATGTATGTTGCCAACAAAACCGGCGACCTGAAGTATTGCGTCCATAAGTACAGGGTGAATGACAAAACGGTCCGTGCTGAAAGTTGGGGGTGTCTAGCAGCTGAACCGTGGCATAACCTTCTGTGTTGTCCGTGCTTATTGTCAGCGTCTGAATGACGTGGTAGTCCTTCCCATAGGTCACGATGGGGGGAAGAAGACTTCGTAAATGCTGCTTGTGGTAAATAACTTGCTGTCGCCTCTTGAGATAACGGAAGTGACCCTATGGGAGATAATAGGATTGACAGTGCCGAATTTTAGGACGGTGCTTGAGGATGGCCGAACTTGGAAACCGCCGTGGGCGTGCGTCTGGCTCCCTTCGTGAGTCCTCTGTGGCCACCTTCCATGATCCTACATCCTCTGAATCGAGGATGACAGTGGTCTGGATAGGATAGCGGGCGTCCTCGGTGTATATCAACGGCCGTGAGAAATCGATGTCATGCATGATGACAGAGTGCCCGTCGAGGCTGCCATGAAGAGACAAGATAGAGGCTTCGATCCCCGCCAGCGCGAGCTCTTGATAGGCAGACGCAGGGCATAAGGGTTCGCCCTCTGACACGATGGCCGTACATCACCTTGGAAAGATGGGTCATTGGAGTCTTGTACATATACAATATGCCGTTTCTTGAAGGCGATGGTTCTAACCATGCGTGAGGGACGACCCGAGGAAGTTCAAGGTCCCCCGTTTCCGGCGCTGGGTGGGTAGCCTTGTACTTTGATAGTGTCCCCTCTTCAAAGCCGACCCAGAAACTTGTTTTAGACCAGGGATAGGTTCGGGAGAGAGGTGTTCGACAAGAAAGGCAGGTGGGAAAACACACTTCGCCAATTAATTTCAAATGGAGAAGTATATAAGCGGGCCAACGCGCTGGATAAGGGAGTCCAATCATGTTCTTGTTTACGCATGGAAGTTAGAAGCAGAACGTCCCGTGGAATAGCGGGATGCCGCCTTAATGTAGGTAGGACCGTAGCATGAGGGCCCATCTCAATCCACGCGTCTATAGTGGGCAGAGCAGGGCTAGCAACGGAAGCTCTGATTCCGCTATCGAATAAGACAGGTTCTGTACAGTGGCGAGTGTAGTATTGCGGGTTGAACACGGAGGCGTCCCCTGGAAGTACAACGTCTCCAAAGACGTTGGATATGATTGGGATCTCCGGAGGAGAAATTGTAATGCGCTGCGCCAATGAGGTTAGTCCATCTTGAATAGGTCGCATTGCACTGCTATGGTAACCGAATTCTACTGCGAGAATAATGTTCTTGCAATGTATCGTCTGGTCTAGGTATGACTTCAAAGCCTGGAGTGAGCTAACGGGTCCAGACACTACGTGATCACCAGGCGAATTGTAGCATGCGACTGTTGATAGCCGAGAAGTCCGACGACGACGCTAGGACTTTGCCAATATCCGTGGCGTCGAGATTGACTGCCATCATCCCAGTGGATCCCGGAAGACATTTTTGAATTATAAGATGAGCCCGATTGGCAACCAAGATCAATGCATCCCGCAAGGTCAGCACCCCAGCAACGGTCTGCGCAACGTATTCACCGAGACTACATTCAACAAAGTCAGAAATAGAACGCGGTTCTCCGTGGTAGTGTAGTCACCTATGACCAACCACCAGGGCCGGGGTGACGCCCCAGGATATCCACAACTGGGAAAGACCATATTCCAGAGAGAAAGTTGCAGTCTGATAAGCTTCCAACATTTCTATTTCTGATAATTTGTCACAGTGCCGTTCTGCGGAGATGACTTGCACGACGCCGGCAAATCCCGAGGTCACCAGGATAGAATGGCATCGATCAATGATACTCCGAAAAAGAGGTACTGATCCGTAAAGTGAGCTCCCCATGCCGAAATATTGCCCGCCCTGGCCAGAAAACACGAAGGCGGCCTTTCCATCTTTCTTAGTTATTCGAGCATGGGATGGGTTAGATAGCAATCCTTTAATAAGCTCTTGGCTCGTGTGAGCTGTGAGCGAGGTGCGGTATTCGTATATCTGGCGGCGAGCAGTTAGGGCGTAAGCAATGTCGCTGAGAGGAGTATTTCTAGAATCTGGGCCATCGAGCCAGTCGACCAATCGCGAGCGCATTTTGTCAAGGGCTATTTCCGTCTTCGCGGATAATCCGAAAATGTAGGACATAGCGGAGGGCTTAAATATCTTCTTCGGCATGTCGGGAGAAACGAATTCCTCCAAAAGAAGGGCACAGTTTGAGCCAGCAGCACCAAAATTATTGAGGAGCGCCATACGTGGCGAACTTTCCTCGACAGGGTTCCACGGCTGACAAACAGAGTCGATAATGATATGGTCGGAAGTAAGTTCTGATATGCTCGGATTCAGGTTGACCAGGGATATGAGGCGTGGGATAGTGCGGTGCTGCAACATGAGAAGAAGTTTGGCGAGACCAGCAGCCCCAGAAGCGGCTTCTAGGTGGCCAATGTTTGCCTTGATTGATGTAATGTGGACAGGATGTTTTTCTGTGCGACAGGCAGCAAATATACGTCGTATGCTTTCTATTTCGCTCGCGTCACCAGCTTGGGTGCCTGTGCCGTGTGCCTCCATGACGTTTACACGCCCTGGGTCGACGCCGCTTCTCTCGAAGAGTTGTTGGAACAACTTGACCTGAGTGGGGATATGTGGCTTGCGTGATTCGAACGCGCCGTCCCGCTTTGATTCACCTCCACCCCACGAATAACGCCGAGGATGCGGTCGTTTTCGGCCTGTGCATCGGAGAGGCGTTTCAACACAAACAAACCGCAGCCCTCACCTCTGCAGTACCCATCAGCGGAGGCATCAAATACTTTGCACTGGCCAGTTGGGCTTAGAAAGTGTGCACGGTCTAGACCTATGAACGCCTGGATAATGCCATCGAGTCTAAGTCTAGAACGGGGAAGGTAACTTATCATGCGCTCACATCAGGGCTGGTAATCACGTTGACCCCGCCGGCCAAGGCAGCATTGCAATCTCCATTTAAAAGTGCGCGACACGCTTGATGTATAGCCACCAAGGACGACGAGCAAGCCGTGTCCTACAACCACAGATGGGCCACCGAAGCCCATGGCATATGAAATTCGTCCGCTCAGGAAGGCGCGCAAAGTCCCTATTGGTGACGCCCGATGTTTAGTTGAGCGATCACACATATCTGTGACGTCACTTGCCAGTGCTGTAATAAACATCGATGTTGTTACGTAGGTTTTGCACATAGTCCCCCGTAGCTGCACCCACGTAGCATCCAAATGTCTCTGGATTGAAGGACCGTGACGCGTTTGGAACGTACCCGGAGTCCTCCAAGGCCTCGTAAGCTGTATGGAGGAGAATTCTGATCTGCGGATCCATGCTTTGCGCCTCTCGCGGCGAAACATTAAAAATTCATGATCAAATTTGTCAACATCGTGAACGAAATTGCCGGTATGTGCCTTCATAGAGCGGCCGTATTGGCTAGTTGCATAGTCACTGACCCGAAAACGGCTCACAGGCACCTATAATCATATGAGACATCTGTCTTACTCGCAAATCTGCAGCGGCGAAGAGATGATATTTGCTTTACCTCCGTCACCGTATTTAGTCCCTTCTCCAAGGCCCCCCATAGCTCAGATGTACTGGGTGCCCCTGGCATGTTCACCGCCATACCGACGATAGCAACATGATCCTGAGAGGGCTCTAAGATGGAAAGACGATGCTGATCTTCGGCCACCAGGTTGTGCGTCACGAAACGACCAGGCTGAAGTGCTTTTTCTATGCTTCGAAGTAAACCAAGACCAGGACCGATGTTGACAACATGCGCTACTTCAGCTCTAGAGACAGACTGGGCGATGGCGCTAGTCACCTTGTCCCAGTTCACTGGATGAATAAGGATCATGTCTATAATCGACTGTACCAAAGATCCTTTCTGATTTGCTTCCAAAGTTTCGCCGGTGAGCGTAGAACGAATGGGACATATGATATCAGTACATGTGGGAAACGAAATTTCGCGACGCGAGAGGTCCGCCAAAACCTCTCTGCGAACACTATGAATGTGGGCTGGCGAGTGGTACAGTGTGTAGACAGGAACATCCCTGACGGAAACCGTTTCTGGAAGCGTTGATTTGAACAAATTTAGGATGTCAGGTCGACCTGAGACGGTGATGCACTGCTCGTCGTTGACTGCGGTCACATATAATGATGAGGGTTCGTCATACTTCATTTACGTTTAATTCCCTTATCTTTGGGCTTGAAAAAGAGTACCCACCTGCAGAGAAAAACTCGAGATTGCATCATTTGCGGCGTGGAGTGCCATTCCAAGAAGTACACAGCTCCACGGATGGTCGTCGTTTCTCTGAAGGTTAGAAGCCGCAAGCGAGCGATTCCGGTAACATTCGGTGCGAACCCCAATCCACAAAGCTACGCGAAATGCAGAAACAGTATTCGAGATGAAGTCCAACCACGTCGCCGAGGTTCCGATAACGCTAGCAGCAATGATTCCAGACGAAAATCCGAGGATTCCGGCACGATATCGACTATTTTTTCCGAGAAGTCCAGCAAAGGCGGTGCCTGACGTCACTTTCACCGTTTTTGTTGCCCATTCGAGGTAAAGGAGGGTCTGGACGAGGAGTAATCTTGTGCCAGATATTACGGAATTGCGAATATAACTTCTTCGCGAGATCACGAGGAGCGTCGATGGTTTGTCGAAATCAGCAAGATTGACACCAACCGTCTCCAGATCAGCATGAGGCAGGGAGGAAAGTTCTGAGTGGAAAGCCGTGAAGCACGAGGAAAGCAATAGAGCCCCCATCGGAGATAAGGAGCTGTTCAAGGCCTGGTCCTGGATGTACCTCGAGTTCACGGCTGTGGTTCCTTGGCCGGAGAAAACAGGGATATTCATACGTTCCGTTTCTCGCTTCACAGAACGGGCCCAAACGAATCCCGCTTACGACAATAGAGACAACAGGAGAAAGGCAGTGGTGTCCAAAGAAAAGGCTGAACTCGCCTGATGTGGAATAACACAGAAGAATGTTATGTAAAAGGCAAAGCGCTTTCAGTTCACATGAACCGAATTGAATCGGTTAGTGGTCTACCGGCCTGAAGCTGATCCGGTTCTAGAATAGTACGGCCCACACAAACCCCCCAAAATGAGTGTCACACCAGAAGTTATGGGGCTCAAGAATTATGAGTGTGATTATCATTGATAATAAATTAATAAATGCCGAGGTGTTATCGTTGCTAGATAAAGCAGCTGACAGACCTGACAAGCAAAATTAAGTATAAAACTACTTATAATGATGAGTGATAAGGTAGAATTACCGAATTTAATCTGATTACAAAAATTGGGTGCTTCATTTTTTCATTAGGAAAACTATCAAACTACCCATTTAAAATATAGTTATGTCCCACAAATATCATTGATTCTCAAATTGACTTAAACAGTAACTAGCTAATAGCAATAAAAATATAATTCTTATTCTCGGGAATTCCTGCCACAGACACAGGAAAGAACACAACTATCTACACCACCAAACAAACCAGAACCCTGTTTGAGGGTTCGGTTGCCTAGGGTCCGTGCAACGCACGGACCCTGGCTTAGGCTCGTTCGCGTGCTGGTCGAGAGGAGTGACCTTGGGAGTGACCCTCAGATGGCGGCAAAAAAAAAAATACCCTCGAAAAAGGCCGACACGTGGTGGTCAACTTAAGTTAGTATGGGTCGTGCGAACCCGGTCATAGGGTCCGGGGTGAATTGAGATTTAAGCGGCAACGTCTTGATTGCCGTTGTCGAAGAAGTGATTCAGTGTCGAGCAAGGGTGTGTGACAAATTTCAAGTTTTGTTCCGGGTTTTGTTCCGGTTGATAGGCCGTTGGCTCGGACCGGTCGCAGCGAGAACTGTAAAGACTCTGTAAAGAAGCAAAGGTATCCTTCGGCAGCAAAGTTTCCATAACCATAATGTTTCCATAATTTCCATGACTGAGTCTGTTTCAAGTTGACATGCCAGTGTCCGGTTTGACAAACCCATGACTTTCCTACTCACCGATACGGTAGTACTAGTACTCATCTAGTAATCATCTTCCAAGTTCTGTGATTGATTCTGATATTATTTACGTTCTACCGCGGACCAGAATTACTGAAGAGAACAAGGACGAGAATTGGGTCCGACAAGTTGACTCCACACAATCCATGTACATGGTACGTTTTCCGCTTCACCACCGCCTCTCAATCATATGACCAGAGGCATTCGCCTTTCTTTGTGCCGCGTATTAGTGTTGCTACGCGGGCGATGCGAAAATAGTTGTACCAGCGGGCAAGGTTCTTTGAAAGGCCGCGATGCGACCTTGTACGAATTTCCCGCTCACCACGCCGGGAAAAAATCTGTGACTGCGACGTGTCAACTTGGAAGGACGTTAGTGCTTTTGGCACCTTTTTCTATAAACATTCTTCTACTCCACCCAGGAGCCGTAGATCTCCGCGGTCTTGAGCCAGCCTAAAGTTAGCCCCATGCGCTTTGGGATGCGTCTATCCCCTTCACTGGCAGCGGTTCCTGCTTGCTGGCGCCTCACCGGCGACGGCAATCTCCTCTCACAACGCGGTGGAGACCAGCTAGGTCTCCTTAGATATCGGATCGTGGCTCATGGGGAGATACTCTACGGCGAAATCTTGAAGGTCCCGATATACACGCACTGCGGACATTGTTTACCATGTCCCACCTGGCGAGGCTTCAGGATTTTCTCGATGGAATTGGACTTGCGAGATGCCTGTAGCGACTGCGACTCGAAGTAGTCATTCGGTGCAGCAACGTCGAATTCCCGTCCGTCGTCTCATAGTCGTCTTCTGGTATAAAATGCTACCAGTCGCCCCTCTTCTTCCCTTCTCTTCACACAATCATCTGAATGGAGCCAAAACCGAGCCTCCCTCCGTCAAACTTACCTGTTTCCGTAGCCAAATGGCTTCCCCGTCTCAGCTTGTTGTTCCCATCGAGGAACGGTCACGACACCGCGAATTTGAGACCCCTCCCTGCTCCAGGCTCGTTGAGAGATGCCCACGACGCAGCCTGCGCCTGGTTTTTAGGCCCCAAGGCTGAGAATGCCGACTACTTCATGACATCTGTGGAAACTATTTTGAACGATGTCATACAGTGCAGGAGGAACTTTTCCCCAGAAGATGATGTTTGTATTCGTTTTCTCGGCGATAGTTGACGGATCTCATTCTGTTACTCTCGCAGGATTTCGTCGACGCAGAAACCATCTCCTCTTCTGCGTTCAAGAAGAGTATGTCCAAACTGAGGACCACTCTCACTCTCCTTTCTAGGCTACTCCCTCAGCATTGCGTTCCCTTCTATTCGCCCCGGTACATGGCCCACATGGTGGCTGATGTTTCCATGCCCGCTACCCTTGGATACCTCATGGGACTCATGTACAATCCTAACAACGTCGGCGCAGAGGGCGGCCCTATTACCCATGTCATTGAACACGACGTTGGGCAACAACTCTGCAGCATGCTTGGGTTTCACACTCAGCTAGGTGACAAGCAACAAGGCCGCCCGACGGCGTGGGGACATATCACGTGTGATGGCTCCATTGCAAACTTAGAATCGATGTGGTGAGCTCTTTGAATTGATATCAATGATACCTTATTGAGTGCTGATATGCCCGCTCTACTAGGGTCGGTGAGCATTATCACACCGTATCTTCACGAGCTCTAAACTTACTCGTGCACAGCGCGAAACCTGAAATTCTATCCACTAGCCTTGAAGAGAGCAGTCGACAATGAGCCATCCCTTGCACACGTTGCCGCACATTTCAGGGTCAAGCTTTGCACCGGAAAAGAAAAGGTTTTCGCAGAGTGTGACGCCTGGGAACTTCTCAACCTGGCGCCAGACGAGGCAGTCTCTCTCACAACTCGCATTTCTGAAACATTCGGGCTTTCCACTCCAGCCTTGCAGGCCGTGTTGAACGATTATCTTATCCAAACTACGGGAAAGGACGACCTTGAGAAGTATTTCGGGATTGAACAGCCGCCACAGTACTTGTGCCCAAAAACTACGCATTACTCGTGGCCAAAAGGTGCAGGTGAGTTATGCATTTCGGCTTCCAAGCCACTGGTGATGAAAGCTTACCCGACTTCGAAAGCAATCACTGGCATAGGATCGACAAACATGATATGCGTCCCCGTCGACGAACAAGCGCGAATAGATTGTCAAGCCCTAGATACCCTCCTCGCAGACTGCGTAAAGCACCGCCAGGCAGTGTACGCCATCGTCGTGATTATGGGCACCACAGAGCATGGTTCCGTTGACCCTCTCTCCCGAATCCTGGCCTTACGGCGGAAGTATCAACAGCAAGGGTTGTCGTTCTTGATACACGCAGATGCAGCCTGGGGAGGCTATTTTAGGTCGATGCTCGTCCCAAATCCCGGCCTCACAGGCAGCGAAAGTCATCTTGACGACCCAACGTTGTTTGTCAACGCACACACTGTAAACGAGCTACGCCACCTACCTTATGCGGATTCCGTCACCCTCGACCCTCATAAGAGTGGTTATACACCATACCCCGCAGGCGCCTTATGTTACCAAGATGGTCGACTGAGGTACATGGTCACCTGGAACAGTCCCGTTATAGGTTTTGAGGACGAGAGTCTGAAGATGGGTGTTTATGGTGTCGAGGGGAGGTATGTCCCAGTCCCATTCCTTGCGACACGCGTCAATTGCTAAGTACGGATATTTCATTATCATCAGCAAACCAGGTGCAGCGCCTGTATCTGCATGGCTTGGTCACGAAGTCATTGGTCTTCACAGTGGTGGCTTCGGCTATCTTCTAGGACAATCTGTTTTCGCATCCACTAAGGTAAAATCCTGTGACCTCAGTCTATGTCGCCATACTTACAGGAAAACACTCACTACAAGATGTATTGCCACTGGGCGACCATGTCGCTTGACCACCCAGATCTTCTAGTTGTCCCCTTCCGAATGCTACCCGGTGAAATGGGGCCAGAAGCATCTGCAGATGGTGTAGACGAGGAGCGCCGTTACATACGAGACGTTCTCCTCAAGCGCACCCGAGAGGAGCTTGCCAACGACCCCAAAGCATGTGCTCTCATGCGTCAAATGGGTTCGGACCTAGTGGTCAACGCCTTTGCATGCAATTTCCGTGTTGGCGGCGTCGCCAACAAAGACATCTGGGAGGCAAATAATCTCAACGCCCGCATTTACAACAGACTTTCGTTCAAATCTATGTCCGAAAAACTCGATGATCAGAAAGTCATCATCATGTCAAGCAAACTGTCACAAGAAGGATACGGAAAATGCCTTACAAAGTTCAAGCGACGCATCGGCCTTAGTGGACAAGAAGACCTTTTCGTCCTCGTGAACGTCTCTATGTCCCCATTCGCTGCCGACTTCACGCACATCCTCGCCAATGCATTTCGCGAGGTCGCAGAGGAAGAAGTAAAGGTGTGACCTAGTTCGTTGTAACGGCGATCTTTGGAGTGACATAATTTCCCGCCAACAGATTTCTGTAGAACGTAACCGACTCGTACCTGCTCGAAGGGCGTTCGTTCTGCAGGGCAATGGTCCGATCAGCTTGGTCCACATGCCCTATTTTGGTGCATCAAGTCAGCGTCAACAATGCATTCTGAACGGAGAATTATCGGGTGTTGGTCTCAAGGCTTACATCGAAGCGAAAAGAGCAGATCCTACGGCTACCTACGTGGCGTGCACGTTAAAAGGGGAGGACCTTTCCACCATTATAAAGAGGAAGTTTTTCAGGTGTATGATTTCCAAATTGACAGCCGAGGGGTACGTTGTTTAAATTAACACTGATCGCAGACATCACTGATATGACACACTTGAAGGATAAGCGCTGTCTCTGAGGGGCAGATTAAAAACATCAGCGTCCTCAAATACAGACCGCTAAGTTCTCGCTATCTCGACCCAACCTATCCATCGAAAATGCCCTTTTACCTTTACGGTACAGCACAAGAAATGCACATCGATCATGTGCTCCTTCGCGGTCCAAATGCTCAACTGTCTGCAGGCGATGTAACAGTTGAGCTCCTGGAAGGAGACCGACCTGGGTTTATTACCGGGCTAAAGGACGGCCTCATCGCGGTCGCAGACGCTATTCCGGAGCTCCTAATGCAGCCACTTAGTGCAAACCGCCTTAATTCCTTCTTCCATCCCGGAGCGGAACTCGCCGTCTCTATTTATCGCGATCTGAACCCCACCCAATCCCAAGGACCTGGCCTTTGTGATAAACTTGAAGACCCTATCGCACGTGGTATAATTACCCTTGGTGACGATACCTTTGCTGATGCATACATGATCAATGCCGAAGCCCCTACCGTCATGCCACAAGCACTGAAGAAGGGCTTCACAATCCCTGAATCGACACCGCCCTCACAGGATCACCCACTTTTCCGTGGATACGGGCCAGGAGGGCCAAGAGAACAGCTTTCATCCCCCGAAAGGGCGAAAACTTGGCGCGATATGTGGAATGAAGCTCTCGCGGGTCAGTCGTCGAACACCGACTCGGACTCCGAGTCAAGCACAAGTTCGCCCGTGTCCACGCCATCAGACTTGGAGAGCGGCGATTACTTCCCGAGTTTCGCACAGTTTGGTCTCCCAAGACTTCCCACTTTCTAGGGCTAGTGCATCTTCCGATTATTCACCTTACTTCCAATAGTCCGTAGTACTCACCAGGTGTCAATATTTTACGGCGTCCTGTCTGAAATGTGCTCCACAACCTTTTTTTTTGGGTACAATCATAATCATACAGCAAAAAAAAACATATTGCATTGACACTTCGCAACCACTACGTAGTGTAAATCTAACACACTTCCGATTTTTATTGATCTCCTTGAAAGTGCGGAAGACTCCCAAGTCTTCACGCACTTCCGCAAATATTTGGTGACTAGTCTCTTTTTTTCTGTGCTAGTATGAAAATTCAGATAACCCCGCCAAGAGTCCGGCGTGTCAGTACATGTCAGTGGTCGCAAAAACGACCCGCTGTGCTCGGAGAAGTTTACCCTACGTGGAACGCCACAACTGCGCCACATGATTCTCCCACGGCTCACGGACCTGTGCCAAGTCACGTACTATTTCAACTCCCCGTGCAGTGCTACGATATCGCTCCCATCCTAAATGAACTACTCTATTGAAGGTCTTGGGCTGAAGCTCAACACCCGAGAAGACATAGAGCCCTATCTAAAACAAATTGAACCAAATATATCCCAACTTGAGGAGATTCACCTATGTGGGAACACCATTGGTGTCGGTGCAGCTCAGGCCCTCGCAGAAGTACTAAACAAGGCCTCGAAAATCAAGGTACACCACATTTCGTCCTTTTTTTTTCGAACATGTGCCGATCATCGTCGAACGTGAAGGTCGTAGATTTCGCTGACATATTCACGGGGCGACTCATCACAGAAATCCCGATTGCGCTCGCCGCAATCTGCGACTCGCTGATCGATAAAGCACACCTCGTAGAAATTAACCTCTCCGATAATGCTTTTGGCGGTCGTTCTGTTGACCCTATTGTACCTTTCCTCTCGAAAAATCCCTCCTTCCAAATCTTCCGTCTCAATAACAATGGACTTGGACCCGAAGGGGGCACCGTGATTGCTAATGCACTTCGCGATAATGCCGCGGTACGCAAGGTCATACCAATTGAAGGGCGCAGTGGCCTGCGCACTATCATCTGCGGTCGCAACCGCCTCGAAGATGGCTCCGCTTCGGCCTGGGCAGAAGCTTTTGCAGCACACGGGACACTCGTTGAGGTGCGCATGCCGCAGAACGGGATCCGTATGGACGGATCTGTTGCACTTGCGGAAGGACTCGCGAAGAATGCTGCCCTCGAGGTGCTCGACCTTCAAGACAATACGCTTTCGCAACCAGGCGACCGGGCATTTGCCGCCGCTTTGTCTTCATGGCCGGACCTACATACTCTCAACCTTTCTGACTGCATCCTATCGGAGGAGGGCGAAATACCGCAGGTCGTCGATACATTAGCAAAAGGATCAAACCCCCTACTCCGGACGTTGCAACTTCAGAATAACAATCTTGACAACGCCACGGTCTCCGTGCTTGCCGGAGCGATTGGAACCCATCTCAAGATAGTTACGAGGATCGAATTCCAGGAAAATGACGCAGAAGAGGATGACGAAGCAACTATAACTCTGATAGAGAATCTCACCGCGAGGGGCGGGAAATTCGTTTTCAGTGACGAGGATGAAGAGGAGGAAGAAGAAGAGGAAGTCCTCGAAGACGCAGAGGAAGGTAGCGAATTTGGCGGGGCTGCAGGAAAGAAAGACGAGGTGGACAAGGAAGCTGACGAACTCGCCGACTTGATCGACAAGGTTTCTTTGACTGGATCATGATATCCCTCATTGGTTTTTTGGGGGCGGACTCGAAGTCGTCGTGGATCACTGCAGTTAGGATTATACAACACGGACATCGACTGCGCGGGGTTCGACCGGTGATACGATAAGTAGGGTAAAGTAAAGCTTGAGAGATAGACAGTAAGGGAGTCACTTTTTAGTTGTAATTGCCCACCTTCCGTTATCACCTTTCCTTCCAACTTCTCCGAGGTTCTCTCTGAGGGCGAACCAGAGTTGTACACGGTCACCACCTCGTATATCCTCCTGCTTTTCCGTCTCTCTTTCCAAAAGTAGCACACCAGATAGCCAGGCAGTCGTGTCTGACAATGGGAGGGCAAACTCGCGATAGGCGCTTCGGAGCATCCGCCAAGCGGAAAGGCGGAGATGAGTTCGAAGACTATTTACGAGCGTTTGGAACGAAAGCAGACGAAGATCAGGTTCCTGATGAACGGGGGGTGTTCTTTGATCCGGCGTTTCGGATGCGGGCCAAGCGGCTAGAAGTGTAAGAGACGACGGTTGAGTCAGTCGTCCGAACTGTGCGTATCCGCCTCTCCGCAGCGAACTCGATAGCTCACGGAGCCAAACCTTATGATCTCTTCGAAGAGTGAATGACGGAGGAAGGTTCTTGGATAATTCGAGGAATGCTCGCTGGGACGGATAATGAATGTTGAGGGAGTGAAGGGATGCCAGCAAGACCGTAAGGGAGGATGATCCATTCGGGGGGTGTTCAATAGATAGGTAGAGATCGGGAAGGAGATGAGATAGGATTGACGTTGTTTGCATGTGTGATTGGAAGATGATAGACAGGAAGAGAGACGTCTCATAGGCTGAGAGAAATATGTAAAACAAGGAATTCAATAGAGTATAAAAGGGTACCGGTTACTGTACCTTCAACTGCGAATTGGTCATGGCGACGGGAAGCCGAAACACCTTCGCGAAGCTTTCCTAGAGAGATACATCGTAAATTAAGGCCAGTGAATGGCGTTACAGTGGGAAACAGACGAAATTGGATCAGGATGTTACTTTCCGCGTCAGATTTTTGGACATCGGATTCTCCGAAACTCGACAACGAAGGATACAGCTTCCAATAGGCATCGAGCTTGGGTCATCCCATTATGAGTTCGGTCACATTCGACCAACATAGCTAAAGCTTATCACCTTCTGTTGCAGGAACAGGCGATATTCTTCCTGGACCCGATGGTCTTTCAGCCTATCTGTGTCTTAAAAAAAAATTCCAAAAATCGGACGACGTAAACGTACATATCACCGCCAGGGTCAACCCCGCTACTACGACTGATTGAGGGAATATGTTCGAACTTTCCATTCCCGCCGGGAGAGCGCCGATCACTTGCAGAGCCTAGGTCTGCAGCCGCATGGTTTGGATTGGAGCCACGCCGGCGACGGGTCCCGGTGGAAGAGCCCCCCCGAGCCTGCCTTGTGGGCATCGAGAATGATAGCAAGCCTCAGGGATGGAATAGGGTGGTACTGATACACGTCCGAGTCTGGATAGTTCTGTATCGGATATCCAGATAGTGTCACTGGCTTGGTTTGTACCTTTGCCACGTAAGAGTTTATCCAGTATTTATCCATGGTGCTTTGCAAGGCGTTGTGAACACGTTCACACACCAACACATCACTTTTACCTGCCTCGAATATACTTATGACCGCCGATTACCCCCCCACCCTCGATGTACTATGTCCACAGACTGTTCCTTTAGGCGAAGGCCCTCCCACGAAGGAAGAGTTGGTTGTGTATTACCCCGCAAAATTCACCTGGAAACAACTCAAGACTTTCGTGAACTCTGGGTATGTCTGGTGTGCCGTATCACTCGACAAGGGTCCTCAAGTTGGTATTATCAGAGATCTTGGGTCGCTCAAGCGCGACAAGAAACTCCAGCAGCGGTACGAGCGCTGGGCTGGAGGCATCAAAGAGCAGTATGGGAGCATGGGTAATCGAGTTTTCGCCGAAATGCTATGCTTTTTATGGCTCCCTAGCAAATTACCTTCGCAGTTACCGACTCCAGTGGGGAAGGGCTGATACCCTCTCGAAAATTCCGTCTCGTCTGTTTTCACCAGTAACGACTGTTGGCAGTGACGTCGACTACAGTGTGGTTACCTTACTCGACTCGGCTCTGCCTCCCATTCCATCGGGTACCAAACCGTATTTCACGGCAGACACACCTTCGCAGTTGGTGAGCATTATCATGAATGATTGGCCATACTCCGGTAAGCGTGCGCGTTCTCTGTTGGTGGCCCGTCTGTTGTTGACCAACTCCAGTCCCTTCGTTCATCGAACACTACTTGATATGGACGGTGTTGCCCATTCTCCCCCCTAACTTACCTCCTCTCATCGAGCCGCGTCTACTCCAAGACGGCTTGTGGGGGTTCACCGGCTACCTAGCAGATTCACCACCTCCATCGCCATCGCAGCTCCTCGCTTGCCTTCCGGCCCTCGCTGATTGGGGTATCACCGAGGCGTCTTTAATTCGTAGCACCCGTGGAACAGAAGAAGAAGAGACTGCTGTAAGAGAAGCCGGTTCGGAGGTGCACAAGTTCGTTGTCGCAACCTGGAAGGAACGAGAATGGGAGACAGCCTGGTTCGTCAATCCTCCGGTGAGTGGATTCATGGTTCTCTGGAATGAACGGGGGTGTGATATCACCTGAACAGCGCTTGCAGTCAGTTCCGTCACTCGCACATATCCATGTGTTTGCTCGATACAAGAGTCTTCCGGGTATAGAAACAACCCGGCGATTGCATTGATTCGCAAGGGTGCTGGACTTTGAAACTTCGAAACGTTGACTCGAAAGCGTAAGGCCTGAGATTTGTGGAGGGCCCTGGCATTCGACGTTACCTGAATTTTACAGTACTGTCGCCGAGGGACACGAAGTAGAAGCTTGAGTAGAAGCGTGCACATGTGTTTGTGCACTGGCAGTTGAGCCGGAAACGTATGGACTGTAGTGCGGCTTGAAGCTTGAACGTTGAACGTTGTTTGAACTATACTACTCTGGTACTATTTGTCCCTTGCGCCCAGTCACAGTGGTGCCAACGGAAGGGTGTACCAGTACAGGCACGACTGTGGACAGGCGCGAGTCACGGACACAACGCCCCGACAAGCTTGACTTGAAAACATGAACACGACAGCCACACCTTCCAAATCACAGTGAATGATGATCTCGTTGCAGTTGTGATATTGCCACGGCTTCACCACGCAATGTCGTTCTTTCTTTTCTTTTCTTTTTATATGACTCTTTACATCCCGGAATGCGTACATTTGGAGACCTGTGCTAATAGTATGTTAAGCCCACGTCCATCAGACTTCCTAATCGGTTGTGCCTAGCCTAGACGTTAGCAATAATGCGGCGTCAGACGCCTAGAGTTTTTTTCGTAATATGTTGCGCGTCCCCCTCAGTCTGGTTCGGGGGGCAGCAATGTTGTTTTCCAAGAACCTCAGGCTAGTGGGAACAATAGCTCTTATACTATCTCCTTTTTTAAAAAAGTAGTATTGGTATATCACAGTTGCTCCGGCACATCTGCGTCCAGGCCAATGCAGCTTACAGTCAAGGGGCCACAAATGTTGTAACAATAATCCCTGGGCCATCGTTTTCTCCAAGAGATAAAGTTACATACGCAGTCGTCTTATTCCCATCAAGTCCTTCCGCGCTACCGCTGCTAGAAGAGGAGCAAGTCCCCAGTTGCCCCAGAGTCACGGGCAGTCCCCAATCGAAGGGCCATCGCGGCGACATTACCGATCGACAGAACTCAGGGCGGGGGTCCGAAGCCATAGTCATGAGTGAGAGAAACCTAATAATGTGCTCGCCTTTTGGAGATCAATACACGGTACGAATCACCGGACAACCCCGGAGGATAGTCGAGTCCCCGTTGGGCTCTTATCGCACGAAGGTCTCAAGGCAACAATTTCGTGGAGCTACGAGTTAAGCTTCTGGACCGCTTCCAAATTTAATATAGAGACAAATGGGTAAGGTGTAACGGCAGTGGCACTCAAGCGCTTGAAGGCGATCAGTGGCACCACGTACAAGTGAACATGTCGGGTGCAGTGTAAGTGGGTATGGGTATGTAACTCGTGCCGAGAAATAACAGGTGCCAACTTCCTACAGTGTTCACATATCTCGCTTTAACCGCTGGAACATAGGTCCGACAGCTTGTAACAACCCATCGTCCGGGGATCACGACTCAAGAATACCCATTTCTTTCCAGCGCTCCCACAGGGCGCCGATGCCGACAGCTGGCGCATTGGGGGGGCCTCGAACGTCTTTGATATCAAGTAACTCGTACTCACGTCCAAATGCCAGGAAATGTGCAAAGAGCGAGTTGAAGTGCGGCTCGGAACGCAGATGAAGAATTTGAGGATAGTGTGCATGGTATATGTGCGCAAACACCCGCAAGAGTTGACGGTAGACGTGCTTGATGGTCGATGGAAAAGAAGCAGGGAAGTCTTGTCCTGATAGATGGGCGCGCGAATGTGAACACGTGCTTCTGCAGATGGGGAAATTATTAACATACCTGACTTTGTCGGGAAAGTATTCTCATCGTCGAGAAGGTTTTGTACCCAAGTCATAACATAATCTATGTATGTTGGAGCAGGTAATTGAACACTTTTTCGATCTTGATTAATCCAAGTATAGTTCAACCTTCCCGTGCATAAGGCACGATTAGTGATGATTCGAGATGCTGGGCGTAACGTAGACTTACGTGGGACCAGCGGCCATTGTAGGACAAGACTGTTGTGTGCAGCATTCGGATATAACTCCATAGAACATGTTAAGGTTCTGAAAAAAGTCGAAAACTGTATGTTCACACAAAAACAAATAATACATTTAAGTCAGCCATGAGGTGCTGTAACTGATGGAAAAAGGGAAGAAGACATACTGTTCACAGCTACCCACTCCATGATATCGACATATTTTGGCAGCATGACAATAGTCTTGAAGTTACCCTTGACAAGCGCTGCTTCCACGAATGGGCTACATAGATACAAAGGCTTCTGGGTGGCCGGGGATGGTGCAGATGGAGATGGAAGAGGTGCGGAGTCGTTCGAAGCAGTATTGGGGAAAGTGGCAGAGGTTGGGGTTGGGGAACGCTTTGGACCCCTGGGCCCCGAGCGTTGCATAGAACGTCTGATACGTGTCGGTGAGACACTCGGTATGAGCACGATCATGATGATGTATCGCGCACCCTATGGAATTTAAAAAAGACATGATACCTGTCCTGAGCAGGAAAGCCGGTGTTAAAGGGAAATGATCGTGAGTGTTGTTGGTTTGACCTCTCGTTGTCGCGTTGCTCTAGCGAGTCTGCTACAGCCGATGAAAAGAGTCTCCGTGACGACTATGGGATCACGTGTTCACCACGTATCATCGATATCGTCAGTATATCATCAGCCTGAGCCTCAGTACTGTAAGTCAGAATTCAAGTCCATGTTATACGGTACACAGTCCGAATGTTCTGAATATAATTTGGTTTTTCAGTGAAGTGTACGACTAAATATTTTATTTCACTAGGTGCCACCCCTGTCCAAGCTGACATCGCTTGACATCGCACAATGGCACGTAAGGTGGCGACTACATAACTCCAAGGTGCGGCCCATGGTAGACGCAACGTAACTTGAGAGTTCTGTAACCCAGTTTGACGACGAAGACCAGTGCATGCTTTGACCCGACCACTGGTTAACATTTCTCCATCTGCTCGTCCTTATATAGCAAGGACAACAGGGCGCATGATGGGTCGTCCTCGTTTTACATACAACTGTCAGGGCACCACATAGCTGTGTGCAAATATCTACACAGATTTCGGAATGCCGTGCCGAGTTGCATTATCCCTGATTTATATCTAGGACTCTGTAAGGGGAAATCGTAACCGTAGGGGGCCCCTTTCTCAATAACATGGCACAAGTGAGGCACCCGCACTCGACTTGGCGATGCGATATTTGACTTTTGATCTACAGTATCTGCTGAGTCTCGATGTATTTGCCGTAACTCTTCCAAGTCGTCTTTTACTGTAGCATGATTCTGCGCCCCGTGTGACTCATCGGTGCGTCCATCCGAGGACGGGTTTCACTAACGCAATGAGAATATACAAACGGCATGACAACTTACTGTGCCCTACAAGCCTCACAAGTCAAGCAGTAGTCCGCGCGACTAACGGTCTAGTGATGATGTTAAATTCTTAATAGTACATACACAGGGCTCCTAGGCATACAGTGTGTCGCAACACTTCTAGTTATCCACCGGGGACCTACAAGAGGACTTATATACAAATTCGTACAAGGTGACCAAATCATAAATCAGGGCGTAGCGCTTGCATCCCTCCAGCGTCCAAGCCAGCTCCGTGACCATCTTCAGCAACGATCTTCATCAACTCAATCCACAATCCCGTAGAATTGCTCTGATCACTGCGCAAGAAATCGCGGATTTGCAGCAACCATTGACCCAGCACCCGGAAGCGGATGTCGGGAGTAACAAAGAAGCCGGGTTTTCCTGAGGTATCCTCCTGCAGTGCGACTAACGAGGCTTGTGCGAGCCAATAGTACGGCATCGCATTGCGCGTAAAGTGCGACTCTTGTGAGGCCTTCTCTACGGCCGGTTCATCAGATGCGCCGATCCATCCTTGTAGCCAGTTGTGCAGGGTGTACTGAAGCACAAAGTCGTTTTGCTTGACACTGAGGGCGTCACAGTGATTCGATGTAGGCTCGACGCGTGCGGCACGAGCTGCTTGCGTGCTCGAGGAGAAGATCGAACTGAGGGTGGAATTGATGAGGACAAAGTGCGCAAATGGGGATAGCGTGGTCGTGGGAGAGGGCATGCGCATATCGCCGAGCACCGCGAGAGCAGCTTTGATACTGAGACCCGTCAACCGCGTCGTCACGGAACAGTAGGACGAAGTTTGAAGAAGGGAATACCATTCCTGGGAAGAAGTGGCATTCCAGAGAGCGTCTTCAGCAGGTAGGCACCAGCTGAGTTCTGATGCAAAGAACGATGGGGATAGGGACAGGAAAACATTCCAGAAGCAATCGTGTAAATAAGCAAGTGAGAGAATTCTTAAGACGGCTAGGTCAGCGGATCGCCTGTCAGGGGTGAGAGACCATACACACCGTTTCATTGATTCGTGCGCTAACCAACTCCTCCAGGCGGCCTCGACCTGCGACGCATCTGCTGCGGAAAGATCCGGAGGCGTCCAAGTCGAACATGCAGTTATAAGACCACATCGTTTAATCATCTAAAGGACAGAGTTCAGAACGTGATTGAGCCATCGGGTGAGTGGTTACTAGCCATAACGAGCATTCCATGAAAGTGACCGGTGGCGGGGCGCTGGTCAATTGTCTGCCGGAATAAGCTGATCGCCTGAATGAGTATGCCTGCGAGGATCATATCCATCACTTCTGGTCCTGCGGGACTTTTTGCCTGATAGGGGTATAAGAAACACAGCTGAGGCGCATCAACTCAACACTGACCAATTGAAGGAGACTTTCACGAGTGCTGTCGAGCGTCTGAGACACAAAATCCCTTGCTGTCTGTGTCTTTACAAACTGGGCCCCGCAGGCCTGCATTGCACGGACGAGGACTGGTGACTTCCCCTCGAGCGTCCATGTTGAGGGGTGTACGATGGGCACGTGTGACTGAAACACGGTATGAAATAGATATACTGAGAAAAAGTCAGTGGCTTACGCCGAAAGGTAACAAAAGAGCGCACAATAATGCCGTAATTCGGCCTCTGCCGGACCGAGCGTGCCTTTTGGGGACAGGTCAATTGGGGAGGTTTCCCGCGCGACCAACAATGAGGATGGAGCGCCGCCGTTCAATAAACCCATGCCACCCGTTGATGTATCACCTGATAGCGGCGAAATATAGGAGTCCACGTCCAAGGGAGGGCACGTTGTGAGCACGCTGTCCATCATCCATTGTTGCTGCGTCTCGTAACCAAAGTCCAATAGGCCCTGAGGCGTGTGGACAAAATCTTGAGCCTGCATTGCGTAAGATGATTCCGAATATACAGGAACGATATCTTGGGGTAAGATTTTCGAAAGCGACTCGTCGAGCATGTGCACTTCTGGCGCTGTCGCGTAGTAGTCTGCTGCGATATCGAAGAGATCGGAGCGAGGAGACATGGATGAACTTGTAGTCGTAGAGCCACCGGATAACTCTGGGCACGTGGTCGGGTAAGATGGCTCATAGAAGAGTTCAGTGGGCGAGATATCGAAAGCTGATGCCGCAGAGCTGATTCCGGTGACTAAAGACATTTCCGTCTCGTCTTCGATGTCATAGGAGGAGTACATGGATGAGTACAGCATCGGGTTGCATGACGGGGGAGTGAGGCGAGGCGAGGCAGAGGATGTGGAGCTGGCATCAGCAGCAGCCTTCTGCGCAGCCTTCCGGCGGGCGGCGGCGGCAGCTTTCTTCTCCCGGGATTGTGCGGGATCGTTTATGAAAATGCACTCTTTTCCACGTGAAGTACACTTGGTGCAAGGCTGCTTCAAGTCACATTTCACTTTTGACTCGGCACAAGCTTGGCACGACTTGCGTCGCGACTTGTTCTGATTGAGACTGGGGAAAGGTATAAGTCCGTTCGGCGGTCCTGGTGCAAATAGAGACTCACAGATCACCGCAACTTCTCTTGTGCCTTGTGAGGAGGTCACTACGGGTGAACTCGGAAAGACATGTCTGAAAGGAATAGTAAGCAAATGCAAACACAAATGTACTCGGAATAACGTACGTCGCAACGATGGAGTCGTTCGTTCGTGTCTGCGCACATATTAGTTTGGGTACTTGGTTGAATGTGAGGAACTCACGAGTCCGCAGGTGACGGTTGAGGTGAGTGGTACGAGTGAATTTAGCTGGGCAAAGAGGACAATGCTTCGATTGAGGCAACGAAGGCCGATTGCCCTTGTGTGACCGCATCCTAGAGGAATGTTCATCTTGTGGTGACATAAGGGACGACATTGAGGAAGACGCGATGGCGTTCAGAGGGTAGACAGTGCCAGAGTGGGATTCGTAGATTGTGGCGAGAGAAGGGTCCATTGTAGCTCGGAACTGGTAGGGTCGAGGAGCGTGGAGTTGTCTTGATGAACATGGCGAGTGGTTTATATGTAACCGAACGAGATCCAGTGTCAAGCTGCAAGGAGAATCGGCCCATAACTACCGAAGGACGGATGGGGTGGCCAGAGCCTCGAAGCGCTGAAACCTAGTGGTGACTTCTTCTCGACCATTTGGGTGACACGGGAATAAAAGAATAACATGATATGGGCAACTATCCCCAGATGGATCTCCTCGTCAATCAATTGAAACCACCGTCGGTCGGAAGATCACACAACCCAACGCTCTTCCCCCTTACCCGGGGTACGGACCTTCGTCCCGGTGTGAACCAATGCGTCATTCCTCTCCCACGTTTTGTCGCTGCTGGGCCTTGATTGTCCCCCACGTGTGACTCTTGCGAGTCTGTCAGCACTTTCTGGAATCCCTTTCCTCTCGGAAGGACGATGCGGGAATGGAAGCACTTTAGTCCTTGTTCACCAGTTACTGAAGTCCTACCCTAGCGTACGTAGCAACGTCATGACAGGTCTGTCTCACACTTAGGGCCGTCTGCTGCAGTGCGGCGCGGTGTGGTTCGAGACCTCGTGTGGAAGCCCCCGGCGGGGAAGCACAGGACATATAGTCCCCAGAACAAACAGTATCTCGGTCCGACATCCGAATTCCCTGACATCAGAATCGCCCCATGCCCATGCTAGTAATAATTTGCGCGTATCACGCAGGTAGCACGGTATGGCCCAGACAACCAACTACCCGTGTTTGTGTACTCACCCCTGCGCGCTCACTGCGACGTTGAAAGGGTTCTATCAGTTCAGTGACATCTCCGCCTTTCGTATGAGGTGTGAGTGTGAACCCAAGTGCCCAATGAAATTAACCCAGTGGCAGGAACAGGGTCGCAGCGGGCCCGAGCTGCGCCTTACCTGAAAAAGAATACATTTTCCCATTCCCTTGCCTTATCGGCCCGACATTCGTCATTTCGTCATAGGTCCGAGGAGCCGGCAACGTTATTGACTCAATCGTGACCCCGTCTGCCAGGAACGATTCCTCGGGGAGATATCTATGTATGCAAGAGTACGGATGATATGCGATATGTTCAAGTAATATGCTGTGATGTTAGTACGTTCTTCGATGCCTAGCTGACATAGGGGGATAGGTGTAATAACAAGCCGCGCAACGTTCCCTCTCCTCCAAATGAAGCATTTCCAGAATTGTACTTTTGCATACAATGTACCATTCGTGCGAGGAGTCCATTTTTCTTATTCTTGACAGGGGACACATAACGGCCATGTTTGCCACTTTTCCACTATGCTGTACCATAACTTGATCAGCCTCCTCATGTGCATTTCCAGCAGGCTTCAACGAGGGCTTCAACGAAAATCCTTCGAGGTGCACTTCGAGGCGCATGGTTTCATACCAACTCGTGGAGACCCCCGAGAGAACACTGGATTACACTGTCCTTTTTCGTTGCCATCAATGACGCTGGGGTAAGAGGACTATAATAAAGCAATTAGAGTCAATAGCTATGCAACCCAGGCCACTTTCAGACAAGGAACGAATGATAATGGGCGTACATGCAAATTGCGGACCGAATCCTCCGAGTTCGCCTTGGTCCCGGGAGGACGACACAGTTCGCAACAATAGGCATAAATTTGCCGAAGGTCAGGAACCTTCACCTTCGCCTTACATCGGCCTCACGGCTGTTACCTTCACTCTACATTTGGAACGTATCGACGTCACGAAAATGTGGAACTCTATCAGGGATGACATGAAGTTCACGTTCACACACTTTCTCGTGAAGGACTGTCTAGGATCAGATCCGAAATACTAGTAAGCTGTTGAAGGACTGGTCGAGAACGCCGTGACCTCATGAAGTCAAGAATAACGGCGCTATCTGTCGCCGTGGATGATTTCATAGCTCTTCATGCGCGCTGTGGGGTCTTCAACGACAAGTTAACAGCATAAGTATGAGAGCTTATTTGGATATGATGGCATGGAACTCGGGCCGTGTGCATTCGATCGGAACTGTAAGGCGGTCTACTCACTTTGGGGAAGAACTGCGCAATTGGCACCTGGGTGGAGTTGATGGTGTTGCCGTCGCAAGTAGCAATGCCACGGCGAGAGACGCTCATTTCTATCTCGTTGCAGTGGGGTCGAAGTTTCATAGCTTCTGCCATTTGGATTCGGACGAGTCTTAATGAATGATGCAGCGAGATGTATACAAATCATATAGACCAAAACCTCCGCAGTGGACGACGGTAAACCGATTTTAGTAAAAACATGATGTATAGCACGTGCCTTGTGAGAGGCTCCCGTGAATCGCCGGAAAGAAATAGAAGGCCTAGTGCTGCTCGCGAGGGGTGTCTGAACATAGCGGAATAAGGTTAAGGGGGACATGGCTGGCTGGAAGCCAACCTCCTCTGGATTGGTTTGGGGATCCTCTTCGAATCAGAAGTTCTGCGTCGGAGTTACCAACAACAACACGGTACCCCGCGAGGTCAGCGACTTCGTGATGCCACTGGAAATGCACGACATCACCTAGGAGAAGGAATATTTTCAAGTTATCGTCCCTCGAGTACTAATTCACGTACTGGCTGAGGCATGATGTAAGTGCCATAAAAGCGGCTTCCCCTTAAATCCAGACCTGCGCGAGTCCAGAACATCTGAATGTCAGTAAGCTTGAAAGACGCAAAAAAGTAGAAGAGCATATCGGATAACCGTGCCGAACTGCCCGGGAGTAAATCTGGTGAGTCCAGGAGTGCTTACCCCATTAGGACGAGCAAGTCCCGCATATACACAGTACACAGTAGTAGTAGGCGTCGATTGTCTGTTTCATCTGAAGTCGATGGGCGCTGAAGGGAATTACCCGCGACTGAGGTAAGTTCTAGGCGCAAGGGCATGTGATGCTCTGTCTTCCTAGAGACTCGGAACCAGAAGAAACGGTATTGGTGTCTCATTTGAGCCAATTATTTCGCAACGACCACTCACTGGAAGCGTGTCCCCGCACCGGAGCGCGTACAGTTCTAAAAGGAAGGGTAAAGGGCGGAATGTATGAGGGGCCGGAAAGATGCAGTCCCGATGAAGGTGTGACTGTATAGGATCCGGTTGACAGATTGAGAGTCGGGTGGGGTTTGTGGAACTGAGATCCAACTCAAAGGGATGCAATTGAACGAGGGGTTGGGCGCTGTTATGGGGTGTCGTTTCTTCCTGAGAGCTCTGCTAGTTCACATATAGCAAGCCAAATACTTTCAAAATAGATCGCGTGGTTGTGGACGCACTGAGTGCGTTCACAACCACGCGATCGTGGGAACTTCTTGGCGGGAAAGAGGGGATAGCTTATTTCTTGATCGAGATCCTGCGGCTGTGCCATGCACCTAGGGTAGAAGCTCAAACACAGGACGAACCTAGGGCGACAACGGGTACATGGCGCAACTGCCAGCGGAATCTTGCTCGCACGTGGTTACGGAGGAAGGAGGTGGATCAGGCAAGGTTGGATCAGGCAAGTTCGGAACGAACCCCTGGGCTACTGGCCATGACGTCTTTCAAAACAAGTATACCGGAGCGTGGCCCGAAGTTCTGTGGTCGTAGCCTCGATGACGTCGAGATCGGTGCACCGGTGAAATGCATCTTGTATTACAGAAGTAATGCCAAATGCCAGCTTTGATCGGCATATACCCCGATAAGAGCGTCAAGGAAGCAGACGGCCGTTCTTCTGGAACAAAAGGTCCGCAGGCTCTGGGCTCACGCGGTTCTTTCGATTGTTCCCCGGACACAAATAGCCGGGGTAGGCACATAGCTCATTGATGACTTTTTAGGCCCGCGTCACCGCATCGTATGGCCAAGTGAAACCAACGAAAGTTCCAACCCCAGTGAAACGAGCAGCGAACACACGTGGCACCTGCGAAAAGAAGCATCGCCAGTAAATTTCTGACTCGTTATGCCAAGGGGTTGCTTCTCCCCGTGCCAATGAGTTATGCATAAGATGCACTTATTCCGCCATTGGTTACATGGATATCGTACAAAACAGATGACTCAGAATGCGCACTTTATTTATCCTGAAAAACTGGATGTATTAATCAGATTGTTCGAGAAGGAGTCGGCGTGTACATGAAACGAGTTAACATAGTATCGGAACAAGATGGATCATCCTGTATTGCACCCCACCTTTCGCCGAACTGTACTTTTGAATTAACTATACAGCCGGTGACTGGCAAGCGCCGGCACTCGTCTGCTGGTAGGTGAATCAGAGCTTTCTAGAAAGTTTTTAAAACCTCGCACTGATAATCGTAGAAACAGGGATTCATACGGACTATGGGCGTGGATATATTTGTGATATACCCACCTCAATCGGATCGGTTTTTGTCTTAGATACATGCTCTGGAATAAATGTATTTGAAAAAAAAAACAGCGGCACTGGTGACGCGTGATTTAATGACACGTGCAATTTCGGAGTCGCCGCGCGAGAAGAGGGACAAGGGTCCTGGGGGCGGTGTTCCCTGAGGTCAGAAGAACACAATCTATAAGCATGGGCCCTTCTAGAATCAAAGGTATCAGATGTGTTTATGAACGCGCCGCGTGGAAACGAGTTAGAGTCAACCGAGTAAGGCAGAAACTCACTACTGGAAGCCATTTGAGGCAAAAGAGATTGCATAGAAGTGGGAAGCGTCGCCGAAGCGAAAAGAGCACGTGGAGCCAGATGGGTAGTCAGCACACTAGTGGGTCTTATTGTGATGTTCTGATACCACACACCTCCGGGAATGCTTCCTGACAACAACAACTCAAACTCAAGACTAGTCTAAGATAATGCCCGACTATCGAATGGCAATGCGTTGGTATTTCGGGGTGCATGGAGCAGCATCGAGTGGGCCCAGCGGGGAGGGGTACAGTTGGGATGCTGTTCCACGCGGTCTGGTGTCACCAGGATCCAAACATATTTCTGAAAGCACGGAGTTTCCAGAGGAGGTAGGACTTGACACAACCTGAGCGAGCTGGTATCATTTGAGCCACGAAGCCAAGTTCGACAATCGGTACTCGGCCTCTCTATCGAATGTCAGGATTTACTTCGACGCTAGTCATGGGCGTAAAGACTGCCGTGGTGCACACCATGGGAACTGATCACCTTTCCTGGACAGATCGATTACGTCACCCAAACTGTAAAAAAATGACACTGGTCGCACTCCGCACGGTCATTGACATCGTTGAAGATGTCTCTGACTAGAAATATTCGAGACCCACTCACACTTGACCTCAGATCGCAATGGCTTGATTTCGCGTCCAAATATCCCGCGTGGACTGTTCACTCCCAAGTAAATCTGGCTGATGCATCGCCCAAAGAGTTGTTATTGTTAGCGTCAAAATTTCTTCTCATTCCCGCTTACACGACCGTCATCGCGGATACTTTCCGTCCACTCTTGCTTGATCTATGCGCACGCTGGCTGGAAAACTCGGATGAACTAGAAGATAAGCTTTGTGCTTTTTGTCTTTTGCTGCAGCCTCACGTGGAAATCTTTCCGTACGTCCTTTTGAGTGTCTTATCCCACACGCGCTTGACTTCTCTTGTAGCATTCTTTCGGTATTTCTACAAGAGTACATCCACAACACCGGCCCTCTATCCACAGCTCTTGGTTCCGCACCACTCGAAGCAGTTTCCCCTTCCCGTCTCCAACGTCTACTCCTTGCTTACTATCGTATTTTGGTCGCCAATCCCGAACTTCCAAACTGGCTTGACTGGCCATTAGAGACGATTTCTGGACTCTTTTGGACACCACATCCCGACGCCGCTGTCCGATATCTGGCCATACGATGCTATGCGTTACAAAGTGGGATGAGCGAACTCGAGAGGGAGAAACTGGAGAATACTCTCGTGGGGTCAATGGCCACCGCGGAATGCCCGTTGGAATTCGGGGCGGACGTTTGCGAGCGTGTCGTTACCATCGATGGCTGGCTCCTGCCTGTTATTGAACTGCAGCGAATCTACGATGCGCGGAGCGCCATCGTTGTCGATACACGAGACTTCTCTATGGGGCAGAGCGACACGTTCATACAACCCTCCGACTTAAGGTGCGTTCTCTATTGGCACATTTCAACCATCTTTAACGTATTTTTACAGCCCTATGATCACGAACATCCATGGCGTGCTACTGTTTCGCCGTCAGACTGTCCCTGCGAGCTGGGCACCTCCCTTAGTCTGTACCAACACCACAGTCAATTCACTGCGTACCTTAGCGTTGCTCGTGTCGCTTCGTCTTCCAGTTCTCCTCACAGCACCCTCGTCTTCAGGAAAAACACTCCTCCTTTCCTATCTTGCGTCGAAGTTATATCCGAATGTCAAGAATCAACTCGTCATAATCAACCTCGCGGATACGTCCATGGATGCCAGGTCTCTTCTTGGTTCATACGTACACTCTTCAAGATCTCCCGGTACCTTTGAGTGGAGAGAGGGCGTGCTAGTGCAAGCTATGAGAACAGGCCGGTGGGTTGTTTTTCAAGACGTGGACAAAGGGAGCAATGAAGTACTCGGAACTATCAAGCCTCTTGTTGAGTCTATGGGTATAGGCAAGTGGATCGGTGGGCGAGCGAAGTTGTCGGTCCCTAGTCGAGAGGAGTTGGTGGCTGCGGAGAGCTTTGCTATCTTCGCTACGCGGTCACTACCCATTTCCGATGGCCATCCCCCCACCCCTTCATTCTTCGGAGCGCATAAGTTCCACGAAGTCATCGTCCCTTCCCCTGGTCAAGAGGAGCTTTGCGATATAATTTCCGGCTTATTCCCCAGACTCTCTGGCGCTGCTGCCTGGGGAATCACTACCTTGTGGGGCGCCATCAAGACCGTAGAGTCCACCACTTCTGATCGAAATATAAACTTGCGCGATCTACGAAAGTACTGTTCGCGCTTGGATGCTCTCCTCCCCACTGTGTATCAGCCCAATGGATGTGAATGTTTCACATACTGAAATTGGTCAAGGTGGCAAACTCGTTTCTGTATTTCCGAGTCCAGCACTACGCGAGGAAATGTTCTTGGAGGCCCGAGATGTTTTCTTTGGAGTTGGGTCTCGAACGGCTTCTTCCCGTACATTCAATGTTGCTATTTCCACCGTCATTGCAGAATATCTTGGCCTTGCGCAGGAAAAATGCGATTGGCTCCTTCATCAATATGTCCCTGAGTTTGTCAACGAGCCGGACGCCAACGGTTGTACTACCGCTTTGCGTCTAGGCCGTGTGAAGTTGTCAGCGCGGGTAGACAAGACAACCGTGACTCTCGCGCCTCCCCTGCGCCCGTTTGCAATGCACCGTCCTGCAATAACGCTTATGTCCCGGATTTCCACGTGCGTTTCGAAGGGCGAGCCTGTTCTCCTTACAGGAGAGACAGGCACAGGCAAGACGAGCGTCATCACTCACCTCGCGTCGCTACTCCGAGTTCCACTTGTCTCTTTAAATCTCTCGCAGCAGACAGAGTCATCGGATCTGCTTGGTTCCTTCAAACCAATCGACGCACGCGTTCCCGGTTCTGAGTTGCAGCTGCGATTCCTGGACTTATTTCGAAGTACGTTCAGTCAGAAGAAGAATCAGAAGTTCCAAGAGTCCACATGGAAAGCGGTCAAGGAAGGGAAGTGGAAACGAGCTGCTGGGTTGTGGAGGGAAAGTGTGAGATTAGCGAAGGATAAAATACGAGAGAGGCTAGGCGAGGATGTCAGGTCTGTTCTTAATTCCTTAGGTTGGCCAAGTCTCATCCACAGCAGGGGAGAAAGGTCCGATTCAGAAGCCCCCCGAAAACGCAGGAGGACGGGAGCAGCGCACTTCCAAGAATCAGAAAGGAATTGGACAACTTTTGAGCAAGACGTTCTGCAGTTCGAGACCCAGTACGTCACAAAGAAGGGTAAATTTGCGTTTGGCTTCGTGGAGGGGCCACTTGTGAAAGCACTGAGATCTGGGGACTGGTACGTGGCTCGCCTTTTAGTAGTTACGAGGAGATTGATCTCGCTTAGGATTTTGCTCGACGAAATTAACCTCGCAAGCCCAGAGACACTCGAGTCTGTTTCAACGCTACTTCGCGATCCTGTTTCGTCCATTACGCTGACCGAACAAGGCTTCATGGAACCGGTTCCTCGTCACCCCGACTTCCGGCTCTTCGCTTGCATGAACCCGGCAACTGATGCTGGAAAGAAGGATCTCCCACCCAATATCAGGTCTTATTTCACGGAGATAGATGTTCCACCCCCCGACGCAGATCGCGAAACCCTCTTGGCCATTATAACTCAATACATTGGTCCATCCGCTGTCAGCGACAAAGCGGCGATCATGGATGTGGCGGAATTCTACTCCGCCGTCAAGGCACTGTCCGTAGACAGACGGATAGCCGACGGATCTAACCGTTGTCCCCATTTCAACATGCGTACTTTGACAAGGGCTCTGACTTTCGCTGCCGAAATTGCCAGCGCGTTCAGCCTTCGAAGGGCGTTGTGGGAAGGATGCCTGATGACATTTACCATGGCTCTGGATGCGCCGAGTGCCGAGCTTGTCACCTCCTTGGCTCAAAAACATTTAATGAACGGGGTCCGCAATGTCCGTTTACTGCTCACGAAGGAGCCCGCACCCCCGAAGTCACGCCCTCTAGAGGATTTTGTCAAGTTTGGTCCCTTCTATATCGAAAGGGGCAACTTAGACGAACTCCCAACTGATGATTACATCATCACACCATCCGTTGAGAGAAAACTGATTGACCTTGCACGCATTATCTCTACCAGGATGTTTCCTGTTCTGATCGAGGGACCGACATCCAGCGGGAAGACCAGCACCGTCGAATTCCTAGCAAAGAGGTCAGGTCATCGCTTCGTCCGGATCAATAATCACGAGCACACGGACATCCAGGAATATCTAGGAACTTACGTCTCTGATCCTGCTTCCGGCAAGCTTGTCTTCAAGGATGGGCTACTTGTCCAGGCACTGCGCCAGGGAGATTGGATTGTATTGGACGAGTTAAACCTTGCGCCAACAGATATCCTCGAGGCATTTGAATCGCCTTTTGGACGACAACCGCGAGATCTTCATCCCCGAGACGCAGGAAGTAATCAAACCCCACCCGCATTTCATACTGTTTGCTACTCAGAATCCTCCTGGCCTATACCCGGGCCGCAAAGTCCTGTCACGGGCCTTTCGAAGTCGTTTTTTGGAAGTCCACTTCGAAGATATTCCGCAGGCAGAGCTCGAGACGATCCTATGCCAGCGATTGCCGCATCGCGCCGTCTTATGCTCAACGCATCGTTACCGTTTTCCGCGAATTACAGAAGCTACGACAGTCCAGCCGCGTTTTCGAGAGTAAACAAGGTTTCGCCACTCTCCGTGATCTTTTCCGGTGGGCTGGTAGGGACGCAGTTGGTTACCAGGAGTTGGCAGAAAATGGCTACATGCTCCTTGCCGAGCGCGCGCGCCGAGAAGACGATAAGGCCATTGTCAAGAGCGTTATCGAATCTATCATGAAAGTGCACATCGACGAAACCACACTCTATAGCTTCGATCGTTTCAGAGGCAATGCGACTGGCTTCCTTGGCTTCGATGTTCCTTCGTCGTCCAACATCGTCTGGACCAAGGCCATGCAGAGGCTCATGGTTCTTGTTGGCCGTGCCTTGCTCTTTAAAGAGCCGATCTTGCTTGTTGGTGAAACCGGTTCTGGGAAGACCTCCATATGCCAAGTCTACGCAGACGCAGTCAACAAGCACTTGCTCGCTCTTAACTGCCACCAGAACACCGAAACCGCGGACCTCATTGGCGGTCTCAGGCCTATCCGCAACAAAGCTGCTGCCGAAACCGAGGCATTTAGCGAAGCGTCTTCGCTGCTGCTTCAATGCGGCATATCTGGTGTTCCCAACGATACCGCTTCCCTCCTCGCCGCCGTGAATCACTTAATGATATCTCAACTTGTTAGCCCAAACAAAGCGGAGGATGTGAAACGAAGGCTTCAGCGAATCAATGCTATTTTTGAATGGCACAATGGCCCCCTTGTCGAAGCCATGGAACACGGAGATGTCTTGTTGCTGGACGAAATATCCCTGGCAGATGACTCCGTACTCGAGAGACTGAATAGCGTTCTGGAGCCCGCGCGCATCGTGGTCCTCGCAGAAAAGGGAGGAGACAACGCAGAAGGTTCTCTTCTGCAAGCAGTGCCTGGATTTCGACTTGTTGCAACGATGAATCCTGGAGGGGATTATGGTAAAAAGGAGCTATCGCCGGCATTACGCAACAGGTTCACTGAGATCTGGGTGCCCCCGGTGAACGAAAGAGCGGATATCGCTCAAATCGTTGCTAGCTCGTGGCGACACGAAAGCCTCCAGCCATACACGGACCTCGTCCTCAACTTTATTGAATGGTTGAGTCTCCACGTCCCAGAACCCTCTCTGTTTGGTCTCCGTGATATCCTGGTCAGTCTTCATCTTCACGGGAGGACGTGCCGACTCCCTTTGCTGACATTCCTTGCAAGGCTTGGGTCACGTTCTCTAACTCGATGCTGGACAATACTACGATGAAGGCGATGGCTCTTGACGAGATTTTTGTGAGTCATTCCTCGATATCACAACTTGTTTTAGCATTGATTGTCGAGACTCGCAGCATCACGCTGCTCATATGGCCTGTTTAGACGGCCTAGGTTCCTTGCCTGCACTCTCCGGCTTTTCTTCGGCTGCGCTACGTAAAGTCAGAGACGACGCCCTCACAATGCTGCAAAAAATGGTCCCTATTAGCTCTGATGGCCCTTCCGTTTATAGTCCTACTCACAATGTAGATACATACGCCCAGCTAGGCGTATTTGCTATCCCACGGGGCCCCAAGAAACCAGTTCGTCACGCATATAACATTCAGGCGCCGACCACCCGAGACAACATCATGCGTCTACTTCGTGCCTCCTCAGCTCACGAAACCCATCCTTCTTGAAGGGAGTCCTGGCGTGGGGAAGACCAGTCTTGTTACCACACTCGCCAATATTTGCGGGTATCATTTATACCGCATCAATTTCTCAGATCAGACCGACCTCACGGACCTTTTCGGTGCCGATCTCCCCGTAGACGGCGGTTGTCCGGGTGAGTTTGCGTGGAAGGAGGCTGAGTTTCTCAAGGCTATGCAAGAAGGGCATTGGGTTCTCCTTGATGAAATGAATCTAGCTCCTCAGTCGGTGCTCGAGGGACTGAACGCCGTACTTGATCATCGGGGAACGGTTTATGTTCCTGAACTGGGAAGGTCATTCTCACGTCATCCGTCTTTCCGTATATTTGCCGCTCAGAACCCTATCCAACAAGGCGGAGGCCGTAAAGGACTCCCAAAATCCTACGTCAATCGCTTTACAAAGGTCTACGTTGACCCATTAACGACTACTGACCTTCTACTGATCTCAAAACACGCATTCCCTGATTACCCGGAGGATTGGTTGAAACGCATGATCACATACAACTCGCTATTGGAGACAGAGACCGTTTTGAAGCGCTCATTCGGGAGAGATGGAAGTCCTTGGGAGTTCAACTTGCGAGATATCTTCCGGTGGGGCGCCTTACTGTGTGGGACTGATGCACCTCTTCATCCTGTAGAACATCTTCGCACCGTGTACCTTGCCCGCTTTCGAACTGATTCTGACAGAGAGTCGGCCCGTACGCTATTCGATTCGGCATTCAACCTTTCCAGTGAATTCCTGTCCATCGCACCACATCCATTCATTTCATCATCGAATGTACAAGTTGGGCATTTTGTCGAAGGGAGAAGGCAGTCCTTCAAATCACTCTTGAGACCTGGCGTCGTACTTCAGGCACATCTACCCTGGATTGAAGCGATGGGGCTCGCGCTCCAGAAGGGGTGGCTCGTCATCGTTTCTGGGGCGCCGGATTCTGGAAAGACCTCGCTAGTGCGTGTAGTCGCGGAGCTGACGGGAAATGCGCTACAAGAACTCTCCGTTAATCACGCTACGGACACTTCAGATATCCTAGGAAGCTACGAGCAAGTTAGTGCCAATTTCCGTGCTCTCTCTCTTGTTCGTCGTGTACTCCAACTTGTCGAAACTATCTCGCGTACCTTCGATGGGTGCAGAAGCCACAATCTTTCCAATCTTGGACAATTGAGGACGGCAATTACTACCCCACCCCCGATCGAGGCATTGCCCGACCTTCTGAGAGCCACCTTGAGCTTCTTGGAGAGCTTACTAATACCGGACGGTCTCTGCATCCAGGAAAGGCTTGACCTCCAGAAGGAACTACATGCTGAGCTCACGATGTCGAGAATCGTGGGACAATTTGAATGGATTGACGGACCCCTTGTCAAAGCGCTGAAAGAAGGACATTGGCTCTTGCTCGACAACGCAAATCTTTGTAGCCCATCGGTCCTAGATCGACTCAATTCACTGTGCGAGCCATCTGGTGTTCTCACTCTCAACGAACGAGGTCTTGTGGATGGAGTAACTCCTGTCATCGTCCCTCACCCAAATTTCCGACTAGTGATGTGTGTTGATTTTCGTCTTGGGGAGCTTTCCAGAGCTATGCGAAATCGTGGCACCGAAGTCTCGTTGTCACCCAGGCGAAACCACGAGGACAGGTGTCGGCTTCAAGAGTTCCACTTTTTGCCATCGCCGCGTAGTGCGGATGCCAGCTTTGTGTCCCCCGTAGACTTCGAGGTGATGCGGAGATGCTTACAGAATTTGCCGCCCGCGGGACTATGTGCCTCTTGGCCACCTGCGACGGTCATATCGGGCGATTCATCTACCTCAGCTGTTATTGGCCGTGTCGCCTCGATTTTCTCGCACGATGCCTCAACTCTTGGACCACTACCTCTCGCTGCCCTCAATGTCTTTGTTCGCTCAATAATACCTGCCTACACGAGCCACCTTTCTCGATATATTTCGGGGCTTTATTCGTCCGATCGAAGTGGGGCCTTCCGCAACTTGCACCTGGTTCTTGATTTAGCCAGAGGTGACCCAATTTGGCTCCAGTTCGGGCCCGCCCGGCAACGCATCTGGCCAGCCTCCTCTGTCCTCTGTCCCACTCAGGTTAGTATCTCTTCACCGTGCTTCGGCGAACTCCATAAGTATCGTTGCTGCATGTACTAAATATTTGTCAGCCCATGGATTCTTTCACGAAGATGGCGACTTTCAGGGACCCACTCAAAGAACCTGACTATAATGCGGCCCGAAACGCGATTCTGCGCATGTACGAGCTGTTCGTGAGGACGAAAGTATACGATGGCTTCGGGGAACGGTCATCGCTACACCCCGACGCAGGGGGTGACATTAAAATGGACAGTCCATCTCATCCTGTTCTGGATTGTATGGACAAGTTCGTGAGGAGTGCAAGCGAACACGGCATGAAGTTACTTCGAGGTATCCCAGAAGATTTTAATCAACATTCATCAGTGAGAACAACATTAATGCGAAAACTTGCCGTAATTGATAGCAATTGCAGGCAGAAATTCAATTAATCATCGACCTCCTCAAATGCACTGCCTTCCTACGACCCCACCTTGGTGTTACCATAGATTTTTCCCTCTTGCAGGCAGTGGTTTCGTGGATACAAGAGGCCCTTCGATCAGCACCGTTTCATATCCCCAGCATCACACGATCAGCGGCGCTGCTTTCCAATTCAGTCGCACCGACTTCAGGGTTCGGTCTAACTGATATATGGTCATCCTGGAGAGGCTCGGCCAATTTAAATTCTTCTCCGCCTAAGCTGGTACAAATGATCCCGGGTGTAGATGACGATGAAGATGAGCACAGTGGGTCTCGCATCTACTGGGGTTCAGAGAGACACGTGCCTAATCTATCGGAGCCTTTAGTGACGGGACGTCTCCCGAGAGTGACCACCGGCCCGAGCTCTAAAGACGTCTTGATTCCAACAGGACAGGTTGGTCTATTGCGTTTGTTACCCTCTTGGCGAAGATAATCACCCCTTCATCAGCACTTCTGTCAACCTTCGGCACCAAAAAATGAGGCGCTTAGGATCAACAGGACCTCTGTCATAAAGGAACTTGCTATTCTAATGCATATGCATGACGCAAACTCCTTAACGGTAGGCAACTGGATGCATCCGGTCCGCCCAACTTCCTACTTAACGAAATGCAGGTTCTCGGCCAGCTCATCGATCTGGGGCGTTCTGACTGTCCCATGTCGCTACGGCGGTTCATTCAGTACCAACATGCTACACGGGCAGCGGAAACCGGAAACCGTTCGTTCTCCTCTGACCGTTTCTGCTTCTATCTTTGACCGAACATAAAGTAGTTGGCGAGGCTGGGATAATGCTGTCAGCCTTCGGATCGTGGATGCAAGGTTTATGGGATCATGGTGGACCTGATGGACCTTCTATCCTCTTCCGACCAACGGAACTTCTGGCAACAGTTGATGCGTGGTGAGATTGGGTGGCGTTGGACCTGAGTCGTTCTGATATACTCTTAGTGATTGGCGTGATGTCACTTTACAGACGGCGAGTGTTTATCAAATCGCTCTTGAACACCACGCACGTCTCTTCGCACTTGCCGGAGGGTGGAGCTCGACCCGGATTGAGGACCTGACGACGTTACTTCGTAAGACGTTGGTGCTTGTAAGTGTTTCCATCTGCAGACCACGGTATATTACTCATGACATGGTTCAGCTCGCTTTTTGCTTCCATCATTCTTTCGATGAATCCACACTCAGGGGGCTGCAAGGTGCTCGTGATGGTTTCCAGCCCTTCTCCCAAATCGTATCATTGTTGATGCGCTCGTCGCATGAATGGCTTACGTCTTCCGTTGATCGTCTCCTTAGCGGAGGAACAGACCAATCGTGCCCAGGTGACGGATCTCGTACAACAGAGATCAGAGCTCTAGGTCACAGCTGGATCGCACTTTCCCGCCTCTTCACAGATCTATACATCCCGGATGCCCCATTAGATCCAGCGGCTATGCAAAGCGCTAGATCGGACTTTTGGAACACAGAACTCGTGTCCTTGTCGCATGAAGTGGGACTTGAGTCCACCCAGGAGCGCCGTATCACCGGAAATATCAGCAATGGAACCATTGACTTCCTCAATGAGCAGATAAAGCACCTTCGGGAACAACTGAACAACCTGCATCAGGTACCATCGAAAGCTGGTCGCAGTATCCTTCGGCTACGGGAATTTTGGTCAGAAGTTTCACAATTCATGTCCAACATTGTACCCGAATCCCGCCTAAATCACCTCCTCGGCGCAATTAACGCGAAGAGTTCGGGAGCCCTAGAAAGCGAGCACGTGATTCAAGAGGCAATTTCCGGATTCACTCGGCGCTTGGAACGTGTGTATCCTGAATACCGCGACATTGGCGAGCCATTGCAGTCAGCCTTACTCTATCTGCGACTCGGTCTCCGCCTTGTGGCCCATGCTTCTGTATGCGAGGAAGGAGCGGCCATCAGAAACTTGACCCACGCTCTCACCGCCTTTCCGTCCGTGGCTGGAGCACCCTCGTTGATTACTGCCAACATCAAGGGAGATATTCATGCCGCCGAGTGGAGTCCCTTTGAATCCATATTACTCGTGCTTGCAGCAATCGCTTTCGAGGCCGAACTAGGCATTTCCGTGCAATCTTATATCGTTGCCATGGAAAATGTATACGAGAAGGCAGTGAGGCTTTGGCTCATCGAACAGAAGAAGCGGGAAGAGGCAGATGCCGCGTCACAGTCGCTGTATCGTGAGAGCCGAACCAATCACGTTTCTATTCACGAATCAGAATTGGAGGAAGA
Source organism: Lactarius hatsudake (assembly GCA_024734325.1). Taxonomy (NCBI): domain Eukaryota; kingdom Fungi; phylum Basidiomycota; class Agaricomycetes; order Russulales; family Russulaceae; genus Lactarius; species Lactarius hatsudake. The sequence goes on along the minus strand of JANSJP010000005.1, from coordinate 757,981 downwards.
AGAATTCTTGACCTTGTTTCCTGACTATGAAGCTCTCCTTGACTCAGGTCAATACCATGAGAGTCCCGCAGGGGGTAGGACTCGTCACTCCTTACCACAAGATCAATCGCGCAGGAATACCTTCGTGCTCCTACACCTGGGAATTTTGATTCCTGAAAGTTATCCATCAAGCGCTCTGACTCATCTGTCTGACCTCCGTACAGTGTTTCTAACCACAATCCTAGACAAACACCAATACCTCCTTCCAGAAACTCTGGACAGGCGCACCATTCCTTACCAACTCTCGCTTCTCGCTTCTCGCCATCGTGACCTTCACCATCTTAACGATGTCATTCGTCCCTATAACTTCTACGTCGACTCGCACGTACCCGAAATACGAAGGGCTACTGCCGCTGTCGAATCGCTGAGGCAGAGGCTCGAGGTACTTATACAGGAGTGGCCAGACCAAATGGTTTTGCATCACCTGAATGACCGTTGTACACAAATTCTCAACCTCGGCGTTCAGAGTCCGCTAGCGAAAGTGCTTGTTATCCTAGAAACATTGCTACTTCAGACTGACGACTGGGAAATGTACGCAAACCGACAAAACACCCTCCAGAGTCATCGACAGTCGTTAACGGAACTGATAATTTCGTGGCGCCGACTAGAGCTATCATCTTGGCGCGGCCTCCTTCGGACGGAAGCCATCGCTTTCGAAGAAGGTGTTTCCGATTGGTGGTTCCGCCTGTACGATGCGACTGTACGAGGCGTTCTGGAGATCGTGGAGCTTAACCATTCGGATGGCTTGGATGACTACTTAGACCATCTCGTTCCACTCCTAGACAACTATCTAAAGTCAAGCCCTCTAGGGCAATTTTCCCGGCGTTTGGGCCTTCTTCGGAGCTTCGGGCTATTCCTTCGACACCTCTCACACACCAAATCTGAACAGGCAAGGGAGCCTTTACGTCGCGTCCAGCGTATCGTACATTCCACCCAGGCTTATTATTCGCAGTTCCTTTCTCCCATAACTTCCTCACTCACTTCTCAAGAGAGAGGGGTTGAGGCGGAGATCCAAGGATTTATCAAGATAGCCAGCTGGAAAGATGTCAACGTCCAAGCCCTCAGAGCTAGTGCAAAAAAGACGCACCACCAACTTTACAAGGCTATCCGTAAATACCGAGATATTATGCGCCAACCCGTCAACGATCTGCTCCGTCCCGAGCCTGCGTCGCACACTGAAACGTTACTAGAAATAAACATCATCTCATCGCCCCCACCACCTGGCCCGGTTGACAGCAGTCTCCACGGTCACGCGACTCCCGGTGATGGTCCGGCTCATTTGCGAGACCTACGCAGGACTTACGCGAAATTTGACTCATTGATCGCTGAGCGTATTGACCCATTCTTCAAGTCTCGACCGTCTCGCGATCTAGACGATTTAACGGAGCAGATCATGTCTACTGCAAAAGAGCTATCTTCCGTTTCTATCCCCGCTGGAAGCACTGCCGAGCGCAGATCGAAGTTATGGAAAGCTCTTATGTTACGCAAGCGGAAGGCTTGGAGCGACTTCGCGAAGGAACTTAAGAGGGCCGGTCTCTCTACCAGCGTTCGGTCGACGGTGCTGTTTCAACAGAAAAACGATCGCTGGCTCAGGGAACAGCCATTCCCGGTCACTGCGGATTGCCATCATGCAAGCGTACGAAGCTCAGAGAGGTATTTCGTTCGACTCCAGGGCTTGCTTCCCAAGCTAAGGGCCTCCCTCGCCGACCATCACGAGGATGTTTCAACACAAGAGCTCCAACGTTCCATCATGCTGCTGGAATCGGCATTATCTCTGTCACTGAGCTGCAGATCCGAGTTAGTCCTACCTCGAACTCCTTTAACGAACTGCTCACTGATATGTGCTCGTCACCAAAGCTTAGCAACTAATCTCGACGAGTACGCAAGGTTGAAGTGCGTGTCACGACGACTCAATTCGCTCTACCAATGTTCGGCTATATCTATCTCGGGGTTCTCCATCTCGCACACAGTCTCAGGGACAGAAGATACGTTAAGCAGAATGTGCAGCGCCATTTCTGAGACCATAGACAAGGTGAAGGACTTCGGAGATCTGCCTGGAGTATCGCCCGTGCCTATGGCCATACTAGAGAATGCTCAAGCGTTACTTTTGTCCACCAAAGACCGCCGGGACGCCTTACAGTCGATAGGGAAGAAATTGAATGAGACGACACCCCCCATCCTCCTGCGAGGTACGCTGCAGTTACTCAGAGTCAACCTTGCTGTGCTGAATCTTTCCTTGTAGACGAGTACGATGTGGTGATTTCCGCCCAGGGCCATATTACTAACACCCAGGATGTCCTTCTTGGATGGGAAATGGACCACCCACAGCTGAAACACGTCATTTTACCTCTCAGGGACTGGTTAGTTTCGCAGAAACTGGGCAAATTCCCCGGAAATCAGGTGCCAAACGCAATGGATCTTAATACAGACCAAGTGATCGAAGAGCTGCTGAAGTCCATACAATCCATCTTGTCTGTCATCCCAACGAACCCCTTTCCGGTTCCAAACCAAGATAATTATATCAAGGATGCCTCATGGCTTCATTCCAGGATCGGCAGCATTCTTCGTGTTGACTCCAAAGTTGCACTCTTAAACTCCTTGGTTGAACAACTTGCTGGACATCCGCCCGAGTACGTCAAGACGAGCGTCTCGCGACTGCTTCCCTTCGTCCAGCGATATGCTCTTCTTGTCGGGGAACACGTTTCTGGAACAGCCAAATGGTTGCATGGTCTATTTAAGCTCGAACTCACAGCTTGTTCGGTGATGCTTAACATAGCAATCAATGGTTTCTGCAAGCCAGCCGACGATGACGATTCCGGAGTGGTCGGGGAAGACGAAGGTGCTGACGGCGTTGGGTTTGGTGAAGGTACTGGGAACGAGAACGTGAGCAAGGATGTTGAGGACGAGAGCCAGGTGGAAGGCTTGCAGAATGAGAGTGGGGAGGCGAATAGGAAAGCGGATTACGACAAGGAAGATGACGCCATCGAAATCGACGACGACTTTCAAGGCGAGCTTGAAAACTTACCTGACACCGGACCCGAAGACGAAGAGAATGATGCTGACGAAGACGAAGGACGATATCGAGGAGAGGCTAGGAGACCTAGACGTAGGGGATCCCGACACTATCGACGAGAAGCTTTGGGGCGATGAGACAGGGCCCCAAGATGATAGTCGACAGGGCAAGGCTGACGACCAGCACACCACCGAGTCTTCCACTAACTCCGAAGTTGCCGCCAAAGAGAACGAGACTGCCCTGGGTGACAACCACCCTCAGCACAACGAAGAGAGTAATGAGGTTGAATCCAAGGGAGAAGCCGCACCTGAGGATCAAGCTGATGAAGACAACGGTGAACCCTCACCCGTCAAGGACGGCGCACCTCTCGACGACTTTGTCCAGAACGCGGATCCCCTTGACCTCCCCGAAGACCTGAACTTGGAGGACGATTCCAGGCAGTCTGTCGGTGAGGATGTGGACGACGACGGGCTCGGGGACAGCCTAGATCCGACGAGTACCTCATCAAAAGATGGCGACGAGGCGCAGCCAGACATTACTCCTGAGACCACGTCTCATCCCGTAGACGAGACTACTGACGTTGAGAGTCTGGATGGACAGCGTATGGAAGGAAGTGAAGGAGAGGCTGAACCATCTTACCTCGACGAGGATGTCAGTATGCAACCCGACGTGCAAGCAGGTGATGGAGCCAGCGTCGAGGCGGTCCCTGTCGGTGTTCCGAACTCCAACACCCGCGAAGACAACTTCGAGAGCCAGTCCGGGGCTGCTCAAGGAGCAAAGGCGTCCAGCAAAAACGACGAGGCTAGATATGACCATGCGTCAGTTTATCGTCCTTTAACTCTCCTAGTCCATTTTCTGACTGAGATGATTAGCAACGCCGATGACGAGCGACTTGAAACCACGGCTACGGAAAATATTGGTGGCGGTAGTGCCAGTGCTGGTACAGAGGCCGGCACGGCGCCTTCTCGTGAACCTATCCCACAAACCTTGCCTCCTGACCCCTCACGCACCCGTGGAGATGCCTTCGAGGATATTATGCGACACTCCGACAATATCTTAGAGAGCAACTCCGTTCCCGCGTTTCAGGAGACAGACATCGAGGCGTCACAGCTCCAGTACGTGCACGAGGACAACACCGACCATGACATGCAAGCTCTCGGCCCTTCGGTTATCGAGGAAGCAGCCAAGCTTCGCGAACTCTGCTTCGCAGATGACGTTGATGGCCCCGTCAGCGCCGACCAGATGCAAGTAGATGAACAGGAACACGCACCCCCGATTGAATCTACCCCGTCATTTTCTTTCCCCTCTGAGTCTCCTGAGCATGCACTTCAAGAGGACGTCCACAGGGCATTATCGCGACCCGACTTAGAGTCTCACAAATCGACGCGAGATGTTGATAAGTCTACGGAGCGCGATGCACAGAACATAGGAGCAGATATCGAATTTCCAGATGCCGAGCACGTCGAAATTGCTCTTCGTCAATGGCTAGCTGAGGGCCAACCCTCCGAGAATTCTCACAAACTCTGGAGGATGTACGAGTCCTTGACTGAGGACCTCTCGTACGTCCTCTGCGAGCAGTTACGCCTCATCCTCGAACCGACCTTGGCCACGCGGCTGAGGGGAGACTACCGTACAGGAAAGCGGCTGAACATGAAGAAGATTATCCCCTATATCGCTAGCGAGTATACGAAGGACAAGATTTGGCTTCGCCGGACGCGCCCGAGCCAGAGAGAATATCAAGTTTTTGTTGTCCTGGATGACTCCCGCTCCATGGCGGAATCCCATTCTATTCATCTCGCATACGAGACGCTGGCACTTGTCTCTAAAGCTCTCAGTAGGCTGGAAGTGGGAGATATCGGCATCGCAAAATTTGGGGAGACCGTAGACGTCCTGCATGGGTTCAATGATGGGCCGTTTACGGACCAAGCTGGGGTACAAGTTATGAGTGCCTTCACCTTCACTCAGAATGCGACGAACGTGTCGGCCATGATAGAAGCGAGCCTTGGAATACTCAAGGCGGCCAGGGAAAGCCGCTCTACGGGATTCTCGTCTGCCTCAGATCTATGGCAACTTCAAATCATCATTTCGGATGGACTGTGCCAAGACCACGAGAAGCTTCGTGCTATGCTCCGTCGTGCCGAAGAACAATGTGTCGTGATGGTCTTCATTATTATCGACTCACTACACTCGAAAGTGACTCCACCGGGCATCAAGTCAAAGAACGAACCAGCAGGCCCGTCGCAAAATTCGATCCTCTCAATGAACCAGGTTGCGTACAAGAGTGTGGACGGACGTATGGAGTTGCAAATGCAACGATATATGGACACCTTTCCATTCGATTACTACGTAATTTTACGAGACGTGGAAGCTCTTCCGGAGGTGCTTTCTGGGACTCTCAAGCAGTTTTTCGAGAGTATATCAGATGTATAGCGGTAGCGGTAGAATTAGAATTGTCTTTGTGTCGAAGTGGGTTAGGGTTAGTTCAAAAGGCTTCAACAGGGCACTTTCCGAGACTTGTCCGAGTCTACAGCAATGGCGGGTCTCATGAAGAGTCCATCCTCTCCTCGAGCCAATACCTTTTCTAGTCCGTCAGAAGAGCGTGAAGGTCTTCTTTCTGGCGTCGGTACCCCGTCTATTTCGGAAGCCGACACGTCTAAGGCATCGCCATTCCGTCAACACAGTACCCGTTTGTCACTTGCAGGAATAGGTGTCCTTCTCGGGCTGATTTTGAGCGTGTTCTACTGGCTGCGTGTCCCTCCATGTTCGGTCAACAACCTCCACTTTGGTGGCCAAACCCTCCGTTCCAACGGAACACAGAAGTTCAAACGCACCGTTCTACTTGTGTCAATTGATGGTCTAAGGCATACTCTCCAAAGCAAGCGCTTCATACCGACACTGCTAACGCTGCATATAGGGCAGACTATTTGGACAGAGGTTTAACACCCCATTTGCTCGACGTCAGCAAGAAAGGTTTACGAGCAAAATTCATGAAGCCAGTATTTCCAGTGAGCTCCACGCCCACTCTAGGCCTAGTACATGACTAATTCGTATTTAATAGACATTGACTTTCCCGTGAGCGGCGTTGTTCCCTTCGTTCCCATACATTAACGCTGAAATGGTGCCACTTAGCAATCATTGGACCCTCATGTATGCGTGGCTTTGATATTTCGAGCAATTATTCACGTATCTAACAGGACTGGTCTCTATGCCGAGTCTCACGGAATTGTGGCGAATGTAAGTCACAGGCTAGATGTCTTGGAAGTTCCATTTGTCACCTTTCTCCAGAATTTCTGGGATGCAGAAACAGATTCGGAATTTCACTATAACAATATCTCGTCCTGTTGGGAACCCCACTGGTGGCTTGGAGAACCGGTGCGGAATTCTCGTGCCCAATGTTGTTCCACACTTGGCTAATACCTGGCAGATGTGGGAAACTGCTAAGAAAGCGGGACTCATTACTGCCAATCTGATGTGGTGCGTCTTTCGCCTATCTTCCTTTCTGTGACTATAAGACAGGTATATCAGGCCTGGTCCCGCCGAAACTCTGTCCGGGGCCTCGCCTACTTATTTCGTGCCTTGGGCAGTGCGTAGCTGAAATCTCAACTTCTGAGCGCTTCTCATGGAATTCATGCAGAACAAAGTTTCTCTGGATACCAAACTTGCTCAAATATTGGATTGGATCGACCTCCCGCTCAGTGAACGGCCTCAGCTTATCCTTAGTCAGTCCCTAAGACCACTCGCTAATACCCGTCTAATTATCCATCAGCCTACGAGCCCTCCTTGGATCAAGCAGGGCACGCGAAAGGTCCTTATTCTCGGGAAGTAAACGTAATTGACGTTGTTGTGCATCTTTACCCCGCGGTTGATATATTTGTTTAACAGGAAACCTTAAGATATGTTGACGGTTTCGTGAGAGACTTGCACGATTCCCTTGTAGTTCGCAATCTGACTGAGATTGTCGACGTTATTTTTGTGAGCGACCACGGTATGACGGATACCAGTCATCCAGAACTCGTGTATATCGACGATCTTCTCGGTGAAAACGGATGGAAGGCAGTCAAGCACGAAGATGGTACGGTGCTCTTCCTATCTCTTTTATATAAGACTTTGAGCAAGATTGTAGGTTGGCCTTCCATGGGCCTTCACTTCGATCCTTCGGCGAATGCTTCACATTACCTCGATGTATTACTCACAGCAGCCGAGGGCAACAGCGAGAAATTCGACGTATATACCCCTCAGACAATGCCCGAGAGGTATCACTTTGCGCACAGCTCCCGTATCGCCCCCGTCTACGTCGTTCCGAAAACGGGGTACGTGTTGACTACTCGGGCAGAGGGAGACGTCGGTCTATCGAAAGGAGTAAGCGAAAATTTTCCCTATCGAAGGCGCCTACATTGCATCGCGTATTAATTATTTGTGTTTTCGCAGAATCACGGCTACGATAATAATGACCCTACAATGAACGCCGTATTCGTTGCTCATGGCCCCTTCTCTTCCACAGCGAAAATCGCTCACGACAAGCAGAGTTCCTCATACCGCTTACGTGGCCTCTCTAACCCCAACAAGGGCTGGCACTCGACTTCGGATGACACCTACGTGATGGATGGGTTCCAGAACGTCGAAATCTACAATCTCGTCATGAAGTTGTTGGGTATACCTCAGGCCGAGGCAGCGCAGACAAACGGAACAACTGGGTTCTGGGACACATTCTTTTAACTTTGCGTCGTCCTCAACTATCTTTAGATTATTCGCATGGAAATTATTCTCGTACATGGTATTATTTATGAGCTGTCTCGCACATGAACGCATTCGTGGTCGGTCTCACTCAGAGGCAAAATACCTGAATATACCACTTTTGGCTTCTCGAAGGAAAGTAATAGTAACGGCATCACAGTAATATGGATCATTAAACTATTGTTTATGACGCCGTGATGACAAAAGCTTGCATACTACATCGCCGATATGTTATGTGCCATCGGCATCAGACTTAGCGTACATCACTGAAAACCGCAGTAAAAGAAATCAACAATAGTGAAGGGGTCAGTACAACGTGCTTTAAGCTGCTCGGTGTCTAATTTGGCCCGGCATCGAAGACGGTCTGACTACCGGGATGAACCTGGTGGTGCTCGCCCGTTGCGGTTGGTATGTATGACTCGTCCGGTAGTCCAGACTCATCAAGACCTTCTGCGGCTTCAATGATCTCATATAGTCTCGATGCGACCTCTGGCGGTGGGACGCGTCCACCAAGAATGTCGCGGGCCGGGATAGCCGAGCCGTAAAAATCCTTATTTGCATCCTTCCTCTCTATCAGGACCGTACCCTCAAGCGACAAGCCAGCAAACAATCCTGCAGGGAAAAGATAAAGGGACGATGGAAATAACGCGTTATGCAGGTCGTACCTTTGGACTTGGAATACGAAAACATCGGGGCAGGATGCGCGAGACTCGCTTGGACGCTCCCACCTGTACCAATGGGACCGGCAGCAGCACTGATGTTGCCACCGATAGTGACATTCCCTCCAAGAGAGAAAGCGCGAACAGCGTCCTCACTGTTGAGGACAATGACGAAATCTGTAATATCTGCGCCAATTTGGAGGCCCCAGCCAATACCGCCGGTGGCGATACAAGAGGGTGCGGACCATGACCCGTCCGGTAAGCGTGCGATGACAACACCAGAGCCTGCCTTTCCGGAGAAGACAAAGCCAGCTTTGAGGACCTGGAAGATGGCTAGGCCTGTATTGGGAAATAGTCAGTCGGTTCAGAAATAAGAACGATACGGAATTGAGTACCTACCTCGTGCACGCTGCAGAACGGCCTTGGGTATTGAGTTGAGAGCAGACTCAGGGTTGTCCGGATCAGCTTTTCCAAGTAATTGAGGATAAATATCCGGTATTTAGGTAGATACACAGACCAAGGAATGTTGCAAGGATCTTTGCGCCCTTCTCTGCCTCCCCTGGCAAACTGAAGCCTTGTGCGAATGACTGTGATGACGATTGAACACGACTCGAGCCTTCCTTTACAAAGGCCGAGGCCTGAATCCCAGCTTTGACTGCGCCTTTCCTGAATTTATCGAGTAAGGACATGGACAGAGCAGAGGCAGAGGATTATGTCATCAACCTCTTTCGGATTTCAGATGAACATCGGAGTTGATTTGTCCCTTATCACGTGGCTATCATATCCGTCCACGTGAATCACCGTAACCCTTATCAGACATAAAATTACTCAGTTGTCACAACAAGTGTGACATGACAAGATTGCTTGCACGGGGGACAACGGCCCGGGGCAAATTGGACCCTACGTCTTTTCTTCACCAAGTCAAAGATTTTATGTTCTATTATGGAAACCAATTCCGGCCCAGTGAACCCTTCCCATCTGTCCCATCTGTTGCTTGCGAGGCCGCTTGATGCGACGTAAAAATTTCAAACTGGCCAACTCTTCATCGATTCAAGAGGTGACCGACTTTTTGCCCCAACGGAGCTCCCAGAAGGAAGACCAGGGGAGACGAAGAGAAGATCAGAAGAATGAAATGTGTGACCCGCGGGGCGGGTCATTTCTGAATCACGAGTCCTTCTCGCCTGAGGTCGGTGGTGCACGGCCTCTTTGATGGACTGAGAGACACCTTCCAAGCGACCTAAAACAGTACCCCACCTTCACTCTCGACTTACAGTTACTGTATGACGCTCATGTCGGCTCATGACGTAAGATGAACCTGCTTACGTATTACTATCCTCGGCGCCATGCTCGATTGCGGAACGACTCGGAACGTGCCCGTGACATCCATCCACCCAGATGACCTTGTAGATAGATGACTATCCGATCTCAGAACCCAGGCCGCTGATGGTGCTGTATTCTCGATTTCTGTCGAACACCGCTCGCTGTCGCTGTCTGTCATCGACATGAACGCTATACGCATGTGACCATCATGACACCATCTTGCTGGCAATTTCATCTGTAAAACTGCAGTGTCTCGTAAATGGTCATGGCCATTTAGACCACTCTAAACGCTTCCAAAATAACTTACCTCATTTTTACCGATGCCGTAGGTCACCTTCCATGATTACTGACACTACACGCTCAGGAGACCCCAGCAGATGGAAAGATACTCTACAAATTGTGTTTTGGAATCGGCAAACATGTTTGCGCCCACCATCTTACCCCTGCAGGTCCCGAACGAATGGGGCGACGGCGTAAGGCTTGGCTGGTGCAGATTCCTGGTGCCCAACTGTATGTGGCGCTGATGGCCCGGCAGATAGCTGGGACCGGAAAGGGTGCCAAGCCGACTTGAGGCAATTATTGCGTTACAAATCGCAGTTCGGGCGTTCGAGTGCCATTACTGCGCGTCCATTCGAATAACTCTACTCGTGCGCGTTCATCAAGGTACTCCAGCCGGCCATCGGACGCCGAGATTGGAGTTAAAGCGACCTATTTTTACTTCCTACGGGGTATAAAGCTTCTCAATTTTGCGGGTCTCAGACTACAGTTCCCTACATCTTCATCGAACAGCATGTCTCACTTCGTCATCTCTGGCGCAACTGGTGGCACCACACAGGGTGCTGCCGCTCCTAATCGTCTCGAGATAAACGACTTTGTCAAGACGACAGAACCGTTCTCTCTTTACATCCAAGCTCTCAGTAGGTTATGTTTCGTGCTTCACACGTCACCAGAAAAGGTTCACCTGTTATAAAACAGATGTCATGTTCAAAACCCCACAGAGTAATTCAACCTCCCACTTTTCTATTGGGGGTATCCACGGCCTTCCATTTGTTCAGTGGGAGGGGTCTGGTGGCGCCCACCCCGTACAAGGGTCTCAGTGGAGTGGATACTGCACTCACGGCTCCGTACTCTTCCCAACTTGGCACAGGCCCTATGTGGCTCTTTATGAGGTTAGTTCACTATTTCATGCATTGCGTACTACGTGACAATATCGATCAAATTATCTAGCAAGTGATGCAGCAGCACGCTCTCGAGATTGCAAACACGTACAAGGTCAATAAGGATCGCTGGGTTACCGCAGCTCAGAACCTGCGAGCGCCATACTGGGACTGGGCGACTAACAGCGTCCCTCCTGACGAAGTTATCTCCAAGACGACGGTCAACATCGTGACACCCGATGGCCGAACGACCTCCGTGGCGAACCCACTCCTCAAGTACACCTTCAACCCTATTGACGCGTCCTTCCCTGCCCCATACAAGAATTGGAGAACGACGATCAGGAACCCCACCTCTAGCGGCCCTAACGCGACCACCAACATTCAAGGCCTCAAAGAGTAAGGTGTCCTTTTTTTTCAGTTTATCTTATACTCATTCGTGATTTACTTCCAAGTGACCTGTCATCTATACAAGATGACATCACTTCAAGTACCTACAACCTTTTAACACGTGTTCATACCTGGCCTGGGTTCAGCAACCACACGGCTGGCGATGGTGGCAGTGCTAGTAACTCTTTGGAGGCGATCCATGACGAGATTCATGGCTACATCGGCGGTCAGATGGGTGACCCTGCTGTTGCCGGTAAGTTCTGCGTGGTCACCAGTGATGCGAGTCTTTCTGACCTAGTTTGCCTTCAGGATTCGACCCTATTTTCTTCCTGCACCACGCAAATGTCGATCGTCTACTCTCTCTTTGGTCGGCTGTTAACTCCGGAGTGTGGGTCACACGTGGTCCTGCCGAAGGCGGAACCTTTACCATCTCCGGAAATGCAGCCATTGACAATAACACCAGTACGTCATGTTACCTTCGACCCGGGCTGTCTTCTGAGGTTTCTATTACACTCTAGACCTTACTCCTTTCTGGGACTCGCAGACGGGGTACTGGGTTTCATCGGAAACCACGACGACTGAGAGGCTTCATTACTCGTACCCGGAATTCAACAATCTTCCAAGCGACCCCGCGGCGAGGACGGCGGCGATAGCTAATATCATCAACCAGATGTATGGCGGGTCTGCTTTCTCGACCCTGAGTACCACCGGACCTGCCGTAAGCTTCCTTGCCCAGCCGCCTGCTGCCAGCGGAGCCCCTGCGGCACCAGCACCTGCCCCGGCCCCTGCGGCTAGTACGCCTACTGTATCTGCCCCCGCACCGGCCGCCGCGGGAACCGTTCATCCATTTGCCAGCCGAGGAGGCGCCCCGCATACAGCCGCCAAGGCAGAGCACGGACAAGTGGCTCAACAGGTTCTGCATGATTGGACGGCCCGCATTCACTTCAAGAAGTATGAGCTCGGCCAAAGCTTCGCGGTGCTACTCTTCCTCGGTGAAGTCCCGGCAGATGCTTCGCAGTGGCGCACCAGTCCCTCGTTCGTCGGTTCCCACGTCGCGTTCGTGAACAGCGCGGCAGACCAGTGCGCAAACTGCCGCGAACAGGCGGAAGTTGTAGCCGAGGGTTTCGTACACCTCAACACAGCCATCGCGAAGCTGTCCGGTCTTTCGTCATTCGATCCCACCGTCGTCAGTCCTTATCTCCAAAGCAATCTCCACTGGCGCGTCCAGACGGTGCGCTCGTTTTTTGTCCATTCATTTTTATTATTGTTAAAAAAACTCATTGCACCTCTGCCTTAAATAGATTGATACTAGGACCGCCGTTGAGTTGGATAGACTCCCATCGTTGGAGGTCACCGTGGCTGCGGTCCAGTTGACCCAAGAACCGGGCGCTATCTTCCCGATTGCTGGAGATCCGCACTATCACCACCATATCACGCACGGTCGTCAGGGAGGTGCTCGCCATGCCCAGGCCTGAAAAACGGCGTAGTCGAGAAGAAAAACCGTTCCGCATTCTTGAAAGTTGGTGTATTGTGAGGAGTTTGAGAAGTTCTTACCGTCTTGTCCTATGTGAACCCGCTCTGTATTCCTGAGGTCTTTGTAAAGAAAGCAGACCCGAATTGATATTTGTTACGTGTCACTCTTTTGCTCTGAGCCAAAACGTGGACGCTGAAGTACCTCAATGAGGTGTCACGGTATTTGTTTGAGCGTGCCTGTACCTGCAACCCTTGACGTTTGGGAAATTATATAATCAGACAAATCCCGATTCCAAAGTCTGATCAGACGATTTCAGGGGGCCAGTATCCTCGCACAGTCACGCAGTACTCTCGTCCCTTTCGTGCTGTTCTTTCAAAGGCGCGGACGAGAATGCCGTACAGCGACAGGGTGGCCGCGCATCCGTCCTTGCGTATTGCCGTTGTTCAGTTTGCACCCAAGGTCTGCCCGGCGCCACGGAAGTACTAAACAGCTGATCTCACTTAGATTGTGGAAAGATAGGCCAAATTCAGCAGAACCTCGAAAAAGCGAGAGGGTATTGCGAAAGGTGTGTACGGTCATCCCGTCTGTTCGCCAATAGTTGACTATCCCCAGCTTGGCCCCCGGCTCCGTCGACCTACTGTGTCTTCCAGAGATGATATTCACGGGTAAACGAGGGGACTCTCCGATCGCTCAGATGCGTAGAATTTTTTGACAATAAATACCAGGCTATGCGTTCGAAAATGCCTCCGCGATACTTCCGTTCCTCGAAGACCCACAGTCGGGCGTCACGTCAGAATTCTGCGCGTCCATCGCGCAAAGATTGCGATGCCACGTCGTCGCTGGCTACCCCGAGCGTCTGGGGCCCCACGAGGTGACGAAGCGCACAAACGAAGACGGTGGCGAGGTCGTGGACGTCGTCGGCGCGAATAGTGCTGTCGTTTACGGGCCAGATGGCGCGCGCGTCGGACATTATCGCAAATCTCACCTCTTTTATATGGACAAGACGTGGGCGAAGCCAGGTCAGTTCGACGACACCATCCACTCTGTTTCTCATCATTCTGACGCCAGATCAGGTACCGGCTTCGCCACCTTTCACCTCCCCCCGCCACTGAACACCGTCACTCTCGCCATATGCATGGATCTCAATCCTAGATCGCCGTGGACTACTGACGGAGGACCATACGAGCTTGCTGACCATTGTCTTAAGACGGGGAGCAACCTACTCGTATTGCTGAACGCTTGGCTTGATTCCGAGGAGGAAGAAGATAGAGACGAGGATCTCTCGACGATGAACTATTGGGCTACCCTATTGAGGCCATTGTGGTATCGGAAAGGCGATGAGCCCAACGATGAGGGAACCGAACTCAAGAAAGCACCGGAGGACGTCGAAACGGTGGTGGTAGTTTGTAATCGCACTGGGATAGAAAACGGTAAGCAACCTGAAGTTGTTAAGAACGCACGAAGCATCTTAGCTGCCTGCCATAGGGGCAAAGTTTGCAGGAAGCTCATCGCTGTTCCGTCTCCGTCAGAGCGCGGAGAAACCATGGTTGCTAGAGAACATGAGTCGGCGTCAGGAAGGTGTATGTGTTTGGAGGACTTGAAGATTATCACGCTGCACCACTGTTTTGCATATACGGGATTACGGGAGGAAAACATTGCGAATGCGCGCATTGTATTGTACAAAAAGAAAAAAGAACACTACACACTACTCTTTTTTCTTTTCTTTTCCTTTTTTTTAAAAAAAAAAACCACTACACTTTACTCCTACAATGAACCTGACGTGGAGCATTGACAGGTTGATACAGATCAGTGGCGTTTGTTCCAAACATAACAGGGTCAAAAAACTTTTGTCAACGTTCCTGAGAGCCCAGCCATAGTCCACAACGATCGGGGGACCATCACTTGTTCCGTCCTTCGAATAACATCACAATAAAGAGCACACCGTCACGGCTTCATCGCCACGAATCGTTGAGAGTGAAACCCCCAGTTGCCGGGGTATTGAACGAATTATTCGGGTCCGACTCCCACGTTACCTGACCGTTGAACTTTCGGATATATTTGTACTGGATATTTGTGTTCGCGGGTAGGTTCACGGTGACTAGCGTCCGCCTTAGTAGGTAAACGGAGGTGCATGTGATAGTCAAATATGTGACGTACGGCTCCAGGTCGGGTAGTTTGTAGCAGACAGGGGCAGAGCGTTGTCCGGTGACCAATTTTGTAGCGCGTCAACGGAACCAGCGAGGAATATGTTCTCTGGGTTCCACCACATGTCAATACTACAACAATAGAAGACCCGTTAGGCGCGTGCACACGTACCTCCGAATTGTGTGGTCGCCTGCACGTTGAAAGTGACAGAGACCTGTGGCCCGGGGTTCGGGACGCACGTCGCGGGTGCAGTCAAACCACTTGCACCCCAACTTGCTGGCTTGACGCCCGCGCGCGAGGCGCCGGCCGTCAAAACAGATGCGTAGCTCCATGTAAGGTCGGCCGCGCTTAGGGGTGCACCAGTACTCTTGTCATACTGTTCTGCAAGTCCCCCATTCGATGGCGTGTAATTGGCGGCAATCTCGACAAATCCATCCGCGAATGTCTTAATTGCGCTCGTAAGCTGCGTGTATTGGGGACTGGTCGAAGTATAGGTGCCGGTAGCGATGCTGGGAGAAAACTGTCTGAAGAAAGCCAGCGAAGTGGTGGTCACCTGGATTGAACCGACGGACTGCCATGTGAGGAGTCCATCATATAATTGTTCTGCGACGGCAAAGGTGGATAGGTACCAGGGCTGCGAATTCATGTCAATAGATCAGGTTAGGGGGGGAAGAAAAAAATAAGTACATTTCCGTTAAAGTACACGTCCTCGGGGTACCGTCCGACCGCAACAGCAGATGTGGCGTCGATCTTAGAATTGATGGGATAAACGGATCGGAAAGAGTCAACATAAACCTTCAAGTTGGATAGTGCCTTGTCGGAGCACGGCTGGAAGGTGGTAGCATCACAGCCGGCGTTGATGTCCCATGTGTGGATGGACGCGAGAACGGTGTTTGAGTCCTTGCCAGATCGACCACCACCAGTGTTGGCGGTGATATAACCCGTTGTTGGGTTCCAGTAAGTCTAGGTAGACAGGTAAGAATTAATCTGGAAACGTGAGAGGAACCTCGCGTACCTGGAGGAAGCACAATATATTCGCAGCTTGCGAGTTGTAGGTTCCAACTGAGGCGGTTTGCCCAATGCGCGTTGCTAGCGCCGAACCCTCGCGGAGGGCTCTGTGTTGTACGGCTGTAGTGAAGAAGGAAGAGGAATTTATTTCCTCCCAGAGATCGAATCTGGAGAAATGTGAGTAAGCGAGGGATGCTACTGAAGAAAATGCACACACGTCGATTGATTCCAGTACGTCGAAACATAGTCAAGATCGAGTTTAATGACTGGCCACAAAGTATTTGTCACGAAGGTGCTGTTGCCGTTGCTCAAGAGCCAGTTTGCATAAGTGATCAAAGCTGTTGAGCGTAGGGCAGGACCATCTGGGGGGAGAATGTCCGCAATCAGACCGGGGTTCGTGATTCTCATCTCATAAACAAACCTCGCTGCGGCCGACCCCACGGGCCTGTGAATGCGGTTCCATCAATATTGAATTTTGGCTCTGCAAGACCGCCTGTGGTGACTAGCCCACTCGGGTTCGACACCTGCTGCAATGCGGCCTCGGCAGTGAAGAAATTGTCGATCTGGCCGCGTAACGAGGTGTCTTGTCCCAGAGTGAACTGATCCGTAATAACCTTGAATACAAGTGAAGAGTCGCGAACCCAAGTGAATAGGTAGTTAGGGTTGACGGTATTAGGGCTGGCGATCACGATGCCAGACTAAAATCCGCTTAAATGCGTGCACATTCAGCTGTCATAAGGAAACCTACCTTGGCACCAGATGACTTGGCACCGCTCGGCCCAATATTGGCAAGAAGGCCAGCCTTGGCAACAGGTAACTCTGTGCTGAAGTATGCATCGGCGGAAGCGGGCTGAGAGATTGCACTGCCCAGGAGACCAAAGACACTGGCAAGGCAGAGAATTCGCATCTTGAAAGTTGGTTTAGAACGCTCATTTTTGCCATGCGGATATGTATTTATAGGAAAATCGTGTGTAAAATCGGAAGCACATGCGAGCACGCGGGGCAGCAAACCGAGCTGAAACGAAGATGAAGCGTGAGATGGCCCATGTTGCGTCGTCATATGATGATCTAAAAAGCGCATGGCGACACTCCCCGGTCTTTTAGGCAGACTGCCGAACGTCGGATTTTCTCCACTATACCTTAACACACTGAACAGTGTAAGCGGACCTCGATACGATAGTGGCCGCGGCCCTAATGGGGTGAGGTGATCGAGAGTGGTCGGTGTCAAGCAAGGTTAGTCACGCGTGACTCGAGCAAGCCGTTCCTGTCACAGAGATGTCACCACGTGCTGGTTTCAGCCGTCCCCGCATGGCCAGATCCCCTAGTCCCTTCCGCGTATACCCTTCGCTACTCCTTCGCTCCACTGTCCACAACGATGTCTCGACTTGGGATACTCATCCTTACTTTAGCTCTACAAGTTCACGCAAATACAAGCACTCTCTCGTGCTCTTGGTTCAACAAGATGTCAACCGCAGTCCAAGGTTTCCAGGATCAGTCCTGGCTCTGGGGTTGGGCATGGGGTCCTGATAGTACCGTCTCCGTTGTGGATCGTTCTCCACCGGTGATATTCCCCTCCAGACCTGCAGGATTTGGCGCGGAGATCTCGGATATACTTCTGGGCTATGTCATTCCCCTCAATTCATTCACCGTATCTTGTCCAAACACGACTTCTGACGTCGATTCGCCCAACCTCGGCTGCCCCCCATTGTGTAGCATTGATCCCGACATACCACAGCGTTTGGAACCTTGGATCGCCCTCGTGCAACGAGGGGCTTGCCAGTTTGTGTCCAAGGCCAGGGAGGCGCAAAGATTAGGCGCAAAGGCGATTGTCGTCGGTGGGGAAGACCCCGACATCTCTGGGAAACCCGATACGCTAGTGAACATGTTTAGCCCAGGTTCGTCTAGTCGTCTCTTGTACGCTTTCGGCCTATCTCACGCTCCGCAAAGAGGATGCCTCGGACGTAACCATCGCGGCGACGTACATCAAGTATTCCAGTTATGTCGAACTTTATTCTCTCATCTCCACGTCAAATACCTCTCAGGCTGGGCTCAAGACCGTTTCCCTGCTCATCCGCTCTGAATTTTCAGCATGGCAGTGGTATTCGTACGTCATCTGACTTACGTGCCTGCCTCCCCGCTTCCTCACGGTATCCGCGTGTCTTGGTAGGCCTATACTCACCTTCCTCACGATCCTCTTTATCCCCTCATCCCTCACATTCCTTACCCTTGTTATCCACCGCATTCGGGCCGCTCACGCTGCTCAACGTGAGCGAGCCCCCGAAGACGTAGTCAAGAACTTACCCTGGCGCGTGTGGACCGGGTCTGGCTGGGAGAAGCACGAAGGTGTTATCCCGGGCAGGCCAGATCAGAGCCAGAGCACAGTTTCAGCCCCTTCGACTCAACTGGACGACATTGATGTAGAGCTTGGCGTGTCACCCTCCACAAACCCCACTACCTCAACGCACCTCGATGATGAAGAGGATCCCGTATGGTTTAACACCCAGGTCGAGTGCGCGATTTGTTTAGACGAGTTTGCGAAAGGCGACAAAGTACGGGTCTTGCCTTGCAAGCACATATTTCACCTGGATGAGATAGATGAGTGGTTGATTCAACTGAAAAAACTGGTGAGTCATATGATTGTGCCAGGATATCTTGCTTTTGTTCTCTGTCAGGCGTCTGACCCCCCATGCGTATAGTGCCCCATTTGCAAGGCAGATGTGACACGCCCACCACGTCTAGCCCACCCGGATCCTAACAGCGCTCCTCCTCGAGAGCTCGCTCCTCTCGAGGACTCGCCACCATCACCGCCCTTCGTCCCTTCGGAGCGAACTCCATTACTTCACGCCGTTACTGTGGCCCAGGATAATCACGAGTCATGATGCATACTCTTCCAGAACCTCTTTGTACTGATGGTCATTGTATACTTATGTTAGGAGCTTATTTTTGTGAACCAATCACGTTTGAATCGCAGATCCAGCTTTCGCACTTGCAAGTTACACCTATACAGAGGATGGGCGCTTGTTCACAAAGCCTCTGAGAGCCAATCTAGGGCACTCTCACGTCGACGATGGAGTAGAGGGCTAGAGAGTCATGGCCTACTTCGGCTCGAATGTGCTTCCGAGAACTTTAGATCCCTGCCTATCCCTTTTAAGCGCGTGGTCGGAATTCGGACAGCAGCGCGGAGGGGGATGGAAGTGAGATGAAGGGGCAAGTTCACTGTCTATTGTTCAACTGGGACGATCTATCCTAAACGGGATTACTACGTTGAGCTATCTACAGAACCGGATTAAGAACTCCCGCGTGAAAGACGCCGGTCGTGCATCCCCCTAACCAACCCACTTCACCGTGTCACATCATATGTTTTACTTCTCCTTTTACCGACTCAGGTCCATGACAGGTTCATCAACTACGGCTAGCCATGATGCCGTTGTGCCAGAACAATTGACACGGGTCGGGCGCGTGCTGAGGTAAACACTTCTCCCTTATTGTTCTGCGGTGCTGATTTCAGTCACACCCCTGCTTTTTCCCGCATGTACTCTCCTAGATGAGGTCGTGCACGTCCGCGGTGACTTGAACCTTAAGCCACGATGCTTTCCACAAATCAGGATCAAGCATACAAGACCCGCCGTGACTCAATCGCCACATTATTTGAACGACCGGCCGGTTCTCTCAACCTCTTTGTCTGTCTCGTCCATCTTGCAGTGTCAGGGATCGGATGGAATGAAGGCAAGCCTATTACACCCGTGTTGTTTTTCGACCCCAGATTCACGTCTTGTTCCATCGATTCTCATCCCCTCAGCGACCTTGTCCGCTATAGAAAGAATTATTATTGTTGTGATTTTTACCCTAAGGTTAGTGCTTGCAGCGGCGCCTACTAATCTTGATTTCCGCCTGGTCCGGAACAGCTGTTGATTTCATTTCACAAGCCTAATTCTTTTTCGAAAACATATAAACACACCGAGTCTGACTCTTGCATCCCCTATCCACTTGTACGTTATCAGCACCATGGATTCTACAGTCTGTAAGGCCGCCCCTCAGAAGCGTCACAGTAGGTCATTGGCATTGAACGGCCATCGTGTTGTATTGTTGCTTATATACACCTCTTTCAGCTAAACCGTGCAGATTCTTTCAGAAAGATACATGTCCCCTCTCTGCGGACCGCTGTGACTTTGCGCACGTAAAGATTCAGATACTTCCCGTTAGATACTCGTCCGGCCATCCCAGGGATATCCAAGCCGGACAACGCGAAAGCGTCCAACCGACAGCATCCATGTTACCTGTTGACACCGGTAAATAATACCGGCGCCTGGTTCTCTAGCTCTTTCTAACACTGGCGTCAAGGGTCAGAGCAGCCGGTCGCTGCCTCCCACACAGTTCCTGTAGCCGACTCTCGGCCATCAAAGAACGCAGTTTCGGTTACTGGGCGTAAGTTTGTCGTCCTCCTTCATAGCTTGCGGTGTATAACACCATCAACAGGACCTGTGACTGAAGTAGCACACGGTCCTGGCTTTTCCCCACGTGGATCCGACTTGCCCCCTGTTCCGGACCGGCATGCTGCACTTCTGGCGCCTTCCTCTGTGTTGGTCCCTTCGGACGGCCTGGTACAACTCATCTTCCGAGGGGGTGATTCTTCGCCCACCTCAGACGTCCCTAGCCTATCTGATGGGGACTCAGGACCACCCTCCGCAGCATGCGAAGCCCCCGAGCTCGCGGAGCGCTGGCCCGGCTCACCGTCTACTTTTGCCCCGATGGTTTATTGTAATCCCCCGCCTGGCATGTTCCCCCCCAGCATTCCTTTTACACTCCCAGCAGCGTACTGTCAATTGACTGCACACAAACAAGATACTCGGTCGAGATCGCGTCGGCCGGGCATCTCTTCAAGGAAGCTGAAGGCCCTCAAGAGTAAGCAGACCTTACTCCGCGGCTACTCTCAGCTCACACACGACATGACCATTAGCCAAGCAATGCAAGTTCTTTAAGAAGGACGGGCGATGTCCCCAGGGTAGCCTCTGCACATTGTGAGTTCGGTAACATTTCATCTCCGACAGGGAATGACGTTATGAAGCATACACGACCCCTCTGTCATTCGGGCCCCTCTTTCCACGGAGGAATCTCCCATAGACGGCTCGAGTTCATCTGCGCGATCTGCATCCCAATCTGCTACTGAATCCGATGACGACCGTGGGCGAAGTATATACCCTATCACGTGGAGAGTCATAGGAGGTGGCGTTATGATGGGTGGACGTAGTGCGTATGTCTTACTTGCACCTACCCTGCCCATGTCAATCGGTGTCCAGGGGAATCATGCGAGCGCTTCAAGGAAGGAGGTTGTCCAGAAGGCGAGGATTGTTTATACATTCATCAAGAGGAAGGTGGGTTGAATCTCCTCCATCTGGCGGGTTTCTTCGTCACTGACCTTATATCTAGACGGGTCGGACGATACCGAAACTCTAATTGAAGGACCCTCCTCACCTATCGTAACGCCACGCGCCTCGGACTTTCCACAGGAACAGATGGCGGACAGGAGTACCAAGCAAATAGCCCTGGCCATGTCCCCCGTTCCGGAGCTTGTTCATGACGTATCACCAATGATCTTGTCCGGACGCCGACTCCTTTCGGAGAGTCGAGGAGAATTGCCTCCTCGCCCTTTCTCCACGCCGCCTAGGGTAAGCAGCCGTACAGAGGCAACCCGTCTCGATGGATGAGCAACCTTTATGCGGCGACCTGCGGACACGATCCGTCACCCGTTCATATATATTTTTCTAATCCTGTAGTCTTTGAACCCCGATACTCTGGCCACCTTCGTCTTCGGCCTCCACTTCATTCGCTTTCTCCGGCCAACCATCTACTTTCTGACAGAACGCAGCTTACCGTTGTATGGTTCTATGTTTCGGACTCACGTTACTGATAGTCGCATAATACCCTAGTTATAAAATAAGTCGTGAAGTTGTGTGGATGCGTAGGGTGTAAGTTCGATGGCGATTTTCGGTTGTCTTCCGTCCCCATGTATCTTCGTTATATTTGTTGTGTGTTTCTATAAAAATGCTGAAGTAAAATAAATAAACAAGGGGTCCAACGACAGCCACTGCTATCTTCGAGTTTACTTCCACACTGGGATGAAATCCTGTCTTCGTGGTCGTAGATCCCTTTTCCTGTCTTGTTTACGATCGCAGGAAGCAATTCCCTAGTCGTGGTACAGCTGATAGCTGCTCTGTCTTGGACCCCTCTCTCTATGCCATCCCTTAGTCAAGCCCTTAGTATGAGCCAGCCACTGCCCACGAGGGCCCAGTACACGCGGACGGCGCCCGCAGTCAGCTCTCTTCACCGTGGTCTATTAGCATCCCTGCTCCTCAACATATCCCAGCTTCTTGGCGTGTACGTCTCGTCGTGAAGTCAATCCGGTATTTGCCGTAGTGTCAAACCACATACACTAGTGTTCTTTACAGTAACTCCGCAGCCCTCATAGTACATTACCTTGACAACTCATTGGATCTCGAGCCGCTCTTCGCTCTCACCCGTGCTCTCAATATCTGGGTATAGTCCGTTCGTCGGTGTATAACTGAAGCCTCGTACCCGTGGATGAAAAACGACGCGGGCGTCTCTTTCTACGAATTTCAAAGGTTAGGCGGGGGTGGCAGTGCTGGACTGGGCGCGATAAATCATGGAATCAACCAGAACGGGCGTGTCGGGGACGCCCAAAAATAGGTGCTTCGTAGTGATTATGTACCCCTTCGCCGAGGGAAAATGGGGTCGTTCTTGAGGAAATAAATTTTTCTGCGCCGCCCAACTACACTGTCCCCCCCTCCGGCTGTTCTCTCTGGCCGAATTATACTCTACTTGGCTTATCTAGCCAGTACTGTTTACGCCAATTGCCGTTTTGCCGGAGAAGCTACAAGAGCGCGCGAATCGATATTTTTACGTCAGCTCTGGTCTTCGACCACCAACTCGATGACTTACTAGTTGGGGCAAGGCTTTGGAGTCGGTGAGTGGATTCAGGACCATTCGGTCACTCCTTACAGCTGGCGAGGGAATGATAGACCCAAATGCACACTTTGTTCTGTTTACTTTTGGAGCAGGGCAAATAACGGGCTGAGCAGTGATAGTTGTTAGGCACACACCGGATTGGTGAGTCTCACTGTCTGCATGTCTCCACAGCCATTCATTTCCGTGTTTGTCCCGCTCCAAAAGTAGCTCCAAAAGTAAACAGAACAATCGTGGCGCGTGCAAGGGGGTGGCGGAACTGCAGTCAGATATAGTATGTACCTTTTTCTCATAAGGACGATAGGGTGGGGGGGGGGGTCTTTATGTAAGCATGCCCCTATCTATATTTGGTATTATTTTCCCGTGCCTACTAAATACGGCAACCCAAGTGTCTTTTTTATGTACACTGTATGGTCCGTACTAATAAATCATGCACACCTGCGTTTCAACACACCCGCATCGCTCAAGCACACTTCACAAGTCCAGCCTTTTGCTGAGGACAACAGCCCAACACATGACAGATGATACTGGTATGGTTTTATCAGTGTGCTTGTGTCCGAAACATATAACTCACCATTTTGTTTCACATCCAGCAATTCTACAACAAACAACGTCTTCCCTCCTGTTACCTGCTGATGGTGCTGCCGACTTTCCACACAAGCACTCGGAGATGTCATGCATATTGCGCAGTTTCCGTTTGCGACCAAATGAGGACATCTGTGCACCTCTGAGGAGGCCGCTATCGTTGTTGGTCTCCATGGGGCGTTCAGTGGGGAGGTGGGCGGGCAACATCTGTAGGCGGCAATGTGAGAACGCCAACATCTAGGAGGCGTGTTCAGCGGCAAGGGAACACCCAAATTAGAGGTGACTTACCAGGTGTGTATCATTTGCCCCTGTAACAAGAGCGACACTAACGCTTGCGCTAACAGCCCCTATTCCCGACTCACCTCTCCCATCCACCGTCTCTGACCCTTTCGACATGCCTTCTCCAGTATCTGCACCATATCGGTGCGTCGTTCTCATCCAGCAACGGTTGGTGCACCCTCATCACTGCCCTTGGCGCCATTTGACCATGGTTGCACTTCCTCGCTCCCACCAAATGACTCAGCGGCCTCCCATTCCTCTGCGTCCATTATTCTATTTCCGATGTTATCATCTTCTTTGGCCCTGTACTCATCTTCACTTATGTGCTCATCGTTTTCGTCTTCGCTTTCACTGATGCGCTCTACAAAGTCTTTGTTTGCTGTCTCGTCTTCGCATGCAATGTAACTAATGTCGGGAATGATTAGTAGGCTTTGAAAGTAAATGTAAGCATCACATACCTCGAAAGCCTACGGGAACTGTGTGCCTCTGAAACTTTCAATGGCACTCTTGACTTCCCTTTTCCGCGTCGCTTTGGCTGTTTACGGCGGTCCTTCCAAATCTGCGCCATCGCTTCCTCCTCTTCAGGTGTTAGCTTCCAGAGGTCTTCATGCTTCATGGTGTTGACGCCCCGGTGTCGCTGTTGAAAATGTATTTGGATGTTGTACCGCCAGACCGCTGGAGATCCATCCGGGCAGTAAGGACATTGGAGGGGGACATTTGAGCTTGGTGATGAGCTCGAAGATACCATGGCCGTCGAGTATGAGAAGTTGGTCGCATTTGGGCATGACGCAGTGCCACCGTACTTGAGGGCCCATGGGTAGTTCCGTCCGGGGCGCCTCGTCAAATATATCGTGCACAAGTTAGCAGGCCTGAGGCAGAGCCCACATGGCTCCTGTGACCTATTGACGGTCGGGTCGTGCAGTATGTGGCTTGCGATGTGTGCGAGCACACGCTGACCGTTGGTGGTATCGAGTTGGACTGGAGGTACGCACGCTGGGCATTCGTGCGTGCTGAACTCTCGCACATCGTAGAGGTCTTCTGCGACAAAGCAAGCCTCCCCTAAGCAAGTACAACAAGATCAGCTAAAGCTCAATCGGGGGCGGTAGTGATGTGCATTTACCCGATCTCTCACGATAGGGAAAGCGATCAGTTCGCAAGGTTTCTGGGATGAACTTTAGCTGGGGTTTGGTCAGTCGATCTCGAAGGCCAGACGAGAAGGCAATGAGTGTGGCAGTTTCGAATAGGTAGAATGGTGCGCGCGAGGGAGGCATGGCTAGGGGGGGGTTAATGGGCTGAACGAGATTGCCTGGGACTTTGAATTTGATGGGCAGAAGATGGTGTGTCTTCCAGTCATACTTGTTGTAGTGTTGGTCGTTGTCGTCGGATGTGCTCACCAGGCTGTAAACCTGATATGTGATGCGAACGGTGTCCTCAAGAAGGACGTCAAGACGCAGGTAGTCAACGGCTTTCGATCCAAGGTGAATACCAATTATTTCGCCAACGCAAAGGAATATATTGTCTTCACAAGAAACAAGCGAAGCAATTGGATTGTTCACCATAAGGATGTCGCCGAGATCCTCAGAGGCATCATCTACAAATGTGTCGGGTTCTGACTGCACAAAGCGTGCCTGCTGCTGGACTCTACGCAGCCGGTCTGCCGAGCTCGTTGATTTACTATACCTGAACAATAACGACAACGCTCGAGACTTGTTTAGCGTGCTTGTGTCATCTTCGACTGTGACAACATTACTGAATGTATGCTGGTCAGGGGCCCACTCCAGAGAGGTCGCAGCGTCTTCGAGTTCGCAGATACCATTGCCAGTGATGGGAATGCTCGGATCTGACAGGACAGCATCTTGGGCCACGTTACGAAGGACGTCGTCATGCGATGAGTCCTCCAAGTCGTCACCAGGAAGAGACGCGTGCACGAGGAGTGTACCGAAGGGCGCCAGCATTGTAGCATCTGGAATTGCCTCCACAGCACAAAGGATGTCACAGACAAATGGGTGGTCTGCCTCCAGTTTGCGCCGACCCCGGATCCAGACAGTAGGAGGAGTTAGGGAGTTAAGAGCCTGAGAAGCCCTCCATGAACGCGGAGATATGTGGTCTGCGGAAGAAGGAATTTCGGACGAGTCCAGAGACACACATGGAAGGTGCAGACGTCGCGGTGCTTTGTCCCATTCAGGGTGCAAAGCCAGAATGTTCGCAGACTCCATAGTTCCAGTCAGACGCGAGCCAAGTTGGTAGTTGTCAACATTGGCGTCATTGCCTATGATTGTCCGTAGGCAACCGAATAGGTTTTCGAGGCGATCGGTACCAAGGAGTACTATGTTGAAGTCATCGTTGGGCGTGTCGATTTTGGCCTTCGCGACGCAAAAGAATACATTTTTGACCATCATGACAAGGTCAACATAGAGAGCAGTTGGGACGAAGTTGCTGCACGCCTTCTCGTGAACATAGAGAACCAATGCGAGGTGTGCTGCATAGCTCAGGTATTCCAGCTGGTCCTCAATAGACAGGTCAACACAGATATATGGCATGAGGAAATGACGACACATAGAACCGAATAGACGAAGGGAATCTCGGGCTTTGATGCGACCTGGCGGGCCAGATGTGAGGCGAGGAAGACTCCAGATGTCCCGAAGAAGCGTGTATGCCATAAGACATCTTGCTTATCATTCGGATTGAGAACAGCGCGGACATGTTGAGGTTTGTGCCCAGCTTCAAGAAGGTGACTCCGGAGAAGTGGAGGAGTGATCCACGTCCCCTGCACCAGAAGGCCCTTTTCGCGCAAGAGGGCGTTGCGCGGATCGCTTCGCACCAACATGTTTCCAGTCTTTGTCGCAGGTAATATCATTGTCACCGACATGCAGGTCAAGGAGAGCGCATGCAGATAGCCAGGGATAGATGGGTGAGAAGGGAGAAAGCTTTTGCTTGAACGTGAGGAGCACTAGTGCCTTCCCCCGCTTCGCCTCACCATCCGAGGCGATGGAGACAACCCGTGCATTCGAAAGTGCTTTTGAAAGCTTGATTGCATCAAGTGCCGTCTGGATGAGAATTGCGTGGTCTTCTGCGGTCTCTTTCTTACAGCTCCCTGAGATGAGAAACGGTTTCGCACTGTAAAATCTAGAATTATTGCAGAGGATGCCAATCGCACCGATGGTGGCCTGTCGGAACGGAACGACTAAGCATTGACGGGGCCACGGCGTGGGAGACTCGGTTAACACTTACTTCATGCGCGAGATGCACGTTTCCGCATACCATATCCTGGAACAACAGCTCCGCATCTGCGATGCTGTTGAAGTCCATACATCTCCCTTTTGTGTGCTCCCTACACCACCCGAGAATTTGATTTGTTCGATCGCACCATCGTGGACGTGTCTCTTGTGCAATCTCGTCAAACATCAAGACTATGTGGTATTTCCCTTGGGTTGCCAACGTAGCCGACAGACTGTCAAATGCGGCCACCAAATTGGTCTCAAGATCCCTGGCAAGTGGGTAGGATGGAGAACAAATGAGGGGCGGAATCATGGTGCGGCGACGGACAGTGGAAGGGGCAGGGATCCCGAACATACGGTGCGCAATTTCGGCCACTCGTTGACCCCCTAGACGCAGAAATAGGAGCGTTTGCAAATCTTCTTTCTCGGTGAACCCTTTTGGACGATAGAGGCCACACCCAGCCTTTTGAATCAAGTCTAGGATTGCTGCCACACCCATGCGACGGTC
Organism: Lactarius hatsudake; assembly: GCA_024734325.1. Lineage (NCBI taxonomy): Eukaryota > Fungi > Basidiomycota > Agaricomycetes > Russulales > Russulaceae > Lactarius > Lactarius hatsudake. The sequence continues at coordinate 730,474 of JANSJP010000005.1, read as the reverse complement.
AGAGGCGACACGAAGAACGCGATCCAGCCGAGGGACATTCCCATTTGACATGGCCAGGAGTACCTGCCGGTGCAAGGTGATTGTGCCTTCGCCCCTGACAAGTTTCTTCGCGTCGTTGGTACGCCGAAGACGGAACAGATCAATGGTACGATCCTTTTTTCGTGCTGTCTCAGTCATGCCCGCTAACCCATGAAACTTGTACGGTGCCTTCTCGTTCACGCCATTTTCTATTCGGTCCAAGACCTTTTTAAATTTTAGGTTAGATAATAACGCTCGACATGGCTGGCATAGGCCATTCTCATCAAGGTCACGGTTTTCGCACTTGCGTGCGTGTAGCAGGAGGGTCCCACAATAGGAGGAGAACTCCCATGGTGTATGCTCCTCAACATGGAGAAGGAATGGGTACGCGCCGATCCCTGTCTGGCCGTGTGGTGCGCTTACTACATGTTGCTTGCACCTCGCCTCTTGCCTCGCCTTCGATACGCCCTGTTGATTGTTCACAGGTAGCCCAGGTATGACAATTGATGGCGACAAAAGGGTGGGAAATTGAGGTGCAGAATCAGACGAAGGTAATGTCCCAATATATTTGATGTCGTCATCGTCATCATTTGTATTTGCAGACCGCGACCTTGATCGTGATGAGGGTGTATCAGTCATCTCGGGACCATCCTCTGTAGGAGGGACCTCAGGCAGGAGATTGGGTGAGACAGAGGCAGTTGCATGCGTTCCGCGCCTCCAGTCATGGTAAGCAAGTCATCCATTCTGATGGCCAATGAGTACTTACCATTTTACAAGTTCGATTGCTTTTGATAGTCTTCCAAGCTTCGCTTCAAGTAACCCCACGGCGACACCATAATCAACAACAAAACTGTGGACATACTGGGTCAGACCCTCAACACCCAAGGGCCCACGCCGCACACGCTGTGCAAGTTTTTCGATGTCGATGTCAAACCCCAACAGCCTGTTCAGCCCACGGTCGAGATGCTCCCAGGCCTCACTTGGGTCTTCTGGGCCTCCAGCCAAAACAACACGCGCCATATCGTCATGCTCTTCTGCCAGTGGGACTTGTGGGGGCAGCTCTAGTGCTGCACGGGTGATATCGGCTAATAGTGCTAATGCGCGTGCATCAGGACTCTGGTCAGGATGCACTGAAGCTCCAGGACCACCAAGGTGTCCATGCGGTAGACCTGGTGTAGGGAGGGGAGCGAGGAGGGGAGATCTTCGGGGGAGCACCTCGGGGAGTGCAGCCTTTGATGCGACACCATTTTGCGCTTGGCTTTGCTCACTGCTCTTGTCACTGCTTGTCCCGCCCCATGTAGCTTTTGTGAAGTATGAATGCAATGTTTTTGTTTGGTTTGTGCTGGGTGTGATACTTTTCTTTGCTACCTTCAAGCACCCCGGCGAACCCCTATGCTGCAAGAAGTTTTTAGAACCCCCGTTACCGACCCGAACTTTCATGCGACATATGTCACACGTGTATACACCATCTTCATCTGGTGTCAGAATGGGGGGTGCATCAGCTGATGCAGTTGTAGGCATGTTGTCGAGTTGTGTGAGGATTTGGAGGTCTCTGAGGCTTGCTCTGAGGTTCAGAAAATAGGAGGTACCAGGCGCGCCAAGGGGCGCATGCACCAGAAACCAGAACGCCTGAAGTCCTCAATGTCACTCAAAACTTGACTCTGAAACTGAAGAGTACAGTAAAACTTCTATTTCCGCTGAAATAAAGCTCAAAGAGAGCTCAGTACAAGATGTGATTCACATTCTTCGTGCTAGCTTAGTGTGCTGTCTGCTTTAGCGCCCAATAGGCGCCCGACAACAGATATTCGCTAAGGGCCCAGCAGACCCCCCCTCCCTCCCTAACATGGGTATGGGCGCTTAAAATCCCGCGACCCCCTTGGGCGCGTGAGTGCGTTTGGGTCTATCATTCCCTCGCTAGCTGTACTATGTGCTCCATTTCATTTCATCTAGGAACAAATGCACGTCTAGAAAGTGATAAGATACACCACACAAGATACACCATTCAGGTACAATGCAATCATTATGGCAGTCACGGTATTCCATATCCTTGCACCTTGTATCAGAACTGTGTCTCCACCGCGCGCGGAGGGTTCTATGATGCAAGACATTCTAGATCCATACCCGTACGTACATGCCGGACACCAAAATAGCGCAGTACGTAGTGTAACGTACCAAGGCGTGCTCAATTGATGCAAAAAAAAGAAAGCTGAGTCTGGCTTGATGTCTTGAAATGCCGCACAGACGCCGCAGTTCTTACCAGTCATTGCTGGATCGGTCATTGTCCTTGTTTCCCAGTCCATTTGGATTGGCACACGTCCACATCTCAGGCAGAACATCTCAGTGGATAGTGTTACGGACATGCAAGCAAACAGTGCGGTCGATCGCTGAGCGAGGCCCAACATGCAACCAGTCGCCAGTCGGTCACCAATCAGGTACAAGTACTCAAGCTCAGCCTCTCATTCTTGCAGTGCGGCTGCAAGATAGATCCGGTGACATTGCCACACAGTATATTATATGTCCAACAGCGCTACGACTGGATGTACATATTTCCAAACATTCGCCCTTTCACAATGCGGGACGCCAGGTTATCTATCACCCTAGTAGTCGCTAGCGATCTGCTCCTCGCCATGCTTCTCAGCTGCACAGCGATTGTTTTAGTGTTTTAGCTCAGTTTTCCCAGAGATGTGACGGGTGCTTACCATAACGCTTCGCCTTCTGCTTGTCGATGAAGTCGAGCTATTTGTCCAGAAAACAGATCAGGTCCAAGGTCGGCTCGAGATAACGTCACTTACACCCTTGGTCTCGACCAACCTGTCGACGGCAACACCAGCGAGACCGGCGCTGCACGGAAGGTGAGTGTATCTCCCCCTAACATGCACAAAACAATACATACAAGATTTCCTTGGCTTTGGCATGGGAGGAGGGCTTGCCATTCCTCTCGAGATGGTCCTGATATGCTTTGGCTGCCTAAAGTATAAGTATATCCATCAGCACATCAATAATGGCAGAAGGGCTAGGGCCAAACCTCGAAGGCTGCAGCGCCAGCAATAAGCTCATGGCTCAACTTGGCTTCATGCTCATGGGGTTGCACATTGTTGTACTTCACCGGGGTCACCATTAACGTTACATACGCCATAAGGAAAAGCATACCGTCTCGTAAGCCTGAGATGCTTCATGGTCATCACCGAACCAACCCATGATGTCGATTTATATGGAAGTATGCGTTAAAGACTAAGTAGGAGATTGAGTGCGGAGACCTAGCTCTGCAGGGGGGAATGTGTCGCCTTATATACCTCAGGGTCCACCCCTCTGAACCATATCTATTCGCCATCTTGTTTGATCATCAGATAATAAAACTTCGAGAATGCTGTGGCTATGGCGCCGATTGGACTAAAAATACCCTCGATCATGCTTCGGCCCCAAGATACACTGTACAAATGTACACACCATGCCCTCAGGCGAACAGCGCCCATTTTTCTTCACGGGAGAGGAGGATACAGCAGACATGATTGGAACATAGCGATGGTCGGATAGATGGCATGCGCCCAATCAGAAGCGGCAACCAGACGGTCACCACTTACTAGATCTGGTGTCGATTTCAGGGACACAGATTTGGGGCGACGACACGACACGCTTTACACACGAAACTCATTTGACGCAACCACGTGAAATAAGGTCTTGGGTGCTAACTGACTGCCAAGAACGGATCGCAATTTGATGATGTTTCATCCGATTGTGGGAACTGGGGACACGCCGCGAGTCTCGAATAGGATGGCGTAAAATGAGACTTGTGCTCAGCCAGTTTTTCAGGAAAGGGGGAGGGCACACTACAGAGAGTCCAGTGCAAGAGACTACCCGGCCCAGCAGTGGCCATACGTTAGGCCATGAGTACGTGAGTACTGCATGAGTTCTTGTCAAGAATCACACCCACTAGCAAATTCCCATTCTCCGGATCCAGGCAAGATTCGGAGACATCTCAGTTGAGAGGCTCGCAACATATCACGTTCAGAGAGATGCCGAATGTCGTGTCCAGCTGACGGTAATTACGATTGCAGTGCACAGCTCGGCACAGCCCTATAGGAATGTTATGGTGAAGGGGCAGCAGTTCGCAATCACGGTGGATATAATCGAGATAGCGGTTGAGACAGGTGACTGTGCATCTGACTGACACCCTGGAATATTGCGTTTTTCCAGGCTCTTGAACATGTTCAACGTTCAACGTAACTTTCGAATTGTAGTCAAAATGTCCACGAAGGTTACTTTTACATGCTACAATACCATGCATCCTTCCTTATCCGAATGTCCGCATGAAACTGTGAGCGTAAATAACTTAAGAGGTGTAGATGCAAGCAAAAACGTCAGCGAAGGCCTGTCCATCAAAGTCCCGGTGAAAATGGATGTGTGAAGTATTACTATGCACGGCACCGTAGGTAGTAAAACAGTATTCCAGAAATCAGAATCAGAATGAGTCCATGCCCAGAAGGCAGAGAATTACCATCAATTCGTGCACCCGAATTGTTCGCCAGCATGCTCTCAGCGCGTACTCCGTGGATCAGTGTCTGCATACCGCGGTTGCACTATGGTGTGATTCTCTTCGTGCAACGGCGCAACAGGGGCATACAAATCCTCGGGATTGAAATCACGTGTCGACGTGACCCCATCATGATATCCCTGCACGCCATGAAATTCGCCTGCAGGTGCGGCATGCTGAAGAGGATGGTATGACCCCATGTGGGCCGTGGAGAAATCGGTGGCCGGGACGAGTCGCTTCTTCTGCCGGCGCTTATACACGAAGTACGCGATCACGCCAGTGGCCACCAAAAACACGGTGCCAATTACTGCACCAATGATCTTGGCTGTCTCCTTTTTGCGATGGAATGGTTTATCGATGTCGTCAACGTTGTCAGGGGTTACTCGCGGAGAGCATCTGACCACCGGTAGTATCCGTGCCACCGAGTCGAACATTAACAAACTCCAAGTGAGCGGAAGCCGGGTCCGTAGTCGACAGGAGCTGCACGTAAGGCTGGGCCTTTGTATTCGCACCGTCGAGGTAGTCCCCATAATTTATGAGTAGATACGCATTGCGTACTGTGGTCAGGGATCAGCACAGAGTGGGGACAGGAACTGGACATAGCGGTACTACTCACAGAATGCCATGCCCAGGATGATGTCATAATCAGGTGCAGCGCCGGTCGTAATTGGTTGGAACTGTAAACAGTGAGGGCAAGCATGGTAAATGTGCAGGGGGGTACATACTGCGCCAAAACAAGTCTGGTTATCCGATGTATCCGATGCGTTGGAAGAATCCGTGAAACTAAAATTGATGTCAAGTGGGTGGATAGGGTACGACATATTACCAAATTGTATAGTAGTGTTGACCTCGGTAGTACAAGGCAGCGTCCACATGGGGCCACTTGCTGTGTTGTTATCAAACGTGGCATTAGGAATGCGGGAATAGATCGCGTCAGAAATATGCCTGGAGGTGATGGGGTCAACAACGTGGGTTCGTTGCGGCGAGCATTGCGTACCTCGGAACTTGATTGAAGGTAAAGCCGGTATCAAAGATGGCCGTCAACTGCGACGCATTTTTGGTGCCGGACACCTTGGTGCGGAAGTGTATCGGTTGTCCGTCTGGACCGATGATGCCGTCTGGGTCAAGGAGCACCTGCCAATGCTGGCTACCCGATCGCGATGATGGGACCGTCTTCACGGCGAGTTTCGGTTGATTCGTGATATTCTCCATTCCGAGGATGATGTCGGAAACAGTGATTTCTCCAGGAAATTGCTCAGTAGACCTGTCTGAGCGCGAGAGAAGGACAGTGAGGATGTTGGGGGTGGTCAAATTTTGGCGGAAAATGCGGTCGAGGACGGTGTCTCCCCGAGGTTGCTTCTTGAGCGCATCATGGACGTTTGAACCAATGTTTGGACCCAGACCGATGAGACTTCGACCTTCAGGATAAGCAGCAGAGGCATTAACATGGACTGTGGGGTATATTGGTGGTGGGTCGTGAGACGAGAATAAATCGCAGACATACTAAAGGCCTGGTCTGGCACATCGAAGTCCAGAAAGGTCAATGGTGCGGTCTTTACGTGGCCCGAGACGGAACCAATGGCGTATTGGACACCGGTGGAAACGCCAGTATCTTTTGAGTCAGGGACTTCTCCCACGACCCACAAATCAGAACTGGTGAGAAAGTGTGAGCCGCGGGGTAAAGAGATGTAGCGGAGGGATATAACTACCTCCCGGTGTCGATAGAAGCAGAAAATTGACTTCCTCCGAGGGAGATATTAGTATAGTATTTTAAGTTTTGGCCGTTGTCGAGGCCAGAGATGTGACCTCTCTTGGTGAATACTTCACCACGAAGGTTCAAATGGAGAGCAGAGACATGGAGAACGGCAATGAAAAGGAAGCAATATCGGGTGAAGGGTAAGGTCATGGACGTTGCCTGGAGCGATAGTGGGGGCTGTGATTGCCGACACGTAGCAACAGACCGGCTGACGAGCGGCTTGTGTAAGTCTGCCAATTTTTTACTGTACAGTACTATCCTTCTCTTCCCTCATGCACCCACTCAGTCTGCTAGTCCCGCCCCTCTTTGTATCTCATCTCGCCGCGGCGATCATCGTTCCTTTCCGTGGGGTTTCAAGGACTACCGATAGTCACCTTTTCTCTAAACGGAACAACCTCACTGGCGTCGCCGTCGAGAATGCACACAACACTCTTTACGCCGCAAACATCACCTTGGGCGGCAGTCCCTTCAGCGTCGTCCTTGATACTGGCAGGCATGATCGCCCCCTATTTATTAATTTTTCGATTCGTCTCTGACTCACATCCCATCAGTTCTGATCTCTGGGTAGCTGGTAATGTACCTGGAACTGAAGATACAGGAAAGCCGGCGGATGTGGCGTATGCCATCGGTGAAGCCAAAGGTGTGCACGTTCTATGTACAGACTTCTTAATTTACAGTAGTCCGCAGGGAATGTCAACCTCGCCTCTTTCGGCTTTGACAATTACACAGTGGACAAACAAGCTTTCAGTAACTTTTTATCACCGATCTGTTTCTTGCTTGATCTCTGACGCTGTTACGACACTTAGTCCTCGTCAACGACACCAGTACATTCTCGTCCTCCCTCCAGTCAAATGGCTTTCAAGGTCTTATGGGCCTAGGGTTCGATGATGGCTCCATTGTGCGGGGGATCGTTGGAGACGGCGCAGGTGATACCCCACTGTCCCGCATCTTTCAACAGAACAAGACCACCCAGAATTTCATCTCAATACTACTCGATCGAAACAACGACCCGACAGATACAGTCACAGGTCAAATAACTATATCCGAGTTTGCCTCTGGCTACGAGAGCATTGAATCGCAACCCAAGCTCTACATCAAAGATGTCTTCTTTGACTCCTCCAGCCAGCATTGGGCCGTCTATATAGACAAGAACGGTGTCATTGGTCCGGATGGGGACGCAATATCCATGACCTCAATCGTACCACGCGTTACAGGCGGGAAGCTTATCGCCGTTCTCGACTCGGGTTTCACCTTCTCGCAAGTGCCACGCAAGATGGCCGATGCTATATACGGACGTGTTCAGGGCGCCAACTACAGCCAAGAGGAGGGTCTTTGGATGGTCCCTTGCGACCAGGAACTCAATCTCACTTTCACTTTCGCTGGTGTCAAGATGCCCGTGCATCCACTGGACGTTGTCAGTGGCGACTTCAACTTAGGTTCATATTGTCCAGGAACGGTAAGTGTTTCACCCCGTCCACTCGGGATTATCAAGCGTTGACGTCGCCGTAGTACCAACCCATTACAACCGCCTTCAGTGTGCTCGGAGACTATGACATGATCCTAGGCATGTCCTTCAGTGAGTACGATATTGTCTCCTGCAGTACCTTTCGTTGATATTCCAGCTTCTCAGTGCGCAACGTTTATGCACTCTTCGACTATGGGAATTTCGTCGATGATACTTCCAACGACCGTGGCGATCCCTATGTGCAGTTACTTTCCGTAACCGATGCCTCCAGTGCACACGCCGATTTTGTCAAGACCCGCCTCAACGGTACAGACACGACCGGTTCTTCATCGAAGACGCTCCTCCCCGCATCGCAGGAGTCTCACTCTCCGTTGTCTCCCGGCGAAAAGAAACAGCACATCGTTGGTGCCGTTGCGCGTAATTGGCCATACATTCTCGTCGGTTGTCTTCTATTCGTGCTTTCGGTCGTGGGCTGCTGTGTATATGCGTGCTGCTGCCGCAAGCGTCGCAAAAGTGTCCGAGCGTTTAACAAGAACCCGTATCAGACGATTCAAGAACCAGCACCACCACCTAGTATGCACATGAAACCTATGAATTCCGGGGCACAGTACGCCGACCCATACCATTCGCGCGCGTGATGTAAAGGAGATGTTGGTCCCACGACGGAGGGGAGGTTTTGCAGGAAGCTTACTCGATCTCGCATATATATCTATTATCAATTACTCGTACGCCAAGGACTCATTTTTGTTGCATTGCCGATCCCTCATTCCCCACCAATTCGATGCTCATCACACTGCTGCGCAGCCTGGTCGAGAGAGAGAGATTCACGTAACGTCTGAATTAGTAGTGTGCCCAACATGGCTACTCAGCAGACGGCCTCCAAGCCCTTGGCACCCCAACTACCTCCAAAACCGCCCTTTCTAGAGCGGAACTGCGGTCAGCGCGGCCGCGTAACTCCATGTCAGGTCCGCCGCGCTGACCGGCTTCCCGCTCGTCTTGTCGAATTGCTCCGCGAGCCTGCCGTCGGGGGGAGTGTGCCGTGCGACGATTTCGACGAATCCGTCCGCATGTGCGCGGATCGCATCCGAGAGCTGCGAGTACGTGCTACCCGAGTCAGAGCGGTACGTGCCCGGGGCGACGTCCGGAGAGAATTGCTCAAAGAAGGCTTTGGACGTCGGCGTCACCGTGATTGCGCCGAGGGCGTCCCATGTGAGAAGCGCGTCGTACAATTGTTCCGCGACGGCGAGAGTCGCGATGTACCATGGCTGTTTCGTCAAAAAAAAAAAAAAAAAAAAAAAAAAAAAAAGTGAGCCACCATAATAACCGATCGACGCACACACACACACGACGCGCGAACGCACATTTCCGCCAAAGTAGACGTCCTCGGGATATCGGCCTGTCGCAATGGGGTCGCTCTTATGCGCCAGCTTGTTGATGGGGTAGACTGCCCGGAACGAATCGACGTATTTCACGAGATTGGCCAAGGCACGATCGGAGCATGGCTGGAACGTGATGGGGTCGCAGCCGGCAGCAGGGTCGAACGTGTGGATCGAGGCGAGCACCGTGTTCGAATCCAGACCGGAGCGTCCGCCGCCCGTGTTGGCGATGATGTGCGTATCGCGGGGATTCCAGGACGACTGGGCGTCGTTGTTAAGAAAGGTTTCTTTTTCCAAGAACGATTCTGAACAGACCTGCATGAAACAAAGCACGCTATCTGCCTCGGTATCGTAGGTATGGCTCTCGGCATGTCGCTCAAGTATGGATGCGAGCGCGGAGCCCTCGCGGAGAGATCGGTGCTGCACCGCGGCCGTGAAGAACGATGTGGAGTTGATCTCTTCCCATAAGTCGAATCTGAGACGTGTTTTGTTTAGCCTGACACCGGGGGCCGATGGAACGGACTAACGTAGGTTGTCTCCAGTTGGCGGCGACATAGTCGAGATCCAATCGGATAATAGGCCATAATGACTTCTCCACATAGGTGGAGTTTCCATTCTTCCACAACCAACCCGCGTACTGTATCAGAGCGGTCGCGCGCAGCGCTGGACCATCTGGGTATGACCTCTCGGTCAGCCACGACACGACGGCGTCGTCAGGAAAACCGTGCATGTACCTCTTTGGGGACGACCCCAAGGAAGAAGGAAAGGGGACCCGTCTATGTTGAATTTGGGTTCTCCGAGGCCATCTTTACCCGCAGCACCGCTTGGGTTGGATGTTTGCTGAAGGAGGCTCTCGACGGTGATATATGCGTCGATAAGACCGCGCAAGGAGAGATCGTCGCCTGCGACAAAGTCCTCGATGAGGAGCTTGAAGACGAGAGCGGAGTCGCGTGTCCAGGAAAACAGGTAGTCCGGATTCTGTGTGCTTGGACTGGCGATAACTAAACCTGCCTGTGTTACAGATAACAGTGATGAGAAGGACACGCAGGAGGGAGACGACGGCGTGCGTACTAGTGCGCCATGACTTTCGGCTCCGTCGGGACCAATGTTGGCCAACAGGGACGACTTTGCGGTATGTGTCTCTTCCGCGATGTATGCGTCGAGTTTGACGACGGAGTTTGGCAAGGAGCTTGGGCGGTCCGAGTCGTGGACTAAACCAGTCAGTCCAAGAGCCGTGAGTAGCGGGAGGAGCCGCATGAGAAGGCGAGGAAGGGAGGGTACGGCGGCGGCGAGGATGACGAGGTGTGTATGGTTGCCATCGTTGTGGAATGCATCTCGAACTTGTGCGGGCTACTTGAGCTTGTCGTATGTTCTTTCCGCAGTAATCAAGCGCACGCACATCAAAGCTGCATCTGGACTGCATCCCCATTCCCTGCTGCACACACCCAACCCAGCAGAACTTTGCGCATGTAATTCTTTCGAAAAAAAAGCGCCAAACGGGGAGAGCAACCAATTTTCCGTGTCCCTCCATCGCCCAAAATACTCAAATCATCGCCAAGACTATCGCTCCGCACCCACGGTTCATCACAAGCGCTCTCTCAAACCCCGCCACGTTACACTTCTCCTTCCTCTCCCCTCCCCTCCCCTTGCTACTTGGTCGCACCATCCTATATCGCGAAACTGGACGCACACTATCTTCTCAGCTCAACTGGGCCAATCTCTGTCTGTGGTTGTGCCTGCGGCACCGATGCCGAGATATTCTCGAGATCTGTGGCGGTTGAGGGAATCGCGATTCAAACTAATTGGCACTTTGCTGTCCCCAAGCTTACTAGCGCTTACTGCCGATATGAGCAACAGAACAACAGGGCTGCGGCTCTGCCTCGACTATTCCGAATATGAACGATCGTATCTCATTTTCCAGGCATTTTCCAGGATGATGGCTCTCCAAGATTAATCCGGCACGCCCACGAGTGCCCACCCACCTCCTCGTTGCACACACTATATCTACCACAAGAATCCGATTCATGGCGAAGGGGTCAGGGAGGATAAATACACACTGAGAGCACCTCACTCCTTGCCAATTCCTCCCCCGCTCTCCACTACAAAATATGTTGGAACATTCACCCCCAGGATTGTGGTGCACTCGTCAGCATCCTTCTCAAGTGGTGAGCTCCTCCCTTCTCTCTCAGAACCGACGATGGTACTAGTTGTCCTGTTTGACCTCAGGTATATTTCCCCACTTGCGACTTCCAAGCCAGTATGTACTCACCCACCTTGACGTTGTAGGCTGTTCCGTATTTCATGGGCCCCGCGGGACCGTCATCAGTGAATTATGGATCAAGCAGTGCACTGGCACAGGCACGAGCGGTTCCTCTCGTCCGAGTTGCATCGCCTCTCACTTCTTTCCCTGACCTAGCCCGCCTTCATTTCACGCAGAGATCCCGCGAGAAATCAACGTCCCCACTCGCTTCTCTTCGCGGCCCAGATTGATGGGCCCCAAGTACAGAGCCATCTCTACAGAGGGAGCCAGCAAGTTTCCTACCCCCAGTATAGACCTCAGAGGTTTGCACCTGGAGGAAATCCTTGCGGACACCAGACACCCGGGATGACTACTGTAACCCCTCCCCGCCCCTGTACTCGTCACCAACGTAACAGAGGACCATATGTAAGCTCTCTTTGGATCACGAGCCCCGATTTGTCACTTGCTAATGAAACACACCTCCAGTCCCCGTACCCTCTCCCCAGGCGACAAGAAGACGTAGGGTACCAGCGAGACGACCTTCATTCAAAGACGTTTCAACAATTCGAGGTGCCAGGTTGGCCAGTCCTTACCAATAACTTCGGTTCCATCCCGCCCCAATTATTAAACTGGGATGGCCAGGCGATTGCACCGCCACATAGTTCACATGTCAATGAGGTAGGGTCATTGTTTCATTTATCGCAATCCCGCTTCCCTGTCACATTCTCCTTCTCCTTCATTTCTTATTCATATGAAACAGGTAGCTCCGATGCCAATTAGGAGGAGCGCTACGACCCCAGCACCAGAAACCACCCTGCCAGAGTTTCCCACAGGAACACAGCCAGCCGGCGCTCCCGCCCTGGGCACCGAAGCCCCGCTGGAAGAATCTCAGTCTACGACGGGGAGCTGCCCGCATCCCGCATGTACATCTGTGAACTGCGGCCGCCTGCAGGAATTGGAACGGCATGTCCTCAAGCACCTCCCGCATTACCTCTACTGTCCACACCCAGATTGCGGCTGGAGGGGCAACCGCCGCTACCCCCTTATAGATCATTACAAAAAGCAACACGGTGAAGTACTGGACCGTGACTCGCCAGATGTGTTTACCATTTACGACGCAAAACGGATGGCCAAGCGGCTCGTCAACAGGGAGGTCACGCTGGAACAAGCGGCCGACGAAGCGGATGATTTGGTGCGGAAGAAGGCAGTAGAGCTGGGCAAGTGGGATATGTGGAACATGCATTACGTGTGAGGACCTATCCCAGCACTTGTTTTTTTTTTTCCCACTATCACCAGGCTCCACTGTCTTTACTGTACGGAAAAGGATACCACTGTATCACTGCTTTCGACTACCTCCATGTAAACGAGCATAGCATACTAAGAGAGTTTTTAGACAAATTGCACCCGTGCGAGCACAGCCAGCGGCCCAGTGGGAGGGAATCGGGCAATGAGTTCGGGCACAGAGATAGGCATGTTTGGAAAATAGGGATAATTGCCCCTCTCCGTGGCCCCATACAAGCTTTTTGGCAACTGCGGCCGCAACGTGTCTCGTCCGCAAAGCCTTTCTCACCGGGCCCGACACCACGCTCCAGGATTAACTCGATAGCTTAGGACGCACTGGCGGCAACAGAGCCAACGGTGCCACTGTTGGATTGAATTGAATTGATGCGGAGCTGTGTTTATTCGCCCGAGCTCGGTCACCAGACAGGTATCGGATATCTGTGTTCGTTGCACTGCCGAGAAGTCCGAAACGGGCACACCGCACACTGCCACTGGTCCAGAAGAGGGGGGAATTTTTATTATATTTGAGCTCGGAAACGCTGTATTCAACATGATTCTTTGAAGAGGGGTCTTACTATCGAGCGAATGCCGGAAACTGGCACGATGATACGAACCGACCTACGGACTGACTGGCTTGAAAACTTTTGAATACTCCACACAAGTTGGCCGAGCTGCCAAACACATAGGCAGTGCACATCAAGGCTAGTCTTGATTAGAACAGGAGGTCAGAAGACGCGCCGCACATAATTGCGGAAGGCCCACGCGGAAATGGAAAGAACGACAAGTGCCCATTCGTCTCTCTCCGAGTCCACGTGAATGGCGGCGAGGGGCGCTACGATAAGGGCGGGCGGTGGTGGAAGTGTATTGCGTTAGCGAGGAGAATCGTGCCAGCGGATCCCCCGCCGAGATCTCGTCCGTATTAGTGGGAGGCACGCGACCCCATAGCGGCGCCTTCGCGTCGTAGACAATCTCCGATGGGCACTCACCTTTTTTGATCGGATATGGCCGGGTGGTGGATCAATTGAAGTATTCCGTTGCTATTCTTGGGACAGAAGTTCAAGCTGCGCTGTTTTCCGTTTCTTTTCTTTTCTTTCCTTATCTCGTTTCGTTTTATTTTGTGGAATCGATTAGCGTGTGCTCCGATAAAGCCCGATGGAGCGCTCTCACCGAGTTCACCGAGCGTAGACATCATCGGTGATTCGGGCCAAAAACTTGATGGGTTCAACTCTCTGGCTGGCGCTGCGGTTTAGCTCTGCACGCAAGACACCGGAAGTTGGGTGCCCCAACTAGTTGGAGAAGATTTCAAAATGCATCACTCACAGTAGTACCACGGTTCTGGATCTACAACAATCGTGATGGGATTTTTTTTCATCGTGCCCTTCCCAGAATCCGAGCAGCGAGTGCCACTACAGTAGTTCTCGAGCCCGATCGAATCCGAAAGCGTGGCCATGGAAAATTAATGGAAACCAATAGGCTCTAATAACTTCAGTGGTTTACCCAGAGATACAGGAGATGTGGGGAGTTTTCGTGTGGTGACGAGTTCTTCAGGCACGATTCAATGAGGATGGTGTAATACTAGTGTAATGTGACGTTGGGAAGAGGTATTCATTTTTTGTGAAAGCAAGTCAATTGAAAGTGACGTGGAGTGGTAAATGAACCGTTCCCCCGACGACTCACGCCTGACGCCTGCCATCACTTCTGACACCCACAAGCCCTTGCGCCCACCTACAACAGGGCGCTACTTTCTCACCTATCATACGAAGGCCTCAGGGTATTTGGGTTATTTGGCGACTTAGATCTCAGGCCTCGGGTCCTACAGTAAGTGGCGCCGGCATTAAGGAGCGATCCCCCTACTGCCACCAGCAACCAGCCCATCGCGACTGCTGTATATGGTCTATCATCTTCGGACAGCTGACCTCTGTCTCAGTCCCGGAATGTGAACGGATTCAAAAAAAAAAAAAAAAAAAAAAGAGTACCGCAGTAAATGAAAGCTTTTTGGATCCACTTGCGTACGCCTCAGGGGAGGGACCAGGTGATAGTGTTGGGCCACGTCCGTATGGGGGGTATGCGCGTTTTGAATGATTTAATTGTCGCGTGCTTGTCCCGTGATATATTGCATCTAGGCAACAGGTGATTTTGCGGCATCCAGCCTGAGCGACACGAAAACGGTTACAGCACCAAAAACCTGGGTGTAGTCGAGTCTCGTGAAAAAGCGGAGGGTGAGAGTGGCAAGAACCAAGAGCCAAAAGAACGATGCTGCGAGCGGATATATTTTGAGTACGTGGTGGTGGTTTAAGTTTTAAGTTGCCCCGGAAACCATCTGGCCTCCTGAGCAGCGCAGTCCAGATGCGATACGGTACAGCAGCAACCAAAGACCAGGGTGAGGTTTTCTGTGATGACTCGACAAGTTACGGATTCTCTCACGGAAGAGCCACTATCGTCATTAGCGGGGTCGGACGGTCTCGGACCTCTTACATTCGGATCGGATGACGGGAGGCATTTGTGTTGCGCATTCCGCCCCTACGGATGAAATAGATTCGTACAAAAGTAGTGTAGATGCTCAAGCCGTGCGTGGCAAGGTTATGCCTAGCGTGAGTAGGATAGAGCGACTAGAGTACCTTAGGGAGTAGTAAGATAAGATGGATATGGAAGGCAGGTGGAATGCAAAATGGATCGAAGAGAAAAAAAGAAATAGAAGGTAGGTACTGTACAATCGTGAGGTAATGGCAAAGGAGCATCACGAGGCGTGACTTTCGTGGTCCGTAGATTCTGCAAAAGAGTCCGTGACGAGGCGAATAGAGTGCGAGTGCTGAAGGGCATTCAGCGGTGACGTATATTGGTTCGGTGGCGCAAGGTAGACCGTCATGAAGTCCTGAGAGGTTCCATCAATAACGTAACCCCCCGACGATAAGCACTGAGAAGTAAACGCACCCGAACTTGCACTCGACTCAAACCGAACTGGCCCACCGTGATGTCACAGTCCGCACGCACTTCGCCCTCATAGTCAAGAGTGCTGAGCCCGGCGTCCAGGGGCTGCGAGCGCAACAGGGGCATCGGGGCACCAGGGGGAAGCGAACGCAAGGTGCCCTCGCCGATCGTGGATTTACGCATCGAGTGTACGCCTTTGAGGACGACGGAGACCTGACGCATCAGATACACGCGCACGGTCGGCGGGGCAGTGGCGGCCTCAGCGGCATTGCTCTTCGAGCGCTTGAGTTTTGAGTGGTTCGGTATGGTGGGATATAAGAACGCCTGTAACGATTTGGGTGGTGCGATGAGCTGCAGGTAAAAGGGAATTGTGTCGGTCAACGCAAATGTTTGGACGACAGGGATAAACAACTGTTATTTAATCTAGTCAGGCACGTTTGGTAGGAGGAACTCGCATTTGCTTACATGGCAATCAATCGGCTCGATGTCCGAATGCGGCTTTACTGCCATCGTGCTCGTAACTTGGAACCATTCTTCGGGTAATGACTTGATCGTGGAGAGAAACGGGAAGGGTGAAGCAAGAATGGGTTGTGGGGGTCGGAATCGGGACCGGTAAGTAAACGGAATGGTCAGCCTGTAGCCAACAACAATTAGAAAGAAGGTCGAGTCAGACAGGAAAGGCGCCCACTCACTTTTTCTGGGGCGTCCAAAGAGCCAGCTTGCCTCCCTTGCGCTTCACGATGACCTTCATGACATAGTTGCACTGAGCGCGTATGCCCGACAAGTCGGAGCGTAGGTTGTAGGTGGGCGGGAGTGCGCGCCTGACTCCGTTATCGACGAACACCTCAGGGAGCACGAATTCAAACGGAAATATGCTCGGGCATACACGGCTGCCATCGATTCCCCCAACAGGATATAGCATGTTGACGAATTGTGTATCTGCGCTTGCGCCATGCGGGTCGGCTAGGTGCAATCGGCCCTCCACCTATACGTATGTCCATGAGACAAGCGTTCTAAACTGGAGTGCAGAACTTACTTTGATGGAGACCGATTGCACACCTTGAGTACAACTGAGACCGATGTCGCCGCAAACCGTGCCGTTACGACCATAGGTGGGTTGCGTAGCGTTCTCTTCTTGGTCGCGGAGAGCGATGGTTATGAGCTTGTTGCTCCGCGTGAAAACGCCCGTCGGCATCCTTCTCCGCGAGCGCGCAGAGACGGCAAGCGTCCGCTCTGACGGGCCAGGCGAGAGCGAGTAGGGGGGAACTGCTGCAGATGGGGAGTACGTAGGTGGTTCGAGTGCCATCTTCTTAGAACATGGCGGTAGAGGAAGGAAGAAAGCTGGCGGAGAGAGGGGCGTCATGGTGGGGTGGAGGTGGGGGAAAGGGGTACGTGATCTACGAATGACGAGGATTATGAATATGCATAGGGGAGCTGTGCAAGGGAAGGAAATGGTACGCCAAGCACGGTGACAATGTGACTTAACCCAAAACACACTGCCCGCCGGGAGGGTCAAGCCTATTGGCCAAGCCTCAAGGACGAGACCGTCGAGTCATCTGTATTCGGGTTCCCATCCGCTCCCGCTGACCCTATCCTTGACTGCTTCCGAGGGTGTAGAGCAGAGGGAATGGAAATTTACGTAAGCGGGAGCTAAACTTGCTTGCAGGCGAGCGTGAAGAGCGAAGAAACAAACAGTTATGATCACAAAGTTACTCAACACTGATACAGCACCAATACACGACAAATGAATGATATGTTAGTTCCCAATCTAGCATGCGCAATGTCAGTTAGGCGCCTTTCGTATCACCGCATCTACAAACTCACCATCCTCGTTGACCCCCATTCGGCCCGGCAGTGCTGTTCGAGTCAGGTTGTGCCACGGTTCCTCGCTCCAGATCCGCGGATCGGCGCTCCTCCCGTCCCTCGTCCCGATGACTCATAATACTGACCGGGCGACCGTTGCGGTTGCTCATTCTGCTTTCGCTACGATCTTCCTCATGCTCTCGTGCTTGAACAAGTAGACTGTTGCGCAAGAAACCGGCAAGGACTAGTGTGCTTCCGCGTGTCTTTCCGTATGCTGGTGGTGGGGCCCTAGCGATCTCCGCATCTTCTACGTCTCCAGTCCCGACGCCGCTTGCCGCAAGTGCAGCTGCATACGTCGGAAGGGGGGGTCGGCTCCAAGGTGCCATAGGAATCGTAGCGTCGCCCAACGGACGCCCGCGCCGTAGCGAACTCGGAAGGACTTCGCCTGGATGCTTGAAGGCATAACGCTCGGCGCGTAGTCGGTAAATGCGACGCTCAAAGAGGATAAGCTGTGCTATAGCAACGACGGCGAGGGCGACATGAACAAAGATGCTTGAAGATTGGGCGGCAGGAGGTGGAGGCGGATTTTGGTCACCGTCTGGGGAAGGGGGTGGAGGTGGAGGAGGGGTACCACCTAGTGCCCGAGCCGCGAAGACCCACCCCACGATAGTTCCTGCAAAGAGGAATGTCTGGACACATATCAAGAGGAGGGTCATGAAGTGAATGCCCATAAATTTGGGGAATTTCTTGTGCCAACAAAAGCTGCGTTTGTCTACGGTATTCATCGAGGAACTATCTGAAGGGACCGATGAAGTCCTTGGTGGTAGGGGGGCATCGTTGGGGAGGCCTGATGACGGAACTGGGAGACGATCTGCGGGGATGACGCGCGGGTAAAGTATCCTGGTCAACAGACTGAGCCGGTGCTAGTGGTTGGGTATGGACTCCTTCTATGAATCCAATCTCTCCACGCTTGGATGGCAAGGGGCCCGCCTGCGGCCCTGATTCCTCTGTCAGTGTCGTGGTGGAGGAGGAAGCCACGGCATCAGTCGACGCCATAAGTAACACCGAGAGAGGATAAGAAAATAGGGAAGGGAGGTAAGCTTGCACCTGGCAAGGTTAGAGAGGGGATGCCAGCATCTAGTGAGGGATGAGACAAAGAGAGAGCAACGAGAGCAACCAACGAACGAGCAACGTCGACACAGCCAAGCCGAGTTCATCAGAGATATTATGGTTAGGGTTTAATTAATTGATTAATCTGATGTAATCGATTCTACTCCGACCCGAGGAATGATTACCCCGAGGTCGACAACCGTATAAAACGTGAAAGTCTTCATCTCTGGTAGTTTCTCCTTCCGTGAAGGTGTAGCCCGGACCTCCTCATCGGCGAGCGGGTCGTCCGACCGATATGTGTAAGAGACGAGCATATTAAACTGTATCAGAAAGAAATGCCACCATCAGCGATGTATCAGTCCATCGAAAACGCACACCCACCTTGATCGAGCCTTTCGCGTCTCGGCCAATCACGACCTCCCCACCAACAACGGTCACGTTCGCCCGCCTCTCTATCACGCCAATCCCCTTCCCCTTCCCGGCTCCGCCTCCCCCGCGTTCGCGTTCCAATCCAAGCTCGTCATCGTCGCCCCCGAACATGTCTTCGTCGTCCTCGTACTCCCACGCCTCTGCGAAGGCCGCGACCGGGATCTCCGACTCGGGCCGCGGTAGCCGCACCACGAACGGCGGTCGCTTCGCCTTTTCAGGGCTACCACCAGCAGGCGCGGTAAAGGACGGTGGAGGCATTTGCGGATCCGCTTTCAATCGCACTTTAATGGGATCGTACAGTGGATTCGTCAGCGCGAGGTGGAACGGGTAAGTTCCTCCTGCTTGGAGGCCGCTTGCCCCGCTCGTGTCCTCGACGGCGGTCTGCCGACCACCCGCTGCACGTTGCCGAGCCAAATCCGGACTCGGAAAGGCAATAGACATGGCGGGAAGGTAGTTGGCGGCAACGAGTTTTATCTTAAAGCGAACCGATTGTGCCTTCTGTTCCGGCTTGATGAGGATATGACGACATGTCGAACAGCGCTTCGTTTTTTTAGAACGTAGGGGGATCCGCGAGGGCCGTAGATCGCTGCTCTCTATGATGAACACCCACGACATAGGACCGTCAGAATGAGAGCACACCTGGAACGCAGCGGCGTCGTCCAGCTGCTGGTCCATCGCTGGCTGAGGGCCGCAACCTGCGACACTTCCTCCAGTCGGCGGACGAAATCTACGTTCGAGGTGTCCTTAGTACCCGCGACCTCAACCCGACTACGGTATTCGGAAAGCTCATCCCGTGGGCCCTTGTCTCGCCGCCCGCGGGGAGCAGGGGTGTACTTCACCACGCCTGGGATATCGCGTGCCAATGCAGATGACGCTGCGGCTGTGATGGGATTGATGTGGGCAGGGTGTGAGTGTGTTGCCTGTGGATGGCCGGAGGAAGAGGATGCACGTAGGAAGGGCTCAAAGTGTTCTTTGAGACGTTCGAACTCGAGAGAATCGGGCGCGGAGTCCTCAAACCTCTGCAATTGTGCTGGGAGAGTCGCGTACAACTGAGTGGGCGCAAAAAAAAAGCCGGAACCGACTCACCAGCAAGCCCCGTTGGCTTCTCGAACGTTACATCGACCTCAGCAGAATCCCATCTGCAATAATTGCAATAAAGGAAGAAGGGAGGTTCGCCCAATCCACCGGTTAGAAGTCTCCCATCGTCCGCGTCCGGATGGGTCTGAAGGCACGACCTGAAAGCGTGTTCCGACAGCAAGGACACATGAAGCAATTGCGTGCGCATCTAACAAATCATCGTAGAATGCTGGTTCTTGGCCCAGAGGGTCGACACGGACCTGTTCTTCTCTGCGCGTACGCTCGCACTAGGCACCTCAAAGAGGCAGTTCGGGCAGTAGTAGCCACTAACTTCGACGGAAACGCAACGATTGCAGCGGATAGCATCGCACTCCTCACAGAAAAAGAGCTCGTGTAGAGGATGGAACTGGTACGATGATGATGGCGCGTTCGGAGGTGGGGGAACCGGGTCTGCGGATAGACAAGGGCAGTGGTACAACACGGTCGGTGTCATGATCGATTTCTCCCTGCCGCGCGCCGCGCCTTGCCAGGCCTCTGGCTTTTCCCTCCTCGTCCCCGACCCCGACCCGCACCTCTCCGTGACGATCCATCGAACTCATCCGTCGACGAACGTGTATTTTGCTTTTCCCTCTTCCCATGACCACCAAACCCAAACTTCTTATCTCGCGCGTGCCTTGGCAAGCCACCACCCCTGCCACCGCGCGCGCGCTTTGCTGGCTGATCCGTGATGGCATCCTCCACCGCGATATCGAAAGCGTCGTCGTCCATTTGCGCATTTTCCAACGCCCCCTTGCGCTCTTTTCCATAATGTAAATCAGTTGAGAGAGAGAGAGAGAAATGGGATTGAGACGACGAACTGCGCTTGAGCCCTTTGAGCCGCTCCTCTGTGTCTTTTTTGCTGCGTTCGCGCTCCTTGATCTTCTCGAGCTGCACCTGCTTGCCGATCTTCTTGCCTTCACGTTCCCGTCGGCGCGCCTCGCTCTTCGCGATGCCAGCGCTCTCGTCGAGCAAACGCTGCCGGATGCGCTCCATGTGCGCATCGGTCTTGACCATCTCTGCGAAAAAGTCGTCGGGTCTCGAGAAGGGGAGTCCGTGTTTTGCGGC
Organism: Lactarius hatsudake; assembly: GCA_024734325.1. Taxonomy (NCBI): domain Eukaryota; kingdom Fungi; phylum Basidiomycota; class Agaricomycetes; order Russulales; family Russulaceae; genus Lactarius; species Lactarius hatsudake. The sequence continues at coordinate 709,357 of JANSJP010000005.1, read as the reverse complement.
GAGCGAGCGAGCGGCCTTTGCGCCATGCAAAGCCTGTTTGTAACTTCATCACCGTCAGCCGGGCTGGCATTGTATCTTTAAAAAACGAACACTCACAACGCAAGTTCGCGGTTCAAGTCGTCGTTCACGTCAATGTCGATCGTCTCGGGGAAGGAGACTGTGAGCGTTTCGGTCCATGGAAGGGATGGATCCAGTTTTATGGTGTCGCGTATGCGTTCGAGTGCAACCTATCCATGTCCACGAAATAAAGTTAGATGAGATAGCGAGCGAAAGACGATGAATGATGCACCGTGTTGTCCATTCCAATTTTTCTGCTTGGAACTGCGTCTTCGTCGACCGAGTCGACGTCCTCGTCATCCAATGCGATTTCCTCCCCGATCGCTACTCCCACCCTCCTCCCCGTCTTCTGTTTCGTCGCCGCTCTCCACGTCTTCTCCGTTGCCTTCTTCATCACTGGCCGCAGAGCCCGTCAACGTGTGCAACTGCGCCAGATCAAACTCGTTGAGGCCATCCTCTCCTAGTGCCTTCATGAGTTTTTCCAGTCCCTCTTCTCCATCGTCCTCAGTTTCACTCGTATCGGGATCGATAAGCTGATTTGAGTCCTCCTTTGTACTCCTGCCCCTTGATGGCTTTTGATCCGATTTTTTTGAAGCAGTCTTCATCTTCTGACCTGTCATTATTTGAAAAACGAGGCAAGCAGAGCGCGAGAGAAAGATACGAAATAGGGATTTCTAAATGGGACTGTCTGACGCGCTCGGCTCGGGACCCTCGCAAGTAAGTTAATCAATATGCAAGCGGCCCAACCCACTCTTTCCTTCTTTTCCTCTTCCCCACTACCATCACCCTTGCGATATCCGGGAGATGCTCATCCTCCTCCCCTTTGCCGCTGGCGTCCTCCTTAGTCTCAATCTCAGTCCCACCGTTTTCGCGTTGTTCGTCCGTGACGGCAGCGAACAGGCGGTCTTATCCGAATCCAACAGCAACTCCATTGCACTGCCCGACGGAGGGTGGGAGGAAGTAGACATCTCTGAAGGGTGGGCCGACCCGCGCATCAATGGCGGCCGTCTCCTCGACGTCAGTCTGCCCATCTGTCATACGCAACTAACGAGCGCACTACAACCCGATGCTAATGCGACAGCTCCACACATTCCGCAGTTCACGGCGCCGCTCCTCGGCGAGCCGCTCAACGTGATCATTTCGGGACTTTCGGACCCATACGTGCTCACCGAAGAGGGCTTCCGCGAATACACAAAGTAGTCCTTCCCTCTCTCTCTCTATCAGCGCCCATTGATTCCGGTTTTTGTCGCACTGCAGGTCCATCGGATACTCTAACGAATGTCTGGGACTGCACATCGGCAACATACACAAGGCAGATCTAGGCGACGGAAACGGCCGCACGCCCGAGTTGTACCTCGCCCGGCAAGCTTACTTTCCCGTCTGGGGAACGTGCTGGGAGAGCATCGCCGGCGGCCACCATTTCCGCGCATGGCGGCAGAACGGCACGCACGCCGACAGCGGCGCGTGGTTCATCGGGTAACGCCTCCCTCTCACCATATAACTCACTCACTCTGAACTGAACGACGACAGAGCGTCGAAGGAGGAGCACTCGCAGAAGCGGCACAAGATCGTCACGAACGGCTACAACCTCGGCCGTGACTGGTTCGTCGAGAGCGCAGTGGCGGGCAGCCATCAGAAAGGACGCAACGTCTGGTGGGGCGCCGAGCTCGAGTGGCGCACCGGACTCCTCGAGCCTGGCAGCAACGGTGTGTGATTTTTTTTAGAACGGGCTTTTCATCTCTCGGCGGCGCCTGACAAATGTCGTGACTGTCTAGGCGTCAACCACGGCATTGCGCAGGATGGACGTGTTGCCGTTCTCACTGTCTTCCGCATCTGACAACCGCCACAGCCTCCCGGAATCGCTTTCCGTTATTTACTATTACTGGTGACCCTTCACGATCCTTCACGACCCCTCACGAATCTCCATTGTTGACCGGAGCGTAACAATATTTCTCCCGGTGTACGTGTAGCTCCGATTGGTTCCTCAACTTCTCCTGCTTGTAGACCCATGAAACACGTGGTATATTCCACTTTATTGTGTACGTAGGTCTCTTGCCCATCCCTCATTCGTCATGCTCGCTCTCGGACCTTGTGATTGTGTGTACTCGTGACCCCCGGAGATTTTGTAGACATTTTCTTGCATCGTTTTGTGCATACCCTTGTCTGTAAATAGAGTCTTATAATCTATCCTTCTCTCACCACGAATCTCAAGACCGACGTATGTCGTTAAAAAATAAGTGGGATTACAGATGGGCAAATAGTGTGTATGTCTCGATGCAGGATATATCAGTCCAGAGGGTATCCGCCCCCGCGCAAGGGACAGACCAAACAAACAAACATCTATAGCAAAGATTCTATGCCGTGCACGTCAGCTCTGCGCCGACCATAGCGATCGCGGCGCCGAGTGCCCAGCCAAGCTCCGTCCCACCGATGCGCTTCCCGATCTCGACGGCGCGCGCGTCGTCAAACTCGTAGCCGAGCCGCAGCAGCGCGTGCATGAACGTGAGGTCGAGACAGTACTCGGGGCGGTCCACGAGCTCCTCCATCGCGTGCGCATTGTCGCCCCACCGCTCCTCCCACGCCGGCCGCCCGAGGCAGACGTCCTTCGCGAGGTCCGCGACGGAGGCGATGGTGAGCGGCGGGGGCGGCGCCGGCGCCGGCGGGAGGAGGGGGTGGATGCGGTCGTAGAAGTACGAGAGGAGGAGGATCTTGCCGTTGGCGAAGGTCTCGTGGAGCGAGGGCTGATAGACGCCGTCGAACGAGCACGGCTTGACTTGGCAAATGCTGTGTAGAGTGAGTGGTTAGTAGTATCGCTGGGGTTATGCATTCGTCGTCACATACGTGTCTTTGGCCACGATGAGTTGCATGATGCGGTTGCACGCCTCGAAATTGCCAATGTCGCCGCCGGTCATGGTAACGTTCTTGGTGGCGTCTCCCGACTCGACCTGCACGACTCTCTTTGTCCCCTGCGCCAGGCAGGGGTTTCCAACTTCCTCCTCTGTCGAGGAGGCGGTGCGCGCGGACGCCATGAAATCGACCAAACGATGCACGCTCTTCCTCGCGCGCATGAGCCCATAGCCCAAATACGAGTGCTGGTACAGCACGTGCGTCTTCCCAGCAGGGCCGCCAAACTTGAGTTCGTACCTGTGGTCGCCCTCGTGCATGCCAGCAGTAGGGGCGTCGAACACGGGCTCGAGCACGATCTGCGTCGACGCGCCGCCGAGGTCGAGCACGGCGTACGGCGCGGCCGTCTTGGGCGAGTCGGCGCGGATCGTGTCCATCAGGTAGTTGGCGGTGCACCCACGCGAACACGCCCTCGTCCCGCCCGTCCATGATCGCGACGGGGTCCTGCGCCGCGAGCGGGAACGGGTACGCGCTGCCGATGCGGCGCCGCACAGCCTCGAGGATATCGTCTGCCTGCTGCCCGCCGAGCAGGCGCAGCCCCGCGGTCGCCTTGACGGCGACGGGCGTGCAGCGCCGGAGCTGCTCGGGCACGGTGCGCACGGCCACGTCGAGGAGCTCGTCGAGGCTCTGCGCGGCCTCTTCCGGGCGTCCCGCGAACGCGGACAGGCCGGGGTGCATCTGCACGAACGTCTCGTACTCGTATGCGGGCGACGGCCCGCAGTTGTTGAACTTGTATACGTGGATACGTGAGCCCGTAGAGCCCGCGTCGATCATGAGCCCGTACTGCACGAGCGGAGAGGATGGGTCATGTGGTGCGGTGCAGAAGACCGTCTTGCTTGCGTCGGGGTCGGACTCGAATGAGCTGGGCCGTGGGGCAGAGGGCTGTGGGCGAGTCGGTGGAGGGACAACTGTATCCATCTCAGGATTGTGTGGCTCGACCATGGGGGGCAGGGGTGACTCGGCTTCCACAGACCCTTTTCCTACCACACAAAGATACATCAATTCCTCCTCAAGCCCCGGTATCCAGCAGGACTCACCTGGAGTTTTAATACCACCCCAAACCTTTTTTGGCTCAGCGGGACTCAAGAACCATACAAATGCGACGACGAGGGCGAGACAGAATACGATCTTTCTCCACGTAAAATTGCGGACCCCTCGACGGCTCGGTCCCATGCCACCTTCAAGCCTCTCGTAGTTGCTACTTCGTGGCAAGACCATTAATTTTCTAAGCTGGCCGGTATCTTCGGACAGACTGGGAGGCGAGGATGGGATGGTGGTAGAAGTGACAGACGGTGATGAATGAGTGGCGGCTGACGGGCGCTGGCGGCGACGGACACACGTGTTAGAACCGTCGTCGCTGCGGCCAAGTCGAAACATGTCGGACAAAAGCATAAAGTTGCACGATTCATTTATTTTGGTTCGGTAGCTATTGCATGTAAACCAAGGGTTGCGTTCTGTACGGTATTGTGAGGGATACAAACAAACAAGTATAAATCAGTCAGGGAGGACAACCAGCGCACTACTAGAGGGGGGATCGAATGGGGTGCATGCGCTGTGCAGAGACAAAGAACAACATATGTGAGGAGGGGGGATACGACGGTACTCCTAACCAGTGGGAGGGGGGAACAGGGGGAAAGACGTAAGGAGCAAATATTGTACAATGAGTACCGAAGGGATAGGTAGATCAGTCCGCAAACATTCGACAGTAATCAGACAGAAAAACGAAAAGAGTTTAGCTCATGGTTCACTCATCTGAGGCACTTCATGACCCTTGTCACGCAGAAGTGCCTCTAGGATGAGCGCACGAGCCCGCCATGTCTCCTTGTCTTTACGCTCAGCGTCAATGGCGTCCTCCAGCTCGCGCTGATACTCGAGCTTCCGCTTACGACTTCTTCGTGCAGCAAGGGTGTTTTGCAGACGCTTGGCTTTGATCGCGTCTTCCTCAGAGACAGTAGGACCGGCTGCTTTCATCGTCCTCCTCATCAGGTCCCTGGGTCCGTGCCCGCTTCCGAGCAAAGGTCACCGGAAGCTCTTTACGGGAAGTCGCGGATGGGGTGCGGTATTTGCGAGACTGAATGGGCGCATCATAGGGGACCAGTGTCTCGGGCGTGATATTCTTGCGGGTCCCTGTCGGGGCTGTCTTCCGCCCGAGATTGGAAGGACCGTCAAAGTCGAATGGCTGAATAGACGGAGTGTCAAGAGCAGGAGTTCCTGGCGATATTGTGTACATCTGGTCCATGTTGGGTACGGGAAGGGGGAGATCAGAAGGGCCGAGTGCGCCACCGAAGTTTACTTTAGCATCATCGTAGCCTTCATAACCGGACGGACCAAACAACGAGGGCATGTGATCATGGTCACCACCAAATTCACCACCAAAATCGGTGAGTGCTGGACTGGTGAAGATGTCAGGCGTCATGCCCATCCCCGCCTCAAAGGCGGGCGTTGTCAGCAAGTCATCCTCCCACGGTGATACCGGCGAGGTGAGGAAGCTGCTGGGATTGAAGAAATCGGGAGAGGCTGAAGACGACCGCGTGGTTAGAAAGCAGGTAGCGCAACAGGATAGGTCGCTAGTACCTGACAGTGCCGAAGCGATCGCCTGAGCGGCAGCTTCGTCGTCCACTGACATTTGGTGAGCCGCGGATGTATCGCTCTCGGTGATGGTCCGCGTCTGCTCGGGGGTTTTATTGGAAGACAACATTGTTAAATAATTTGAGCAGAGACTTGAGAGGCTGAAGTCAGGTATCGGATCTGGTTCAGACGATCGAGGTGTTGTACGTGGTGGGGGCGGAAGCGATTCGGGTATCCCATGATGGGCGGCAAGATCCGAGGTGGAATGAAAAACTTGGTTATACGTCCGAGGACGATGAGCTTGAGGATTCAGCGATCCATGATGTGGAGATGATTGAGACGAAAGTCGAGAACTTTCAATCGACGATTGCGGAGCACCAGAATGACCAGACGTGGATTCCGAGATAGGGGCTTGATGGAAGCCGCTTAGAGGGAGGTCCCGTACATGTTGGTTATTGCTAAGTTGTGAGTTGTACCGATCTGAGGAAATAGCTGAAAGCTGTAAGGAGACGGGGCCCTCAGGCTGCGCTGGCTGCGACAGTTGCAACCGATTGGTTCTGGGTGATGACGACTGAATCAGCGCGCTGTTCTCGACTCGGGAGTCATGACGATGGTTAGGGACGACGGTCACAGTGTCCAGGGGATGAAGAGATGGACCTCGGAGATCCATGTCGCATTGACGTTGGACGTGAGTCCATGTTGCACGCGGAGACCGCTGCTGCAAATCGGAAAGAATCGCGCGACTCGACTGCTGAGACGAGGGTGACGCGGATGAAGTCACGGACTGCATGGATCGCCGATAGCGACAAGGAATAAACAGTAACGACGAGACAGAGTCGAGCGGCTAATGAAACTCGCAAGCGGGGTGGACACTCCACGACAACAATGGATATGACGTCTCAAACACAGAATGCAAACTCACGGATTCCTGGAGGAAAGCGGATACGACGCGTCAGACAATGTGGACGGTCTAAAGGGTGGGAGAGGGATAGTGGTAGTTAAGAGGAAAGGTGAAGGGTGAGCCAGACTGACTCGTTCCGGCCATTATCAGTAAAATTTCGATTTCGAATTCAAGCCCAGCTTCCCCCACCGGAGTTCAAATTAGTCCCGGTCCGGTATTCCGTAGTGACTCATTCTCCTCATTCGGGCACAACCACCGGTACTCACAGCCAATCGCTGACGTGTCATCGGCAGATCCGGTACCGATATCGATATGTTCACATGCACCGACGACGCTGATTCATCCTCTCACAGCGCCCAGAGGGTGCCTCCCCATCAAACACAGCATTATTACATCCTAAGGGGCCCACATTTTGAATGGCATGTATCAAACTGCGGGCCATAATCACCGCAGGCAACAACAACTGTCGCAACCATGAGAATTCTCAAATCCCTTTGTTCGTCTCATCCTAGACCAGAAAGGCATAATGCGGGTTTGTAAGGCGGTGCAGTTTGTATGAATCAGCCTGTGCTGACTGCGGCGCTACGGCAATCAAAACGGAGGTCCCACATACTTCATGGGCAACAAACCGCGGCTCAGAAGCCAACCGGAGGGAGTGGAGGTGGACAGATAGAGCCAGTTCTGCCGAGCGTTGGAGCGCGGCGACATCGTGAGACCGACACTGCCTGAGTAATACGAGCAAGTTCCTCCCGAGAGGAATTCGTAACAGAAACCACCAAGCCTCGAGGCCATAAGGTTCTCCGACAACAAGGAGAATTGTTGAAGAAGCGCTCATACAGAGTGGGGCGATGTTGTTGTACAGCCGCGCAGCAGTGAAGAGAGACCCACAGGCCCTGAGTAGCCCTGAACAAGCCGGAGCGCTCGGCCCATGGGCTACTCGTAACCTTAACTGGGTGTGCCTGCCGCGTCACGATGGTGTTGACACGCCGGTGGAAGGCGCTTCAAGTGGGGAAGGAATCCCACCATGGAGAGGGAGAAAAGGCATCGGGATGAGCTGTTGGAAAGAGGAATGTAGGTGTTGAGGGATGCGACGCGGTTTTAAGAGAACTTGAACGGGGTAGAGTCAGGGTGAATACGAATCGGAACTTGACTCGGAACATGCGAGATGAGTCGTATCACGTGTCGCGCGCAGTCCCAATCAGTCGATGTCCCATACACCGAAAATCGAAGCAATACATAAATAAGAGCAGTGGCCCTGGCCTGAAAGAAAAAAACGCCCATGCTGATGGGATGACCTATCCATCTTGACTCTCGCCCTCACCATCCCTGGCCGGCAATGGGGGCACAGGTGGAGCAAAGAACCCCGACGCAGTTACCCCCACAGCCTCGACGCCCGCCCCGCTTGCCTTGCGCATCGTCCCACGCCCAACTGAGATGGAACCCTTACGAATAGTACCGCTACCCTTCTCGATGCTGATCGTTGACTTTGCGCGATTCGTCTGCCCGGGCCCCGAGGTACCCGCTGCATGTCTCGGCGTGTGCATTGACCGCGCAGAGGAGGGACCCTGAGAGCCGTTGCCTGACAGTTCGACTCGTGGTCGCTGGCGGTAGGTACCCGAACCGGAGACTGAACCTGGATTACCCCACGCGCTTGGCGGCGCACCTGGTGCTGCACCAACCGGCATGATGAGCATAGTGTCATCAATACTCTCGTCGTCGTCGAGAGCGCGGCTGTCACGATTGGACGAGCCGCGGGACAGGGTCGAGAAACGCCTTTGTGTAACTAACTGTGCTCGGACAGCACGTTGGCTTGACGATCCGGATGACGCAACATCATCCTCTGGGAACGACCGAGCGGGTGGTAGGGCTTCGCTGCGGTCCTGAACTTCGTCAAATATCTCGTAGTAGCGCTGGATGCAGAGCTTGATGATCATGCCTAGCGTCGTACGGCCCTGTGCAGACGGTGCAGGGGCAGGCGATTGGGCGGAATGGAGCGTGGGTCCGCCAGGAAGGCTGCAAATCATGACATCCTTCGTTGGAGAAGTCCCCGACACAAGATTGGGGCAAAGGACGATGCTTAGATTATGAGCATCCATTAGGTTCGTCGATGAACGCAAAGACACTTCATTCATCAAGTCTGAAATTGATGATTGGTATCGCTATACAGGCTGGAAAATAACACTCACGGAGAACATAGCTGAGCAAGATGTAATGGCACCGAGGTAGGACCGGAAACAAGCTCTCCCGAATGTACAAGACGGCAGACCAGTCACTGAGATCTTCTGTTGGTACAGGACAGTGTTGAATGATGGGATACAAAGACTCTGGAATCAATGGCTCAGGGAGGTCTCGCAAGTATTTCTTGAGGAGAACTGCAGCAAGATGAGGGTCATCGAAGCTGTCAAGAGATACCAACTGTCCTCGATCATAGGCTTCCTTCACTTGTCGTAAAGTGGAGGAGTTTGGGGAACGTCGGAACAACCCCTCGCTGGTCAGGCCTGATAAAAAGTGATCAGACGAAGGCGTACCCCAAATGAAGAGGAAGGCACCTGTCTGTCGCAAGTACTGCGCGCAATCCTTCACTACACGAGGGACTCCACCTTTCTCGCCATCATACCCCATGAGCTCTTCGAGGTGAACACCAAATACGTTGGAGCGTATTTGGATCGGCATGGTAATCTGACGCTCGTGCTTTGTATTCTCCCTGCTCTGGTCACTGGCGAACCAATAAGACTTTGAGAAACAACTTACTGATACACAGCAGGTGGGACGTCTATTTGTGTCAATGGTACTTGAAAGGCCAGCTCGGTCAGAGTATCTGCGTAGGTGATCTTGTGGAAAAATTTGGGGCTAAAAAAAAGTTGTTACCCATTTCGTTACATAGGGGAAATGATGTACCAACCTAATGAAGGCGCCAGCGAGGGAAAAGAGCACTGTCTGTATTCAGAAAAGAATCCTTCATTGTCGCCATAACCACTCACTCTTGGAGAAGAAATTAGAGTGTACAATATACTGATGGGCCAAGTCAATGTGTGTTTTCGCAAAGAAGGGGATGTACGTGCCAATCGCTTAAGATTCTTACGATATTTCCTACTGAGGCTTCGGTAGGCCTTCCACATCCAGTTCCAGCCCGGGGTATATCTGCTTCCAGCGGCAAAAAAGACAACGGTATAGTCGGATTCGACTGGGTAAGAACACTCTGTCAGACAAAGGACCAATCGGTAGGATGAAGGGCGCCACCATAGAGATCAAGATATGAGAGTATCCGACTGCAGTGTCATCAGTAGCAGCTTGGCATGTTTTAGAGATAAGACACACGAGAGAAGCAAGTTGTAGTCGACTTCGTGGGGGTCTGGAAGAGCAGAAGCATTGAGGACCACCCTGCGCGGAAATATTAGGGCTGAATAAAATGAGTTCGGAAACGAGTGGCGTTACATCGGGCGTGTTCTGTCGTTGGAAATGTCAGCGGCCTAGAACGTCGCCACTATGAGGAGAGTACGCACTCGTAATCTACCCCAGCCTGGTATATCATTTTGCTAATGAGCAACTGCAGTTTATCCTCCCCGAGGAATTCATCGTGGTCACCGTTTTGCGGGTTTGTTAGCTTGGCCCACGGGGCAACGAATTTTCGCCTTGTACCGGGCGATTTAGGGGAGGGGTCGACAGGAGAAGAAGGAGACGAGGGGGCCTGTGTAAGAGCGACGAGACGTTGCTTGAGAGTGAGACCTTTGGGACCTTTGGGGAACATTTTGACGTTCCAGACCTTACTCGGTCCAGTTGGTCGTCGGCAGCCGGCAATCTCGCTTGTTCTCCACTTCTGTAATGAGATAAGACCGCGGTCTCACACCCACAGTGATAAGATGCCCACACATTGCGCCATTTAGATCCATCATGGCGACTACTACCACTACTTAACTCTTACCGTAGGTGCTTCTGTTCCATTTATATGCGCACCCGGATGTCTCTAAAACGTGCCCCCAATACAGTTCCAGAGAAGCGTTCGGATAACTCTATTAGGTCCGGTTATGACGACGAGGCCGACACTCTACAAGACAGGAAGCTTCTGAGAAAGGTGGACCTACGGTGGGTTCGCGCATACAATCAGTTGTGGGCGATAGTCATACTAACGTTTGCCCAGTCTTCTACCCATCCTCACTTTGCTCTACTTGCTGAGCTTCTTGGACCGGTGCGTGCTCCCCTTCACTTGGTACTGCGCGAGCGTCCTTACCTATGGCGTTCTAGCTCGAATATAGGGAACGCCAAGTAAGTTCCCAGCAGCAACTATTTGCAAGGTCACAAGATTGACCGCCACTCTACAGAATTGATGGACTGACCACGGTAACTGATCGTCGAGTTGCGTCCTCTCGTCAAGGACTAATTTTAATCACGTCCTAAGGACTTGCATGTCTCTCCCCCAGCCTACAATACCGCCCTCGCCCTCTATTTCATCGCATACGTCACTTTCGAAGTCCCCTCCAACGTGAGTAGAGCCCGTTTTGTTTTTTATTTGCAGATGATATTGACCTGCTGAACAGATCGTGTGAGTTTGTTATTACACAGCAGCTCGGTCACATCATAATTAACGTCAATGCAAGCTTGAAACGATTCGATCCTCAATTTTGGTTGCCCCTCCTTACCTTCGCTTGGGGAGTTGCGTCTGTTGCGCAAGGTCTCGTAACGAATCAGGCGGGCCTATTCGGTATTCGAGTTCGTAAGCATCTCAAAACAAGATATGTCGCAGAGATGCGTTTGACACGAATCTCCAGTACTTGGAGCCACTGAAGCTGGTTTGTTCCCCGGCGTAGTGTTCATATTCTCTGTCTATTACCTACGGTGAACGCGTTTGCATATCTCTCTCTTTCGCTTTTTATAGACCTTTTAGTGCAGTCGGGAACGTCACTGGCGCGTCGCCATTTTCTTCGCCGGAGCGGCTCTCGCTGGGGCGTTTGGTGGTACGTCATGTTGTCTTCCCATGTCATGTCGCCTGAAGGCATCCAGGTATCCTTGCATATTCCATTGGGAAGATGGAAGGTGTAGGAGGTAAACGTGGGTGGCAATGGCAAGTCCTCTTCGTGCATACCATTGGTCACTTGATCAGAATACCTTGTTTAGGATTTTCATCCTTGAAGGGCTCTTAACCATCGTCGTTTCTATTGGGGCCTTTTTCTTTGTTCCCACATGGCCACAGAAAGTCAAATGGGTATTCCTGGCTTCTTTCTCATGAAGACGGTCGCATTGACGCTAGTTTAGCTATCCGATGCAGAGCGGACTCGTCTCCTGGCTCGTCTAGATTCCGACAACGATGCGGCAAAGAAGGAGAAGTTTTCTTGGAAATACGTGCGCCAGGCTTTCCTCGACCCCTTGATTTGGGGGTATGCCCTCTTGTTCCACGGTTTCGCGTTTGTGTTGTACACATTGAGTCTTTTCTTGGTGTGTCTATCCCTCACAACCGTTTCATTTCTGAAACTGACTCCCACTTAGCCAACCATCATCGCCGATTTAGGATTTGCGACTTGGAAGGCGCAGCTGTAATCTCCCTTCCCTCTGATAACCGCGTCTTTCTGATCGGTGCATCAGGATGACCGTTCCACCAAATGTGTTGGCCACCGTGGGAATCGCCTTCGGTGCTTGGTTAGCAGCGCGGACTGGCCGTCGTGCTTCCCTCATCATAGGTTCAGCGGTTGTGGCCATTATCGGTACGATTCCCTCGTCCAGGATTGTCGGCCCCACTTCCACTCCTTGCAGGCTACATCATCCTTCTTACGACCAAAACTGGTACGTTGTTTTTCATCATGATAGACATGAAACACGCCTTTCCTCACACAAACAATCCAGCTGGAGCGCAGTATGTTGGCGTGCACTTCGCCGCACTGGGGGTCTACACTGGCAACGCTCTTCTACTGAGGTTCGTCTTTAGCGCCCTCTGCTCCCTCCATCATACACTCACGACCAGCCTGGGCCCCGTAAGCTGGCCGGCCGAGAATATCTCTGGCCAAACCAAGCGTGCTGTGGGTGTAGCTCTACAGATCACCGTCGGTGACCTCGGCGCGGTCACCGGAGTGCTTCTCTACCGCCCCGCCTACTCGGCGCATCGCTTCCGCAAGCCACATATCATAGCCATAGGCTATCTCACGTTCTCGATTGCCATTGCTAGTGGACTTTGGTTCCGCATGGCACGCGAGAATCGCCGCCGTGAAGAGGTGATTGCGGCTGGAAAGGACGAAGAGGTTGATTACGAGACGAAGGTACTTTTGGGCGATCGTGATGTGCATTGGAGGTATACGGTGTGACGTTACTGGGGCCTGGGGCCACGGGTAGTGGCAGGCATGTACGATCAGGAACGCGTCGCACGCTCAGAAGAAGACGAATATGCATATGGATGATGATGATAAAGGACAAAAGTGACTGATGGCAGTGTATTTGTACAAATGCAAGGATGCAAGAGTATGGGGTCTAAAGGAAACGATGTACGTGAGGTACACTAACTAGGCTTCAGTTGGCAGACGTCTTGCGGCGCTTCGATGGTCTCTTCCGACACTGGTATTCGTCGTCGTCGCTTTCGCTGTGCTCATCTGGAACAGCGGGGATATGTGCTTGTTGTTTCTTTGCCGAATCGAGTTGCCGCAGCTCACGGAGGCCAGCGGTAACTGTCTTGAGGAAATCATTCTGGGAATCGAGGTTCAGTCAAGAGAAAAGGTGTCCACCCAATCCTCGGACACGCACCCTAACAGCACGAAGCCTCGTGCCTGATATATTGGACTGCTCGAGATGCCGTTTTTTCTCGTTGAACTGCAAAAAAAAAAGTGAGTGGCTTTTCGCCCTCGTTTTGTCACCGAAAGAAGTGATTGCACACACCTTCTTCGTCTCGTCTTTCTGAAGCGCAGAAAGATGTTTGATCCACAATTGCAAATCTGAATCGGTCGTGTGGGTCCGGCCTCTGTGCCGCGACGACTCGGACAGGGTCAAGCTCTCCTCGTCGGATTCCGGTAGCGCATATGATTTTACGGTGGCTGCGGCAGACCGGTGGAGCCGCTTGCGGGTCCGTGCTGCGCTCGATGTGACCGAAGAGCTGGGCATCGGTGTGATTGACATGTTACGGATAGCTTCGGAGGGCACGGCCTCTGCACTCGGCGTTTCTCTCTTCACATCGACATCCGGATATTTCAAATAGTCGTTGTCAGACAGGAAAAATTCGGCGCCATCTCGAATGGCGCGAAATAGCTGGTAATTCTGATAGGCGGACGGGATGTTGAATTGAAAGGAGCATATGACCAGGAGAGACACCCATACCGGAGCACGCCCCAAACGAGCCAGCATCTTGAAATGGTGAAGCGTGATAGGTACTAGAAGAGGGCCAGACAGGTAGTGTTGCAAAATCTGAAAAGGTAAACGTTTAGTTGATTCCGGGCACAAAGACCTCTCCCGTACCCCATGGTTATCATTGACAACTGCGTGGTTCATAAAAGTCGCAGTAACGGGGTGCCTCCTGCCAAATTGGTTCCGAATCCACCTTCCAACGGGCAGTACATCTATCAAACGGAGAAAAGTATAAGAGGGCAGACAGCAATACAGGCGGTGAACATGCCGGCTGGGTAAGGCAGGGTCATGGACCAATCGATCCGATTGCTCAACCACGATGCGGCCCTCTTGCGGCGCGGATCCAGTTCATCATGAGCGATGACTTGCGTGAGGGTCTCCTGCCCAATCTCCCCCTAAATCTGGTCAGCGAGGACATCCACTATGGGTGTGGGGGATCAACGCACCAGAAACGATTCGGGCGACGACGGAACCAAGCCTTCACACTGTCTCGTCGCCATGTCATCGCCCTGTAGTGGGGAACCCTCCCTCTCCCACCCGTCTTCCTGAATATTCGATCTAATGAATGCTGTCTCGAGCTTGAATGTGTAGGGGTCTCGGCAAAGTTTGCTTTCGAAGGCGGTGCACTCCTTCTCTCGTTCAGGCGAAGGTAGGTCCTCGACGGTCAATCGATACTCAGTAGTAGCCGCCAATTGTATATCCTCCTTGAGCGACGGGTAATCCTCACACATGTAGCGAAGCATATTGCCCTATTGAGAATTGCGTAAGTCGATGTGCCTGATATGAGTGGAAAAAGAGGACCTTGGAAGCAACCTCCAGACATCTAACGGCCACGTCCGCGAGAAATGAAGACAACGCCGTCTCATCGTTAATCCCACAGTGAGTTCTAGCATAAAGTAGGGTGGAAGAAAAGTGTTCCACAAATGGGCTGAGGAGAACGTGGGCGATGTCTTCGGTGGAGACGGGTGTCAGGTTGAGGCGTCGTAGTTCTGAGTGCAAGACATCCACTGTCGATGTGGGGCCGCCGATAAAGACCGTCAGTAGGATGACAAGACGAGCGGTAGGGTTCGAGCTCGGAAAATCTCTCCACAGATACCGAAGGGCTGACCCCGTCGCGGGCATGGTGATTGCGCGCGTCCTGATACATAACTGCGAATGTCTGGGAAGTGCTTCAGACACATAGTAGTACAAAATCAAGTCACCTTAATAAGGTCTTCCACCAAGGAACTGGGGCGTCCAAAATCAGTGATGTCACGCGGCGATGAGCGCGATACATACGGTAAGGAAAACCGTAAGCCGCCTTCCTGATCCAACGCCCTCAGGACGGCATAAGCAGTACCATTCGCTTCTGCCTCCATCAGAACTTCAGCAGCAACTGTTCGGCTGACAAACATTCTACCGGCCGTGAGTCTGCGTAAAAGGCGATACTTCGGGGAGCACTTACGACGTATCTAAACGGCAGAGTTCGCGGACGTTGAAGAGGACGTCCTTTATGCTATGTTCATCCTTTCGTTCAAAAATTCTGCGGAACACGAAATCGCGGTACTGGGGCCAGTGGCATTGAACGACGGCACCATGAGGAGAAATCAGATTCACGTACGCGATTGTCCATACGGAAACCGTTTGCAATGGCAAGCGGGAGAAGACGAGGTTCGATGGAAAGCGCCAGGGGAAACTGTGCCATGATTGGGTCCTGTGGCCGCTGGGTAAACGCCGTAACCCATACACAGTACGGAGCATGGCACGAACCTTGGAACAAAAGGGAATAAACTACGGAAATTAATGTTGGACCAAAAATTGAGACTTCTTAGACGAGCGGCTTACCTTGCCCTTGTCAAGCATCTCCGCAATGGCATCTGTCGCTAGACCACGTCGGTCTGCGCGCGTTCTGCTTTCCTTGATGAAATGACGGAACACAGAACCGTCGTCCTCCCCCTTAGCCGTATTGATCGTACCAAATCTCTCCGACGATATCTTCAAGAAATGGCTCAAGGTAGCCAAGCTTAAGGTCCGAACCCACGGAGTCTTGATAAAAGGACAGGAAGAACGAAAGTAATGGTGGACGGCAACTTGGACGAGGTAGCGGGAGAGATGCGCTCCACTACCCAATAAAACCTGCGCTCGATGATAGAATACGCATATATGGTGTGACGACCGGGAAAATGGGCCACTTACATCGAGGACTTGATCGGTAATAAGTTTCCCCCTACCGAGCGCCCAATACAGGGCTTGGACGGATCCGTACCGGGCGAGGAAGTAGTGAGCACGGACATAGGGATCTCGTGAAAGGGCATTGAAGCGTCTGCACACGAGTACGAAAGATGTGGGATGATCTATTTCATTGAAGATGGTTTGAAGGACCTCATCTACTCCGAGTCGAATAGAAATGAGCGCTACTGCGAGCTGTGGGACTACGACGGCCACACACCGGCAAGACGGTCCATATTCAGTCAAATTAGGCTAACTCACAGTGTCGGGTAGCCCAATACGATGTCCTCGTCGCCCGTGTAGAGGTGAGAAGTAGGGATTGGGACAGCTATAGGGGAGAGGGTTAGTGAGTGGCAAGGGTAACAACACTTATACGCGGCGGTTAGGAGTCCCGCCAGCGCCAGCGGTCCCTAAACGAAATGCAGCACAGGACGTGGCACTCCTCTCACGACTTTATTTTTGCTAAATCCGTATAGTTCGTGTAAACGTGCTCAAAGAACGTGGTATTTAACTAAAAGGTACGTTGGTAATAACTACGCCAGACACGCCATGGTAAGTTCCATCGCCTCAGTTGTAGCGTTGGATGGAACGCGTTGAAGTCCACGGCTTCCAGCTTCTCTAGGAAAGAGGCAATCGGTACCTATGCCGAAGGTCAGTTCAACGTCCTAAAAAAAGAAAAGGTAGCTTACCCCGGCACCGAAGATGGGTATGGCAACCCTCGGAACCTTCCCAGCACTCTCGCTGAACATCTCTCGAGCAGTCGTGATGTGGTCATTCGCTATTGTTGCCAAGTCGAAAACAGCGTCGTCGATCCCTTTGGAAGCAGGCCCTTTGCGAAACACTTCTTCTTGACTAACGCCGTGCTTGGCAGTTATTTCCGCGGGAATGACCATCCGACCTTTCGATGCGTGAAATGGGAGAGCTCGGAGGAGCGTCGAAATGCAATGAGCGATGCCGAGATGTGACGCTGCGTGCGACAGTGTGTCTGAGGATAAACCCAACAAAGAAAGCAAGAGATAGTAGTGTGTGGCAGTCGTAGACTCTGCGTGGGCTATCAAGGAGTCCACTGTCAAATGGGACGAGCCTTGGAGTTCTTGTGCCTACTGGGCAGAAAGACAAGTGTGAGTGTCGTCCGGAGAAGGGTGAGGAGAAACACATACTCGAGCGTCCACGATCCTCCTCATGTGATACGACTGGAGACTAGTACTCTGCGAAATGTCGTGCAACGCTAGTGCGATAGGGTGATGTGGGGGTCTGCCCTATGTGACGTTCATCACCCGCGAGGTGGTGCATTATATGAGTGACGCACAACAGCCAATGACTTCACGGCATCTCTCCAGAACTGCATCCTCATCTCTCCAATAATAGGACTTGATACGTTGTCTTGGACCGTCGCCAGCTCATCCTGTTTAGGAATCATCAGACACGTCATCGACTCGGGACCTATCTGTACATACATAGAATGCCTTGATAGCAAAATAACCCTTCCGCTTGTCTGCAGGGTAAAGGTGTGACACGAGATATGCCTCATAATCATGTTTCTGAACGAAATCCCTGCAGTATGCATGATGTTCGTCAACTCCTCGAATTTGACTGGTGCTGGCGGCTCGAATGTGTCTTGGAGCAGGTATTCTACTAGCAACAACTAGATGACGGAGATTAGTTGCCTGCATACATTTTGACTGCATTTAGAAGACTCCGGGGCCGTGGCGAGGTGAAAAGGGAGACGGTGACGGAAAAGAGAGGAAGTGTTGTTTTCCTAGATCGGCCCGTCCTTCCGTCGGTCTTCTTACTGCAGCCAGCAACGTTGGTCATCCGCATCTCTTGTCTTGTCGGTCGTAGGACATGCCCCCTGTACATTCAGGCCTACAGAAAGAGGTTTTCGCACTCTATCGACGGTGTGTATTTTCCAGCCTTGGGCTCCCACAATGGTCGGTGATTAGGCAGAGCACTAAGGATGGTTCGAACGAAACCACTATCAGCGAGAGACAAATTCCGCCTCTTCGTCCATTACAATTTCAAGACGCAAGCAGCGGCCGTGTCGCCTAGGAGCGTGAGCACGGTCGAACACCTCATACGACGAGGGCAAAGGCAGTTGGAAATGTACGAAAGTCCTTCAGTGACAGATTGTTGGGTATCACAGGAGATGCGTGATTGGCGGGCACGAGAGCGGCATACTTGATGGGTTCATACTTGATGGGTTTGTTTCCATATATCACATGTGGCCCTCGTGTCATCTTTAACTGGTATAATGAAACTATAGTCTATAGCAAGCCAATATACCCGAATGCATTGAATAAAGGGCTCATAAACCTACGCGGTCGAGCGCTGCAGAAGACTGTCTACCACGGCTTGGGCTGCTTCCGACACCGGTGGCGGGACCTTTGGCACCTCGCGCTCCTGAGAAATGGCGTCCGCATCCACCACCTTCTTCTCTATCTTAGCTTGTTCTAACTTCTCCGCGTGAATCTTGATTGCGCCCTCATACGCGAGTCTTCGTTCATTGATCACGTACTTAATTCGCGCCATACTTTTACGACACTAGAAAGAAATAGGTGAAATGGGTCCAAAGGTTACCACGAAAAGTGGCGTGGCGGGACGTACTTGGTAATCCCGCTTATGAACGTTCCGCACAACACCAGGAGAGATGGAGGAGCGTCGATAACCCTCCATCTGTGTCGCAATGAGATTGCGCTCTCTCACAAGGACGTACCACAGAGTGTGGAGATCTCTGAAGCTTTTTCTTCGGAGCTCTGCTGCACTCCAGGCCCGACCTGCGGAAGTTGTGTCACAATCGGGGCTGCCACATATTGTCGTCACTCACCAAAGACGTCCTGCATTCCGGAATGGTCTTCTAAAGGATCGTGAATCACTTTCCCATCTTTCTCTCTTTTCCGGAAGAAGGCGTAGAGACCGTGGTTTGGGTTCACAGGGACGTTGAGATGGGGGCGAAGCGCGCCAGGCGCACCCGATGTCTCGCCTATTTCGGGAGCGGCATCTATGGGTGTACTATACCTCCGAGCATGTCTGAGCAAACGAGCAGCGTTCAAAGTGTACGAACGAAGGGAGGATAACATGGGGGAAGTTGGACGAGCCTTGTCGACGTGACGGCGCGACCAACAGTTGCTGCGATCTCGATCCCACATCCAACTGACTTGACTGTGACTTGGCTGTGACCACACCGTGACTCGGATTTAACTTACTTTAAATTAGCTACCATATATAGAATGTCAAGAGGAACGCTCCAGAACTCAAGTTCCATATGCTCGTACTCTTTATTCGCGATCACTAGTCCTTTTCTTTGAGTAACACGGATGGGTCGTTTGCAACTTGGGGGAAACTGGGGGGTCATCCGAACGCTTATGTGCGGCATTCAAGTTGCATCATTCAAGTTCATTTCGAGCTGATGCTGCTGATCGATCATCGTTCATGTTCAGTCAACGGCGGGCGCAAGGGAGGGCGTTTGGACCCACGCAACGGATTGAATAGGGCTTCACCTTTTGGAAAAGTAGATCGGGACAGACAGCTATTTAGCCACACAACAACTTTTTTTGATTTTTTGATTAGAACATGTTGAGGAAATAGTACCGTATATACGACATAAATAATTTGGTAGCAATAAACAGAGATGAGTGGGAATTCTAGTGTGAAGGACAGGAAAAGGGTAGTATCGATGGATGGTATACAGATTATAGGTGACAACACGGTAGTACGGTAATAGAACACTAGTATGGATCCTCCCTACAATAAAATTCCCAGCGGAATAGTTTTCCCCGATTGTGTGATGTTATAAAATGACAAGTGATTGAGTACGAGAGCGAGAAGAGACAAAACGAGACGGAGAATAGATTAGAACATGTTCCGAGTAGAACCGACGGAGGGTATCAATGCGAGGGGGGATAAAGGTTGGATGCTGCTCCAAGGTATGATGGATTAAACACTTCTTGGGAAGATCCGAACATCATCAACGGTTCAGTCGGGAACATAGAACCCGGGCCTGCACCAAGAATGCCTCCAATATTCATTCCGGAGAATGGTCCCCCAGCCGGAAGGCATGGGGTCTCTCCCAGACCGTCCCCAAAATAGCCGAGCGGTGCCCCGGGCGACAAGGCCCCGGCCAAAGATGAGTACTGGCAACTGGAATATCCGACCATCGGTTGGGAGTCAGGGAAGTTGGTATGGACGCTGTCAATAGGAGCGCCGGAGGGTTCCAGCCATGAGAGAGTGGAGTCCATATTCCCACGCGTGTCGTGGGGGGATGGTGAATTGGGGTACTGCCAAGGGGAAATCGGGACGCCAGGTGATGATGCTCCAGGTGATCGGCGCGACTTGCGCGTTTGGACTTGCTGTTGCAGAAGGTGCTGCAGTATGTCGGCAATGCTGGTGGCACTGGCGAACGACTCGCCGATTTCCCGTAGGTACTGGATCGCTGTCTCTGCGTTTTTTTCTGCCGACTCCAGAGCACCATGGGCAACGCGCGGGCCAGAAACGGCCTGAACAGCCGCGACGACGAAGATGGTGGCCGCGGCAGAGATCACCTGGATCATGGTAATGGGGACGCAGCGCAACTTGAAATGTGCGCGCCAGATTTGCGCCAATTCCATAATCTCGGCAGCGGCTCTGTTGCAGGGCTACAGTTTTCGGAACCGTCAGCGACGATCAAGCAGGATTGGAGAGAGAATGCGCACCCTTATATGGTCCGTGTAGTCGTTGAGGTCTTCGCAGCTCCTCCTGCGACGATAGAAGGGTCGGTGGAGGAGAATTGTCAACCAATGGTATGTCATGTGTAGCATAAGCTGGTGAGGCTGTGGAGCACATGGGTTTGACTTGACAAAATCGATTTCAGATGGAAGGTCGTTCTTCCAAGTGCTAAGTTTGAGGCTGCGTGGTGCGTCAGTAATCGATTGAATGGGCTTTGTTGTGTTGCTTACTCCATTTGTGCTATACGGAATTCATTCGCTTCATGGCGGTCCCCAAGCCGAGTAAAGTTGCTCCTTTATGAGTCCATCAGAACCTCAGAACCCAAATTTAATATGACACTCGGGCTTACACAACGTCGGCAATATCTCTGGCAATCTGCATGAGAGAGCATGTCGCCGAAAACGTGCCGGAGACATGATCCGGAGGTACTTTGTCACCGTTGGGCCAGCTACCCAAAAATTGATCCAGCTCTGGCGAGACGAACGGCACAGGGATGGTGTCGGGGTCCACGGAAGAAGCTGTACAGAAGTCGCGTCCTACGTAGAGAGACCACGTAGTGTCCTGAAGGCGACATCAATAACAACTGGGTGCACACAGCTCAACCGACGTACCTGACAAAAAGTAGTCCATAGGGCCCAATTGCGGTCCATCATCCCAGCGCGGGTAACGAGGCCCGCTTCCACCCATGGGGAACAATCGATGCCTAAACCGACTAAACCATGATAAGCAAGCGATATTAATTTCCAAGCCTGAGGTAAACTCACGTGCTTGGGACATCCGCGCGCAAATCCCTGTGGAGAACAGCACCCGAGTCAGAAGCAGAAGATTTATGTCATGCCGAGGCAGGCCTACCAAAGTAAATGTAACCAAGAGTGGCATGATTTTCAGACGAATGATAGTTTGCTAAGATGGATAACGCCGTCATAGCGCTCAGCTTTGGGCGTTCGCATTCGTCCTCGAGATATGATTTAGCCTTGTCGGCAAATCGCCTCCGAGTAAGAGAGTCCCTGATTGCCGGATCATCTGAGAACGCGGTCGCGACAGCCAAAAGAGCATTGTGGAGCATGGGAGAGTAGTGCGCAGTATTGAGAGGTGGAAGCGAACTCGGCAAGCTTAGGCAGCGGTGCATATCACGTTGGAACAGTTTCGGGATAACGCGAAGCCCCCATGATGTGAAGAAGCGAAAGAGAAGGCCAAGAAGACTGTTCATGTGATAAGTTCATATTAAAAATAATGGCGGCCGTACAAAGGACGCACCGATCATGTTCCAAAAGCGTGAGTGGAACCTGGGGAAGATGACGGGACCAATCGATCTCAGAATTAAAAAGTATGTTCTCTTGATAAAGTGACCGATATGCATCTGCGTAGCCATTCACAACTTCCTCAGGGAAATTGGGGCGCTCCGGTGTGGACGGCGCAAGCCTAAAAATAGAAGTTGGACCGTACAGCTGGAGCCCATCATTGCCAAGCTGCAGGGAACGGTGGCTCAGGATTGTCATGCCAAAGCAGGTATGGAAGAAATTTGCGTACGTGAAGGCGTTGTGTAGGGGCAATAATTTGGTCAATGTCGTCTTGTTCCTCCGTCTTCGGGAACACCGGTTCTGAATGGGTAGACCCCGGTGATGGTTGCCCATTATATGACGAGGGCGAACCCTGATCAGGGATCCTCAAGGCTAGGCTGATAGCGTCCTGAGCCACCTGCTCAATTGGACGACGTGTGCAGTGTGCGAGTTGCTGTTCGAGTATCTTGACTCGACGGTCCAGTTGTCGATTCATCTTCTTTAGCGAATCGACGTATTGCTTCGTGGTGGGTTTCTTCGCGCTCTCAGGGCCCCAAGAACACTATCCCAGGGAATCAGCGCTTTGACCATAGTCATGAACACATATGCGTACCTCGTGTCCGGAAAGTCTGCAGGACGCGCAGACTGGCTCACAGCCATCGCACTTCGATTTCCTGTCGATAGGTATTCAGTGTCGGTGACGATATAGTATCGCACTGTCGTAGTATGGCGTACCTCTTCCTGCAATGGTTGCAAGCACGGCGGGCGTAGCTACCACGCTTCATTGGTGTCTGGGTTGTAGAATGAAATCGGGAGGTGCGTTGGCGATTGAAATTGGAGAAGAGAAAGAAACGCTATATATATACTCGAAGCGGAGATGGAAGGGCACCTAGGCATAGTCAAAACAGGCTCGCTGGCGCGCATGCCGCGTTCTCATCAAACAAAGTCTGCCCTGGCCTGTGGCGCATTACACATACAAATGGCCACTGACAGCAGCCTTTGCGGCGAACGCCAGGTCATTCATCGTTGACGTTCCTGTGTATCATTATCCCCTCCCAAACAGCCGAGGACGATGGCCATCAATTTGGACCGAACGGTCGTGGTGCCTGGATAGCATAAGGTCTCAGGACCATACAGTATTCACCACGCGTGTGACATGTTGTCTATGCTGTTAACCTCACGCCCAATAAGCGCAGCATTTTTCCTGCCATCCGTGACGAGCCCACGTACGAAACTTCTCGCATCGCCTTGGTCGGGATCGGAATTTTACGCCAAAAAAGGGAACCGCATATAAACGTAAATGTCACGGCATTCGAGAAAGGTCAGGAACTTGGCGCGCATTTGGCGTCCCGCGGTGAACTAGAGCGCCGCCTCAGGTCTTGGAAGGTCGTCGTTCTGTGCACACCGCAAGAGAGTATTATCCATCACAACGTGCAAGGAGCCGACTAACACAGGAAGTAAAAGCAGATGTCAGCAATGGCCAACATTTCCGAATCTGTGGCAGGCACAGAGCAATTAATTTAGTGAGAGTTTGGGGCCGCGTATACACACAACTCCTCCGGGTTAGCTCGATAAGCGAACCGGTGCCTCGTGGAATGATGTTTATCTCGCGGGGTGGTCGAGATCTGCGCCGTTAATACGAGGCTAGCCTTCCGGTCCAGCGCCAGAAGAGAGGCTTTAATGTCACTGATTGACATCTGGACTTACGTGGCAAAATTGTTCCCTCCTCGACAGCGTGAGATAGGCGGGCGTTATGATCTTGCCATCAAGGGAAGAATGCTTTTTTGTTTGGGGGGTTTCGGGGTCTGGGGAAGCCAACTGTGTAAAGTAGACACAGCCATGGCCAAATCACAAGACAAGGCGCAGAAGTACGCTGCGATCAAGAGGTGAGGTGGTCGCGTGGGGAGGCAGCGAAAGTGGGACACAGGAAGACGAACGACGGAGCAGTTGTAGGCTCCAGATGAGCTTGGTGGCGGTGCCAATACTGCACCACTCAAGTGAGACAGTCCATCGATTGACCATCCATCGTATCTAAACTCAGTTCATTCTACTATCTCCTCAGCGTCCTGATCTTCCTCTCTCCGTTGTGCCCGGCGTTGGTAGGCCTTCACTTTGCGTTCCAACTCTTTATTTGTCTCGAGGTCGTTGAGGCAAATCATTTGATTACAGCCAGAAGCCGGACACTTTTTCTTCGTAAATCGATTTGGGCCGAGCATTTGTCGAATAGCTTGGGCCGAGAACGAGTGCTGACAGATGCTCCTAGACGAGAAAATGTTTAGCGACCAGATCATTGACGGCATAGCAAGATGATCCCACGAGGTTTGAGGATCCACAAGTGGGATCAATGTTATCGGACAATTGATGTCCTGGAGTACACCGCCCACTTGAATATCGTCTTCGTCATCATCGCTGTGATCTCCTTCTTCTGATCCACGAGGTCAGCCACCGATACAACCAAGTACCAAAGGGCGCCGACAAACCTCGAGGCAAAAACTCTACAACAGGCGGCATTGCCTCGTTTGGATGCTGTACTTCCTAGGATGTGCGCATTAGAAACACGAATGCCGGGCTGAAAGGATCATGACCAACATAGATTGACTGCCTGAATGCAGCATACGCCTCGCTCTTCGCATACTTTTGCCTACTTGTTTTCGTATTGTGCGCGTCCAACTTTTCCTGAACTTGTACTTGATAACGCTCCAATACATCACTCTGACGAGGCTGAGCATGTCGACGGAACGAAAATGCATGGTGCCACTCACGATCTCCTCCCCTGTGACGACTTGTTGGTGCAAGTCGTTCAAGGTCCGTTCATGTGATCGAATTTCCGTGTCGATATCGATGAGTTCTCTCATTAAACCGTCCAATCTATCCAATTCCTGAATGCGAGTAAGATTCCATCCAGCACACGCGAGGGAAAAGTCCAAACAAGATTACCTTTTCGGAGTTGTCTTCGTCGGCATACTCGGCGACGGCGGTGGAAACCTCGGTCAGGAGAGAAAATGCGCTCTCTTTCAAGTGCTTCCTGATCATATTCCAATCAGCGGCCATTCCATGCAGTCTCTGTCCGTCGTTTCGGTTCAACGGCTTATTGCCGAACGCGTCCTCGTCAAACACAGCCGCCACGTCTTGCGCGTCATCGGGTTCGTCGCGTTCAGGGATTGGAGTTTCGCGCGGTGCTGCTCCTCGCGCCACGCGGCTCTGTGTTCTTCGAGGACGGCGGGGTTGTAGATCTTCATCTTCGTCAGCGTCGACCGCGTCGACTTCCTGATTTTGTGTAGCGTCATCATCTTCCTTCGATATTGTCAGACATGGCCTCAACGGCGCGTCTTCTGTAGCGTGGCATGGTAGAAATGGGTTCAGCTGTTGACGAGCGCGTAATCGAGTGGAGAGGAGAGCCGCGTCGCGTCGCGTAATGAAATATCGGCAAACTCCGACACCTGAACGGCAACTCCGAGAGTCACGGTCGCCACACACGCGACGAACAGTGACGAGCATGCTCTCCCTTCTTAGAGCCATCGCCCGACCCTCACTATCATGGACGCCTTTCGCCACCCGCTCGGCAGCATCCGTTCTCCAGGCGTGTTCTGCGCCTACCACATTCGTTAACACGTTCCATTCGACCGCGCCAGCATTCAGAACGCTCAACCAAGCCATGCGCCGCAAACGTCCACAGCGCAAGGCCTTATCAAAAGCGCCCCTCCTGGACGTCAATCCCCAGCGGAAAGGCATCGTGATGCAAGTGTTCACCGCGAAACCCAAGAAACCAAACTCTGCGAAGCGCAAGGTCGCCCGTGTGAGGCTCACGTCAGGGAAGGTTCTGCAAGCGTACATTCCAGGAGAGGGGCATAACCTACAGGAACATAGCGTGGTGCTGGTCAGGGGAGGCCGTGCACAGGATCTCCCTGGTGTCCGGTGGGCTGCCCGATCCTCCAGGGGTTAGCTCCGTCACTGATAATCGATGGTCACAGCTACAAACTGGTCCGCGGTGCTTCAGACCTCGGAGGCGTTGCGGGCAGGGCCACGGCGAGAAGCCGGTACGGAGGTGAGTATCCGTTCGTCTGTGCAGTCAATAATCTCAAACAACGGTCCCAGCTAAGAAACCGAAATCATGAGGCAGAATATGGTAAATCCTGTTTCAGGGCCCGTCCATCACCTCAGCCCAACAAAACTTGTCATGTCTATAACTCCCTTACATCACCATTGTTTTATGACCCTGACTTGATTGAATGGACCGGCGTTCGTATCGCCGGTCACAATATAAGGGCTTTTTGGGGAGCAGTCTGGGCCGTTGTATGATTGTTGAGAAAAACCCGATCGTGATCATGTCTAAGGCCTAGAAAATGATGTTATGAAGACGAATCCATAACGTCGGATTGTTTAGAAACACATCAGTCAGGGGAATCAATCCAGGTACGCCAGGCACTGAGAACAAAGTGCACGAGAGTGTTTTAGACTAAAACCTTTATTCTGGGGCGTCGGTGCCGGACGTCAACCTTGGTACGAACCACACATCTTTTACAGTACTATCTCCGCAGGCCTGGTCACCTGTTCGAGTGGGATCGGTTTTCCTGCATTCCTCAGCCTTCTCCCTGTCTCTCCTCTCCCGAGCCAGCTTTTCGATTTCCGTGTTCATCGCCCAACACCATACATCGCGTTCGACGCGACTCCGGCAACGGAAGACCATCACCTTCTTGGCTACGTTCAGAGATGGGACCTTCTCGGCTTGTGCCATCTTGCGCGGCACGTAGTACACCGTGAACAACGTGTTCTCTTCGGAGTCATCACTCTCAAGTCCGTCTGCGTAGCGTCGTGGAGTAACGGGGTTGTTTGGGTTGTATTGTCCCTTGGGCAGCGCCTGAGCCGCGAACACCCCCGACACGACGTATGCGTCGAGTAAGGAAACGGGTTTTCCCCGCCTACGGAAGTTTGTTGATTTCGGTTTGATCTGAAATTGCACCAGCTGACTGGCAACAAGGAACATTTGCACCAACCTGGAGATGCTCGCCTGAGTTTTTCAACGCGCGAAGAAGAAAACGCTATACACACTTATATCTTCCGTGAAGTCCCTGTCTCACAAATACACGTCCTGCTTTGACAATTGGCCGACACCCTTCGTAAACGCACCGGTGGTAAATTGAGCTTAGGTATGGTAGAACAATGGCGGGGTTCGATTGGGGTTCTGGTGGATGGTCCTTGTCGCATTCCTCGTGTCGCAGGCGTTGCGGTGTAATGCGCGGTCGGCCTGTGGCATAATGTACAACGTCCATTTCCTGTCGGGTGTCCACGAAATGACGTAGCGTCCAGTAACGAATGAGTGCACGAAGACGCTCAATCCACTCTATTGCGACTTTAGCAGACCAAGTCTGTCACACTCGGTATCAGGCCACCCAAGTAAACTGGAGAGCGTGGCGCACCTCAAACCGAATGACATGTCCGGACTTCATGAGGAGTTCGAAGCACCTCCGCGTGCGCATTGTAGTCACATCGCCAGTGAGTCCTGCATCCCCGCCGACATCTCGGGTATCGCTTTCTTCGCGTACAACCTGTTCTTCGAAATGCCCATTGTCTTCGATTTCGGGCTGCGTAGAAGCATGCACGTGCTCATTCGGGTGCAGAACCGGCCTGAAAGCCCGGCGCACTACAATAACGGTTCGCAAATCCATCACCCCACGCGCAGCTAAAATTTGCGCAGCGCCTCTGCGGACTTCTTCCTGCCGCAACGCGTCCCGAGCATTTCGGTCCGAGTCCTGAGGTACAGGAACCACGCCGGGTGGGTTTGGTGCGTGGGCACTCGCAGGGGTAAGCGTGAACAGTAAGCCATTGTGCACAGTTAGGTAAACCTCCTCGCGGGTACCTGATCCGGGCTTGATGCGTGACACGTAGCCCTCGACACTTGGCGGCTCGGATAATTGGTGGCCATCTTTGATATACAACTGAGAAGCCATGTGTTCCGCTAAGCGTACCTCGAGGTGGGCGGCTCTCCCTGCCTAGGGTCGACAGTGTCCGTGACACGACAAGGATAACACCAGATCAAAAAAATTACCTGATTGAGTGCCAGCCCTGCCAGTACTGCCCAGGCGCGAGGATTGCCGTGGATGTCATCAAGCCACCATACCCAATCTAGGTTTGTGCCGAGACGCCAGGCAAGTTCCATGTGCGCACCTTCTGCCAGTCGTTTTCTAATAATAACATCCCAATCTTGGACTGTGCTCAACGTCTTCATGCACAATGCCACAAGGTTGTCGTGACTGAAAATCGAGTGATCGGCGCTCTCAGGGACGTCGATCTTCATCCGGGTGTCAAGAACAGGTGAGCGAACTTCGATAAACGGCGGAAGTATGCCGCCCAGATCCTGCCTATCCAAGGTGAGTCCGGAACAGGGCTTCGGAAGTATGGGTGATAGGCTCGACCTTACCATAAGCGCCAAATCCAATCAATGGCACGGGAACGGCACCGTGCCTTAAATACAAAGACATTGGTGCCTGTCCTACGTTGAAAAGGGAGAAGTGTCTTGACGCCAGAGCTCAGAGATGCAGGAGGACAGATGATACAGAATGACATGTCCGTAAAGGAATAAAGAGAAAGCTTCGTTCGAACGTTCTTCAGGGGTACGACGAAGGCGAGGTGCTTGTGACCTGCGAGCCATTCTCTACAAGGCAATCGCTAAGGGGGAATACGTCAAGGCTGGAGGACCTGGGGGCAATGGTGTACACACATAATCGTCGTACAACTCCAATCGATCGTTACGCCAGACAACCATGAACTCTGTCCAATCTTCGTATTGCAAATTCCTAGCGGACCGGTTCTGCATCTCATCGAATCTGGGTGCCAGAGACCCATCCTTGCAGTAGGCAACGCGAACTACCATCCTGTCTACAGCCAGGACAAGACGTATGGTGATGGCAGGACGGAAAGAACTTGAACTGTCTCACCTTTCATTCTAGCGTCATCGTACTCGTCGGGTATATCTGCAGAGTCGATCTCTGTTGCCCGGAGCTCTTCTTCCGCTGTAGCACTCGTACCGTGTAACTCACTTCCGGTACGCTCCAATACTTCGCCCGGTGAGACGGAAGCAGGAAGAGTTGGGGTGCCAAAAGGTTGGGGGTCGGAAGGAAGTCGGACAGACTTTTTCGCTTTGCCTTTGCCCGAACCTGAGTTTAAGGAGAGGCCAAGAGTGGCACCAGTAGTGCCGTCAATGGCGCCATCGCTCTTTGCTTGAGTAAGGGCGCGTGCTCTCAATGCAGGTTTGAGACTCGGCATTGCGTCTGCCGGGCCGGTGCGAGTGCGATGTCTTTCCGAAAGTCGGTCCGCTGCTGTGGCCGGAAGAAGGTTGGTAGTAGAAGTGACGGCGAGAATATCACAACTCCCATTGGAAGGGACGGGCACATCCGGGGGGAGAGACGACGATTGAGAGGGCAATGTTTCGGGCTCGGGGCTGACGTGAGAACGAGCCGTCACAAAGGAATCTTTGGTCACCATCGAAGGGCCATCCAAGTAGACGAGGGAGGTGGATGGACCTGTCCGAGCGGATGGACCAGGGGTTAACCGTGTGTCGCGAGAAGTTTGCTCTGCGTAGGTATTAAGACCCAGGAACTCTCCAACTTGGAAAGATCCAGCATCATTTGGCAGTACCCAGCGTGCATGGGTGGTATCCGAGATCGCCTTTCTCCTGCGCCAAAGACGCCCCCAAGCTGAATCCCTCCATCTTCTCATCATCTCGTCCTTCACAAAATTCTCTTGTTCTTCATTCCAGTCCTCCTCCGATCCACCGAGTTTCAAGTAGAACGCATAGGCATATTGATCAATTAGTTCCTCGACAGGTTCGTCAGTCTCGGAGGGCGACTGCTGGGCCTGGGTGAAACTGAAGAAGCCGCGAGATTTGTTGACAGACTTTCGTAACAAGATGCTGTGTATCCGATATGACGCGTTCAGGAAGCGGTCCCAAAAAAAATCGAGATAGAGTGTGCCCCTTGTTGGTTTTCTTCGGGTCTACGTCTGGCGTGACCATGATGAGAGGAGCTGAGGCTAACTCGGCCCAGATGCCACCATCAAGTAGCAGTCCATTCACGGTGAGCGCCATGACGTCATCCGACCCAAATAAGGGAACCAAGAGATGTACATTTCCGATACTACAATAATGATTTTCTACAAATTAAATTACGCCCACAGCTCATCACCGAGGAGCTCGATCTCGTTTGCAATGAGCGAAGGAGCTTCCGGGAAACGCGGCGTGATGTCGCACTCATAAGGGACAGGGCGACTGATAAGGGTAATCCGGTTATTTTCGTTTCGGGGACACATAGTCACACTTACACGACGAGACCGCCTTCCACGAAACCATCCACATTCAAGGGAAGGAGCTTGCCAGTGGCATCCTTCTTTCGCTCGAATTTGAGCGCCCAAAGTAGGATCGCAATGTCGATGAAGAGTGAGTTGTTTGCCACATGACGACCCACACACATTCTGCGACCAAAGCCAAACGAGACGTGGCCCTCTTCTTTTGTGTCTGGTGGACACGGAGCTATTTCTCCCTTGGAGTCGAGATGTCTCGCGGGGTTGAAGTCTCCCGCATCTTCACCGTAGATATCCGGGTCGCGATTCAGGTGCCAGACGTTGGCGATGCAGATCGTGCCTTTCGGAATGAACATGCCTTCATACCAGTCATCTTCAATGGACTGATGGGGAAGCCCAATTGGATCAACAGGGCGCCAGCGGAGGGCTTCTTTAACCATAGCACGGATATAAGGGAGGTGAGGGTAGTCTGCAAACGTTGGCAAACGTCCACGGCCCACGACTGCGTCGAGCTCTGCCTGTGCTCTGGCTTGTGTCTCGGGGTACACGAGCATCCCGAGCGTCCACCAGGCCAACACACCGGAAGTCGTCTCTGAGCCGGCAGCGCTGGTGGGTGGGATAAACTTAGCAAAGCGATTGCGGATGCACCAAATATAGTATACGTACTACACAGTTGCAGCCAGCCAGGAGTTTTCCAGATTGGACAGCTTGTATCGATCCGCATCACGAATTACTGTAGCACATAGACTAGGGCGGTCATCTCCGTTTACCTGTGTAAAAAGAGGTTAAAGTGCGACATGAGTTAAAAATTGAGTTGTATTCGTACGTAGTTGACATGAACGGTGTTGAAAAGATCTTCGAACATGGCAGAGTCTCGCCTGTAGCAAGCCTCAGCGATTCGCTTCCACGCCGCAAACCTTGATCGGGTCAGATACTGAATAAAGGACTCAACACATCGAGAGCGCAAACCTGCTGGGGATATATTGCATCCATGTGAAGAACTCGACAAGGTGAGCTCCTGGGAGAGCGGCAATAGTGAGACGCTGGACAAAGTCATTGATGAGCCTGACGCCCTCATCTTCCCCGGGTTTTACTGTAGGTTGACCATAAACAACAGATGCAACCATCGACGCCGAAGCACGGCGAAGGTGATTATCCCATTCAGTAGGGTCGTTCAGTCCACCGGAAGCGAGAATGAGGGCCTCTTTTGTTTGTAACGCTTGGTAATCCTTAACGACACTCTTGTTAAGTCCCTCATGGGCTGCCTTGCGCTGACGACGCCAGCTGATGATGGAGGTCGATATAAAGCGTAGGCCCAGATCCAATCAGAAGCACTTACATGTCGTTATATCGGCCAAATACAAGAAGGAGACCACCCGTCATGATATTGGATGCGACGATATTGAGGGGCCTATCGGAGTATATCCCGGCGCGTCGATCAAGGAGATCGGCGGCGGCTTTCTGAGAGTTGAAGATGACCATGGGTTGACCAGCAGCGTTGAGATAGATAACATCGCCTAGACCGATAAAATTAAGAATGGGGGGAATAAAGATAGAAAGGAGCCGCTGACCATACTGCTTTCGCCACTCTGTGAACTTGAGCCATTGCTGGGACCGAAGTTCGAGGACGTTTCCTATGATCGGGTAACCTCGCGGCCCTGGGGGCAGCTTTCGATAAGGACTAGTGACATAGCGAGCCACGTAGAGCACAGCGAGGCCAAGAAGGATGCCAAGCGATAATATTTTGTTCTCTTTCGCACTCTGGAGAACGAGGCGGATTCCGGGGAGGGAGGAAAAGAAAGACGACGACATGTCTGGGCTCGGAGGGACATCAGTAAGTTATATATATTCCTTCTTCTCCTTGGTCAATTGAAACACGGATAAAGCAACCCAAGAAGGCCGGGGTAAAAGAAGTGTGTCGAACTGAGCCGAGTCATCGGTGGTTGTTGCAATAATCTGGCTCGTCATGGATGCGCGTCCGTGTCGCTCCTTTTGCGCCAAATCCGGCGCTTTTGGGGCTCACTTCCGCCCGGAAGCAATCCCTAGAGGGTGTTCATGGGCTTGGCAGCCCTGTACAAATCACCTACAATAATTTTTTGACTAATCTCGACGTACCTGCCGCTCATGCGGTCGTTGCCGCCGCTGGCATGGCGCCCAATGCGAATTCAGATGATGGAAATGATTTGTCCATGCCCGCACAAGGTGTGGCGCGCACGGTCGACCCTCGTACCGGATTGAGGAGCTACTCTCCTTCTGCATACTTTGACGCTGAAGCTCACGTTCGTAATAATTTATACGTGGTCACGAATGCCGTGGCAACGATTGAAGGAAGTTGAATTTTCAGAGCGATGGTTAACTTGAAAACGTATGTCCCAAAATTCCGGATGGTTTATAATTAGCTTATAATAACCTATAATACCATTTTAAGGTAATTACCAGCATTAGATCAATTATAAGTCAATCCCCTTCCGGAATTTTTGCGACAATGATACTGTTTTTTCAAAAGAGGTGGCGGATGGGGCTCTTTCGGGTGGGGTCCTTATACAGTACTCGCGGCTTGTACGATTCTGAAGTAGGTTCACTGGAGACACCCCAGATCCTGGGCGTTGGGAACAGGACGCTTCTCGAGAGATTGGGTATTCCTGTCGGCGGCGTTCCGAGGTTGGGGAGAACTTGCAAGATCACCCAGTGACGCTCTCTGATTTCAAGCTCAAGCCCGGCATTACGACCCTTGGTATGAGCTCATTTGCAACTTCTAATTGAGAGGCTGACAGCCATAACAAGACTCATTCGCTAGCGCGACGTTCACCTCGGAACAGCAAGTGCTGTTGTGAGTCATGTTGATGTGTACCGCGCTGTGCGCCTAACAGTGAAACAAACAAGGCCGGCGCTTTTACCAACTTGTAGGGAATATTAGTATGGTCACCTTACGATCCATGACCACCCCTTTCGAATTTAACGCCATGCGCGCCTCTTTGGATCAAGATTTGGCGGCAAGAACCCTAACACCACTCTAAAAAGCCCAATATCAGCATCTCAAGGGTCTTGTAGATGGTGGAGAAGAAGTTGGGTCGTCGTGCCGACTCGGAGTGGCGGGGTGCGCGGCCCATCAA
Source organism: Lactarius hatsudake (assembly GCA_024734325.1). Lineage (NCBI taxonomy): Eukaryota > Fungi > Basidiomycota > Agaricomycetes > Russulales > Russulaceae > Lactarius > Lactarius hatsudake. Next base: position 676,013 of record JANSJP010000005.1, on the reverse strand, counting down.
AAGAGGGGAGGACCGGCGTGGCTATCCAACAATCAGGGGACTTCTCTTTCCCCATAAATCCGATGTCACGTTGGTTTCCTCCTCTAACTCGGCCGGCAATAGCATGCCTTTGGAATAGGTTCAGTTGACAGTTGTCCGCAATTCGGGATGTTGCGCCTATTTCGACATTGACCTCCATATAGCATATCAACAACACCAACATCCAAGACCAACCCATCATCGATCTCCGGATAGATGACTTGCGTTGGGGGTAGGGAGAGATCGCCGTCGTCTTCAACCTCATTCGTCTATTTGAGATTTCGACGTTCTCTATTATGGCACAAAGTTCCTCAAGTGGATTCAGACAAAGCCTCTGGCTGACCTCATCGGCGAGTGGATTACTCCGCCGGCTTCTCTCCAGGATGCCGAATGGGAGAAGTTTGTGAAGACCGCTGTGCGGGTATGTGTCATGTGTATGAGGCTTATCGACTCTGACCACGGAACGGCAGACGACAAATCATCCACTAGGTGAGGCTTTGTTCTTCCCGACGTGACACAGACGATGTGTTGATGGGACTACAGGGCACGACCGCGATGGCACCGTGCAATCTCGGAGGCATGGAGCTCCCGCTCACTCTTGTCGTGAATTATGACCACCTTTCAGGCATTGCAGACCCAGGGATGAAAATACTATACGGGCCAACTAACGTTCGCGTTGTTGATGCGAGTGTGATACCGCTCACGACTGGAGTAGTAATCCAATGATTCCAATCTACAGTCTTGCGCGATCGCAGAAAAGGTGAGTCCGAATGGATCACAAAGATCTGACGGGGTTGTCCAGGCTGCGGATATTCTTAGAAAGAAGTGGATCTTGAATAGTAGACGCGAGTGGTGTCACTTGCCGCCCATACCGTAGATGTTGAGATCACGAGTGACTTCGCAACTGCCATGACTTCGAGGTTGAGTGACCAGTGCATGATGGCCCCAGAATTTAAACGCACATGCGCTCTGATACGCCCCTGATACGCCCCTGATGTTGTGCCCCACAGACCTTGAGGAACGGTGCACTGGCACGGTGAGCCGAAAATTAAAGGCCCACAAGCGCTCTGATGCGCCCCTGGTGTTGTGTCCGCAGACCCTGAGGGAAAGGCGCATGAATGAATCCATGGAAGTGTTCAGAAACGGATGTTCAGACCGATCCTTTGGGCCTATCCCCCGAATTATGTGGTTTATCCCCTCTCCGCTTCTGGCACCATATCTAACAATGCGTTGCGTTTCCCACTAGTACTCGCATACCGCCCGTGATTACCGGGTTCCCTGAAACGTGCTCCTCGTTCTTCAGTTATCCCAGACTATACAGGCCCGGCCAAAGAAGGCGGTACGCTCACTATGCGGGAAGATGATTGACGACGCTTTCTGTGTGATATAAGGCAGTAAGCATCACGACCTGACAGCACAGTTGGGAGATGCTCCGCTCTGCCATGCAGTTTGTTTATCGCTGGCTGCCCCGATGATACCACCGGGGAGAATCTCCTCGCGATCGCGCTTTCCGCATCTAACTTAGAACTGGTCCAAAATTCCTTGCACTGCGTGCTCACACGCTCACGTGCCAGTACACGGGGATTTAAAACACCTACTATCTATTCCCCCACATCGGACACCATCCCCAGTTCGGACACTTCGAATTTCTTGCCTGTCCCTCGTCCAATTACTACAAAATTTGACATACAGTGTCTAGTGTCAGTTATTAACACCCTCCAACCATTTTTTAAACAAAGAAACCTGTTGTGCCGCCAGAACGAGATTTGGGTGTTTGTCACGCTTGCCGACCAACGCCGTGGTCGGGGATTGATTTGGTAAGCCAGGTGCCTTCCAAAAGCGGCTACGAAAGTGGCACCACAAATCCAAGGGTGCCAGACGGTGTTTGGAAAAGGTGACATAACAACACATGAGTCAGCGTGACTGTCCGAACACTCGAGGTGTCCGATGTGGGGGTGAGGGATAGTATGCCCTAGGCGTCGACCTTGTCGACTGTAACCTTGCTTGTCTCGTTCATTTGCTTGTCTCGGGAATCGCATTGGAACTGCACTGGGGTTTTAGCCAGTTGTAAGGTCGGAAAGAAAAGGAGAGCTTCCCCATTGCTACAAACGAAGGATATCGCTATCTACGAACCAACTTGAAAGCAGCGGCAAATGAGCATACAAGTAGTCTACAAATGCGATACCGACACGCGCGCTTCTCCATTTTTTTTCGTTCGCTGTTTTCAACCCTGTAAGCGAATTATTGAGACTCGTTCCACGAGCACTAGGAACGAAGGAGCGGATGAAATTCATCCAAAAATTAAGAATCAAATTACGTCTTCCGTTTCTTCCGGAGGATGAATATAAGATGATTTATCAGCATCATAGGATGACGAAAATAGGCTTAAATGAATCCAATATATGGCCAAAAACAGCAACACAAAAACGAGACACTGTAAGCCGAGCTTAGGATGAAAATCAGTAGGTGCTATTGGATGTAAATCGGTATTAATTTTGACTGAAAAGCAGCCTTAATCGTTGGATGACAATCGTCGTCGCCCTACCTTCCTTTGGATGACTTTCAGCTACTTTTAGATTGATCCAGTGAAAGAAAATATATTCGTTGATAAACAAAAAGCGATTACAAGTCCGAGTCAACTAACTACGAAAACCTAGACCTATGCTCACACACTGTAAGGTGGTGGTGAATATGGCATAATCTTGGGGGACGGCAGATGCTCGCATCTGTGATGGGATGGTATCGAATCCCAAGTCGTCGTACAGCTGGATGAACGGGACCTGGGTATGTTCATCTCGTTTGCCTCAACCAACTGCTTCCACATAATTCGTAAACACGCACGGCTGACACTCGGGGCATCGGCAAGAAGTCAAGATGAGCTAGACCGCCCGGCGGCGACGTACGCAAACAATAGGACAGACTGCCGATTTTTTTCACCAGTACAGTGTAAGAGCCCGTTCGGTGCACGGTTTGTCGGAAAAAAAACCGTGTTGGTCCCGACAACATGACCATTCAGTGCAGTTGGTCGCACCTGACGCCGAGGTCGTGCCCGACCGCCCTGCCAAAAATAAAAATGGGTATAGACCCGTTTTTTTTTTCGTTGTCAGGCTTTGCCGAGCCTGCCTTGCTTATGTCTGAACACACCAGCTTGTCTAAGGAGCACAGGATATGGGGTGTAGTAAAGTGGCGGCGCGTGCAATCGTGCAGGCCCCCGCGTGGCACGAGATCTCGGGAGGGTGTCTGAGGTGGTCACGGATGCGTCCCTCTCGAGTCTCTATGACACTCTAAGGCCGCACGCAAGTGTGGCGAGGTCGGGAATGCAAACAGTGACTGGGCCTACACAGAGCGCTGCCTGGAACAGGTGGTCGAGGGTGGTCGAAAATGGTCATGCACTGGCACGCTTCCACAACACACTAAAATTCGCAAGGGTTGCCTTCGTGGTCGGGAAAGCGATGTGTTCAAGCCATTGAGGTTGCGTGTGAGTGCCGCATGCTGGCGAATGCAATGGAACAACACTGAGGTCTGAGGTTATGTTCTAGGTATGCGTGAGGTGGTGTTCTTCATGGTATACGCAAGGGAGGGGCGCCTGGTGTGGGAAAAACTGACTATGGTGGTCGTTGTGGTTCAGCCCCCTAGAATCCATCTGTCTTTCACGACCGAGATGAGCATTCGGCAGCCTGACTAGATATTTTTCTTGCCGGAGCTGACCGATTTCTCCCACTCGTCAGGTCTACGTATGATGCCACCTTCAAGTAGCAGTCCATTCACAGTCAGGTGCCAACGGAGCGCCATGATGTCATCCGGAACAGATAAGGAACCAAGAGAATGTGCATTTCCGATATGCATTTCCGATACGACTTTCCGATACGACATGATGATCTTCTACCAATTTAACTACGCCCACATCCCGTCACCGTGGAGCTCGATCTCGTTTGCAAGGAGCGAGGGAGCTTCCGGGAAACGCGGCGTGATGTCGCACTCATAAGGGACAGGGCGACTGATGAGGGTAATCCGGTTATTTTCGTTTCGGGGACACATAGTCACACTTACACGACGAGACCGGCGTCCACGAAACCATCCACATTCAAGGGAAGGAGTTTGCCAGTGGCATCTTTCTTTCGCTCGATCTTGAGCGCCCAAAGTAGGATTGCAATGTCGATGAAGAGTGAGTTGTTTGCCACATGGCGACCCACACACGATCTGCGGCCAAAGCCATATGTGACATGACTCTCTTCTTTTGTGTCTGGTGGACCCGGAGCAATTTCTCCCTTGGAGTCGAGATGTCTCGCGGGGTTAAAGTCTCCCGCATCTTCACCGTAGATATCCGGGTCGCGATTCAGGTGCCAGACGTTGGCGATGCAGATCGTGCCTTTCGGAATGAACATGCCTTCATACCAGTCATCTTCAATGGACCGATGGGGCAGCCCAACTGGATCAACAGGGCGCCAGCGGAGGGCTTCTTTAACCATAGCACGGATATAAGGGAGGTGAGGGTAGTCTGCAAACGTTGGCAAACGTCCACGGCCCACGACTGCGTCGAGCTCTGCCTGTGCTCTGGCTTGTGTCTCGGGGTACACGAGCATCGCGAGCGTCCACCAGGCCATCACACCGGAAGTCGTCTCTGCGCCGGCAGCGCTGGTGGGTGGGATAAACTTAGTAAAGCGATTGCGGATGCACCAAATATAGTATACGTACTACACAGTTGCAGCCAGCCAGGAGTTTTCCAGATTGGACAGCTTGTATCGGCTCGCATCACGGATTAATGTAGCACACAGACTAGGGCGGTCATCTCCGTTTACCTGTGTAAAAAGAAGTTAAAGTGTGACACGAGTTACAATTTGAGTTGTGTTCGTACGCTGTTGACACGAGCGGAGTTAAAAGATCTTCGAACATGGCAGAGTCTTTCCTGTACCCAGCCTCAGCATTTCGCTTCCACGCCGCAAACCTTGATCGGGTCAGATACTGAATAAAGGATTCAACACATCGAGAGTGCAAACCTGCTGGGGATATATTTCATCCATGTGAAGAACTCGACAAGGTGAGCTCCTGGGTAAGAGGCAAGAGTGAGGCGCTGGACAAAGTCATTGATGAGCTCGACATTGTGATCTTTCCCGGGTTTTATTGTAGGATGATCATAGACAACAGATAAAATCATCGACGTGGAAGCACGGCGAAGGTGCTTATCCCATTCCCTAGGGTCGTTCAGTCCATTGGAAGCGAGAATGAGAGCCTCTTTTGTTTGTATCCCATGGTAATCCCTGACGACACCCTTGTTGAGTCCCTCATGGGCTGCCTTGCGCATCCGACGCCAGCTGATGATGGAGATATAGAGCGTGGGCCCAACCTGAGATCCAATCAGAAGCACTTACATGTCGTTGTATAGGCTCATTGAAAGAAGGAGACCACGCGTCATGATATTGGATGCGACGAAATTGACGGGCCTATCGGAGTATATCCCGGCGCGTCGATCAAGGAGATCGGCGGCGGCTTTCTGAGAGTTGAGGATGACCATAGGTTGACCAGCAGCGTTGAGATAGATAACATCGCCTAGACCGATAAAATTAAGAATGGGGGGAATAAAGATAGAAAGGAGCCGCTGACCATACTGCTTTCGCCACTCTGTGAACTTGAGCCATTGCTGGGATCGAAGTTCGAGGACGTTTCCTATGATCGGGTAACCTCGCGGCCCTGGGGGCAGCTTTCGATAAGGACTAGTGACATAGCGAGCCACGTAGAGCACAGCGAGGCCAAGAAGGATGCCAAGCGATGATATTTTGTTCTCTTTCGCACTCTGGAGAACGAGGCGGATTCCGGGGAGGGAGGAAAAGAAAGACGACGACATGTCTGGGCACGGCAAAGACTCGGAGAGACATCAGTATATATATTCCTTCTTCTCCCTGGTCAATTGAAACACGGATAAAGCAAACCAAGAAGTCCTTTCGCGTCAAACCCGGCGCTTTTTGGGCTCACTTCTGCCCAGAAGCCGCAATCCCTAGAGGGTGTTCATGGGCTTGGCGTCCTTGACAAATCACCTACAATAACCTCGACGTCCCTGCCCCTCATGCGGTCGTTGCCGCCGCCGACATTGCGCCCAATGTGAACCCAGATGATGGCAATGATTTGTCCACAAGGTGTTGCGCGCACGGTGGACGCTCGTACCGGATTGAGGATGAGCTACTCTACTTCTGCATACTTTGACGCCGAAGCTCACGTTCGTGATAATTTATACGTGGTCACGATTGCCGTGGCAACGATTGAAGGAAGGCGAAAGCAGTTGAATTTTCAGAGCGATGGTAAAATGGATACCGTCGCGGTTTCAAAAGAGGTGGTCTCGGCCACGGGTGGGGTCCTGTTTTGACTTACTCGCGGCTTGTATGATCCTGACGTGGCGTAGGCTGGAGACGCCCCAAATCCTTGAATTATCGGGCGTCCACACCCACACTTCTCGAGAGAGATTGGGTATTCCTGTCGGCGGCGTTCTGGCCTCGGACTTGGCCGAGGATTGAACGGGTCGGCAAAACCCGTACGGTCACGGGTACGGGTCAGGGCAGGGTAGCCAATCCTGGCACGGGTACCCACGGGTTTTGCATTTGGCTGTCTCACAGTTCCAACGATGTTCGGGTGTGGGCATAAGGCTTTCCAATGCCTTCTCTCTCTGTATTGGACCGCCTCCGTGTCACCGCATGGTAGCTGGATATTTGACTCATTCCCACGATATCCCAACTGCAACAACAACGACATGTCCACTAGTAGTGACTGTCCTTTCATCTCCCCAGCCAATTGTTGCCGCCACGTCCAGGGCATTGGGCATGCCCGTGCGCCGCTTCGTTTGCTCTTCTTTGCAGCGTCGCAGGACCTTGTAGTACTTTTTTGGGTCCTGTGATATTCCGTCGTTCTTACATCTCATCCGAGTCATTTTCTCTCTTTTTACGTTTATGTCTCCGAGTCGTCGTTTTCCTATCAAGTTTCCTATTCCCTCGGTATTCTACCAACAGTTGCTTTCCCCCATTCCTATCTCTCACCTCATACACATCCTCTCTTACTCTTACTCTCGCCGTTTTGCCCGCTACTCTCACCACGCTGCAATGGATTCCAATGCCAACATTGATCACCTCGCCAAAGGCTTACTGTTTCGCTCCGTGTCTCATAGATCTCATCACCTGTCTCCACTTGTTCAAACTAACTGTTGTTTCAGTCATCGTATCGGATCGTCAACATGTGACTTGGTCGACATTTCAGCTCGGTTTTGGTCTCCCATGGCCGCGCACCAACAACCCATCAATCGATAATCGATACTGTATGGCTTTCCCCCATTCCTTATTCTCATTCTCACCCGCTCTCCCCATTTATTATTTGCCCTCTCACTGCACCACCACTATGCCATGATGTACACCAACGCTTCCCCTTCGCGCTATGTCAAGCGGTAATCGTGAGCGATATTTCTCGGATCTATTCATTCCTTCATATACACCATCTCGCTCTGCACTCATCGAGTCTCCCAATGCAAGCCTACAGATATTGGAAAAGCCCCCGTTACTGCTTGTTACCCAACCAGAGGATTCCCTTCCGGGAGAGATCAAAGCCATACAATCGCTCGAACCGCGGATGACCACAGCGGTGAGTACCAGCAGGACACGGAGGCGATCACACGGAGGCGACAACTTCAATGATGCCGACGACCACAGCGATGGTAGGGGTGACCATGACAGCGACATGGCAGTGGGGCAACCACAAGGAAACCACGAAGATCTCGGCGACAGCGACAGCAACAAGGTGCCACGACAGCAACGGGGCGACGACGATGGTCACGAGATAGCACTAGTAGACGACAAATGTATTCGTATTTGAGCCAAAGTCGAGCTAGATTACACACATTCCAAGAGCCTGGCATGCTGGTACGGTTTCGGCGGGTGACCCGTGTCGATCCCTAGGGAGAACTTGCAAGATCAACCCGTGACGCTCTCTGATTTCAAGCTCAAGCCCGACATCATGACCCTTGGTATGAGCTCATTTGCGACTTCTAATTGAGAGGGTGGCAGCCATAACAAGCCTCATTTGCTAACGCGACGTTCACCTCGGAACAGCAAGTGCTGTTGTGAGTCATGTTGATGTGTACCCCTCTGTGCGCCTAACGTGTCGCCGTAGTGAAACAGACAAGGCCGGCGCTTTTACCTACTCCGTAGGGAACATTAGCACGGTCGATGACCACCCCTTTCGAATTTAACGCCATGCGCACCTCTTTGGATCAAGATTTGGCGGCAAGATCCCTAACAGCACTCCAAAAAGCCCAATATGAGCATCTCAAGGGTCTTGTAGATGATGGAGAAGAAGGTTGAGTGGAAATTGTCGTCGTGCCGAGTGGCGGGGTGCGCGGCCCACCAAAAGCATATCTGACTGGCGTGGCTATCCAACAAGTAGGGGACTTCTCTTTCCCCATAAATCCGATGTCACGTTGGTTTCCTCCTCTAACTCGGCCGGCAATAGCATGCCTTTGGAATAGGTTCAGTCGTCGACTCTGACCACGGAACGGCAGACGACAAATCCGAGTCATCCACTAGGTGAGGCTTTGTTCTTCCCGACGTGGGACACAGACGATGTGTTGATGGGACTACATGGGCACGACCGCGATGGCACCGCGCAGTCTTGGAGGCAAGGAGCTCCCGCTCACTATTATGACCACCTTTCAGGCATTGCAGGCATTGTTGACCCAGGGATGAAAATACTATACGGGCTAACTAACGTTCGCGTTGTTGATGCGAGTGTGATACCGCTCACGACTGGAGTAGCAATCCAATGTACAGTTTTGCGCAATCGCAGAAAAGGTGAGTCTGAATGGATCACAAAGCATAGATCTGACGGGGTTGTCCAGGCTGCGGATATTCTTAGAAAGGAGTGGGTCTTGAATAGTAGACGCGAGTGGAGTCACTCGCCGCCCATATTATAGATGTTGGGATCACAAGTGACTTCGGGACTTCGAAGTTGAGTGACCAGTGTATGATGGCCCTCAGAATTTAAACGCACAAGCGCTCTGATACGCCCCTTGTGTTGTGCTCACAGACCTTGAGGAACGGTGCACTGGTATGGTGAGCCGAAAATCAATGGCCCACAAGCGCTCTAATGTGCCCCTGGTGTTGTGTCCGCAGACCCTGAGGGAAGAAGCGCATGAATGAATCCATGGAAGTGTTCAGAAACGGATGTTCAGACCGATCCTTTGGGCCTATCCCCCGAATTATGTGGTTTATCCCCTCTCCGCTTCTGGCACCATATCTAACAATGCGTTGCGTTTCCCACTAGTACTCGCATACCGCCCGTGATTACCGGGTTCCCTGAAACGTGCTCCTCGTTCTTCAGTTATCCCAGACTATACAGGCCCGGCCAAAGAAGGCGGTACGCTCACTATGCGGGAAGATGACTCGGACGACGCTTTCTGTGCGATATAAGGCAGTGGGCACCACGACCTGACAGCGCAGTTGGGAGATGCTCCGCTCTGCCATGCAGTTTGTTTATCGCCGGCTGCCCCGATGATACCAGCAGGGAGAATCTCCTCGCGATCGCGCTTTCCGCATCTAGCTTAGAACTGGTCCAATATTCCTTGCGCACACGCTCACGTGCCAGTACACGGGGATTTAAAACACACACACACATATATATAAATCCACATGGTGGCAAGAACCAAAATCTCACCGGATCTCACCATTAGCCGTGAATGACCGAGTTACGTGAATTTTTTTGTTTTTTTTCAATGAAAGACCATCCTATCTTACCACAAGATATGTACATTGACCGTCTTCGTCATATTTTCGACTGGCTGCTCTTTTGAGGCACTACCTTTATCTTCCAAGTTGCACTTCGTTCACTGTTGACTTTATCTCCCTCCGCAGCAGCCGCGTCTATCTTTCTGAATCCATCGAGGATGGCCTTCGCCTCTTGGACGTCGTCATCGTCCCACATCTTCAACCCATAACTGTGCATGAATTCCTGCATACCGCCGTAGGGCTTAGTCGACTCATAGTTCGTTGGGCCCGGACGACGCGTTAGCGTCAGAGGCACTCACGTTCGACGCTGAAGATTTTCTTGGCATTCTATCTTTTAAAGTAACGACGGAGGTGGGGTCTTTAGGTCGTTGAGTATCAAGGTAACTGCAGAAGAGGGATATTGGGTCGAATTTAAGTAAGGGAGACGAAATACCGCTGACCTTCAGAGGGTGGAAAGGGAAAGGAGCGAAGGTGAGATATACCTTCGTCTGTAACGCGTGTATACTCGAACATGAGGAATCGATGGAATCAATACCCAAAATGGTGCAATGATGGCCCAATGACTCGGACGAGCACCGTGTGCAGTGATAGACAATAGGACCTAGAGGCGTCGGCCTAGGGGCGCGAGAAGTGAACCGAAATGGGGATAAAGGAAAAGACCTTATCTTCACACCTCTGCAACTATCGCCGCAAACAAACATTATCAAGTATCTCTGAAAGTTGGGGAGAGGTGACAGTCAACTAAGGATGAAGGACTTCACTATGCACGGTTGTTCCATGCGTGTCAATGTAGCTGAATTGCTCTGATTGCGAAGCAGTAGGCGTCGCCAGAGAAAAATCCCGCGTCCTAGCTGCGTAGAAAGGGGAAAGTAGGCCTGGGGAAGGCAAATCTGCTGAAAGTGAAACCCGCTGATGAATGGTTGTGCCGTTCTCATTCAAAGGGAGATGATTTCGAACTTGAAGAGAACAGAGCAAGAATCTCCGTTGCAGCAATTCACCATGGGAAAGAGCGCGTACACAATAAGAAATTGTGGACGTGCGAGACATTGACACCATATACAATACAGAGTCTTAATGATGAGACCTCCTGAGTGCATGTCTGAGAACCAGTCATGCGCCAAAAAGTGACGGCGCGTGAGTAGAAAAATTCCGCGATAGACATGGACTCTTCGAGTTCCTTTGTCTTCAACGTTCGGCTTCGGGTATTCCTAAGGGATCACTATCAGGGGCGAAGAAACCCTATGCTCGCGACTTTATGTCTGACAAGGGTCTTCATCGCCGTGGAGCGCCTGTGGACGGACAACTAAGTACTCACGTGCTACAATTGCAAGTGGTCGAGACATAATTCAGGTTGTATACAAGTTCTCAGCTTACACGTATGAGAAGCCGCCGACATCTCCTCGCTGCGCACATTCAAACCCACCCTACTTGGTTCGGTGACCTGGTGACGCAGAGGTTTCATGAGACGTCGGATAGTTGCAATGATAAAATAGTTCGTCATGGAAATAGCCGAGGGGAAAGAGCCACCCATAGGAATGATTTTCACAGCCGAGATCCAACTTGAAGCGCGCAGCGTTGTCTTCTCAATTAAACACCATACGTAAACCGCAGTGGGTATAATAGGGCAATACGCTCGCGTAAACGACCTTGTCTGCTGACCAGCCAGCAGAGATACGCCCTCTTGGACAGACCTGAGCATAGGCGGGGGCTCACAATAGATCATGAAAGAGTCTGAGAGGGCCAGCGAGAAGAACCATTTTACGAATCAGATGAGTGTCTAATGACGTTAGGCTGTCGAGTCCGGGTGAATCTTCTCAAGAGACGATATTGGTACTGGAGAAAGTACTGGAAGCAAAGAAGATAGGAAGGGTCTGGTCAGGAGAAAAGGACCAAGTCAAGATGAGCTAGACCGCCCGGCGGCGACGTACGCAAACAATAGGACAGACTGCCGATTTTTTCACCAGTACAGTGTAAGAGCCCATTCGGTGCACGGTTTGTGGGAAAAAAAAACCCCTATTGCGTCCCGAACATGACCATTCAGTGCAGTTGGTCGCACCTGACGCCGAGGTCGCGCCCGACCGCGACCGCCCTGCCGAAAATAAAAATGAGTATGGGCCCGTTTTTTCGTTGTCAGGCTTGGCCGAGCCTGCCTTGCTTATGTCGTCGCCAAACACACCGGCTTGTATAAGGAGCACAGGATATGGGGTGTAAAGTGGGCGTGCAGTCGTGCAGGCCCCCGCGTGGCACGAGATCTCGAGAGTGTGTCTGAGGTGGTCATGGACGCGTCCCTGTCAAGTCTCTAAGGCCGCACGCAAGTGCGGCGAGGTCGGGAATGCAAACAAACAGTGGCCTACACAGAGCGCTGCCTAGAACAGGTGGTCGAGGGTGGTTGGAAATGGTCATGCACGCATCCACGACACTAAAATTTGCAGGGGTTGCCTTCGTGGTCGGGAAAGCATTGTGTTCAAGCCGTTAAGGTTGCGTGTGAGTGCAGCATGCTAGGGAATGCAACGGAACTACACTGAGATCTGAGGTTATCGTCTAGGTATGCGTGAGGTGGTGTTCCTCATGGTATACTGCATCTGTAAAAGTGGAGGGTGTCAAAAGCTGTCGAGGACCGGTCTGGACCGGTCCCTGACAGCTTTGACAGGTACCGGTTTCGCAGATGTGGCGCCTGGTGTGGGAAAAACTGACTATGGTGGTCGTGTGGTCGTCTTTCACGACCGACTCGGAGATGAGCGTTCGGCAGCCTGAGACTATTGCCGGAGCTGACCGATTTCTCCCACTCTTCAGCTTCAGGTAGCAGTCCATTCACGGTCAGGTGCAACGGAGCGCCATGACGTCATCCGGAATAGATAAGATAGCATGTACACTTCCGATATGCATTTCCGATACTACATTCCGATACTACATGATGATCTTCTACCACTTTAACTAAGCCCACATCCCGTCACCGTGGAGCTCGATCTCGTTTGCGAGGAGCGAGGGAGCTTCCGGGAAGCGCGGCGTGGTGTCGCACTCATAAGGAACAGGGCGACTGATAAGGGTAATCCGGTTATTTTCGTTTCGGGGACACATAGTCACACTTACACGACGAGACCGTCTTCCACAAAACCATCCACATTCAAGGGAAGGAGCTTGCCAGTGGCATCCTTCTTTCGCTCGAATTTGAGCGCCCAAAGTAGGATCGCAATGTCGATGAAGAGTGAGTTGTTTGCCACATGGCGACCCACACACAATCTGCGACCAAAGCCAAATGTGACATGGCTCTCTTCTTTTGTGTCTGGTGGACCCGGAGCAATTTCTCCCTTGGAGTCGAGATGTCTCGCGGGATTGAAGTCTCCCGCATCTTCACCGTAGATTTCGGGGTCGCGATTCAGGTGCCAGACGTTGGCGATGCAGATCGTGCCTTTCGGAATGAACATGCCTTCATACCAGTCATCTTCAGTGGACCGATGGGGAAGCCCAACTGGATCAACAGGGCGCCAGCGGAGGGCTTCTTTAACCATAGCACGGATATAAGGGAGATGGGGGTAGTCTGCAAACGTCGGCAAACGTTCACGGCCCACGACTGCGTCGAGCTCTGCCTGTGCCCTGGCTTGTGTCTCGGGATACACGAGCATCGCGAGCATCCACCAGGCCATCACAACGGCAGTCGTCTCTGCGCCGGCAGAGCTGGTGGGTGGGATAAACTCAGCAAGGCGATTGTGCGTGTACCAAACAGATACGTACTACATAGTTGCAGCCAGCCAGGAGTTTTCCCGATTGGACAGATTGTGTCGGCCCGCATCACGGATTAATGTAGCACACAGACTAGGGCGTTCATCTCCGTTTACCTGTGTAAAAGGAGGTTAAAGTGCGACATGAGTTAAGATTGAGTTGTATTCGTACGCTGTTGACATGAACGGAGTTGAAAAGACCTTCGAACATGGCAGAGTCTTGCCTGTACCAATATTCGGCGTTTCGCTTCCACGCCGCAAACCTTGATCGGGTCAGATACTGAATAAAGGACTCAACACATCGAGAGCGCAAACCTGCTGGGGATATATTGCATCCATGGGAAGAACTCGACAAAGTGAGCTCCTGGGTAAGCGGCAAGAGTGAGGCGCTGGACAAAGTCGTTAATGGGCTTGACATCGTAATCTTGCCCGGGTTTTATTGTAGGTTGATCATAAACAATAGATAAAATCATCGATGCGGAAGCACGGTGAAGGTGCTTAAACCATTCCGTAGGTTCTTTCAGTCCATCAGAAGCGAGAATGAGAGCCTCTTTTGTTTGTATCGTATGAAAATCCTTGACGACACCCTTGTTGAGTCCCTCATGGGCCGCCTTGCGCATCCGACGCCAGCTGGTGATGGAGGTCGATATAAAGCGTGGGCCCAGATCCAATCAGAAGCACTTACATGTCGTTATATCGGGTAAATACAAGAAGGAGACCACCTGTCAAGATATTGGATGCGACGACATTGACGGGCCTATCGGAGTATATCCCGGCGCGTCGATCAAGGAGATCGGCGGCGGCTTTCTGAGAGTTGAGGACGACCACAGGTTGACCAGCAGCGCTGAGATAGATGACATCGCCTAGACCGATGAAAGTAAGGATGAGAAGAACAAATATCGAAAGGAGCAACTGACCATACTGCTTTCGCCACTCTGTGAACTTGAGCCATTGCTGGGACCGAAGCTCTAGGATGTTTCCTATGATCGGGTAACCTCGCGGCCCTGGGGGCAGCTTTCGATAAGGACTAGTGACATAGTGAGCCAAGTAGAGCACGGCGGGGCCAAGAAGGAGGCCAAGCGATAGTATTTTGTTCTCTTTCACACTTTCACGGCCGAGTTGGAGAATGAGGCGGATTCCGAGGAGGGAAGAAAAGAAGGACAACGACATGTCTGGGCACGGTAAAGACTCGGAGAGAACACATTAAACATCAGTATATATACTTTTTCTTCTCCCTGGTCAGTTGAAACACAGACAAAGCAAACCAAGAAGGTCGGCGTAAAAGAAGTGTGGTCGAACTGAGCCGAGTCGGCGGTGGTGGTTGCAGTAATCTGGCTCGTCATGGACGCGCGTCCGAGTCGCTCCTTTCGCGTCAAATCCGGCTCTTTTGGGGCTCACTTCCGCCCAGAAGCAATCCCAGGGTGTCATGGGCTTGGCAGCCCTGTACAAATCACCTACAATACTAACTTTTTGACTGACTTCGACGTACCTGCCGCTCATGCGGTCGTTGCCGCCACCGGCATTGCGCCCAGTGCGAACCCAGATGATGGCAATGATTTGTTCATGCCCGCACAAGGTGTTGCGCGCACGGTGGACGCTCGTACCTACTCTACTTCTGCATACTTTGACGCCAAAGCTCACGTTCGTGATAATTTATACGTGGTCACGAATCCCGTGGCAACGATTGAAGGAAGGCGAAGCAGTTGAATTTTCAGAACGATGGTAAAAACTTATACCGTCGCGATTTCAAAAGAGGTGGTCTCGGCCACGGGTGGGGTCCTGTTTTGACTTACTCGCGGCTTGTATGATCCTGATGTGGCGTAGGCTCACTGGAGACGCCACAGACCCTTGAATCATCGTTGGCAACAGGACGCTTCTCGAGAGATTGGGTATTCCTGTCGGCGGCATTCTGGACTTGCCCGAGGTTGGGGAGAAGTTGCGAGATCACCGATCACCCCGTGACGCTCTCTGATTTCAAGCTCAAGCCCGACATCATGACCCTTGGTATGAGCTCACTTGCAACTTCTGATTGAGAGTCTGACAGCCATAACAAGACTCATTTGCTAACGCGACGTTCGCCTCGGAACAGCAAGTGCTGTTGTGAGTCATGTTGATGTGTACCCCTCTGTGCGCCTAACGTGTTGCCGTAGTGAAACAAACAAGGCCGGCGCTTTTACCAACTTGTAGGGAACATTAGCACGGTCACCTTCCAGTCGATGGCCACCCCTTTCGAAATTAACGCCATGCGCGCCTCTTTGGATCAAGATTTGGCGGCATGAACCTTAACAGCACCCAAAAAGCCCGATATCAGCATCTCAAGGGTCTTGTAGATGGTGGAGAAGAAGGTCGGGTGGAAATTGTCGTCGTGCCGAGTGGCGGGGTGCGCGGCCCATCAATAGCAGGGGAGAACTATCTGACCGGCGTGGCTATCCAACAATCAGGGGACTTCTCTTTCCCCATAAATCCGATGTCACGTTGGTTTCCTCCTCTAACTCGGCCGGCAATAGCATGCCTTTGGAATAGGTTCAGTTGACAGCTGTCCGCAATTCGGGATGTTGCGCCTATTTCGACATTGACCTCCATATAGCATATCAACAACACCAACATCCAAGACCAACCCATCATCGATCTCCGGATAGATGACCTGCGTTGGGGTAGGGAGAGATTGCCGTCGTCTTGTCATTCGTCTATTTGAGATTTCGACGTTCTCTATTATGGCACAAAGTTCCTCAAGTGGCTCCAGACAAAGCCTCTGGCTGACCTCATCGGCGAGTGGATTACTCCGCCGGCTTCTTTCCAGGATGCCGAATGGGAGAAGTTTGTGAAGACCGCTGTGCGAGTATGTGTCATTTGTGATGCTTATCGACTCTGACCACGTAACGGCAGACGACGAAATTGAAAAAATCATCCACTAGGTTCTGTTCTGTTCTTCCTGAAGGGGGACAGACGATGTCTTGACGGGACTAGTACGTAGGCACGACCGCGATGACACCGCGCAGTCTTGGAGGCAAGGAGCTCCCGCTCTTGTCGTAAATTTCTGACCGCCTTTCAGGCGTTGTTGACCCACCTGGGCTGACTAACGTTCGCGTTGTTGATGCGAGTATGATACCACTCATGGCTGGCGTAGCAATCCAATCAGATTAATCTACAATTTACACGATCGCAGAAAAAGTGAGTCCGTATGGACCACAAAGCATAGACTCTGACGGGGTTATCCAGGCTGCGGATATTCTTAGAAAGGAGTGGGGTCTTGAATCGACGCGAGTGGGGCCACACGCCGCCCATATTGTAGATGTTGGGATCACGAGCGACTTCACGAGTGCCATGGCTTTGAAGTTGAGTGACCGGTGTATGATGGCCCCAGAATTTAAACGCACATGCGCTCTGATGCGCCCTTGGTGTTGTGTTCACAGACCTTGAAGAACAGTATGGTGACCCGAGAATTAAAAGCCCACAAGCGCTCTGATGCGCCCCTGGTGTTGTGTCCGCATATGAATGAATCCATAGAAGTGTTTCAGACACGGATGTTCAGACTGATCCTTTAGGCCTTTCCCCCGAATTATGTTGTTCAATCTCTCCGCTTCTGGCACCATATCTAACAGTGCGTTGCGCTTCCATTATAGTAGTACTCGCATACCGCCCATGATTACCTGGTTTCCTGAAAAGTGCTCCTCGTTCTTCAGTTATCCCAGACTATACAGGCCCGGCCAAAGCAGGCGGTACGCTAACTATGCGGGAAGATGACTCGGACGATGCTTTCTGTGCGATACTTGGCAAGTTGGCAATGGGTATCACGACCTGACAATGTAGTTGGGACGTGCTGCGCTCTGTCGTGCAGTTTGCTTATCACCGGCTACCCCGATGACACCATGACACCAGCGGGAGCCATCTCCTCGCGATTGCAGTTTCGCCATTTAGCTTAGAGCTGGTCCAAAATTCATCGATTCATCCTCCTGCGTTGCGTGCTCAGCTCAAGCACGTTCACGGGGAGTGTCCTTTGAAGTTTGAACCAGTGAAAAACACCTAAAAAATCCCACATGGTGGCAAGAACCAAAGTCCCTCATTAGTATCCTCGTGAAGGACTCAAAGAGTTACGTGAAATTTTATGTCAGAATTGGTTCTATCGACTGGCTGCTCTTTTGAGACACTATCTTTATCCTCCAAGTTGCACTTCGTTCACTTGCTGCTGGCTTTATCTTCCTCCGCAGCAGCCGCGTCTATCTCTCTGAATCCATCGAGGATGGCCTTCGCCTCTTGGACGTCGTCATCGTTCCACATCTTCAACCCATAACTGTGCATGAACCCCTGCATACCGCCGTAGGGCTTAGTCAACTCATAGTTCGTCTTGGGCCCGGACGACGCGGCAGAGGCACTCGTGTTCGACGCTGATGATTTTTTTGGCATTCTATGTTTTAAAGTAACGACGGAGGAGAGGTTTTTAGGTCGCTGAGCACCAAAGTAACTGCGGAAGAGGGATATTAGGTCGAATTTAAGTAAGGGAGACGAAATACCGCTGACCTTCAGAGGGTGGAAAGGGAAAAGAGCAAATGCGAGATGTACCTTCATCTGTGACGCTTATATACTCGAACACGAGGAATCGATGGAATCAATACCCAAAATAGCGTAATGGTGGCCCAATGACAAGCATTGTTTGCACGCAGTGATAGATGATAGGACCTAGAGGCGTCCTCCTAGGGGCGCAAGAAGTGAACCGAAATGGGGACAATGGAAAAGACCTTATCTTCACACCTCTGCAACTATCGCCGCTAACAAACATTATCAAGTAACTCTGAAAGTTGGGGAGAGGTGACAGTAAACTACAGATGAAGGACTTCACTATGTACGGTTGTTCCACGTCAGTGTGGCCGAATTGCTCTGATTGCGAAGCAGTGGGCATCACCAGAGAAAACCCCGCGTCCTGGCCACGTAGAAAGGGGAAAGCAGGCCTAGAGGAAGGTGAATCCACTGAGAGTGAAACCCGATGATGAATGGTTGTGGCGTTCTCATTCAAAGGGAGAACGTTGCCAGTGCAGTCACTGTAAGAAATTTCGAACTTGAAGAGAACAGATCAAGAGTCTCCGTTGCGGCAATTCACCATGGGAAAGAGCGCGTACACACACTAAGAGATTGCGGACGTGCGAGACATTGACGCCATATACAATGTAGTCTGAATGATGAGACCTCCTGAACGCACGTCTGAGAACCAGTCATGCGCCAAAAAGTGGCGGCGCGTGAGTAAAAAAACTCTGCAGCAGACATGGACTCTTTCAAGTTCCTTTGTCTCCAACGTTCGACTTCGGGCCTTCGTAAGGGATCACTATCAGGGGCGAAGAAACCCTGTGCTCGCGACTTGATGCATGATGTCTGACTGGTCTTCATCGCCGTGGAGCGCCTGTGGACGGTCAACAGGACTTACGTGCTACAAGTGGTCGAGACCGCATAATAGGTACTATAAGTTAATTTTCCCACCACGCAAGTTCGGCTTAGGCTACACGTATGAGAAGCCGCCGACACTATCATCTCCTCGCTGCGCACTTTCGACCTTACTTTGGTTCAGTGACCTGGTGACAGGTACAACGTAGAGATTTCATGAGACGTCGGATAGTTGCACTGATATAATAGTTCGTCGTGGAAATGGCCGAGGAGAAAGAGTCGCTCACGAAAAGGATTTTTCACAGCCGAGATCCAAGCCCGCGGCGTTGTCCTCTCAATTTAACTCCATACTGGGCCTACAGACGGCCTAAACCGCAGTACGCTCGCGTAAATGACCTTGTCTGCTGACCAGCAGACACACGCCCTCGTGCAAGGACGAGGGTCACAATCGATTACGAAAGAGCCTGAGAGCGAAAAGAACCATTTACGAGTCAGACGAACATACAGGAAAACGCAACCCCGTCCTACTGTTATACAAGACGCGTACTATACTTGACCGTCCTTCATCTCGTTTTCGATTGGCTACTCTTTTGGGACTCTGCCCTTCATTCACTTGCTATTAGCTTTATCGGTCTCCGTAGCGGCCGCGTCCATCTCCCTGTATCCATCGAGAATGGCCTTCGCCTCTTGGACGTCATCATCGTTCCACAACTTTAACCCATGACTCTCCATGAAGCCCTTCATGCCACCGTAGGGCTTGGTATACGCATAATTTGTCTTGGGGCCGGACGACGCATCAGAGTCAGTCGTGTTCGATGCCTTGGATTGGGGCATTTTATGTTTTTAAAGTGACGATAGAGGAGGGGTCGGGTGTTTAGGTCGCTGAGTGCCAAGGTACTGCAGAAGAGGGATATTAGGCTGAATTTAAGTAAGGGAGACAAAATACCGCTGACCTGCAGAGGAGGGAAAAGGAATGGGGCGAAGACGAGATGTACCCTCACTCGCGCGTGCCGTGCTTATATACTCGACAACAAAGAGACGATCGCTCGGATGACGAGCATTGTTTGCACGTTGAAATACATAAAGTACTGTAATGGACGCATACCATATTACGAGGCGTGCTGAAGCGTCCCGCTTGCTCTCGTCCCCCAGTCCAGTGTCTTCTCACGACAAGACGACTAACCACATATCCTCTCTCCTTTCTGCTCCGACTACCCGTGCTTCCCGCCACGGCTAGTAGTGGCTTTTTTGCGCTCTTTCGTTAGACCTTACTGGAACGTGTTTGTGTCCTAGTCTTGAAGAGGCTTGTGTCATACGAAGCGCGCAAATTAGGGTGGCAGAGGGAAGACCAAGAAAAATCAAAATAGTTGGCAGCCTAAGGAGAATGGCAATAAGTTGGGGAAATCAAGAGTGATGGCAGGTGATAAATGAACTTCCAGAGAAGTAAGCAGAGACCTCCGCGGGTCTTAGGGAATATTGAGGCGAGCAGAAGCGACTAACAAAAGCAAGCACAGTCAAGACCGAAAGGATCTGAAGACTATGGCAAAGTTGGCGTTCGAAATGCGAAAGCACCTGTCATGATCCATAAGAATGCGACCCTGCGACGGTGGTGTGTCCTTTGGCCAACTGAGGTCGTCGCCGGTCGCTAGATGCTGAGGCAGAACGAAGTCGAAACTGCAGAGTCAAGAGTAAATGGTGATGTTGTTGTAAAATTCCAAGACAAGGAATGATAGTGCCAAACGAAATGAAGTTGAGCGGAGTCGAGGGGGTCGAGGGTACGAGTCGAGTCGAAGGGGCTTAACTTTTTAAGACTGAAACTCACACTCAAAAGAAGAGGAAGAGGAAGAAAAAATGTGATGGTGCCTACCATTCAACCAAAAAATGAGGCCTTATACACCTCGACGTCAGTAGCTAAGGCGTTTAAATTGTTCAAAGGGTCGGAGAAATAGAGAAACTAACCAAGTATCGTAAGGTATCGAAGGAAAAGAGAACAAGAACAGCAAACGCGAAGAGGGAAGTGTCGAGACGTTATAAGAGGAAAGTGGAAAGAAACATGAGAGTGGACGATCACATAGTATCATGATGAGATCGTGAGAAGAGACAATTGCAAGGGAGGCGTAGGCGGAAGTAAAAAGACAAGAAGGATATACCGTACAAAGGCCAATGTCTAGTCTAGATCAGTGACCGTTCGCTCTATGAGGTGTTCCTCTAGTCGCTTGCGACCCTCAAAAATTACGAGTCCAGATGATGGGAAGCCTGAGAGAACACGACGCAAAGACGAAGAACGAAGACGTTGCTCATGTGACTCAGTTCCGGAATTTGTCAAGCTGTCAACATGTCAAGCTTCAACTTGAAGCCCATGGTTATAGAGTCGCACACACTCCGGCTGACACTATGGCAACGCTCTTCCTGGCTTCCGCAGAGCGACGCACAGCCTTGCAGTGCGCAAGAGAGCACGAGCTAGTAATCCTGCACGCATCCGTCATTACTACGGAGTGTACGATTGAGCATGCGCCCGAAAGTCGCCCGTCGTCCTTGGAACCTCCCAGTGAAGCGACATCTGCTTTATCTGACCAAGGCACAGGACCCTACCTGGGAAGCCGAAGTCTTTCTCGCGTGCGATTCACTGCGTTGGTAGTATTCGAGAGCGAGATGGACGATACATCAAACGTTCAACGTTCACCTTTTGAGTCCTAGTCGCCTTGCATGGTTCATTGGAGTTGTTGTCTACCCTAACAATAGTACTAACGCCTCGATGAGCTCTGATCTAATCCTCTATGTTGCTGTGGTACGTCAAGTACTGTAAGAAAAAACATATTGCTGCCGCGGTTCTATCTCCTAGGAGTCGTACAACTCATCCAACTACGTCCGTGGACGAAATTAGAAAGATCTAGACGGGTCTCATATTCGCCAGCGACCCAGATATTGCTTGGGCGATGAAGACGCGCCCGGTGCACTGGTGGAATCCACACTAAAAGTTCGCCCTCATTTCCACATATCCATCCATCATCGTTTATCAAAGACTGATCCGTAAAGTCGACTTGTGTGGTAGTTATCAGGCTTTCTATCGCAACATCCAAATATGAATTGACTTATCTCCTGATGAAACGACCCGCTGGTCGTCTGACGGGAGTCTCACAGACGCAATCGCATGTGTGTGTCCCAGGCCAGGGAATGGGGTTGCCACCGTGTTTCCCATCGTGATATCCCACACACGAATTATTTCATCGGAAGAGCCTGAAATGATCCATTGCCCATCCGACGAGAATGCTACAGCCAAGATCGAAGGCACGTGTCCGATAAGTGGGCCTGCCACCGAGTCTCCTGTCTTGGCGTTCCACACACGAATAGTCCCATCTTCGGAGCCTGAGACGATCCATTGGCCATCTGGTGAGAATGACACCGGATCGACCGAACCAGTGTGTCCACTCAGCGGACCTGCCACCGTGTCTCCCGTTGTGGCGTTCCACACGCGAATTGTCCGATCTTCCGAGCCTGAGTCGATCCATTCGCCATCTGGCGAGAATGCCACAGACGTGACCCAATCCGTGTGTCCGGTAAATGGGCCTGCCACCGTGTTTCCCGTCGTGGCATCCCACATCCGAATTGTTCGATCATGTGAACCTGAGACTATCCGCTGGCCATCTGGCGAGAATGCCGCAGACATGACTGAAAGTGTGTGTCCGGTAAATGGGCCTACTACTGTGTCTCCCGTCGTTGCGTTCCACACACAAATTGTCCTATAAGAGGCTGAGACGACTAGCCGACCATCTGGCGAGAATCGAACGGAGGTGACGGAATCTTTGTGTTTAGTAAATGGTCTCGCGACCGCTTCTCCTGTCGTGGCATTCCACACACGTGCAGTTTGATCTGCCGAGCCTGAGACGATCCACCGGCCATCTGGCGAGAAAGCCACAGACCCGATCGACACGTGCGATCGGGTCGAACGCGCCACGTGTCCAGTAAATGGGCCAACTACCGTCTCGCCTGTCGTGGTGTTCCACACACAAATTGTTCCTTCGTTCGAGCCCGAGACGGTCCGCTGGCCATCTGGCGAGAATGCCACAGACAAGATCGAATCCGAGTGCCTAGTAAATGGGCCTACCACCGTGTCTCGGAATTGTGGTGTTCCACACACGAATCGTTTGATCGTCGGAGCCCGAGATAGTCCCGCTGGCCATCTGGAGAGAACGCCACACACGAGACCGAGTCTGTGTGTCCGGTAAACGGACCCGCCAGCCGTGTCTCCGGTCACTGCGTTCCACACACGAATTGTTCGATCGTATGAGCCTGAGACGATTCGTTGGCCATCTGGCGAGAATGCCACAGACCATACTGAACGTGTGTGTCCAGTAAACGGGCCTGCCAGCGCGTCTCCTGTCGTAGGCGCTCCAAACATGAATTGTTCCGTCGTGCGAGCCCGAGACGATGCGCTGGCCATCTGGCGAGAATGCCGCCGACAAGACAATACTTGTATGTCCAGTGGAAAAGGGCCTACCAATGTGTCTCCTGTCGTAGCGCTCCACACACGAAGTGTCCGATCGTCCGAGCCTGAGACGATTCGCTGGCAATCTGGTGAGAACGCCACAGACATGCGTGTGACAAGTAAATGGGCCCGCCACTGTGTCTCCCGTCGTTGCATTCCACACACGAATTGTCCGATCGAAAGATGCTGAGATGATGCGTTGGCCATCTGGAGAGAACGACACAGACGTGACCAAATCCATATGCCCAGTAAATGGGCCCGCCACCATGTCTCCTGTCATGGCATTCCAAATTGTTACTAGACGAAAAGAGCCTGAGACGATCCGCTGGCCGTCTGGTGAGAATGCCACAGACTTGACCCTATGTGTGTGGGTAAATGGGCCCGCTACCATGTCTCCCGTCGTAGCACTCCACACACGAACTGTTTATCAAACGAGCCCGAGACGATTCGCCGGCCATCTGGTGAGAGTGCAAAAGAGCTTCCACCATTTGAAATCACTATCTCCGATGATGGCCAATGAGACAATCGCCCACGTTCCATGTGCAGGGTACGAGGAAATGAGCCGGAATAACGCGTAGAAACAATGGAGTCCGTCGGCGCAAATGGTAGAGCAGAAATATAGATATGTGGTGCACTCTTCACCATGGCCATCCCGAAATACCGCACAAACACAGAGGCGTCATCGATGAACGACCTGAACCTCTCGAGCTCAGCTTGAGAAACCTGCTGCCATCGGAGCTATTAGTTCATTCGCCGGCTTCATCGAATCAATAATTATACTCACGCCTTGACCAGAGACTATCCAGCTGTTCAGGTACGAAAGTGCTGGCGAGGCGAGACTCACATCACTCATCAAACTAAGGGCCTCTAACCAAAATAGAAACTTCTTCGCGAAGAAAGTTTCGAGTCTGCCAAAGAGATCGACTTCGAAATCGAGATGTTCCAAATGATTAACCCAGAAACGACAGGCATATGACAGAGCAGGTGGCAGGTGTTTGAAAATCCGCACTTCAAGGTCTTTGACATCCTTATTGGCAAGATATGATGATTCGAGGCCGCATATGTTGAATTTGAGGCCATCGAGCGCTAGACTGAGACAAGAATGAGTCAATTGGCAGTGGGCGGAACCAAGATCAACATAAAAGGCGCCGCTCTTCTCTTCATTCGTCACGAAATCGCGGAATGACGTATGGAGAGGGAGGATAGGAAGGTTGTCATCAGATGAAGTAGCATTACTCAGCAACGAGCCGAGGTAGCGGAGTGTTTCAACGACAGAACTAGAATCGTCGTCGTCAACGTCATTGGAGGTGTGTTGCCGTAGTGTAGTCAGGGAGCGGATGGAGAGGGGTTCGAATGCAGCAAGGAGTTGTCCGACCACTGAGCGAAATAGACCCCGTGCCTCCTCGTCCGTAAAGTATTCTTCAAGGACCTCCTTTGTATAACTCGTTCAGCGGATCCTGTCCGTGGTGGTCAACAGCGGATGTTAAGAGATGCTCGATTCGCCCTGTTCTACTACGAACGGGCTTAGGTTCTTGGATGTACCCACAAGCAACCGCCGCCCACTGAAATAATCCCTCCGCCTTTCTCGCCAGCGCCTCGCCATACCGTTCAAAATCGTCTGAAGGGAGCCTCTTCCGAATAAAGGTGAGAATATCGTAATGGGTTGTAGTCCCCAGCTCATGGTCATTCATGTGTCTGATGATGACCGATTTTGCTGCAAGGAACGCAGACTCGATGCCGTCCTCTGGCCGCGATGTGATGAGTACACGGAAGTTGGATGGGAGTTCGGAGAGGTTTTTAGCGAGAAATCTATGTAACCCGTTTTCACCAGTTGCATCCCCACTTTCGTCCAAGGCGTCGATTACGACAAGGATGGGACCGACGATGTACAGATCCTTAAGCGGTTCCTGGATAAGGCGTCGAAAAAGTGTGCCATAGTCACGTGTGCCGAGGCGAAGCGCAGTGTCGTCCTTTATGACCCTTCCAAGCGCGGTTTTGAACAACGGATAACGGTCGGCGAGATCGCGAGCAAGATTCGTAAAGAGATGGTAAGCCTCGGTTTTGAATTGCTCCTTCCGCACAAAAATAAAGGACGAGGTAAGACGACCCGTTTCATCGAAGCGACGTCCAATCTCATGTGCGATGGATGACTTCCCCGTGCCCGCCAGACCAAAAAGAACGAGACTACGCTCAGAAGCGGGATTGTTCACCCAATCAGCAATGAAGTCGAGGAATGGTATGCGTGTTCCCCGAAGACAGCCCTTGTTTGGGATGAAACGCGAGCCTCTCCTATATGGGATTTCTCCGATTTTTGCATCTAGCGCTGTGACGACCATCAGATTGATAACTCCCGAGCGTTCATGACCACTTACTAGCATCCGAAATTTGGCTCGACACCCACTGAAGCTGAGAAGATATTTTTCCCACGTTATTTAGAATTTGGAACGCAGTTACTTCCGCAGTAACGACAGCATGGTCCAAAAAAGCTCTCCGATGTTCAATAAGGGCGGTCGACAAGTCCTGAATTTTTTCTTCCACTCCGCTACCCATATTTTTCAATGTCCGCGTCACTGAAGATTGTACATCTGAGTCGGCCAATAAAGCAGGCTTGAAAGCAGGTGAAAATATCCTACAAAATTTCGAGTCCTTTGCGTACGACTGGATAAAGTCATTGCAACTACAGACATCCTGCAACATGAGAGTAAGAATTTCGGCTTGCTTGGACTTGGGCTCAATGGATTTCAAAGTGTCTTCGTGGATTGCGAAATCAAACGCGTCGTGCATACTCTTGAGTAGGGTTCGGATATTGTCGTCACGTTGGTACTGTCTTGAGAGTTCCTGGTATCCAAATAAACATAAGTATCTCCTTTCAACAATTACGCAAACAGGTGCACCTCAGGGATCACTGAAAGTACTCTATACGCCATTTGTGCAATTGGATGGAGCTGAGTGTAAGTTGGCTCGGTCAATAATAGGCAAAACGAATATATTTAGACGCACTTCTGCAACTGGGCTCAGAGCATCCATGACCCACTTGATCTTCCTAACAGCCCCTTCCCATGTATTCGATCTGTTGATTGACTCGTTGACTTCATCGGCACGATCGAGATCAACCCGAGCCTTTTTGACAAGGGATGTCTCTGCCGGGTCCTGTGGCATAGGAGCGCTACTCTGGACGAGAAGGTGATCTGACAATGGTAAAAGTGGTGCGGGAGGTTCGTCTCCTTCTGTCGGTATTTTCATGGAGTCGGTCGGAGAGGTCCTGTTCGCTGACACGGCGATCGATAAGTAGAGTGTGACCGGCTCCGTCGGCTGAACAGCCTGTCCATGTCCATGGCTGAGAACAAAAGAAATGTCTACATGTGAGATGTTCAGTTAGTCGTATGAACGAGAATTTGAATTCTGTGATGAACAGACGAACTAGTTTCGGATTTGACGGGTACCGTAATCTGATGTGTTCCGATAAGGAGATCACTTTGTGACAAGCGCTTTGCATAAAGACACAGTACAAGCTGTGAAGAAGACTGTACGAAACTGAACAGAACTTTCAGCCGGGAAAATATGTTTTGAAAAGAAGAAAGTCCTACAAGCCGTCAAGTCTCTGGTTCCACACCGTCATCTGCCCCACAATCTGAACACATTTCGTCTTCTTAGTCTTCTTCTTTGGCGCTCGATAGACTATAGTGACGAAGTACTCCCTCTTCCCGCCGGACATGGTCTTGATAAGGGGAACGTTGTCTGCTCGGAGGACTGACAAAGAGCTCAGATACTGATCAAGGTCTGAACGAGTTGGGACCTAAGTACGCACCAGTCACTTCAACAGGTACTAACTGGGATTGGCTTCCCTGAGACTCAGCGATTTTAGTGCTGGCCGGGCTAGAATTGAAGGTGGTTATCAGGAAAGTTACGGGCCAAGAACCACCCACTCACGAATTCGAGACGGTTTTCCTCTTTTCCATATATTGTGAAAGTGGAATGTACGCAGAATAGATGAACTTGAATCTCGTGGTTTAGGGTGCGTGTTTGGGTCGAGCGTCTACGCGTCCATAATCAGGCTGTACTGTACTAGTACAAGTACCCAGCACGCCACGCTGCGGCATCTCGAGTGGTCCCACGACTGTCGAAGTGTTGTCTAGAGTCTAGATTCATGCGGTACTAGCCCCGATCCTTTCAAAGTTCTCTCCGATCCGAGTCGGGAAAAGACTTGGGAAAAGAATTCCTATTGCCGCGACAGACGTTCAAGTTGGCATTCTAAATGAATGCGTCCACTGAGTACCGCGTAGAGAAAAGTATCCAACGACAAAAACATTTTGATATTTGTTTGAGGCAATGCCTATACCAACGCAGGAGAAGTGAGGTGAGGTATTAATGATTATCATTAGCAGACCCTGTAGTTGTTATATTTTATTTACACCCGCGTGTAGCGCGCTAACATTGAATCCTTTCACAACACTGACCATGTAGCGCTGGCCGACGCGTAATGCATGTCGAACCGAACGTAAAAAAAGATCAAAACACCAAAGCCCAGAGAATAAAAACCAAATCAGGGAAAACGGGAAAGCACGCTTAATCGGAAGAATGCCTCCGAATCAAGTTGTCAGCGTCTTTCACATACTCGGCCGATTTCTCGCGAGTGAATCTAATTGGGACGAAGATGAGAAGAGTGATCGGGAAAGAACGAAGGAGCCATACTCGATATGTTTGCCCTTCGTATGCATGTCGGGCTCGCGGATCGCAAATGGGTTCACGTCGGTGGGTTCGAGATTCCCGAGGCTATGGTTGACGAAGCGGTGTGTAGTTTCGTCCGAGCGCACGGCGTAAAGAACGTCCCTGATGGTCGCGTTCTCTTCAAGACGCCAATAGTCTTTGGCGATGGACGGCGCGTCCTTATTCTCCCTTATTTCCCAGTACTTCGGTTAGTTTTGCCGAATTGCGAGTGAAGGCATCATACATACCACTCGGGAAGATGTCCTTTCTCGAGCTCCTCGATCGCGTGCGTATACGTCCTCACGGCCTCTTCTTCGAGGTGGCCGACAAAACGGTGACAGGTCTTGGGGGAAACGATGTACGAAAGGACTATGGATGGGGGGTGAACAAATCGATTGATCACGGTTGGAGCGAACAGACAGAAGCGTACAAAAGATGTTGTAAAACACGCCTTGCGCCGCGAGAACGAGTGCGCGGAGGGCGATGCCGGGGTCCCGCAGCGCGAAGAAGGTCCTGTGGACTCTCGTCAGAGACAAAGTGGGGGACAAAAACGTGAAAGGGGAAACGTACATCAGATGCATGCGCTCGTTTTCGGCCTCCTCCAAGAGGGTGTGGATCCAGCCCGAATCACGACGCTGAACGGCGAGATCTAGCAGTGCACAACAAAGTGATTGCGAGTGAGACGATACCATGAGACGGATACTCTTGAGGTGGCGAAGAGTCGCTCCGACCATCCCGGGCACGCCTGCGATGGACTCGAGGAATAGGATTCGCTAGGAAAGAATATATCAGACGGGGGAGGACGACGACGAACTCAAAGACGTACGGTCAACCATTGCTTTTCGTCCATGACGTATTGCCCTTTACGAAGCTCCTCGAGCGACATGTTCGATCCCGGGGGGATCGGCACGTGCTTATAACCAGAGACAAAGTCGAACCCCCACCGGCACAACCTAACTAGGCGATAGGCAAACTTGTCAGATAGCGTCTCTGGTGTCCTGTGGAGCACCTGTGCAAAAAGTACAAGTTGAGAAAAACGGCGACGTCTTCCACAAGGCTCCCACTCACATCGACGGCTTTCAACTCGCCCGGGGTGTAAACTGGGTGGAATAGTACCCAATCGCCTGTAATATGCTTGTTCTCAGCAGCCTCAAGGGGAGGCAACATGTCCTCTGCGTATCATGATAATTAGGAAAGGTGCCTCCGAATTTTGTTTGGCTTCGAAACAGGTGCGCACTGATGTGGAGTCCTTCTGTTCCTACATGAAGAGTATCCTTTGTCTCCTTCGCATTCGAGGTCAACTTGGCAGCGGTAATGGGTACGGCAGTAGTCGCCACTCGGCGACGTCCCGCAGAGACCAAGAGGGGCACGAACATCCGTGGCGAACGCCGAATAGTCCCAGTGAGCAGAGAGAGAGGCAACATTGTCAAGTAAGTTGATAGAACCGGATTCAAGTTATTTGTCGGGTTGTTCTTTGCCGTGGATGGACGACTCGCTTTATACCCTTAGCAGCATCAGACACAGCAACACCTCACTTTCCGATTTTTCACGTAACGGAGCACGCTAGGCCCCGAGTTAATCCGCGTGTGGCACCACACATTCAGCCAGTACTGGTTGGTGGCAACCGCCAATTACAATGAGGTGTGAGTCACGGCGGGTCGGGTCCTTCGGCCGGGAGTACACCATTGGTCAGCGATACGCATCACGTGAAGAGAAATCCCGCAGCCAATCCGCCAAAAGACCGAGAAATAACCCTTGTTAGACACAAATTAACTGAACGTTTGAGTCCAGAATTTTTTGATTGCGGGATTTTGAGCCCAGACTTATCAACCTCACGCACGGAGGACGGAGGACGCTGGGGGCTTGGGAGTTATTCCCAGTGTCGTTAGGACATTTTACGACTTTTTTTTACCAGCAGGAACAAAGTGACCTCCGAGGTCGAGGACGGCCTCGGCTGTTCGAGTCATCGCTAGCGTTTAATCACCAGTCGCATGCGGACCAATGGGTTCTAGTGTTATTATTGTAGTTATGATTGTATTGTGATTGGTGCTACAGATAATAATGAAATGCTTGCGGCCATATACGGGCTATAACTATAACTTTGTCTTGATGATGCTCTCTGTCTGTCTCGCGCGCTCCATCATCTGCCGTGTTTCAGTCGCAGCGTCCGCGAGACATGCCTTGAATTCCTCCGAGTCAAGCTTAAGGCTCGTGATTGTCCACCGGATGTACTCGTCACCGATCGAATAAGACAGGCCATAGCCATCCGGAACAACTACAGAAGGGGGTGGTGCGGTTAGCGCGGAGTGATCGTTTATTAGAGGTGCCTTGATACTACGGACCTTCTCCGTATCCCCATCCGTCCAGGTACTTAGATGACAACTGTGACGTCGACAGCTCCCAGTGGCTCGAGCGCGAGAACGCCGGATCTTTGTAAATATCAGGAAGCGCTTCGCCTTCCTTGAGTACCTTCTTGAGCCCAAACAGATGTCGGTCTACGCCCTGGCCGTCCGCGGCCCATGCAGAGTACTGAGCATGGCGGGAAACGGCACTGCGGAAGAGCGCGGCGCGTTTTGCATCCTATTGTCGTCCAACGTCAGAACGGAACATGCAGCACAAAAGAAAGGAGTTGCTACGCACTGTTGCGTTGGGATTGACCATGGCATCGACCCACGCTTTGCTCTGCTCGCTTGCCGCTCGGATGACTTCCGTTCGCCCACGTTGGAACTTCCGCGTCTGCGCACTCTCGTACGTGACTGCCGGCCGTCCCTTGAACTTGTAGTACGCAAGCTGCTTCACGAGCTGTGCCCACGCATCGGGCGACGTTTTGAACTGCTTGATCAAGTTCTTGCCGTAGGCGTCGTAGTGGAGCACTTGAAGGTCATGCGAGCCAACGAGCTTGTCGAAGTTCTTCTCCGCTTCTTTCACGTCGGCGAGAACGGCGTCGTTGGCTGTCAAGACGATTTCGTAGGGAGGAGCGAGCAAGGGGCTCGGTGTTGGTGAGCCAAGCTCGATCTCGTCTGCGGCGAGGGAGCCAAGTATGAACTCGTTCAGGCGTAGAGTCGGAGTACCGTCCATACACGCGTGCTCGCCAAGGAATGCGGAACGACCATTGTCCCAGACAACGACTAAAGCACATGTCGTGAATAAATGCTTTTCTACGAGTTTGGGTGGGAAGTACGTACGCTGGTGCTTGTCGTACCATCGGTTACGACCGTTACCGACCCAGGCCCCCCAAGACAAGTCATTACGACTCGTGGGGCTAGAGTTATCGAGTGCTACGACAATCATTGCCGACTCGATACGTTTTAGCGCGGCCTCGTTGGCTGGGGACGCTTCAATGAGCCGCTTGCGTGCCTATTACGACGAACATTCAATATCATCTCAGGCGCAATGAAACGGAGAGTATCACGCACATGAGTCCAGTTATCCCTGTTCTCGCTCGTAAGGGCGCCAAATGGAACGCCTGTGTGAGTATCTGCTTGGCGAATGACGTTGGCGATGGCACTAGAGGGGAATAAATGTCCTCAGTTTCCACCCTACAAAAAGTCGAAAAAAAAAAGTCGTACGTTTCCAAGTCCGCCGCACTTAGTTCGGTGCCGTCTGCACGGGCGAGCTGGACCTCAAAGAACCTGTTGTTGCGAACGAAGACGACGTGATTGTGTGAAGCAGGATCGAATTTGTGGGCGGTGTCCGAGGGAATATTAGGGTATCGACTAGCGTGGAATCTAGAACACACTGTGAGCAAGGCTACGTCATGCCTGAGGAGACGGACACTCACAGCCATTTGTACGAATCCATACAGAGCGGTGCGCCGCGAACTTTCTCGGGCTCCAGTTGGGCGCTAAACGATGACGCCACGAGGGGGGGGGGGGCGTATGTTAGGGACCGAAAAGAGAGAGCCAAGCGCACGCACCTTTCCACGAGCGTCCTGAATGGAAGCATGGCTTTGATAAGCGTTGCCGCGCGCTTCGGCGCGTCTTGGATCGCGGGGTCCGCCATGTGGATGAAGAAGTAGCTCACGTTGACGACGACGGGGTCGCGATAGGCCATGTACGCCGCGTCGTTCCACCAGTCGGCGATCCAGTTGACGGTCCCGGGCTCGGCGGCGCGTGCCTCGAGCCGCTTCTGGAGTTCCGCGGCCCGTGGAGACGCGCCAAACTCGCGCACGGCAGCCTCGCTGCGCGCATATTCGGCGGGGGTCAGATGCGGACGGATGGTTTCGAGGTATTTGGCGAGGGTGGAGGACAGTGGGGGCACGGGGAGGTGGGGCAGCGAGGCCTGGTATCTGAGCATTGGGCCTTGCTTTGGGTCGGCTTTGTAGCCTTCTGGGAGGCCGGAGCTGCTGCTAGAGCTGGAGTGCGCGGACCGCGGCTGAACGAACATGATGGAGCGCTGCTTAACGAGGATCAGGCGCGTGCACGCATGGCGAGAAATGTGGGGAAAACCTACGGAAAGACGAGAAATGCGGGGGAAAGATCTAGAAGAGCGTAGACTCAGCATTGTGTTCTAGGTGAGGGTACAGAGAAAAGGGAAAGAGTCGCAGATGGCGGTGGGTGCAAGAGAGCTTAATGAGGGATCGGACTTACTGTACGAGGCACAAGGGTATAACGTACCAGGTGTTTTCTTAGAGGGAGTGAAATGATGGACCATCCTGGTGAGCTGTGTGCTTTCATTTATTGCGAACAGAGCCAGAGCAGACCTGCAAATGATTTCCGCTCGGGGACCGGCAATGATCCTAGTCGGACACATGATATTCCTAGATGTGACTACAAGTGTCATGTGCTCGTACACAACTGCTGCGCCACCTCCGCAACCAGCGCCCTGATTTCCTTTTTTTTCATTCTCAGCTGCCCGTCCTCTGCCAGTTTGCCTTTCAGTGTCTCTTGAACCTGCAGCACACCGAGCAGGGTGACCAACTGATCCTGATAAAAAGGTGACAATCGGATCAGAAACGCCAGGGTCGCCGTCAACCGATGCACTGATCACAGGTCAGTTTTGTCTCCCGTGATCGGGATCAAACGGCGCGAGCCGGCTCAACTCACCAGCATCCTCACTCTCTTCCTCGTTGGCAAGTGCCTCGGCAACGGCGCTCACGAGCTCGACCTCCCACTCTCCGTCTTCTTCTCCTTCGCGGAGGCCATTGACCACGTCATCTCCTCTGGCCCGTGCGATCCGGCCCTTCTGTACCCACGCACCGACGTTAAATCCCAGGCTCGCCGCCGCCACTCGCACGAGCCGATCGGGGTGAAGCAGCGTCTGCACGAGCACGCCCGTGAGCGCTGCTCTGGCACGGTCGTCGGACGCGAGGAGCGATCGCGCAAGCGACGTGCCGAGGCCGTTGGTCGTCAGACGCAACAACGTGAGGAGCGTCGCGCGCGGCGACGATGCGTTGGTCGAACTCAGCACTTGGACGAGCGGCGCAAGCGTGACCTGTGCGATTGTCGGTTCAAGGATGGCCAGGCGCCAGACGTCCAGGAGCGGGAACAGGGAAGCGGCCGGCAGTTTTGCCGCTAGGGCAGTCACGGTACGGCCGAACGCGGCCACGACTTCAGGACTGGTTGTTGTTGCCTGTGATTTCTCTGCGTAGCGCTGTTTCAGCCAAGGGAACATGGTCCGCGTCAGGTCGTCCTTTAACACGGTTGGATTTTGCACGGAAGGCGTGCTGTCGATGAAGGACACGAGTTTGTCGTGCACGGTATCCAGGGCCGGCACTTGGGTGAATAAAATTGGTTCGGTAGATAAGGACGAGATGGATGGAATGTCCAACGACATGTGCGGATGAGCTGAAAAAAAAACCTCGTCAGGTATCACGGATTGTGCCCACACAACTTGGTCGACTTACGAGGGAACGCTTGGTACAACAGGAGATCAACCTGAGTGCGAAGCTCCGGCGCATTTACGCCTTTCAGCTCGTGAATCTGCGCGCGCATTCAATTATCGTTCATTCAGACCCCGAGGCGACACACACCCTCTTCCCATCCAAGAAGAAGCCGAACGTAGGCGTCGCAGACACGCCATACTGACGCGCGACCGCCTCGCCCATGCCCACTCCCAGGTCGACCTTCGCGAACGCGACTTTGCCTGCGCCCCGCCCTCTGCTCTTGGCATGCGCGAGGATCCTCGAACACCGGCTCGATCATCCTACACGGGCCGCACGTCGCGGACGTGAACATGGCCACGACGGCGCGGTGCGACTCGAGCAGGCTGCGGAACGACGCCGGGTTCGTCGAGACGTGGAGCGCGCCCGCGACCGTGCTCGTCGACGGCGTGCTGTAGCCCGAGTCCAGAGCCGCCGCCCCCGCAGTCGCGCGATCCGCTACGGCCTGGAGGAGGGACGACGATGCTGGCCCCGGGCTTGGCTGCTGGCCTGGGACAGCGGGGCCCGTCGGGCGGCGGAACATGGAGTCGATGGTGGGGCGCAACGCGGCGCCGAAGGGTGTAGACAGGAAGTCGGAGGGCAGGTCTGAGTGACGCGTCAGCGACGGTCTGACTGAGTGAGCATCGGGGACGCGCCTTTGATCCATGATGGAATAGACCCTCCAGTCAGAAATCCGACGCAGTCACTCGTGAAAGAGTTGCAATTGAAATCTGCACGTCAGGCTACCATTAGAGACCACTATTATGCCGGTATATGATAATTACCCAAGAGGTGATACTAGTCAAGATATTCAGTCCTTAGGCCAGATCTTATACGGGGAAGGCATACCTTGTCAGCGGTATAATGTTCCCTCATCTCCGCAAGGTATTCTTCAAAGACCTCCTCGTCGAGGGCCGTTTCGCCCATGTCTAAGACTTGCAGTGGTTGGCCATGCTGTCCATACGTTAGTCTCTTCGCGAGCACCATGACGGCGACAGAGCACACACATGCGACTGTCCTGGAGCGGCGATTTGAATACCCATCCCATAAAATATCTCCCTATTGAAGACGACAACGGATGTGTGCCTAGGGTCAAGTTAACATGTGGTCCACCGTTACGCGAGCCGAACAGAGCTACCATATGCCGTCGATCTGCCTTCCGAGGAACTGCGGTGACATTGTTCGAGCAAGTCCATTGCTGAGGTCGTATACGTAGAGTTTCACAGGGTAAGACATTGGTAGAATGATGGGAGAGCCAGCGAAAGAGAAGGATATATAGGAGGGGGTGACGCGTCCTTGTGGACCTAGCTAGGTTCTTCTATAACTTTCTACAAACGCGCCAACGTCAGTGCTCCCTTTCCTGGAGGGCTACCATTCCTCGCCTCCACTGTCCCTCCTAAGGCCTCGCGCTGCTCCTCCCACCAACGTAAACAATATTCCTTCTCTCGATCTCCGACGTTCTCCATAATTTCGTTGAACACTTCCCTGGCTAGCTCGGTCCGCTCCTTACTTTTCGAATCCCTGATCTCGTCTGCCACCGCGACCAACGCATCGGGCAATACCGCCAGTGGTAGCGCGGACAATGTGGACACCAGGACGAGGCGCAGGCGGTGCCGGCGTCGTGCATCCTCTTTCGCGGAAAGACCGGACAACATGGAGAGGAGGGAGGAGAGGCAGAACTTGCCCATCGCAGGCGTGCTCGCACTCGCGCTGCTGGTAAGTGCGCTGAATGCGAGACGCAGTTGCGACGTGGTAAGCTTTCCGTCTACAGAGTTCTGAACGCACGCAGTTTTCTCAGCAGTCAGTCCGCAGGAATAAGACGACAGGACGCACCTCGAGGAGACACTGTACGTAGAAAGGCACAATCTTCTCTACGAAGGTTGGTCGCGACGTGCCTTTGCCCTTGGCCCCGGCCACCGTGGCCGAATCCGGTTGCGCGCGCGCATGCGCAGCAAAGACTGCCAGAATGACCGAGTGCGCAGACTCATACGTCTCGCGATGTGATGCGTCATCCAGGTGGCTAATATGAAAGTAGGGAAGTCATGACAGGGCGCTAAAGATGACACGATGCAAACATACGGAAGGCACAGGGGAAATGCAATGTTTTCGATCGTATCGAGGCCAAGCAAGGGAACGAGCTGTTCGATACACGCGAGGTTGAATGCTTGCCGTGCGCGGATGAAAGGATTCGCCGTACGACCTCCGGTACTGGAACTTGCCGAAACTTGAAAATGGAAGACGATGAGCGAATTGGTAGGACAACACCCGGTAATGGAACAAACCATGAGCGTTGAGGCTCTTGACAAATGTTTCACTCGCTTCCACGTCGGCGCTCAACACGTCCAACGCCGAGTAGAACACCCGTTTCAACTCCGCGAAACCGACACTACTTGTTGATGTGACCCCGCCGAACTTGGTGATCACGAATGAGAGATGGGAGAGCGTACGGAGCGTTGAAAGGGCCAGCGAGGAGTGAGTTGGCATGTGTGTAGAAGATCGCTCGGCGTCAGACGACACAGGACGGGAGTAGGTAATGGTAGAGAGGATAGACTGTGAGAGCATAACTGTCATGAAAAGGAGAGTTTTGAGAGTGGTCCAGATATTCGTCGCAAGCTCTCGGGAATCGGGTACTGAGACGTTGAGCGGTGAACTACATGCAATAAGACCGAGAGTGATGAGATACACACCAATATCACTCTCGTCCTCAATGCTAGCGAGAGCGCTCTGAGCCCAGTCGTTCTCCACGTTGCCAGCAAGCTTGAGGAGGCGCGTGGCGACCACATCCAATGTGTTCCAACCCTCTGAGGGAGATGATTCGGCAAGTAGCGGAAGAATTCTCGCGCTTAATCCAGAGAGAGATGGAATGGCGGGAAAGAGTGAGGTGCCAGTCACTGCTTTGAGTGCGCTCGGTAATGGGGCGGACTTGCTCCACGGCCCAGGGCTGTCATACGGGAACGTGGGTTGCTTTGGTCCCGTAGGACTTGTCAGCGAAGTTGCCCACTTGGTGTAGAACTACAGGACGCGGAAAGGAAGGCGAGAAAAGTGCCCGACGAGAATGTGGTCTCAATGGTAGTCATCAAGTACGAGGAGAGGGTCTACAATGGCAAAGTTAGGGACATAAAGTACATACATGAGGACACCTACGGAGAGTGGGAGGACCTTGATGCGTTCCGAGAAAACATGCGGCAAGAGTTGAGCGGCGAATAACATAGTGAGCGAGAGCACGTCCACTGTCCCTCGGCCCGTTGAGGAGGACTATAATGGTCAGAAGGAAGGGCACAGCTCACGTTCTCCATGCTCCGTCTCTGGCTGAAATTCTTTCTCCCAAGCGGTGTGTTTGGGTGCGCCATACAATTCAGTGATCTCGGTGAGAGCAATTATAAGTTCGTCCTCTGTCTTTGCTCTCACATTGCCGCCTACGGGATCGGTGCCCGACTTTCCTTTCAAGTCCTCGAGGCCAAGAATAATACCTCCTGCGCAGACGAACCTGATGACAGCCTGGCCGCCTTTGAAGCCTTTGAGCAGGCCACGGACCCATTCAGTCATCCTTGGCCGTATGCCTCTAGTAAACAGACTGGTTTCTTCGTCTCGGAGAGACTTTAGTCTAAGGTGCACGGCATGTCTAAAAGCGGTGACAAGAGTGGTGAGCTTCGCATGAGCGAAAGGTCGGAAGAGAGGGGAAGAGATGACGGTTGCAGCGAGTGGTGTCGGGGTCGGAGTTTGGGCAAGGAAATGAGAGATGAGTGATTGGTGGGTTTGAAGCGGGAGAGATGAAGACGGCTTGTGAAGGTGAGTAAGAAGAATAGTGTACTCCCTCGGGGGGATGGTGGCCATCCTTGCGCTTAGCAGACTCGCATGAGCGCGCATAACCGTGGGACGGGCCAATCACGTGAGGGGATTCTATTACTTCTGTCGACCGACAGGAACAAGAGACTGCTTAAACCCACAGATACACTATGACGGACCCTGACTCCAACAATTTTCCACGTTACGTCTACAAAATACTCAGCGAAGAGCCGCCGAATCCGCTTCCACACACACTATCCCTCACGCCGTTGGACAGGCAAGACGGGTTCATTCATCTCTCGTCCGACTGGAGGGTACCACAAACGGCAGGACTGTATTTCGGTGAATTCACGACGATCTGGCTGCTCCGTGTGGACACGGATGTGGCACGAGCGGAGAAGGCACAGTTTAAATGGGGGGACCCGGGCTGCGTACACATGTATGCGGAGGATGAGACGAAATGGGCGAGGATGGGAGAGGGAGTGGTTGTAGCGGTCAGGAAGGTCTCTAGAGGGCTCGAGGAGGAGTGGGGACAAGTGTTGGATGGGAACGAATGGAAATAAATAAATAAATTGAAAATAAATAAATATTGGGGCGAGACGGCGCCGCGGGTACGGGTGTTGCTGTCCCACTTTCTTTGGCTTGCTCTAAAAGCGCTTCAACCCCGTCGCCACCCTCTTTCTCGTGTCGCTCACTCGACCACTCATCTTTGTTCGTTTCGTCCGTCCCACCAGTGCCAGTGCCAGTCCAAGTGGCAGCCCTGCGTTGTCCTATCGGCACTCTCGGTCACCTCCTTCCCGGATAATGCAAATTGGAGCCAACGTTCTGACCCTCGACTGTCAATACCGTGCTCCAATTGCTGCCGTCGTTACTGCCCCGCTCCCCACTCACGCTTTATACTCATCTCTCTATTATCACCTTTCCTCTCTCGACCTTCTTCCCGTCCCATCTCGACTGACCAATGCTCCCATCACCTCGAGACCCTTCTCCATGGCCAGCACCGACCGCCTATCCCCCCAAGCGCACGATTGCCAACCGCCTCTCCTCTTCAGAACATCGTGTCATTTTTGCTAGGCAGCAGGTCTTCAATCAGTCTGGTGTTGGTGCGTCTTCCCTCGTCCTTACTTTAGCTACTTCCCCGCACTGAGTTTTTTTTTTTCCCACCCCGCCCGTGTCCCTGCCTTCATTCCCCCATCGCTGCTCTCACGCATATTCCCTCCCATCGCAATCCGATCCCCATCCTATCATTCTTTAGACGAAGCCCGCGTGCAATGCGAGATTTTCTCCTCAAACTCTGTCAGATCGTGTTTTCCCACCAGTGATACGTCCGTGCCTCAGCACGAGTGGGCTACATTCGTTTGTACGTTTCCCTCTTTCATCCTTCACCCCTTGACGCCTGTGTACTCATTTATCACGAAGGGAATAGCCGGCTTCCTGATCTCACACAGACCAACCTAGTCAACATATACCTTTTCCACGCAGATTCAGGCGATGAGGTTTTACGTGTCACCAACGAGACAAATCCTTTCAACCGCGCAGGGTCCATAGCGAAGCAGGTAAACGATTTGTGGTTCCCGAACGGAGGTGTCAACTTCAATGGATCTCCCATCTCATATCCATATTACTGGGTAATCACCCGCTCGGACAAGACGTTAGACGGCACGGAGATTCCTCAAGCAACATTCAGTGCAGTTCGTGAGTGTATTTTCTTGTCCGCATTTCTTATTCACCGACCGGAGAACACCTTCCAGAAACAACACTCGCGGACTCAGTCACCTCTTCTCTTGCTGTTGCATCATCTTTGGCTGCAGCCTCATCGGCGTCAGCTGCTGCTGCTGCCTCCGCTGCGTCGGCGTCTGCTGCTTCCGCCTCCAGTTCAAGAAACGATGCCACCCAGACACCTGGAAGTTTACAATCCAGTTCCCAGTCCGACTTCCCTCACTGGGCAATAGCCGTCATAGTCGTCCTTGGCTTTCTCGCTATTGTGACTATAGGTGTCCTGGGCCTCCTCCTCGTGCGCCGTGCAAGGCGTCTCCAGAGTGCTCGCACCTCGCGGCGTGGTTCGATCGGTTCTGCCTCACCTATGATCCAGGGTGATCCAAACGCAGGTGGCGCGCCGCAATCGCCAGTGATGGAGCAAACATCAGTTGCTCCGCATCCCGCATCTGTGTATTCGCCCAACGATGGTTCTTCGATGATCTCCCATGCACACTCTACAGAAACACCATTCTCGGGTGCCGATGCGGCGATCATGGCAGACGCATTCCGCAAGGCACTACGGAAACCAGACTTTGCGGGTCCGATAGAAGAAGGGGATAGTCCAGAGGGTCAGGAACAGAAAGAACATCAACTGCTCAGTCGTGAACTTGCAGAAGAGGGGCGAGATATCCGGAGTGTCGGCTCATCACGCGACGTACGTGTAGAGACGTTAAGTGATGCAGAAGACAAAGCCAAGGATACTCCTCGCTGACTTCTCCTATCCGCCGGTTCACTTTCCCCCCTTTCTTCTTTCTGGGTTTACAAGGACTTTGTATGCTTGTGCAAAATATTCTACACTTCTCCAGCAATGAGTGTTATTTTTTATGTGCACTATCTTCGACTATAACCATCCTTTCCTGTTCCTGCCCACCATTTTTGCTTCCTACTTTCCTCGGCGATCCCCGAACCCGTACGACATTTTGGTTGGCAGATCACTTTTTACTTTAGTTTTTGGACGGCCTCATTTGCAAAGAGCTGATACTCTACCTTATTTCTGCCTCCATCCTCCCACCCATCTTCCCATCCCTTCCGTGCACGCTCACGTTTTAGTTCCTGTATGCGCGAGCGCCCGTCCTGCCCTGTGTTCCCCCTTGGCCATATTCCCAACGGGCACAGGCGCACCTTATCTCACGCCTTCATGAAACCCATATATACCCCAACTCGTTTGCGATGCTGGCCGCAAACGCCGCACCCTCGTTACTTTAAAATTGTATTTTTTATTACGTGCGCCCCCCCCCCTTTCTTTCCCCTTCCCCACCGTACCTCTTACCTTCACCCTAACGCCGTGTGCTTTCCAAGGCCTTCGCACCAGTCTTGGGGGTGTGTCGCAATGCAGGGGTTGTAATCAGCCCGTTCTTGGGGCACGACGAGCGGTTTTTATCGGTGCTTTTACCCGCGCCCGCTGACGCACGACGACAAAAACCACCGTGCTCGCGGTGACTGATGGCCATTACACTGTCACGCAAGAAATTTTCCTTTTTTTTCTTTTGTGTGTGTATCGGGTTTACTCCGACCCGCGCATTTAATCCCTTCCTCCGCGGAGGTCGATGACGCCGTTGGCGGCTGCAGATTACCACCCTTTGCGTTCTCCACATCCTCGGCTCGGAAGATTTAGATGGGTAGGAGACCCTTGCCTATTGTGGCTTTGATCGGCGTCAGACACTCATCCATCTCGTACATTTTATACTTATTCTCTCGGCTGTTCCTCCCTAGCCCTAGCCCCCCCTTTTTTCTTTTCGTTTTCACTACCACATATATAATTTTACAACATTCGAACTCACATGACGTCCGTTGGAACAACCCTCAAATTTTTTTTCTTCCTTTTTTGCTTCCGTACCTCTGCGATGTGTCCACGTAATTGTTGGTCTGTATTTGGCAGATGATATATCCCGTGATGATGATAATACCAACCCGCTGGGACCAGTGGCGTCGGATATTTCAAGTTCGTAAGGTACGGTACCAGAGAGCGAGGGCCCCACATCGCCTGAAACAGTAACCCCTTGGCCAACTGCTAGGGAGGACCCTTTTTTTATCTGACAAGGGCTTTCTAGGAAGAAGGGTCT
The DNA here is from genome assembly GCA_024734325.1 of Lactarius hatsudake. Classification (NCBI taxonomy): domain Eukaryota; kingdom Fungi; phylum Basidiomycota; class Agaricomycetes; order Russulales; family Russulaceae; genus Lactarius; species Lactarius hatsudake. The sequence goes on along the minus strand of JANSJP010000005.1, from coordinate 634,488 downwards.
ACTACAACTTTCATGTGGTTAACTGTCAAGGTTGAAAGTGACGTGAGAAAATGTCCCAGCACAGCACAGCTGAGTCTATATGTTAGCGTGCATGATTACATCTGGTAGGGATAAGGAAAAGGTGAAAGGGGGGGGGAATTATTATACACGCAAGCCTGCGGATATGTATCACTTTCGAGATATGATGCAATGCGCGTCATGTCAAGAAGTATGCCAAGACAAGGGTCTGTGCAAAGGTGGATGCTATGGCCGCCGGACCGCAAGCTCACGCATCAATAACTCGTATCTGCAATCACAAGTAATTAGAACGTTTTATTTCGAGACGAATAGTAGTCAGCAATACGCACGTTAACATGGTCACGGCACTGTTGGGCACCGTACGAATAAGGTTGACCGAGAGTCCCTTATAGAGCCCACGCCAGCCCTCGAATTGGAGTATCTTCGTCGTCGTACGAACGATGCCGGATCGCTTGCGTGGTGCACCAGACTGGAGCAAGAGCCGCCGCTGCGTCTGCAGACGCGTGCGCACCACTTCGTGCGGGTATGTCGCCAGAGAGGCGGTCATCTTTGCGACCGCAGAGCAAAACAGTATGGTGGGGGCCGCCAAGGGCCGGTCGGGGCTGTGACGTTCTGTGGGAGATTTCGTCAACGCATGGGGAGGGTGTGAGAGAAGGTGAACGAACGTGCGACGATCTTGAGCTTTTCATAGAGCGGGAACTGCACGGCGACGTGGGTGATGCCTAATAGGCTGGGTAAAAGTCCGCGATAAAATGCGCGAATGCCTTCGCTGCGATAGATTGTGAGGGCAGCGTCTAGTGTGTGGCGGTATCTTGTCTCGCTGCGCGATTGTGTCTGAAACCCCCCCCCCCCCAACGATGAAGTCGAGTGAGACGCAGACGAGCTGGTAGAACACACACACCATGAAACGTGTTTTGATGACCCAGAATGGATTGGTGCAGATCGTGCTGGCGGCACCGGCCATCATGGCAGACAGGATGTGGAGCGACCACGGATGCTCGCGCACGATGGGCTGATAGCCCTTCGCGGACGGCGCGGGGTACAGCCGTTCTGACTTTGTGGTCGGGACATCGAGACCAAGAGGCGCCTCGCCAAACAGGGTCTTGATCCCGTCGTACACGGCGAAGTAAATGGCCCACGTAGGAAGATAACCAAGAATAGTCGGTCCGAGCCCACGGTAAAGCCCTCGAAACCCATCGTGCCGGACGATATCGCGAAAGGTTGCTGTACAAGTTACGGAACCAGTCGGACAAAGGGTCAAAATTAGGGCTATGGGACTATGGGACAAATGTAACGAGAATGGGGACAGACCGGAGATGCCGAGATAGTCCGCCTGGCCGAGCGTCGCTCTCTGCGCCTGAAGCTTCGTTTTGACAACGTCGAGGGGGCAAGTCGCGATGCTCGCAACAAGGCCACCGCCGGCGCCAGCTGGGAGAAGCGCATCAGCGGTGAACGATTAAGGGCGGCAGAAGCGGAGTTGGGGGGACCTATCATGCTGTTAGCGGTCCATTTCTTTCGCGTTGATGGCATAGCTCTCCCCCGCAGAAGCGGGGACCACGGTGAATGATCAGAAGAGAATTTAGTGTGGGACGGGTGTCGTCGAGGTCTAGGTGCACTCCTCGCTCGCTGTCCGTGATGACCAGCAAGCAATGCCGCTGCTTTCGCTATCACGTGTCTGATGAGTCTTTTCCTTTCTCCGTTTACCCCGGGTTCGTCCGAAGTTCGTCCGAAAAACTTGCGTTCCCTCATACGTCATTTATCACGTGCACGTCTGCTCTTTCTGCGCGAGTCGTCCGTCGGGTTATCTCCATCAAGTTCTTACCCACTTGCTATTACCATGGTTCGCGCTACTGTCAATGACGTCGTCGTAGCAGAGTCTTCCGATACGGCCTTCGTTGAAGGAAACCACTATTTCCCCCCTGAGTCGATCAAGGTCGTTCTCTCCATCTCCGACACCACGTAAGCCAGCTGCCCACCCGCGGCTTGATCATTCTGATTTTTTTTACTTGTCAGTTATACTTGTCCCCACAAGGGGTATTTAGTTTCCACTTTAGCGGCGTCGTATCGCTCTTAGCTTCTCTAGACACGCATCGTACTACAATGCCGACGTCGCCGGAACGACTGTGAAGGATATCGCTTGGTTCGGCTGTTCTCTTACAGACACCTTCCAGCCGTCTTACCCGTTCACACCTTCAGGGTTTATCCCGATCCTACCTCCAAAGTCGAGATCAAGGGGAAATACGCGTTTGATAAGGTAACCGATCCCCGTTTCCACCGACTCGCACTTGCTTACCACGCGTTCCAGGCCCAAGTGCAAGTTGCCTGATGCGACGTTCACGTTCACGGGCACTGTACTAAATAAAATAAAGTACTTCAATTGTATGAATAGGCTCGCTGACGTAGCTTCGATTGTTCAGTTCTCTCTGCACCGGCTGTCACGTAAAAATAACAACTGTAATTGTTTTCTCTGCAATTGCCAGTCGTGCCAACTGTCAAGATTGTTACTGTCAGCCAGCATTTGAATTAGAACGGTCATCAAACCGAACAACTGAACGAGGTCAGTAGCTAGAAAATATATGATCTGGATAGTTAGCACCTGCCAGCAGGGAATAAATACATCCAAGGGTGGTTCGGGAAAGCCGAGGGGATGTTACCTTATCAAATGCCTTGTTTTGTGCGCGGTTCAAATTCGGACAGCACCGACACAAGCACCGATGCCTGCATCCTCTGCATAAGCCTCTGTATGTTCCTCAGATGCTCAACTTAGATGTTACATGTAAGATCGCGGTGGTGACGATGTGACTCGCGTGCCTGAGCGAAGACGACAAGGAATATGAGATCGTGTTGGAGTTGAGTTCTTGTTGAGTTCAGAGGAAAAATAGAAGAACACAAGACAAGAATCTTCAGCTTGGGGCCCATTATGTGCAGCTTGCCTGATAGCGAGGTTCATGTCAGTCACATCGGCTGTTAAACCTGCATTTGAACTGGAACGGTCTTTTAACTGGGATAATATATCTAGCTTTGAAAAATAATAATTTAGCAGCTCTCTTCTTCTGATCTGTAAAATGATGTGCGTTGGTAAATCTGCTGCCAGTGGGGTTTATCTCGGCGTGCAGTGCTCATGCCCCTACGTGTATCACGATGCGGAGAAGAGGCGGGCATACCTTGCCGAAGGGGGCCCCATGCAGTGGTCCCAAAGATGGTCGTTACCTCACTGGGACTGGCTCCGGGGGCTGTCATGTCGAAACTGATTGCTGGTACTCGGTCCAAGGACGTAAGAAGCGGTTACATTCGCCACCACCCCATAATAACTCCCACGACCACTCACTGCATGATTAACCGTGCAAGTGTCCGGTCTATGTTGTTACCTTGCGCTAACGCATCGGTGCCTAGCCACGATAGACTTATCGTGGGCTGACATGAGGGAGTAATAATTGCTCTTAAGCCGAAGGGGAAGTTCGCCTCGCAGGCCCTAGGCTGTCAGACTCTGAGCTAAAGTGAGGGAAAGATTGCACGTATAGTGACGTAGAAGGCCCCATTCCCAATGCTTGGCGTTACAGCTCTTACAGTAACCCAGGACAAAGCGAGAAGCGCAGTTTCTTAACGCTCGTGCGTCCCCGGCTCACATCGGAGTGCGTTGAGAAATGCCCCCAATGGCTTTGCGGATCGATCAACCAGGTCGAGCCCCCCAAAGCATTCTCCGCTCTAAACGCTCTCAGGCGTGAGAGCGGATCGGACATGTATGAAAAAGCGCGGTGGTACGCATGGCATGGCACGGTAGCCGTGCGAACTTGAAGGTTGAAGAAGCACCGACTGATGTGCCACAGGGCGCAACACGTTATCTGGACGTCAGCGCGTCAGCCGCGCACCTGGCAGTCGGAATGCTACCCCATAGTTTCGCGTTTAGAAGGGGGAATGCATACTGTGTTGTTCTTCCTGTTTCACCGTCGTCGCATCCGCCCTCAAGTCACCTCCACGTTCCACTAAAAGATGATATTTTTAGAACAACTAGCCCTTGTACGGCACAAACACGAGACACGATGGGGGTGTCCGGCAATAGAACATACTCATACGCAAGATGGAAGTTCCCAAACACGGGATGCTTCACGGAAGGCGTGACGAGTTGACGGATAGCGTGGCATTAACAGAACCCGGAAGCGAGAAGAGTTGAGTGCTACACTAGAAGCATCGGCTTTACGCGAGAGTCTCAGTATGGAATGCGTTGGAGGGTGCTGCGTTATGCGGGTGAGATTGCAACGGCGACTGTGGGAGTCTGTCTCACGGACGCAATGTGATTGAGTCGTCAGTACAGAAAAAAAATACAGGAAAGCCAGAAGGGTAGTGATAAGGTCATGAGGGATTTGAAGGGGCGGCTCCAACTCCTTTGGGCATTTTTTTGTCTCCCTTCGACATCTGTTCTAGATCTGCTGGTTTGAAGTAGTGGGGGGCGACTGGAAGCCGAAGGACGTCAGCAGGCTCTATCGAAATGATAAAAATTAATGCCCAACGCATACCTTCAAGTAACCATGCTGGTTTGATTTCCATCACCTGCCGGAGGTATGACTTTGAAGTCATGACGAGTTCGTAATACACTACAGTCTTCACCGGTGGCTGATGCTGGAAGAGACCGGAGGATGGGTGTATATATACTGTTTGGTTCGTTTTCAGTGTCCGGTATGAGTCTCCACTTTTCTGCAGCTGTGCTGTATGATAAAAGTAGCCGGCAGTGAGGGCCTTCTGGATCGGCGTGATGTCGTTCGAGTTCGGGTTGCTCTGTACGACGACTTCAACACGCTCGCACAGACCCGCGAGTTGGTCCCGAATGTCGCGCGCGCGACATAAGCTCTTGTATTGTAGGAACTGCTCGTAGCAAAATTGCTGCGAGTAATTAGTATCCGCCCACTGTTCCCACACATTTAGTAATGTGAAGTGGTCTCCACCGGCTCGGACGAAGTTCTGCCGGGCTTGATCCGCGTGTAGCTTCTTGTCCTTCGGTCGATAAAACAACGAGGACGACTCTGAAAGCATGGAGATAATGGTGAGAACCTCGTCTGTGCAGGAGTAGTCCTCGCTGGCGATGATAGCTTTGGATAGCATCGGATCGACAGGGAACTCAGCCATACGTCGCCCTAGCTTCGTGAGTTCGCCCCGATCGTTGAGTGCGCCAAGCGCGTAGAGAAGCTCAAGCGCGCGCATCAGTGTTTCCCCGGGTGGAGGGTCCATGAACTCAAAGCCGATGAGATCGTTGATGCCGAGGGATTTTAGTAACAGTACAACCATGCCGAGATTCGTGCGCTGAATTTCTGGGACTGTGTTTGCCTCCAACTCGTTGTTATACGCCCACTTGGTATATAAACGGAATGCCTTTCCAGGTCCCACACGACCGGCTCTTCCGGCACGTTGATTGGCTGAAGCTCGAGAGCACTAAGATAGGTAATTTCAGCTATCAAGAAGGGTAAACCACGACACAGACAGCGTACGGGTACGACCACAAGGCTAGACATTCCTGTCCTTGGATTATATGAATTCTGCTTGACAAAGCCTGGGTCAATGACAAACACAACGCCGTCGATTGTAATTGACGTCTCCGCGATGTTTGTCGCAAGCACGACCTTTCGCGCCCCTTCGGGGGTTGGCTCGAATATCTTGGCTTGCATGTCACTTGGTAGGTTGGCGTAAATAGGACAGATGATCAGTTCGGCGACCTTGTTACCCAAGGCACGCGCTGTCTCCGTGAGGTTCTCTAGGGCCGCTTCGATCTCGTCTTGCCCCTGAGAAAACACGGGTGAATCAGTCCGGGGATTATTGGTATGAATACAAACATACGGTTAAGAAGACGAGGATATCACCCTTAGGCTGTGTCGTGTGAATCTGAAACACGGTGGTAATCGCTGCGTGAAGATAGTTGGCTTCAGGTTGAGGTGTGTAATGAATATCAACAGGGTAACGGCGACCAGGAACTTTCCAAACGTATTTCAGTGCGCAAGAATCGGTCAGGTGAAGTCAAGAACTTACCATAGAATACCGGGGCATCGTCAAAATACTCGCTGAATTTCTCAGCATCCATCGTCGCACTGGAGATGAGGAGCTTTAACTCAGGCCGGAAGCGCGCAATGTCCTGAAATCAACGTTGAGGTTATGTCAAGAGAATCTAGTAGTGTAAGGCGTACCTTGACCAGTGCAAACAAAATATCCGTACTCAGTGTTCGCTCGTGCGCTTCGTCAATGATGAGCGCAGCATAACCAGCGAGATCAGGTTCCGTCAAGAATTCTCGTAGGAGCATGCCATCGGTCATGTATTTGAGGACGGTTTTGTCGCTTGTTGCGTCTTCAAACCGAATGGAGTAGCCAACTTCGTACCCGACCTTGGTACCCATTTCTTCCGCAACGCGGGCAGCAACGGACATTGCAGCTACACGGCGAGGTTGCGTACAGCCGACCTTCATGCCACCAGCTGTGTAACCTGCTTCGTGCAGGTACTGAGGAAGCTGAGTCGTCTTGCCGGATCCAGTCTCAGCGACCACGATGAGGACTTGGTGTTCGTGAATGGCCTGCAAAAGTTCCTCTCGAAATTGAAAGATAGGTAGGGATTTGCGGGTCTCGTCAATGGACTTGGCTTTGATGGATAAGTGATCATGAGCATATAGAAAGAACTAATCCAGAGGCCACTCACCGCGAGCTTCAGCCGCCTCAATCTGATCTTGGAGTAATTTATCTTTCGCGCTTAAGCGCCCTTCACCAGCCATGGTACGATCCATGACAAACTTGATCGTCTGGCTTTCATCGAACACGTATTCATATTCGTCCACGAGTTCCGGCTTATCCAAGGCACCAGTCTTGAACGTACTATGTTGAGTCTGACTAGCTTCCCACTGATCGACATCGGTCACGAATTGATCGTCTTTGGGCTTCGCCTCCTCGTAACGCTGGTACAGCACGTTCTCTTTGCGCTTCTTATCTATCTTGCCTTGCTCGGTGAGATAGTCTTCGGGAAGCATGTAGCCGTCCCACTGGTCATCGATTTTGAGGCGCTCTTCGACAAGCCGAAGAACCTCCTTCTTCCGGTCGAGTTCACGTTGTTCACGTTTCGAAATACGCATACCACGAAAGAGAGCTTCGTCGTCCGCAATTTCTTTGCGAAGGAGCTCAACCTGCTGGAGCTCACGCTTTGTGAGATACTCCTGGCGAGAGTGTTCGCGTAGAGAAGGCATGGCGAGCGTGCGTGCGACTGAGTCATCTGCGAGTTGCCGCCGTTGAGCAGCTTCAGCTGCCGCACCGGAGTGTTTGGACGAGCGGTCCTCAACTACTTTTTTGGTCTTGTCCTTATCCCGTTTCCTGACGCGCTCCGCAAACTCGTCTCGTTCCCGAAGGTCCTGGTCGCGTTCGCGCGCCTGGCGTTCAGTTTCGTCTTCTGGAAACTCCTCGTCCATCTCGTCGGGAGCTGTGGGCTCATGATCTTCTTCGGCCCCTTTCCAGCGCTTTCGCGCCTTTTCCTCCTCGTCGCTCTCCCATTCTTGCGCGTCTGATTCTCGTTTCCGGATGTGTCTCTCCCGATCGTGCTTGTCCTTCCCTGAGCTTCTTGACTTGTCTTTCGCAAGCTCCGTTACACTACTGGGAGAGGAGTCTTCGTCGATGACAAAAGAGAACTGTTGCTTGCGCAAAGCCTTGGCATCCTTTTCTGCCCGCTTGCGAGCAGCATCATCGGGGCGTCGGTGCTTCTGTTTTCGGGGGGCCTGCCGGTAGACTTCGCTTATAAATGCGTGAGCTGAGGGTGTATCTGGAAGACCGGCAGCATGAAGGGATGAGAAGAGAGCGTCTGTCGTTTTGGAAGAAGAAGCTACGGGAAATGGTGAGGTTGTGATTGTCAGATAGTTAAGACACACGAACCTGACGCGATTACGAAGTCGACAATACTCTTGTCTGAGAGGCCAAAGAACTTTGAAGGGGCGAATGAGATTTTAAAACAGAACAGCTGAGAATCTCACCTGAAGAGCATTGTCAGAAATATATCGTTCGAGGTCTGAAGGCATTGAATCCGGATCGACCTGCCAGTGACTCGGCTCAGCAAAGCAGTCACTCATAGGCACGTGACCGAATCGCGCGACATCGCGGACCGTTTGCCTGAACCGAACCCGAGCATTACCGTGACGTGATGGATCTCGACCAGCACAGGCATAAGGACAAAGAGCGCAAGTACAAAAAACGCGAACGCCATGAAGACGTGGATGGGAAGCATAAAAGAAAAAGGCGCAAGGAAAGGGAAACTACTGTCCGTGTAGTCGACGACGATGAAGACGAATGGGTAGAGAAGAACATTGACTTGGACGGAGACAAGGTGAGGCCTACATCTTTGAACCGATTCTCTCTCATGCACACCACCTAGCCTCTTGCAACCGACATCCCTACGGCCGAAAGCCTCAAGCTTACTTCGCGTGCTTACCCCACGTCTGATGACCCGCCCCTTCCCAAAGTTGTGCCAACCGAATCCTCACTAAAACGGGACGACTGGATGCTTGAGCCTCCAGCAGGTTCCTCTGCTTCTCCAGTGGTCCGCGACCCTCGGCTTGAAGGCTGTGACGAGTCTCTGACGGAAGGCTATGGGGAACAACCGACCGGTGCAAGGGCGCTCGGGGGCGGAGTCGACTTTTTCTCGAGTCTCGGAAAAGAGAGAGAAAGAAAACCGAAGCCAGATTTACCTGATCCAGACAAGGTATTTCCCCTATTTCGGTCTCTGCCACTTTTCCCGAATAGTTTTTCCCATCCAGCTACATGTCAGCTCGAAAGAGTTAAACACACAACTCAAGGAAGGCAAACCCCTGAGCGAGTATTCTGACGCACAGGCCCCCAGGTCCATCACTCCGGGTGGACCAGGTTCACAATGGCGCATGATGCGTCTCCGTCGTGTCTACGAAACAGCCGAAGAGGAGAATCGGCCCGTCGAAGAAGTCGCCATTGAACGCTTCGGCTCACTCGAGGCCTTTGACCAGGCTAAGGAGGAGCGTCGCATCCTTGATGGGCGCGGGCGCGGGCGTGATACCAAAGGAAAACGGCGCGAGGATACGGGCTACTCGAAGGTCGGCGAGAAGGGTTTCATATTCAACGACCTTGGCGGGAGTGGCGGTTCGTCACGCAGTTCGAGCTTCCGACGACCCGGTGGGCCGGGGGAAAGTGCACCATCTACACCATCTTCACAGCCTGGGGTGCCATCCGCCGCACGCGCTCGTTTCGACTCACTTCATCCACCATCGCAAACGGGTACCCCGGGTCTACAAGTGCGCACACCGATACCGTCGGTCATGACGCCGCAGCTAGGAGTCAAGCGCTCGCTGTCCCCGTCGTCGCTCAACAGACTGCAAGCAAAGGTTCTACGCGCAAAGCTAACAGGGGGGCCGGATGCAGAAAAATTGGAGAAAGAATATGAAGAGGAGTTGCAACGCGCAAGCGGGATCAACACGGACGAGGATGGCGTGCAAGTACGGACGCGCGTGGAAGTATTGCCGACGCTCGATGTACGAGGAAGGCTTTACGACGTTGGGCATGGGAAAGACGACGACCGAGCACTTCCCGGGAACAGAAAGAAGAAAGAGAAGGTACGCTCATCACCTGTTCGAATGCGATACGTATCGGATCGTTGATGGTCTTCGCAAGGTGGAGAACTCGCGATCCAAAGACAGGAGAGATCGTCAGGTACAACGCTGATGATGACACCACTACACTAGGAGAATTACTACGTCAGGAAAAGTTCGGCGCAGGAATTGCTGACCAAAAGAATCTGGATATGCAATTCGCACAGTCGATTAGTGACCGATGGCGGTTTTGTGGTAAGTGTTTCCGAGTATATGTGGTGCTTCCTCCCCTTTATATCTCGCACTTTTATGATGGCAGAACAACCTTGATTATATGGACGACAATGCCGAGAAGTTAGGAAGACAAAAGATGCGTTCAGACGCGATGAAGCGCCAGTTTGCAATTCAAGGTACGCGCAACACACTCTTTACCATCTACGAGTGGGTCTCAATCTACAACTTTAGATTACAAGCGTACGCAGAAGGCGTTGGCCTCGTGTCCCTTCTGCTACGGCGAAGACGACTCCCTACCCAAAGCTCCGATGGTCGCCCTAGGAACGAGAGTGTACCTCTCTTGCACATTGAACGAGGAGTTGGTCCCTGGGCACTGTTTGATCGTGCCAATTCAACACCACCTGACTATGCTTGAGGGTGACGACGATGTCTGGGATGAGGTTCGGGTAAGGGATCGGGTCCCCCGACATTACCAATTATGTTGACGACCGCCCCTCTCAGAACTTTATGAAGAGCCTGATGCGAATGTACGCTGAAGAGGACAAAGGAGTTGTATTCTACGAGACCGTTATTTCTCTCAAGTGGCAGACACACAGCGTCATCGAGTGCGTTCCTGTACCTTGGGAGCAGTTTGATGTTCTTCCCTGGCTACTTCAAGGTGCGAGTTAGTAAAAAAATATCATCCCTCATTTCTTTCCAACGATTTTTCCAGGAATCTATTTTGATGAGCGAAGCAGAATGGTCGCAGCACAAAAAACTAATCGACTTCGCTTCTCGCCCTGGTGGTTTTCGTCGGATGATGGTTCCCAACCTACCGTACTTCATGATTCAGTTTGACTACAAGGAGAGAAAGGGATATGGGCATGTTATCGAAGGTAGCGGCGAAACCATTGGAGACGAAGAGGGGCTGGACGAGGGCGAGAAAGGCGGTGGAGATTTCCCCAAGTGGGCGATTCCCTCTCATCCGCAACGCTACTCGTCGTGCTAATTTCGTACAGATACTTTGCAGGGGAAATCATCGGGAACGTACTGGAGTTAGAAGCAAGGCGATGGCGACGACCTCGACGAGTGGATTTTGGGAAGAACAAAGAGAGGGTGGCGAGATTTCAGACGAGGCTACGAGCGGTTTGATTGGACTGGGTTATTAGAACGCCGGGTCGGAGTTATTGGGGACCAACGCTGAACACGCTGCAGTAAACGTAAACGGTACTGTACTCCTCCGTTCCACATGTACTATTCTATCTCCAGGCCGTTAAATCTATTGAGACCTATTGCCTTGGTCTCGCATCCGACGTATTGCCCAGCGACAAGATCAAATGTCCAGCCTCGTCTACAGCCCCGCCGGCATTCGAGTTCCGTCGCACAGGCACACACGACTCAGCTTCGGCGCTCTTATCTGTATGGTTCGTCAGTTTCCAAACGTGCTCTAGCGCGAGCGTGATGCTTGCTTGGTTTAGTCCCCGCATCGTCGGAGCGTATGCTCCAGAAGTCTCTTGTGACACCCTCCGACGTCATCATCTACGACCTCGAGGACAGCGTCGCGCCCTCAGAAGAGGGTAAGATTGTTGCGAGGGAGCGGCTCGCGGAGTTCTTGACGGTATGAAGTCCTCAATGCGTTCGACGGTGGTGGTGACTGTCCGTTATTGCAGAACACGCCAGTAGATGAACTGCCCCATCCTTCGCGCATCGCTGTGCGTGTGAATAGCACCCACACCTCTTTCTTCGAGCGCGACATCGTCAGCATTGTAAGCCCACCTTTGTCCCCTAGAGATTCGGAACGAGAGTCGGATGTGTCCGCTCCCCTTAGCTCACCATTCCTTCCGTTCGGACGCTCGTACTGCCCAAAGTTCACTCCGTAGAGGATCTGGAAATGGTCACAGGATGCGATGGAAGCGTTCGGCCGGTCTCAGGGAACCATCCATCTGGTTGCCAGTATCGAGAGCGCGCAAGCGCTTCACAATATCGGTGGAATTGCGGCCTGGAAGTCTGTATATGGGCCAGAGAAGGGCGGCGAGCTTAGGGCGTTACTGGTACATTTCCCCTTCCTGTTTATACCATCGTTCACATCTATTCATCTCCACTTAGTTCGCGGCAGAAGATTGTATGATACCCTCCTTTCTCTGCTCTTATTGGGGGATGGCTGAACGTGCCTGCTAGATTGTGCGGACACGTCCGTCAGTTCGGACGGCTTCTCGTCAGGAATTGCTCTACCCTCGGTCCCACCTATCTGTCGCCGCGAGGGCATTCGGCCTCGAGGCTATTGATATGGTTCGTTCCCACACCCTAGCTGCAAGTTCCTTTAGCAGCTGATAAATTATATGCAGGTCTGCGTCAACTACAAGGACTTGGACTATTTGCGAGACGAATGCACCGATGGTCGGAGATTGGGTTTCAGCGGCAAGGTATTCGTCCTCCTTGTTCCCTACTTTTTGCCTAGACGATACCATGGCTGAGTGCACCTGAAGCAAGCAATCCATCCATCACAAGTGGACATCATACAATCCACCTTTGTCCCAACTGAGCAAGGTACAGGCAGTAGCAATCTACTCGCTCAGAGATATAGGCTGACCTCCTACGAGAAATACTCCGCGCCGCAAAGATAGTACACCAAATGGCACAGGCTCATGCGGCACAGACAGGCGCAATCGGCCTTGACCTGAGCGACGATAAGGGTGGCAAGGAAATGATTGATGCTCCTATGTTAAAGCAGGTGGGACCCTCATATGTTTATTCACCCACTCGTTCACCTAACTCTCACGGCCTAGGCGGAAAAGACGATTCATATGGCACGGGCTGCAGGCCTTCCAATACCGACGCTGCCTTGAAAATGGCTTGGGGATTCTTCGTATTCGGCTGACGTATCGCATGCGTGGGAGCGTGAACTACACGGTAGGCACTGGGACTTGTGTATACACCCAGATAGTGAACGATGATTTGCGGGTAGGCAAGCCCGGGACGACGTATACACATTATCATTCTGACGCAATCGACTCATGGCATACCTCCTAGATACCGCATTGGCTGGACACCCGGAATGCAGTCTTGTTTGTCATCGCGCACTGTTGCTCGTATCCTGTACCTTTAAAATATTATCGTTATCCTGCGAATTCTCACGGAATTTATACCTGGAAGACTCTGTGGCCAAGGGCACCATTCACATGCTCTTTCCCCGCCGCATCGTACATGGAATTATTCGGCGCCACTGCTGCTGATTTTGCCCCAGGCAAGGAGGACGCCCTTTCTCTGGAAACGGTAGGGAAAGTCAATCGTAGAGACGGGATTGTGCAACTTCGCTCTGCAAAATGCTCGCCGTGAGCTTTGTCGAGTATTTTGCTTCGCGTGAAGCTGTTTCGCAAGCAGAACTCGTTCTCTTTCACTTGTAAATGACGTAGTTGCTGACACCTTGCCTTATAATAACCTAGGCTGGCTTTTACCTTCTATTCGTAGCTCCACCAAAACTGCAGTCTCTGTTCACGATAGGTGCATTACTAAGTTACTGAAACGAAAGATTCGATTCTCCCGAGTATGACCACCGCCACTGGTACAATCAGAGCGTTCGGGATACTTCCCACCACCGACCGGTGAGTAGGCGCGGCGGGCGACGTGCTCCCCGCCGCATCTACGTCTGTAGCCGCGTGGCCCAGTGACAGCACCAGCGCGAGCGGTTCAATAAGGGTGAATGCGGTCTGGGACATCGAGCTGGGTCTCAACTCCCCTTCTCCTGAACCCGCGCCAGTGCGCGAGGATGCGCCATCCAAGCGCTTGCGCGAAGAGCAGGAGAGCCTGCTATGGGACATATGTCAAGCGGTCGCATTGGCGGTCAAACCTGGCGACCTTTTGAAGGCCGAAGCCAGGGAGCCAGGCGAGCTGCACCGATTTCTGCGAAATCCTGGCTTTCGCTCACCGAATTTATCCATTGGACCCCCCGAGGAATCCTACCGGCCGCACCCCGCGATTGCGATCGGTTGAGACGTCTCCCGAGCCTTCTATTGCACGCGGTAGAGTTGGTAGTGATCGGCCCACCGGACGTCTTTGCGTTTTAATGCGTTCTTCGCCCGGTTGCACGACTAAGATCCGATCGATAGACACATTGAACGAATGACGCTTAATGACGATTCATGCATGTTCATGCCCCGAATACAGAAGTGTCGAAGCTCGACAAGAGCCCCCTTGATGCGTCGCGAACTTCCAACAAACTGTGACATGTACAACCAATTCTCGCAGCTCTGAATAAGCAAGGATTCCGTCGATGAAGTCGACCCCTAGTTAGACAACAATGAACGTTATGAGACCGGTGACCGTCTGTATATGCACAGGCCGGGTGTATTGTACACATTATACATGGCTCAATAATACAAATCCCGGACCACTCCGTCCTTGTGGTGTTCCTCATCGCAGGCAAGGAGATAACTTGCTCGGAAGTACCCAAAAACGGTTGAAATCAATGATCTTCTCTACACACGGTTTTTGCCTGACGACTCAGATGGCACTAAAAGTTTGGTAAGGTATTATACAAACAGACGCGAGAACAAACGAACCAATATCAGTAGCCATAATAAAGGCAGCAAATAGCTCGATAGAATGCTCTTGAGATGATTCCGTAAGGTATTGTTGAATGGACGAGTCAATATTCGCATCCCGATATTCCAGCTCCGCGCGGGTTAGAGCTGATTCAGATGCTATGTTCGAGAGACGTAAGAAAGTGGCATGCTTGAAAATAAGGATAACAGCTTCGAAAAAGGTCAAATACACTCTAAAAATAATCAAGTGAAATACCAAGGATCAAATAGTGACCACTAAGACCGGAGCTGGTGAGCTGGAAAGATAAATGGCGTAAGTCATGAAAACAGATGATTGTGATAAAAAGACAGCACGTTTTGAATGGTAGGCAGTGACACAACCTGCACTGTCTTATAAAGGAATAGGAATGTGACTTTTTGCTTTAGTGACCATGTGGGGAACACTTACGAACTGGAGAACCAAAGATGGACACCATTAGCAGGCTTGAAAGGAGAGCATGCACGCACGGGCTAGTAGGCCAGCGGTGAGTGTAATAGGTGGAACGCCAAGGACAGACATCAGCAGGTACACAACGTAGCAAGGCTAGCAGCCGCTCACATTCTAAGAGCCCAGACAGACATCGTCAGTAAGTTTAAAACACAGCAAAGCACCGCAGCCACTCACCAACTGGAGAGCCGAGGACAGGCGTCGTCAGCAGGCTCGAAACGCAGCGAGGCATCGCAGCCACTCACCCACTGGAGAGCCGAGGACAGGCGTCGTCAGCAGGCTCGAAACGCAGCGAGGCATCGCAGCCACTCACGGACTGGAGAGCCGAGGACAGGCGTCGTCAGCAGGCTCGAAACGCAGCGAGGCATCGCAGCCACTCACGGACTGGAGAGCCGAGGACAGGCGTCGTCAGCAGGCTCGAAACGCAGCGAGGCATCGCAGCCACTCACTTCCTGGAGAGCCGAGGACAGGCTTCGTCAGCAGGCTCGGAACGCAGCGAGGCATCGCAGCCACTCACTTCCTGGAGAGCCGAGGACAGGCGTCGTCAGCAGGCTCGAAACGCAGCGAGGCATCGCAGCCACTCACTTCCTGGAGAGCCGAGGACAGGCGTCGTCAGCAGGCTCGAAACGCAGCGAGGCATCGCAGCCACTCACGGACTGGAGAGCCGAGGACAGGCGTCGTCAGCAGGCTCGAAACGCAGCGAGGCATCGCAGCCACTCACCAACTGGAGAGCCGAGGACAGGCTTCGTCAGCAGGCTCGAAACGCAGCGAGGCATCGCAGCCACTCACTTCCTGGAGAGCCGAGGACAGGCGTCGTCAGCAGGCTCGAAACGCAGCGAGGCATCGCAGCCACTCACTTCCTGGAGAGCCGAGGACAGGCGTCGTCAGCAGGCTCGAAACGCAGCGAGGCATCGCAGCCACTCACTTCCTGGAGAGCCGAGGACAGGCGTCGTCAGCAGGCTCGAAACGCAGCGAGGCATCGCAGCCACTCACCCACTGGAGAGCCGAGGACAGGCGTCGTCAGCAGGCTCGAAACGCAGCGAGGCATCGCAGCCACTCACCAACTGGAGAGCCGAGGACAGGCGTCGTCAGCAGGCTCGAAACGCAGCGAGGCATCGCAGCCACTCACTTCCTGGAGAGCCGAGGACAGGCGTCGTCAGCAGGCTCGAAACGCAGCGAGGCATCGCAGCCACTCACTTCCTGGAGAGCCGAGGACAGGCGTCGTCAGCAGGCTCGAAACGCAGCGAGGCATCGCAGCCACTCACGGACTGGAGAGCCGAGGACAGGCATCGTCAGCAGGCTCGAAACGCAGCGAGGCATGGCAGCCACTCACTTCCTGGAGAGCCGAGGACAGGCATCGTCAGCAGGCTCGAAACGCAGCGAGGCATCGCAGCCACTCACTTCCTGGAGAGCCGAGGACAGGCATCGTCAGCAGGCTCGAAACGCAGCGAGGCATCGCAGCCACTCACTTCCTGGAGAGCCGAGGACAGGCGTCGTCAGCAGGCTCGAAACGCAGCGAGGCATCGCAGCCACTCACCAACTGGAGAGCCGAGGACAGGCGTCGTCAGCAGGCTCGAAACGCAGCGAGGCATCGCAGCCACTCACTTCCTGGAGAGCCGAGGACAGGCGTCGTCAGCAGGCTCGAAACGCAGCGAGGCATCGCAGCCACTCACTTCCTGGAGAGCCGAGGACAGGCGTCGTCAGCAGGCTCGAAACGCAGCGAGGCATCGCAGCCACTCACCCACTGGAGAGCCGAGGACAGGCGTCGTCAGCAGGCTCGAAACGCAGCGAGGCATCGCAGCCACTCACTTCCTGGAGAGCCGAGGACAGGCATCGTCAGCAGGCTAGAAACGCAGCGAGGCATCGCAGCCACTCACTTCCTGGAGAGCCGAGGACAGGCATCGTCAGCAGGCTCGAAACGCAGCGAGGCATCGCAGCCACTCACGGACTGGAGAGCCGAGGACAGGCGTCGTCAGCAGGCTCGAAACGCAGCGAGGCATCGCAGCCACTCACCCACTGGAGAGCCGAGGACAGGCGTCGTCAGCAGGCTCGAAACGCAGCGAGGCATCGCAGCCGCTCACTTTCTGGAGAGCCGAGGACAGGCGTCGTCAGCAGGCTCGAAACGCAGCGAGGCATCGCAGCCACTCACTTCCTGGAGAGCCGAGGACAGGCGTCGTCAGCAGGCTCGAAACGCAGCGAGGCATCGCAGCCACTCACCAACTGGAGAGCCGAGGACAGGCTTCGTCAGCAGGCTCGAAACGCAGCGAGGCATCGCAGCCACTCACTTCCTGGAGAGCCGAGGACAGGCGTCGTCAGCAGGCTCGAAACGCAGCGAGGCATCGCAGCCACTCACGGACTGGAGAGCCGAGGACAGGCGTCGTCAGCAGGCTCGAAATGCAGCGAGGCATCGCAGCCGCTCACTTTCTGGAGAGCCGAGGACAGGCATCGTCAGCAGGCTCGAAACGCAGCGGGGCACGACAGCCACTCACATACTGAAGAGTAGAGCACCGGTTGTCAATCCGAAAGGCGTGAACAATAGCATCACTCACCAGCTAGGAGTTGCGCGACATCAGGCATAATGAAGCATCTCATACAAATTAAGACACGGCCAACACTTACCCATATGAATGGAAATGCAAACAGACATTCCCTAACTATTTTCTCTGTACCTTCGACCTTGAACCCAGCACCGGAAAGGACGCTGCAACATTAGATTGAGATCGTCGCTCGCTTCGCCATTTTAACTGGCGCGCTAACCGGTTCAAAGCCGTTTTTACACTCAATAGTAAATTGCCCTTCTGCACGGTTAAAAGCATCAACGCGACGGTATCCTCATTCAACGCTGCAGCTGTCTTCTCAATAAGGTCATCACAGCGCCTATTTTGCCTGTGCATTTCTGCCGAAGGACATCAGAATGTAACACTGACATTTGACTCTGAACCCACGTTCTAATCGCACAAATCCAACACCATCACCAAGGGGATGCAAGTAGTGCTCTCGAAATATTTTCTCCGCCACTTCAGATACCTTGTCATCTGGGTTTCCGTAGTCCTCCACATCGATTTCGACATTTCGCCGGAACTGGTCATATTTCGTAAATATAGCAATGACAGGGACTTGATATCGTCATGTAAAGCACAATCACGAATGTTCGTAATGACGCACCATTCTCGTCTGGGCATATGTCCTTTAAAAATCTCAGATCGAGCCCTGGTCGTTGGTTGTCCATTGGGATGCAGTACCTCAAAAAAGAATGTCCGTCAGTTGCCGTAATCGTGAACACTCGAGCGTCCAAACCAGATTGCATGCAATTTGTCTCGCAGTCGCTTTTCTCGACACTTCCGTCGAATAAAATCCTGTAAAATACCGAGCTCCTCTTTGCTAGCTGATTCTATCCCGCGTGAATCATGAAAAATGTATCCCCGATGACTGGAGAACACAAGTTCGTCGTCAATTGTGTGCTCGCCTCGCTGTCTCCATGTTTAGAGGCAATGGAAGAGAAGTGCTATTGTCACTAACATCCATGGACGGGTCAAGTTTAAACTAGTCGGCATTGAGATCAGAATCGCAGACAGAAAGGTTGGACCACGTACCTCCTCATCTCCCCGGTAAACAACGGGGCTTTCCGTTGTTTCACATACCCGTTTTAGGATAGTCGTTTTGCCAGCATTGGCCCGTCCTATAATAAGGACTCGGAACTGGATCTTTGGAATTCGACGAGGGGATTGTTGCGAGTCCATTGGAGCAACGAAGCAAGAGTCGACGATCGATTTGAGCCCGTCGACGATCGATGGTTCACACGGTCACCTTCCTTATTTGACCATCCTATCTATTTTCAAGAGTCGACGACGGTCTGCCCGCCCATCATCACCACCATCGTGGCCTAGTCGTAGGCAGCTTCTCATCGAACGATGGAACCACATTCCCACGCTACAGTCCTCGCACGCACGCACGCACGCACGCATGCATGCAATGTAGAACGAGGCAGGTCAGTACCTTGCAGCCTACAAGCTGTCCGAGCACCGCCTGCCCACGCAGATCCACGAACACGTGGACACTACCCACGGCGTTCACCAGCCCCCCACGCGTAGCCGGGATAGTCGTCGAGGTCCTCTGTCCGTCATTTAGCGCGCGTCTACTTGCCCACCTTCTTCCGCCCATTTCTTCTTCTGACAGGACAGAGTTTTGCGAAGATCGCATCAGCCGAAACGACACAACTCGCGGGTCTCCCGGATTCGGCCTGAAAAAGGTCACCGGGCTGAAGGGCGCGTCCGAGCGGCCCTTTCCGCACGCGCCTGGCGGGCGACGTGCTCCCAACCCCCGCGTATTTGTGTCTGCGTCTACTTCTGCTACCGTCCCAACCTCTGCACCCGCTGTACCTGCGTGGCCTGGAAGCAGCAGGGGAAGTGACAGACGAATGGAGATTGGTGTGGGGGCTGTCACTCCTCCCGCTGCTGGGTTTGATTGCGTTCTTGTTGCGGCGGCGGCGACAACCCGGGCTCTCCGAGCGGAGTGATTCTGGTGGGTCTGCGTTACTCTATTGTGGTACACCTTGCAGGCACCAGAAGCGCCTCTGCGTGCGTACCACACTACTACCCCCAGCTTTGTTCATTAGCATTGAAACCACCACGGCACACCCGTCTCTTTGTAAAGCCTGGATACGACGTCGCTTTGATCGCTAACGACTGCGGAAATGGACTTCATTCTCCCATCACACTGCACATCTCGTTCACATTCACGTCACCCCAGGCAGCGGCGTTCCTAAGAGGTCCAACCTGTTTTCAACGCGGAGCGTGTACGCTAGCCGCACGCCGACATCCGCATCGCCCCCGCCCTCTGGAAACCGTTCCTGCAAATCGCAGACGAAATCGATCATGTTACGGACGCACGCATCAAAACCGCATTGGCGTCGTCTCGCCAAGCGATCACTGCATTCCAGGGCCGGGCCTTCGACGAGCGTGTCGTGTTATTAGCATGGCTTCGGTGCCCTTGCTTCCATGCCAAACTCAACCAGCTGACCGCCTCGACATTTGAAAACTGGAGCAAGGAGGAAAAGGGTCGGACGGTGCTCGAAAAACAAAAAACATGATGATCGATATGATACAAACAATTCACTTCCTCAGTTATGAACCTCAGATACAACGTCATACACCCTCCTCTTCTTTCACAACTTCTTGCGGGCCGATTCAATAGGATGCATGGTTTAGCCTTGGGTTTAGCGTTATCACGATAAGCATGGCAAAGGTGGTGGTAGTGCAGAGAGAATATTGCAATGCCATACGCAGCATTGAGTATATCTGAACAATCTTCGTTGGGAAAGCCTAGTGACAGAAGAGGAGAAGCATACGCCACGGATAGTGGTAGAGCAGCTCGGCGGAAAAGGCAATTTGGTGCATGGATTATATCAGTGCGAGCACCGTGACGTGATAAAGTCGATACCGGAGCCCTTGATATCCGTACCTTGACTTCAGGTAGACACTGAGGCCTTGAGCTTGAAGTTGGTGGGTGAGGATGGTCGGAAATACAGCGACGCAGGAGATGGAGCTGTGCATGGTAAATCAGATCAGTTGATGTGAGCTAGACGCTCGAAAAACTAGAGGGACAGGGTTATCTCTCGATCCTTTTATCTTGGAGTCCCAGAAGCTGCGCTTGAATCCTTCGGACGCGTGATTGCGCGAGGCAGCGTTGCTCCTGCGCGCAGCTAACTTTCTGTCTTTGCAACGTCGTGGCACGAGAAAGGAAGTATGTGAGTTGTTTTTCGAACACATCTTACATGTCCATGCCATACTTTTGCTCGGACAGAACCCGCTACGATAGCGGCCGCGGCGCCAACTTGTCAACCATCGGCTCACTGCCGTTCTCGTTTCCCTCTCCTTGAGCCGATTCCCGACTGCGCTGTATCCACACGCACCTTATCGCCCACCTGTCTCTGCCTCTTTACGTCGAAATACTCGGTAGATTTGTATCGTGTGTATAGTCCAGAACAACAGTCGGATCACTGTATGGCCTTGCCACTCAACCCTGACCTGATTCGAATCTCCGACGAACATGACGACACGGCGAGAATTTCTGCTCCAACATGCGAATTTTCCGTTCCCAGAGATGGTTGAAGACGTGTCTATTGGGACAGTCACCCTACTCGGACGTCGGGAGGATCGCTCCAAGTGGAGAGCAAATATGTTGTGTTGTGTCAGATAAGATCCTTCTTCGGAAACTTTTCCAGACACTCGATGGCATCCTGTATTCCCAAGTCCGTGTGGTTTGGGACTAATGTGCAATTCCCATCCGGTGACACGCAAGAGGAGGTAGGGTATTCAGAATGGTCTGAGAATACAAGTGAAAATCGGGTACAAATTCCGGGTTCTCTTTCACGGCTGAGCACTAGTTGACTCTTGGGGCAGAGTCGACGTTTGTTAGAAGATAGATGTTTCCTTTTTCTGCATACCTGTGGGGAAATCCTGGTACGATATATGGTTGCACCCTTCACCTAATACCTGAAATTGGGTTAATCCAAACGTCACAAGTGTGCAGGCGACACTGACAGACACATCCGAGTCCTAACCTAAGGACAAATCCCAGTCCATACTCGCCGTTGTACACCGATCGACAATACGCTGATGGCGCGGTTGGCAAGCCCGGGATGACGTACACTGCAACATTATACGTTGACGCGGTCGACTCATGGCATATCTCCTAGATACCACATTGGACACACACAATGCAGTCTTGGTTGTTGTCACACTCATTGCCTGTATCCTGTACCTCTTGAATACTACCGTTATCCTGCAAGCTCTCAGGACAGCTTTCATACCCGGAAGGACTTTGCGACAGAACGATCATTCCTCAGGACGACGGAGACGTCGCGGCGGGTATCAGTCATCGCTCATTACTAGCATGGATGAGGAAACCCGGATGCGTTACGGATGTCGTCGTCAATGTCATCTCCTACTGACAAAAAACTGACTAGCAGTCTTGACTACTTGTCCGAACGACTGCGTCCATAACCAGGGATTTACCGATCCATCTTGGCAGCTTGTCGCGGATCTTTTCCGACTGGTAACGCACGTCGACAAGGACGAGCATCGACCAGTCGTTCTTGTGGCGAATGGCCCGACCTGGTAAGGGCGTAAGCTACGGCTGGCACTGCAGCGATCACTCCCTGCCTTGAAGTACCTACCGATACTCTGGTTCACCGAATTCATACACATGTTCTCGTACAGCTCTTTCCCCGCCGCACCGTAAATGGAATTCTTCGGCGCCACTGCCCCTGCAACACGGTCTGCGTGTTTAAGCCGCTCTTGAAGCTCCGCAGATCCCCAAGTTGGGGAAGGGCAGGCCGACCACCATGACCATGCGGGCGAGTTGGTCAGAAAAATTCAGTCCCTCGGATAATTTCGCCCCCACGACGGCAAGGAGGAGCGCGCCCTTTCCCTGAAAAGAGTAAGGAAGTCAATAGTAGAGAGGACGCCACATCACATGAGACCCACGCTGCTTCGGATTTCCTCCGCATACTGAGATAGTAATTCGTGGACGTCAGCTGATGACTCGGCAAATACCTGCATCACGGTCTAAACCCAGCTACGCCCGATGAATAAAGCGAGTACCTTTTTCTTTTTGAGTATGGAAGCCATGATTCCTTTCTCCTCCCATAGACTCTTCACCTTTTCGAGGACTCTGAAGGAAGGAAGGAAGACCACCATCCCATCGGGCACGATCCTGGAAACGTTGGCCACTATTTGACCAAGTTCGAACAACTAAGGGCTGTGTGAACACTGGATGTGACACTCGTATGAAGGCCGGGGTTACCAGGTCCGCGTTCTCCATGTTCGAGTGTTTGAAATTGAGCTCGCCTCCTCGGGGTCCACGAGGAATGACTAGTGTTCGCAAGTTGGACTCAGGTGTGATGTGGTTGCAAGAAAATAGAGATATCTTCTCTGCTGGCAAGTGCGCAAACAACTGAGCGGTCAAATCTGACATCTGTTGGAAATTAGATACAATCCGTTCGAAGGAGAACCGTATTCAGATCTTACGGGCGACATTGTCCCACCCGCTAGGATGACAGAACGTGCAGCATCTACAACCGCGCGAAATTGCGGTGCAGGGTTCAAAGATTGGTATTTGATTTGGATCTCGTGTGTGCCCCGGTCGTGTGGAGGAGGCTTTTGAGTGAAAATTATGCGCCCGTCTATCAAGGCTTAGGTAATCCCATACGCGTTCTAGTTCGATGGACAGACACACCGTCGGTAGCTGCTGCTAGAGCAGCAATAAACTCTTGGACCGCGTACAACGGTGGCGTTCCTGGTCCGGAGTAGTCCACGAGGCCTGCTACCGTTCAGCCCACCTGATAAAGCCGGGACCGTTCCCGCTGACCTTTCTGCTCTGCCTTCAGTTTTGCCTTCATCGTGTATGTTGTAATCTTTCTGGCTAGCTATAAATCGATGAGTGTATCCGAGAGATCAGTGAAGAAACCGCGCCATACCTTGCTCTTGCGGAGATAATTTTGGATTTCGAGAAAGTTGATTTCTTCAATCTTTCCACCTAGTTTCGAGAGCAGGCTGTCGACAGTCATCACCTCTGTTGCGCCCTGTTGCTGCTGATTCGAGAAGAGACCCCTCAAAGTATGAAGAAGGCGGTACAGGCGCTTTAGATGAAGTACATGTTTCGATGTCAGCCTATTCTTGAATCGTGAGATGTACGCTGTAAGTTGCTCCAAGCAAAGTTCCAGGGTACGCAGCGGGAGCGTGACAGTGGATAACGACAGCAAAGACGATACGAGATCTTGTTGAGTCATGAAAATTTGTGAGAGATCGCGCACTTTGTTCTGCGAAACGCTTACTGTGAGCTTCGTCGACGACCACAATTTGGTTGGTCAAGTCAATGCCAAGTGCATCTCGGGCATCACGATGAAGCAAAAGGTTGTAAGGCAAGGTGACTACCTGTCGAACTTTCTGTCTCGTCATTTATGCCCCGCAGGTGAAAGAAAAGGAGGCACTTCTGCTTGCGAAATAGCTTCACGCGAAGCAAAATACGGACAGGTCCGAGATGCATGTCCAGATATGATCAACTCTTCAATATCTTTTGGAGATGCCTTCGGAGTCATTAGTCAGGCAAACCCGAGATAAGAAATATGCGAACAAGTATTTGGTCACGAAACTCGTGTAGACGGTTGTCGTCCACATCATCTGGCCTTGGTAGGTATGGGCATCGCCTATCACCTCCAGCTACAGAACTAACCTTCGTTATCCGCGACAGGGAGGAGGAACTTCAAAGATATACCCTGCAAAAGCTCACGGCAACGCTCATCGAGATCTCCACCTTTGGCCTTGAGTTCCTCGTTCAAACAAAGCTGTCTCCGAGATCCAAGGCTGACAAAGCGGGTCTCGGGAAGCCCATTAGGAGAGTCTGCCTCAGACCCTACAGGCTCGTACTTCCGTTTTCTTGCTTCATCCTTTCATCGGCATTTGTGTTAAAGGATGACTCGGCGGTGATGAGTCCAGATTACGACAGGCCTCGCGCCGAAGTTTTCTTAGCTCGGGTACAACTTGAGACAACTGAGAGTGGGTACGTGAAGCATAAAATATTTTAGTACATGATGGTCGATCGTTATGTGGGTCAACCCCTGGGTAACCGGATTGTCTCCTGAGATACGGTCATTGAGATGATTCAGAAATCAAATGTGGTCCTCTCACCAAGTTTCGTGAAGTACATTTCCATCTGACTCCTCACTATCGTCAGGAAGGAATTGGTCTTCATCATCAGAAGCCGATTGTTCGTCGCTGAGTTTCTTGTAGACGGCTTAAATACCTTTGTGCATCACACGAGAAAGGCCACACACCTGTTTCTTAACATTTCGCGCGAATAATTTTCTTCGTTGAGCATCTTCGCGCTTCCGTGCTGCAGCTAGACGTTCCTCGTACTCCTGCTCGTCGGCCTCGAGTTCTCGGCGAAGCCGATCACGAGTCTGAGAGACGACCCATTCCGGACCTGAACGCGCTCATGAAGACTAACGATAACACCAGCCAGATTGTGACACCAACCATCTCCACCCGTCAAAGCATCGAGCTGCCCTTTGCGAGCGCGGTACTTGTCATCATCCAGCCAGGACAGAGTGGCAGAGAGCAAGCTCAGAGTTTTCCCCTAACGATCGGATTAGCTACATCCCCGTAGTAGAGGTGTCTGCGAGCTAACTGTTCCAGTCGGACTCTCGGCAATAGCGATTTGACGCGCCTCAATGGCAGAGTAGAGGTGACGCATGAGATCAACCTGGATTGAATATGGCGTATCAAAGGGAAATGCTGGAAACGAGTCAGGGGTTGGAAGGATTAGTGAGTCTTGCGTGCCAGTGGCCATGTCGAAAGGATTCAGTAACTCAGGCTCGACTTGAAGTAACGGTCGTTATGAGTTCGTTATGTCGCAACACGTTATGCTCAGCTCAGTAAAAAAGGTTAGTCAGCTGTTGGTCGGTTGTTGGTCGTCGGGTAGTCAATATGACCAAAAAATGTATTTTTGCAAGAATTCTGAGTTTTGGTGACTAAGGGTTGACTAAGAATAGCTAGGTCGAGGGGCTTTACCGAAGTCAAGCAAAGTCAACACTGGTCAACACTGAGTTGTCCGATGTCATTTTTAGTCGTCGAGGGACAAATCCGTAGTCATATTTTGTCAATTTGTCATCTAAATACGATCTTTCTTGGTCTACTCAGGTCGACCAATGGCTACATCAAGTCAATGATGGCTAAATCTGTAGTCAATCTCAGTCATCCTACATCTGATTTAAGTTGTTCCCAGGTCCGAAAAGTCACATCAAGTCAATCCATAGTCGGTTGCAGTCGGCCGAAGGTCATTTTTCTAGTCAACTATTGGTCAAACTTAGTCATCCCGCGTACTTTTTATGCATTTCGCAGTCAATTTTATTCATCTAGTAGTCACGCTAGGTCGAGGAGTATCAAGTCGTGTATGTACGTCAGCGAGTCCAAATATTAGAAAAAAAAAACCTCAGAACCGAATACAAGCGAGCAAGCGAGGGCACGCGGGAATCAAGGGCAGTCATAGCCACCCGTGCACAGCGGTGTATTCGATGGGCATACACTATGGTCACGCAGCGAGTGGCTTTTGTGGCCCTTTTCTCAGCTTGCGCTGGTAACATGGTAACAGTAGGTCAGAGTTGGATACTGCAGACGATGAGAATCTTACCTTCTCGATAATTTCCTTGATGGTCGCATCGGAAATGTGCACGAGCTTGGGGGACTTGACAATGACATCGATAAGATCTGCCCAGGCTATAGGTAATATTACTGGGCTTAGAACATACGACGTACCGTCCTTCCGCTTCCCCTTCGGGGCGCTGAGCTTGTTGTCGCTGAAACAGGCCAGGAGCTCCGAGACTTGAAGTTGCTTGAGCGATGCGACACTTGCGCGAGCGCCCTGGAGGCTATGTGTGGGAGAGGGCATCACTACCAAACACAGACGTACCTCATCTGGCCCTGCTGAAGGTTCCATGCGTTCCGTGGAGGCGATGGGCTGGGTGATAGAGTTGGTTCCTGTGGGAACCTCTGGAGTTTTGCTTGCAGCAACATCAGTGAGAGGAGCTGGCCGCTTAATCTTGATTGGGGGCAAACGTGGTGGTGACATTGCAATGTCCCGATATGAAGGAGCGGTGGGTGGGACACGGTTTTCAGAAGTAAGCACCTAAGACAGGTTATTAAAAAAAAAGGGAGGGCATATTGAATACGTACCCCACCGGCGCCAACCCAGTGACTCTCGAGACACTCGAGGACCTTCTCGAGGTAAACATCGCTAATGAATCCACTCGTCTTTGGTGTTCCGGCGTTTGAGCACATCGACCTTGCGTCTCGGCACGTCTTGATGGCAGCTGCCACGAGCTTGAAGGCAGTAGCGACGCTGCCAACCTTCTCCCAGCTGGTGAGCGAGGACGCCGGGCTGATACCACCTGCTGTGAACTGGTAATGCCCCCAACTTTCGTACGTGTTGTCCTCGTCAATGTCAGGTGAACATGGGACCGCCGATTGGACACACTTGAGGAGCGTCGCGACTTGCTCAGATGGTTCGCCTTCCTTGAACAACAACTGCGCGTTCATGGAGTAAATGAGCTGGGGGCCGTTTGTTAGGGATGGGAACTCGGACGTGAGGGCCACTGTGGGGATGAGGACAGTGTCAGTAGGGGCATCGGTGCAGGGTGTTTTCAACCCACCAATGAGGTTGTCGGCTGGGAATTCGACTTCATATCAGTATACAGTAACTGTATGCGTGAGACAGACGCACCTGATGGATCGACGTGAAGAGAATGGAGACTTGTCGGCGCAGGTTCCGCACAGATCGCCTTGGTGTGACTAAGGAATGTGGGAGTGATCTTGCGTGTGGGAGGATGTTGGTTCTCTGTGCACCAGTACCACTTGTCAGTGGGTTTGGACATTGTCGAGTAGAACACTCACGGTTTGAGAGTCCAGGGCCCACAGTCTTCTGTCCGGAAAGCACGGTGTTGTCTTTGTTGCACTTTTGGGTGTGCGATGCCGAAGGTGATTTGGGGCCGGGGCTCAACTCAAGAGCCCGCTTCGTTGCTTTCATGGGTGCTACCTCCTGAATTTGTGGGTTGAACACAATCGGTGGCTCCAGAGATTGGCTGAACTGTGGGGATGTGGCAGGCGTGGAGTTCGTCGTAGCCTTGACTTTCTCTTTATTTCGCTCCAGAAAAACCTTGGTGATAAACGCATCAGCCTTCCAATGGGCTGAACACAAGCGAAGGAGCTTTTGCTCTGCTTCGAGGTCAAGCACAGCTTGATAATGCTCGGCCATGAAATATTTCTTGATGAAGGTCTTAGGCCACATCTTGAGGCCAGCACCGGCCGACCGGGGGTCTGAGTTGATAAATTTAATGAGCCTCTGAACGATAAGTTCCGCCGAGCGTCGCATGTTTGAGAGTTCAAATGTGGAGATCTTTGAGCCGTTCGGGCGGCAGATGGCAAGAGACAATCTCGGTCGACACTTGTTATTGTCTGTAAGGATATCGCCCAGCGTCTTGTCGGTGTAACAATCATCGAAGTCCCAGAGCACGGTTGTCGGAAGAAAATCTGGGCGGAGGGGTGGTGGCTCCACGCGTTCAAGGAGATCCTCAATGGCCTTGTCCTTCATGACGTCAGTTCTTGCCTGTTGAGATGCGGAATCGCTGGGCCCCAATGACGATGCACGAGAGTCTGCATGAGAATTCGCATGGCGAGAGTTTACACTGTGGGGTACCGCTGTCATAGGATTGTGTCAGCGATCACCTGGGTTCGAAAGCAAATTACCACGCACCTTGGTATATGTCAGGGGGCAGGCCTTCGCTCCTCGCGGTACGAAACTCTGCGAGCTCTCGTTCTACATACATGGTAAGGACAGAGGTCAGGTGGTCATGATCTCGGCGAAGCTTGCGGTAATGGGGGTTATGTAAGAGTTCCGAGTCGGTGAGAGCCGCAATGGCATCAAGAGGGAGCGGCTGCCTTGCCAGTGGAGCCGAGGTCTTGCGTGGAAATGAAGGTACTGTTGAAGGATGAAGACTAGAGCGTAGTGTCGAGCCGGACATGTGGGAATGTGGAGGAGCAAAAGCAGAGAAGCCGTCGGTGTCAACGGTTGAGCGTTGTCCAGAGAAGTCTATCGGCGGTCTTGACCTCAGTGGGTGTTTCAGCATGTACTGGACGTCGTCGTCCTTGTCATCACGGTTGCGTACCGTGCCCAAGTTTGAGAAGAGCCCTGGGGGGGTATCGTCTAAGTCATCATCGTTCTCAAAGTTCTTCTCAAAGTCATCCTCAAAGTCAGACATCTTTGGAGGTGAGGCGGCTGTGAGCGTATACAAGGATGAAAAAGGTTGACGAAGAAAAAAGTTGACGCGAGGTAGAACGAACACGTGCCATTCCCACACTCCGCACCAGAGTCCGGTTGCCCTTGCCTCATGCTCACGCTCATACTGTTACTCTCATCAGCTGTGTGAATATGACACCTCAACCTGCTTCAAGACACACCTGTACATGCTCCAAGTGCTATGGAAGTTCCAAAAGTGTCACCAAACGCACGATTGAGACCCATTTGCGGCAAGATCAGCTCTTTCTACAGTCACTCCCACCCGACGCAGATTCTGCCCACCTCGTGCGATCGTGCATCGATCAAACGATCCAACTCCTTTCTCAACTCCATGGAGGCTCTGGGCTGCTTTATGCAGTACCCGATGTTGATAGATCTCGCTCAGACGACCCAGAAGGTATGCACTATTATTTTTATTATTATTATTATTATTTTTAAACCCCAAAGCGGCACAGATCCCCTAGTTCAGCTGACTAACACCTATTCCGAGGATGCTGAGGACTCCAGGCAGCCCGATCACTATCAAGGGGAAGCTATAGAGCCTGGTAAGCATATTATTCTAATATAAAGTGTATGCTTGCTTACTGCTGCATGGTGTTAGATGATCATTTCAGTCCTGATATGGACATTGATCTGGGCACTTCTGATGCTATGGCCTGGGCTGGTGCTTATCTAGGGATGGACCCTAATATCTCTGACTCAGAGATGGACCACAGTGGACTGTCTGGGGCTGGCTCTGGTTTTGTGAGCTCTGACTCTGACTCTGATGATGAGGCTGAGGCTGAGCTTCATCCTGCTTTGGTGCCCTCCTCAATAAGGCATCCAGATACTTCTGACCCTAGCTCCTTTTCTGAGAGGGAGCCAGCTGGTGTTAGTTCTGATGAGGGTGATGACTTTGGTGCTGGTGCTGACCTTCCCGAAGTTGGGAGAAGGCTTCGGACACAGCTTTTATCTGGCTATACCCCTCCCAATCACCCACCCATTGATGACCCTCGCAGTCGTATACTCACCCCAGATGAGGTGCTGTCTTTAAAGCACTACTGTAACGCCACCACAGGGGCATTAGGTACGACGTGTACCGCGTTTAAGTCAACGGGATCGGAAGAGCGCGAGTCGGTTAAGACTCAGTTCGGTGATGCACAAGTGTCGCTCGGTATCCCTGGTACCGAGCGCAATAGTAGAGAGGCAAGGCTCAAGCGCAAAGGCGAGCTAAAGTGAAGACTCAAGCGCAAGGGCGAGTCGAGGCGTTCGTGAGGCAAAGACGATGTGGTATTACACAAGAAGTCAAGTCTACCGTACAAGCTAGGTAGGGCGTGACTTATATACTAATACAGGGTGTTTGCACGATGCAAACATATGGCGCGAGTCTGGTGTAATTGTACAAAGGCGAGAACAAGGGAATAGCTATAAGTAGTACAAGGAAATCCCGCGGAACGACGCGTGCCTCAGAAATGGTCAGCGGACGAAACGAAGCATAAAACTGGCCATCCTATCGCCGAGGCGCAAGGTGCGGTATGGAAGCCGAGAAGCGCGAGTCATGGGAATGCATCATAAAAGTACAGGAGTCAGAAGACGCGAAGTGAGAGACCAAGCTGAATCGTAACATCACCCCCCCGTCAGAATTGAAGTCGCCTCGACTTCAACTAATCACTGGTGTAGGCGTAGTCTTCTTCGGCAGGGATGTTCGCGGGGACGGGAGAGGGGGTGCGGGGGCAGGTGTGTCGACGCAGGAACATAAAGCGTCCCCTCTCTCCACAGTCCCAACACATCTCGTACATAGGACATTTAATCTCCTCGTGCGTGGCATCAGTACCTCAGACACTTCCCGCACCACCTAGGGCGAGAGTCCGGGTCTACGTGCGCTGGTGTCATCGGAGAAAGGCGTCGAATAAGGCAAACGTCGAGCCGGTGAGCTCGACTCCCACACCACTGGCATGGTTCCCGAGCCCGCCGCTCAGGGACATTGTGCCACCAGGTGTTCCTCCGACTTGCACTGGAAACACTTGCGTCGACGCTTACCACCTTCCCCTTGAAGGCGGGGCATCTCGCTGGGTCCAGCGTCGCGAGGGGCAAGGGGGGCGGGCTCGGGCGAGCCACGGGGACGCACGGGCTTCGCATGAAGCTCGGCGTATTTGTCGGCGATGAGGGGGATTGCCCGGGCATACTGAAGGCGCTTCCGGACTGAGGAGAAATCCATGTCCAGGTGAAACTGGTCCCGAGTCAGCTCCGTCTCGAGACGTCGGATGTCCGACTGGCGAGTGCGGATGGCGTCCCGCCGCGTGAGGCATTCACGGAGGCGGGAGATCTCAGCGTGGAGGCGGGGATTATGGAGTTCGATCAACACCTCATTAAGGACGATGGTGTGGGGGTCGTGAGGATGGAACATATTGAGCTGATTGTCGGTGACGTGCTGCGCAAGTTGGCTGGTATAGACCTCATTGAGGAAGACTTGCGAGGCGTAACAGGGGTGGCCTTTCCCCATGGTCCCGACGACCTCCTGGTAGTTATGGCGGTAGTAAATATAGCGCGCCGTCTCTTTAACCGTGCCTGTCTCGCCAACGAGGAGTGGGAAAAAGGTGGGTAGGGTAGGGTCGTTACGGAAAAAGGGGATACCAGGGTCTTCGTTTTCCTTGTCCTCCTCGTCATCTAGGGGGGCGAGAGCGGGGTCTGGCTCGACCTTACGAGTTTGGGGAATGGGCGTAAACGTGTGGTCCATCCCGGCGGGGAAGGACGGAGTGGGGATGTGGGTGGTGAGGACAGCGGGGGGCGACAGCGGTGGTGGAGGAGAGAGGGGGACAGTGGATTCAGGTGGGTACGTCGGTGTGGCGGGTACGTGGACAGGAACGGGCGTGTCGATGGAGAAAGGGACGATAATGGGTCGGGGGGGTTCAGGTGGCTCAGCGGTCTCGGCAGAGTCTTCGACTAGTGCCGCTAGGGCCGAAGTAGCGAGTGCAAGTACGGGGAGTGGAGGCGAGTTAGGGATAACAGAGTACGGCGTGCGACCCTCTGGTTCAGAGGGGACACCCAAATCCTGCGAAGGGACGGTCAGATTTTCGAGAATTATCTCGACTGGGCGACGGGTCTGAATGGTAGAGACGATAGGAGTAGTGGTCATGGTAGAATAGAAAAGGGGGGAGTTGGGTGATAGCGATGTCGATGAGTGTGTCTTATATCTTTCGTCCAGCCCCTTCGGCTGGTAGGATTTAGGCGATAGAAGTCAGCGATGAGATCCGGGGCGTGTCGGACGTTTTCAAGGGGTTCCCACGTGCTGTCACTTATCGGGAAGCCCTTCCATTGGACGAGGAATTGAAGTTTGCGCCCTCGCCCATGTGATCGGGATTGGAGGATGCGCTCCACTTCGAACTCTTCCTCTCCATCAATCAGATCCGGGGGTGGGCGCGTGAAGTTTGCGCCATGTAATTCCGTCTCCTTATATGGTGTGAGGAGGGTCGCGTGGAAGACCGGGTGTATCTTCCACGTGTTCGGAAGTTCTAACTCGTATGAGACATCGGAGAGGACTCGCTTTACTCGGAATGGTCCATGGCGTTTTGGGGCGAGTTTTGCGGTGGGGTAGAAGGTTCGGAGGTTCGTACCCTCCAGCCAGACCATTGCGCCCTCTTGATAAGGGATGAAGCGCGTCTTGCCCCTTTTTGCCATCAACTCTTGCGCGTGTCTGATGCAATCTTGCGCGTGCTGTCGTCTGATGACCATGTCTTCTAGGCGTTGTTCGACAGATGGGGATGGTGTGGGTTTTGGCGTCCACACGGTACGTGGTTCCCACCCCATAATGAGCGAGAAAGGCGACTCTTTGTAGTCGCGTTGGGCCAGGCGTTGTGCGCGAATTGGGCGACCGGTAAGGCTTCCGCCCAATTGTCCTGCTGCACGTTACTCCAGTGTCGGAGGTACTGTTCTAACCATTGGTTCGTCCGTTCCGACTGTCCATCGGTCTGAGGGTGGTAGGCAGACGATATATTCTGACGGATTCCGAGGACCTTGCAGAGGTTGGTCATAAATGCGGAGGTGAATCGGGGGTCTCGGTCCGTGATAATCTTTCGGGGTATGCCGTAATGTGGGTATACGTGATGAAGATACAGTCGCGCTACCCCTTCTGCTGTGATCGACTCGTTGCACGGAATGAAGATTGAGGCCTTCGAACAGTCGTGGTCCGTGATTGTGAGTATGGAGTCGTATCCGTCGGACGGAGGGAGTTTGGTAATGAAGTCCATAGCGACGACCTCGAATGGTTCGGCGTTCGGGTCTGTGGTGATGGGGAAGAGGTGTGGTTTTTGACGGTGGGGGTTGATCTTGTTTGCCTGGCATGTTGCGCATCCTTTGACGTAGTCTTCTACGTCCTTGCGCATGTTGGGCCACCAGTAGTCGCGTCGTAGCAGTTCGTAAGTGTTCGCGATCCCTGGGTGTCCCATAGCTGGTGTATCGTGAAAAAAGGTGATTACCCCCCGTTTAAGATCGTTGTCGCCCACGACAACTAGTGCGTCGTTCTTCCACCACAGTCCCCCTACTTTTCGCAGGTTGTGGGGTTCGACCCATTGCAGTACTTCCTTCTCATCAAGGTTCTGCGATATCTGGGTCCAAATATCCATATCGTGCATGGACATTTCCGTCGCTCGAAGGAAGCGGTCCGCGGGGAGGACAATAATGTCATTGTTGTCCTCTTCGTGGGCCGCGTAGTCTACTCTTCGCGATAGGGCGTCCGCGCGACTGTTCTTGACTCCGGAGATGTGTTTTAGGAGAAAATCGTACTCCGAGAGTTCCAGGAACTCGCGCGCGACTCTTCTACTGATCTTTCTGGGCTCCTTCCAATACTGAAGGTTGGCGTGGTCGGTGTGGATAATGATCTTATGGGGGGAACCGACTAGATATGTGCGCCACGCTCGCAGAGCCTTGACGACTGCCAGTAGTTCTCTGTCATAAATGTCGTAGTTGCGTTCTGCCTGGCTAAAGGATTCGGAGTGGAACGCAACGGGATGTAGTTTTTTATCCTGGGCCGAGCTGATTAAGTACGGCTCCGATGGCGACGTTGGATGCGTCGACCTCGAGTTCGAATGGCTTAGTGAGGTCGGGGAATAGGAGTGTGGGTTCGCGTTCAATGCTACGTCTGACATTGTCGAACGCATCTTGCTCCCGTTGCCCCCAGTGCCACGGGGTGTCTTTACGGGTAAGGTCGTGTAGGGGTCGCGCGAGTGCGGAGAAACCGCGGATGAATCGCCGATAGAAGTTGCAAAATCCAAGGAAGGCGCGTACTTCGCGGAGACTTCTTGGGGCGGGCCATTCTCGGATACCCCGTACTTTAACAGGGTCCATCCGGAGATTTCCATGGCCTATGATAAGTCCGAGGTACTCGACTTCCAATACCTCGAATTCGCACTTCTCGGGTTTGATGTAAAGGTCGTGTTCTTCGCACAAGCGGAGAACTTCGTGTACTATAGCGCGATGGTGGGGGTAGTCGAGGGGCGTGGCGATTAAGATATTGTCCATGTAGACGATCACTTCGTTTGTCAGGGTGAGCGGTCGGAACGTGTCGTCCATCATTGCTTGGAACGTAGCGGGGGAGTTGGTAAGCCCGAAGTACATGACGAGGGGTTCGTACAACCCTTGGTTCGTCTTGAAAGCGGCTTTCCACTCGTCTCCCAGTTTGATCCGTATGTTATTGTACCCCCATTTGACGTCGAGTTTCGTATAGAGGCGTGCGTCGCGTATCCGATCTATGAGTTCAGGGATCAGAGGGAGCGGGTAGTGATTCCGGACTGTGAGTTCGTTTAGTCGTCTGTAATCTTGGACGGGGCGTAATTTACCATCCTTCTTCTTGATGAAGAAGAAGGGGGATGCGTATGGCGATTTAGACGAACGAATGTACCCTTTTGCCAGTTGCTCGTTCAGGAAGGTGGTTAGGGCCTCCTGTTCATTCTGCGCGAGTGGGTAGACTTTACAGTCCAGCGAGGCGGGGGCGTTAGGAAGGAGGTCTATAGCATGATCCCAGGGGCGAGATGGAGGGAAGCGGTGAGATGCTTCTTCGTCAAAAATTTTACGGTGACATCGATACTCCTCGGGGATCATCTCCTCGAAGGTCCGCTCCTTCTTCTTTGCCGCCTCTTGTTGTGCTAACTCGGACGCGGTTGTGGTTTTGCGTAAAAACGCAATTTGGGGTTCCCGCTCGTCGTCCATGAGCTGCTCCCACGCTTCCTCGTCAAGTTCATACGTCTCCAACGCCCGGATGGAAGCTTCCATGGGTGTGGCTTCGTCTGACAAGCGAAGGCTTGAGACCACAACCGGCTGAAACTCTTCGTTCAGCGTCGCGTCTCCCCACTTGATCTTGGGCTCAAAGGCCGTAAACCAAGGGTATCCTAGGATCACTTCGTCCCTTCCCAAGTTAGTAACCAGGAAGCGAAGCGTCCTTTCTTCTGTTCCCGTTCGTACGGTGAGGTCGGTGTAATGAGTGATGGCACCATCCTGATTGTGAGTGCCATCTACGTTCCAAATACGGATGGGATGAGTTACTTCTCGCGTCCCAATTTGGAGTCGTTTTAACAGTGAGGAGCATATGAAGTTGTCGGTAGCCCCTGAATCGATGAGGACTTGTCGTTCGGCCGTTGCGTGTACTGATTTGAACAAAACTGGGATTCGCATAGATCGAAACCTGCTAGTGTACACGTTCAAGTTTAATGCTCTAGCCCAGGCCGCCGGGTTCAAGCGTCGAGAAAATCCTCCCGTCCAAATAACTTTTCTACCATGAGGTCTCGTACCTCCTGGGTCTGTGCCTTCATCGCTGCGATCTGTAGATCCGCCTGCTCTTCATTCGATAGTACGCGACTAGATTGTATGGCGAAAGAAGAGATGGCGGGAGTTGGTAAACTTGAACCCGAGGGAGTCGGGGCTGATGATCGCGGGGACATGGGGGGTGGCGCCAAGGCAGACGTAGTGGCAGCCACTCGCACGCCCTTTTGAGGACAGTTACGCGAGATGTGCCCTTGCGCACGGCATCTAAAACATCGTCCCTCCTTCTGAAGGGAAGCTTTGTCGGCGTCGGTGAGCGCCACGGAGGCTCGGGCGCGTCCAACATCCATGGCGTTGGGGTCGCGGGTTCCTTTGAGGGCTTGGACCCACTGCTCTCTGCTTTGTCCTCCCTTCTTTCGTTGGGGTTTGCCCTTGCCGAGGCGATCCTTGAGAATAAGGTATTCAGCCTGCTGCAACCGGGCGGCCGCCTTCCACTGCTCCCAATTGACTGGGTGCTGGAAGCGGACAGCATTGACTACTAACTGGTTAGGGAGTCCGTCCTGGAACAACTCCAGCGTCGTAGCTTCATCAGGGTTATACCCTGGCCTTCGTGACGAGGTTCTGGAAGGTCGCGACATACGTGTCGATATCTCCTCCCTTCATCGTGAGAGTCTGGAGCGCCTTGCGCGCGTTGGTCTGTTCGGATGTGTCGGTGTAGGCTTGTACGAACCGGTCTCTGACGGTGGTCCATAGGACTTCGTTTTGTCGGAGAACACCGGCCGCAATCTGATCTTCTAGCCATTGGGCTTGTTCGTCGACCCAATCGTTCACTAATGGGCCTCGAATGTATGACAAGAACGTCATGGCTCGTGACGCGGGGATTGCGAGTTGGTCGACGGTGGGGTTCATTTCTTTGTAGAGTCGAAACGCTCGCAAGAAGGCTTTGCTTTCGTCTCTAATTCCGGTGAACTCGGGGGGAGGGTTTCCTCCCAGTCGTCCGTTCCCTCCGGGGGCTGGCGCTGCAGGTGCGGCTCCTCCTGGCGCGGCGCCACCGCCACCGCCACCGCCACCGCCACCGCCACCGCCACCGCCACCGCCTGACGGTGGTACTGGCGCGCCGCCGCTAGGCGGGTTCGGTGCTCCTCCTCCTGAGCCCGATGCTCCGGAGGATCCTCCTCCTCCACTGGTGAGGGTCGTGCTGGCTGAAGCTTGTAAGGTCTGGGACATGACGTGAGTTTGAAAATGAGTCGTTGGGTCGATGGTGGGTAGGTTTGTTGTGGGTACAGACACACTAGGTGATGGGGCGTCGTCGTCGATGGCAATACCAGAGGTAGTTTTAGTTGTAAGGGGTCCGACTCCGAGTGCTTGGGGTACTATGCTGATGGTGTACCACTGGCCCTTCTTTGCGGAGTAATCAATATACGCCCACTGTCGTAGGT
Source organism: Lactarius hatsudake (assembly GCA_024734325.1). Classification (NCBI taxonomy): domain Eukaryota; kingdom Fungi; phylum Basidiomycota; class Agaricomycetes; order Russulales; family Russulaceae; genus Lactarius; species Lactarius hatsudake. The sequence continues at coordinate 597,641 of JANSJP010000005.1, read as the reverse complement.
CTTCGAGATAGTGAACCTGTCGATATTTCTGCGTGTTAGGGTGGAAGAGAAAGTATCCTTCCACTCCTTCGTGTTCCTTCCAAACGACGGCTCCTTTGACTTTATCGGAAAGCTCGTCGTCGCTGTATCTGTCGATGTATTCTGCCTGGAACTGGGATCTGGCGCGACTGTGAAGGTTCGCCACTGTGAGAGACTTGACTTAATGTAACGCCACCACAGGGGCGTTAGGTACGACGTGTACCGCGTCTAAGTCAACGGGATCGGAAGAGCGCGAGTCGGTTAAGACTCAGTTCGGTGATGCACAAGTGTCGCTCGGTATCCCTGGTACCGAGCGCAATAGTAGAGAGGCAAGGCTCAAGCGCAAAGGCGAGCTAAAGTGAAGACTCAAGCGCAAGGGCGAGTCGAGGCGTTCGTGAGGCAAAGACGATGTGGTATTACACAAGAAGTCAAGTCTACCGTACAAGCTAGGTAGGGCGTGACTTATATACTAGTACAGGGTGTTTGCACGATGCAAACATATGGCGCGAGTCTGGTGTAATTGTACAAAGGCGAGAACAAGGGAATGGCTATAAGTAGTACAAGGAAATCCCGCGGAACGACAGCGTGCCTCAGAAATGGTCAGCGGACGAAACGAAGCGTAAAACTGGCCATCCTATCGCCGAGGCGCAAGGTGCGGTATGGAAGCCGAGAAGCGCGAGTCATGGGAATGCATCATAAAAGTACAGGAGTCAGAAGACGCGAAGTGAGAGACCAAGCTGAATCGTAACAACTACATTGCATGGGTCGACTCTCGCAGTACTGTGAAGGGATACAAGCTCCATGCACAGGTCCTTCAGGAGGCTACAGGTGCTGAGATCCTTAGCCTATATATGGTGCGGAAGCTTGCCATAGAGCTTACAGGGTTGTCATCCCAGCTGGTTGACATGTGCCCTAAAAGCTGCATGGCTTTCACTGGAGAGTTCAAAGACCTTCATTCATGCATCTACATTCGCAACAAACAGCTATGTGGCGAGCGGCGCTATGACAAGAATGGTCACCCAAGGGCTCAAATGTTCTATACCCCCATTGCCCCTGTCATCCAGTCATTCTATATGAATAGGAAAATGGCAGAAGCTATGCGATACCGCCATGAGCACTTACACAAGGCTCTGGAAGAGCTCGAGCCTGATTCCCCCCCTACCACATACTCAGATTTCTCTGACTCCATTAACCATATCAATCACTCCCACTTATTCCAAGATCCCAGAGACACTGCAATAACCATCTCAGGTGATGGCGCCCAGCTCACTATGAAGAAGCAGTCTGATGTATGGGTCCTTATTGTCACAATTCTAAACCTTCCTCCCAATATGCGATCTAAGGCTGCCAACATCATCATTCCACTTGTCATTCCTGGGCCATCTTCACCTGGAAATGTGGAGTCATTTATTTATGTCCTCTATGAGGAGCTTGCAAAGCTCAGTGTTGGTGTATGGTCTTGGGATGCACTCTCAGAACAATACTTTCTCTTAAAGGTGTTTCTTTGTGGTGTTCTTGGAGATATGCTTGGTTCTGCAAAACTCAGCAGAATGGCGGGACATATGGCTATATATGGGTGCCGTTTTAGTATGGTGCGGGGTGCACGTGCTAGTAAAGACAGAGGTATGAGTATATGACTTGAATATTATTGTATCATTTTATCTCACTATTTTATCTGATAGGTGCTAAATCTCAGTACTATCCTCTCTCCCCACCTCAAAAACAGGAGATCAATGGCGATCGTCCTGATTTTGACATATTTGACTTGCCACTTTGCACCCTAGAAGACTACTGGGAAATTATCCAGAGGCTTGAAGCTGCAAAGAACAATAAGACACAGTATGCAGCAATTGTAAAGGAAACTGGTGTCTCTGGTCTTCCCATTTGTGCAGCCAGCCCCACCTTCTCACATCCATTCTTTTTCCCACTTGACCCCTTCCATCTCTTCTATGAAAACTGCATGCCACATATCTGGGATATCTGGGTCTCATTTAGCTCTGAGTCAGAAGATGTTTTTATGGGTCAAGATATGGCTTCAAAGCTTGGAGCAGAGGTTGAAAGTGCTATGGCGACACTCCCCCCCTCCTTCTGTGGACCTATCAGAGATCCATCTAAAAAGCGACAAAGTCAATATAAGATATTTGAGTGGATGGCCCTCCTCCACTGGTATATTGTCCCTATTGCATTGGAGCTTGGATTTAATCCAGAGGTGGTCAAGAACTTTGCCATATTCTCAAATGTGGTGGAGTATGCTATGACAGCTGTCCCTAGAACCAAAGATGATCTAGCCAAGCTCTATGACAAGATTATCCTTTTTCTTCAGGGATTTGAACATCTCTATGTTGGCAATAATCCATCCAAAATTTCCCGCTGCAGACTATGCATCTTTCAGCTCATTCATATTCCCTTCCACATTTCATATAATGGCTCTATCAGATTTGGTTCTCAAGCCACATGTGAGCGGACCATTGGAGATATTGGACATGGTATAAAGTCAAAAAAGTCCCCCTTCAAAAACATTGTCTCATACAAGACAGACAAGCAGTCTGTTAAAATCCTACATCTCTCTTACCCAACACTCTCCTCAGGACCTAAACCAAAGGCTCAAAGGACTTCACTATTCAAAGAGTTTCCTATCACTCAGAAGCAGAAAAAGGAAGACCAGAACTTGAAGGCCCACTCACAAGCAATTCTGTCTTATCCTGGAATAGAGCCAAATTCCACATATATGCGCTGGGGAAAGTGCCCTCTTCCTAATGGTGTTACCCTTACAAGCCAGCTCTTTGAGCTTTCAAAAAGGTCCTCTTCACGCTCCTCAAGGTACTTTGAGGCTCAGCCAAGGCTGTTAGAGTCAAAAGATGAGCCTACAGATGAAACAGAGATAGAGGTGGAGAAGACCATACCAATATTTGGAGAGGCCTTAGCCTTCTATACTATTGCTGACCTCTCCCTTGTTGTCTATCATCCATTGATAGAGTGCCACCAAAAGTTTGGAAGATGGTCTGGAAAGTGGTCATCAGATGTAGTATCTGCCCTTGAGACATCAGCAATAGTCAGCCTTATTGGGATTTGGACTTACAAAGATCATGTTCATATTTTGCGAAGACACCCAGGACTTACCCTACTGACATTAGAGGAATGTGGTCTTGATGGTGAAGTTGATTTGGAAACGTCGTACTAGACTCACTTTACAAGACCAATGTATTTAGTTACAGAAACAGGGATAGTGGAAAGAAATGACATACCAAATCGAACTTCCGAAGCACAAGTGTTGATGGTGGTGCAATCCAGAACTTGTGGAGCGGCCTGTAAATGTTAGTCCCCAAACACCTGGAAGAACGGGTTCATCCGAGTCGGCGACCCAAACGCGACGACAGTCCTGCGTGGTGCCCATTCCTGCGCCAGGCTTCGCACTCGTCTTCCACACCAGCGCCGCGCGAAGCCCCGTCTCGCCTGCCTCGACCGTCACGTACCCGACGACGGCACAAACCCGGATGGCCTTGAAGAAAGGACACAGACCGAGACGACGAATCTGGAGGGTTTGTCGATGGTTGTTTGGGGTGTCGAGGTGGGCGATGGACTCGATGCGCTGGGCGGAGGAACTAGACGAACGAAGGACACGTGGGTCGCGAAGCACGTACCCGCTGTAGAGCTTTGCCATGCAGAGCACGACAATCCAGTAATGCCCGTGCAGGATCGCGCTGCACGATCTGGTACACGATAAAGATGGCCAAGGGGCCAGCGCCGAGCACAGTGAGCAGTTCGAAGGAGACAATGGTTGGGTCAGCAATGCCTCAGTGTGTATCCGCTGTGGCGTATTCGCACCCTATCCACATTACATGAGGATCAGCGAAGCAGGGATGGGGGGGGGTCGCTACGCACATACCTGGGCGAATGCACCTGAAGACGCAGGTAGACAGTCCTGCTGTCGTAATCTCTCCGGGGTTCCGAGTTGACAGTGAACGTAATGATAGAAATGTTATGTTCAGTGTCGAATTAAACTGGGAATTCACCGATGGCTTCGCGACCTAGGCCTGGAATCACGGGCACGACCACGACAATTGACCTCAAGACAGCCTATGTCGCATGTGATGAGAGGTTTGGGAATGGGGACAGTGAATGGCCGTAGCGGGGGCAAATCGCCAAGAAGCGTCATGCTGGCGCTTCAAGGTCGTGGTCCATGAGCATCCGGTCAGAAGTTTAGAGGTACAAACGTAGGCGGTGGCTGAATCGGCACGGCAGCTGTAGGTTGCTCCTTGACAGCGTCTAAGACGTCGCAGATGCGGTTGATGACTTCACAATCTATGCCCGGAGTCGTTGGTACGGCCCTGACAGTTGCACTTGAGACAGCTGAAGCGCCGACGGTGTAGGTGACACAGATGGGGTGGACACAGATGGGGTACGAATAACTCACTGGGTCATGTCACTTGATGTCCGGGAGAGATATTCACCTGACAAGGGAGGTGAACGCGTGACGGGCGTGAGTGGAAGCATCTCAAACGATGGAGAGCTGGATGGTGACGAGGGTACCGACAACGATGGAGGAGAATACGATATAGGGGATGATGAGATAGACGAAGACGACTCCCTTGGAACGTCTGGCTCGGTCTCAAACAACTCGATCTCTAACGGCTCGGATTCTAATGGCTCAGACCCCAACAAACTGGAATCGTCAGAGTGGTGTGACGACAGGGATGATATACTGGAGCTCAAAGAGCTCGGAGAGCGTGGGTACAGGGTGGCGTCAACGGGATGGCAATGACCCCCAGACTCGCTTTGCCGGTCACCGTGGGGGGGATGGTCGTGAACGCCTTAGTTGTCGCGTTGCCTGTTGTTCTCTACACCATGTAGGTATTGAAGGAGCCAGTTGATATCATCCGTGATAGTGACACTCGGACCCTCGGACGGTGGCCTTTCCGATCGTGCCCGTTCGGATGGAGCTTGTTCAGTGGGTGCCAGGTCAGTAGATCAGAATGGGCAGATGGAGTACTACCATGAGGGCTACTCATGCTAACACTCACAGAAGCAGTTGGCGTCGACAACAATGATGGTGTCCTCGGAATAGGAATGTTCGCCGACGAGATCTGTGAAGTTGAGTGAGCGTCATCCAATACCACTTGATCAAAACTTACCGGTCTCGTGTGTGTCAACAAGAAGGATGGTTCTGTTGAAACATCCTCCATGTTACAAACTACTTTGGCTTCTCACTTTGCGCCTTCCGACTCTTGTACTTTTACGATGTGTTCCCGTGACTTGCGCTTCTCAGCTTCCATTCCGCACCCTGCGCCTCGGCGATAGGATGGCCAGTTTTACGCTTCGTTTCATCCGCTGACCATTTCCAAGTCACGCGTCGTTCCGCGGGATTCCCTTGTACTGTATAGGGTCATTCCCTTTGTTCCTGTTCTTGTACAATTACACCAGACTCGCGCCATATGTTTGCGTGGTACAAACATCCTGTAACAGTATATAAGTCACGCCCTACCTAGCTTGTACGGTAGACTTGACTTCTTGTGTAATACCACATCGTCTTTGCCTCACGAACGCTTTGACTCGCCTTTGCGCTTGAGTCCCCGTTTCAGCTCGCCTATTGCGCTTGAGCCTTGCCTTTCTACTATTGTCCTCGGTTCCAGGGAAACCGAGTGACACTTGTGCATCACCGAACTGAGTCTTAACCGACTCGCGCCTTTCCGATCCCGTCGACTTGGACGCGGTACACGTCGTACCTAACGCCCCTGTGGTGGCGTTACACTCCAAGATGGGCTCCTCAAAAAGAGTCCGATTGTCTAAGGTATCTGACCCCAAAGAGATGGAAGACACTGTCGAGACCGAAGACGGAGTCCTAGTCAACGCGACCTGGGACCGTTGTGGGGTCAGTATGGGTGTTGAAACAGTCGTAGAATATGGTGCTCAAAGGGAAGGAGAGGGGACGGTTGGAGACTCGGTGACATGGATGGTGTTGCCGATGCAGAGACTTAGTCTGTAGGCGATGGTGGCGACTCAGCCGAAGCAGAGACCGATATCGATACCGTAGGCGTGAGAGAAGGCGAGGATGTGACGAGTAAGTAATCAGCGGTGACTCGCTCGACTGGCTTTCGTTGATGATACTCAGCCGGCTTGGTTCCTGAGAAGCGTATGCAGAAGCCGTGAGTCGCAACAAAAATGTGTCAAAGGAAATGTCCTGACCCTCAGGGGAGGCTATAGACTGAACCGAATGCTCGTAGTATCAATGATTCGTACGTATCATCCGTTTCTGGGGCCCAGAGGGATCCTCGAATCAAGACCGAGGGGCTCGAGGGCTTACAAGATGGCGCGATGAAATGGTGCTTGGCGTGGACTCAATAACCGACGATAATAACGTTGTCGTTGACAGCGACTCCGGATGGCCAATATGGAAAGGACCGGGCAAAGATGGTGGAACAGAACTAATGGACCTTGTATAAGTAGTTGCTCGCAGCGGAGTAACTGTCAGCCACTCTGACGGCAACTTGCTGGCTAGCTGGTAGCGGAATGTTTCTGGCACTACTCACGCTGGAAGAGACCGTTGGAACGGCCCCCAAGTCGAAAGGAGAGCTGACAGTGGAGACGTCGTCCGGTGAGTAGAGAGAAAATCCAGGATCGATGGAGAACTAACCCAGGGTGTGTCGCGACGGGCACAAGACCAGTACCTGGGTCTCCTCCGCAGCGGGTTGAGGGACAACTTCAATGACCCCCTCGGCAGGTTGAGGGGGAGTGACCTGGACGGCCTCTTCTACGAGCAGGTGGGGAGCAATTGGGACTGGCTCTTTGACAGGCCTGGGGATAGCCTGAACTTCCTTGTCAATGGGCTGTACGATGATTGCACAGGTTCCTCAACCAGATGAGGAGCAACGACGCGAATGACTCCTGTGAATTAGAGTGAGCCTCATATAACACAGTTAGTGAGAACCTACTGGTCTCGAGTGTGTTGTTGAAGATGGTGCTCAAAGGAGAGGAGAGGGAATGGTCAGAGGAACGGTCGGGTGGCCAATGGAGAGACCGATATCGATGCTGCGACGATGCAGTCCCCAGAAATGCAGACACCGACATCGATACGATATGCGTAAGAAGATTCTGCCCCAGAGAGAAAAGAGAAAGAATAGTAGATGAGCGTCCCTCCAGGGAAAGGGAAAGACTCACACTGCCTCTGCCAGTGGGCCGCCTATGTCCCCCCATCGTTTCCAATATCATCCATCACTTTGCGGTTTCCATCGGCATCGTTGGTGTCGTCGAGATCGGTCATATTCAGTAGACATTGTAGCATTGGTGCAGATAATCGATAATAGCCCGGATTCGGATTACTATGCTTACCACACCTCTGCAAAAAAACGGTAATCTTTTTTTGTAGCTTCAACAACACATCGTAGCTACTTCATCTTTTACATATTAATATATGCATGTATCTCACACCTGATTCTGATTTTTATTCATTTGTTTCTCATCCCGTTCAATGTGGAGCGATGGGACCCACCTCTGCAAATTTTGGTCACACATTGTCACGACGGCAGCGTCGGTTTTGGCAGACAGATGAATCAGCAGTGTTTCGGCAAATGTGGCAAAATGTGGCAAAATGTGTCAGACATTTTGCTGTCCGAAAAGGAGTTTGCCAAATTGGGTCACGTTTTGTCACCTCTCCATGGACCTTGGAGAAATTTTTGTCTCTAACTTGATCGCCTTTGTCTATCGACCCCAAAATTTGTAGAGTCACTGCAGTAATGGATGGTGACATCACAGTAAGGTGAGGTTCAGTAGAAATGCTGGGATCGCTCAGATCTGGGGCTGTGGGCACACTTTCTGGACCACCCCATTGCCTTTGTCGATTTTTCCCGACCGTAATTTTGCTCTGATCCTCATTATATTGTATGATCTCACATCTACACATGCTAGAGAATATAGGGTTTTTATTTTGAGAAGGAAGGGTGTCAGGAAAGTACTGATTCATTACGATCTTTCGGAATTTGCAGATGTGGGTACGTTTGCAGAGGTGTGGTAAGCATAGTACAGCAAGGTACATCATGAGTTTCATTATGTAAGAAAAAAATACAATTTCAGCAATCTCGCGCCGTAGCTATCGCCAGTTTTCGTGACCAGGTCTGACTAGATCTGACTACCAAATGACTCTGATCCGACTTGGCCGGACTTGACAAAATTTTGACTACCGGCAGTCTCGGCTCGACCTGGATTCGACCAACGGCTGACACCTCTGGACTGCCGGTGACTAATTCCGGTTTTCCTTTTTTACTGAGCGTTATGTCACACCACGTGTTTCGCGTTTTGGCTGAATCGCTGATGCGCATCGTTTGTTTCCCGGGTACTACTGTAGTAGTATGGATTCCAGCTCGAGTGCTGCTGCTCTCTCAAAAGAACTTTTGGATCGATTCGGAACTACCCAAGGAATCTATGATCTCTTCATAGAACAGTGTGCGTCTACACGGGTCCTCTAATACAACAGATACTCACACGACTTTCCTCAGGCGTTGAGATCTGTCAGACTTGCAATGTCTCACCGGTTGATCTCTACTACACATGGGAGTCCCTCGTTCTCGCCCCAAACGCGGTTGGGAACCGGATCATCACCACGGAGACTCCTTCTGCTCTCAAAACTGTCATTCAGGCAAAGCTCAGGAGAGCTGCTGAGGTTCGAGAATTCAAAATTGAACAGAACCCACGAAAAGCGAGAGGTGCCCCCCCTGCCAACATGCTTGGTCTTGGAACTCGGATGAACATGAAGTATTCCGTCGGTCTTGTGGAGACGGCTCCGTCCCCGCAACCGCAACTCGCTAATCCTCGATTTATTGGCAAGGTTGGAGCAAGTCAGGTCACGTTCGAATGCCATGACATAGAAGGGTCCTCTCAAGATAGGCGAAACTGTATGTTCCGAAGCGTGTCGTGGGTCGGATAACTACTTCTCAACGGCCGTAATCAGACAAATATATGTATGAGAAGATATCAGAGCGAAGTGGGGGTGAGTAAGTTCTTGGGGTTACCCAAGTGGCCCATGAAACTGACGTCGCTGGTAGTTCTGGACGAGCGTATAGACGCAATCGCAGACCTTGTTTCCCAACATTACGGTTTAAGCGATCTCGCAGACCCCTCTGCATCGAGCGATGTAAGTCACGTTTTGCAGTTTCGTGGAGTGACTAAGCTCTCATAGGAAGCGGTTGTTGTCGTTGGTCGTATCACTGTTGACGCAGAGGCCTCTTCTGGCTCCGGGAAGCTTAACGAGACAAGCCTCTGCATCGAATCATCGCGGATGATGGGATCTGGCGTCCGTGTACCACTGAGATTTGCGCCAAACTTCAAGGTACGAGGAGGCCCAAAAGGACAAGCCAATGTCAGTCTGTTCCCTGGAGCTATTGTCGCTCTCAGAGGGAAGAACGGAGGTGGAGGTTGGTTCTCTGTGAACGAAGCCTTGTCGGTTAGCCTCTTTAATGACTCCATTCGTGTTGATGTCACATGTATGTTCAGTTGCCTTGCCTCCCGTCTACCCCATCTACCTCGAATGGCCAAGAATTGAAACAAGAGCCCCGAGAAACGTCATTCTCGATGGCAATAGCTTGCGGCCCTTTCACACAAGACTCGGATCTCCAATACAAGCCATGGTCATCGCTGTTTAAGAGTTTGTTGTCACTGAGACCCGGAGTGGTCCTTTTGGTTAGATCTACCTGCTGCCCCAAACACGTTGTGTTGACCCGGGGCTTAGATTGGGCCATTCGTGGACTCGAACAACGAAAAGATCAAGACTGGCGATACGGACCAAGCACCGAGCGAACTATTTTACAACCAGTTCACAGAAAAGTTGCACGAATTTCTGGAAACGTCCCCTAATAGCTTGATTCTAATCGTCCCCAGCGTGCGAGATGTGATCAGCAATCATTACGTTTACCCGCAGTCACCGCTTGGTTTTGCTGATCTTCCTGTCGATCCTGTGAGTCGTCCTGATAAATATCGATCTCAGCTCCATTTTGATACATCTTAATCTTAGCGAATTAAACTCCTCCCAAATCCCTGTCGCTTTTCCCTCAACGGTGTTTCATTTGCCGTGACCAGCGTAGATGTACTATTCCACCTACGAAAGGAGCAGCTCGTCATGCGGGCCGAAGAAGTAGAGTCGCTAGAAGTGGACGGCCAACTGCCGGCCACAGATACGATGGCGAGCTTGTCTCGTCTTATTTTACAACAAAGATGGTCCGTGTATTCCCGTTCTTACCCGACGTCGACTTACGACTGCCCTGTTGACCTGTAGCTTCTATCCGTTGTTCCCGTCACCTCTAGAGCTTTCTCACGAAGTTAACCTTGATATCTCTCATTTCGAACACCTCGCCTTGTGCCACGAAGACAGGGCATACGCACCGGATGTGCTGATCGTTCCCAGTCGGTTGAAACACTTTTCAAAGGTGCGTCCAGGACGTATTCCAAATGGCTAGTGCTATATCAATTTACTGCTCAAGGTCGTGGATCACACCGTCGCCGTAAACCCATCTTTTGTCTATAAAAGTGCTTCAGCAAATCTGATGTTCGAGGGACAAGGAGAGGAACCCATTTCGTCTCGTATTAAAGTTGATGTAGGGAGAATCTTGGAATGAATGACAATGTGAATTATGGGCATGAGCATGAGCAGCCGCATCCGGCTCGTTTCCCGGCGTTTGACCCGAACTTACTAAGTACGTACGTCGTGACACTCAGGCTTCCATCCCACCATCCGGTGGCGTTCACTCAAGTCCAACCTATCTCTATCTTATACGAAATCTCGTAAATGGGTGCTAGTCAGTCTACAGGTTCACATCCACATCCCCCTGCACGCGCTCTGCATGTTCTGCGCGTGACACCATCATCACCTGCCTCACAGGCGAACATCGAAGCTTTTTTCGACTTCGTTGTTGGTCTTGAGGGAGACACCCACTCCTCGAGAAAGTCCTTAGATGCCGCCGAGCTCGAGGCAATTGTGGAGAAAAACGAAGGGAAGAGCCTGAGCTTGCTCGTTTGGAACAGCAAGTCACAAACAACCAGAGGTTCGGTGACTCAACTCGTTGAGCAGACGTTATAATCCCTCTGACTTCCAGCCCAGTTGTTAAGATCACTCCATCGCGAACGTGGTCACAGCAGAGTCTTTCTGCGCACGCCGCTAAGGACGCGGGGCCCGGCACCCAGCCCTCCCTGCTTGGGTTGAGCATGCGCATCTGCGAACCTGAGTTTACTCTTGAGAATGTCTGGCACGTTCTAGATGTACTGGAGGGCAGCCCAGCAGAGAGTGCAGGGCTTGTTCCTTACGGTGATTGGATAATAGGGTGGTCAGGAGGCGTGCTAGGCGCGGAAGGTGACTTTTATGATGTTGTGGAGGCGGTACGTCCTCGCTCGCGATGCCACCGGTTCATCCAGCTCATTAACTACTTCGAAAGCATATCGACAAGCCGCTTCGGGTTTATGTTTATTCGTACGATTTTGAGTGAGTCTTTAACTTTGAGCCCGTTTTCGCCGCCTCACAGCAATCTAGCACCATCAGGGAGGTCGTCTTGGTCCCAAACCGGCAGTGGGGTGGTGAGGGTTTGCTCGGTTGTGTGTTCGGGTAGGTCTTGCGTTCGAACAAAGTTCCATCATAGGTCTCACTTGCTACACAGCTTTGGCCTACTGCATCGGATCCCTCCAATACCCGATGATCGCCAACCTGGGACACTCCCTTCGGAATTGCAGGATTCCACAGGATTTGAAGAGCAGACGTTATACGTCCCAGCAGATGCCACGGAGGACCAGCTTGACCTTGAATTTAACACAGACGCCCATGATCAACAACACCAGCCCGTTTTCTCCCCACCTCACCCCCATGACTACAGCCATAGTTATTCCAACCGTAGTGCCACCCTTGATCGTCAATTGCCGTCGTCAACGATCCCGGAGGAGTACGAAGAAACGGAGAGCAACCTGTATTCTGCTCGCTCGTCTCAGGACAGTGACCATAATCGTCATTATCACGACCATAGTCATCATAATCGCCACATCAGGGCGGTGCCCGCGTCCAGCCATAGTTCGTCCTTCGCTCCGGACGCGAATTCCAATGGTGATTCGAGATCATGATCTGCCGCATGTATCTCACCGACGTGTTTAACCGGTTAAAGGTCTCCCACGCAGCGGCATTCGCTCTCCTTCGCTCCTGAATGGTTCGGCTATCGGGGGAGGCCAGACTTTGCATAGGACACACCTCAACGGCTCGCGCGGCAATGAAGGTGCAAGCAGACAAACTAGCGTGGCGGATACGGAGAGTACTGAGGGATATTCAGAGCAGGAGAGCTTGACCAGCGTAGAATAGAACCACCCGTTTCCCGTCCTGTCTTATCCTGTCTCCGCTGAATGTTCTTCTACATGTGCAGACAAGGCAGCTCCAGCTTTAGTTATATTCTTTCGCCCCCGCATAAGCGATATGTGGGTTAGCACCATGCCATAAAGGTGTGGCGAGCGTGGCGCGTGTAGATACGGAGGGGATCATGGGTCTCACACCTGATCCCACTTGATGGCGTTGCGTTGGCTCTGGTATACACTAAATCAAACGTGCCGCTATCCATCGTGATCATGGCGAGACTCCATCGTTAGCAGCCTTCGCGAACAATTTATTCAACTTGTTAGGCGCATCTTCGTACGCCGTGCGGAACTTTGGGAAACCCAATCTGGTACCAGAGGGCTACAGCGTGTCAAGCGATATTAATCGTACTCGCGTTCTCGTTTTGTGGATGGTCTTCCACTGGCATGCGCTTCACCCAAGGGTTCTCCCCAATACTACAACTCATAATTTCAACATCTATCAACCATACTGCTACGATAGTTCTGTATGAGTTGCACTCTGTCTGACGTACCGAATACTGATATTCTACAACGTTAACAAAGATGTGAAACAGTTGTCTTACGATTCTTTTCTCCTCCCTAGACAGTACACCTTTTCGAGAACTCTGAAGGAAGGAAGGAAGGCCACGATCCCGAAAAGGTTAGCCACTATTTGACCAAGGTGGAGGGTACCAGGTCCGCATTCTCCACGGGTGAATTGAGCTCGCCGCCTCAAGGTCCGCGAGGAATGACTAGTGTCCGCAAGTTGGACTCGGGTGTGACGTGGTTGCAAGAAAACTCTCCTCCCTCTGACAATTGCGGAAATAGCTGAATGATAAAATCCGACATCTGTTGGAAATTAGACGTAAGCCTTTCCCTTGAGGGAGAACAGTAGTACAGATGATACCGTACAATAATCACGGTAGTCAGGGAATACTCAGGCAGGAGGTGCAGATATGCGCTGCGAGTAGAAAGAGAAAAGGGTCAACCGAGAAGACGTAGGCAGGTAAAGAGATAGATGAGCGATAAGGTACGCAAGGATACAACGCAGACGGGAACAAGTTCAAGACGATCACGAGAGAGAGAGCACGCGATAAGGAGGGAAACGAGAACAGCAGTGAGCTGATGATTAACAAGGTAATCTTATATACACGAGTAGTCAAAGAAGTTCTAAAAAGTGTACCCGGAGTGAACTAGTTGTTGACAGCGGCTGGACTTGAGAAACTTGTAGCATTGACGTTAGCACGCCGTGGTGTTGATCGGTGTACGGCGAGTATGGTCCAAGATCGGTCCTACACTAGCATGTCTCTGAAGGAGCTTCAAAACATCCCGCATTGCTTGCAGTTCAGAACAGTTGTATCGTTTGTTCGACTTGCCCTATTCCAAGTCATCAGGTATTAAGTGAAACAAACAACCATATATCGTACCGAAATTTCCACGCAGGTGTGCCTTACACTTTCTGAAAAGTCGATCAGACGGAACCCACCTCCTGGAACACGGGCAATGTTCCAGGGTTCAAGATCTCCATGGACTATTCCTGCTCGATGAAGATCCCATACCAACCCATAGACCTGTGTTCTGCACAAGTATTGTCAATCTAGGAACAATCACTTCGATACTATAACCGCTGACGCTCACTGCTCTGAAAAATTGAGCTCATTCCAGCCTTTGAGGGTATCACCGCATAGTCCAAGAATCAGGACGTCGGTCCTACCACCCTCAAATGCGCCATAGCAGTGCGGAGTAATACGGTCGCGTAGTTGCCCAGATTGGTACGCAATCTCCAGGCTAAGGTAAACCTCAAACTCGCTATAGAACCGTCGTTGGCGCTCTACATCAGACCTACGCTGCAATTCAATGACCTTGATTGCAAACAAATCATCACTGTTATCGAAGCGACATTCCCAGACACTTCCGGCTGACCCGGATCGTATGTGACGGGTCAACCATAGGCGTTGAATCCCATTTCCGTTCTCGGCGCAGTGTGGAAGAACGAATGTGTTGTTAGGCAGCGAATGAAGACGTAACCATTCTTGGAAAGATTTGGGATAGTGTGAGGCGGATGAAGTAAACTGAGTGAGCCCGGTCCGCTCGGGACCGGCCCGTGGGAATGGTGCGAAAAGTACCCAACTGCAGGTATTTATCATTATTAAAACCTTACAATACAGTAAAACATAAATAAATGAATAACTTAGCTAGCCCCGCAACACTGACATGGACGAAACAGAATCCCATATCCTTCGTCAGACACCCCATCGAGTCCCTCGAATTCGCGCCGTTTCAGTCCCCTCGCAGCCTACTCCTCGTGCCAATGGCTTCTTGAAGCCAACCGCCGTCCCCTGTCGCCTGTCGCGCCGCTTCTAGTACCCACTGACACATCGTACGCTCTCGATGGGCAAACCTGTCTGTATCTCACTGACCAATCTCCCTAGTGACTCCTACCCAGAGATACTAATGCCCGTTCCTCTGCGGCACCGCGCATTACAGCCAAGCCCGGACACCTGGATACGCACACCCTCCCCCTCGTCCTCGCGTGCCATATCTCCTTCGTCACCCGTGACTGGTGTCTTTCCGCGCGGGTACCACAATTACTCGAGCTTTGGCGCCATCATGGAAACTGAGAAAGAGACACCGTTGCAGGAGCAGGGACTTGGCCGTCGGTGGTTGCGTTGGATGCACAAGAATGGGTTGAAGCACTGGGTTGTACCGTGCACGTTGCTCGCGTCGGCTGTAGTGCGCTGGTGCATAGGGCTGGGTTCATATTCAGGTAAGTTTACAAATGCCTGTGAGGATCCCCTCACCTTCCTCTCGCTTCTAAGGCCAGGGAACCCCTCCTATGTTTGGTGACTATGAGGCCCAGCGGCATTGGATGGAACTCACCAACCACCTGCCAACGCGCCAGTGGTACACATATGACCTGCAATATTGGGGTTTAGATTACCCCCCTCTGACCGCTTATCATTCTTGGCTCTGTGGGAAAATGTGTGTTGCCTCCATGTTGCGCTCGCCCTTTCCCCTCACTATTGAATAGCGGTTCGTGGATCGACCCGAAGTGGTTCGCACTGGACACCTCACGAGGCATTGAGACCCCTACAAGCAAGCTTTTCATGCGTAGTACCGTCATTCTTTCGGACTATGCAATCTACCTTCCGGCTGCGTGGTTCTTCACGCGCGTCTGGCACGCTGGCCGCTCACGACGGACACAGGTATTCCTCTCTACACTCTCCATGACAGAAGTATTGACAGATGTGAAAAAGAATGCAGCGCTCCTCACACTCCTTTTTCAACCTGCCCTTCTCTTGATCGACTTTGGGCATTTCCAGTATAACTCCGTCATGCTGGGTACGTCCCGTGGGAGTTGAGAGGAAGAGGGGGATGCTGACGAGAAATTAGGCTTCACCCTCCTTGCCGCAACTAGCTTCATCAAAGGAAGAGATCTCTTAGGAGCCTTTCTCTTTACTCTTAGCTTAGGCTTTAAGCAAATGTCCTTGTATTATGCGCCGGCCATTGGCTCGTACCTCATCGGGAAGTGTCTATATTTGGGCCCAAGAGACGGGTGAGGCTATTCCGCATCTTCCACTCCTTAATCTCACTGGCAATCAGGGCGCGTCTTTTCATTCGCCTTGCAGTTGTCACTGCAGGTACATTCATACTACTTTTCCTTCCGTTTCTACCTCCGTTTTCCCCAATCTCCGGAGTCCTGGATCCCATCACCCGTATATTTCCATTCAATAGAGGCATCTTCGAAGACAAAGTGGCTAACTTCTGGTGCGCCACGAATGTGGTCGTGAAGTGGAAAGCCTGGGCTTCGCAGAGTGCGCTCATGCGGCTGTCCACCCTGCTCACCTTTATCGGGTTTCTTGGTGCAACCATCGCCCCTATACGCGCGTGGCTGAGACTAAAAAACCAGGACAGAACGGGGGTAGTACCGTCGGTGATGCAGACAGTCCTGCTACTCGCACTACTAAACAGTTCGATGTCTTTCTTCTTGTTCTCCTTTCAAGTCCACGAGAAAACAATCCTACTTCCTCTGCTTCCCTTGACGCTACTTCTGTCCATCGCCCCCCATGACTCTACTACATTTAAGTTAGGCGTGCTGGCCAATAACGTCGGTGTGTTCAGGTTCGTGTCCACATATTCGGAATTGAGGGTTATCTTGGTGCTTAATACTTCGTTGTAGTATGTGGCCTCTCCTACAAAGGGATGGACTAGCGACCCAGTATATCGCCTTGACTCTACTTTGGAACCGATTGATCGGATATGACCCGTTAGTTGCCCTGGGCCATGCAACATATCTGGATATATTGACATGGGTGCGACCGTTCTATAATCATTGATGTCTTGAATTTCTTAAACCTCCCGGGCTAGGTGGTTTACCTGGGCTGTGCCCTACTTCACTTGATGGAGATCGTATTCCGTCCACCAGCACGATATCCCGACTTGTTCCCCGTCCTTAACGTGCTTCTCAGCATGCCTATCTTCTTCTTCACGTGGCTATGGAGCATCAAGTCCATCATCGAGGCCCGTTGGACTGCCGGTGGACTCAGCGTCGGAGGGCCCAAGGATAAGAAAACGAACACAGTGTTTCCCACCGAGAGCCCGGGCGGGGTCAGCACTGCGCTTGCGCCTGTGGAAGGGGTGCGGAACAGGCGCGAAGGTGGATTGAGGGTGCAGAGTCTTGGATATACAGCGGGAAAACGGCAGACGTACTCGAGAGCGACGAGTGTTGTCGATTGAAGAAATATAGTCTGTCATAGTTGCCGGCAGTTCCCGGACCCGGATCGGAAGCATTCTCAACCGGCCGTGACGGCATTCCCAAGCCGTCCTTCCTCCTTGAATTCGTCCTCCAACATGTTGTCCACAGTCACACACGCACCTCGTCGCCGCATCGTGTCCGCATTGACCCCTTTACGTTCTTTATCAACAGAAACGACACAGACACCGTCGACCGATGTACTACAGCCACCACCGCCTCCACCGAAGCACCCCTCGGCGAAGCAACGCACACGACTATCCCCTTCACCCCGTCCCTCCATTCCTCACCGACATCAGGCCCTCCCCCATCTACCCGCGACCTTTGGCCAGAATCAACTTTTGTCGGTGTCAAACTCAACGCGCGCACTGCTCGAGAACATAGTGTCGGATTTCGACGCCCCGATCCGATATGCGTTTGCGTATGGCTCGGGGGTATTCGAGCAGGACGGGTACCAGACTGAGAAGGGTGCACCCCCAATGCTTGATTTTATGTTCGCAGTGACACACCCTGCTCATTTCCACTCGATTAACATGGCGCAGCACCCGTCTCACTATGCCATGTATGCGAGGACATTTGGCTCGTCTTTCGTGACTAGGGTCGAGGAGTTTGGTCCTGGGGTGTGGTTCAATGCTTTTGTGAAAGCAAAGGGCAGGGTGGGTCGAATTCTTTTGTTCATCGGATTAGACTAAGTTGGTCGTGCTACATAGACCATCAAATACGGCGTTACGTCGGTGGACAACCTCTGTTCCGACTTGCTCAATTGGAACACGCTTTATCTTGCTGGACGTATGCATAAACCGTTAAGAATCATCAAGGATGACGCCCGGGTGCGCTTAACGCAGCAGGTCAATTTGACTTCGGCGGTGCGCGCGGCGCTGTTAACACTACCAGCGGAGTTTAGCGAAACGCAGCTGTTTGAGACCATCACAGGGATCTCGTATAGCGGTGATCCTCGGATGGTCCTTCCAGGTGAGAACCGCGGCAAGGTCGGGAACATTGTGCGCAAGCAAAGACCGCAGTTTCGTGAACTTTACTACCGCCTCGTCACTGGTCTGCCAGGTGTGCATTGGGCGGGAGACTCGAGCACGCTCCAACAAGATACGAGTCCGATAGCGCGGGTCGCTCACTTGAAGAAACTTCCTCCGGTCCTGTTGAGAAGGGTTCGGGGGAGCTATGCTAGTGATACATCGATTCCGACTATAGAGGCCGACGAAGCAGCGTACTGGCAGCGCATCGCAGGAGACGAACAGCTGCCAGTTGTTCTTCGCAGACGTGAGTAAAAGAAAGAAAAGGAAGTGAATTAAGATCTAACGGTTTGGCTACAGAGATGAGGGGAATCGTGGGATATCCAGCGACAGTACAGACATTGAAGGGTATTATCAGTGGGGGACCTATAACTACAGTACGATATAGTTTGGATAAGTTGGCTAAGTGGTGGAAAAGTTGAAACCGGAAACCACGATTAGTAATACCATTCCACGCCTCGGTTAAACCGTTTTTGATGTGCTGTCATTTGTTTGCCACTCAACTCAACTCAACGTTCTTTCGTTTCATTAACTTCCTTTTCCCACCGATCGGCTCCATTTCTTGTCACTATCTTTCTGTATTTCTCCTATCGCGTTTCACGCGACCGTCTGTCCTTCTATGTCGGAACAAGATGACGTTGTGGTTGCTACTCCCGTTGACGCCAGTTCTTCTCGAACGGTGGCGATAATCAAGCCGCATGCGTTGGACCACCGCTTCGAGATTGAACATAGAATTACTGAGGCCAAGTTCGAGGTACGACAGCCCCGGCCCGCGGATCGAACTGGTATAAACCTTGGTCGCCACAGATTGTGAAAGAGAGGCAGATGGAATTCGATGTGGAGACCGATCCCGAGACCCTCTTCGACTTGTTTGGGGAAGACGCTCGTTCGTTTGCTGAGTAAGGATCTTCGTTGCACAAGTATGGCTATATTTCATTTCATTTTGTCTCTGCAGCGGACCAGTTTGGGTATATGTACTCGAACGTCGTCGTGCGATCGAAGTGTGGAACACGGTCATGGGCGACGCTGATCCCCAAGTTGCCCGCGAGCAGTCGCCATCGTCACTTCGTGCCCTTTACGGTATCAGCAGAGACCAAAACGCGGTCATGGGCTCCCCAGACGTCGACATCGCTGAGATTCAGATCGCGTCTCTCTTTGTGTCCTCGCCCCCTTTCCCGACTTCGGACCTCCCACAGGACTACTCGGACTCTCTCCGTTCCGTCCCGTCCACCCTTCCCGGCCTCTCTTCGTCCTCTCTCTCTACACGCCGCGTCCCGACGAGTACCAGCGGTCACTCGGCTGCCGGCAGCTCTGCGACCAACGGCACCCCACAGCGTACCCCCTTCAAGGCCCGCGAGATTCCTTTCTCCCACGTCTCCCCGACCATCGTACCGCGCACCACCCGCGCCGCCGATCTGCGCGCAGGCGTGACCCCTCCCAAGCTCGAGCGCAACCATGCGCCCCGCACGCCGCCCTCCAAGGCGGCCCTTCAGAAGATGTTCGCCGACGTACCCGGGCACAAGCGCACGGGGAGCATCGCCGTTGCGTCGACGGCCCCCCCGGTAGTCGCCCCTCGTATGACGCGCGCCGCGTCGCTGCGCATCTCGGGTGCGACGCCGCCGCGGCCCGTCCGTCCAAAGCCGATCATCACGCTCGCGCAGGCAAAGGCTAAAGCCGAGGAGGAAGCGAGAGCCGCCGCGGCGCTGAAGGAGGCACAGGCGATCACGTTCGACGGCGTACCGGGACACAAACGACGCGAGTCGTTCTCCGTTGCGAGTACCAGGCCACCTGTCGTCACGCCGAGGCAGAACCGCAGCGCGCTTTTGCGCGTCTCGAAGGACACCCCGCCGCCTTCTTCGTATCAGTGTGCGTTTCCCCCCTCCGTCCTTGGTGGGCGATAGAACTTACTCTTTTTTTTTTTTTTTTCGTACAGTCCGGTCACCAGTCGCCATGTCACGTCCCTCGCTGTCGCAGTCTAGTTCTAGTTCCGCTCCTTACTCGACCTCGTCCCCCTCTTACTCTCGCCCCGCGTCAGCACAAAGCGATCTGATCGCCCCACGCCGCTCGCTCTCTCGAACATCCGATATAGGTGGCGCCTTTGCTACTCCCCAGCGCCCACGTACGAGCCGTCCCAGCAGTTTGCAAGCACCCACCATCGCGCCTCGGGTGAACAAAAGCGCAGCGCTACGAGTGGCGAAGATGGCAAACGGGGTATAAAATTTTGTAAAAAAATACGCCTTTTCTGTGATGTGCGCCTCTGGTGCGTGCGCATTCTCGAGTGTTCTGGGAATGCTCCGTTTCTTCCTGCGCCGGCGCCCTCCCTCACTAACATAACAAATCGTGTGTTTGATTTGTACGTAAGCCCTTCAGAACTGCGAGATGCTACTTACTCTCAACTGATCTCTATATGCTTATTTTTTTTTCTTTGGCTATATTGTTTTCTCCCATCACCCGGTTCGCATCAGATACCATGCCCCTGGTGTATACGTGCAATACAATGTACAGGAGTTTTTACTACTGGTTCGTGACGCCAGCTGGGACCGTGATAATAAATATCGTCGTAGCTCTGACATAGAAAAGGCAGAAGAAATTCACTACTGGCTATTACACAAGCGGGTAGGCAACGCATTCAGAGATCACCAAATAAGCGCTTCCTGAGAGAAAAGTATTAACACAGCAGGAACGATGGAGGAGAAAAAATGAAAACTGACAATGGTTCCGGTGCCTCACTGAGTATCGTTGGCCCACCCACCATCTCGCGGGTCCACACGTCACGGATGAACCAGCCTACGTGGCCGACTGCGCAGCCGACGAGATCGCTCGCCGCGGCGCGCCACGTGCCACTCAGCACCCAAGAGAACGCGACGAGCGCGAAGGGGAGGTACGGTGCGGTGATGGTGAGGAGGCCAAAGAGCGAGATGGGCGTGGAGGGATGTCGGCGGGACCAAAAGTAGATCGGTACGTAGGCGAGAGGCGAGGAGAGGAATGGGAGGTTGAAGAGCGGGGATAGACCCTGGAAGCAAGTGAGATGGTACGCTCCAGGAGATATATAGGTACGGCGGGGGACAGACGTACGAGAAGCATGAGAGAGGAGAGAAAGAGGAGCCAGAAGTAGTCGGCTTTGCGGTTCGCGAACGAGGACTCTTCGAGCATGCGGCTGTAGCGCATGCTGTTGCGGTCGTCGGTAAGGGAATTTTTCCAAATACGGTCAGCAGGGGCGGTCCGTTACTTCAGACGACACACTTACAAAAAGAACAAGTGGAAGACAAAGTCTAAGGATATAGAGCCAAAGTAGAAGAACGTGGTGAACATCCGCCATGGCTGCACCAAAGTATGAGACGGACGAATGAGTGGGGTACATCGAAAGGACACATTACCTGGGCGTTCCGGAAGGCAGCCTTGAAGCTAAAGTAGAGTTGCAAGGGCGTCACCAACTGGCATTGCTATGTGCGAAGACGGGACGGCGTCAGCCATTCGTTTGTGGTCAGTGGGGTGGTACGTACGACCGCCACGCTCGTGATGACGGCCAGAGCGAGCCATGTGCGTGTTACAGGAGGTATTTGCGTGAACCAGACTTCCAATCCAACAGGCATCGATGCTGTCGGTGCAGCTCAGGTTGATAGTAACCCTAGGCGCTTTGTCCCGTCAGAAATTAACACGTATCATCCACCGCAAGCAGAGTTTCCTAATATGGAACGATGCAAGCAATTCGACGTTACCGTGACCATTGGCATGTCCTTCCCGCCTTGTACCCAATAAACACCTTTCTGCTACTCTACACCATCTATCTTCTCCAGTGCATTAGTGTGCCGTCCTAGTCCATCCCCCGCAAGCCCCATTCAAAGCGGGCTATTCACAACCTATATCCCGCGCACGCTCACCAAGTTCAGCGGGAAGGGCGGCGGCAGCGTCCTACTTGCCATCTCCAGCACTGTATCCAACGCCACTGGTGGGACAGGTGAACGAGCGTAAACCCCAATCCGAGTTAGAGGACGCTTTGGACTACAAACGGGTGATGATTCTGTTCTTAAATAGACGGGATGTGCAGAAATTTCGCGGGGCGTGAGGCATGGCGAAATATCGTCCCATCTTAGGCCCCAAGCTCGGTGCATAGTAGTAGCCCACTATGTGCTCTTTTGCTTCCCCCGTCGTTGATCGGATGGTTGTAGATCTAGATATGTTGACGCTCATCTACCAGCTACTAGAGAAACTCGAGGATCCCACTCCCGAGGAGATGTCAGTATTATCCCTCTTTCATTGTCCCCTTGCCTGGGGGGTGGTGCTTGCGAGTGAACTTGCTCAATATCATATTTCGCGAAGGGGCTTTCCCGCAACCGTTTGTCCATTTTCTCCTGGAGTTTTCGGCTCTTTGGAAAAATGCAAAGATCTCAGTCCATGCCCTCTATCGTTCTGTACCACCACTCCTTCAGGGTACCCCGTGATCCCAATACTCCTCATCGCGATGACGTCTCCTTCACCTTACTACATCGTCAAATTGTCGAAAAGTTCGGTGCATCAGATCAAGAGATGGTCCGGGTCCTCGCTTCTCCTTATTCTGTTCCTCCTCCCTATTCAGAATCGCCTGAAAGACTTGACGCCACAACTTCTGAGGGCCGCCGAGTGAGGTTATCCAGCGTCCGCAGTTCCTCACTTACTGTTTTTCATCATCTCCGTCTGCCATTGTCTTGCCCCTCACCTGCTTTCCGAAAGGGATAGCCATCTACTTCATCGATGCTTCCCTAGCGTATTACACTTTGCTCACCTATTGGAATCGCCTGCACCCGCTAGCAATTAGTCCCAGTGGGTCTTCAGTTGCAAGTTCACCGCCTCTGGGCCGTCTGGATAGGTTTTGTAATCGCTGCCGTTGCCACCTGGAGATTTCTCGGCGAAACTTGGCAACAAACTCAATCGACTTCTGTCGAGATTAAAGCTTACACCACGTATCACAGGCCTGAAAACGTGGCGTTGCAGTGTCGGTGTATTGCTCTTTTACTCCCTTCTATTTGTGCTGATAGTGATGCCGCCCCTCCTTGACAAGTGGGAACTTGAATGTGAAGTGGTGGATGGGGCACTTCTCGGACACGTACATCATTTGCGGTCGACTCGTAAAGCTTAAAGGGTGAGGCGGTGACGCGATGATTCAGCTACTTTCCACTGAAGGTTGCGATAGACCGACGCATTGACCATTTCCGAAATGCAATATTTCTCACTTTCTTTCCGAACTGGAAGAGCCCTCATAACCTTGCACCAGACTTTGGCCATATCACTGTACAGATGCCGTCCTAATCTTCTTCGTCGCTTCCTCTCCGCGGGTCGCTGCCTTCGCAAGAATACGAAGCCGGTGTATGGGTGTATGATCATCAGTATGATCATCAAGTATCACTAGGTTCGCTGATCAGGCGTGTGACTGACTGTCTCATTTATGGCACAAGAAGATTCTAGAGTGTCTCACATCGCCAAATCATACGTCTGGGTAGTTTATGCAATGAGTAGTGCTGATGCGGACTGCGGCCGTGCTTGACTTAAGTACTGACTGTGCGCCTTTCCCCTACCCACTCTACACAAGTTCGTCTCTGCGAGAAATTTTAAACAAATGCCTTTCACATCATTTCAATCGATCCTCAATGCAGCTCTCGCCGACTACAGCAACCAGGTTGGAATAGACCTCGCCAGCCACCCATTGCCGACCTTCAAACTTGCGGTTCTCCCGATGACGTCCTTAAGCTACTCGAGGACAAAGCCAACGAATTCAAAGATTTTCGTGACGGAAATCGCAAGTTACTCAACTGGCTTAACCCGGTTGTGAACGTCGTCCATACGTTATCTGCTGTTCTTTGTGCGTCCATTACCCTAGTAAGTCGAAATATATATGTCCTCGTTCTTTCCGTTTTTTTTTCCACCGGTTCTATTACCAGGTTCCATTTGAACCGGCAAAGGCGGTCTTTGCTGGCGTGGATCTTCTCATCGCAGTATGTATCTCATTTCGTTCTCCAACTGCATGTCATCATACCTGGGTGCCGTAGACAGCCAGTGGCGTCAGCTCCAGCTACGATGCGCTTGTCGATTTGTTTGAATGCCTCGGACATTTCCTCAAGCGTCTTCAGATCTGCACCGGTCTCCCCTTTACTCCTTCGTCGACGGAGATAAGCGTAAAGATAATGGTCGAGTTGCTTTCCGTGCTTGCTCTCGCCTACCAAACAGGTTAAGCAAGGTAGATTCAGTAAGTGGCACCGTCTCTTTGATATGCAAAGGCTCAACGTTGCGCAGAGAAATTCGCAAAGAAACTGCTAGGAGAATGCGAGATCGAGGGCGTCCTACGCAGGCTGGACCGTCTCACTCAGGAAGAAAGTCGGATGACAATGACCCAGACGCTCGAAGTTGTCTACGGGCTTGTGAACAATGTCAAGGTGGTCATAAATGGTACGCAAAGGTTCTCGGCTGGAAATAAACGTTCAATCGAAGAGTCTTTTCGTTAGATGGCAAAGTATCAGTAGATGGGATCTTGAAGGCTTTGGGTGGGCTTTTACGATGTTCGGGAATCGGCATCGCAGAAGCTGACTAAAGACGGTAGATGTGATGCAACAAATTGCGAACGATATAAACAAGATGAAGCGTTCGTTATTAATCGATCCTACCATCGTGGTCCTGTGGTGCTAAAGTCAGTCGCAGGTGATCGCTTGCAAAGGGAGTCTCGAAGTTGGCTCTCGCCGCCGGATCCGTCACCCAACTACAACATTGCTCGTGAAACCCATCAAGATGGAACTGCCATGTGGTTCTGCAAGGGAAGCGTCTTTACTGAGTGGAATGCGAAGGGTCTCCTATTGTGGCTCCATGGAAAACGTGCGTTTCCAATATTGAGCTTGCCACAATTCTGATTCATTTACCTTGCTGTAGCGGGTTCCGGAAAAACTATTCTGATGTACGTGGAGTTTTTCATCGCTTTCAATCTGTGGATAATCACGCACTCTTCTAGGTCCGCGATCATCCAGGAGGTCGACAGGATGCGCAAGGCTGGACTAGTTATGATGGCCTACTTTTTCTTCGACTTCAGGGACACTCAGAAACAACACCGACGCGGCCTCATATCCTCCCTCCTCCTCCAGCTTAGCGCCAGGTCTGATGCCTGCTATCATGTTTTCTCTCGTTTCTATTTGGACCACGACGAAGGCGCGCAGCAGCCTTCTGACGAGGAACTCTCCCAATGTCTGATAGACATGCTCAAGGTCCCAGGGCAGCCTGCAACGTACTTCATCATAGATGCCCTCGACGAATCCCCCAACATCTCCGGGATGCCGACCGCTCGTGAAAATGTGCTCCAGTTCCTGGAAAGCCTTGTCGTTTCACAAGTTCCAAATGTACATATATGTGTGTCCAGTCGTCCGGAGGTCGACATTCGGTCCATCCTCGAACCTTTGGCGCTGTTCCGTGTTTCACTCCACGAAGAAAGCGGACAAATGGCAGACATCTCAGGATACATCAAAACAGTCGTACACTCCGATCGAAATATGCGAAGATGGACGGCAGAGAATAAACGGCTGGTTATTAATACGCTCTCGGAAAAAGCAGACGGCATGTAAGCAATTCCTTCTATGGGTTTTCTGGACTGTTGCTTAATAAATGCCATAGGTTCAGATGGGTTTATTGCCTATTGGACATCTTGCGCCGATGCTTCCCCGCAAGTATCCCTAGTACTTTGGACAACTTGCCAGAGACGTTGGACGAAACATACGAACACACGTTACGTAGGATCGACAAAGTGAGGCGACAGTTCGCACATCGACTCTTCGAGTGTCTCGCAGTATCTGTTAGACCACTTCGCGTCGAGGAGCTTGCAGAGGTTTTGGCAGTCCGGTTCGATGCAGGAGCGCTCCCACAGTTTAACACGGGCTGGCGACTAGGCGACGCGGAAGAAGCTGTCCTTTCTGCGTGTTCCAGTCTCATCACCATCACACAAGTAAACGGGTCTCGGATCGTTCAGTTTGCTCATTTTTCCGTCAAGGAATTCCTGATATCGGATCGCCTTTCCACCGCGAGCAAGGATCTCTCCCGCTATCACATTGTTCCCCACCTGGCACATGCAACTTTCGCACAGGCCTCCCTCGGTGTCTTACTTCAGCTCGACGGCCACATCGACAAAGACGGCATTAGGCACTTTCCGCTCGCTGATTACGCCGCACGACACTGGTTCGAACACGGCCGGTTCGAGAATGTGTTTTTGACCATTCGGGAAGCCACGGAACGCCTGTTTGACCGAGAGAAGCCGCACTTCTCTGCATGGGTATGGATATACGACCTTGACGACACTTGGAGAGAATCCATGCCTACGAAGCACCCGGAGCGACCAGAGGCAGTCCCATTATATTACGCCATACATTGTCGTTTCCGCTGGCTCATAGAACACCTGATTGCGACCTACCCAGGGGATATTGATGCCAGGGGAGGGTATCACAAGACTTCATGGATCGCAGCACTCTACATTGGCGACATCGACGTTGCATGTTCACTTCTTCGATGTGGCGCTGATGCGAATGTCCATGATTGCGGGGGGTACAACCCACTACACAGAGCTTCGCAAGACGGACGCACGGATATTGTGCGGTTGTTACTCGAGCACAACGTAGATGTCAATCTTCTATCAGCACATCTCTTTACCCCATTGGCACTAGCTTCCGCTGTCGGACACCTGGAGATATCACGGCTACTAGTCCAGGAGGGGGCTAATGTGAACTCTCGAACCTTGGACCACTATACCCCACTGAATATTGCATCGGAGAACGGTCATTTGGATGTTGTTCGGCTCCTAATTGACAACGGTGCAGAGGTGGATTCCCTCAATCACAAAGGCAGGACCCCATTGCATTCAGCAGCAAGCAGTGGCTATCTTGACATCGTGAAACTCCTTCTCGAGAGTAGCGCGGATTTCAACATACGTGATGACGACACTAAGACGCCTTTGGACTTGGCATTTGACCACGAGAATCTCGAGGTCGCAACCTTCCTATCACACCTCCAACTACAAAACCCCCCCGATGCTGTGCATTCACGACGGAAACACGCAGAAGCAGTAGAGCCTCCCGACCATGAGCTGCCCCTGCTGCAGCTGAAATTCGCGTCAGACAAAGGACAGCTCGAGGTTGTACGATCATTACTTGACCATGGCTCCGATGTCAACGAAATGGATAGTCGTCGCATCACCGCATTGCATTCGGCATCGTTCAGGGGGAAACTCGAGGTGGCAGAATTGCTGATTGAGCGTGGTGCGTACGTGAACTCGCGAAACCAAGGCGGCTGGACCCCACTACAGTATGCGTCAGAATGTGGACACGTGGAGGTTGCCGCGATTATTACTCGACCGTGGCGCTGATGTGAACGCAAAAACGAGGTTCGCGGTGGACCGCATTGCATGCCGCATGGCGGGCGGGGCACCTCAATACTGTTCTGCTCTTAGTAGAGCATGGTGCAGATGTGGACGCACGGAATGCCAGTGGGCGGACTCCGAGACAGGAAGCGATGCTCCATGGGGAACACAAGGTCACAGAGTTCTTGTCGAAGCACGATACGTGCGTATGAGGGCTTGAAGAACAATGGGTGACTGGTCACTACAGGTAGTACTCACTTACCTTCGATTCCTACCCTGTCGTTGACTATGAGAACCACCAGATGGTTACAACATCATGTTATGAGGTCACAAGTATATATATCTATTTTCTCGCCAATGTATTTTCCATAGCCACGACCGACGTACCTATGCCTCCCCAGGAACTTTAAAAAACTACCATAATTGGTAGCAGTGAACTGAAGCGGAGCGGTCTGTTGTCTGCCTGTCTGGGAGCATCATGATAACGAGGAATGTTCGAGTTGATATGGCAGACAAACGGGAGCAGATGAATAATACTAGATTAACATCATCTCTTTCGTCTTAACTCGTAACGACAGCTAAACTTTGGTACGTTCTTCCGAAACCAAGGCAGCATATCTGCCTCAATATGGGGGCATTCATCGACGCTGAGAGCTCGAATGCACGAAACGCTTCGATTACCATCCTGAGATGCTGCTAGAGCGATCCTCTCCTTGACCATCCGCATGACCGGGCCCGTCTTCAAATCGGCCGATTGGGAAAGGTCTAGAACGCTGAGCGCAGGGCACAGAATGGGTAGTTCGGTAGGAATAAGCGTGGGGTCTTCGGATGTCGGGTCCTTTAAGAATGCCACACAGGGCTTTGCCAAGGACTCCGCAACGACATTAACAGCGTTGCCGGTGCAATTCAAAATAACCAATTTGGGAGCTTGGATCAATGCCGAAGTGAGGATTCGCCACCCCAGGGAACAGCCTCTTGCAGTGAATTCGACAAGTTCCTCGAAGGAAGTCCCTTTGTCTTCAACAAGCTCGACCAATATAAACTCCGCA
The DNA here is from genome assembly GCA_024734325.1 of Lactarius hatsudake. Classification (NCBI taxonomy): domain Eukaryota; kingdom Fungi; phylum Basidiomycota; class Agaricomycetes; order Russulales; family Russulaceae; genus Lactarius; species Lactarius hatsudake. Next base: position 569,108 of record JANSJP010000005.1, on the reverse strand, counting down.
TTTTTGAGTTTGGTCATCCGAAGTATTTGGAGCGAGGGAAGACTGAAATTTCCGCGTTCGATACGAAAAGGGACATGTCCAGTTAACTCGAGATGACGAAGGTGAGCCAACGTCAGTGAGTCTGGGGCCTCAGGGTGAAAATGCGGGTGGTATAGGCTTGATTCGATGACGAGCTTTTCAAGGCCGGGATTGGCTTGCAAGAACTCATGAAATTGTTCGAAGCCGCTGACAAAGCGTTCCATCTTGTACTCAAAGGATGTAAGACGACGCATGGACGTCGATAGCTGCGCCCAGTCACACCCTCTATTGAAGATGCTGAAAGCGCGTAGGTTTTCCCAGGGCAGTTCGTATTGAGATCCAAATATCATGGGATCATGGGGAAGCGTACACGACATGGAAAGAATTTCCAGGTGTTGGTGGACGTATCTGGTACCGTCACTCAGATCGAAGAAGAACGATTCCACATCCATGTCCTCCATATGGCTTTCTTTGAGTTGCGTCAAATCCAGGTGTTGAAGCGTGTCCAAAAGGTCGTCGTGCATTGCGCGATCGTCGGGGTGACCGCTGTCGAAGATGACTGCAAGCGATTTACGAATAATGAGCTCCTCGATTCGCCCACGGGAGCGTTTGTGCCATTCTTGAACCTTGAGAGAGGCTTTCTTCGCGGGTGCCGCGAGGACCAAAGAACGCCATAGTGTGGGCTGTGAAAGCGCGATCTCGCGCCATCGACGACAGACGTGAGACATGACGACGGGATTGCCCGAAAGGATGAATATCGTCAAGAGCAGCTCGACTGGCATACCCGAGACTGGGCATTTGGTCTGCGCTTCTAGGTGCTCGCGCAGATCGGTGAGCTCGCGTCGACGAGTTTCGTGCTTTGAAACATCGCCCAGGCGCTCCAGTGCCAGTGAGCACATCCGCAACGCAGCGTTGGTTTGGCCAAGGGCGGCGAAGAGGCGAGCGGAACGGAAGTAGCCGTGCCACTGCTTGGGGGCAATGTCAATAGTCTTCTTCGCGTCGCGTAGCGCATCTTTGAGACGATTCTGCCTTTCATAAGCTGACGCACGAGAGTCGTATAGTACATAAGATGTATCGTTGGCAAGACTGATGGCCTGCCAAAAAGGACGAGATCATGAACCCGTTCAAGCCAAGAGGGAGGTGGCCCTTACCTGGTCAAATGACTCGAGTGCCTTGTCTATGTCTTGACACCGAAAATGTTCTATACCTTCCGCGAAGAATTTCTTCCAGCTCGGCGCGTTTGACATATCAGAACGTGCCCTCAGGCTCTATGGTGTGTGTGGCCTTGGGTGTGGCCGGTCTAAATGCATGTCACGCTGTGACGCGACGCGATTGAGTCAATGCCATACACTCCGAGTCGTGGCCGTGCTCGCGCTTGCATAGATCCGTAACCAGTCAGAACGATTGGAACGACAGAATATTCGATTCTATAAATGAGTGCTGAGCGGCCAAGGAACAGTGTCTCCAAGAGTATCTCTGTACTGTACGACGAACCAGTGCTCGTGCTCCACTACTGCTCCACTGAGCTGGTGCGGCGGCCCGGACACAATAGAACGCGCGATTTTCGATTTATCAGCGCAGGCACGACAGCTCTGGCAGCAAATTGGAGTCGCAAATGCAATGGACTCTCTTGAAATCCCCCCTTCTGGCGATTCGCAGCTCCTTTCAGAGTCTCCTCAATTTTCATTGACTTCTGTCGGATCGAGTTCCCGCACAGGCCCAGGCGGTGACGATCTCTCACTTTCTGAGCTCTACCCCGACAATCCCCTCCCCCAACGACCAGCCCAAGCTCGTCGAGACAACCCGAAAACGCGACCGTCGATCGCTCAGGCCCTCGGTTTTGGTGCACCGATCGGTCGTCCTCAGGGCGCCAGCGCGTCGGGTGTGCCGGAGGAGGAGGAGGAGGAGGGGGGGGCGACGGACGGCAAGGTGAGGAGGAGGAACAGAAGGTAGGTGATGATGATGGGAACGAGGACAGCGTCGCGGCAGACGTGACTGTGCGCGCTGGCGAGGATGCAGATCCGACACACCTAGCTGCACAATCGCGCGAAGAAAAGCTACGGAGCGATCTTTTCGTGCTCCGGCAGCTCAACGGCGCTTTCGCAGCCTACAACGACGCGCTCCGAGAGACGCAAGCTGGCACGGAGGTGAGCCTCTGTCCCATGTCTCAGTCGGTAATATTTGATCACCCATCCGTCGTCGTCCTGCAACACAAGCGAGTCGCGAAGCAGCTCGAGCAAACAGACGCGTTGCTCAACAAGTACATCAACATTCTATCCAAGTCTGAGCGGGTCACGCAGCTCATATTCGACGAGCGATGGACGGGTGCTGAGGCGGTATTGTGATCCTTTTCGTCCTCTTCTGAACAACCGTACTGAATAAGACGTATTATTATTAGGACGAGACGCTACTCGAGGAGGAAATACGCGCACAGGAAGAGAAACGGCGTCTCGAGGAAGAGGAGCGCAAACTTGCTGCACAGAGGGAGAAAGAACGAAGGGAACAGGAAGAACTGGAACGCGCGTTGCGCGACGAGGCAGAACGACTTGAGCGCGAGAGGAGAGACAAGATGGCCCCACGGAGCACGAGTGGTGTGCGAGGGGTACGTGGGACGCGAGCATCCATGCGTGCTCGGGCGGGGGCGAGAGGTGTTTCGAGCGCTGGTGCGTTGTGCTCACGAACCACACCGTACCACACTGACGTCGTGAACTGCTCTGCCGTAGTCTCTGCCTCGTCAACTGTCGTGGGCAACCATACAAGGGCATCAAGCGGCACGGCTCCTGGCCCTTCAAAGATCGCGAGACCATCATCGTCTGCATCTTCATCGCGGGGCACAAGCCTACCTCGGGGCACATCGAAAAGGCCGTGATAGAAGACCGACACTGGCATACCCTTTCACCTGTATTGTACTTCTGTATGATCAGCACTCTGTATCCATTGGCAATTTTCACTGGATCAAATGAATAACAGGCAGTTCTGTGCCTCAGGCTTAAGTTTGACCCCACACGATGAGGGTCCTGAAAAAAAAGTGAGGTTCACCGCGGGGGACGGTCTCAAGTACTTTCCTAGGTGGAAATATAGGTTTGGATGAAGTCGTGCTGTAAAACGGCCCACAATACTCCCCGCGACTTGAGTCAGGCCAAGTCACTACTGCAGCCGCCAGACGAGCGACTCGGAACCGCAAGTGATCAGAAAATCTGCTTTCGAAAATAATGAATGACACTCCGGTGTCAACTTGACAACCACGTGGGTGTTTCCGTCAGGCGCTGGTGTAGGTCCGTCCACACTAACACGTAATCCCTTTTTGTTTTTGCTTTCTTTTTGAATCTCCAGGTGCATTCCTTGCGACAGCGACACTACCGACGTGATCCGACTAACCTTCCTTTTGGAACTTTTTTAATTAAAAAAGCTGGGCTGGAGTCATCCGGACAACCGTTCGAGGCTTTGAGCTGACACGGATCTCTTGTCGGAAAACTCCATGAGGCGTCGCTTCTTTAGAGACAATATAAACGTGCCGTAAGTCCGGCCACCTGTCAATGGAATTGCTCCTGTTCGAAAGTTTGCAAAGTAAACGAACTCCCGTACCGACGCACTCCTTGACCTCTTACCACCACCATCTCCTATGCCTAGCCCTCTCGAACACTACATCTCCTCTGGTGGACACCTCGACGACCTCCGTGCAGCAATGGCTGCCGGGGACGACGATGGTCAGTCCCAATTCTCCGACGACACCGACCATGCGTCGGATGGCCTGAACTACATTCACGCCACTATTACCCGCCAACTCAAGCTTTACGACGACAACAGTGAACGTCGTGGCAAGGCCCTATACGCCGAGGACCTCTGCTACTGGCTTAACACGCCAGCCCCCTCCTGCGACGGCTTATCTCCTCTGCACTGGCTTGGCCTCAACCCCCTCGTCAAGCTGGGAGCTCCCACTTGCCATTTCGGCCCCCCTCCTCCTCCCCCCCCTCCTGACACCTCCCTCTTTGAGAAGCTTGCGGAGAACTTCGCGGACACCACCCGCGATCTCCTCAACCCCTTCTTCTCCCCCTTCGAAGACGCCAACGATGGCATCCAAGGGAGTCTTACAGACGTTAACCACCGCTTGGATAATGTCGACAAGAAGCTCGACTTCTTGGCTCGCACACTCCTCTCCCGATCCCCGGCGAGCACCCCCAGCTCGCCACCGTCTACCACCCCTGTCGCCGCGCCGGCTCAGGACGTGGAGATGGCTCGCCCTCCCACCCCAGCACCCGTGCCCCCTCCTGCCCCTGCGCCCGCAGCCGCAGTCGTGGCCCCTGAGCCACCTGCCCCTGCCCCTGCTCCAGCCCCCTCCCCTGTTTCGAAGCCTCGTGCCAAGAAACCCCGTGCCCAGCCTCCCACCCCTGCACCGGCTACGGTTCCATCCGGCCCGGCGCATGCTCCCGCCCCTCCCACTCGCCCCACACCACCGCCCGCAGCTAAACCCTCTTTCGCCTCCATGGCGAAGACTCCCGCGCGACCGTCCCTGGTCGTGTCCCTTCAATCGCCAGTAGCAGGTGGCCCCAAGCCCTTGGCCGTTCGCCGCGGACCACAGGAACTGGTCGCCCACCTCAACGCCGTCCTTGCTTCGGAAGGCCATGCGGTCACCCTGTCTGCTGCTAGGTGGACAGCGAAGAACAACCTCGTGGTCACAGCCGGACCCGACACCACGGCGCACCACCTCACCTCCGCCTCCCACCTCATCTCCGACAGCCTCGCGACTTTCCTTTCTGCCGACAGCTCCCCGCTCCCGGTCCAGGCCAGGGAGAATTGTAAATGGGCCCGTCTCATGATCAACGGCATCCCCACCGGAGTCTCGCTTACCCGTGGGCCCTACACACCTTCTGAACTCCACGCAGCTCTCCTCGCGGATAACCCCGCGTACAGGAAGCTGAGACTCACGCAGCCCCCATCCTGGGTGAGGGCACCGACATCATACACACCCGGGTCTGTCTCATCCGTCGTAGTGGCCTTTGAGGATCCCTCCGGGGACTCACTGCGCTCCCTGATGGCCGAGCGGACCCTCTTTGCCTTCGGGCACTCGGGGGAGCTGAAGCGCTGGAAAGCCAAACCCCGCGCCGCGGGTAAGGGCAAACCGGCTGCTTCCTCCTGATCACCTCACGCACTTACTTAACCCCTCCCCCGTTTTACACTTCACTACCCACGGACCACCCCTTCCTCCCATACCCCCCCGCCCGCACCTCGTGTCCTTATGACACATACTCACACCCCTTACGCACCCACACCGGGGCCTCGCCCCACTTACCCTCTCTTCTGAACTTACCCCGGCTTCCTTGGGAGGTGCCGAAATTGGGGGCGGGTTTCACTCTTTTCCCGCCCCCCCAACTCCTTGATCCCCCACCCGCGTTGTTTCAGGATGGGGGGAACGCATTATTTAACCCCTTTTCCTAAATTCCGCTTATCATACCTACCTTCTCCTTCTTGTCTCCCCGTATCCCTCACTGTCGGACCCTTCTAGGTTACCCCGGGACGCATTTAGCCTGCCTGTTGGGGCTGTACCCCCGTCGACCATTATGGGAAGGATGCGTAGTCGTGGCGGGTGATGTGTTTACGGCTTCGGAGTTTACGCACAGAGTAGTAAGGTTGGGGCGGAGACCGTTCTTGTACTACGTACTGCCGCGGAATATAAATGGTTTTTAAAAAAAAAAAAAAAAAAAAAAAAAAACGAACTCCCGTACAATGAATATCGTAAAGGTGCTGGTGCTCAAGACGATTCGCGCGCCTTCCAAGACACGGAACTTGAACGGAACTGGCCGTCGGGCACCGGGCCATCTCAAGCTCCGTTGAAGAATTCTGAATTTCTGATAGTGGTCGTGAAACTCTTCGAGACGGTAGAATGTCGCCAAATGCGGACTGTTCAAACCAGGCTTTATCGGAGACGAGTAGCTATCAAAGTTGTAATTACCATTCTAATTACATGTGTTGGGACCTGGAAAATGTTCTAGCCAGCGTTCGCCGAAAAGCTCAGGTGTATAGCACAGGAGAACGACGATGACCGACATGAAGTTGTGGAGGACGAAATGCCAGTGGGTTTGGACACACCTTTGTCAGTCTTGAAGCTAGCTTGGGACGTCTGTGATTGTGTGGAGGGCATACTCGCCAGGAACGCTAATACGAACACAGCGAGTGCGCTGCACGCGAGCACGTGATAGCGTACAATGGTTCCTGTTCATCCGTGTCCTGTCCTAGACCGGTGACCGTCTGTATATCGATTATCATATACAGGCTGGTCACGAGCCTAGTCCTGTCCATCCGGACAAGTAGCGTGCACCGGGCCTGGCATCACGGTCCGCGCTGGTGATCCGCACTGTCCACTGTCCCTGTGGATGAATCCCTGCCATCGGCTGTCAAAAAACAAAGGCACCAGGGCAGCACGAACACGCAGGAAGCAGGGACGAGGCCGTGTCTGCTCCTATTAGCTTACTGTAGGATATGTACAACCCCAAGTTCAGTACGCGCCGGATCATAGCTGTGCATCGTTTTTTCTAATCAGTAGAAAAAATGATCAAACGGCGGTTATTGAAGTCCCCATATATGCGCACCTTTCTAGAGCATCTCCGGGCAGTCTAAGCCGTTGTACTTAATTCCTTATTTATTAGTTCCGACAGAAAGTCTATCTCCACCAAAGGGCCGCCAGCGTCACCTTCTTTCCCCACAATACCCACGACATGTCGTGCAATGCCAAGATACCATATGGCTAATTCGAGCAACTGTCTGTCGTAAGCGCTTTCGCGGGATTCCTTTGAGAGTAGCGCGTTCCAAGCAGTCTTCGCTGCTTCAAGTGCATGCAGACCTGAGATGACACATGTTTAACATCAATAGATCTCAATCAAGATGACTAGCTGACCTATTTGTGGGTAATTGGGTGGATATATCAAACGGTACAGAGCCAACAGTGTAAGACCGTCGTGCAGTGCTGATTCGGGTGCCGAACCGTGAGACTTTGAGCTAAATGACTCTGCCAGTCTTGGGAGAACGGACGGATGAAACAGGAAGTGCAACGACGCAGGAATTTCTGAGAAGTCCTGTAACGTGTCCTGGTGTGTATGTGACACATTTGTCAGGCACTGGGTGAACCCAAGGAGGTGTTGTCGGTTTCGCGGGGAAATGTCACGGTCTGAAAGTAAAGGCGCGATGGCTCTTTGAAAGTGACACAGGGGACAGGAACAAGAGAATCCATAGATAATGTTCAAGGCCCTTTCTCTGTCACCAAAGGGCAGCGCGGGGTCCACATAAGGAATGCAAACCTAAACAGTATATGATTAGTTCTAGGACTAGCTCCGGCATTGGGCTAGAAAGTTCACACACCTCCTCGTCAGCGGCAATTGTTCTTAGCGCGATGACTTCCATAGAAGGAGGGCGACCTTGCATCAAAGAATAACGAACAGCCGCATTTGGCACACAGGAGTGATTGAATAGTCGACTCGCCAGCGGATAAATCCCGTGCCCAAACGAGACAAGGTGGGAGTGCAGAACAAAGTTGTTGTTCCCAAATCGTGAATAGAGATCTAGCAGCCGGTTCCGAGCATCCAGGCTATTCAACCGCACCATTATGGGAGGCAGCTGCTGTGGAGGAGACCTGGACGGTATCAAGGACTCAAAAATAGCCAAGGGAGATGGCTGATGGGGGGGAGGGTCGGACGGCAAAATCTCTACACAGAGTTGGGATAGAAGTAATGAGTCCATTTTGTCTTGGACTGAGAGGGAAAAATATGCGGGAGAAGCAATGAAGCGGGAATACGACCCGCAGATTTTCCGATGATGTGCTTTCCACGCGACGCCTTGACCTAGATTGGAGAAACTTTAGGGAAAAGTATTGAAAGGAGCTAGGCTGGTACATTGGACATCACAATACCAATGCGATGCACATCCTGTACACTTGAGAAGGCGGCCGTTATGTTGGGGGCGATTATGGCAAAGGTCACAACGTTGTTCCTTTTCGATGGGAAGGAGAGCGGTTGTAAGGGGTTGAGCCACGGCGATAATGGAACCAGGGGTGAACTCGATCTTAGCAACCGCCTTGTTCCTGGAGATAGCATGAGGGTCGAGGCGTAGATTGAGGCTGTCAGGCCCTATCCAGTTGTCTGTCTGGCGTGTTGTAGTCACCACTGATTTAGCACACGGACCTTAGAGCGTGAGGATGGAGATGACTTCCAAACACGCTCACTGGTCTCAGAAATGATGCTACTGGGAGCACGGTACAACTCGGAGTACCAGATGCGTAGAATCTGGTTTTTTGACAAGTGAACAAGTGTCAGATCGCGAGTGTCGTAACGTGCTAGTATAAAGAACACTGAATCAGATAAGTCCATCGGTCTGAAATACATCATTACATAACATAACTACAAACCACTACAAACCGGGCCCGGGCCTCAGGCTAAGATAGGTTCAAGTTAAGATAGGTTACTATGGATACAAGTGCCCCCTCACGAATCCCAAATCGCTCCGAACGCTGGAATGCCTCTGCTCATCATACCATAAACGACCTTCTGAGTGAGTTTCTGATTCGAAATTATGCAGACCGCTTCTGCTTTGAACTCTCGGACGAGCCGGTACGTCAGCTTGACCATGTCTGGCCTTCCATGTACCCGAGTATCTTGAAAAATAGTCGGTAAGGAGACCTCCCGTTTACGAGTAAGGTCTTACCGTAAACGACAGCATCTGGTGACTTTTCTAGGATTGCGTCGACCAATTCATCTCCGAACGTTTGGCGCACATTTGGAGACGTCCACAGGAGTCGAATAGGGACGCGTTGTTCAAGAATGCACGGCACGCAAGGTCCAATCCCACTACCGGTAGCGACAAGAAGCAGACGCCGGAAAAGAGGTGCGACGTGGATAAATCCAATGGTTGGAATGCCGCGCACCCATATTTCACTTGGCGGATTCAGGATCTTCTTTGATGTCCAGTCCCCTGCCTGAGATACGACCAAAGAGAAACCCTGCTTTCCAGGTTCTGCAACTGTGCCAAAACTATGCCACTCCATGAGAGGGCTGTCAGAAATCCGGACAAAGCTCCCTGCCACTGGCGTTGCTACAATATCGTGCATGATTAATAAGCCAACTTGATTTGAACCGAACACCTACCGTAATCAAAGTATAGCCTGACAGCGTGACTTGAAAGAACCACGGTGCGTACTGGGACCTTCCTCAGCCGAACCCACGGGAGCGCTATAGAAATGGTCATGGCCAAAACTAGCCAAAAAGGCGCGGCATAAAGGAGACTGTGTCCGAGAGATCGGTCCTGCTGCCTATAGTCGTTCGTTAATGATATGACCTGAATTTGCTATTCCATCAACTATGTCAAGGCCATCAGTTTGTAGACGCACCTGACACCACACCAAAAGCGTGGCAGTCCATCCCAAGAAGCGGTGCGTAACTTCGAAACGGTTATGATGTTTCGAACGCAGAGCTGGAATCGCACTGATAACGATGCCAAGTAGTAGCACTAGGATGCAGTATGTGAGGACCACAGTCAAGAGTGAGGTCTTGTTCAATTGATTGTGAGACGTAATTTATCGTTGATGGATCTCTGACTTACCGGCCCGACGTTAAGAAGTTCTCGTGTCGCTTGGCCCGTGAACAGAGTCAGCCATACGACCCCAGAGATGGCAAAACCGGAGTGTACTTGTAAGCACCGTGAATCAGTGAAAATCATGACCGGCGACGTGACAGTTGACTCACATCCTCCAATATGGTAAACACGTGCACATATTGTACGAATGCATAGAGGCCATCTGCTCGTGCACATGAGTAGACATAGGAATATATGAGTTCACCACATACGAGAGTGGAACCGCGCAGAATACGGTGAAGAACGCGTTAATCACGTAGTCCTGTCGCATGAAGATGGAGCTCGACAGATTAGCTATGACAATGAGGCCGAGACGCTGGGCATTCGCCCCGCCCTGGCATAAAATGGCGATGATAATTGACACGTTGACAGCAAAGACAATGCCAAACAAGCGACGATATAATGAAAGGATCTGGTGGCGAAGGTTCCGGAGATATCTCCCTTGCCGCTTCGGTGGAAGGACGTCGTCTTCATACCCGTCCCAAGGATCGGCTTTCTCCAGCGTTGAAAGCGACACATTATTGTCGCTCGGGAACCGCAACGCTGGCCGCGCGGCGCCGCAAACTTCAGTCAGTACCTTCTCTGGATCGATGGTAGTACCCCGTGCGATGACTCTCTTGAAAGTTGCAGGTGGAAACTCGAGTTTGACGCTAACAACGATAACAAGTCGAGTTAGTCAAGAGACGTTGAAGGCGGTTGAAGAGACCTACCTATTCCCAGCAAACGGGACGACCCTGTAGTGCTCTGTACTCTTGTCAGGCAAGTTGAGGTCGCCACAGCTGATGCCCGCACCACCAGCCCACATTACCCCAACCTGTCCGATGGGCGGTAGATTCCCGCCCTCATTCAGAACGGATACATTATTGTTAGGGGCAGGGCGTCCTATACTCAGGGTCGATCCTCGTACATGCGACTCAAGATGCGACTGTACAGTGACCGAAGCAGGTGATGCTATTTGACAACCTCCAAGACTCAGAGACACGTACCTTGGTTCGCCTATAGCGATCGTGGAAGGTCGTTCCTTCCGTCCTGGCGTCGTTTGTAGGATCTATCATATGCCATCATTTAAGTGTGTGTAGCAATGAAAGGTGATTATTCCCACTTTGCGGGCGGGCCTCGCCAGCTATCACCTGAATCTTACTAGGGTAATCCTTAGGATTGTAAGGCACTAAGGGGAGAAATAAGTACTGTATCCCACTGCTAGTAGGTTACGTACTCAGCATCGAGGGGGTAGCTATAACCGTTTTCAGAACGCCATGATTTTCCTTCAACGTCTCTCCTCGAATACAAAGTATACAACCGTTATGAGGCAAGCCAAGGACTTCCTAGGGACAAGGGCTCAGAGGTAAACGGCGAATTGAGCAATATCATGATAGTACCAATGAGGACATATCAAAAGTGGTGCTCATTAGCTGAGAATCAGTGCGCATTCCGATGTCCCCGGGGGATAAGCAAGCCACTGGCGGCCCAGAATTAGCGCTAGACAAAGATATAGGCAAAGTGGTCACGCACAGTTTGTCTGTAAGGCTTCCACACCCTCTGCCTTACTAGCACCTGGGTAGTCGCGTTGATACACCGAGCGGGGCAGCCAAGTAAAGCGTTACCTAACGTGTATATCCCATCAGAAAGGCGCGACAACTCTCGGAGCTCAGCACGAGGAGTGGTGTCATTTCGAAATGCAAAGTCATTTAAGGGAAGTACTGGGACACCTATATTTCGCATGTGGTGATGAAATTCAGCTGGAGCCAAGATAAAGACGCTTCTAGAGTCTCTGATAAGGTGTCCTAGGCCACACTGGATCACAATTGCACGAGAGTCAGGTCGGATACCCATGGATCGAAGGCAGACAGCTAGGATGTTCCCTCTGCGTTTCAGTTCGGAATGCGATAGTGTGTCGTCAAGATGTTCAACTGTGATAAAATCAGGATGAGCGACCGCACGGTATATGATTGCCTGGTGGACACAGTGGAAAGGTATGTCGTGGTGGTCCCCAAAGCTGGACTCCTTAAAGAGATGCTGACCCTGTGTCGAGAGGTCGACCATGTGAAGGAACAAACAGAACTGTGGAGCTGTGGCACTGTGTGGTGATGAATTTTATACCAAAGCTGGGTTACTTAGAGCCATGGGACAAGCACATGGCCACGGCCCAGGCCGCATCTTCTCGATAAAGCGAAATAATCGGGCCTGCACCCACCAGAGAAACAGAGCCAGAGCCAAGGTACTCAGGTCCCCAAGGCGATGAGCGGTTATGTCTAGAATTCCGGATTCAAAAAGCCACAACCGATGTACGACTGGATGAGCCTCGTGCTTGCTTAACGAAAGTACGGCGATTGACAGATGCGACGGAATGAGGAATTCTCTGAAGAAAGGTATGCAAGCTAGGGACTTGTCTGATGGTCCGTCTCTTGGGCGTTAAGATGCGGATGGAACCTGTTGAGCTGTTGGATTGTGTGGTGATGCTTCCAAAGTTGGGTTAGGAAGTTGATGGCCCGGTTCAATCACATGGCCGCGGTCCACGTTCGTGATAGAGCGAAGTAATCGGGCTCGCCAGAGACAAGGTACTCAGGTCCCCAGGGCGAGGAGCGGGTATGTCTGGAAATTCCGGGTTCAAAGAGTCACAGCCGAAATACGACGAGACGGGCCTCATGGTTTGCTCAAGGAGGAAAACCAATCTTGCCTCGTTGGAGCTAGTGAAATGAAAGCACGGAGATCGACAGATGCGACAGAATAAGGAATTCTCTGAAGAAAGTTAAGTCATAAGCAGGCCTAGGAACCTGTCCGATGGTCCGCGCCTTAGCGTTAAAATGAGTGACAGCTCAGCAGTAACAACAGGCGAATTGCTGCGTGTTTGCCATTACCAGAAAAGGCCTTACGTTCCTGGGTTCTGCCACTCCCGTCTTAACACCGTACGTGATGGATAAGGGACCGAATAGCGGCGCATTAAGGCCACCGAAAATCGAACACTGGTCGACACTCGGAATTTCCTTGAGCCGAGACCAAGCGTGACAGTTTTGAGCGCAAAGGAAGCCTCGCCAGCGGGTGCGGATGCGTGACGCCAACGAGAACTACGAAGAGACCCAAAGACAAGGCACGAACACCAGCACTCGGGCAGTACATTCCGTTCTTGGCGCTCACATGACACCAGTGAGCACAGCCGGGATATATGCCATTCCTGAGATAAATATAAAGCATGAGGACAAGCTTGGACATGTTTTGCTCGCGCAAGCATGTGAACGGGATGTAAAAAAAAAAACATTGTCAGGGTCGGCTAGGCGGAATGAAGATGCCGTCCGGTTGTTCAAGTGATTTAGCAAAAAAAGGTCAGTCACAGGCTTGACGATGGTTGGTATGTTGAGGTGAGCGGATGAGAACAAACGATATGGTACTGTGAGGTTCCCGAGAAATGCCCTAAGACACATCCAAGCCCGTAGTACATTTACACATTTACCGGGACGTTTATTCCGGGTTTAGGCAATATTTGGGCGTGGGAGCTGAGCGCTGAGTCCGCAACTTGGCAAATGATATGTTCAGTAACTTGAATATAGCTAGGGAGTGACCGCATTGATTTCCAACGGAGGTTCCGGGAGTTGTAGGGGCATGGCGCCAGTGAACCAGCAAAACGTATTCTGGGTAGAAGTACTAGATCTAGTGCACCTGGTGCCCTACTGGTTTTGACGCAGCCATAGGGGACTTGCCAAGTTCTAGGGCAGTTCAACCAGAGCTCGTACCAGAGCTAATAGAGTACTCTAAATCACATTTGGTTTTGACCTAGATGACCTAGCACCAGCACAGTTTCCGAGCTCTTTCTTGAACTATGTGTACGAGTGGTGGTCGTGCCGACTCGTGCGAAGTGGAACACTTCGACTTGAACTTCCTCTTCAAGTTTCAGGCCGAATTTCAGGTGCTGGCCCGTCACTCTGCCCCAAAGTCCCCACTCTCCTTCAGTGACGCCCTCACTCAGCATTTTTTTTTTTTTGAATCAGTTTATATCCCCGATGACATGTAGCTAGTACAAAGGCGGGTCGCAGTCGAGTCCGAACTACATTTGAGAAACCGATAGTCCGTAAGCGGTAATCCCCCATGAGCCGTAAGTACGGAACCGAAACAGGGAGGTGCGAGAGACATACACCCCCAGACAAATGAGGCGTCCTGAGGTTAAGCTGATAGTGACCCAACGGTGGCTGCACTGAAACTGGAAACGAGTCTAAAATTGTCAGTTTCACGTAGTATTATATAATAATAAAATTGGTTGAATGCCGAGTCCGTTCCCTTTATGGGTAGCCCCCCGTCATAAATATGGTGCTAAGATTTACCTGGGACCCACTGAATGCGGGACGGAGTGGCACACAAAAAATATGGACGTTTGGATGCAGCGCATCATCGGCAATGCTGTCAAGCGACCAGTGAATGATGGCCAAAGTATCCTGAGGTTCAACTGGTGTCCATCCGTTGGACGGTATGGGTCTCTACTCGATCACTAAGGGACCATCGCCACCGGCTATCGCACTTCTAGTCCCCGATGTGCAGGACTGGATCTCAAGGGTCACATTTGGGCGTGCGTGAAATAATGGTCCATGAAAACCTAGTGGCGGCATGAGACGCACACAGGATGAGGCACCAAATGGCCTCAATATTCACCGTGCACGTCCCTATGAGTCATTGCCCCCCCCCAAGACATGGTGACATGTTTCACCCTAGTGGCGGCATGAGACTCACACAGGATGAGGCACCAAACGGCCTCGATATTCACCATGCGCGTCCCTATGAGCCATTGCCTCCCCCCCAGACATGGTGACATGTTTCACCCTAGTGGCGGCATGAGACGCACACAGGATGAGGCACCAAATGGCCTCAATATTCACCGTGCACATCCCTATAAGTCGCTGGGTCCCCTCCCAGACACGGTGACATATTTCACCCTGGAACTGGGTATGGGTGTCCCCATGTGACCGCTAAATCAGCCAGAGGGATGCTTGCTGTTTTCCGGCAGCCCAAACATTTTTCACACAGAATAATGTAACGAATCAGGTGATATTGATATTTTTGAGAAAAAAAAACATTTCGAGACACAAGACTAATTAAAGGATCCCGATAATTCCCTGCATAGACCCAATTGCGCTGCTAGTGTGTGGTTGTGCGACTCCATTGTCATCACCAGCGCCCCCTGGTACATCATCGAAATCGGCGAGGAATGGATTCAGGATGGGGATTGGCTTGAACCTCTCGCGGTCTCGTTGGAGCGTCTCTTCAATGTACCTGTCATAATAACCCTTTGCGTCAGTAATAGAAAAGGAATTGACATCAAGGAAGCTTACTTTGTCCATCCAGGTGAAGTCCATGATGTTCCAAGCCGGTTTTGCTGCATGCGAGAAGCAAACCACTTCTCGACCATTGACCAGAAGTCGTTCCCCTTGAGATGGGGCAGTGAATTGCCAGCACGCTTGCGCTTCTTGCCATTGCGCTGGGATGTGGTGCCCGACATGGCACTGGATGGTCGTGAAATGTCCTCATCTGGGACGTCTGGTTGAGTGCTTTCGCTTCGGCTTGTGCTTGGAGTCTCCTCGTCATCTTCTTGGATTTCGTCTTCGCCCGCTCGGTCTAAAATGAGTGGGTTCTCCATAGCGAATCGGTGCTGTAGATACAAAGGGGTCAATAGCCTGAGACTTGGACAGTAGGAGTTTCAATGAGGTACGCACCAACAAAGCAACGTGAACAATGAAAGGACGCCCAAGTAGCACTTGGCTGGGCAAAGATGAGGGGAACCGATTGGTGAGGTTGATGACAAAGTCGTCAAGTGTCAAAGTATTGGGACCGATGACACTATCACGCAGCTGCAAACGAAGTCAGTAATTGTATGAAATAGATACCATGCTGCTTACCATCTCCCGGTATGCGTTTCGCAAGCTTGAGCAGGTGCGCCGGATCATGGTCCCAAGAAGTCGTTGACGAGCCAAATTGCCAAATATATGGAAGAAGCGAAGGTCCCTTTGCCTCTCACGGATCCTGATCTAAACACGAAGTCAGTGAAGCATGAGGTCGTCCATGCGCTTGGGTCCAAAAGACTTACCTCAACGTCGATGCTCATTTGGGTATAATGCACCCGGTTGGGATCGAGAAGCAACTCCCCAGAAACAAGACGGATATTCACCTGAGATGCTAGTCAGCAGATAGATAAAATATAAAATAAGGGAATACCTTCTGTTCTGGTGTGAATGCGAATGTCTCCTCAAGGCGAGTGTGGACATCAGACATAATCGCGTGATCAGAACGGCAGGCTTCGGAAATAGCACGACACTCTTTGAGTATCGCATACATGAGTCCGGTCTGGTAAACAGCGAGCTGCATGTGTCCCTTCGCCATACCTGGCGCTATCTGGTTGCTTGTTGGTGACCAGGTTAACACACTTTTGAGGACGACGTACCTTCGGAATGGAGTGAAGGCTACTTCTATAGTCTTCGTCTGTCGCTGAAAACCCCATCGACTGGGCAACAGCTTCGATGAAGGCAGTACTGATCGGGGGGTCACCTCCGAGTCCGTGACCTCCCAAACCAGTGTCGATGTCTTGGTAGTCAGTGGGCCCATAGCCTGGCTGCTCATAACCCGACTGCTCTGAAAGGTTGAGTGGGGAGGTTAATGCCTGAGGCCGTGGCTGGGCAGGAGGTAGCATAGGATCTAGAAGCGTGATAAAGTGTTGGTCACTGTACCAGTTTGACGAAACGTGGCACAGTACTCACAACTTGAACTTCTGCTAGGTGTGGTGAGAGACGAGTGGTCTGTACCCACACCACGGGTTGGGGTCCTCAGGCTTTGGGCTGCTTGAGTGTTATGGAAATGGTTCATGGACGAGGTGGAATGTTCCCTGTTGAGGGACGACACCGTAGAAGGAGTGGAGGGGAAGAACGTGCTCATTGAAGACCAAGTTGTTTGCTGGCAACTGACAGGTCGGGTCTAGTTTTATTCAAAATGTGAGGCCGTGGAAAGCGGAGCGGACATTTTTATTTATTCCTCGCCATGGGCGGCACCGCCTTTGTCGGACCCTCAGATAAATTATTGCTCGGCAACGTGATAAAGGCACATGCACATGGTGGCCAATGACTCAGAAATGGCAAAAACTGTAGAGATTTTGAGGCTTAGGGCCACAGTGCAAACGATAGTGGGTCATGGAAGTACAGATACAGTTCGGCTTGACGAACCACCCCTCCCTCTGCTGGTACCTCGTCCTCTTCCCAGTAAACCACTCCCACTTGGATTGGTTCGCTTACGTGAATCAACCTCTTGCCGTGCACCATTCATGATTGCTGAGTTAAAGTCAAGCAACGCAACATCAATGGGGAAGCGGTACTGATTGAAGCGTGCTGCATCATGCATCCGGGAGGTATTCAGTAACAAATCTTCTGGGATGGTGTGCACAACGACTGCCCGTGTTTGATTGGTTGCCTGCCGTTCTTGGTAAATGACCTCTGATCCCGATGCGACACAGTGGTGTCCGTGGCATTGATGCTGGATGTTTGCACTGCACAAGATATGCTGTACGAAAGTCAGAACACGTCGATCTCTGATAAAAGGTCACCGACCACAATGTCCACCGCTGCCCAGTTGTCGCCGACAGTGATCCCTGGCACTCGGTAAGGCCCAACACATCCAGCAATGTCTGCTTGCTGTAGTAGGATGACATCCGGCTTCGGATATCGTGGTGTTCCGGTCACATCTGAGGAGACGACAATTTCATGGACACGTCCCAAGACAGGCGGTCTCATACTGCCCGCAAACAGAGAAAACAACACCCAATCACCTAGGCGACAAACGTCGCCATTTAGCAATGTCATGGATGTGGCCGCAAAGTAAGCCGAAGACGGTGATGGTGAAAGTGAAAGTGAAGGTGGAAATGTGGGGAAATGGCGGGCCATGATTGTATGGCCATATGGACGCGGAGCTTGTTTGTCGAGGACACAGGTGCCTCCATGACTGTCAGACGTCTGTTCACTCAAGAAAAACATTAGACTTACCAAAACGTGAATTTACGCAGACCGAAGGCCCTGTGTAGCTAGGCGCAGGTGAGTGCTGATTGAGTAGCATTTGCGGTGCCACAGAGGTGATCTGCCGCCAGATGCCAGCCCTGACGAACAATGCTGTGCCCATGTCGCCAAGGGTTGAATGTGCCAAGCCGAAAGCCTCCAGGTACTTCCGAGATTTCTCGTTATCGCGGAATAAATGCGGCCCACCACTGAGGAGATGCCGGACTCGACTGTAGTGCGCAAACGCAATAGCGATGTCCCGAGAGGGTGCACGGCGATTTGAATGCACGCTCTTGCTCCGAATAATGGCGTTATAAGACTCAAAAGTCTCTGTGGCGAAGAGAACTGCAGGCCCAAAGCGTCGAATGTGGGAAGGGAGGTGAAGAATAAAGTGGAATTTTGGTTTATTGAACCAGCGAGGGGTCCAGCAGATAACGCGAAAGAGAAATTCTGTGATCGCATCCTCAAGACGGGCCTGAAAATCAACATTTGTGAGACACGGAGGACACTGAGTGTCTGTAGGACGCACAATATATTCGTCGATATCTGCAATTGAAGGTTGCCAGATAAGGGGGACCAGGTTACTTAGCGAGACCCATGCGTCAAAGCACGTTGTAGGCACCAAGTCATACAACACATAGGGGGCAACCTGCGCGATTATGCGGAAGTCCCGACCAGTAAGAGAGCCAGCGTACTGTACAAGTGTACGCCCAGAAAGTTGTTGCCCGAGCTGAAGACCAGAAATATCAAGCGAGTTCAAGCGTGTCTTGAGTACCTCCTTCCCCTGGGGATTACTGCCAAGCTGGTGGTGTACAACGTCACGCCAGAAGTACTTGACGAACCCAAGGAGAACTGTGTGTAGGATTTCAACTGGGGTGTCCGCATGAGGATCAAGACCTGGTGTGTTCACATTTGAGATATGCACGACACAGATACTGATGAGAAAATACCTCGAATCCGCCATACGGGGCTCAGCATATTCATATTTGCTGGCAGTGTCATTCTGAAGTTATCAAGGGCGACCTGCTTCTCACGCTTGTTACTTATATCCTTGTACGAGCGGTGCATCTGTTCGAGAAACGTCTCCAAGAAAGTATCCTTGATGCCAGTAGACGTCTTGTGAGCTCTGATTTTTGATATCTTGCCAACTGAGCCCGCATCTGCGATAATAGCGTGAAGCTCTCGGAGGGTATTGTCTCTTGTCCGAGGGGATCCAATCTGAACAAAAATTAATCGGGCACAGACAATTGGAGTGTTACATACATGAACAAATCGAGTTACGCGTTCAACCATTTCTTGCATGGACTCAAGTTTTCTCTTCCGTCTATTTGCGGGTGCATAGGCACCATCAGCGGAAGAGTCACCATCGCTGGTGCCAATCGAATCAGGGGTGGTACGACCTCCATCCGCATCATGGATAGGTGCCGGTGCCATTTGTGCTTGCGTATTGTTAGTAGAGACATCCAAGCCCTTGACTTGACAAACGCGACAAATCATCTTGCCTCCTGGACCAACATGGCACGCAAATTCGCTTTGCATCGGGTTGTCGCCAAGTAGGGCAGCAACAAAGGGTATCACAAGGACGTGATCCTCATGAACACAGTCCCAGTGTGATGACTCACTGTCACTCGACAGGGAATCACAACAGGAGCGGAAGACCGGGGGTGGTGGAGAACTCGGAGGGGGAAAACGCGAAGGGAACACTTGGCTCAACTTGACAGAACTCGAATCGAGGAGGCGTCGCTAAGTAGAAGATCGCGTCTTCTAGCTGAAGGGGCGCTAGTGCAGGGGAAGAGGCAAGTGGGAATGTCACAAGTGGACAGTCTGAGGGACTGTCCGTTCTATTGCGCTAGCTTATATACCTACAGGGATGGTCTGTGCGTAGGTTTAGGGCAGGCTTAGGGCCGCCCACGGGTGCTGCGGAATACTGCGGAATGGAACGTTCCAGAGACATCTAAATATAACGTCCAATGAGAAATCAGTTATTGTATCGTACGACTGCCCCGCAGTCGATTGCGCCATAGTGGTGTGACTGCTCCGCAGTCCAATGGGAATAATCGTGGAAGTGGTACGACTGCGCTCCGCAGTCCAATCAGATAAATCCAAGGAGTGGTACGACTTTGGAGTCGTCAGGTGACTTGATAAACGATGGAAAATCACGTGATCCGTCACGTGACCGTCGGAGTACGAAATTCAAACTCCGATTTCGGATTTCCCCTTTAGGAAGGAGATTACATAAGACCGGGCCGACGCGGACCGGTCTTAGACGCCTGAGTCACGACCCAAGTTTCTAGGTTCGTGACACCCAGGCCCATACCCCAGTGTTCCATGCCGCCCTGGGATCATTAGGCGGTGGTCTGATAGCGTAGCAAAATGAAGACATACTCGAGTTGACTGACAATACCATCTAACATCTCGAGTGGAGGAGCAAGGTTCGAGGTACAAAGAAAATGAACATTATATTCGTGCTGAAAGAGCGTACGGGGTAGGCCCGCTGCTGAGAATAAGAACGAGTAGTGCTTGTTCCATCTCTTCGATTGGTTTCCGGAAACGTCATCACAGTAAAGCCAAATAGGGAATGAATATACACGTGCCCCACCAGCAAGCACACACCATCGATTCCCAACTTTGGGGTCGGTCTGTGTCCACTGGAAAATACTGCCATTTGGTTCCAACACGGAACCTTGAGCAGTTTCAGAGTGAGACAAAATTGACGTGACAAGCAAGAACATACCGAAAATACACTTTGCGCTGGGCAAGGGGCGGTGCAGCTGGCCCACTCCCCAAGACCCAAATGAGATGAGAAATTCGCCTTGGGGGACAATAACCGTCTTGAACTTTTCAACGATCCAGCCCACATCATTGCCACGCTTGACAGCACGAAGTGGCCAGGCACGTGCGGCGATGGACCTACCATGCAGGAACCAATGGTACGGCATGACAACACAGTCATTGGTGAGGACAGCTGGCTCGTAGACAAAGAAATGGGTGTTGTTGATCACTGCCATAGGCGTGACAAGAGACGAGTCTGCCACCTTGTGCCAGTGTGCTGCATGCCAATATTCATTTACTGTCTTGCCGGCGTCTTCGGGGTAGAAGTGGAGGTAAGGACGAACACGTGGATTGGCCATTTCCTAACCAAACATACTGAATAATGCACACAGGAGTAGAAAAAAACGTTACCTGACATATGATGTCCGCAAGCGAGTTTACAAAATATTTATGGCCAAATACTCCGTCGTATTCAAGGGTACGAATGCCACACATATTGTGTAGTGCGGCATTTTGACTACGCAATGTCCTCACGCATGGGACTCGAGACACCCCATTTGCCTTCAAGAACCAGAACATCGTGTTGATCTGTTGCGTCGAAAATGATGAGCGTGGGAGATTCGCGACAATATCGAGTGTGGTTGCCTGTGTAGCGAGGTGATTTGATGATCATAAGCGTGAATGTACAAGTGCAACTTACTGCTCTGGAGTGCCAAGGATACCACTCGTCCGAGTGATCTACTGGTGCACGCGTCGAGTACGACGAGTCTTCATGCATTGAGTCTTCATGTGTTACGTCTTGTGTCGAATTGTCGTACATTAAATCCCTATGAGATCCATTATCATCCCCATGAGATCCATTGACATGTTAGCTAAACAATAGTTTTATACCAACTGGGCTCCATATCCTCTGAGTCCGGGTCGTAGCCTGATTCATCGTCATCATCGGGTGACCCAACAGCGCTCCAGCCCTGAACTGAGAAGGACCCAAGCCCTTCATCCTGTGAAAGCCATCAGCCGATGATCGCACAAGTGGAGGCCAAAACTTACCTCTATGGGAATACCATTGACGATTGGTGACCCGGGTGCATCAATCGATGCGTCGATAACATCGGATAAACGTATGGTGGGTATTGAAGCATGTTCCCTTTCATCGTGTGAGGATAAGGGTGGGGCGACATGTGCGACAGTCTGCTTGTGGCGCCTACTATTGAGGTGGCGAACCAAATGGCGACGGTAGTGCGAGACACCGTCTCTGCAAACTATGCAGGTCCACTGATTTGCGCTGACAGACTGCCAACCTGTGTGCCAGGGAAGCAAGCAAAGGGGGAGGTCAATAGATCGATAAAGAGCTTTGTATGGAGACCACGCACAATCTCCTAGTGCCTCATCCGACAAAGGGGTCTGGTCCAACGGGGAGGACATTGGCAGTGTTGAACACGTTACGTGGCGATCTCACGCTAAGGTTGTTTGTTGACCAAACAGAGTTCAATGGGGGGGGGCGTTTATTAATACACGAAAGGCTAGATCTCGATTGGGACGGGGATTGGCAGGGCGGACAAACAGGGGACACTCAGTGAGCTTTCCTGAGGATGTGGTCCAGTGCAACCTGAGGATGGGACTACCAATTGGATAGGCACTACATTGCCACCGCCCGACGGCTAGAGACCGACCAATGTTCGGAACGACATTTGGTTCGTCCGGCTGCTCAACCTGATGTCACGCAGAGTCACTGCCGAATTAATCCAACTTTATTCCGGATCACGGTACCCCTTATACATTTGTAATGGCATAAGGCTAAAACTGTCGTGGTTAACCTCGGTACACTTCTCTTGTATGGGGGTGTAGCGCAATATTACAGCACTCAGAGGCTCCCGTAAGGGCGGCCCGGGTTGTGAATCAGAGAAGTCCAGAGGCGGTACCGCCATGATAGAGGTCATTTGTCAAGTCAGACAATCGGAGAGACGAAATGGAAAGCACGAAGCGTCTCACCAACGGTTAGAGTTACCTAGTCAGGTTCCAATGGCACATCGGGCGGGGGTACGACGTTCGCAGGGAGAGGGCCTTGCTCCGGCTGGAAGCCAGCACGAACCCTCACTCAGCATTCTCACCGCAGCTCCGCGACCTGTCATGTGTATGTCGCGCGCTTAGCGCAAAGATGACCCCAACTCCGAGTCGGGATTCGATACACATCCAAAACATTTCGGCTACTTGATTGTACCGGTACGATCCTGCCCGAGGCAGTATGAAAATAAAAATTTACAACGGTGTGTGAGTGTAAATGTCTGGGATAACGGAGGATCACTGGAAGACCATTAAGGGTCAGTTCGAACGATAGATATGAAGAATCGTTGTCTCCAAAGAGCATTTCGCTGGACTCTGAATGGTTTAAATGTTGTACTAGATATGCCGCTCAATAGCCAAAGTAATCGAGGACTACTCTGTTAACCTTGTTCAGCTCACAGATGTCAGGAAGAAAAAGAGAGAAGCCTACCCGAACAAACTTTGATACTATTACACAAATTCAGGAGATTCAGGAGATAGCCACTGTTCCGGGGATGAGGTCACTTTAACTGTTAACTGCCAACTCAATGGTACAATACCGGATTTGTAGCCGTTGTTTTGGCCAGAGGATCAGGTCACGACCGGGATCCGGGTAGGTCAAAAGTGGTGAATCCGTACCTGGCGTGCACTGGGATGGCAGTCTAGCAAGCTTGCCAGCAAGTATGATGAAAATGGGACATGAACAAAGAGCACGGGGGCTTCTCAGATCGGAATGCGCAATGGAATTTGGAACAGACCGGGGAGGTGGAACGTCAGAACAAAAACCCCAATAGCCAGTGAGGATGATGCTCAGGGATTCCTCAACCCTTCTCTATCAACCCACCGGAAGTAACTTTGAACTACAGTACGTTCCATGACGAGTAACGACTTGATTGAATCAGTTGTTCCGGTATGGTTCGGTCGATATGGTTCGGTAGTACGAATAAGCTGAGATCCGAGTCGACGAGGTCATTTGACTTACTGACCCATTCTTGGCAGCGCTTGTGGTGCACGAACGCGAAAACTGACTTTCGGCAGGAAGTTCGGGCCTTCTGTTTGACAACGGGCGCAACCTTTAAAACTTGGTCTGAACCATGACCTCACCAACAGCGCCCTAATGAATGCAGGTATCGTTCTCAGTGACGGCGGTCACTCTATGGGGTCAACAGTGCAGTTAATGGGGATATAGCAATCAAATCGACAAATTACAGCAAGAGCTCGACGAAAAGAGACTTGTAGCATAATCATCCGAATCTCTGCCGCTCAATGGTTGACTTCTGCCTAGAATCTCGAGAAACGCGCCTATTCAGGGGGTCAGTCCGTTCAACCACAGAGACTCTGAACTGCAAGGACTCACCAGTAGTATTCCATCACATCACTCTGGCCGAGCTTGCGAAGGAAGTTCTCGTCGTGTGTAATGATGATGAGCTGGAAGTTGGCATGGTTCCTCCGCTCGTTGACGATGCTGTAAATGGATGAGCCGGATTTATGCAGGATATGACATGCTACTTACTCGACTAAACTAGCCGCTAGTGCGTCGATATTCTCGACATCAAGAGCGTTAGTGGGCTCGTCAAGCGCCAGTATTCCACAGTTTTGACCAAACGAGTCAGAGAGGGCAAGCCGAATGATGATGGATGCTAGCATCTTCTGCCCGGCTGAACAACGTCCTCGCATATCCATTTCCACTTGATCTTTCATCATCACGACCTATAATATATGAGTTTCAGCACACTCGGAAGAACACTACTGACTCTGTAGTTATACGAGCGCTTAGATGCGCCACCTTCGCTGTCATAGCGAATACGAATCCCGTCAATGTCTGCAGACATGTCCGTGTCAGATTGCATCGGCTACACGACAACCCGTGCATACCAGTGCCTTGGTACGTCTTATTCCAAAGGTGGCGCATTGTATCATTCACTTCCTCCATCTTTAGGGAATGATATTTCATTATCGCGCTATATATCCCAGGTTTGGCGATGGGTGGAACCCCGAGGAAGGAGAGGGGCGTACTTGTCTAGCGCTTTACCATATTTTTCAAGGTCATTATTAGCCATATCAGACATCTAACCCAATCAGATAGGATTCGTCACCATAACATGGGTACTTACTTTGACCCTGATTAATTGATCAGTATACTTCTTGCCAGTGTCTTTGTAGTCTCCGAGATCTTTCTCGAGGGTCTGGAGTTGGGCTCTTAACGAAGTCAGCTCCCCACCAATGTGAGCACTCTGATTAGAGAATGTCAATTGGGATGCCGCAGAAACATAACAGGACGACCTTTTGTTGCATCTCGTTCTCCCTGTCTTTCTCTGGTTGGTATTTCTCCTCGAAGTTGCGCTTCGCTTTGGCGGCCCCCTCCAAGTCACAAGAGTCAATCGCATCCTGAGTTTGTTGGATATCACTTTGCAACTTTCTGATACGGCGATTTTCACGCAGATTGGTCAAGGCAGCACCACCTTCGTTGATCTCTTTGTCCAACTGAGCAATCTTCTTTCGAACTTGCTCTATGTCGAGCCCGAGTTCACGGATTCTTGTTTCGTAGCGTGTTATGGCTTCAGCACAGTCCTGAAGCTTTTTACCCCGCCTGTCTCGTAGATAACTGAGTCCAGATACATCAGTTGTTGCTGCAGCGTTCGAAAGCGGTAGGACACTTGCCGCTCAATATGCTTGCTGGCGTCCCCAAGTTTGTCAGTACTTTTACTGAGTTCTTGAGCCACTTGCTGAGCCTGAGATAGCTTAGAATTGAATTCTGCCTGCGTGGCTTGATGCTCTTGATCGAGAGTGTCAATGGGGCCTTGGCCTTCCAATATTTGAACGTCCAGTTCCTAGCAGCGGTCAGTCCCTTGTCCATGGGGTGAGCACCGTGCGGTTTACCTTTAGCTGACTCGTCGTAGATGTCACTTCCAAGTGCATAGCCTCGACGCCTTTTTTCAGAGACTCCTTTTCTCTAACTTGGCTGCGTAAGTCGGTTTCGCGTAGTTGCAACTGATGGAGTTCAGTTTCATGGGCTCGTAGAATAGTATTTCGGCGTTCCCGATCACTTTGAAGATTCTGTCTTTCCTTCTCCGTGTTTCGTCTCGAACCTTTATAAGTAAAATGTCGGGGAATGTGACTGGAGGACACTCACAACTCTGCAGACAACTGGTCTAACTCTTGCTGGACATCGTCAGCTGTTTTCTTGGTTCCTGTGACGGCTAAAGAATTTTCGACGTTCGATATTTCTTTCCGAAGATCATTGCAGTCACTATAAAGCCTGGAAACATTGACTGCATGCTGTCGTAGTGACGCAAGATCCCTCAACTCCTTCTTCAGTGCTTGTAACTTCACATCAGCCTGCAGAACAGGGATTAGACAAATGGACCAAGATGGGTATTGGAGTACCTTTTCGGAATCCTCGGCCAGAGATGGCAGTAACTTATCCTGGTCGCGAATTTGCTCCTCGAGAGAAGGAATTTCCACCGCTTTGAAGCGACGAATGGCACTATCGTAGGGCATTAACCCTTGAAAATGTTCAAGATTAATCTCCCATTCTTTCAAGTCATCCTCGATCGCAGACCGAGTTGTTGGATCAGTCTGCTGTATCTTTTGATCGAGCTGCAGGTGGCAGTAAGCTTGGTGTAAGACCCGGGCCAGCGGGGACAGAAGACATAGCTACGCACGTAACTCTCAAAAGGCTTCAACTCCTCGTCCGTCATGTGTCTGTTGCAGACTTGACACATGTGCTTGGTTCGACCATACGAAAGCAACTTCTGATAGAGTTCCGTGCTCTCGGAACTCTTAGAGAGAGATCTGCCAAACGTTGGATCAGACTATGAATCTTCGTCGGCTGCGAAAAGACGAACTCTCGCAAAAAGTTCATCTCCACAGTCACATCTTCAATGGCCTCCTCCACCGATTTGTATTCTTTATCGGTGTATTTCTCGTCTTTGAGTCCTTCATTCAGTTTCTTCTCCAGCCCTAAACGAATTTAGTCAAGATATAGTTGGACGCAGCAACTCCCCACCTCTCAATTCCTCGTATCTCGCTTTCAGTTGGCTCTTCAGAGATGACGAGCTCGCCTCCAGATCATGAAGCTTTCGATCAGCGAGGCTATGTTCTGCCTCAAGATCGGCAAGCGCTCTCTCCTTTTTCCTGGACAGAATGAGTGGGACTAGATGCACTTTGAGCAGACTACGAACAATGTGCTTGCTATTGACATCACTTTCCATCGTTTTGGCGCTTGCTTCCCCCCCTACCAGATTTGAAAATTTTACATTGGATATTTGCAAACTGAAAAGTGAGTGTCATCCGGAATATAAAAATTTAATTCGCTCACATATTCTTCATTTCTCTCTCCTTCGAAGTCAAGTCCCTTTGGTGGAGCGTCAGCTTGGCCCGTGCGTCCGATTGCAAACTAAGCGTCCTGATCTCATTGCGTGAGGCTGTCTCGCCTATCCTCCATTGAGCGAACTTTGATATTGAGCTCTGCTATACGATCTTCGTGCTTCGTGGAGACGGTATCAGTCTTCAACCTTTCAATGCGGTCCTTCTTCGCCTCTATATCCGAGACGACATTCAGTAAGTCACCGTCCAACATCTCTGCTGCCTCCAATTTAGTCTCTGATAATGTAATGTCCGATTGTAACTTTGACTGAGCTGAGTGTAAGAGAAGGTCCCACAATAATGTGCAAAACACATACAATTCTGCTGCGGTTGGTTGCTCGCTGTTGTTTGGACCTTTCCAGACTCGCATGCAGTTGCCGAGACTTTTCGTTATAAGTGGCATTGCTCTGAACGATTTCGTTCTGGAGGTGATCGTAAGCATAGGAATATGAGCCTGCTCCTGTGAGCATACCTGGATACGATCGACCTCAGCCGTGTGTTGAACCAACAGGGAGCTCAGCTTCGTCGTGAAATCCAGGACTTTATTGCGCTCGAGAGGAGACGCATCGAAGCCGCGGATACCGTTTTGTGCGGCAATCTCACGAATTAGAGCCTCACGATCTAGCACCCGTTCTTCTTGTGCCTAGAATGCTCAGTCCAGGAGTGTTTCGAAAGAGCCTTTCTCATTTACCTTAGCTTCTGCGATCAATTGGCCATGTTCCTCATTGAGCTCGACATGCTTCTTTCGAGCGGTAGTGAGTTCGTCGTCTTTATCCTGTTCGTTGGCCTCCTCGCGCCGTCGAACATTCCGTTGCTCGGCAATATGGGAGTTAAAGTTCTTGATACGCTCCGCCAGTTGCTCGTCGGTGTCTGAGAAATTGGGGTCAAAGAGAACATCTCTAAACATCAGCAACTTACCATGAGTCTCCTGTACATTTGGACGTAGTTCTGCAAGCTCCTCTTGATACTTCAGCTTCTCTTTTTCGAGGCCCTCAACTCTGATATAGATCTCTCGGAACTTGGTAGCGCCCTCCTCAAACTTTCGATTCGACCGCGCCAAGGCTTCATATAACTTCTTGGTGTCCTGATATTCCACCTCCTTCTTCGCTATGCTTGCGCTCAAGTCGGAGATGCGAGCCTTGAGTTTGTCCGCGTGACCCTTTTCGCGAGCCAATGATTCAAGACGTTCTTTCTCGGCCTTCTGTTCAGCGAGACGTTCCTTTCGAAGCGCCTTGATTGAGTCAAGTGCCTTCGTATATCTATAAGAATATTCCAAACGTGTCAGCGATCAGCAGAAGTAAGGTGCCACCTACCGAGTCGCCTCGAATATGTCGTCGAACTTCTTTTTCAGGACCGAGGCTTCAGACAGTGGCCAGTACGAATCCTCCTGATGACAGAATATGACATTCTCCAAAACGGCTTTTGAAACGCCCAACAGGTGAGGTATCTCGACGTCCATCTCTGCGCATTTTGTCGAGATGACCGCACGCTGGGGGTACTTAAATCAGTCAGAAGTGCATCAAGGACCACACGACAGACCTTGCCAGATTTCTCCGTATTCCCATTGTCAAGAGCCAGAATGCTCTCTAACGTCTTCATGGTCATGCCAGCCGTCTTCTTCATCGTAACAGACAGATTGCGGACAGCGAGCATTCGCTGTCCATTGGCAGCGTAGAAACGTAACTTCACCTGGGCTTTCACCTCCTTCTCATTCGCCATCTTGGGGTCATGGATGAAGGCACCTCCTCGCGTTCCGGGTGGCTGGTCACCCGTTGTTGCGTATTTCAAGCACTCAATTATTGTAGTCTTTCCACTGCCATTGTGGCCAACAATGACAGGTGACAGGGGAGAAGAACTCGATAACCGAGAGGCTTTTGTCGTCAAACGAGCGAATTCCACGGATTGCAAGTTTGTTTAGTGTCGACATGGTCCCTAAGGTCAGATTGAAAGTCAAGACACCGCGACTCTTTGACTCAAGTCGCGTCATATCACGTGACATGTATCCACCACGTGAGCGCGGGGACTCAGCCGAAATCTTTCATCATACACAGCATACAGACGGTCACCGACTTGGTCACCGATCTGCAATTCTTTACACTAGGGTTTCAATCTTTCGATCTTCAAGCTTGATATTATTTCCCTTCTCGAGAAGCCGTCGAACTCGTGCACTCAACGCACTCAACCCTCATATCAAAGAGGACCGGACTTGGAAATTACAGCGACGCCTAGGATAATAATTCAATACTGGGTGTATCGAGTCCGGGATTCGGTTAATTCAGGGTTTGAGAAGTATAATTTAAGCGTCTACGAGCCGTCTAGGAGCAGAATGTGTCAGTGTATTTGTGAACAAGACGGCCTCGTTGTAGACGCAACTGAAAGGTCCGCCACAATAGGAGAGCTGCTTCTCAGCTCGGCGCAAGGCGGGAAGGTTCAACGCCGTTTAGCCATTTGCAGGGTCAGGTTGTCGATGTACATTTGCAGGGTGGCGTTTCCAGACGACAGTTTATCCATATCCTTCTCAGCTAGTCTTCACACGCTCTAAGAGCACTGGGAAGGAAAACCTATGTAAGATAAAAACCATTTCCGTACAACGAAAGTTTGTGTTGTACAAATACCTCTCAAGTCGTCCTGATAAGCGACAATATCTCTGCTTTGTATGAGTAAGAGCAGGGTTGATCATAAAAGCTCTCGCACTTGATGACCTGTTCCTTCTTCATGGCGTCCTTGATGATATCGTTTTCCGGGATTACCTCGGATGTGCCCCATCCGACTTGATCGTCGAACATTGTCGAGTGATGATAACTTGAAGTGGTACTGGCACCAGTGATGCCAGTGTGGGAGGTCACGACACTTTGACCAAAACGGGAAACTAGTAGCAGTGACGCGTCGAGGTAATTTATCCGACCTGCTCAACGATGCCTCTGACCGAACGGTCCACGATTCTCGCATTTAAAGCGGGGCGCGCATTCCGACGCGAAGGTACCAATATCGTCGAACCAAGCGCGGAGAAGGGTGCTATTATCATTGAACGGGGAGAGGATGAACTTCTCCACTTTAAATGGAAAAACAGGGTTACTGAAGAGACCGAGGAGGTTTTTACTTCTCACACCACATCTGTTAGTATTTTGGCTGATCATACTCTAGGACCTCATTTTGTTCCCGACTGATGCCAGCTTCGTGACTGTTCCGCAAGCGACTGGCCGCGTGTTCGTTCTCAAGTTCTCTTCGTCGGACCAAAGGCACTTCGTAAGTGCAGCTACAACATTATATGAGATATTGATTTGTTGACTGGTGTACCCCAGTTTTGGATGCAGGTAATTCGCCCGGACTATGACATCCAAGTCACTGATCACACGCGAGTAATGTAGGATGCGTCTGGCGAACGCGATGAGGAATTTGCCTTCCACGTCAATAGAATTCTCCAGATTCCCGGATACATTCCGGTGTGGATTATTCCTGAAGATACTTCAGACGAGACGCCCGGTGCGTCTACATCTGATCCGTCCTCTCAAGCAACGTGGGTTTCACCCATATCCCCTTTTTGACGCTACTCTGAGCTGTGTCGTTTTCAGTGCCAGTCAGCCAACTCCTGAGCAGCTCTCTCAGGTGCGCTCGTTGGTGGCACAGATGTCGGGGGGTGCTACTGAGGAACTAGGTGAATCCAGTTATCTCGACACCTGTTCTGTACTGACAGGACAACAAAACACCAGAGCCATTCCTCGCAGACGTGCTTACTGCCGATAATTTGGATCCCCTTTTTACTTCTTACCCAGAGCTCATCGAGAGCATATTCCCACACCTACCGCCTGAGCTATCTGCAGGTCCCTCCTCAGAGGTACTTTCGCGGATAGTGTCTTCGCCACAGTTTCGGAGCGCGGTGGCAAGCTTCGACCGTGCTTTACGCACGGGTTTGTTGGGTGGTCTCGTGAGACAGCTAGGACTACCAGAAGAGGCTGGATCGAGTGTCGGGGCGTTTCTGAGTGCTGTGCGCGAGCAGGCACGTGGCGATAGACCAGGGGGCGAAAACATGGATACGGACTGAAAGACTATCCAGATTGATTGTTGACGATGATAAAAACAGACAGATGATATGATAAAACAATGGGAGTCCATCCGAGAACGGGTGCGGCAAGAACAATCAAATTATAATAACTATGCGGTTTAATGGCTCCGGCTGGAAAGCCACTGGAGGACGATATCCCTACCCAATAGTTCAGATTGAACCGCCATTGAGCCCGCTTAAGTTTGAGAGACGTACAAATTGTGCTGGCTTTTCATGGAGCACTAGAGAGATAATCATAAGGCACATATGTCAACCATCGACAACCTCGACATACCGAATAGCACTAAAGTGATGACTTCTTACTCAGCGATACTAGATACTTTGTACAGGAACGGGAGTACCCACCGAAACTGGACGCCCAGTTATCTTGTCGAGTTGCCTGGCAATGGATGTTTTCGAGTATGGCGTGAGATATATCGAACAAACTTACAAAGCTCGTATTAGGCCTTGGACATCTGTGTGCCCGTGGATGTCGTTCTTGTTACCCAGCTTAGAAGAATGAGCTTATCGTAAGATGACACAGGCTGGAGCTCTGACCACAAGCAGCGGGACCCCAGATAGGGAGGGCTGAGATATGAGCGCGTGTAGCTCGAATCTTGCTGTCTCGAATTTGTCACGCTGGGCGTCGTTTAATGTGGTCAGTCTCGGGTCGACAGGTTCCTGATCGTAGCATATGAACGCACATCGATTGAATCTACCACGAAGCTTGGAAGGCGGGTTTTAGAAGTGAAAAAGAGGAGAGTACTGTGCCGTACACAATCGCGTCAACTCCGTGGCAGTAACGTTCCCACATTGAGCGGAACTTTGGTTGGCCTGTGCGACCGTTAAGGGTGTAACAGTACTCACTACTCGGCCCTATGAGAGTTGGTGGGGGTAATTCGTACCAGCTACATCCCATATCTTGAGGACAACGTTCCCCTTTCTTACTTTACGAAAGTTAAATGCTACAGTTGGTACGACGTCTTCACTCCACTATAGAGAATGGGAAGCGGTGACTAGGACGACCATAGATTCGACGGAGGGTATACCTGCCCAGATCCAATTACATTCACAAAGGAAGTCTTCCCGGAGGCCTGGAAAAGGTAGTAGGCAAGACGGCTTAAGTCCTTGTAGTGCACGTACCTGTAGGCCGACAACGGCAATCTCCGCCGCCTTGGTGAAAAACAGCCTGTAGCGGGTAGGAGTTGGACCAGACGATACCCTCTCACACACCACGAGGCTCACCCTGCTATCCATTGAAATATGGAGGAGAAGAAAGGTGCCATAGGGGAAAGCTGACCAGCGGTAGTATGGCAAAAGAGATGGTCCGGAGTAACGGCCCGGAAGTCAGTTGGATTCCGAGACAAAACCGAAAGTGTTCTTCTCTCGGCCCCGCGTCTTTCGTGAATCGTGGGCGAATGTTCACAAACGCACATTCCCGGTTGCATTGTCCCCCACTACGCAAGTTCCATGCCACTCGTATTTATTCTGGCAAGCTGCAAGCCTCCGTTCGAATGGAGTCCCCAAAAGCGAAGATCAAGACAACCCCGCCGCGACCTTCACAGCACAAGGACAAGAAAGCTATTGCATGGAAGCGAAACGAAGGAAAAAGAAGCAGAAATGAATCACATTCTACTTCGGTCAAGCTGTCCTCACTTTTACGGCGCCATAATCGAAGTACTCAGCACCGGCATGCAGCTGGAGGAGACGGCACGAGGTCGCGTGCGTCACTCAAGGAGGCACTGCTTTCCAGAAACCTAGGACTAGCTAACCCGAAAGGTAAATTATCTTTGACGGGCACGAAGCGGGCCAGTGAAAACCGTCGTGTTGGTGGGTCGCCTTACCTTTTTAAATTGCCTCTTTTCATTTGCCCCCCCAGAACAGCCAGTTTGGGATAGTGGTAGAGATAATGCACCTCACCTACCGAGCTCATTATCGTACTTGCGTCGCGTGGATGGCGTAATTCAGCCACGTGGCAATGTCGGCTCGATCCTTCAAGGTGGGTATTGCTACTGGGTACCGTTCGTAAATCTGACTCCGCTTAGATGTAATACCACCATCTCCACAAAATCCTATTGCCACCCTTGCACACGGTTTAGAGCGCGTCCTTTTCAAGTAAGAACTCCGAGGCCAGATCGTCACATTCGCGCTCAATTCACAGTCCAGTCCTGGTGTTCAGTGGTTACAAGACCCCCGATCCCATGTGTACAGTTTCACGACTTGGCTCGAAAAGATCATCCCTCTAAAGAACTTTGCCTTCGAGCGTCTCCCCCCTTTCTTGCCAAGCTCCCGTGACCAGGTTCGCCTCCGTCCTTTCGCAGAGCCCGACGCTAACTTTATTCCTCCAGGATCTTCACGTTGTCGCAAAACGCGAAGGTCGAAAATATGCCGGATCGACCTCATCAATGACAGGTCTACTCAGCCAACTGTACTACCTCATCTCTGGTGACAAGCCCATTAACGCATCAAACCTCAGCAGCGGCTTCAGTACACAGGTTAGACTTTTCATTAAAACAATACAACGTACGCGAGCTGATTATTCCTTAGCCCCAAACCTTCACACCTGGCCAGAGGGGAGCGGCATCTGTTACACTAAACTACCGTGATGGCGTGTACTTGATTGACAGTGCTGGCGACCGTGTCCCGGGGCTTTCAGAAAAAAATGTTCTGATTTGGATGGTATAAATATACGTGTTGCCATGTTTCCTTCTCTAACAGTCTACAGGGCACATTACTCGAAAAGTTCCTTACATATTCGCCAACTGATTTTTTACGCCTTACGCGCTCTTTCGACGGTCCCACACCCCTTGCGGAAGAGTCTAAGCGCGAGGCTTACCGATATGCCAAGGTAAGCTTGCGTCTAGTCTTAGCTCCTCTTTTATAACATTTCCTTCCAGTCAGATAAGTTCGTGTTGCGTTCGCAACTTGATTGTGTCGACCATCGCCTTCCTGGAACTGGTGTGTTCGACATAAAGACGCGCGCTGTGATGACCATACGGCATGACCTACTCAACTTCGAAGAGAGCTCCGGTTATCAGATACGCACCCTCCAAGGTCTTGTAGAAAGTTTTGAGAAAGAGTACTATGACCTCATTCGATCTGCGTTTCTTAAGTACAGGTAAGTTCTTACTGCATATAGTGGAAGTGGTATATCGCCTTATGATGTGCACAGTTTTCAAGCACGCATCGGAAATATGGATGGCGTGTTCGTTGCCTATCACAACACAAAAAAGATCTTCGGATTCCAATACATCCCCTTGTCCGAGATGGATGCTCGCCTTTTCGGGGATGACGCCGTTGGCGATGCTGTGTTTGAAAGGTGCTTGACGCTGCTTGAAGCAGTACTGGAAGAAGCTACGCGTGAGCTCCCGAACCAGGTATGCTCATTATATGAAGTTTTTTTATATCATGGCTCAACGGTTCACTTACTAGTCCATACGTCTTACCGCGGAAAAATTTGAACGCGAAGATAATTTGAAGGTATTTCTGGAGCCCGCAGACTGGGACGAGGAACTGCATGGACACAGACCCGTTATCCAGCTGAATGTATGGACCAAAAATTATATTAGTGAGATGGCTGCGAATGGCCCAAGTGCCGTCGAGAGATCGAATCTGCCTTGTATGTGTCACCGTTACAACTTCTCAACTGTACCCCAGCTAATCACATCTGTGCCGGTAGGGACCGTACTTTGGTCCATCTCGAAGCCAACCTTTGATCCCCCGGTTATACGCGGGAACCTCGCTGCTGCGCGCCAACGCGCACTTCACCCGTTAATCCTCCCGACAGGTGTGGAGATGCAAGACATGGAGAAAGTCTGGCAAGAACTCCAATTCAACCCCGCAGCACCTGTGGACGTACCCTTCAAGGCCGAAATGTTCCGCCCGGCTCCGAGGAGTGTACAGATACTACGTCAACTGGCACATAAGGGGCAGAGTTACCTCGACACCACTGCACGCGAGCAGGGAGGCCGGGATAAGTTCGTACTAGGCCTCCCCAACGACGCTCGTGAAATGGCCCCGCTGCTAGCACAGGCTCATGGAGACCCAGGCGGTGGGCCGCTTTCGACGCCAAGTGTTAGCGGAAGCAGTTCCAGTCCCGTTGCCAGCGCCACCAACCTCCCCGCTGAATCTCAGAATTTCGAAGGCACAAGGGAACCAGGCACGTCGTCAGCTATTGACCAAGAGCAAGAAGCGGCCAGGAGAGACGTGATCCCACCAATGATGATGTCGCGGACACCGGGCCCGGCCACCGTCGTCGTCGACGTCAGCGAACAGGCTGACCAAACATTTCGGACCGTATCTCAACCCCCGGAGACCGACGGCGGAAGTGGTGACTTTGTCTCGGAATCGACTGTGGCCCATCTCGAGGATATGCTGTCAAAGGATCTCGCGGGAGACTACCAGGACCGGACCTCCGTTGGAGGTCAAATGACCGCAGTCCGCCCGAAGCCAGCGCACCACATCCATTCCCGTTCGGGGGTGGCGGGACGCAATAGCATGGCACACCAACTGATAGAAGACATGAAGAAGAGCCTACGAGACGCCGATCAATTAGGGCACTGCTCCCCTCCCCTCCAGGAGAGGAAGGGCCCGCTGCTAAGCGGAACACAATGCAAAAGCAGCGACCTCAGGAAGTCCCAACGTCCGCAACTTTCCGACGTTGCCGAGTACTAATCGAAAATTACCCACGCAATTGCCCCATGCTGGTAGAGTCAGATTCACCCTAGATATCGTACTTCACATTCCATAATCATTCTTTGCACATATATCGCACGTCCCCCAACGCCTGCGTGCATACCCCATACGGTTCCATAGAGCGCTTGTTATTTTATTTACTACCATCGCTATCTTATTCTGTGGACATTCCTATGTTGGGAAGCCTAGTGAAGAATTGCCACACAGCGCAAATTTTTGCCAAGACATCTGATACGCCCATATAAACGGGGGTGGCGACAGCCGGGGAGAAGTTTGCTTGATGACTGATCTGAGTTTTGTCTATAGCATTAGGCCTGGTAGGGTTGGCCCGCGCCACGCGTAAGCGCCGCGACTGTGCTGCCCCGATCAGTCGCAGCGTGAATGCTTTGATTTGGCCTTGGCATACAGTACTCTTGGGCTCAGTCAAAACTGCCCTGCAAGTTGCCTGAGCATCGGAAGCACTCCGGGAGATGTTCACTGATTCGAATAAGAGCGCCCAGCATCCCCAAGTATAAGAACAAAGACTGTACAAAAACTGCTCCCCGCCGATAGTCTAACACGAACGCATCCTTTACTTACGAGCTCATCATACTGGAGCTCCTCGCCGGCCCGTGTGCAGAGCCCTCAACCTCTGCATCTGGCTCTCCTTCTCCATCGTTCTCGCCCTCGCGGTCTTCCTCCTGCACGCGCATGCGCTCGCTCTCGCGATCCTCGGAACGCTCAATCTGATCGCGCATATTCGCGACCTCCTCATCGACGCGCTGGGTGACACGCTCAATGCCAGCGGCCTCGGCGAGCGACACGCGTGCACGATGCTTCGCGAGATGGGCAGAGCGCCGCGGAGGACGCTTCAAGCGGCGGCGGGCCACCATTACTGGTACGGAGCATTTCTGGATTAGGTAATGCGATGTCGAAGCCAAGAAGAATGCTGGGGGAGGGTTAACATTGGTGAGCACCATTACGAATGATCAAAAGCTGGAGTGTGCGTACCCTTTCAACTGATTTACACCACGAGAGCCTACAATAAGCATCAAGGGTTCCATATAGTCGACAATGTCTGCCAGACCCAGAGAGACTAGATTAGCACGCAAAATTCACTCATGACAGGTGAATTGGAGATACCCACCCAGAATCATGTGCCTAGCGTTCTTCGCATGCCAAGCCTCGCAGGAAATCGAGACATTCAGTCGGGTCCGCTGAAGAACGCTGGTCGCCTGACGACACAAGATATAAGCAAGGCCTTGACGCTGAGAGAAGGAGTGTGTGAGGTAATCATTCGGTAAGTAGTTGCAGTAATCACGTACTTCTTGCTGGGAGCGTAGCTTCGTAGCACGTTCCCCAGCCGCTGCGGAAGGCGGATCAACTGTTGGTTTGCTTGTCAGCCGACAAGGAACACATTCGTGAGGAAACCTATTTTCCTTTGCTATCGTTTTCGGACACCGTGACAATCAGTCTGGGCTTTCAATCAGCACATGTTTCCCATCTCCGGGTAGAATAACGCACATTTCGTCACCATCTCTGAGTACCGTCCCAATTCCCCATTCGACGGCGTACCTGCTCTCATCACTCAAGTCACTCGCGATCACATATCGCCGGGGACGTCGACCGCTAATACTAAGCGCGCGGGAGGGATTCCCCTGAGTGAGGGTTATCGTACACCGGTCACGCTGAAACACGGGCCGTCCCGTCACCAATGGGAGTGGTTCCGGGCGAGTAGACTTGCGACGACGCGGACTCCGGGGGCTACTCTGGTTAAGGGTAGTGGGGAAGTACGGTTCAGGTGGCACAACGACATTAACACCTTCGCCAAGTGGGATCGGATATCTCGAGAGGGTCCGGATCTGTGACTTCTGCTGCGACGAGCGCGTTTTTCTCAGTGTTAGCTTCAGTGACAGGGTCAAACTGGTCATTGTCAGGCCAGTCTTCCTCCGAATCGCTCCCGTTGTACGAGTCACCATCGCCTTGTGACTCATCATCCGAGATGTATGATGCGCTACGCGGGCGCCCTCGGGTTGATTCGGTGTCGGACTCGGCATCGGACTGGGCGAGGGCACCGACGGCGGGAGACGGATCGCGTGCACGGGAACGACGGAAATGAAAAGGGGACGTGCTCCGAGAGCGGAAAGACGAGGCGGAAACGTCATGACCAGCGCGGGAAGCGTTGGAAGAAGAGCGAGCGCGCTGCCCATTTTCACCCTTTGCTTTCGAGTGTGAACGACCGCGACCGTCGTCGGTACTAGTGCGGGTGAGGGTGAGAGAAGAAAGGCCACCCATCATGGAACTAAATGACATCCGCCCGAAAGAAGCCGGATGAAGCGAGAGGGAGAGGCGGCTACCTCCGCCTTGGTTGAATCGGCTCTCGAAATTGAACGCTCGAGACCGTTGGAGTCTGCCTGTTGTTTAGTTAGCACATTGGAAGGAGACCATCTGGAAAAGAGGGGAGTTGTGGGTCGAGAGGTAGCAGGGGAGGAGTTCTCCGAGACAGAGTTGGTACGGGACATCGGAACGTTTGATGGCTGCTGGGGCGATGTAGAAGAAGGAAGGCTGGCAGCGGAAGAGGAGAGGGAACGGGTAGCATAAGATACGAGCTCTACACCTTCTTGAGGGGAGGCTAGGGCGGACGCGGGCAGATCTTTCTCCTTGTCCTTTGAGTTGCCACCGCCGTAGACGGACCTCCAGCTGAGTCTTCGGGAATGTTGTGGGCGTTGGTCCCGGTGTCGTTCCACCATGGAAGAGGACGGGGATAGAGAGCCAAGGGAATGAAAGGTGGTCGCTCACCTGGGGAATGATGTGGTTCGGGGAAAGCTGTGAAGAATGGATCTGAGTCTTGGCGAGAAACGGGCGGCGGAGAAGACCGTTACATACCAATTCAGAATTCTGTTTTTAAAGGTTAACTCATTAATAAATCATCGCCAAGACGTGAAATAAATGTGACAGGGAAACGACGCGCTTACTGCCCACATACTGATAGATTAGGATTAAGAGCTCCAGCAACGAGGCGCTTTATTTATTATTTCGTCTCATTTACACACGTGACTCAGATCCCCCAAATAATTCCTTCATAAACGCGTCTGAGTTTGGCGGACGCCCAAGGAATTCCTCAAGTGACTCAAGCTCTTCCCGGCTACCACCGGGTTGTAGGATACTCTTCCGGTAACGGTCCCCGCGAGTCACGTCCAAGGGATCCTCCTTGAAAACCGTCTGATACATGTCCGCAGCGAAAACCAGCGAATAGGAGTATCTGTCGATCGCATTCAATAAGACGCGTAAGATATACGAGACTTCGAAGCGCACCCATAGTAGCCGGCATCGTAACCCCCAACGAGATGTGCGAACGAGCCTTGGCCCGCACTACGTTTACCGCCCTTGAATAGCGTAATGCGGTCCCTCATATCGTTCCAAATTGCCGTTACATCTTCCTTGTCTGTGCAAATCCCCATCACCGCTCAAAGTTCAGGAGCTTGGGGAAAAAACACTCACCTTTGTAGGTGTGTACATGAAGATCGAACCGAGCGAAGAAAACTTGCCGCAAGTAAGTCAGGCCGACGTTGACATAGCGACTTAGGAAAGTATTAATGCAGACAGAGGGGTACATGAGTTCGCTGGCATACCTCTGGACAATCTTTTTGATCAACTCCGGAGAAAGTGGCTCGTTCGTCTTATAATGCCTCGACATTTTCTCCAAGACTTTGGGTTCCCAGCACCTGTCAAAAAGTCAGGACAGTGCGCCTAATGTCAGCGTAAGGAGGCGCACCAGTTTTCAAGCATCTGCGAAGGTGCCTCCTACAAAGTCACGCGCGACGCTCGTCCCGTGGAAACGCGCAAACTGCGTCCGGCTCAGCAAGCCGTGAAATACGTGTCCCATTTCATGGAAGAACGTGACCACGTCATCATGGCGCATCAGCGCAGGACGTTCGGGTGTAGGTTTGGCGAGGTTTGCAACCATCGCAGTCAGAGGATACAAGCGCTTGCCATCGGGGTGTAGGTAGCTGTGTAACAAGGGCCATACGGCTGCATGGCTGTACTTCGATGCTAATTGTGTTGCAAGTTTAGTAATATGTTTGGAAAGAGGGGCATAAAGAACAAAACATACCACGCGGAAAGAGATCAAGGTAGCAATATCCCACGAAACCCGATTCATCTCTTAGCATCTGCAGCCCAGACTGCGAACATCTGCGCGTCTGGGTGCCATGTCTGTGTATCTTTGACTTCGTGGAAGCGCACACGAAGCAAGTCTTGGTATATCTCTAAGATCGCCGGAACGACAACAGACACCGGGAAGTACTCCTTGACAAGAGAGTCGTCGAGGG
Organism: Lactarius hatsudake; assembly: GCA_024734325.1. Classification (NCBI taxonomy): domain Eukaryota; kingdom Fungi; phylum Basidiomycota; class Agaricomycetes; order Russulales; family Russulaceae; genus Lactarius; species Lactarius hatsudake. The sequence goes on along the minus strand of JANSJP010000005.1, from coordinate 529,227 downwards.
ATAAGGTCTTCTCAACGTGCATGCGATCGTAGTAGCGATAATCCCATGGATACATATCGCCGTCAAACGGTTGCCCAGCAGCCTTGAGTTCATCAGCTTTGAGCTTCAGCAGTGTTTCACGCTCTCGTGCGCCGAGTGGGCGCAGTCTTTGCTCGAGGTCGCTCAGGAACTGGAATCAGCTAGTCAATCGGATTGTAACATCAAAAGTGGGTCGAACTAACCTTCTCAACGTTCTCGCCACTTTTGACCATTTTAACCTCTGTTTTATAGTCAGCCCAAGTATCGTACCCCAGCAATGCCGCAATCTTCCGGCGCAACTCGAGCGCACGGTCGAAGAGTGGAGCGTTCAGCTCCAGGCGAGCCTCAAAACTTTCCCATGCTTGTCGACGCGTCTCCGCACTTTTCGCATATTTGAACTACGGGAGGCAGATGAAGCGGGGACATCGCGAAATGAAAAGTGGCTCGTGCATACTAGTGGGAAAATATCTGGCGTCCGGTGCATCACATCGTACAGCTCTTTGTCGCCATCCTTACGTTTCGGGTATCCAGAAATCACGTCTTCGGGAACTCCTTTGAGCTCTTCGAGGGTAAAGCTAATAGATCCCTAGAAACCAGTTGAGATCTTCGGGGAGAAGATTGGCCGCTTCACTTACATTTTCCTCGTTGAAGTTTTTCTACATCTTATCAATAAAGTTACCGGCCACGAATCGATATAATGAACACACTGACGCTGAACTCTAGACAGACTTGCGATAACTCCTTGTTCCATTCTGTGAGACGTTCGCGATCTGCCTCAGGAAGTGAAAGTCCTGCACGCGTGCCATCCTGAACCATTTTCTCCACCAGGCGTTGCTCCTCCTGATTGAGCTTCTTTCCCGAGGACTCGATGTTCTTTTGCGCTGCGATCTTGGCATTGTAGACGTCGATCCGCATGGAGGAGTCCACGCCGAAATCACGGACGAAGTACCTCTGCCTCGTTCGACGCGTCGCGCAGTTCCTTCGACGTGGATACATGCTGGTAGAACGACAGCGGCTCTGTGACATTTGAGAACTCAGAGTCGCTGCGTGCAAGCGCAAGCTATTACTGGCGTGTTAGGACACAGCGTTGGTACACAATGCGAAAGTCTCGTACAAATACCTATATCATGTGAATAGGCGTGTCAAACATATGGTGCTTGGACTCACAGTATCAAAGTTACACTCTGAGGCCGGAAGCTTGGCTACCTGATCTTGGACCTTGCGATCATTATCAATGGCTTCCTTGGTGAGCTTGATTACTTCTTCGGGGGTGTGCGTCCAGAGGGGGGGAGGTTGCGGAGGCGTGAGATTGGCCATGTTGGATGACGGAGAACGAGGAAGTATCGAATATGCCGGACGAGGTTGATGACGCAGAGAAGAGACGTGCAACGGCCCTCAAGCTGGGGTGGACGAAACGGGAGGTGGGCGTGATGAAGTGCCTATATCCAGCGATCGATCTCAAGGCAGAGTGTGGTTCCAAGCGTGTTGCCAGGCCCAAGGCCAGACCCACGGCCAAGAGACTACAACTTCGTCGAGGTTGTCGCCATTTAGTGACGATTGAACGCGCGACCGCGTACATCGCGTGCCGGTGACTCAGAGGACGCAACGAACCGCGTTGGACTAGTGTTGGACTTGATAGAGTTTGCGCGGCGTACCCGGACAGGTATTTTCTCTCTCTCTTTCCCTCTCTCGTGTTTCTCGACCTCGCTGGACCGAGTCTCTCTACGTTTCGTTCGCGCTTTCGTATCTCGTGCTGGCACTTAGCGGTCTCCAATATCCCGACATACACGCATATAGTTACAACTCTCAGTATGAGAGCAGAGACAAAGATCCAACCCAACAACTGCAACCCCGCGAAGACCAAGAGACCTCCCTTCAACGATATTACCAATATGTTCAATAGCAGAATGGACTCAGAGGTGCACGCCGAGCTTGCTCCACCGTCTCGTGCTTCGAGAGAACTGGCTATGGGTCGAGAGAACAGCTCGGAGACTTTTGGTGGCGCGGCGGCCTGTTATAATTTACCTGGGACCTCTGTGCAACACCAGCGGCCAGTTCAACTTTCCTCTCCCTCCTTCTCTACCTCCCAGCACAGTCTCACACCTTAGGAGTGAATCACTTGGGGATAAATCATCCCGGCGACCCAATTCTTCAGATGCCCGTACTCGACGTCTCCATGTTCCTGATCTCGATGTAGGCTCTTCTGTTAACCGGCTTCCATCCCGTGATCTCCCTGCTGCTGAGACTCCTTTCTTGCCATCGCTGTCGGAACCACTTGGTCGAGATCCACTCTCAACGTCTCTGCTGTCTCCGAAAACTCACAAACTAGCACACGGCCAGTTAGTCATTCTCCCCTCGCGCTCTGTTCTCGTGGATTTCCGCGAGGGAGAACGGAGGAAAGGGAGGAAAGGCGACGAAGTAATGGTGGTGAGTCCCATTGGTGATCAGGTAAAGTCTTACCTCCGTGATCGAAGAACCTTGCTCAGGAAAATCAAGATTCTTTTGTATAGTGCACCTCACCTCAGTACTCCCTGTTGTCTCGCAGAACCTGTCGCGACCTACTCGTTGAATGAGCTTCCAGCGGACTGGTACAGGCTATATGAACAAGCTAAGAAGGTCATCGAACACATCAAGAGGAACGTGCCTAAGGTGCGTCCTTCGGTCACAGTGGGACCTAAACAGGGCTTAGCGTAGTGTATTAGTTTGTCATGTACGAAGGTACCTTCGTGTGTACACTCATGGCCAACGAACCTCGAGCCGACGTCGAGATTAGAGCAAGCTCACGATCGACAACCTCAGCTATCTCTGGAAGTACAACGGCGGCCGGTAGAGTTCGATTCTCGCGCAAACTACGAACGATGCAGATATTTTCCAGTGCGCCAAGAGTCTCCAAGAAAACGATGTTCTGTACAGCACGAGGTGTTCCTGTGGATGCCGAAGATTGGACCCTCCTGTCGAGCAACGAGAAAGAATGTCTGGCGGCTCTCCTTGACTTCTTGCGCATCGTGGAAGTGCTTGAAGGGATCCCTCGCGGCAAAGCAGAGACTTTATCTACCACCTCCGCGGAGCTGCCACCCAAGCGTTTGACTGCGCGAGATGCCACACTTCCCGCACAGTCCGCGGTTACACCATGCCACGGAGGCGAGACAATCTCTCCAAAGGCAAGCCTTCCTAAGTCCGAGGCCCCGACTCTTCTGCCGCCTTCTAGCCGATCAATTCAAGTCACCGTCAGCCCTCGACCGCGGTTTCCCTCAGCCTTGCCACGTGCTACGAGCGAAACACTCAGGAGGGCGAGCAGTACCGCCGTCAGTGATGCACTCCCATCAAGAGCCTCTCCATTGTCCTCTGCCAATTGCGCGCCTAGCCCAGAATCTCTTCACGGTTTATCGCGCCCGCGACTGCAGACCCGCTTTATACCAGGTGTGGGCTGGTGTGTGCGCTCTGGTGGCACACACTACCGCATCATGTTCCAGGATGGTGTCGCTCTCGAGGTTGACGTAGACGAAGAAAGGGTCGAGCTCGTTGAACATGATGGTTCAGTTACCAGGTTGGGTTAACCTTCTTGCGCATCACGGCCGGGCTGACGAGGCATTCCACAGATACACTGTGCGCGATTGCAGTACCAGCCGAAAAGTTGGTGATCGTATGAAAGTGTTTCAAAAATTTATTCCCCTGTTCGATTAACCAGATTGTTGAAGCTTCTCTACTGTAATATACCGGGCAATTCATAATATAGCTTATAGGATGCCAGTGTCGACATCTTTGTTAATAATTTCGGGTCATTTGGGCCCAGGAACGCAGGAATCTGGCATCGCATCAATACTGTAAGGCACCTGACTAGCGGGTGTACCGAAATTTGGTTCCACAGCAGAGAGTAATGTACGGTAGATGTGTACCAATAAGTGAGAGTCAAAATATATCCTAAATATAGTCTGGTGTAAGTATTACGACGGATTACAACATGCCGCATGCGTTCGAAGTGTGGGGATATGATGATGGCATAGCATTTAAAGACGATCCACGCGCCAACGTCGTCATACCAGCGTTTCCTTCTTCTCACCGCTTCTCATCTTGATACCCAAAGAGCTCTTCATACCGGAATATACTCGAGTTCGCGTTTGATCAAGTGTTGCCAACTTCTGTCAGGCTTACATCTGATTGTTGTGGGGATAACTGGAGTCCGTGGCGCACGTCATTTCCTTCGGATCCTAGTTGGTCCACTGTGTATTTCATGATTTGGGCTGTCTCCCATTGGGGTCTGTAGCTGTTCGCAGTTGTTTGTCAATGCAACGGACGAGCATCTGCGGTGTGAGAAGAACAAACCCGATCATTTTACGTGCCCTTGAATCGTCGATCACGACGTCTCGCATGTATTCCAATGTTGCCGGGCTGGATATAGATCAGTTGGCCCATCCACTCGGGCGTTAGGCTTGGCCGCTTCCCAGTAATCGCAAAGAAGGGGAGGAGGGAATGATACCGCAGGAAACAAAAACGCCTCTACAGCATGCGCCAGGAGGAGGATGAGCAACGGCGGAATATCGTCAAAGATCAAGTTGCGGCGGGAGTAGAACTGCGAATGGGCCTCAAGGTCGGATTGCGTCTCAGAGCACGTGGGATGGGAACGGAATTCACCTTGAAGCGCGGCGCGCGAGTTGTTCATGCTCCACGGCGGGCCGTTGCCTGTGACGAGGAATGTCTCGCCAGAGACATTCGCGGGGTCGCGGCGCAGCGCATCCTCGAATGCCAGGTGCGCGGCCGCGACATCCCACACACAGACGTTTGTGTGGCTCCAGAGACCGTCGAAAACAGGCACACGGGGCAAAACCAGTGTGCTCGTGTAGAAGCGGTCGTTTGGCCCCGTGATGGTTCTGTGGTGTGTATTTTTTTGAATGGACAGGCGCCCGGGAAAGGGGGACGGAGCACGTACTGTCCTGGGCGGAGACAGCCCGTTCGCAGACCACCCGCAGAATTGGCTTCCAGCACCAGCCGCTCTGCCATGAGTTTGGAACGGGCATAGCAGCTCGTCGACTTTGCAGGCCCGTTCAATGGCGCGTCGTCGTCGCTGATGCTGATCTTGTCCCATGGCGGCTCGTGATAATCTTTGCCGTTCTGCATGAACCTCGGCGCGGGGACAGCTACATCCGCAGGACGACGTGTAGACCACGATCGCACCCGTCTGAAGTTTCTGGGCCGCCTCGAGCACGGCGGCAGTGCCCAGGACAGTTCACCCGGTGCGACGCGCCGAAACGTGTACGCCGCGCGTTCCCAAAACCGGATGGCTTGCGGCAGTGTGGAAGATGACGGACGGGAGCGCTCCGGAGGGGAATGGCGCGACGACGGGCAGCGTGGACGGATGGACGGCGAGGTGATATCGACCTTCGTGTAGGTCACGGAAGGATGTGAAGCGAGAAAGGTCTTCGTGCGGGGGCACTATGTCCAACTACGCGCACATTAGTCTCCCCGCGTAAGACGAGCAGGCGAACGATGTAGCTGGCCATTACACACAGGTCAATTGAATAGCGGCACGCAGGTGATACACGGGACACGCACCTGCCGACGAAGCCAGAACCCCCAACGACGACGTAGCCTGCGTGCGTCGGCTCGCGGGGGATAGCGTTGAGCATATCGATGTTTGCGTAAGAGACTCTGTCCAGGTCATCTTCATCGTAGTTTGGGCTCAATTGCGCAACTCGGGGATGGGGTCCACGAAGACGTCTGGACAGGTCTAATAAGGCACCGATGAGAATGCCGATTGGCGATGCAGAAAACGCGACCAGCCCTACGAGCACAAGCTGCTGGACAAAGGGTGGGAGGCGCAAGACACGGCGACGAAGGGACTCCATCCTGAAATGGACGAACCAATTTATTATTATCGCCATTTTTTTTTTGGCATCGTGATGGACGCACGTGATTGTCTTGGGGTTCGATTCCCGCTGAGTGATTTCTGCGTTGAGTTGTTCCTCCCAAAGTTTTTTAAAATGCGTGAAGCCCGAAGCTCCCAATCTGAATTGCTTGTGGGAAACCTTCTGTGAGAGCCAGCTTGGCAATTACTACCAAACCGCTGATACCATAAACTATCCCTGGTCGCTAGGGGACGCATCTAAGATGTGCGGGGTGTGAAGCGTCGCAAGGTGTTGCGCAGGCCTCCGCGGGGCACGATATGTCGTATATGAGTCCATGGTGATCGTGGACACGTCGGTGTCGAAGGGCCAAGTCCGCGCGCAGGGTGCGGCGAGGTCGGGAGAGGCTACACGGTGCCTGAGGGTTGGGTGGTCGCAAGTGATCGGAAACGGTCACACATGCTTCTGCGTGGCATGAAACTTCGTATATGTTGCCGCCTGGGTCTGGAATGTGTCGCGCTTGAGTCGCTAAGGCCGCGCATGAGTGCAACGTGCTCGGGGGTACAAACAAAGGGTACCCAGAGCACAAAGGGGGTTTTCTATTATTGGAAACCGTAAATACACGAAATAATAGTATATAGAGGTATTAGCTTGGAATTTTAGAGTGCCCACATGAGGTTGGATACCAGTGAAGAGCCGAATAAAGGTTCTTAGCCTCAGAAATGGGGTGCAGGAAAGTCGAGAGTCAGCCAAAAGTGCAATCACACAGCGCGGGAACCTGAACCACGCGAGCAGCATGGGAAAGTAACAAACTACATGCAAGGTACACAGCCAGCCGAGCGCAGTGCACATCGTTGGGTACTGGGGGTTGTAGGGGCCCACATAGAGCGGGGTGCTGAAATTTCAGAATGTCCGGGGGAAGTCATAGCAGCGTTACCACTTTTGAAGTGCATACCCACTAGGCCACGGGACAAAACAAACACAACAAAACACATGAATTTTTCTGACGTGTTTCCATACAAAAGCGCTAATTATTTGCTGATGTTACAGTACACTCCGCGGTCACTTTTACTGATGCGAAAGCAAGGTATTGCGAATGGGCGTAGCGAAGCAAGTAGAAACCATCTCGCCCACCTCCCGTAGTCATGCATTACTACCATTGTATATCTGTGCTCTTCGTCCTCGCCACTAGTCTCCTTCGTGGCCTTGCGAAGCGCCTTTCACCACCCTGGGACGATATGCCAGTGCACATCAAGCACTCCTGGAATGCCGTCCCCAAGAACTGGGTGGCCATGGGCCCCCCGCCTCCTGGCACCGTAATTGACCTATACATTGCTGTCAAACCTCGGCGTGAGAACGCTTTAGTCGACACACTCTACGAGATCAGTGAACCCGGGCATCCAAGGTACGTCCGTCTACCACCAGGGCTCCCCTGCCGACGCATTTTCTCACGAATGCCACTGCTTCGATGCAGATATCGTGCACATCTAACTAAGGAGCAGGTGGCTGACCTCGTCGCACCGCGTCCAGAGACGCTCGAGCTCGTGAATTCCTGGCTCGAACACCACGGCATATCCTCCTCGTCCGTTGCCATGACACACGGCGGCAATACACTCATGCTCAAAGACGTGCCCGTGACCCAAGCCAACACTCTTCTCGGCGCATCGTACCAACTCTACAGGCACGTCGAGAGGGGCGAGATCATTGTCCGCACAGTCGGTTATTCGCTTCCTGCGCCGCTGCACTGGCACGTGTTGACTGTGGCGCCTACGACGTCCTTTGTCCCCCCGCGCGCGCAATGGCAGACACCGCGGAATCGCTCTGACAGGGCAGTGAAGTCGACAGCGGGAGAGCCTGCGACGATGCTATCGAGCCGCGCAAGAGTCGATTCCGTCACGCCGTCGTTCCTGCGCTGGCTGTACAACACGGAAACCTATACACCCACAATTGAGGACGAGAATGTGCTTGGGATCCTGGGATCCCTTGGAAATTATCCGAGCCCGTCGGACATGGTACAGTTCATGTACAAATACCGCCCCGAAGCAGTTGGAGCGAGGTTTCGTGTCGTACAGGTCAACAACGGGGGGTACAACCCGACCCAACCACACGAAGAGGCAAACATAGACACCCAATACGCTGGGGTCATGACGTATCCAACCCCTAACATCTTCTACAGCACTGGCCTCGGGCCGACGGGTGACCCTTTCTGGGCCTTTCTCCGATACATTCTCAACGAGGAGCACATCCCTCAGACCATCAGCATTTCGTACAGCGGTCCAGAGCAGTCGGCCCCGAAGGAATATGCAATCTATGTTTGCAGCCTGTTCGCGATGCTCGGTGTACGTGGCACCAGCGTCCTCGTGTCGAGTGGTAACGACGGCATCGGCGAAGGGACCTGCATGAGAGACGACGGCACCGTCCGGTTCAGACCCACGTTTCCCGGAACCTGTACGTGGTGATTTCTCTCCGGTCGGAGGTAGTACGCGAGTCTCACCACATCGCCACGCATTTTCAGGTCCCTTTATTACCGTCGTCGGCGGAACGACAGAATTCGACCCGGAGGTCGCAGCGAGATTCTCCGGCGGTGGCTTCTCAGACTACTTCGAGCGCCCCTCTTACCAGGCGGGAGCCGTGTCCACCTTCCTCCAGGACCTCGGGAACCGGTATCTAGGCCTTTACAAGTGCGCTCGCTTCTGTGACCTGATCTAACCCATTCGTAATTTGTACTTGGTACACAGCGACTCTGGCCGCGGCGTCCCTGACATCGCCGCGCAGGCCCTCGGATTGCCAATCTTTCTCAACGACAACGAGAAAGCGATAGCCGGCACAAGTGCAGCGGCGCCGGTGTGTCTGTCTCTCTCCTATTTGGGTCGTCCGTCCTTGAGCACCCAGCTGACTGCCAATTTACAGATTGTGGCGGGCGTAATCTCGCTGCTTAATGACTGGCTGATGTCCATAGATCAGGCCCCTCTCGGCTTCCTCAACCCTTGGCTGTACGGAAGCGGCTTACAGGGTCTCAATGACGTCACAGAGGGCTCGAATCCGGGGTGCAACCTGGATGGATTCTCCGCCATCGTTGGATGGGACCCTGTGCGTTCCACCCCTTAATACTTCTTTCACTTTCGACATTGGATGACCCTGGGTTGCGCAGGTCACGGGTCTCGGAACACCTCACTTCCAAAGAATGCTGGAACAGATACTCGAACAGATACTCGAACCTTGAGATAGTGTAAGAACCAGCCCAAATTGGTCAGCGGTGAGGGGTATTTGGGATTTGGTATGCATAAAGTATGACGCGTACAAATACCCGAGTAGCACAGACGAGGTCAATCATCACATCTATCCACAACTATTCCAGTCCCCGGCGTGCAGAACTTTATAGATAGCAAGTAGAGTTTACATTTCCGAGCCCAACCAGCCAATTGCTTGGGGAAATAGTACCATACAGCCTTACCCACTCATCCACGCAAAGTTACTCGAAACTGGCAACCGAAGACATGCGTTCTCAAATGTGGTCTCGCTTTGGTGCACGACGCACACCATCCTATACCTCTCCCGATGTGACTCCTGGGAACCCGAGCGGGGAAGTTATGTATTGAAAATGAGTAGGGAGATCTAGACCGATACCCATGGAAACCCTGGTAGCAGTGTACGGGGTTTTTTCTCGAATCCATTCGAGTGCGCCTTGAGGCCTACGTGGCACTATGACAACACCCTGCACTGTACGGTTTTCACCGCAAGGAGCACTCTAATTCGGGGGTAACCTGCTCACCCTTGGGACTTATTAATAGTACATCCCTTTCTTACACAAACACGAATCGGCAATTCGACACAATACACATGCAATGTTAAGATGGATTTTCATTAAGATATATAGTACACCCCCACGGATAAATAAACAAAGATCAAGTACACCCCGGACCACTTGGGTACCTTGGGTATTGTGAATAGGTACGCGCTGGACGATAGCATGGATCGGAATGCATAAAACAAGAAATCCTCTAGTTTGGCCTAAAGAGTTCCATAGACACCATCGCTTCATTTTGCACGCGGTGGCTCGAAGTCAGCGATCTCACGATCAACAGTGATTTTGACACCTTGCAAGCCAGGGGCGTTTGTGTAACCAGGGTCGAAGTCGGAATCATGGATCGACGAACCTTTACGGTCATCGTCGGGGATGGGTAAAACGTCGGCTTTCCCTTCATTGCCATCCCAGCCCGGCTCAACCTTTTGGCTGATACCGTCGATGGTGAAAGTATGAGCCGTATGAGTGTGGGAATGGATTTGTAGAATCGAGGGAGCATTTGGAGGAACGCGCGAAGTGGCAATACCCCGCGAGCCTGAGTGGGTGCCAGTGCTCGTGGACCCCATTCCAGAAAAGGAACCACCGTAGTGTAGAGTACCGCGGACGGAAAGGATGATGCGAAGCGTCATCGTCGTCGTGACGACGGCAGTCATGCTGTATCGGCGCAGTCATCAAGACGTGTGAACGGGCGCCGAAAGGGTGTCATCAACATACCTCGTGACAATGGTCTTGATAGTATCATTATTTGAGTTGGGTTTGACGACGAACCAAAACATCATGTTGACCATGTTCACAAACCAGATGGCCTATGAGACAGGTGAGACGACAAAATTACTGGTTCTGAAAAATGCTTACACCGTAAAGGTTGAGTCCATCGCGAAGCATCAGTTTCCATGGGGTGAGCAACTTGACAGAAAGAGATTGAATGGAGCGGTTTACAGCCATAGCAAACTTTCAGATATGAATATATCGATTAGTGGCACGAAGGTTAATAATGTCCGTATTGTCATACCGAGGCTGTGTAAAAGAGCGTGGCCGATAGCCAGTAGATCCCAACCCAATTATGCTTCGGCCCGGCGATGCATCCCTGGCCAGCGTCCAGCGGGACAGCTTCCATGACATTAGGGAGTGCGCTGACACAAGAGATGGATGGATCAACTCACAGCGATAGAATGCGCTGCTAATGGCAGTGACAACGACTTGAAGTGCTAGTAACGCGCTCATTCCATACAGCACCGAGCGGTTCTTGTCATAGATGCCATGAATCCGGATAACGTGGACCACTGGAGAAGGCGAGTCGATCGCGAAACTTTAGATAGAATTAAGAAATGAAAACGAACCTGAGCACGCAGCGAGAAGGAAAGTAGTGCTTATGGGCTCAAACAAGAAAAACTTTTGACACGCCTAACGAAAACTGAGGATACGTTAAGGAATCTAAAGACAAAGTACTGACCGAACTCGACCAAGCAGTGTCGAAGAAAGCAACGCCTTCGCATCGAAACGTCTGAACGAGAAGGACACTGAAGAAGAGAGCGACTTACCAACAATGATGAACTCTGCGGGCATGAAAATTCGTAGGAAGAAGAAAATAGCCTTAAGGATAGGCCATCCTTCCGACTTGAGAAGTTTCCAGCTTCTTGGGCTCAATACGAGGGTATCCCAGGCTGCAACCGTGAGGGTGCATACGAAAAAGTATTTGTGAGCAGAGAGGCGAGGGGGAAGACGAAGAGAGCTTGGGAGGTCATTCAGGGTGATCGTATTGTTACCAGACATGGTTGAGGGGAAGGGAAGGTAGATGGAGTAGAAGGAAGTGGAAGGAAGTGGTTGTAGTCCTCAGCGTGCTCATTTTCAATTTCTCACACCCTACTTAGAAGTGATCAATATCAAACTTTGACACGGCGTCCTACTTTATATCCACCGAGACCTAACCTCGAAATGGACATTTACTGTGGCTTTTTACTCTCCAATCCATAGTAACACTCAGAGCTAACTGAACCATCGCTGCTCCTCTTCCTCTTCCCCCGCGTATCCTCCTGGCAATGCGGGAGGGCGGACTGTATCGCGTCCATATCGATCTACTTCCGATCATCACAAGCGCCATGCCGTTAGTCGCACCGCAACATCGTTCGAGCGCCTTTCACCCAGCCACCCACTCTGCTGTATGTTAGCGCCAGTTGGTTTGTGTTGGTCTGTGTACACTTGGCCCAGGAGAACGTTGGTAAAGCGAAAGTTACGCATCTTGAAGCCCTTTACACTGAGGAGCAAATAACGGAAACCTGCTCGTTGGGCCTAGATTGATTCATCAAAACGGGATAATCACATTTGCTGTGTATTCGAAGGCGCTGCTTGACCATGACAGATACCAACTTTGACGTCAAACGTAGTCAAGCAAAACAACAGATTTATTGTTTACAAATTGCGACTGCTGTGCACCTAGAAGATCTCAATATAAGTGGAGAACCGGGTGCACACAGGTTGGCTACCATGAGGTCAACCAGACCCGGGCAAGGCAAGATTAATGCATAAAGCCTAACAGAAAGAAACCCTGGGTGATCCGAGTGATCCTCGGTTCGGGTTGGGCGCAACAGACTGCCATCAAAAAGATGCGAACATAACAGGTCCGGGTCCAATGAGCACAAGATGGAACCAGCGAAAGTATACACCCAAATACAGCGGTTGTCCAGTGCCAAGCAGTCCCCCACGCTGTGCCACCCACTGCTTCTCCGTATGGGACACTTAGAAGGGACAGTTCCTCAGATGAATACAGGTGAGATAAGGTTGAGCGCCTGGCATTATTTAAAGAACCACGTGACAATGAAACCAGGGGAAATATACTCTCGATATGGGCGGGTCGGTGGCGGTTTTCACATATTTGTCATGAAAGACTGAATTGACCTGACTAGGGACACTTGAGAAGGTCCATAAACTCGAAAGCGCGTGCACGGGGTCAAGGGAACGAAAGCCCCAAGGCACCGAGCGTAGAAGTACGACTAGAAGACGGTAGGAACGCGTCGGTAGAACCACCGAAATAGTAGGGGTCAAGACGACTGTTATCAGCCACAGCAAATGGAAGACCATCCACACCTGAGTCCGAGCAACCTTGCAACACACCTGCGACTATATAAATGTTGCTGGAATCAGTTAGTGTGAGTGAAATTTTCATCGGTTGTCTATCCACAAACTAAGGGGAAGTCTGCTCTCAATTCCGTAAGTTTTAGCAAAAGAAACTGAGCAATCGATGCTTGAATGGATGTTGGATAGTTTGACAAGCGGAACGAACCGGAGCAAGACCCAGCATGAGGAATCCTAAAGAGGATTGATTACCGCATGGGCAAGGGAATGTCGCGTAGTGTCGCGTTGTCCTTCAGCGGAGCGGAACAAACGAAACACTGCGGATCGGCTCGGGTGGGTCAGAACCCTGGCTCCAATGACGCAACAACAGTACTGCCTGGGGCCTGAAGGCCTGATGGGTCACAATGATACAGGGGACTGACTGACAAGTTGCGAGCGATGTGAGGGCTTAAGAGGGTGTGAACGGCGAAGAAGCGCAGGATCACCGGGTACTCGGGAGATCGGAGCGGTCCCTCCGAGTGCCCCCGAAGATATTGGCAATCCAGACTTCTGCAGCAGCATTTTTGGTAACATACATACGGCAATGTGGGGGGGACGAGACCCTACACCTCTTTTCCCCATCTCTCCATCCTAAATGCGTTGGTCATCGTGCGTCTCCTGGCGCCGGACTGGAAACACTGAGCTCCGTCGTCCTAGCTCGACCTCGTCGTCTTCCGATACACCCCGCGATGAACCGAAGTCATCCCAGTCTCAAGACCCCAGCCTCGCTCGCCTCTTCTCGGACGCAGCCCTCTTTGGCAAGATCCTAACTTCCCGCCCCGATCTTCCTGATGGCAGCCTCCCCGCGGACGGTCAATCAACTCACGACTCTCTGAACGGTTTTTCGCGGCTTGTCGCGCCGGATCTCGACGACAATGAGCGCGCAGTCTCCGAAAAGTTTGCGCAGATATCCGTTAGCAACTGGTCCGCTGCAGGAGCTCATACTTTGCCCCCTGGTGTCGACCCGGGGGAGTCCGACGAGAGCGCCTCCGATGAAGCGCATGATAGGGTTTCGCCGGGTGGTGCAGTTAAAGAGGCTGGGGAACCGGACTTTGAAGCCAAATTAGACCCTATTGAAATCGTCGATCTGCTTGAGCAGGAATTTGGCGCCCTCGCTTCCGACGGAGAAGAGAGGCTACTTCTGGAATCAGACGCTACTCTTTTTCGAGACGTCGTAATTTTAGTACGGGTTTTCGTCTCAATACACCTAGCTCTGATACTCACTACTGATACAGGGCGTGGTGCATCTTACCACCCACCGCCTTACGTTCCATGCATCTCTTTTGTCGTCTCAACCCAACTATCAGCAAGGTGTCATAAAGTCTGGTCCCGTTTTTGTGCACCGCAAAGGGTTATACCGGAAGAAGAGAGTCTGGCTGCAGTTAAGCCCAGACATGATCAGCACATACAATTCAAGTCGAGATGAAGATAAAATCAAACCTATAAGAAGTATTCTACGTAAGTGGTTGTCGCTCGTATAACCCGGAACGCACCCACGTGACCAAAAATTAGTATCGTCCGTCAAAGACGTCACCCAAGTGGAATCGAAACCGAGGCATATCACCACCCTCTACGAATCTGCTCAGGGAACGGTTGACTCAACAGTCGAATTCGACACAGAGGAGTCGGCCTGTGACTGGAAGCGAGAGCTTCTGGGTGAGTTTCTGTCGTAGGGTGACTGATTTGTTCCCAGAGCTATTTCTAACCGCTCCCAATAGGTGCTCTCTTCCTATATCGCAGGAATCGCCGCTCCGTTTTGACGCCAAACGATGCCGACGACCTGAATGCTGTTCGCATCAATATCCCACTAAGTCGACTTGAGTCAGTAGAGAGGACTCAGTTACCTGCATTTGCCGGACTCTTTTCCTTCACATTCGACCCGACATCCTCTAACGATGCTTTGGATGGTGTACCAACAGAGAAATCAGCTCCAGCTTCAGAGGAGGTCTCTATTCTCGACACTCCGTCGGTCAAGCAGGTGCTCCAGCTTGGCATCCTACGCGAGGACCCTTTGTGGAAAAACATAATGGCCTATGCCGACAAGGAGAAACTCGCAGTATCAAAGAGCAATGTCGATTGGCTGGGATCCAGAGTTTTCATCGATTTGGACCCACGGACAAGCAACGCCCCTGAAACGTCTGACAGTGACCTCAGCGACCTAGTAAAATCTGTTTCCTTTACCCTAGGGTTGGATACCAAGAAGGAAATGTGGAGTATGTCTCATCTTTTCTCATGTTTTTATGTTGTTGTCTCACGCTCTCCCAGTTAAAAAAGCCCATGTCCATCGCTTCTTCGGGAGCTACTACGGCCAATTTGCGGTGAATACAGAGTGCGTCGGATTTTGGTCCAAATCCATTACCGGTGGGGACATTCGCTATCGCGTTCCTCTGTCACACGTCAAGGCCGTGAAACCACATGACCGTGGACGCGCGCGGGATCACACACTGGTTCTCGAGATACAAGGCCAGCGCAGTCTACACCTAGGGTTCTCTACCGAGAAAAAGCGAGATGAAGCCATCGAGCAGATCAATCGTTTCATTAACTTATCTCGGGAACTTCACGCCACTGTGTCCTCACCCGTTTCTCTCACACCGGCGCCCTCTCGTACGGCCACGATTGACGAATTCTCAACGCGACACACACAGTCACTCGACCGGATCTCAGAATCTGCTCCACTTTCGTCTGACGACACCACCATCGTGAGCATCCGTAACCCGACATCCATCCTAGCGCCGCTTTCCCGTGTCCCTACAACCGTACAGAGGCAGCATTTCCCGCATGCCCTAAAGTCCGTCTTTCCAAAAGCGATCAACCTTCCCGAAGAGGTCTTACTTTCTATGCCATCAAAACACTTTGCCTGCCTTACTATTGGATCTAGAGGTGATGTACAGCCGTACATTGCCTTGGGACGCGGGCTCCAGAAAGAGGGACATAGGGTGACGATTGTTACACACGAGGAGTATAAGGAATGGGTGACTGGTTTCGGACTGGAGCACAGGACTGCAGGTGGCGACCCTGGGGCGTTGATGAAGCTCAGTGTAGAGAACAAGGTATGCCATCATGGTTATCCGACGGCGATCTCGGAACTGATACCGTTTGTGCCTGCAGATGTTTTCACCTCAGTTCTTCAAGGAGAGCCTGTCTAACGTGCGTATCCCGCCTGTGGTCCGCACTTACCGCTAATTTTTCGCTCCAGTTCCGTACTTGGCTAGATGACCGTACGTTGAAGCCTTGCCTCACTTTTCCCTGACCGAACGTGTTTTATATAGTGCTCGTCGACTCTTGGGAGCAATGCAAGGACGTAGACGTAATATTAGAGAGTCCATCTGCGATGGCGGGTGTGCACATTGCCGAGGCACTTCGTGAGTCAAAGTCTTGGATCGTTCATTCGTCCCACGACTGAATTTGTGTAAGACATCCCATACTTCCGAACCTTCACTATGCCTTGGACGAAGTAGGGTTAAACGCTCTGATTCGTCATTCGATGCGCTAAATTCGAGTCACAGGACCAAGGAGTTCCCGCATGCTTTCCTCGGACCTCCTGTCGAGTCTCCGACCTTCAACGCGGCCTCGTAAGCGTTTGTTACTTAGTTACCAGTCGCAAATTTTGACAATTTTGCCTCAGTTATGTACTCTTCGACAATGTTTTGTGGACCGCGACTTCCTCCCAAATAAACAGATGGCGCAAAAACACCCTGGGCATCGGACACACGGATATGGGTCACCTTGCGCAGTCAAAGATCCCATTCATCTACAATTTCTCCCAGGTAATTCAACACTATCTCATTTGTCTTTCTTTGACACGTGCGTTTAGGCTGTTGTGCCCAAACCACTTGATTGGGGAGATGCCACAGTTGTTTCTGGCTAGTGAGTACATGTTCTGATTCCCCCGTCCCTGCGCATTCTGCCATAAACTGATTGCACTTTGACAGTTGGTTCCTAGACAACCCAGAATTGGGTTGGTCACCTCCACAATCTCTCGTCGATTGGATGACGAAGGCTCGTAATGATGGCAAACCGATAGTGTACATTGGATTTGGTAGCATCACGGTTCCGAACCCCAAGCTCGTGACAGAACGTATCATCCGTGGCGTTCTCAAGAGTATGTATTACGCACGTCATTCTTCAACCCTTGACCCATATCTGCCCTTAGGTGGGGTGCGTGCCATCATATCCAAAGGTTGGTCAGCGCGGATGTCGAAGGGTGGAGATGAAGACGTCGTCTTCCCCGAAGAATGCTACTCTGTACGTCCTGTGATCTCAGTGACGGTTCCCATCACTAAGGTTTACTCGTAGTTGGATAAAGTGCCCCACGAGTGCGTCAGGGCCGAGACCATTCCGTCAGTATGCTAACATTTTATTACGACACAGTTGGCTGTTCCCACAGATCGACGCCGCACTGCACCACGGGGGCGCCGGGACAACGGGCGCCAGCTTACGAGGTGAGACAAGGCTTTCGGTTCCGCCATCTGCTTGCTTACGCGTCGGTGTCGGTGCAGCTGGTATACCTACCCTTATCCGCCCTTGGTTTGGGTAAGCCGTGATGAAGCTCACCCAGTGATGGGTACTCACACTTCCCCCCAGAGATCAGTTTTTCTGGGCGTCCCGGGTGCAAAAGCTAGGTGTATGTACCTGGCTGGACCTGTACGTTCAGCGAAGACATATCTGACATCATTCCGCAGGCTGGTATCAGACTGAATAGTCTTCGTTCGAAAGAGGTGTCGCAAGCCCTGAAGAAAGCCACGAGCGATCGGTGAGTGTCCGCAGCAAGGCCCGCAGTAGTTGCTATCAACAATGGCACTGATACCTTCGTTAGAGTGATGAAAGAGAAGGCTACGAGCGTGGGAGAGCGTATCCGACAGGTAAGGAACCCGCGTTGACTACTGCGAGCCCTGCACTGAAGATATGACCCCTAGGAGGATGGCGTTCGCACCGCGATCAGCACGATTTACACATACCTTCCCCGCGCTGGGCGCGACCGCAAGACCATTGAACACTGAATGAGTTAGATGACGTTGGAATGCAGCAGCGATATACTATACCTATGACACCGATGCGCGAGAGCATCGATATCACGAATATTAATGATCTTTCCTTCCGCAATCTCTTGTGATATATAGTAATTTACGAGCTACCAGTACTGATCCGTTGTTACCCTGCTTTGTGAAGCTGTTACTTTGTTACCCCGAGATTCTGATAATGGATATTACCCTAGTTGACAATACATCAATTAGACGAAACTGGGCAACGGGGTTGTAAGGCCATCTAGCTACCCTACGTCACGGTCAAACAATAGGCTTGGCATTTATTTGCTCCCTGTTTGTTCCGGACGCGGACTTTGCATGGGCACGATCACACCCGAACCCAAGTCGGGAATATACGGTATAGGCACCAGTGATTAGAAAGCACGCGACAGACAGAGGCAGAGCCGCGACGTTACTGCGCTAAAATAGGGCAAAGGGATAGAAAAGTGATCGAGTATCCTGTGCGGCAGCCCGAGAATGGCATTGCGCCCGAGAGGACGCTCTACTAGTGCCGAGGCTGACTACACCGCACTAGTCATAATTCCGATTCAGATCATGATGCAAATGATGATACAAAAGCACTAATGCTTACAATACCCATTGTACTCGCCCTCTTCCCGAATTCCCCTCACTAGCACTATGCGCTGGCCGCGCGTAACTCGTAAATCGACACTGGAACCCGACCTCGCACTCTCTCATCAGACTAGTAATCAGACTAGTAATGATGATGCCGTTAGTGAGCTCTCCCCCGATGACCCTGTCTTTGTAAAGCCACCTCCGCCGATGGACCCCGGTCTCTCCCGCATGTTCAGCGATGCGGCCCTCTACGAGAAAATCCTCACTGCATGCCCCGACGCTCTCAAAGATAGCACGTTTTTCGGTGCCGATGACCAGGCCCTCCAAAGTTGCATCGGTGGCTTCAACACGCTCATTGGGCAGGACCTAGGGGATGCCGAACGCGCCGTCTCCGGCAGGCTCGCAAAGTTGTCCGTCCATGATTGGACCTCATCGGCGGACAGCTCCTTCGCTTCTCCTGATCAGTTGGATGAAGAACCAGGAGAGCTCAGCCAGTCAGACGATGGCGAAGAAGAAAAGGTTTCCCCTGCACTCGACATTTCGCAAGATGCACCACCAGATACGACTCCAGATGAACCCAAGCTAACCCCCGATGAAATCGTTGACCTCCTCGAACAAGAATTCGGCGCGCTCGCTCCCCTCGGAGAAGAAAAACTATTGTTAGAGGCGGATGCCGCGTTCTTCAAGGACGTCATTATTTTGGTTGGTCCCTCTCTTGGTATATCTCCTGCTTGCTTTGACGCTTCTATTTACAGGGCGTCGTTCACCTGACCACGCATAGATTCACTTTCCACGCTTCACTCCTCTCTTCTCAGCCAGACTATAATCGGAAGATCATCAAGAGTGGACCGGCTCTCATTCACCGCAAGGGGTGGCATCGCAAGACGAGGGTCTGGTTGCAGTTAGAACACGACATGATCAGCTCTTTCCCCTCCAGCCGTGACGAGGATAGGATCAAGCCTATCAAAAGCATTTTGTGTCCGTATCTCTACATATCTGTCGTCCTTCTGTTCGTTGAACCCCGCCCGCAGTGTCTTCTATTAAAGAAATAAAGCCCGTTGACTGGGAGCGACCCCGACGCATTGGTGTCGTTTTTGAGGCCAGAAGCGGACTCATGGAGACATTCGTCGAGTTTGATACTCTCGAGTCCGCCCGCGATTGGAGAAACGAGTTCAATGGTGTGTTGCCTATTAAGCCTTTCGTTTGACATGTTTGAATGTCAGCGCTCCTATTATAGGTACGATCTTCTTGTATCGCCGAAATCGCCTCGCCGCCCTAGCGATGGATTCAAATGAAGACGTCAACGGGATTCGCATCAACATTCCTCTACATAGAATCGCAGCAGCAACGAAATCCCTATGCTTCTCCTTTGCTTGCATGGTTTCCATAACCATTGGCGCTGACCCACTTGCGTCCAATGAACTCATACCCACGCCTACGATGGAGAGTGATTCATCCTCTGAAGGGAATTCGATCGACAGAAGCGAAACGCTTACCGGGGATAGCGACGCTGACCCTATCATCGTACAGGTTAGCATGATACGCAAGCATCCACTGTGGGACGACTTCATGTCCCACGTTGAGAGTGCGAAGGCAAGGGCGGCCGCAGATACAACGGAATGGCCTGGCGCCAGGGTATACGTTGACTTCGACCCCAGGGCTGACTCGGGGCAGGGAGAATCGGACAATAGCGGATTGAACAACCTGCAAATCTCGGTTTCCCGCGCTCTGGGCCTCGACACTACGAATGAGTTCTTCAGTAAGTGACGATGACTGTATCTCATGAAATGCACCTAAGCAGCGAGCCGTCAGTCGCGAAGGCACATATTCATGGTCGCTTCACCAGTAACTACGGACACTTCGCCGCGAATGCGGAATGCATCGGATTTTGGTCACGTTCTATGGGCTTCAGCAAAAACGTCTGTTATCGCATTCCCATCTCACGTGTCAAGAGCGTGAAGGGGGACAGTCACTGCAAGTTTGGGCGGGTTCACAGTCTTGTGGCCGAAGTGCAGGGTCGGCGCAGCTTCAAAATCCACTTTTTCGACGCAAAGAAGCGTAACGATGCAGTCGAGAATGTGCTTCGGTTCATGGAAATCGCACAGGAACGACGCAATGGTGGACTTGTCGCCTCGCCGACGTTGCTCTCGCCGACGACTTCCGTCACAGATATACCCGCTGCCAATACCGTCACCCCAGAGGATGCGTCTCGTCCCCCGCTTTCACCGGCTTCCTCGCGTTCTACATCTCCCTCTACATCTCCCCCATCACGCAAACGGGTGACGGCCGCGCGCAGCCCAAGCTCCATCCTGGCTCCCCTCTCTCGCCTACCCTCAGCTGTGCAGAGCGCGAGAAACGGTCCCGTCCTCCGCGCACTTTTCCCCAAAGCGATCAATGTGCCAGAGGAAGTTCGTTTACCCATGCCTTCGAAGCACTTTGTGTGCTTGACTATTGGCTCGCGTGGAGACGTGCAGCCATACATCGCACTAGGGAAGGGACTCCAAAAGGAGGGGCACAAGGTGACAATTGTAACCCACGAAGAGTACAAAGAGTGGGTCACGGGCTTCGGGATCGGACACAGAACTGCAGGCGGCGACCCCACGGCCCTGATGAAACTCAGTGTGGAGAACAAGGTGTGTAGCAATCTTGATGGTATTATTTGATGGCGTTTGACGCTGGTCGGTAAGATGTTCTCGCCGCAATTCTTCAAGGAAAGCATCTCAAATGTGGGTGGTGCTTACTTCGATTCTGATTTGGTTGCTCACACATTTCCTCAGTTCCGTACCTGGCTTGACGACCGTGCGCTGCTCCATCTCTGTTTGTTGAAGATAGTGATTTCTGATGTTCTGCACAGTCCTAGTTGATTCCTGGGAGCAGTGTAAGGATGCTGATGTGCTTCTGGAGAGTCCTTCGGCGATGGCAGGTGTACATATCGCCGAGGCGCTCCGTGAGTTTTCTCATTACGCCGCCCAAATCGAGCTCTTAGCATTCTTTCTCTCAGACATTCCATACTTCCGGACCTTCACCATGCCCTGGACAAAGTATGTCCTCATAATTGTTCTATTGTTCCGGGTTCTGAAGTACGGATGGGTCATAGGACTCGTCAATTCCCTCATGCTTTCTTGAGTCCGCCAGTGGAGTCACCCACATTCAATGCCGCATCGTAGGTGGTTGCGATATTCATATGTACTGATCCTCATGACTTTCTGTAACTAGGTATGTACTTTTCGACAACGTCTTGTGGACCGCCACTTCCTCCCAAATCAACCGGTGGCGTAAACACACCCTGGGGATAAATTCGACAGATATGGGTCATCTCGCACAGTCCAAGATTCCGTTCATCTACAACTTCTCTCAGGTACTCTTCAGTGTGATATGACGCATATCTCGTTACTCATGGTTTTGCTTAGTCTGTGGTTCCCAAGCCTCTCGATTGGGGAGACGCGACAGCCATTTCCGGATAGTATGTCTTATGCACATTTCGTTGACGAATGAAAATCTTACACTCATTCTCAGCTGGTTCCTTGACAACCCCGAGCTTAACTGGACTCCCCCAACCACTCTTATTGACTTTATGGCCAAGGCACGTGCCGACGGCAAACCACTTGTCTACATTGGTTTTGGCAGCATCACGGTGCCGAACCCCAAACTGGTCACGGAACGTCTTATCCGGGCGGTCCAGAAGAGTACGCTATTTCGAACCCCCGTCTCGGAACCACTTCTGACACTTGTACTCAGGTGACGTACGGGCGATCATATCGAAAGGCTGGTCTGCACGCGCGTCCAAGTCCAAGGACGAAGATGACGTCGTATTCCCCGAAGAGTGCTATTCGGTAGGTCGCATCCAGTCGGCTTCTTTGCCCCAGACTACTTACGTCACCTTACATGCAGCTGGACCGAGTGCCCCATGAGTACGTATGCGGATCTGATAATCGTATAGCATGTGCTGACTACCCAACGTCATAGTTGGTTGTTCCCCCAGCTCGACGCAGTCTTACACCATGGCGGAGCCGGTACTACTGGCGCTAGTCTGCGAGGTACGGCATTCTGTCTGCGCGTGTCCTTTTCACTGGTGCGATGATGACACGGTTCGATAGCTGGCATTCCTACTTTGATTCGTCCGTGGTTCGGGTGAGTTCCTCACCCCCTCAAAGTGTAGAGCTCTGGAACTTTGCTGACGTGCCCGATTCGCAGAGACCAATTCTTTTGGGCATCGCGCGTCCAGAAGCTCGGGGTGAGTCTTCCGTTGCGTTGTTGTGCAGGAAAGTACATACTCTGATTACGTATTCCTTACCGAAAAGGCTGGCTTGCGAGTGAATAGTCTCCATTCTACCGAGGTTGCGAACGCGTTGAAAAAGGCAACTTCGAACCGGTGAGTACTTCGTGGGCCACGACATCTTCGCGCCAATCATCTGTCACAACAGCATCATGAAAGAGAAAGCCGCGAACGTTGGGCAGGGCATTCGATCGGTGAATAGTGCTTTGTCTTCATATAGCTCACATCGCTGACTGCGATTGGCATACAGGAGGATGGCGTGCGCACGGCTATTTCCCAGATATACACATATCTTCCGCGCGCCGGACGTAATCGCAAGTCGATGCAAAACTAAAGAGGAACAACACAGTCCTTTATCCCGGAACCGCTTAAGGATCTACACATCGTCGGTCCCATCCTCGTTGTAATTCATAGCACCCCCCTTCAATCTTGTTTCTTTTACGATGGCGACACGACATGTAATGTCTGTACGAATTTTACTGACCTCCCCTCTTCCGTCTCAATGCATCGTATCTACGCTATTCAGGCTTAATCGGCATTTTTTCTTGTCTATTGTTCTAGGTGTTAATCTTGCGGTCTTCCTAGCTCGCATTATCTATTTCGACAACGAGTGTTTGTTGTACCTTACAGTAGTAGTCTATCACTTACAATGTGATCCTTACGTTCCTGAGTCGCCCTGGTAAAATTTATGATGAATTCACTGCTAAAATCAGCAAGCTTAATGATGTTTCTTTGTTTATTTCTCGCTTGCCATGGGCCGCCTGTGCTGTACTATATCATATCTGGGTACTGGCTTCGTGCACCATTCAGACGACGCATGACAGCCTCTCCCGTTGCATCCCGGACAAATTCGTTTTCGTTTCCGAATGGGATACAAAAATCCCAAAACGGACATTCCTCTTTCCCTCACTTCCTTCGTGCACGGGTGTCTTCCCATTCTGTTTCCTTTCTTTGCTTTGCTCACACTTGCGTTGGCACATCTGTGCATTCCTGACATGTTGCTGGTGAAGGTTTTCATGCACACAAGTTTCAACATGCTCTACACTTCCCTCGCACTGGTTCAGTAAACAATTTCATCTCTCGGTTTTGCTTCCAGTATAGGAGTCGTTCGATCGGGCCTATGCCCCATAATATCAATCCTAGTTTCTCTCGGGCACAGGAGTTGGCAGTCTGATGGCCATACTGTGTTCATACTGTCTCGTACCTCATGTCGTCGTCACCAAATATGCAATCTCTGTTACATGGTTTAACCATGGATGAGATGGAAGAGACGTTACTGCCTGCTACTTTTTCTCGTGCTCAAAAGCAGACTCGTGCGAATATGGAAGATGCAATCTTCCTCTTGCCCTCAGAACAGCAACTCATTTTCGAAGAGAGAGCATGTACAAAGAGACAGAGGTTGGAAACAAACATGACCTCCTCCTGCATTATGCCACCACCGCACACCACACTCGATCCTTTCTTCGAAACTGTCTCACTGGCCACCCAACGAGCACGTATTACTAAATTTATACACGCCACAGGACGCGACGCGACAACCATGTTGACGTGTGCCCCCATTCTCCCATCTTTCCATCATGTATCACGACCTCGAAAAATATCACAATTGTCTTAAGTCTTCGGGCCAGAAGCTGGAACTGAATGTGGACCCGCGACAAAATATAGTGTAGTCCTGGCTGACCGGTGGTCTTGTGGACAAATGCTCAAGTACTTCGCAAGCTTCCTTCCGGCCAGCGGGGCTTCAGTTTGGGAGTTCACATATGCCGGACTACTTAGTCTGGATCCGAGACAGAGGCCTCTGTTGACCACGGTACTCCAGGGACTTCGAGGGACAAGTGCTAGAAAGCGCAGCAATGATGGGTTTGATGGGATTGTGGCACAGAAACGGCATCGTGTGTTGTAGTAAGTCTTGGTTTATTATTTCTTTGTCACGCATGTATGCTCAGTTTCCCAGACTTGTATGCAGTCTGTGCTAAAAAATCAACGTTGTCACACAACGACAGTCGTACTGCGAAGTATATTTTTTTTTGGTACATTATTATTTCGGTCAAGGGCATAGTCATATTTTTGCTTAGATCACCATTGACCGCTATCCTTAGAATGACAGAGGTTTGAGCGACTGAGCGACTGACTCGAACAGTCACGGTTAGGTGTATATAAACATGTTTCTCATTTTCAAAAAAATCCTCTAAAAGAGAAAAAAAAAACTTCGAAGGGGAATAAACCAAGTGCTTGTAAAAATGGTGGGTGGAGGCCCGGGGAGGAACAACGAAATGATGCTGTTGTGTGCTATTAACAACTTGAACTTGTACCATGTGCCGAAACCTGCGACCTTAGGAAAGAAGAATAAAAAAAAAGATAAAACACCGGAGAGAGAGAAGAGCATTAATTCAGAGCGATGAAAAGTGAGTTCGGATGAATGGATGGATGGATGGATGGTAGAATATAATGGGTGCGGTGCATGCATGTGTGTTGAGCAAGGCCCTTTGCATAAAATGTACAAACATGTGCTTTTCTGTAGGCATACACCGAACGAAGTGTCCAGGGTGAGATGGCATGAAAGGACTCGGGGCTAAAAAAACAGTTAGGTGAGTTTTACTCGGTTGCATCTACGTGAGTGCCTCTCCATTTCTTGGTTTCATATCTGCGACGATGGGCTTCATGCAATCGCCTTGAGCTCCGCGACCAGCCGCTGTTCGTACACATCAGAAGAAAAAAAAAAGGTTTTGGCGGGAAAAAGGCGCACCGTTGCCTCACGCAGAAGGTCTTCCGGATTCATGTCGGCAGAATTTTGTTGTTGGCCGAGACGGATGCCGTATTGCAATAACTGACGCATATAATATGGGTTGATGATCGTCTCGTCCTCTGCAAGCTCGGGTTGGCGTGGTGGCTCAGGCGCCGGGGGTTCCCCAACTAATCCAGACGCCAAATAAGTATATCGGCGGTCGGGGACGACCAGTCGACGTACGCTCTTTCATGCCCAGCCACTCTTGCTCCAGAAGTTCGGGAATGGTTACTCTCTCCTTTGGGTTCCGCGATAAACATTTCTTCATGCACGCGATCACGTCTGGAGATATACGCCGTTTCAGATGGTCGAGCTTCTTCGGCGGGCTACCGGCGCTTCCAGAGCGCAAGGTCGGCACGGCATACTCAGGAAACTCGATCGCGTGAGCGGTGTCCGGAATCGCCTTCATTTTCTGGTAGACCGAGAGGTGTTGGAACGGCGGATGGCCGTAAACCATCTGGTAAAGGATGCAGCCTAGGGACCATACGTCGCTCGGTCGGCCAACTTTAAGGCGTCGCATGCCGTCGGGAAGCTCGATCGTCTCCGGAGACATGTAGTTTACAGGTACCAATCTGTACGGTCCTAGGTCAGCAGGGTACACACGAAAACAGGGCGGGCACGCAAACACACCTGATGGTCTCGCTGAATGTTGGTAGTATCATTGGCAATGGCATTTGCGATCCCAAAGTCAATCAGCTTGAGTTGTCCACGGACGAGAACGAAATTCGCTGGCTTGAGATCCGAGTGCACGATCTTCTCTTCATGGATAACGTGCACGGCCTGAAGCATCTGGTCATCGCGATCCAAGCCTCAGTACTTGTTGGTAGGGGAAGAAAGAAAGGACGCGACCTGCTGCCAGTAGTAAGCAACCCAGACCATATTAAGCGGCTCCTTTTGCTGATCTTGAAGAAGTCTTGAAAAATCTTTGCGTGTCACAAGCTCACATTAAGCCCCAAGTTTCACAAAGCGTCATCCAATGCGTGACTGACCGATCTCACCACACTCCATCACCAGCATCAAATGACCCTTGGTCCCCCCTGGCCCAGGCTTCACCTCACTGTCCACCAACTTGATGATCCTACTGTTCCCGCTCAGTCGCTTGAGGAGCGCGATTTCGTTCATGTAGCCGTTCATCGTCTCCGCGTCCGTCCTGTCAAGCGAGACGCGCTTGATGGCATATATCTCGTTCGCGTTGTTCATTACACGGTAAACGCGCGACGAGCCGCCCTTGCCGATCAGATCGAGCCGTGCGTACGCCTTCTTGCTCACAACGAGATTGCGCGTTTTGACCTCGGTGACAGGTACTGGCGCCACCTCGTCCTCACCCATGCCAGCAATTGGCTCTGGCATAGTGGGACTGCGTCGGTGTCGCACGGAGACGGCTGGTACGCGCGGAGGCGGTGTTGGGTCGGATAGTTTTGGTGATGTCGACGCTGGTCGTGCTGGGGCGGACTGTTGGGACTGCAACGGAGGGAGGCTCCCGACAGCGGAGCGCAGGGTGTCGGATTCCTGTCGCCGGTGTCCATAGGCGGTGCGAACATGTGTCCCACTGACCACTGCAATGTGTGTCGGTGACGGCGACTTACCACGAATAATGTGATCTTGTGGGAACGGTCGACCTGGGAGCACACGTGATCATTAGATACGGACGCGATGCCCATCGCGACAACCCACGTTCAACTTCTAGGTCCTCCTCTTCACGTTGCTGAGCCCTGGCGTACTCTGACGTACATATGAGAACACATAATTAAACAGCAAAGCGAGATGTTTGGCGCACCTTCTTCAAACGCGATCTCCTGGTCACGGCGCTTCCTTTCTTCCAATGCTACGCGTGTTACTCCCGTGCGAGAGTTGATTAAGCCCATGCTAGTCCCTGGGCGAGCCGAGGACTGCGAAGATGCGCTTGATAGGGGTGGCGCGATGGGACGCTCCGGGGCTAGAGTGAGTCAGCCATCATACTTCAGGCATGCAGAGGAAGGTACGACGCACTAGACGCAGTCGCTAAGGCTTGCGGACCGCCGCGGTCGGGTAGCAGAATGTGTGAGTGCGTTGACGCGTTGACGTTGGAGTTTAGCTTGAGACGACCGTGGCTGCTCCTCGGCGCCACCATCCGTTTCCGAGTTGAGAGCCTGGTCAGCGTACGTGTCGTCATCCACGGTTTCGACTTCGGAAATCTTGTCGATAGCAAGACCAGCGGGAAAACTTTTTCTGTACGAGCGATTGTACGCGGGAGATACGACTCGGTCCAGGCCATTAACTGACGCGTTATGGATGCGCTAGATGGCATCGGTAGCGAGGGTCGCTGCGGAGGGATGACATCCGCCAAGGTAGAGCGGGTACTTGAGGAAGTCGCGCCAACGGAAGAGTAACGCGAGGACAGGTAGTTGAGGTGGGATCCGGACAACGCGGGTACAGATAAGGGGGGCGAATAACGACGGTGGCCACTACTCGGACCCGCGGAAAGCTCCGGAGACAAACCGCCATCGTGGTTCTCCTTCTCGTCCTGAGTGGTCAGTATGTGGAGGTCGTTCGCGTCCTGTTCTTGTTGCTGCTGTGAAACCTTAACCCTCTCGTTGAATTTGTCAAGAGTAGCACGGCGGGGGTCAATAGTTGTGCGTCCTGCACTGAGCAGGCTGCCAGGCGTAATAACACTGCGGACGTAGGTAGAAGAGGTTTGGGCGGGTGCGTGCAACGGCTGCGAGGTGGATTGCGGGAGTGAAACGGGGCCAGAGAGTGCGCGTTGTAACGAGCGCAAGGCGGTTGGAACAGGGTCCGGGCGTTCGGTGGGTAAGGTCGAAGGAATCCCAGGTAGGCTCTCTGAGCGTGTGAGTGACTGACGAGACGAAGACGCAGGAGAAGGATCGTCAGGTAGTAGATTAGAGTCAGTAGAAGGAGATTGCTTGTCCACAGGAGTTGGAGGGGATGCACGACCTTTGGAAACACGATGCCATTCGCCTGCAGAATTTTGCTCATAATCGAAGGAGAGTTCGTATAACGCGGATTCGTCGGAAGGGGGAGTGTCGAAACGAGAAGGCGGACGCGGAATAACTGGGGGGGTCAGTGGGAGGGACATATTGAAAGGAATCGAGTCTTGGTTCCACGACAAGTTCAACTCGGTCGCGTGTCCCCCACGAGGTGATCTAACGCGGTCACGTGTTCAAACATTAATTACAATTTAGCCGATAACTTGCGAGTGATTCCTCCGTTCAGCATCTCCTCCGCCTCCCTCTCCAGACGTCCTACCAGCTCCTCGCACGTCGGGATGTCTCGTATTAACCCTGCTGATATCCCAAGACTCCAAATCCCGTAGTCTGGGTCACCCCGCACGTACACTTCTCGTCCCCTCGCGCCAGACACCAGCTCTCTCACGTCCTCAAATTTGGATCCTGGTCGCCGCTCTATCGCGACGACCTCCTCGGAGACCTTGTTCTTAAATACGCGGGCAGTGTTGCGCATTGTACGGAAAATGTGGATTGTGTCCTGTTCGGTCGATTCCACAATCTTCTCCTTGATCTTCACGTGTATCGGACTGGCCACCACTGTTAGTTTCATCGGCGGTCCTGACCAGGATACAGTTTCTCACCTTTCCACGGTGCACATGAACCTCGTCCCTGCGCCCGGATATGTATCTCCGTATTTGCAAACACGCCACAATGAATTTACGTACCCATGTTGATCCCAGACGCGCCAAGGGCAAGCGCCGCAACAAATCCGCGACTGTCCGCGATGCCACCGGAGGCGAGGTATGGCAATTTCACCTCTTGCGCCGCACGTGCGAGCTGTGTGTCCTCAGTTCATGAGATCCATCAAGGCCGCATCTCGCACAACATACCAGCACCAATCCTGGCATATCATCCTCTCCAGGGTGCCCGGCGCCTGTCAGGGACGTAAACAAAAGCACCCGGGAACGCGAGTGATCTCCGACGTACATTCAAACCCGTCAATGCTAAGGATGTCTACCCCGAGTCTCTCTGCCGACTGTCTCGGAGTGATCAGCATAAGGTACGATAGGTTTCGAGGGTGATCTTACCTTTGCGTGCCGGATAGTCGTGCATTTGTGTATGATCGTGCAACCTTCGCCCTTCAAATACGCAATTATCTTCTTCGCTATTCACGCCCGTTCGTGTGATGTTGAGCTGCACCTCAATGCCAATGAGCGGGGAAGATGCTTACGGTTGTTCCCGGCCGTCTCGAAGATCCGCACACCTTCCGCGACTGCGGCCCTGATATAACCCTCATAGTCCGGCGGATTGATGGTAGGCAGTAGGGTAATGTTGACGCCGAAGGGTTTGTCCGTCCTTCGCCGAGTCTCGCGAATGGCTTCCCGCAACGCTTCGGGGTTGGGTTGTGTCAGCGCCGTAAGAATACCTATGCTTACGTCGTGAGTACGCTTCGGAGCTACGACCGCCGGGCAGGCAACAACATACCGAGACCTCCCGCAGTTCGAAACCTGCTGCCGCGAGCGAGGGGACTCCGACCCTGAATCAACACGTTCGCCGGACTTTCACTGGCACGCACAGAGCTACCCAACACTCACCATTGCATACCCCCCTGCACAATAGGTCTAATTCATTTTCCGGTGAGTACAGACCGCGAAAGTGACGAATGATACTTGCACGCGGATGTTCAACAATTTCGTTACAGGGTGTCACCAGCATCGTTTCTTGGCTCTGAAGAGTCGGGTGGGTCGTTGAGTGGGTCAATTTATCTGACCGAAATCGAGTGCTAGACTATTTAAATATCCACCTTCCTTTTTCCGGCTATTGTGCTGTCCAAAGCAATCCCGGTACTGTAAGCACATGTGATCATTGGGCTCGTGACTTGTACAACCAACAAACAACAGCACAAACAAAACATAATCAACTGACTATCATACATACAGCTCGATCATCGCGACCAACGTTTTGTGCTAATCACTCGTCTCCACCGCTGCTGGAGCATCACTATGTACCCCCTTACTCCTGTACTCCTCTAATGCTCGCGTTACAGCCTTGATATGACCATTATAGTTAATCACCGAATCGAACACGTCCCTGCATCGCAGATGTCAGTGTTACTAATGAGGAAACGGAATGGTATCATACCGCACAACTCCATCCGAACCGATGAAGAACGTGACGCGTCCCTCGGACAGGCCCATCAATCCACGGCTGACGCCGTACGCCTTGCGAGCCGCGCCAGACTCGTCACTTAGCATCGGATACTACATCTCGTCGTGAGCCCAACACGAGAAAGGAAAACGTTCAAGCACCCACCGTCACGTTGTACTTCTCAGCAAACGCCTTGATGGCCGGGACCGGGTCGGCGGAGATGCCTACGACCGTGATGCCGGAGTCCTTGAAGTCGACGTTCTCTGTAAATGGATTAGTCATCAGATCTCGGTCGTCGACGTCGACGCAACGTACCAACGAGCGCATCGCGAAATGAGCATACTTCCCTCGTGCAGCCGTAGGTATCTGTGTGAACCCCACGGTAAGATACTAGAGTATACGAGGGATCGGTCATGAATCGAGCGCACGCACCGGCTTTGGGGTAGAAAAATACAGCAGTGGGTTTACCTTGCGTCCCCGGTTTGAGCTCGTACGTCGTGCCGTCAGCATTGGGCAGCGAGAGAGCGGGGGCAGGTTTGCCGAGCAGTGAGTGTGACATGGTGGTCTAGGAAAAGAGGTGGCGCGTGCGGCACTGTCGTCATCAGGGGTGTAAGTGGTTCCACCCGGGAATCGATGCATTTCTGTGTTGCCGGTTGCCGGACTGTCTCACGTGATCGCACTGCTTTCGGCTTTCAAAATCGGTGGAAGGGACGACAGGGCAATCATAGTTTATGAGTTTATGAGAGCAAACTTACACGAGTGACAGCCAACCAAGAAGCTGGAGCCACAAGCACGAAAAGGAGAAAGCCATCCGCGTCGAATCACGCATACCATGTAAATAAATGTAGGCATAGGATGGGAAAATGTAGGGTAGTTGACCAGTGATGTAATTTCATGCGGCACTCACAAGCATGGAGAGAAACTGGTCCTACTAGCAATGGGATGGACGCTTCGCCATTTCACTAAAGCATGTGGGGTACCCGCCGCCGTGGGAGTGAGATATTAACGGAACTGGCTAGATACAAGAGGTGAATAAAAGTTTGCTCTATTTTTGTGCTGCGGCATTCATCGCTTCTGCCGAGGGCTTCGACGTCAGCTCGAAGGATACGTCGCGAACGTGTTGCGCACCTGCGTTCTGTTCCGCGAACCGCGCACCTACTCGCTCTGAGTGCTTCAAAAATTTGTCGGCGCAATTCATCATGCATTGTTCCTGGTGTAACGTCGGCAAAGTGATGAATACAGAAGACCTTCCCTACCTCTTTCGAGGACAATGCCTTGCTAGTAAAGTCATTGCAACACGACGTGAAGCAGCGCTCAACAAGGCTGGAGTACATCCGCATGAAGTCTTGCATCTAATCAATGTGAGCGACAACGCGCAAAGCCCCCACCAGGGGGAGGGGATAAACAGCAAACAAACCTGCTTTTTTTCAATGACCTTGGTCATATGCGCTTGCTCGGCGGCATTGAAAGCTGAAAAGTCCATAACGAGGAAAGGCTGTCAATGAGCGCAGTGTGACGTGGTCCGGAAGTGGATATCTTCGGCCGATGTTTCTGAGAATTCCAAACAATTGGAAGTCGGTTCAAACGCGGAAATAGCAGAAAGTGATGTGGGGGTTGGACTCACGCTGGCGAAAAAGGTGGGTGAGTACTTTAGCGCCGTCCGATCAACTAACTGCCACGTGTACGTACATAACTCCGTTCCTTGCTCACGCCTCGATGTCCGTTTGCATTGACTGCCGTTCAAAGTACGTTTGAACCAGACACGGACTTGTGTTTCCTGTCATGTGTTCTGTCTAAACACATGGTTAATGGACTTCTCTTCCCACCATCAAACACGCCAACGCCTAACCACCGATGGGCAACTGGGACTCCGAAGCAGCGGTTTATGCTGAGTGTTGTTGAATGACCACCCTCCGGAGCTGCCTTTGAATAATAACGCTAGCAGATAGCCTTCCGATGATATAGTCATCCCATAGAAACGGACAGCCGCCACTGCACTGGTTGTAGTGACAGGTTCAAACATGGCAATAATCTAATTCAATCGGTGGGACCGGTCGCCCACGCTATTATCGTATTCTTTCGGCGAACGACGCACGCCTTGTAAATTAACCGATCCCTTGTGCCTATCATAGTCCGCGGATTCCAGACCCGAAGATCGTCCTGGCTGCGAAGTGGATCACTTTCGTCATCTGATATGATAATTTCAAGAAGCAAGTGCGTGTGCGCGGCGGGTTTCATCGTCTGGACGGAGAAATGACTGGACCAGAGCCGAACGCAATTGCTATACTGATTGGACCGGGGACCACTGGGATCAAAATGAGAATAATCGTCCGACCGCCCAATGTGCGAGTGGTGGCTCTTGCCTCCGAATGCTGACATGAAATGCCAGACCACCGGTACACGCACGACTGTAACAGAGCTGTTTTGGCTGAATCGAAACACTGGGTCAGGGCAGATTGGCAACTAGTCACATAGCGCCGATTAATTAGGGAAAGGTACCCTCTCAAGAGGCAGTGTTAAGATGCGAAGCTTCATCTCCATCACCAGAGTGTATAGTGTCGAATACGCCGATGGAGTGGAGTGCTTAGTCATTCAACGGGTGTGACCCTCATCGTCGGAACAACCGCTACTGTACGAAACAGAAACCTGGGTCCCCCATTACCGCATCGCAATCTCACCTGGATTTGCAGTATAAAAAGTGGGCGGATTTTCGTTTAGCCGTAGCATTGTCATCCCCTCCACTTCTAAAACTCACCTCCTACTTTCGCATCCTTCAAGTGACAGATCTTAACATGGCCATCCCCTTCAAGGAAGCTCTTCACCGTCTTGAGAATCGCCGCGTCAAGTCTACGCGCCCTCTTATCCCGCCACAAATCCTCCAAGAGGATCTCCCGTTGTGTGTCATTTCGCTGAGTATCGTCCCCTGCACTCACTAAACTGGACACGTAGATCCCTCCGCGCCGCCCAGACTGTCCTCGAAGGCCGCAAGGCAACCGAATCAATTATCCGCGGCATCGATGATAGGCTCATAGTCGTTGTTGGGTACGCGATAGCCTCTGATCCGTGGTGGCGCCTTTTCTCACGAATTTGTTTTTTCATCAGACCCTGCTCAGTCCATGATATCGAGGCAGCGAAGGAGTACGCCCAGAAACTGAAGGTCTATGCCGATAACGCCAAAGAGGATCTTCACATCATCATGCGCGTTTACTTCGAAAAGCCCCGCACCACCGTTGGCTGGAAAGGGCTCATCAATGATCCTGACATGAACGGCACCTTCCACATCAACCGTGGCCTCCGTATCGCCCGGACGCTCCTTCTCGACGTCGCGGACATTGGCCTCCCTTCCGGTTGCGAGTTCCTCGATACGATCACCCCGCAGTACACCGCAGATCTTGTCTCTTGGGGAGCGATTGGCGCACGTACCACCGAGTCGCAAGTTCACCGCGAGCTTACCTCCGCACTTTCCATGCCTACCGGCTTCAAAAACTCAACAGACGGCAGCGTTGGTGTCGCTGTTGACGCGTGCCGTGCCGCACGTTCTGGACATGTCTTCTTGTCCGTCGGTAAGGAAGGCTTGAGCAGCATCGTCGAGACCGAGGTCAGCACCATCCGTCTAGTCTTCTTGCCACAATGTACTCAGGCTTCTCCTTCTAAAGGGTAACCCCGACGTCCACGTTATTCTCCGCGGGGGTGCTAAAGGCCCCAACTACGCCGCCGAATACGTAAGGGAGTGCGGAGAGAAGGTCATGAAGGCAGGACTCCCTCCCAAGGTCATGGTTCGTACTCGGATTCCTTTCTTGCAATTCACGGGCTCACGCGTGTGCACTCCTCAGATCGACTGTAGCCACGGCAACAGCTTGAAGCAGCACTCAAAACAAATCGACGTTGCGGAAGATATTGTGAGGATTCTTTTCACTACTTTGAGAGATAGCAGTATGATAACGATTTCTCTCAGGCGCACCAACTCGAAACTAGCGACACTGCTTCGATGATTCTCGGTGTCATGATTGAGTCGAATCTCGTTGAGGGTCGTCAGGATCTCCCCGCGGCCGGCAGGGCCATGCTCAAGTACGGCCAGTCCGTGACCGATGCCTGCGTGTCTTGGGAACAGACCGTTCCCATGCTCGACCGCTTACGGGAGGGTGTCCGCGGCCGGAGGAATGCAATCTGGAAAGCTGCACGGGGTCTTGAAGCGTCTGATGCGTAGACTCGCTAAAATCTCCTGCATTCTATCCAATCGCTGTACATGCGTCTGCAAACGCGTGTGCATCGCCTTTCATTCTTGCAATTGTCGCATATGTTAGACCTAATCAATTAGACATCTCATCCATCACTCCTCAATCATGTGCTCATTATATCGTTTGCTGATTTGTACACCATCTTATCTGATTTGATCTTAATGAGAGGATTACACATCGCATTTTTCTTCGAACGGCGCCGCCGGGCAAAAACAGACACTTCCATTCTCCAGCATCAGACCAGCATCAGACTGCTCGTTATTTAGACGTGTTAGTCATTAAATTTAGCCACCGTCGTAAATGGGTAAGAGTGCAAAAGTTCACAAGCGTACGGTACGCATACCATCTCCCTCTTGACGACTGCATACACTTACGTGCATCACAGAGAAAGACTGCCAGTGGGGCTTCAACGGCGCTCACGACTCCCCCCTCAAAACAACCCGCGCCGGTTGCCGTGGCGTCCGCGGCAAAGAAAAAGGCGAGCACGCGAAAAGGGAAGGCGAAGCGGCCGCGGCCGTCGGGAGCTGGTGGTTCGGGACCCGTGCTAGGCGGTGCGGATTACGTGGACATCATGTTTGGGAGTCGCCGACGCGAGCGAGAGGAGGCGCAGAAGCTTCCCCGCGGCGACATATGATAGACCAGTGATGGGGGATCGGCCTTTTCCCAATGCCCACATCGGTGACCTGTGCCAGTGCCCCCCTTACATATCGTCGCTTGGGTATCATACACAGAACACTGATACGAGTATCAGAACGTTGCTCTGCGTGGAAATGACAAACCTCCGCGGCTGAAACTGCTCCTGGGGGCGGCGACAATAGGTTCGATCGTCGTTCGGGGCTTACTCCATTTTCATTCATTCTACCGTGCACGTACTTGTTGGATCAGCGGTGGCGTCCCAAACCAACGCCCTGGAAGTGCATCAGGTTTCGGCCGCTTGTTCCTAGAATGCAGTTTTACTCGTGGGCCAACGGCATTTTTCACAGTTCGTTCGTTCCTCGGAAATTAATAAATAAGAAATAGGCATGCAGTATTTGTCCGTTACAGCAAAGGGCTGGCTCGATAAATTCAATGGTTTCCGATGTGGCCGAAAAAAATTGCAAAGGGCCCGCCCGCATGTTACTCTTTTCCGTCGGTTGGTAGGAGGCGCTGTTTGGGTCCAGCCAGCGCATCTGAAATCGCGGCTAGTTCGCGGTCGCCAGGCAAGGCGCTCAGAAGATTAGTACTGCTCATCAACCGGTGTCCGCGTACAGTCGGCAGCGTACTAAATCCCAGGACCGCTCACACTTGAGGGTCTGAGAGAAACATCGGGAGTGTACTGGTTCTTAGAAATCGGTCGAGTTGGTAAGGGTGTTTTGGCGAGTGACAAAGAGCCTCGGATGGGGTCGACGAAAAAAGCGCTGCTCTCGTAGTTTGCCTGTTGTACCGATAAGATAAATCATAACAATAACAATGGAAATAACAAGCGATGGGTAATCGAAAGGCGAAAGGCGAAGGCCAGCCGAATTACGATTACCTGTTCGTTGATGATACTGTCTGTACCTTGACATCATATTGTCTACAGTCCACTATGTAAACATCCAACATGCACTCCAATGCCTGTAGATACAAATTGCGCATGCAGAAATTGTGGGGTTCCAGGTCCAAAAGTATGCGAGCCTCCTATGTAGATTGTCGTAAAAGCCTGGGATCAATGGTAGGATCGACCTCCAATTCCGTAAGCGAGTAGAGCGTGTGTGGACATGTATGGGGTTCCAATAATCCCTTCGGAATTAAAATCGCGTTGGAATTTTTGCTCCGCGATCGTACGCCTACGTTGCGAGAAGAGGTAGAAGATGTCCCCTGACTCGACAAGTCACCTTTCTGTGGTGCAGCTCTCGTGTCCTGCGCTAGAGCGGACGCCCCCCGACTAGAGAGCGAAACGCTGGAAGACCTTCTGAGAGGCGATAAAGGCACGTCCAGGTCTTGGTGACGCCGTTTCCGACCTGATGAAAATCTGTATGATTTGAGCGGGGGGGCTAGGGATGATGGAGGAACGGCAAGTGTTGCGGGGATCCCTCGTGAGGAGCTTGACTGTGTCTCCGTCTCTGCTTCTCGATGTGTCACAGACGCCACCTCGAGGAGTTCCGCTATGTCAAGGTCCACCAGGGGGCGCGAGTTTGAGCCACCGATGCTACTTTTGGTCCTGATGCTGGGATTCCGGCTGCTATTAGATCGACTCTTCCAGAACCCCGGACTCGATGGGACGAAGGGAGAAAAAACGGATGACCGAGGAGAGGACATGGGCAGATCCATGGGGTCTGCGGGTGCCCTTGCCATGGAGAAAATTGGAGGATTTCGAGAAGGTCGAGGGGGATTGAACCTGGGGCCGGGTTCGCCGAACTGGCCGTGGTTTTGGACGTCTTCTATAGGGTCTCCTATGAGGGCGGCAAGTTTCCGTCGTTCGCGGCGGACGAAGAAGATGCCAAGGATGAGGATGATGACAACAATAACAGACGACGTGACAGCAATAGCAATGACTGCAGACCTATAGGCAGATCAGCTTCAAATGAGGAATCGTAGATAATAGTGCGGACCTAGACAAACTCGAGGCACTAGCTGTGGCAGTGGACGTCGTAGAAGTGATCTGAAGGCATTGGGTGGGGTCGGATGCTCCACCTGCGACAGGACAGCAGGCCTGAAACTTGGGGGGTCTCCTGGCCATCATCAAATAGCAATGCTACTTGGAAACCCCGTGCGACGTTCATGACGAAAGTAAATACATCAACCCCTTGATTTGAGTAGACAGAGGTGCTCTGGAGCGTGGACGAGAGAGCCGTTGGGACAAATGCTCTTACGGAGATCGGGTTGTCCAAAGAAGAGGAAATGCGAGCGACGCTGAACGGTGAGCACTGAGAGACGGTGCCGCCCAGTAATTGGAAGGTGGACGGGGTAGTGGTGTTAGTAGCAGTGGATATACAAGAGGTATTGTCGGAGGAGTCGATTTGAATAACCTCAGAGGTAAGTGCAGCGCTATTCCCCGAGGCGTCATTCAACGAAGCCATTAAAGAAACCCCTTCTTTGAAGGGTAGAAAGGCGACGTATGAGCCAGAGGCCGTAGAGGTATCCCACGCAGATTGGGGTATGGTGAAAGCGAGTGGCGTTGAATTAAAAGGAAGAACGGTGAGAGTAAGGGGGAGGGCAGTAGGAGGGGTACCTCCAGCAAACGAAATATTAAAGGGCCCACATTGTTGTATATGCGAATATAAGATGCGCTGGAAAACAGAAAGGACGACCCGAGGAGAGAAAGCGAGGAAGTATACCAGCCCCAGGAGAGGGAAGAGCATGGGCGGGGGAGTGGAGGGGAGAAACCAGGGAGAAATGATAATAGAAATATGGTGGGCGGCCGGAGGGTGTTCCCTCGGGACAGCGACCCAGAATCATCGTGTGAGAGCAAGGTACAGTACAACCAGGCAAGCAAATCTTCAAATCAAATGAAATCGCGGATCTCAATATCGCGTCCAAATATCACTGTGACAGACGTGACGCAGGCGTGACACATCGGCTTAATTTGTTTGTTCGCTTGTTTGTTCCGGTAACTCCTCCATGATCCGTACTTTCTATAGGCGTTTCTCGACAGTGTCGGTGTTGCCCAACTCGCAGTCTCTTATAACGCCAAAACCTCATTTCTTCAATGCGGTTTCTACTGATGGAAAACAGCTTCCAACATACAGGATTATGGATGGCGTCGGTAATGTGATAGAAGGTGCTGAGCTCCCGGAGGTCCGTTCTAGCTAGTCTGCTTGTCACGCATTCATCAAGTGTCTATCTCCTCATTGCCAGCTTGACCAAGAATTCGCCCGAAAGATGTCTGTGCCCATTTCCTCTTAATAAGAAGCATCACTAAGGGAATGTTATAATAGATACAAGAACATGGCCCTTCTTCCCATCATGGACACCTTACTTTATAACATCCAGCGCCAGGGGAAGATATCCTTCTATGTAAGCTTCTTCACCACGTGCGCCCGTCCAACCGTTTGTGAGCTCCGAATCAGATGACAGCTGTGAGTGTAACCTTACTTTTTATTCACCTGTCTCGACTTAAATGATATCAGCATGGTGAAGAAGCGACGGTCGTTGGAACCGCCGCAGCACTCCTTCCCGACGATGAGTACGTTTTCCCCTTCCTATGAACTTTATTTCAGTCAACAAGATCCACATTCGCATAGGGTACTCGGTAAGCAAGGATTCTCCGCTAACTTAGTCCCACCTACGGAATTGACCTCCCCCACAGGTCAATACCGTGAGCTCGGCGTTTTATTATGGCGTGGTTGGGGAATCGACGCCGCAATGGCCCAGTGTTTTGGAAACGAACAAGATAAGGCGAGCAAAGGACGCCAGATGCCAGTGGTACCATCTTTTATCTTTTCCTGAATCGCCTCATTTCTGGACCAATGAGTGTAGCACTGGGGCTCTCCACAACATCATTTCCACACGATCTCGTCGCCTTTGGCCACACAGATCCCTCAAGCGGCCGGCGTTGCTTATGCGCTCCGACGTGATCCGGCGCGAAGAGGCAAAAACTGTGCTGCAGTTTATTTTGGGGAAGGGAGCAGCTTCTGAAGGCGACTTTCACGCGGGCATGCTATTTGCATCTACTATCTCATCACCAACACTCTTCATTGCGCGCAATAACGGCTTCGCCATATCAACGCCGTCCTCAGAGCAGTATTTTGGTGATGGGATAGCAGCCCGTGGCGCTGGGTACGGCATCGACACCATCCGCGTCGATGGAAACGACGTGCTGGCTGTCATTAGTGCGACACGAGAAGCTCGTCGTAAGTGTGTAGAGAGCGGTAGAGGTGTACTCGTCGAAGCTATGACATATCGGTATGACTTCTCCTTTCCCCCACTTCACAACATATGTAATTTTTACTCCGGGACGGCCCCACAGCGTTGGCCACCACTCTACGTCGGACGATTCATTTGCGTACCGCGCACGACAGGAGGTCGAAGATCGTAAGCGCATCGACAACCCCATCGCCCGGTACAGGCTCTTTCTCAAGAATCGCGGGTGGTGGTCCGACTCAGACGAGGGACGAGCTGAAAGAGTCGCTGAAGAAGGACGTTATGCGTGCCTTCAAAACTGCGGAGGGCTTGAAACGGCATGAACTGAGTGATATCTTTTCCGATGTGTATGGCGGCGAGGAGCCCCCGAACCTCGTGAGTATCTTTCCTTATCTTTCTCCATAGGTAATACTTGACTTCGTTCCTTGCCCACAGAAGGAACAACGTGAAGAGCTTACGCAGCTCCTGAGAAAATATGGGACTGTATGGGAACCGTGGAAAGCTGAGCTTAAGAAGTTCAAGGACAATGGCGAGAGTCTTCTCGGACGTTCCAAATGACGACCAAGGACTGGCAAATCGATGAGAGTGTATATATCATTCCGTGTACCTAATAACACAAAACCAGAACCCTACCCACTCCCACGCCTCTACAGGTTATTGTAACTACTCTTCTGCTGCCATGTGGAACGAACCAACGTCCTGTCGTGGAGGTTGCTTCGGTCTGACGCAGATCTGGTGTATGACGATGAGGTGTCGCATCCCGAGACAGCCATGTGGTACACTGCTACTGTAAAAGGCCCCTTCTGCAAATTCTCGCAAATTCTCGCAAATTCTTATCACGGGTCAATATACCGGGTATATTGTGTGCACCCGCCCGACGAAAAAAAAACACGCGAGTCCGGTTGAGCGTATAGATATAAGACCATGAAACGAAACCAAATAAATAACTAGTCGATACCAAGACACATTTACATTTACGAAAACAGCCTAGTGAGCCTTGGCCACGTCTGTGAGACAGGGGTGTTAGAGGGCCCAGTTTTTGAGTCACGAATTCGCGCGATTGATTGTACAGTAGAGGCGAATAGGGTACCTAGCTAATAACGTGATTTTTAGGCTTCTCTTCCAGCACAAGAAGCCGCCATTACAGCACCAGCGATGTGTGGTTGCCGTTGCCTGGTCACAGATATGCGGACCCATGCGCAAACTGCCGAAGGCGCCCACTCACCACCAGGGCTGGTTTGGATGAGATGAAAATCTCAATCTCCCGGTGTCTTCCACACTTGCAAACTCTATGAAAAAAACACCAGAAGATTGAGAAATGTATTGATCCATCGCCGTTCAAATGCCGAATGTGCGCTATGAATCATTCGTTATCCCCATTTATTGTTTGCAATACATTGGTTCTGCGGGCCCATCGGCGAGCGTTAAGTTTATCTGTAGTATCATGAGGCTAGTACCCATTTGGCGGGCGGTGCGGATCGGCCGTGGGCGAAGGGGCGGGCACTCCTGCTGAGAAATGGTAGGTGGTAGCACACGGTGGTCGCTACCGTGTCTGTCCCTGGGTTCGGGTATGAAGGGGTTAACGCCAACGGTTTCGTAACTGTGAGCGTCAAGCGAGCATTTGCACGGTTAAACCAATAAAACAGGGCAAAGCGAGCAAAGTGAATAAGCTCCGGACAGAACAAAGAGCCTTATGGCAAGTTGAAGCTTACAGGCGCCGACGAGCATCGGACCGTGATGAGGATTAATCGCAGCTTAGTTAGATTAGGTATCATAGGGAGAGGTACTGAGGCACAGAGAGTACGGTATTGTGTTGATCGGTGATCGTCGATTATGCTGCGGATGTGCCGCCTGCTAACGTCCCCTGCCCGCGTTCGGGGTCTGACATGCGGTGCACGCGCACGGTAGGGCCAACGTGGATGTTCTGCATATTCTGCGGGGTAATCAGGATGTATTGTTTTCCATCGGAAGAATTCGCCGTGTCAATCTAGGGCGAACATCAGTCAGGGCACTAACGGGGCCATGGAAGTACCGGTACCATCATCTTCATGCTTATACGACGATTGACGGCATCCATGAACACATCGAACTCGTCTGTTTTTCCGTGAACTCGTGAACTTTCAAAAGTCCGCCATGAGGACCTACCAAGGCACCGGATGGGGCTTCCGATGGATTCCCACATAGCCAAAAGCAGGCAGATGGTTGCAAAGGACTTCTCGCCGCCACTGAGGGAACGTGGATCTTTGTCACGGGTTTCACCTTGAGTACCGTTCAGGTCTTCGGTTTGGACCTAAGTGCGATATTGGTTGAGCTGGCGAGATGAAAAACAGAGACTACCGTACTCTCAGCTGCAGCGTGCCGTCATGGTGGTTGAAAAGGACCTTGCCGAAGTACCCACGGTTTGAGAGATGGTACTGGAACACGACTTTACAACGGAAGGCGATGTGTCGGCGGAAGTCGTGCCACTTTTCCAAGCGGAGACGGAGCGACTGCTTGAGAGCCTATATTGTTGTCAGTGATCTGTAACCGGGGAGGGATGCTGCGGACATACTCTGTTCAAAGATGCCATGCTTTTCAGATCTTTTTGTGCGGTCTCAAGCGCGGTCCGTGCTCTATTGACCTCGGCTGTCATCTCTTCTACTGACGCGCCTTGTCTGCGACTTATGAATAAGTGTCTCACTTGCGCACACGAACATAACACACCGCCTCTCGCGCTCCTTCAAGGCTGCCTGGACAGAGTCTAGGTTACGTTGAACAACTTGGACTTTCCTAGGGTTATCAACACGGGCGCAGTACTGCTCTGCCCCAGCCGTCCAATTCTATAAATAGGGACATAAGGGGAG
The DNA here is from genome assembly GCA_024734325.1 of Lactarius hatsudake. Classification (NCBI taxonomy): domain Eukaryota; kingdom Fungi; phylum Basidiomycota; class Agaricomycetes; order Russulales; family Russulaceae; genus Lactarius; species Lactarius hatsudake. The sequence continues at coordinate 486,797 of JANSJP010000005.1, read as the reverse complement.
ACAACATTGAGGAAGTTTACCTTCGACTCACCTCAAACTCTGCTTGGACGACGTCCAACTGCTCCTGCGCGTCTTGAACCTTCTTTTGCTCGTCGCGGAGCTTTTTAGCCCAATACTGCTGCTCACTCTGTGCAGCCAGTCGCTGTTCAGCAGCTTGTGTAATTTGGGCCTGAAGCCGAGCAGTAAGTTATACTGGCAGAAGAGAGGCGAAGAATATACGCCAACCTGAGCCTCTTGCCGCCGATCACCGAATGCATCAATTTGCTTCTTAACATCATACAACTCCTTCAGTAGAGGTTCTTGTGCTCGATCAATCACCGCCTTCTGTTCAGCGATACTCTCAAACTGGGCCATGAAGGACTCCTTTTCGGTTATCATTTCCTAAGTCAGACGGTAAACAAAGTTTCAGAGCTTGGGATCGTATAGGCAGGTCACGTACCCGCAATGCTTCGTCGAGCCCAGAAGTTTCAACGGGCACGTTGTCGTTAACCTCGGTCTGTAGCGAGTCACGAGTGGCCCTCAGTTCGTTGAGCCGTCGACCGATATCTCGGTGTTGGCGCTGGGAGGACCCGTGTGAGGGAGGTCACATTGAGTAAAACAGGAAACATCCATGCCTTTTGCTCTTCAATCTCGCGTTGCATTTTCCTGTAACTGTCGCGCATCTCGTCCAGGCGGGAGTTGAGTTCACGGAGGGTTTTTTCCGCATCTGCTGCTTTTTCGCGCCAGTACCTAGACCCAAAGAATCAGCGAATTGGAGGAACGACGCTCGGGATCAGAAACAAACCGCAGTTGAGTCTCGGGGTTCTCTCCTGTAAACAGTAAGGATCTAGGATCGCCCGGCTTCAGTGATTGCATAGGCTGTGATTGTCCACCACCATCACTGAAACGAGATTTAGTCATGTAGAACACCTAGATGGAGACATTGGGGTACAAACTTGAAGCGTTGCACGCGCCAGAGATCCGCGGTTAGGCATTGGCCACCTCCGTTAAGACCACTCAACAGATCATCTGCTGCCTTGCGCGTTGGAGCCAAAAGGGTCCGTTCGATCTTGGCTTGGTTGATAAGTATGCGGAGAACAAATTCATGAGTCACCTGAAAAAATTAGCTGAATTGAGCATTGAACTGAGACATGGGAAGAACTTACGTCAATTACGCGGAGAACAGTTGGATATTTAGGGTCAGGTTCTCCGTCCCTGTATTCGAAGAGGTCAACTTCAGACACAAACACACTGGTGTTCGGGCTGAGGATCGGCGTCAGCACGGGAAGAATGAATGGGCAAAGGGAAGTTCCACGTACTTCCCGCTCTCTCTCAACAACTTCTTCAACACGGGAAGGTCTCTGCCATCCGTAACGACAAAAGATGCCATATGCCCACCGAGGATGTTCCTCAGCAAGTTGGTCCAAACACGATCCTTCGCTTTCACATAAATACCAATGGGGCCAAGTGGCTTCTGCCCATGCCACCTCATTCCTCCAATCCGTTCTAATACCTTCTTGATATCACGTCCATAGGGTGCAAGCGAATTATTTTGCTGCTCAGTACAACGCTGGATCTGCTCTTGCAAACCCATCACAGCGTTTCTTGCAGTCTGGATTTCGCTCTCAACCCCATCGCCTTGTCGACGCAATGAGTCGGCCTCCTCTCCCTTGTCTCGGATAAGGTCTGTCGATTGTTTCAGATCTGTTTCGGCGGCTTGAACAGAGAGGATCGCATCCTGTAGGCTGCTGGTTCAATTCGTCTTGCTTGGATCGCGAGTATTCTGCCAATCTAGCTTTCTCAACCTCCAGTCGACTTTCCATTTTCTGGATTGCACTCTTAGTGTTCGACAGATTATCGCTGATCGAGCGCTCGTCAGCCTAGCATGGTCACAAAATCTCAGTACGGCATAAGAGGTACTCGAATCTCGAAATACCTTAAGCTCACTGAGCCTCGTTCTATTGGTGCGCATCGTTTCAGTTAGGTCCTTCTTCCTTTCGTGTAGATGGTCGATATTGCCCAGGTTTTCGTGTTCTCTGTCGTACGTCTGAACGGCGGCGGTAGCTGCTTCGAATTTTGTCTGTGTCCTGGCCCTGAGCAAATTGCGCGAATCAAGATTATCACACGTACGTCAGCTTCATCCAAGCTGCGTTGAATCTTCGGTATACGCTGCTGCAGCTTGTGCACTTCGGTAGCTTTCTCTGTCACCTCCTGCCAAGAAATACCATATCAGTCATGTGGCGTAATGGTCAAGAAGCCATCAACATCTTGCTTAGACGCCACGTGGGCCCACGCCTAGCTCTTTCTTGAGTTCGTCGGCCTTATGCCTCTGCTCTCTGGCTTTCGACGCCTCTTCGAAGCGGGTGAGGACTTCCTTATAGTGAGCCTGGAGGTCTGGGATTGCTTCCTTCTTGCGCATAAGCACCTTGGACGTTTGGGAAATATTCTCTAGACACGTTTCATACTCTTCGCTCAGCTGACTAAGTTGAGTACCGCGCAGGAAAAACTGGAATATGAATGTGAGGCTAGGCAGTGGGGTTGAAAAATGCCATTCTTACTTTGTATTTATCAGATGGGTGGGAAGAACTCAAAAATTGTCTAGCTGCGTCTACACCATACCTTCAGGCAACAACGCTAAAATGATTGAAGTCCTAAACGTACCTTGTGTGAGAACGTTCATCGGATTGTCGACTTGTACGTTCATATGGTCGCAGATGGCAGAGAGCTCCTCGCGCTTCGTTGAAATTAGCTTGCCATCTTTGCCCTTGATCTTGTACGACGATGACCCTTCTTTAGTGAACCGGCGAGTAATCACGATGCTATCACCGTACAGGTCGTGCTTGTAAGCTTCTTCGCCCTGATTTTTTAAGTGAATTGACACTTCTGCAGCACTGATCCCGCCGTGACCCGTTACAAAAGGCGGATAGGTCAAAGGGAGATGATGCGCACGGTTGACCCTCGCGGATGAACGCCTTGAGGCCATTCCCGCGGCCCGTAGCCGTGGCCTTTCCTCCCAACGCAACCGTGATCGCAGTGAGGACGGCACTTTTGCCACCTGTACCACGAGATGAGATATATCACGCGAGACCAATGAGCCTTACGTACTTCCATTGTGACCTATGAGAACGTCATCAAGTCTGTTCATGCCCCATAACGCATTGTTACTACACACCGATGATGAAGTTAATCTGAGGACCGAATTTGAAGGTAAGGTACTTGTGGCACATGAACTGGTGCATCTCGACGGCCTCAATAATACCAAACTTTGCAACACCCTAGCAAGGCAAGACTCAGGATAGATGAGACAGGCAAATCGTGAGACAAATCCTACTCCTTGGTGCCTATTCCTTTGACGTATGGACTCACGAACGGACTCCTCGTGCTCCTCCTCGAAACGCTCTTGAGCGCCCTCGTCCTCCTCGGCATGTGCATCCCGTACTGTAGCGATATCGTCGTCGTCATCGACCCGGATGTCGTTCAATATGTCATTGTCGTCTTTTGCCTTCCCCTTTCCCTTGGATTTGGATTTCGAGGACCGATGTTGCGACCGATCTTCGACTTCGGCAACATCGAGCCGAGGTCGCTTAACTGCAGATGAGCTTCCCTCTTGGCCACTTTGTTCGTTGTCACTGTCTATCACGGTTCGGCGTTTGACCATGATCGATTGCTATGAGTGCAAAGTGCGAAAGACGCGCGCCACTAAAAAAGGAGACCGCGTCGCGTCGCGCTTCATGATTGTAAATATGGACAAACATTATCACGTGTTTGCTTTCTGAGCCGCATGACGCATAGTCGTAGTCGCATACACTCGAGACTACAGAGTAGTAGTAAGGAAAATCGCAATCTTTGAGAATATTGTATACAGAACTGGTTTGACAGATAACGGGTGAAAAGAAAGTAGGGGACGAGGGGTAGGTGGTTGGATCGAATGTTTTAGCCGAAGCAGGTTGGGACACCTTGTGCTTGACTTGAGAAGGCCATCGTTAGGTGCCTTGTCTCCCACTCTCGTCGTCCATCCCCATCTAGCCTTCATCCGAGAGGCGTTCGCTCTTTATATCTCCACATTCCTTTGATTTCGCTCTTTTACATCTATATTCTGTTGATTCGGAATGGCTCCTCTTGCCGGTAGACCCCCTTTTGCCACCGACGAACCCGACTCGGTCTATGCAACGTCCCAGCCCCAGGCTAGATATAGACAGCCCCCAAAGGATGACCCCAATGCCCGAACCTCTGCATACAATCAGTGAGCTTTCTCTTCTCTCCCCGTCGTGCTTGGGAACTAAACGCATTTTTCTTGGCAGCTATGATGGATACTTGAACAACGGGTGTAAGTTTAGTTGGAATGCCAGCTACGTGCGACACTCACGCATGATATAAAGATGACGATTCGAGCCACGGCAAGCCTGCAGCGCTCGCGCCTACCGTCCACCCGGTCCCGCAACAGGCGCCAGTACCTCTCCTCGCTCCCAAACCAGGATATGCTGCCCCCATTGCCGCTCTGAGCATGCCTCAATCGTCCCCGTCTCCCGAGGCTGCTCAATTTCCTCCCGGCATCAATCCTCCGCTCGCCCGGCCTGACCAACATGGAGCTCCCCGTATGCCTCCTGCCGTCGTTCGAGCGCGCCCTCCTCCTGTCGCGCCCATTGCCGTCCCTAGTACTCCCCATCCGTTGCCCCCGACGATGACACCTATTCTCCCTGTATTCGCGAGACCAGCTCAGCCCACTCAAGCTAACGAGGTCAAATGGGGACCTGAGCCTATACTACGCGGAAACTCTGAGGAGAAGCTGATTCCTCGGCGTGGCGAAAAAGGTGACGATTTCTGGAGACGTTTCAGTATGATCGCGAAAGAAGAGAATAAGAAACGTTACTCCCAGAAGCTGAGGTGGGTCACGGTTGTTTCGTCATGGTGCCCCACGTCCCATGCCAATAAAATTCCTCTTGACAGCCCTTGGCTTCGCGAAACCCAGGGCGGGAAGAAACGCATGTCCGGGTGGGTTTGGGTCGTCGGGCTCATCATTTTCGCCGTATGTTTCGACTTTTCTCGGCTACTCGTCATCTCATACCCGAATTATAGTGCGCTGGTCTCGGAATAGGACTTGGCCTGTATATCTCTCACAAGTCACCTTCCCACCAAGATCCCACGGTATTTGGTGGGGGTGGCAACTACGGCACGGGCTCGACGACAACCTCCCAGGTCACGGATACCGGCGCGGGCCACAGCTTGTCGCGACATGTGTCCCCTACAAATACCGTTGCCCGACGTGCCGCCTTTGCTGACGCGTTGCCAACTCCCATGCCAGGTGCACCTGTTCACGTCGTGCACGTATCTCTCCCTCGTTGGGACGCACCCGACGCACCACGTGCTCGCCACCAACGCCGACATCTCAACCGCGCCTTGGTGTGATCAATTCTACGCACTCATCTCGTGTGCCTCCCTGGGATTGGTGTTTTTAACCCGTATCCCATCCACTCGTTTATCTCGACACTAACATCATACCCCTTGCATCACTTGCACTTCTCTTTATTCTAACGTCATATTGGATACCTTTGTAAATCTTTCTGACAGACGGCGCCCAGCTCGTCCCTCATTTAGACCTCCGTTCAAAGGGGGGGATTGCTAAACCACATTGAGGCAGTCTTGACCTCCACCACTCATTCCTTGTCCTGACCCAGGGTTCACTCAGACGTTTGGATGGATTGCATTGCCCCTACTAGTTCTTCTACCAGTGTAACTTACTTATTCGCACATGCATCGTTCGGAATATCAATATGTTCTACTTATTTGGAGGTGCCTCTAGGACACTAGTCTAACAACCGATTAAAATAATGCCAGTAACTTGGGGAGGTTATACAGGTATACAGGTATGTGCAGGGAAAGATAAATCTTGCATGAACTGGTCCATGAACCCCCCAAAAAGGAGAAACGTAAGACACGATGATGTGGCGTAAATGTAAATCGTGAATGAGACGGGTGAAAAAGTTATGTTGTCAGGAGAATTTCGTAAAGAGTGGGCCGTTGAAAGTGATGGCGGTGGCTAGCCACCGCGCATGCGAGCGGCGGCTCGTTTCTTGCTATAGTCGGCTAGCCCACTGTACCTTCGCGACGTCGCCTTGGAGGTGGTTGCCTTTTTCGGGGAGACGAGCACCTCTATTTCGGAATCCGAGTCGTTGTCCGCCTTCGAAGAGGCCGCGGGAGTCTGATCCGTGCTGGACTGTTGTTCCTGAGGGGCAGCCGCGGCCTCGGTCTGGCTCTTCGCCTTCGCCGCCGCCGCCGCGTCCTGCTCGCTGCGCTGTCGCTTCCATTCATCGGACAACAAGTGGATGCGAGCAGCCAGCTCGTCGCGGTAGTGGGCGACGAGGCGGTCGTTCCAGTGTTCGTGGACCCGTCGGCCTTTCTGCGGCGAGGTCCGCTATAGAGAAAGATAAGTGAGGGACGGGATGTGAAATTACCCTACGCTGAGGACACACGTTTTGAATGATTTCCGAGGATAGTTTTGGGTCTTGCATGAACGTCTTGGCAAAGTGCAACAGGTAGACACCGCAGTCACAGTGATTGGGCTGGTGGGGTACCTGAATGACCGACCATGAAACCTATTCGAACACTAATGAAACTTGCAGATACTTACATGCGCCTGCATGCCCTTTGGCTCAGTTAGTGTGTCTTCATCTCGCTGCTTCTTGTCGTGGGCTTCCATGAGAAGGTACTTGCCGAGCCTCTTCACCGCCTGAGGGTGCTTCGACAACAGCGAATCGAAAGTGAAAATGTACGTTTGGGAATGCCTGAAAGTTTGATGAGTAATAGTTGCAGTGCTAGGAGGACGAGATACGCACTCGACAGCTTCTTCGTGCTCGCTGTCGGGGTTAGCCATAATCACGTCCTCTTCAACCACAATCTCTACCGGTGGTCCGTCGTCAACAGGAGAAATCTCAGGAGAAGTGACATTTCGTCTTCTGTGATCGCTTTGCCCGTAGAAGGTCGTGGGTGGGATACCTGAGTCTCGGGTGCTGCCGCCTTCACTCACACTTATCGATGCCGGATGTTCTTCTTGTTCAATGACGTCGACCTGCTGATCCAAAGACGGTAGTTCTGTACGCTGGACATGTGGTGAACTCCCGGGATACAAAAGCGTCAGTGAATCTTCTAGGCCAGTAGCGTCGTCAGCAGGGGCGTCCTTGTCAACTACCTGGACATGTTCATCATTTTGCTTCGCCGATAGCTCCGGTAGTGGATCCCCCGATTCCACCATCCGCTCAACGTCAATCTCTTCTCTTTGATCGTCCGTTCTCGGGGAGACTGGGGTAGTCAGTCCAGAAGGGGAAGCGGAATCGGCTTGAGCACTTGGTGGTGGATCAGGATGAGGAGGGGGAGGGGGAGATTGCTTTGATGTAGGTTCCAAGTCTTTGACACCCGAGAAATCGGCTCCTCCTGACTGGCGGGTGGACCTTCGACGAATGTTCGTCACTTGCTTGGGGCGGGGTAAAAGGGTGTATTCTGGAAAGTAGATGATGGCAAGGTACCAATGCATGCTACGACCTGTGAATGATCCACCACACTCGTCCAGGACAATTTAACGTACTTCTCATTGATCGGAACAATGATATATTTCTTCTGAAAAAGGTCGAATTTGGATGTCCACTTCCGGACGCTATTGTAGCCTTCCTCGGGGCTGTGGAACATGATGTCTAAAGCAATTCACGAAGAAAGTGTTGAACATACACTTTCGTAGACAACTTCTTGTAGAAGAATGAGCTAAAGACGTGGACTTGCGTCGCCAGCTCTGGGTTACTCTCATGTAAGTCAGCGAGCCACAGCCTAAGGGAGTCAGTGTCGTCGAGACGATCCACATGAGCTAGCTTACTTGAGGCCAAACTCGATCAACGTGTCGTTCAAGAATTCACCCGGCTTCAAACGACTGACATCGCCATTCGTGATGTTGAGGGAGCCAGCCCCAGAGCGGTAAGCCAAAATGCTAGCAAAGGGTCAATCGAAGAACATATATAACCAGCAAAGAGGCACCATACACTTCATCTGGATCGGGCTTTGGGGAGAACCGCTGCTGTTCCACCCCAGAAAGTCGTGCTGAACGGCGCTTAATGTCAGACGCTGGAGCAACCTCAGCGCGACTGCACAAATGATTAGGACACGAGATATCTAAACAGGCGTTGCTTACGGCTTAGGTCGCGCTCGGGGCTTTGTCACTGAATCGGGGACTTCTTTGGGCTGATTATCGGGAGGTAAAAATTCTATTCTGTCCCTTGTTGGCCGATCCTCGTGGGCACGCATGACAGCCTCCCATACTGCATTTGCTCCCGGTCGACTGGAACACCCCCATTAAAATCGAGAATAACCTGTGTAGATACAGTACGCACTCCAAGACAGATTTCCCATCTTTTGAGACGAGGGCTCTCTGCAAATCTCGAACAAGTTCGCCATAGAGTTTCAAGTCCCAGTCACTTGCAAATCGATCAAATTTGAAGGTAAGGAGGCCATTGGCATCATGCGAACCTGATATTGGTACGAAAATGAGATGAATCACTGGGTAAAATAAATTCCAAACCTAGCTTGAATCCGTTGGTCGTCGGGCTTTGTATAGTGGCCGTCCCCAATGGGTAAATCTGGATGAGGGGCGTCGTAGACGAAAGCTGCGAGACTTTAGCAAGCAAATCTTGCCAGACGGGAAGTTGCCAACCTTTGAGTCCGTGTACTGGAGGCTCCCAAAAGATTTTTTATTAAAACATAGCTCGAAAAGAATTGAGGAGTCCGCGTGTTGCACTTTGAGACCATTCTGATCCCATATGAGATCAGCCGGGGGATATGGTGTTGCTTCGTGTGGAGGGATGTCCACTCCGATAGACCATCTTTCCAAGGGTAAACTGCAGACAACGCCTTTTCGAGTCGTTTTTCCCTTTGAAGGTCCCGGACCAGAAACGAAGCCAGACGGCCGAGTGGCGTACGGATCTTGCAGCGTAATGGGTAACTTCTCCATCTGCCGCTGGGGCTCGTAGCTCACTTAGTTGCGGAACACCAACCCGGGGAGCAGATAGACTCACCTGCCTTGGCCTCATGTTCCTCTTCCTATGTTGTGCCTGGAGGTCAATACGAGGAGTGGCGTGTTCCTCAAAAACGGACACCATTCGGCCAACATGGCCCACTCCAGGTGGTCTGTCTGCCTGTCCAATTATGAGAGAAATAGGAGCCTTGGCTGACTGAGAGTTGCCGTTTGGACGAAAAGTGGGGTTCCGTGCTTCGGTCTGCCTCAGAGTGCGCAGGCGCGCAGTGCTTTCGCCGTCCGTTGGAGACCTGTGCAATTCTTCCAAGGATGAACTGAACTGGTCTATCGGCGAAGGCTTGCTCTGGTCGAATGTGTATGCAGTTTCGGGAGTTATGATGTCCATAGGGTCGGGGGAGGATGTCTTCAATGTAACAGGCTTGGAAGAGCTTTCGCCTGCGTCAGATGTATCGTCTTCGTCAATGATAATGGCCTCAGCAGCGCGGGCGAGGCGCGAAGGAGAGGAGGACAGGCCCGCTTGAGCACGCTGGCCACGAGTGCGGGGTTCGGACGACGGTTTGGGAAAATACTTCGATGGAGCGTCCCCCCTGCGGTGATCGAGTTTCTGGCGTTTAAGGGCACGCTGCGAAGAGGAGCTCGTGGCGGCTTTGCCGTCACTACTTTTCAAGCGGCCATTGGCCCACGGATTCTGGCCATGCTGGAACCACAATCGCACCTTCAACCTTGCGCAAGAGAAGGCCGGACGCACTTACTCGACCAGGATGCGGAATCGGCGTTGGGTTCTTCTGCCACCTGTCGGAAAGCAAACAGTTGACCAGATGCGGTGGATGAGAGTCGAACGAGCGACATACGCTCCGCCCGTTCCACCTGATGCGTCTCTGTAATTGACGATAGAGCGAGTTGGCCGTAGACCCAAAGCAACAGCGTGGAGATCGTTTCCAGCGTCGTCGTGAGTGATGCTCATCTCGTCTGTAGGCGAGAGAGTCGCGTGCTGGTATGTGGCGGAGAAGTGGACGGTGTGGATGAGGGGACAAGGCAAGTAGCACAGTCGGGCCTCTTGCCTCAGGCACTTGCTGTCCACTCGGCACCAGTTCCGCCAATTGGCACGCCGGGGCGAGTCAAGCGGCTTTCCGATGACGATTTACGATGACGATCACGAAATAATTACTACTACTGCTACTACTGTATTACGATTCCAACAGTCGATAGAAATCCGCGACGAGATACAAACTGCCCGCTACACATACCAACCCGTTTCCTCTATGTACCTTTTCTTCTTCGTGCGCCCACAATAGGGCATTAGCTACGCTCGCTCGCTCCCCATCTTTCGGTATCCACAGTTTAGTGTCCCCGTCTATGTCTCTGATTGCCTCGCGAATCTCCTCGGAAGGAACAGGTTGCACCCAGGGCATCCCTTCCACCGGCGTAAACTCTAACGCGGCCACACTGACGCTGATCCTCACCGTCGTCGGTCGTTTGAACGACAACAGCGGCGAGAGTGTCTGCAACGGCGTCTTTGGAGGCGAATGGGAGAGCGCCAGTAAGAAAACCAGCTTCAGATCCTCTGAGTTGGCGGATTCAAAGAGGCGAGACAGGTACGCCGCCAGGGCAGATGCAGACGATGGGTTGTGGGCCCCATCGACGAGCACGGCCAAGAAGGTCTCCTCGAGGCCGACCCCTGGAGGACGCAATCTCGACAAGGGCACGTCGTGGAACGATAGCCTTCCGATCCAGGAAGTCGAACGTACTCCTGCCGCAATCGTGCTCGGGGTGATCTTGCTCCGGAACGGAAGCCGATGAATGCTGGAAGGGTGACTCAAGAGTGAGGATATAATGCTCCCCGCTACACCTAAATTGTCCAATTGATGATCCCCGTGCAGTGGGAGTTGTGCATCGATGGGATCGGTGAAGTATGGCAGGAACAGTGAGATCGGCCGCAAGGTGGTGGCATGGACGGGTAAAGGGGACGTAGACGTGACTGGTTCCGGGGGACCATCGACCGCCGCAAGCCACGTCCGCACGACAGTAGCGTCTGCATATACAAGGTCCGCGCCGACATTTTCTACCACAGTCCTCACCGAACCCAAAACCTCGGGGTGCTTCTGAGGACCGATAACGAACGGCCTCCCTCTCCTCGCGATGCCCGCTTTCTGCGTGGCGATCTCGCCAACAGTTTCGCCGAGAAACTTTTGGTGATCCAAATCGACGGAGGTAAGGGCGGACACGAGGACGCAGTCATCGGGAATGGCATTCGTAGCGTCCGTGAGCCCTCCCATGCCGACTTCAAGGATGACGATATCCGGCTTTGCCGATTCGAACAACATCAACGCGGTGGCGGTGAGGAGCTCGAAGCTGCTCGCCGCAACGCCGAATTCCGAATCGACGCCTTCCACCATTCGGCGTGCACCGTTATACAGGTCAGGCGACGCGGGCTCACCATTTATTACGATGGAATCCAGGACGGATACGAGATGGGGGCTGTTGAACCTGCCAACCGTGAATCCGCTCGCCTGCAATATCGACGTGACAAACGAGGATACGCTGCCTTTCCCATTTGTACCGGTGATGTGAATCGTCGGCAACGTGTACCGTGGCAGATGCGCGAGGAGGACACTGATCCGCTCGAGCGACAGTTCCATGACAGTCCGATATGCATCTCGTAAGCGCCCCCCGAATGCCACGGGGTCCACCAGCAATTAATTTCAACTGGGCGGCGGAAAACTTTCACAGAAGTGCATGCCATGAGGGCCGCACGTTTCAACGTTGCCAGAGTTATTGTAGTGCTGTCAGCGTTCTTGTGGATCACAATCACCTCGTTCTGAGTACAGATCCACACCTCGGCTGTCAGGACTGTTCCAAATAATAATCGTATTACAGTACAGTCTATAAAACATGTCCTTTGTCCATTAACTCGGCCAGATCAATCACAGGGCACCCTGTCGATCACCCGTGCTCCCAAAAAACGTGGGTGAAAAGAAGAGTATGCTAAAATGCGGAAGAATGCGAGTAGATCGCGACCATGCGTAGGCTGTGGAATGGTGAAGGTGCAGATTGCAGGAACCAAAGTGGATAGGCAAGTACTAGCCCGGGCCTATCCAGCATCATGTCGTGTAGATCGTGATAGGGCCACAAGAAAGATGGTCCGTAAAATGATAAATAAACCACATCCATTCTCCAGGAGACGGTGACCCTTTCCGCTCTCAACAACCGTCGAGTAATGAGTTACGGGGGAAGCTATAATTTGCTTGGCTCCACGTCGTCAGATTCGGGTTGGAATACGCATTAAGGTGACTGAAATCGGGGTGTGTCAGTGCCGATGGAGAAGGGAGCGTACAAAACAGCAAACTTGTTGATATAATCGGTCGTAGGGTGACTGGATGGGTTGCAGCCGACACCGTCAGAGACGTCGCTTCGTTGGTAAACGCGGATATAATCGATGTACATCTTGCTCGGGAATTGCAGGTGCTGAAAGTCTTGCTTCTGGAAGGAGGCTATAGCAAAACTTCATTAACCGGTGGTCCTAACTTTCGCAGCACGACTCACGGGCCATGCCCAAGTTGACGATGAGATACTGTGCATCGCGGTGAGAACCGTCTTAGATCTCAGAGGGTAACAGCAACGTACCATTGGTTCTTCGGGGATAATCCGGTTACTTATCTCAGTTGTGGAATCACCAGCCAGCGATGCGTAGGTGGCCCGCCATGTCTTCTGTCCCTCGCTGTACCATTGCACGTAGCCATCGCTACGGTGATTAGGATTCGACCACCATTCATACGCGTACGTTCCGTATCCTGAGCCATTGTAATTTGACGAGGAAATGTCGCTCAACGCCGAGACAGCCTGTTGGTATAGGCCGCCGGTATAGGAATTGAAAACGGTCGTGGAGCCTTGGATTGGGGTGGACGCGCTGGAATTATCAAATTGATAGTTGGCATTGAAAGGTGCGACTTGAAGGGATTGGGATACTTGGCCCTTGAAGACGCTGACGTCTATTTGGGCTTCAAGAATGTCGATTTCTGGAGCACTACGGCCAGTGCTAACGGAAGGACCAGGGTGATCGGAGCCCGGGCAAGTACAACTTGAGAGACGCTGGCCCGGGAGATACGAGAGGCCAACGGCGCCCGCCGGCTGGCCATTGTTTGTTTGATTCGGATATGTCCCCACATCGCATGCTGCATAACTGTAAGGCCACATTCCTGTCACAAGTTAAATTATGGGCGGGGTTTATTATCACAAATGACGATCGCGGCGCGTACCTTCGGTAGTTGCGCCATAACCTGCTCGTCCCTATGAATGGGGATTGGTTACGTGACTTACGATTCGCTAAGAACCAACTCACTAGATTGCCCATACTCCATACAGCTGTAGAACGTCAGCACCATACGAGGGTAAGTCGAAGAAACCGCGCACCTGGCCAAAAGCCCGGGGTTTGCGTGGTACCTGGTAGACTGAGAGATATTTCGACGTACCCGGTCGTGAAACAGAACTTGTTCCAGGATTGCAACATCCCTGTAGATGTACTTATCGATTACTTGGGCATCGTGAAGACAAAAGAAACAACACATGCCGCTCTGAAAGTTCAGATTGTGGTTACTTTGTTCTGTCATGGTGATGACCAGTTTCCCGTCTTCCGTCGTGATAGCCTGACCAGTCCTTATAGTTCACATCGCTGATACGGGATGGTTCCTCACCTGAGGGTTATACCACTCCAAATCGCCTGTTGGCCTGTTTACGCGTTGTCAGTGATGACAGATTGGAAAGTAAAGCGCCTTGCCAGTAATGGAGATCAACCGCCTCCCAAAAAGGGTCGTCTCCTGGCCAAAATGTCCGGCCGTCCTTATTGAACTCATCACTAAAAACAAGATTCCAGGTGTTCCCGTCGCTGCCGGTCTTCGTGTAGAACTGTTTGTCGGTGTCGGCGTCGATAAGAGAGGGAAAATTAGTCAATTCAGGTATCTGGCCTGAAGAATTGCTCCCGCCAAAGTTGCTGCCTAGTGTAACAATTGGCGTTGTGTGGTAAAAGGAAATAATCGGATATCCGGCGAATAGCGTCACAAGACCAGCAACGAGAAGGATAACAACGGACACGTTTGCCCAACCCCGGGCCGAGAAGAAGGTAAATGAACTATCTTGGGCGGCATCAACACGCGGGTCCGGGTTATGAAGCGCGTCGTCGAGGTCTGGATCCTTCGTATCCCACATGTAGGCGGGAACAGTGGAGCTATTTGCGGGAGGGGCAGGTCTCTCGCCTGTAATGGATGACTGCTCTGATGGGGCATGACTGAAGCGGGAAGCAGTATAGACATTGTTGTTATTGGCCGCGACTGCGGAAGGGTTATGCTTGGCAAATAAATATGAGTTTAACTAAATATCAGGGGGAATGGTGGGTGACGCACTGCATAAGGACCGTAGCCTGCACCTATAGCACCTGTCGCCACACCCTGCGCGAGATCATTCCTAGGAGGCATAGGAGCCACGACGGGATGGGCGTTAGCCGAATGTGCGCGGTTCGATCGCGATGTGCGTCTTTGTTGGGTGTAGAGCTGGTTTTGAGGGCTTTGGGGGACGGCATAGTAGTGAGAAGGGTTTGGAGAGGGCACACGCCTCGATGGATGGGCCATGATGGGTACGAGAGAAGGGACGAAAGTGGGCCAAGGGCGGTAAACGGAGGAAGAAAAGTTTGCTCGAGCTAAGCCGGTTTACAAGCACGGTGCCCTCGGCGCTACTTGGGGTTGGGTTGCGTGAGGCGGCGCGCCACCCGTGAGAAGCTATATCACGTGTTATACGACTGCGCCTCACAGCCCCATTTTGACCCCACAAATTTTAATTGACGGCGACTACCCTAAATAAAACACCCTGTATTTCTAGCACAGCGTAGCGGATCTAATGAGCAGATGATCACAGGCTCATCCATTAGGGCGGGATGTGGAGTTGGAAAAACCGTCCTGGTCTCTGACCCACCAGTCGCGCTCATTCGTTATCAATGCCGAGGCAGTGTGCGTGCGAGCTAAAGATAAACTCACAATCACCTCATGCCCATGCGGACAGTCGTCCCTCCCCCAGTGCTCCCATCAAATGTGAAGAAATTGGCCAATGGTGCTTCTCGCACACCCAGCGCCTTCAAGATATCTTGCGCGAGCATTCCACCGACAACTGCGCAGACCGGTGCAAACTCGTGCACCGCAGTTGTCACAGTAGTCCTGTTAAACTATTTTTCAAAAATAGATCCTCGGCGATTCGAAAGGGAAGTGCCGCCCACTCGACGAGCTCTCGGGGAATCGCGGGGAATATATCCTTGTTGACCTCGGCTTTCGCAATGAGCGTGTTTGCGACGGATTCGAGTTCAGCGGCGTATTTGATGTCGTCGGGGAGATGACCCTGGTGAATACTCTGGAGTTCCCACAAAGCTGTTGTGTTTACGTGTCAACCCTCGCCATGCAACAAGCACTCGGTTTTCTTACCAAGAATTATGAATACGACGGCGGGGTTCAAACTTTTGGTCTGTCGACGTGGTATGCCCGACCATCGGTGTTCCAGGGCTTCGCGCAGCGGGCTATATGAGACCGCTACTCTGACGTCCTTCGCACCCTCTTGCTTCCCTCCGGAGCGATCCCTAGGGTCCAGCCCGAATGTACAATGAGATGCCTGCTTGCAACGTCATGTCAAATTACGTACGGGGCGATGTATTCGTGCTCCAGCAAATCACAGAAGATGTAACCAAGGAGCCCGTAAGTCCCCCCTGCGTAAAGGGGCTTTTTCGATCTTCGACATGCTTCATTGACGCGAACCTGCGTGCGTCGTTGCAACCGTTTTCACAACGAGGAGTGAGTGGTCGACACTCACGATAAAATCCCGTCCAGAGTCTGTTATGCACACCAAGTCTACGCTCTGCACCAACCTCTCGAGTTCTTCCTGCTCTAGGACTGATGGTGACGTCAACGCCTCGACTGCCACGAGGGGGTTGAGACTCTCGATTCGAGACTTGGCCGCGTCCACGCGCTACGATAGAATAGCCGTGAGTTCCTTAGGTCCGTACGTGGGAGAAAGGATGAGTGCATCAGCTCATGAGCCGGGAGGGTGGGGTGGGGGAATAAATCTTCCTTTAAAAATAAAACGCACCTTCTTTCCAATGTCCTCATCTCTAAAGAAAAATCCAGCGCCGAGGTCTTCGGCGGCGACGTCCTCGCAATCCCAAATGATGAGTTTGCCTATTCCAGCAAGCACGATATTTTTGACAGTCTCCGTCGCGACACCACGCAAGTTCGCTACGAAGATCGTAGCATTTCTCATCCTGCCGTTCGTCGACAAATCAACGTCGATGAAAGCGCGTCCGGAACCTGCGGTGTGAAAAGAGGGACAGACCTCTGCTGGGCCTCCAACCCCCACAAACGGATCTGGCGGTCATAGAGGGCAGCCTCATCTTGGACGGGAGGTCATCAATGCGCACAATACTGATATAACCCATGTCCAGACCTTCTGTGATTTCTACCACCGGCGCCGATTTTGAGCCTGGCTCATCCAGCGACATGATAGTGCGGAAAGAATGGCAGAGGGAAGAGCGCGTGCGGTGTCACAGCGCTTAGCGCCTGACCTGCGGTAACAACAATGACGCGCTTCGCGTTGATCGTGAACACATCTACAGTAAAAACATAGCAACTTGACAGATAACATTGAAACAGAGAGTTACATCTAGAACAATAAACAAATGAAGGCAGCACTATCATAACATTTGACCGGCAGTATTGTAAATAGTGACCGAGACGAAGAACCGGTCTAAGATCAGGACTACAAAATAAAGGTACAATTCCGTCCTCGAAAGCCGTCTATATGTACAAAATACCAGCCTCAGTTGTTGCTCAGCAGTGTCGGCATACCGTCTCCGTTAGATGTTGCGTCCCTATCGTCGTCCAGCCTGACGAAAAATGAAAATATTTGGTCAACTGAGGTGAGCCGCGTGGTCAAGACGTACAGATAGTTTCGCTCGATTTCGGACAAGATAGAGAGAAAATCCCCTGGAGATATAATATCTGATCAGAAGTTGCATTACATTGGGTGGGCGGAAAAAGACAAACATAGATACGCGTGCGCTCGGGCGGCAGTGGCGGGAGCCGTTTCTGCTTTCCTCACCGCATCGAGGAGCGTTGACGCAACAAATCGAACCTTATGGACCTAGCAACGGGATTTAATAGGCCTCGGCTTTAATGACGCTGCCATGTCACCTACCAAAGACGGTCCGTTGGTGGCGATGGATTGTATGGGTATGCTAGAGTGGGGACTGAGATATATCTGGGTCGAGAAAAAAAAAATCGTCGATACGGACTTGTGCAATATGTTGAGAAGATCACTTGCAACAGCTTCTCTATCATCCGCGATGCGTTGCTCATCTGCGACACGCTGGTCATCTGTGGTCCCTCGAATCTGGATCTCAAGTTCGTCACGGTATTGCTCGATCACAAATCGGACAAGTTGCTATATCAGCCAAAGTAAACGTCGCGAAAAACTTACAGTACTAGGTAGTACGCACCTGTGTCACGTAAATATTGGCTTGCATCACAAGAAAGGGGTTGAGCGCATTCGCCCTCGACGCATTGGGGTTGTCGAAGAAGTCCTTGACTTCGGCAAATGTTGCCTGCCGGAAATTAGCCCCTCCATACTCCGATGGAATGTTTGGTTGAGAGTTTTGTTTCAATCGAAGCGGCTCTGGCGTGTGCACAAGGGCCGACATAATTCGAGTGTGGAGAGACCGGACCTCCTCCAGCCTGGCGGTGGCGTACTGGCCTTGGGGTGGTGACCGCCTATCCACGCGTATGCGAACAAGAATCTCGCCAAGGAGGGCAAAAATCCGCGTTATACAGTTGAGGCCAGAAACCAATGAGGGCTTTCCATGGGGCTGAGGTAGATACGCGCTCGGCGTAATGCTAAATGAGACAATGGCAGGCATGTGGCGTGTTCAAGAATGAACGAGGTGAGCCTGGTCCAGAGACGGTGCTTACTATTCGTCGTCAAGCTCTTTTGGGAAGTGGACCGTGCAGTCTTCGTCTCTAAGGCAGATGGGGCGTCCGAGGAGGATTGACATCGATTTGTCCGCTGATGGCGAGGTAAATGAAATGAAGACGTTTAGAACAGGTTGTAGCATCGTACCTCCAAATAACAGCCAGAAAGTTCTACGCCGCACTTCGCACTCAATGAGGTCCAGACCGTCGTAAGACGATTCTTCGTGCATTCGAAGCGTGACGGCAATGTGTGCTGCCTCACCAAATGCGGCGTGCTGAGTAGCGTCGTGACCTTCGCAGAAGTGATAAATACAATCACTAGAAGAAAATAAGCTAACTACGCGCAGATATCAGGTGATGACTGCACTCACAGATAACGGATTACAACATGCATTGACGTTGGTGGGTCATATGATGCAACAGAAATATGACGACTGGCTTCGTGACAAGTCTGCGCCAGCTTACGCACAGCGTGTCGTCCCATAGGGAGATAGGACCGGGGCAGTTGGACGAGGGTAGAGGCCACAGTCGACATGACCAAAGCAAAGAAAAGAGGATCGCGTTCCTCCCTTCGCGCGTGAAGATCGGCCATGTACGACGGCTTATGGACACAAGGGGAGAGAGGGTAGACAAAGTCAAAGAACAGCGCAACGATTAGCATGATAGTGTCGCGGGGAGCAACGTCTTCAAGACTGTGGGGACGATAATAATAGGAAAGTGGCGGAAGCGTGTTCGGCGATGACACTTGCTGGTGCTGTCGGTACGACCAGTTGTACAATGGATATGTACTAAACTGCTCTGGAGGATACATGAAGGACTGTGTGTCGTCTGCCTTTGGTGAGCGTTGCGCGTCGACAGGCGAAGTGCCAAACGAAGACGAAGACATGGGTTGATAATGTGAGTGATACGCGTCAGTCGTAATCGCGAAATGGGAGGATTGCAGGGAGCCGGAGGGAAGGGAGGGCCCAACATTATTCAGAGACTGCTCTAGGAAACTAGAAGAGGGCTGGGCGATGGTGGTAGTTTGTTGCCGTGAACCTGTAATGTTTGGTCTGGCGGAGAGGGGAGAAGTCTCCCCATTTTGGTTGTCCTGCTGCTGTTGAGCGGCAGCGGCTGCAGCGGCTTCCTGAAGCCGACGCAAGTACCTGTAGGGGCGTCTAGGATCAAAGAAGTAAGTGCAAAACGTATGATGCCGTACAGATTTGGTGGACCGCGTTTCTTTGGCTGGTAATCGTAAGTGCAGGGGATGCCAAGGGTGATGCAATGTTTGCACGACGACTGGGGGTCGTCTGGGTTGTCCCTCGCACACCTCACCTTACGAGCACGACAAGCATCACAGCCTACAGAGGAACAGGTTAATAAAGCGCGCGGAAATGAAATGAGAAGACGGTGGCTTACTTTGAGACTGGCGCCTAAAAGCAGATAAGACAAGCATGTCAGCATGACGTTCAAGATAACAAATGCAAATTAAAACAACATGACAGCGAGAAACCTGGGGAGGACGAGGACGCGAGCGCGAGAGGGGGGAAACGGGAGGAAGTGGAGATGGACGACGAAAGAGAAAGAGAGAGGGATAGAGGGAGGGCACCCAAAGCCTGAGGTAGAAAGGCGGGCGAAACGGAGAAAGTTCGGGCAAGAACAAAAGCTCACTTTCTCTTTATCTTGCTGCTTTCAGGGTAGCCTTCCTTGGTGGTGGTGGCGGCGGCGGTGGTGGTGTCATCAGAGCCAGATCCACTTTCTTTCTTCAGACGAGAGACAGGCATGGAGACAAAAGGTGTGTCGAGGAGGAGGGTGTGTTACAGTCGCAAATATCTGTTCTCCATTGCCGCACCGTTTTGGCGACTTGTCGTAGATCTTAAGCAAGATCTAATATCAAGTCCAAATCAGGTCCTCATCCTTTCAGAACTTCCTCGACACGACGACACGCGTGGCTGGCGCACCCTGGTGATGACCCTTTGATGACTTCCCTGCGGATGGTCACGAGTACTTCCGAAACGACTCATCCCCCGAGCCCGAGCCGAGAGGGCCGATACCCAGTTGGGCAAAGCCGATCAATGACCTTGCTTTGGTGGCTGTATTTTTTATCCGCCGTGTCCACGGTGCGATAGGGCTTCATGGCAACCCTCCCTTGCCAGCTGTCACTACTCATGCACTCCTCATGTGTGGCCATGCAAACTGTAATTTACTTGTCAACTCTAATTTTTTTTGTCCCCCTACATTCTCGAACGTAAAAAGCTTGACCAAACGTGCGTCCCAACAGCCACAATTGCTCACGTCTTTCTAGGACTCTTAATTTAGCGCAGAAACCATCTTTTGACGTCCGACGTCATTTTTGCAGTGGGTGTGAATACTCTTCACGATCCGTCGTCGGAGAGACGCATGTAAGTCATCGTCCCATTCAGGTCTGGTTCGCAGCAAACGATACCAAAACTGGAACGCGAGAGTGGGGTCATCCACCTTGAGAGCCTCTTCGATGCAAAACTTGCCCATGTTCGACGACGCGAGGTGGTTCGATTGTTCGTTGGCGATGATGATCTCCAGCGCCCTAGTTAAATTGTCGCGGACGGCGTCCTTGTCCTTGCCACTGAACACCACACTCGCCCGGATGACTGCGGCAACAGTTTTGGTAGTGAGCTGTTGGCCCGTTTCCCGCGCCAAACGGAGCAAGCCGGTGATTACCGCAACGTCGCCATGTCTTGCAGCCTGATACACGACGGTACCGAACGAGACCCCGTCAGGTCTTGGTCCAGACGCAACCATATGTCGAACCATCTTTAGCGCGGTTCGAGGGTCCATCTCCGCAATCGCAGAGAGTGCTACGTTCACGTCATGGAGGTCGGGACGTTCGTACCGGTCTGGTACAACTCGTAGGATCCTCAATCCCTCTTTGACATGGCCAAGTATGATATTCGCACGGGCTAGCGCATTGAGGTCTTCTCTGGACGCTTGCTGGAGCGGCTCCTTCGCCTTGTGGAACCTGGTCAGGACTAAGTTCGCAAAGTTCCTAAGATCCTCTCCTTCCTCTGACGATGCATAGAGATCTATCCCTGCGCCATCAATGCCACCGTCGACGGAGGAAGTTGTCGTTTCTGCAGCCACTTGGGAAATTCTGGACTTGTCGATGGCCTTTCGGCGCAGGGTAGCGAAAAGGCTGCACATCCGTACCACCATGGCAGCATTTCCCGCGACTATCTGCCCCTCCTTCCCCGAAGAGTAGCGTACCCAGAGGGTCCTAGCGGGACTTGCGAACCCACTCTCGGCTGCGATAGAGATAAATTCTGCTCGATCGGCCGGAGGAATATGCTCGCAGCGGTTCACAACTTGTTCGACTAGACGTCTGGTTAGGTGTATGTGGGCAGCTTGGCGGGACAGATGGCGGAGTAACCATGTCAGTGCCGAGCCACTGGGTAGTGGGAACTCAACGAAGGAGCGAGCGGCTTGGTTTAGTGAGAGTGCGAAAAGGCTAGTGGCTATGTGGGGTTGGTTGAGGTGCTGGGCATTAGCATACATCTGACGAACTATGCCGGGAGAAACGACAAGGGGCTTCGGGCTTGACACCGTATCCTTGATGAAAGCGAGACTAAGCTCCAAGTCGTCGTTCGTAGGAAACTCCATAAGGGTATGTAAGACATCTTGGCATAACTTGGTGATCGCCGGTCCTACTGAACACGCTTTACTGAAGTAGTATTTCCTCGTAAGAACCAAGGCTTTGCGATTCCAGTTCCAAAAAATGCACGAGCGGACGAGGGTGAGTGTGACGATCAAATGGAAATCTCTTGAAGAACGATCCACGCGATGAATGGCCTCAGGTGGGATATAAGAAGTCTCTATCAAAGACTGCAACAGACGCATCGCAGGCTCTCTCATACGTAGTTTGGACAAGTGCATGACGAGTCGGAACAGGGTCCATATGCGGGTAGCGTGCTCCAAGTTCGCCCGAGGAGTATATCTCTGATGTAACTTCAGGGCTTCTGTGATGTTCTCGGCGAGACACGCCAGGGACGTCTTGGTCTTGGGTGGTGAGGGGTGATGCATGAGAATGTGGGCTGTATGAGCGGATGCATATAAGGAAAGAGATGAGAGGAGATTTGGGACAGTGCGAGATAAGAGAGACGCTGTGAGAGACGGATTCAAATGCAGACCAGGAATCGAGAGCAAGGTTCTCGCAAGTTCGGTCCGCACGGGCTCTGGGGACGCCAGAATGTTTCTTGTGAGATTATCCAGCGCAGTTTTGCATCCTTCCTTTCGTGCACGTATGGCGATACCATGGACTTGTTCAATTGAGAGGGGGGTGGGGGGCTCCGAGAAAGGGGTCTTGAGACGTGCGTATAGCTCGCACAATGTAGGCAAGGGGTCCGAATCAACCATTTTCTCCGTCTCCTCCTGATTAATAGGTAATACGGGTTTCTTGTCCGTGTCTTTGTCGGACCATGAGGGGGGATTGTCTCCCAAATACTGGAGGTGGTCGGAGGGGGGTGAGTCAAATATGGGTGTTTGGGAAGAGGGGGTCGCGTGAAATGTGGAAACTGCCAGGTACTGTTGCGATGGGGTCGTCGCCCTAGATGAAAACCTCTGGGTAATGATGGCATGGCTACAAAACGGTGAAGGTCTTGGAAGGAGTCGGAGGCGACAAATGAACATAAGTCAGCTAAGTCAGCTGAGGGAGGGTACAGCATGGTCAGCACATTACTATAGCATAGCAGGCATACTTTTACGGACCTCATCTCAAGACCAAACAAAATGACCTTGTGCCCTCCTGGCGATGGCCAGTTCAGTGCAGCGCAACGCGTACTACTCCGAGCAAAGGCGCGTTGTCAGTCGTGGCAAAGTGAGCGCTTGCAAAAACAAGGACAAATAGTCGGTGCTCAGGAACGTCGAGTAACTGTTAACAAAATATGCTCTATTTATTTTTTTGGGTGCAAGTGTGAGTACATATGAGTACCTGTACAATCATGAGTAGAAGCCTTCATTAACAATGTACATGCTCTAAACTCAGATGTACCACAACCCCGGCCCAGCGCTCACCACTGGGCATTCTTTGAGTCGGTCACATAGTGTTACTATAGGCCAGAATGTCAATGGCAGGCTGCGCTCTGCGAAAAGTAACAGTGATCACTCAAGTTGAGGACGATAGCGTTCTGGTTCACTGAAGGTCGATGACATTGAATGACAAGTTGTAAAGTTTCACCCCCATCACCTTCGTCCATGGTACTCGGTAAGAAAGACAGGCGACGGTCGATCTGCCCGGCAGCGTCAGTTCGTTTGTGGACGGGTACCTTCCGTGGCATCTACGAACTCGGTCGCACGTCCGCTAGAAAAACCCATAGACATGGGGTCCAACAATAGAGATACTACTGGACGCGTTGGACCAACATCTGCGGGGGAAAAAACTGTCCAAGAATTCGTGATGTATGCGTTGCCCCCGGGTTGATACTTCGTTGATGGGATATACGCCTAGGGACGGATCCAAGCAGCAGAGAAACGAGGATGCGAAAACAATATTATCCCTCAATACAAGCCTGTTGGTGTTTTTACTGTGCATGTTAAACGACAGGTGGAAGATAGATACAATCCGGTCGCAAATTGATATGCATACCAAAAGGACGGGATAGGATGGTACAACGGCGATATGTGCCGCAGGAATGAGGCTGATGAGTGGGCGAGGAGAGGCGCGGCGGTCCGCGCACCCATCAATAGCAATGACCGACCCAATGCGGGACACAGAGTGGAAGAGAAGAGATGTCACCAATGAGATGCGGACGCTGAACCATGAGATGCATTATCGTAAGCAAAAGGCATGGGAAATGGCACAACATGAGACGTAGATGCCGAACGAATCGTGTGCGTGCACTAGTTCACGTGCTCACTTCTGTGCGGAAGTAGCAACAGGGGCTGGAGCAGCTGACTCCGATGGATGAAAGGGCTCTTCGCGATCATCGGGGACGGGGAGAGACGTCTCGTTCAGTGCGAGCACACTTTCACGAACTGGACTGGTAGCTGAATTGGCGGGAGAGGTAGACAGTATCTGGTGGGTCGCATGCGAGGAGGCATGCGGAATGCTATGATCCGACATCAAATCAGATACACGAGGAAACGGTGAGGCAACGTACTTTTCTGGATTGGGGATTGCCGTGCCTACGGCGTTCTGCGGACCGACGCCTGCTTTGGACAGGGCATAGTCACCAGAGTCGAAGTATTTGCGGTCCTGATATAAACGCACGACGATCAGAGGTTTACAAAAGAAGAAAGATAAGATCCAAATCATTACCTTCTGCATCTTGGTGAGGATGTTCTTATGAGTCGGAAGTTTACCATATAGACGGAAGAGCTTCTGTTCCTCCTCAGTCAATTTCTGGGAAATGGAGGGTCGATGTAGTTAGCAAGTAGTTCGACGGACTAGATGGGGAAGTATGGGCACGCAGAATAATGGAGCGAGGGGCACGAGAGGGGGGGAAGGCGAGAGGCAGTGCGAGACATACGCTGATGTCAACCTTCTTGGCCCTTGCAGGAAGCATGGCGGACATGGTCAGAAAAGCACACGGATTGAGGCCAGATGAGTGGGGAAGAGCAGATAGAGCTCTACCGTTGTGGTTTTAAATCAGGGAGTGGGTATGAGCTCTTAATGACCAGGTGGATAAGAACACAAAGCGAAATTGCCCCCCCCGACTTAGAGGTGCCTTCGGTCGGAGCTTGATCTCTCGCGGCCATTCCCGCAGTAACAGAATAAATTGAAATCACATTGATTCGACTGTCGGGCGACGTGACGATACAGTACAGTATAAAAAAAACGAAAACAGAAAATCTGGGAACTTGGGGCGACGGCTGACACATGCCATAAGTGAAAATTTCTGACCAGCCTGTCAATCGGACCTATGGCACGCCGAGTGGAAAGAAGCCATCTTAGTCAAAGGCAAGTAACATCCCATCCATGTCGTTGTCAAAGATACAGAGATCAGATTGTGCACCCGGATCATGATCAGGGGCTGTAAAATTTTCACAGCAGGGTGGGCATGCAAGCTTTCGCTAGGAATAGTGATGAGTGTTTGTGAATGGTTACACAAATAGGCAGGATAGAACCATCCGAAGGTGCCATTCAGGTGCCAGAAGTGGTGACATATCGGTCGGTATAAATTGATATTGATTCTCGTCCTCATCGCGGACACCAGAGTCGCAGTTTGATCGACTAGTCAGCGATTTTTCGGAGATGAGAAGCCCAAATCCCTCGGAAGAATGTGTTTGGGGGGTTGAATAGGGCTCGTCATCACCAACGGGCATGTCTTCTTCTGACTCTCCCGACCAGATGTTTTCTTCATGCCCCGGGGTCCCGTAGTCCGAGAAGCAAACTTCGGATGGCACAAAGTCGTCCCAGGAAAGTGTGTCGCCAGAAAAGTCCTGAGAAGGCTGACAGAACACAGGCCCAGAAAAATCCAGCGTCTCGTCGTCTGAAGAGGGCCGCTTCGAATCTGCGAAACAGCAAGCACCCTATTACGGCTTGATACCTAGTTGTGGCCACTCTCGGCAGAAAACGCACCTTAAAAGGAGGGGAGCGAGCCGCGATCTTCAACACAATCTCCAATGCCAAAATAAGGGCGTATTCATCACTGGCTTCGACTGCTGGCGAATCTGACGGGCAACTGCGTTGCGAGGAGAGAGAACGCTGTGTATCGCCTACTACCCGTTTGTATATTGACGCTTTGTTATGGATTCTCTGTAGGTGGTGATCGGTTCCGATTGATATAAAGGAAGGGGCCTCTTACTTTCAAAAGTTCCTGGCTTTCGCTGCGAAAACTCAAGTTTTCAGACCGGGCCGTTATCGTCAGCAACGATCGAACAAGTGAAGGAAACCACTGGAGTTCTAGATAGAGTTTCTGTACGGCACAGTCCAGACCGAGAAGATACCCGATAATAGATGAAACATACCGTTCGCAAGGGGCCGAATAGCCAAGGATAGCGGCTAAAAGCCACGGATCAAATTCTCGTCAACGCTCTCAGAGCACTGAAAACAGACCCAACAATATGGACAGTGAATAACTTGTGCACGAGTTTATTCAAAGCCGGTTGAAAGGGGAGGAGAATTTGGGGCGAGAAGATGGAGAGAACTTGGCAAACAATGAGTTGCATACTCGCACAGTGAGCAGACATATCTACCAGCAGACTGCTGCCGCAAAGACGTCCAATTGTAAGCGAGGCGTATCGATAATACATGAGCGCATGATGAAGAGGGAAGGTCAGCACTGCGTGAGAGTGTCACAGATACTGCCAGAAGTCAGAGGGAGGCGAGAGTAGGTGTGGAGTTCATGAACCTTCTGGAGTTCCTAGGGACCGGTCGTCAAGGATGACCTCGGAGATAGCACTGATACAAAGATGCCCTGCGTTCTTTGAAACGCAAATAAGTTGTAAGAAACGGTAAGTGGAGAGACCTGATGTACAGCGGTCAGATAGTGAAGGAAGGTCTTGATAGCGGATGAATGAAGCATTTGGACAGGCGGGACTGGAATAGATTGATCGACAGTTCCGGAGAACGAAAAGAGAACGCTGCCAATGAATCGAGCATCGAGAAGACAAGGCAACGTTATTTCTGTGGAATTTCCAAGGAGTGTATGCGTTGTCGATAACGAGATTCGAAAATCTGGTTCGTTGACTGAAATACTGTTCAACATGGGAAAAGCGGAGGCGAGAGCGCTTATCTAATAGTAGGCTGTGTCTCGACGAAATCAGCTCAGCTCAGCATCTGGGCCCCCGCCCTGCGCTCGCTCTCCTCTGCGCACTTCCACCATAAGCCCGCCTCGTCGCGGTACACACTCCTTTGCCATGGCCGTACGTACTCGCTCAAATAATCTTTATCTATCTTTCTCACCAATACCCTCTATCTAGTCCCAAGATTTAGATCAAAAAATCCAGGATGTATACAAACGTATCCAGACAGAGCGGAAGGTACTAGAGGCATCCCAACTCCTCCGCCAGGCAACAACAAACCAAGATGTACTCCGTCGAAACGATGCTAAGATCAAAGAGGCAGAACGCTCTCTCTCCTATTTCGAAGATACCCTCCGCGAGCTTCAAGCTCGCAAGATGCAGCTTTCCGATCCCTCGAGATCTACAGGGACTCCGCAACCCAACTTGTCACCGACTTTGCGGCCACATCAGTTAGGTAGCAGAGATCGCGCTTCCCAGTACAGCGACACTGGTGGTGTACAGAACTCTCCCGAAGCACAGACCTCTTACCTAGACGGCGGATCCTCCTCCAAGGCCAAAAACCTCACAAAGTTGGACATGATAAAGGCAGATACTCCTCACACCCCCTTGAAAATCGCCCGTATGCTCCATCAACTTGAATTCAAACTCCAAGTAGAGATGCAGTACAAGAAGGGTATCGAAAAGATGGTAAAGCTTTACCAGGCCGATGGTGACAAGAAATCCCGTGCCGATGCCGAGGGGAAACGTGTGGAAAGCGAAAAGAAGATTCAGCTCTTACAGACAGCCCTTAAACGCTACAAGACATTGAATGTCCTTGATGCGGCTGATGAAGATGAGGATACCGGTAAATGCATTCTGTCGTTCACAAACACTTATCTAATGATATACGCAGTCGATCCAGCAGCCGATGGTGACGCGAAGAGTGGTCTACGTTCCAAAATCCTGTCCGGGAAGCTGCAAGTTACTATCAAAGGCGCACGTGAACTTGAACACGCTCCCGTTATCACCTCTGGCCGGTCGCGTTCCGCGTCGAAGCAGGTAGTGGATACATACGTCTCACTCAAAGTTGAAGGCACCCAGAGAGCTCACACTCATCCCTCCCGTACGGATCGTTGGAATGAAGAATTCGAGATTACTATTGACAAGGCGAACGAGGTCGAGCTCGCCATATATGACAAACAAGCTAGTGAACTACATCCGGTACCTATCGCACTTTTGTGGTTGAAAATCCAGGACCTCGTGGATGCACTTCGTCGCCAAAGGGTCAACCAAGAGAGCGGCCAGGGTGGATGGGTCACTGCGGGTGACATGAGTAACATCCCCGGCATGCAACCCGGGCACCACCCGTCCGGGTCTGGTGATTATCAACCACCTTTCAACTCGGGTGGTCCGTTGGCTCAAGGTGGTGCCAATAATGTCGGATATGGCAACCAGTCGGATGGGATCGACGCGTGGTTTGCCCTCGAGCCCGTCGGCGCTATCGCTCTCAAGTTGAATTTCGGTAAGCCTCCCGTCTGATCCAGAATCTTTTCTAATTCTTTTTCCCCGTGCCTAGTCAAGGAGAACGTACGAAAACGCCCCCTCGATGCACCCGGAGGACTTGGTCGACAAGGTGCCTTCCGCAAGCGCAAGGACGAGGTTCACGAGATGAATGGCCACAAATTCGTCCAGAAACAGTTTTACCAGCTCCTTCTCTGTGCCTTTTGCAGCGAGTTCTTACTCAACGCCGCTGGTTATCAATGCGAAGATTGTCGATACACTTGCCACAAGAAGTGCTTCGAGAAGGTCGTTACAAAGTGCATATCGAAATCTACGTCTGGGGTCAGTCCGTCAGCTTTCTTCTCTCCGGATTCGAGTTCACCTGCCTTCAGGACGGGGATGAAGAGAAGATTAATCATAGAATTCCTCATCGCTTCGAACCCTTAACCAATATTGGCACCAATTGGTGCTGCCATTGCGGATACATGCTTCCATTCGGACGCAAGAATGCCCGTCGATGCACCGAATGCGATATCACTTGCCACGCGAATTGCGCCCATCTTGTCCCCGATTTTTGCGGGATGTCTATGGAGACTGCCAACCAGCTCCTGCGCGACTGGCGTGACATCAACCGCGCACGAGGAAACAAGGCTGCTGCTGCTATCCAAATCTCACGTGTACAGCCACCTCCCGCTTATTCCCCACCTCCAGACCAGATGGGAACGGTGACACAGGAGTTAGATCGTTTACGTCTTACTGGTTCTGAACCCCCCCGCCCCGAGACACCCCCGCAACAGCGACAATATCAACACCAACCCTCTATTGATAAGCGAATAGGTCAACAGCCCTTACCTGGGGGATTCCCTTCCCACCTTCCTCCTGGGGGTATGCTTCCGCCTGCTGGTGCTCGTCCAGCTGTCGCACCCGCGTTCCCCCACGAGCCTATTGTTCCTCCTGGAGTTCGTCCGCCCCCTCTCGGTTATGATCAACCGCCTCTGGCAGCCGCAACGCCAGATGACAACCCCCCTCAGGGCCGCCCCACACCTCAGACACAACAACAACCCCTTCCTCCTACTCTCCCCCCCAAGCCTTACCCACCCGCAACTTTTGGTATGGGACCATCCCAGCACCGCGGCAGCTATCCACCTTTGCAGCAACCTCCACAGCAAGCAATCTCGCAACCGGTTCAACGGCCACAACAACCTCAAGTCGTGAAGAAGCGGAAAGTTGGCTTAGATGATTTCAATTTTTTGGCCGTCCTTGGGAAGGGCAACTTCGGGAAGGTGATGCTAGCTGAGGAGAAGACAACGAACAATTTGTACGCCATCAAGGTGTTGAAGAAAGAGTTCATCATCGATAATGACGAAGTGGAAAGGTGAATTTCTATCACTGCCTTCTGTCATTCTCCCAGGGTCATTGAATCACCCTCCCTTTTAAAGCACCCGCTCAGAAAAGCGTGTTTTCCTGGCCGCTGCACGGGAGCGTCATCCTTTCCTGCTGGGTCTGCATTCATGTTTCCAGACCGAAACACGCGTCTACTTCGTCATGGAGTATGTGAGCGGAGGTGATCTGATGTTACACATTCAGCGAAAGCAGTTCTCTCTCCGTCAAGCCAAGTTCTACGCATCCGAAGTCTTACTTGCGTTGGAGTATTTCCACGCTAACGGGATCATCTACCGGTGCGCTTATACTCTCGAAGCTAGGGATGAGCACCCAGACTTACTAGGTTGCAGCGACCTGAAGCTCGATAACATTTTGCTAACGTTGGACGGGCATGTCAAGGTTGCTGATTATGGTCTGTGTAAGGAAGAAATGTGGCATGGGTCGACGACTGGCACGTTTTGCGGCACTCCGGAGTTCATGGCACCTGAGGTATGTGCACACCAGTGCGGCTCCCCCAAGTTCTACGAACTGAACTCAGGCTATAAGATTCTTCTCGAACAACGTTATGGTCGCGCCGTTGACTGGTGGGCGTTCGGTGTATTGACCTACGAGATGCTTCTGGGTCAATCGCCGTTCCGTGGAGATGACGAGGACGAAATTTTCGACGCTATTTTAGAAGACGAACCTCTGTATCCGATCACGATGCCTCGTGACGCAGTTTCTATTCTGCAAAAGGTGAGCCCACAGGCAACTTTGTAGTTCGTCCCTACTTCACCTCCATAGTTGTTGACAAGGGACCCTGCGCGTCGTCTTGGGTCGGGGAAGAGTGACGCAGAAGAGATCAAGAGGCATCCGTTCTTCAAGGACGTTAACTTTGATGACATCTTCAACAAGCGCATTCCTCCTCCGTACTTCCCTACCATAGTATGTCTTTTCGCTGTCTGGCCATTGACCTTACTGACGAAGATGGTAGAACGGAAGTGCAGACACTAGTAATTTCGACGAGGAGTTCACGAAAGAGCAACCAACATTGACGCCGGTGCACGGTCAATTAACTTCGCGCGACCAGGCCGAATTCAATGGCTTCTCCTGGGTGGCAACATGGGCGCAAGACGCATAAATTGTGAGAAGTGCTCCTTGTCCGGACGTTTTTTCCTTGCGTGTATGTATCTGTACACACTGTACGCCCTGTGCTCCTACTGGATACCTGGCACGCTCGGTTGGTTCAACTCGAGTATGCCCGTTTTAAATTTGTTTCATTACCGTATACGTTCTGTGATATCAACTCCCGCTCCCCTGTTTTGACGACACGACGTGCCCTCCTGTTCCTGGTAGACCAACAGGCTGCTCCTCTAATGACACGACATCTTCTTTCTGCCCCTTCATGAGCTCGTGAAAGCGAGACCATAGTCCGGCAATACTGTCGTATTCCCGCGTCATGCCGAGCACCTCTTCGAGTTTACGATTTAATATATTGCTACTCGATAGCAGTTCTTCGAAACCCTAAGAAAACGGCGCTCGTGAACTTGCTTGTGAAGGTGTGGGTGCTAAAGGGTGTTTAAAGGGGGGAGCACACACGATTCCGATCTCGCCCGTTAGTCTGTCCCTCTCGCGATCAAAGAACGGCCGGTCTTCATCAGGTTTCGGCATGCTTTGTGGGGCCCCTGATAGGAGGTGAGTGAGGTTGTGATTGTGGTTGTGGTCAGGTCAAGGGTCCGGTAGACGCCGTGAGAAGTCCCAATCATACCACCATCTCGAAGCCCTCAGCTTATCAACAGACTGCCCTACTTTCATTCTACGATTCATACAATCACAGGGCACCCCGGCTACCCTAGAGTGGTGACACAGCATTGATAATTTTAGGACAGAGGAAGGGCTCTCGGTACTAATCCAAGATTCCTATATATCTTCTGGGTAGATTCTCAATGGGCTGTGTTCGAAACAGACTGGATAGAAGAACGGTCGCATCGAAGTCACAGTCGAAAGGCCTATACTCTCCGTAAACGTTGAGTGGATCGTGCTTGCGACAGGCGCAAGCGCTCCAGAAATGTCGCCAAGAGTCATGCCTCAACAGAGGAAACACCCAATTTCATGTGCAATTGGAGGGGTTTGCGATTTGCCAGGCATTTGGTAGAATGAAATTTAGCACAAGGCTCACACTACAGTATATTCCAAGGCCTTGCAAATGAGAACCAAATTATCAGGCTTAAGCTTGCTGTAGACAAGCAGAGAAATATCTAGCGCTAATGCAAGACATCCCAGTCGCCATTCCACTGGGTCCGGCATCCCAGCTTCAAGTCTAGAGGATTATTAGTATTCTGGCAGAGGCTCAGGAGGATACGGTCGAAGCATGAAAGATATTGTGTTTGTTCGGCGATCTGGAGAAAACTCCATACGGGAAGTCACCCACAGACAATTTGGGACGTTCTCGTCAATCTCGTATCGGCTCCGTGCTCACAGGATTAGCTTGGGGTACCACCTAAAATGTTGAGGGTGTGCAATTTGATGACTATAAGCCAGGTCCCTCGCAAGACGGTTGTGTGCGAAGTGCGGGACAGATATGCAAATGACAACAAAACGCTTTTAAGTTACCGAGACCACACGTCAGGGACGGAAAGTATGCGACACATTTCCGCTTCTAAGCTCCCTCTGGTCTTTCGGCGCCGCCGGGAAGTCTCCGCGTTCTGAAGCGGAAATCAGCTCCGTATAGAGACACGAGCATCCATATTCCGCACCTAATAGGGCCTTCTTCCGTCGCTTCCTCTTCCCGGCCCTCCCATCCTCGTGCTCGCTGCGCTCACCCTCGTCCAGGATATTCGGCGCGCTCGCAAAGTCGAACGGTACCACCTCCTCTGCCTTCGCCTTGGCCTTCTCCACTGGGACAGCAGCCGACTTTCCCCCGTCGTCATCACCAGTGGTTCCTGCCTTCTTCGTACGCTTGCGCTTCTTTTGGCGTTGTCCGACGACAACGATCGCGTCGTCGATGACTTCGGGCTTGGCCGTCTGTCTCAGAGCAGCCGGGACGAATGGAATCTCGGCGGTTGCGCCGTCGATGGAAACTTCGGGGACAGACGTTATGGTCTCAGCTGTCGTGGCCGCAATCACCTCTTGAGGCGCCTGTGGCAAGAATAAGATAATGTAACGAGAATGTATCAGATTCGTACTCTGGGTACGGTGGGTGCAACGACCAGAGTGCTGTGTATTCTGTTAACGACGTCTTGGAATCGACCGATGGTTTTGGTTTTAGACACGGCGGAAGTTGGTGGGACGCCAAACAGTGAACTCTGGGAAGTCGAGTAGCCGGACGGAGGGCGAGGCAACACGGTCGCAGCACCGAAAAGTGATGATGTCGTACTCGTTGGAAGAGGTTTGCTACGAGACCACAATGAAGCTGCACAGGCTGGGTCCACGTGTTCTGAGGAGACATCAACGTCCATTCTTTGTTGCGGCGTAGCCTCAGACGACACGATCGGAGCGGGTTCACTTGGCACCGCAGGTCCGCTCAGCCCATTCCTTACTGCGCCGCGAATGACATCGAGTAACTCTTTCGCACGTCTCCTCACCACGGGTGGCGTATACGGAAATGCTTGCAGAAGCGCGGCCATGTCTGCAGGTGGCTGCCCCACCAGCTTGAACATAAACCGGTTCGGGAGCACGTATCTAAAATACCATCAATCCTTGCACGAGGAACGAAAGAAAGCCCTCTCACCCAGTGCTCTCGTCCTCCTCGCGTGCGACGCGGTCCCGCCACATGTGCACGGCGCGGAAAACCTCGCGCTGGACGGTCGGCGCACCGTCGACGCCGAGGGTCGGTTTATTCCACCGCCGCGCTAGCGTGTCCCATCCGATGAACCCCGTCCCGCCCTCCGCGTCATATAGATCGGGAGAGTACACGCGAAGCGCGGTCTCCGCAGAGCGTGACAGCACCTCTCGAACGAACGCGTCTGGTGCCATGGGAGAACCAGCACGGCTCGTAGGAGAGGCACCACGCGAGACAGCGCGATCGAGGAGAGCGTTTCGCAAGTTGTCGTAGACGTAGAGAAGGAAATGGGTGTCGGCGCGCGCATATTTGAGCATCTCGTCTGGTAGTGGTCTGCGTGACGGTGTCAGAAGAAGCGGAGGCGCGAACGGATCGGGAAATGTACCGGACGCGCCAATCTGCGAGTTGGTATCGCTTATCTGGCGAGAAGTCACAGTACATCTCCAGTAACGTCGCAAGCCCGTGTCGAGGAAATTCGAGGACCTTTGAGGCGTGAAACGTGTCGAACATGTTCACCAGATACAAGTTAAAGTCTTGCTGAAGCCAAACGACATCGCTATCAGCGCCGTGTAAGACCTGCCATTTTATTTGAGCCTGGGTCCCGATGTCAGTAAAAAGAACGTGCCTTAACAATGCTTGGGTCGGTGAAAACCTCATTTAGGTCTTCTAGCTCATCGCGTAGCTCAAATGGGTCTACTATCCAATCCTCATCGCGCGTACTGATCTGCATGAGACATACAAAACCACAGTACGTGCGGTAGCTATGATACTCCAGGTCGATCGCGATTTCCCTGCTCTCGCGGAGCTTGTCGATGAGAGCGGCGAGGTGTGCACGTGTTGACACCCATGTGAGGGGGGTTTCCTCGAATGGTTTAAAAGGGATCGGGGTTTGCGATTGAAACATGTGTGCAGGATAAGAAATATTGTTGATTTCGTAGCGGTAGGGGTGCGGAGGTCTAGTTGTCTCGTCAATATACTCAAAGATCTCCGGGAACGGTGAACAAAAACCCACAACGCTTCATCAGGGTGGTCTCCTATGCTTGCCGGATCAAAGGTAAAACCTAATGGTACACGCGCGTTGAACTTATGTCGCAAAGTGGGGGACCATACGATGCTATTGGTGTTGTCGACCTTTCTCTTAAACTTGAGCTGGGGCTTTGGGAGATGCAGAGCATGCTGTATAACAGGCTCCTGGCGGCCTTTTGGAGCCACCTTCTTTTTGGGTTCTGGGGGGTTGATGGCAATGGCGGGGGCTTTCGACAGACCAGAGAATTGGTCAAGCGCGATGTCCTGCGTAAGGTAAGAGAAAGGCCCGAGGAGGTAGGATACTACATACCGCGCGCTCAAACAACTGATCCATTGGCTCAACGAACAGCGACCCGAAACGGTCAAGGAAATCGTCCTCGTCTCGCACACGGGCCTTGCCCTTCCCTTTTGTGCTCCTGGAGCCCCCAATAGTGGACGCCAGATTAAGAAGCGTGTTTGTGATAGATATAACTTTGTTCGAGCAAGCTTCCAGGTCTCTCGCTAGGTCTGAATCAACAGAGCGATGGAACGCCAAGTCGGTGGGGAGTGACGCAGCATGTTTGGTCGCCTTGAGAGCTGATGCTTGTAGCTGCGTGTGGTAACTGTCAAATTCAGACCTTGTCAAAGGACTTTGCGATGAGTCCATTGCCAGTTCAATGGCGGCAACCGCAAATTGACACCCGTGGTGTATCAACCGGACTGACGTCATGTGATGCGTAGTTCTCAACTCTTCCCGCTGTCGTGCAGGGAGACAAGATTTTGGAACAGTTCCACCAACTACCGTACGAATGACAAGAACGCGTTGCGCGTCCCACCTCAGTGCGAGATCGACATCCTCACATTCATGCATATTCATGTTTCATTATGCATATGATTGAGCGGCAGGCGTTACACAGCTTCTGCCATTTGCTCCTGTCGTCGAAAGGATGAAGCAGAGACCTTCAATCTCTTGCAACCACCCGCCTTTTTCATCTGCTCTCCGTCTGTATGCCAGTGCGGAAATATTCTATTGCCTCACGTGTTCTAATGTCCTTCTTCAGCAGTCAAACCAAACGGTTCTCATATGTTACAATTTAATGCCCGCTCTTCTTTTAATGCCACCCCCACTTGGGCACCCACTCCACCGCAGCGGCGGTGGGTGCGTCG
The DNA here is from genome assembly GCA_024734325.1 of Lactarius hatsudake. Lineage (NCBI taxonomy): Eukaryota > Fungi > Basidiomycota > Agaricomycetes > Russulales > Russulaceae > Lactarius > Lactarius hatsudake. The sequence continues at coordinate 451,321 of JANSJP010000005.1, read as the reverse complement.
CTTACCCACGACGTCATCATGCATCTCCTTTTCGAGACGTCCGTCATTTTCGTTCTGCTGTTCTCTGCATCGCACGTTGTAAAGACGCTTAGGGTCCGGGTGATTTCGAAGGCTAGCTACAGAGTTATTACATGTCTGCGGTAATATTGAAAGGACACATGCGTGACACGGCACGGACGGACGAGAAATGATGCAATGCACAAGAATACGAGGGTCTGAGCGAGCCAAGAGCAGGTCTACGACGAGAGAGAGGCGAGATTGTAGTCTAGTTTGCGCTAGGCACGTCATTGGCAGTCTTCGCATACATTTTGGCATCTCTCTGCGAAGATGGCGGGATTTATGCGAGTGTGGCAATAACTCACCGCTGCAACTTATGCAGTTTCCCAGTTACGTCTTGAAAGGCCTAGGAGATGTCTTGAGAATATATGGTATTTTGGCTTAGCGAGCGTACTTGCCTTTCCTCTTCAATAAGGGACTTGAAGTAAGCGTCAAAGTCAGACAGGTGACCTTGTCCGTCCGGTTGATGTTCGTTCCAATGACGCATACAAATGTTTCTGTGCAGCAATGAGCTCCACGCTGTATCGGAAGCGAACGATGTGTGGCATACTTGATGGAGTTTCCCTCCGTGGGTATAGCCTATGGCATCCGAAACTTTCTGTCTCTTAGTTGATGTCATTGGTGTGTTACCTTCGGCCTTTCTTTTCTTCTCCATTTCCAGCGTATTCAAGGCGCAAGTTGCGGTATGGCACCAAGGTGGTTGACGCACTACGGTGATGCTGCATAAGCTATGACTGGGTTTACGGAGAATCAGATATTACAATGGATCTTTTATGACTGAAGCACGTGGGCCTGCGACCTGGAAGGGGATCCCTGTGATCAAAATGGACGGCACACTACATAGATGAGACATACCGAACCCACCAGTGGTGTGGGCACATGCTGGGTCCCCGGTGAGGCCCTAGGACCACCTATCTCATGGGTGGTATTTTCGTTGCCATCCTTGGCACGACCAGGGTCTTCGTCCTCTCTCTCACGGGGTTCTGGTTGAATATGTTCTTGGTAGCTGACCCTAGTATCAAAGCCTGAGACCTCTAGATTACTGTAGCGCCAGAGAAGTTTCATGTATCAGAGTTACCTGGCCGTGAATCATCCCGAGTGTCAGAACTGGCCAGGCTATTGTCAGCAGCGGGAGCACTGGGCTCCTCAGAGAAGGCTGTCGTGTCCGGCACCAACTATGAGAGCCAAAAATCTAGTCAATCTACAAGAAAAAGCAACACACTGAAGTATGAGACCTGTCTGTGTGCCAACCCTTGAGAGACTCGACACCCGCGCACACTGTCGTGCACAGAAGATGCCCCAGAAGAGCTCGGGACGTCCCCAATAGCACGCAGGTAGTTTGCGAGGTTGTTACCTTGCAGTGCGCTCAAGTACTGACTTGCGTCTTGGCGTTTGGTCGAAGCAGAGCCGTGCACGGACACGAAAAGCGCATATAATCGTGTTTGTCTCTTTCTCAGGAAGTGGTTGCCTTATGCCATGTCGGAGAGTGGTCTTCGATGTCAACCGGCAGTGCCGTTTCCGGCGCGTGACCGTACCCGCTGGCGTCGGACGTGCTTATTCCGTCGTCTTCGGTGATCGTTGCCGGCCCTTTCGACGTACCGTAAGTTGGATCGGAAGCCCTTCCTGGGTGTCCGAGTAGAAAAGGGTGTTATGTAAACCATACAAGTCGGTTTCCTGAGGGCTAAGCGATCAAAGTGTTCGCCTATGCCTCGTCTAGTTGCTATAATACAGACGCAAGAAATAGACTCGGATGAAAAGTGAGGGAAGAGGAGGACACAATAACACATGACGAGGGAACTAATATTTTACATGATACATAATTCCACATGAGCAGAAAAGTCGCGATCGAATGCCCCCTTAAATAGTCGTAGACACCCGTAGTGGTAACAGCAGTAAGAAGTAAAGAATCAAAACCATAATCAGACTATAGGAAACCTGTTTCCTGAAGCAGCCGCGCCATCTTCTCGTCATCTCGTTCTCGGGGCTCGCGTTCAAGCGAGAGGTTCCAGAACTCGTCACTGACATCCGGCCGATTATTAAACTTGTTCAAGCAATCCACGATATAGTCATGGATGAGGTCGACTTTTGCAAAATTGAACGGTTTGGATTGCCACTTCTGGATTTCCTCGATGACCTCGGCTGCTTTTTGTCGTTTCCTGAAGTTGACGAGCGTTCCAATGTTGTTGGGAGCGCCATCTTGAATAAATGTCAACGTCGTCAGGTAAAGTCCTGTCTCACATCGTAAGAATGCTAACGACGCATGTCCACAAACGCATCTCGTACCAATGAATGGAACACAAGGGGGCGTAATCCGTTGCAACAATGACCGATAGTTGCTGAAGTTCTTGTTCGAATCGATCGTCATTTCGCATGCTCCCAACATTGTCATGAACTTTTGAGTAATTTGTTCCCAAGTTCGCTTTAACCGACGGATGGGAGGCGAATTCAAGCCAGAAACAATGGCGATCATGCTTGAGAAGTTCTTAAGCTCGCGACATCGCTGAGGGTGGAGAGTTAGCTAGTGCCGGTATAAAATCTATTTGTTTGCTCACGTCCGCAACGCTGATAAACTGTTTTACGATCATCGCTCGTTTCCTTGAATCGTCTTTACTTAGCACCGTATCGGCCACCCAATGCGCGATCTGAGAGATGTCAAATATTGAGATATGGTGACGTGTAAATGTGGTGCTGACTATACCTTGTTCGTCGTCACGATGATGGCAGCGATGTTGTCATTATTATCGCTTCGCTGTTCTCGTGAACGCATGAGACACTCAGACGGTCGAATCTTCATGTACAAGTGGCATTCAATCATTGTCAACTGTCGTGCCACTTCAAGGGCATCAAACTCCAGCAACTTCAACTTCTTGGATGTCTTGGGGATAATCGACATTGGCGGCGGTTCAAGGGAGATGGCGGTCTTTGTGCGGTTCTCTCCTTTTTGCTGCAATGCCATCTCATTATCCGTCGACCTTAGTATGTGTGATGTGACCTACTGTACGCTCGATGAGGTTCAATAGTTGCTTGGCAGCGCCAAGGTGAATGACTTCTGGACTTGACACCATCTCTTTCATCTTGTCGAGAATAAAAAGGTCTTCCTCTCCCGTGGTATCTTCATCCGTGATCATAGTCTTGAATGTGTTGAGTACACTGATGGGCAGATCAGATATGGCCACGAAAGTATAGGGCCAGCATACCGCATCCGGATAATATGTTGCTTGTGCTTTGTCCAGTCATCGAGTTCTTCCGGAGACAAAGTTTCTGGGGGCTTGATCCAAAACCGCGACACTAGCAGATTGAACAGCGCTTCCGCATCCGTGAACGACTTGTATGTCAGTAAGAATGTTTTAGTAAATGTTGTGTCTAAGAGTTGCAATTAGTTGCAGTAACCACCGGGAGCATTGTTGTATGGCACCCACCAGAGTGTTCATGTGCGGTCAGACGTTCCACAAGCGCTGCGACTGTCCCCGCGCGCACTTTACCATCTGGATCGATCTGGATTTCACTATCCTCGTAATTCGGCCGGAGGTACCAAGGTTTTGTTTTCGCATTAAGCTTGTCGATTATGTGGGTTGGGGCGTCGCCTAGCACACGAATGAGTTTGTCGGCAGCTCCGGAGGAGGACTTTGCGTTGGAGGGCGTAGTCGCAGTCGCATCTGCAAAAAACCGTCACACCGTTAGCCTGTGGCGAAAACGCTCGATAGCATCAGCGAACCCTTATCGTCGTCGTCCAGTAACCCGGCAGCCGCTTCCTCGCCAGGAGGCGAAGGAGGTGCTGTTGTGCTGTTGGCGATGGAAGTACCGTGCTGTGTTCCCCACGATGGTAGTGGTGCTGCGCTCTCGGCGCGGGGCCGTGGCGCTGCCTCCAAGCTCGATTCAGATGTTTGAGAAGGATTGCTGTACAGCGCAGAAGAGCTTTGACTTATTCCCAAGGGTGCTGGAGGTTTCAGGGTAACAGGCTTCCGTCCAAAGGCGTGTTCTATGTCGACAAGGTCCTCACCCTCCTCATCGTATGAATCATCCTCGAATGCAAGCTCCTTCAATGTGCGCCCGAGGTTGTTGTCACCGGTAAGAATGCGTGACATGCGCCACTCGATTGAGCCGCGGTAATCACTTGGGCCGTTGGCTGCCTGCTCTTGACCTACGGATAGGAGCGCTTCGAGAGACTGGAAAGTTTGCGCAACGTTGTTCTTGATAGAAACACTCAGCGAGCGGACCCTCTCAGATGGAGGACTCAATGGGCCAGTCCAGAAGGATGGGGGAGTCGTGATCGCAAGTAGGAGGGAAGCCCCATCATCGTAGAGTGACTGCAGATGGGCTTCAACCGCCCGGACCAGAGCCCGTGCTTTATGGACACTTTGGAGATAAGCGTCTCCGGAGTGCCCCTCCCGATTGATCCCGTCAACGTCGACAGTGCGTGCAAGGTTCACATCTGCAAAGGACGACAGCACCGAGTGCAGCCACGCAATCGCGATCTGACCCAAACCGTAGATCTGACGGGCTGAAAAATGATTTGACTCACTTAAAGCTGCGTAGGAGTGATTCAGAGACTCACCTTCGCCCCCCTCGAAGACAGTCGAGTGCAGGTCTACTAATTTCTCCTCCAACTGAGTAATAGCGACCTTCAGCTCGGCTAAGACGTCGGCAGACAGGTCCCGTCGTGGCTGACGCTGTGCATCGATCCTGACCCAGCCAAATCCCTTCCAACCTCCAGCAGCACCCGCCCCCATCAACCCCAATCCAACATTGGTGGGTAGAAGGGCAGCGAATAACCGCTTCGACGGTTCGTGTGGCACTTGATCGTTAATTTTTTGCACTTCCATGACAAAGGTGACCAAGGCACGATCAAGTTCCGCTGCGTCTGTCTCCATCCTTTCCGAAACCTCGGACGTGAATGATTTCGTGTCATATTGTGCAGCAAGGGCAGCAAGGACAAGCTTAGAAAGGGTAGCGGTAACCCGCCGCTGCGCTGGCTTGAGCTGTGCTTGCAATAATTGGGGGATGGAAGAGCTGGATGCAGAACCATCCCTAGGATATAGATGGCTCGGAACGTGGCCATAAGGAGGGGACGATATATAAAGGAGATGACGAATCGCAATGACTGAGTCTGCAATCCGATTTTCGAGCGAGGCCTGTGCTAATGGTCGGTTCGGAGAGTCGTGAGACTGGACGGCCGTTACAATAGCGGCCACTGACTGTCGAGTAAGAGCTGATAGCACGGTGACGGAGTCAGGAGGAGGGGGGGCGAGGGTATGCTGAAGTCCTTGAGCCAATTTCTCAGTGGATGTGAGATGTGGGTCAGAAGTATCGGCGATGAGAGAGGGATGAGATTGTGTGGGGTTATGTGAGGGTGTAGGTTGGAGTGATGTCTGAGAGTCGGCTGCATGAACCAAGTTGAGCTGTCTCGTTGAGGTGACACCGAATTTGTCGGGTGTCTCGACATCGGAATCATCAGAGTAAACGTTTCCGTCGCCAGTGCCACCATCGTTATTCCCTGTGCGTGCGTAGACAGAGTCGGTTCGGTTCCGTGAGAGAGGTTGGGGGCCAATCGACACGGCGGGGTCACTCTGAGAAGGTGTGGGCGTGTGTCCGTTCACGTGTATAGCTGGAGAAGACTCTGGAAGAGTCCACTGGACGGAACCATCCAGCTTGTTCAAATAAAAGTATGATAGCCCGTCATCAGCAAGGCGCCTGACCCATGGCTCAGGTGTACCGGTGCGCCTAGGGAGACCAAAACCAGCAATTCTACCATTCTGAGGACCGTTACTCCGATCATAAGGTTCCACAGCGATATCCGGCCGCGGGCGCTGAGCAGAGGTGCGGAAATCGACATCTGAGAAGTCACCGGCGTCGATGGGGAGGTCTCGCGAGTGCTGGCCAGTCTGGGTGTTGACATAATAGATCTACAGGGAATAAGAAACAGGACGTGTGATACAGGAGATATCCAGGAACTCACCTGGCCATCCTGTGTGACCCGAGGTACCCAAAAGTCACTGGGGAGTGATTCTCCTTCACCACTCGTCGTGAGGAGTTCGTCCACACTACGACCGTTTCGAGAGGATGAGTCCGTATCCGGATCAGGCCAATTGCGATGATCACCGTATGACCGGGATCGAGCAATGCTAGAAGAACTTGCCGTGCTCTGGATTGTGGAGGTGGTCGGATATGTTGGCAACAATTGGAGATTTGACTGCTGTTGCTGTTGTCGATGCTGTAATTCTAGTGCTGCATAACCGACGTCCGCTTCTTCATCTGTGATTATCTCGACGTAGTTTGAGGGAAACCAGCCTCTCTGCTCTCCAAGAAGGCCATCCCACCAGCCAGTCTCGAGTCTGTTTAGGACCTCGATGATGTCGCCCCTACGGAATGAGAGAGAAGGTGTTGCGACATCGGCAGAGTGGTAATCGTATTTGGCACGACAAAAAAAAGTGTTGGCGACGAGTTGCTGGTCATCCATGAAGAGTCGGATGCGGACCAATGCAGATGTATGCGCTGAGAGAGCAAGAGGGCGACAGCCCGCGGTTTGTCCTATTAAGGAAACTAACTTCATCGCTTCAGTGTCCTCTGCTTCTCGGCGGTTTCTACTATTTTACGCTTTATGAACATCCCTTTCCTTTCCCTCACTTTGTCCATGTACCCCTTCGCAATATTCTCTCGGTCAGCTTTCTCCCCCAAATCTTCTAGTTCTTCTTCGGTAGTCGGCACCCAGAATGGATCCTCGTCTAACATTACGTATCTTTCGTCATAATCGCCACCGTCATCACCGGTCAGAGCGCACTCTTAGATATTCCAATTGTCTCACTCACCCACTGAAAACGAGCTGGGGACTCGCGGCCCCAGATGTCTTTTTTCTGATGTCTGTCAATAAAATATCAGGCTTTGTTCGAGGGATATTTGCTTGTCACTCACCGTCTGCGAACCCAAAACACTCCACAACTGGCAGAAGGGCGCGCACCGTAAAGAACGAGGTGCCTTCTTTCATCTCCTCAGCAACGATTTTCCCACGTCGCTTCGACACAACGCCATACACCTTCCCCAGAACGTCCGCTTGTCAACCCATTTAGTTTGACTTGTTAAGACGGAAGCTGACAACCACCGCGCTTACTTGAGGCCTGAATGTCACAGGAATACATTGCTAGTTTTAGCCGGGGCGACCAATCCAACAACCCATTTCTACATCCATCTTTGACGGCCGAAATAAGTGAGCCAGTGATTTGTGATAACCTATTCTGTTCTGAGGGAGCTGATACGTTAGCGATCGCCGCACAGCGAAAAGCGTCGCTTTCCGGCATACCGGTTTCTTTTTCTATGCCTTCTTCGTCTAACTCCACCCTTTCTACAAAGAACGCCATCCCCTCCACGGGTTCGGCGCAAAGTGGTCCGTGAAGGGTTGCAATTTGAAACCCTGTCTCAATGGCACCATCGAAATCTCTTCCAGTCTGGTCCGTCTGCAGGTCGCCAGTTTCTGTCTCCTTCACACGTTCCAGTCGCTTTCTCAACCTAAATCAGGCTAATAAGCGACGGATGGTGAGTTGAAAACCTGGCCTCACGATTGTCGCTCCTGATTTCTACGAGAATCGATCAAAAGACATTCTCCCGCGGCTTGCGGGCCCATGGCCCATATATTGTCAACGATTCCTGCCCATTCTGGTCCCGCTTCTTCGCACTTGGCTTGAAATGCGTCCCAGAATTGTTCTGGATGAATCGTTGGTACGCGGAGAATGTCACCGACGGTAGCGCCTTCGTCTGCCTCATCTTCGACTGAAGTTGCACCAACTGAATGTGACTGATCTGCTAAGCGTCGCTTAACAATAGTTAGGTTGCTCCGAAGGAAGTCGGCAACCAGGTCAGGAAGGGGGGCAGCTCGAATAGTGAAGGTTACGAGATTCTGGAAGCCCGAACCATGAACAGTGCCGCGAGGTGCACCAGGCGTTTTAGGTGGGGCCATATCTGTTGGAGCACTGAGAAGGTCCGATTCATTCGCAGCAGTCAACGAGCTGAACCCTACCTGTTCCTTTTACGGCCGTCTCACGAAATGGAACAATAGGTTCCGAGGGTTGGATTTCTACCTTTGCGAACCTCTCGCGAAGGTCTTTCAGACACCGCTAAAACTCCCAAGTTAATTGTTTTTAGAATAAGACCCGCCTGAGACGGACGCACCTCCAAGTGCAATTCTCCTGCGGTCAGTATGACATGTTCTCCAGTCGATTGTTGGAACGTCTCAGCGCACGGATCAGCCTGACTGAGCAACCTCATCCCACGAATGAGCTTAGGCATATCGGATGGAACTACGGTCTCCAGGGCAACTCGCACAATGGGTGGAGCCTAGGGCAAGGTGAGTAGGGTAAAAATTATGAGTGCCAGCATACCTGCCGGTTGACACCACCCAAATTGATTATCCAACTTTCGACGTGCTCCCCCTGCGTGACTTCAGAAGACGGCACGCAAAGCGTTGCGCTCCTCCAAACTGAACCTTTAAGCCCCCTAATAGCAAAGATGTTCCCTGCGCTCACACTGTCCACCGCAACGAGATCACGTCCCATCATGGTATACAGAGCGCTGACCGTTGCTCCGACGACGTGTGCTTTGTTGCGTGGATGCGCGGGTTCATAGGCATTGTCGTATTTTGGGAGAACACAAGAGACAGTGCTGCCAATGTGGATGACTCCAGAATAGAGCCTAGCAAATCCCAATAGGGTTTCGCTTTCCTCTTTAGGCCCATCTGGGCCTTCGCCTGTGGGAGTTTCCAATGGTGTACCAGGGGCAGGGGAAGGAGATCCAACTCTGGACCGTTCTCGACTTCCTTCGGCCTTCATGCGCGCCTCGCGCGCAGAGGCACGTACCTCATCGACCGTCAATGCCTGCTTCTTATGTTCCGGAAGCTGGGCCGTGGGCACTGCGAACATTTTGCTCACGTAGGCAACGACGTGGGCATTCTCGCTTGCATCGCAAGAATACAAGTCCTTTTCAAGTTTAGAATTGGGAATGGCATGAGCTCCGGGCTGGTCTGGATGAAGCATCATGGGTATCCGAATAGGTTGAGCAAGACGAGGAGACGGGACAACGTCTATGACAGTCTGGATGACAGCTGTCGAGAGTGGGAGCCATTGGGTAAATATCAGCGAAAGGAGGCCGTTGCGATCCTTGGAGTTCAAGTCGCGCTGGGAAATCTTGAGATTCAGCGTCGACACGATTTTGTTGGTTTTGTCAGTATTTCTAGGGTAAACGTTTGCTCAGGCAGCCGTCTTGATCCACAGACAGAAATTACTCACGGGTTCAGCAGAACCGCGTCGTACACCGCCCAAATGTTCTCAAGTACAAATTGCACAAACAACGGTTTCAATGGACGGCCCCTGAGGTGCTTGTAACTAATGACTTTCTTCGTCTTCGGGTCCAAGTAAAAGTCCCCCCACAGTACTCTCTTGAAATTGGTTTCTTTGATTCCCAATTTGACTGCGAATATCTGGGCGAATTTAGCGACGCGGAATCCCCAGCCACCGAGAGCAGAAGCAAATACGACGTTTCCCTTCTCTGGGGAAAAGTAGATATCCTCATCATCTTTCTCTTGGAAATCGTCGGCTGTTTCGTCGTTCACAAGCGCATCCGCCTGCTCCGCGACGGTATCCTTCTTACTCGCGATCCGCCGTTCGCGTTCTTCGCGCCATCGGAGATCGTCCTCCATACGCTCGCCAGCAAAGAAGCTGCCCATGACCGCATTTGCCTGCTCGATGAGCTGAGAGAGGTGGTGATAAGCCTCCATGGGCGTCTGCCTGAGTTCCGTTACGAGACGGTCTAGTTTGTTAATGACGAGGATAGGACGCAGGCGATCGATCCACGCTTGACGCAGGACGGACACCGTCTAAGTGAGAGTCAGAGAGATCCTTCCTCAGGATGACATGACCGAGGTGTCGCACTTGCGAAGAAACGCCCTCAACAACGTCCACGAGAACGAGCGCGCCGTCCACCAGTCGCGATGCGGTAGAGACTTCGCTGGAAAAGTCAACGTGTCCCGGTGTGTCGACCATATTCACATAGTAGGTTCTTGGAGAGGTATCTAGGTTAAACCTGTTATGGGGCCTCGACTGCACGGCGTGCGGTTGCACGCACCGCCATCTACAGTCTTTTCCATGACTTTAAATCTCAGTGAGACCGCACTACTCTCCATGGTAATCCCGCGCTGTTGCTCGTCCTCTCTGCTATCCATGTATCGTATCTTACCTGCCATGCGCGATGAAATGATGTTGTTCGCAGCCAACAGCGCGTCCATGAGGGTTGTCTTTCCATGGTCAACATGACCGATGGTTGTAACAACGCGGATGTCGGTCGCTTGTGGTGTTTGCATGGACATGGAGTTGTAGCAAAATTGATCTCAGCCCTTACTATAATCGATCCGGACCGGCTCACGCGAGTGATAGATTGGATTGATCAGTGAAGAATATTTTCCAGACTCTTCCTGACCGCATCGTCTAGACCTTTCCCAATAAATACAAGCTTCCCGTGCTCTGGCAACCCAACATCGTCCCCTGCCAAAGGCTCTAACTCGTAGAGGTTCCGAACCCCCTGAAGCACCAACGTCTGGCCGGACTGGGTACCAAAAATGCCCTTACAACGCAAGACTTCGAGTGACCGGTCGCGATCGCTGGTCGAATGACCGGGGAGTTGAGACTCCCACAATACCGTACGAATCCACTCTTCTAAACGCTCCTGCTGTGCGGACGACAAGACCGGGCAGCTGACCTGCAAACTCGAGATACCGCGCACCTCGTAATGAGTGCTGTGGTTATGGGATTCTCCATGGCCATGCATGGCATGGTCATGATCACCGAGCCGCGAGATTCCGACATCTAGTGGAACACGGGATGTATATGCGCGGATATTAACAACCTCTTTGAGGTCGATGTTCGCTCGGATTGTGTAGTGAATTGTGACAGTAGGGTTGACTTCCCGGAGTAGATCTTCCGTGGACCGAAGGTCCGCGGTGGTTACCAGGTCCGTCTTGTTTAGTAAAATAACGTCCGCAGCCGCGATTTGCCTGTCTTCGGTTCTTGAATATGTAGGATAAGGTAAAGCCAAGACTAACCTGAGACTTTCGCCAATGCCCTCTTGTCCGTGATCCTCCTCCATTTGCTGATATCGCACATGACATCCATGAAACCCATCTAGTCCGAGTTGATGCGCACCTGCTTCCCAAACACTGCATCGACGACGCAGACTACACCGTCCAACACGATATCTTTCCCTTTCCCTCGATTGAATTCCTCGTTGTGCCAGAAGATGGACGCTATTGGACCTTGGGACGCGACGTCATACGAAAACCAAGGTGCGCGTCGAGAGAAATGACGCACCGGGGTCTGCTAGCCCGGTGGTCTCCAGCAGAATGTAGTCGAACGCGCCTTTACGTTGCATTAGTTTCTCAATGGCCGCGACGCCGGTATCCTTGATGCTACAGCACAGACAACCATTGGAGAGTTCAAGGAACTCTTCGGACTGACTCTGCAGTCGGATCCGAGGCGGACGAAACGTTGATGGCTCTAGCTATTCCTTCGTCACCTCATCAAGTTCACTGAATGAACGGCGGCCAGACGAACATTCAATGTCCTATGCGGGATGAGCTAACAACCAGAACAGGTGACACAAGGCGTACAGCAGTATCCCCGAATTCATTCATGATGACCGCAATGCGGTAACCATGATGCTCAGTGAGGATGCGCCTGAGAAGAATAGGGGCTACATGAATCAAGGGCATGCCGGCGAGCCGTAGACGCACTTTAGGAGTGTGGATTTCCCTGCACCAAGAAATCCAGATATGATTGTGAGAGGCACTTGGTGACCTGCGGGCTTGTCGTCGTTGGCGGCAGGCACGCTCTCGAAGCCTGATTCAACCAGGATACTGTCACATTTCGTTTTAAACCCGGTTCTGTGTGGAAAAATATGGGGCTCACGGAACGTCCTCGTCGTCACTCATTGCACTATGGTGGGAATATCGGACCGTGGCATCAGTAATGGGCGTCACACCGCCCCATCGTCGCGTCTTTGTTCTACCCTCCAACCCATCAACACCCACAACCACCATCATGGACGTTCGGTTCGCGCCCAACTCTCAAGAACTCCGGGATCTGATACAGGGACCAGGAGATGTTGAGTGGAGGTGCGCCTCACCCCTGTGTGCCAATCCCTGAGACGGATCGCGGTCAAGCACAGGTACGACATGCGGCACCAGTGCCAGGAGATCCTACCCGGTCTCCTGCTTGGCCCCTTTCAAGTCTCCAAGAACCAGATCACGCTCAAAGAGCTGGGAATCTCGCACATGTACGCGTCTTGTTCAGAATTTCTGCACACGCTCTGAGCTTCGTCTCCTTGGACCGCCTCGTGCCCAGAGTCTGTATTCGCGATGTCAAGGAAGCATTCTCGGTCCGTCCCCGGTTTCCGGATGCCTTTCAATACCTTGTCCTCGATGTGCAAGATTCCGAAGAGCAGAACCTCATACGGTTGTTTCCAAAGTTCGTATCGTGATTATGAATTACCCCAACTCCTGTCCAACACCCCTCAGGGCCCAACAGTTTATCAACACCGCCCTTTCCCTTGGTGGGCGCGTGCTTGTCCACTGTAACGGTAATATTTTACATCTAATGGTACGAAGGTTGGTTGAACTAACGGTCACCACCAGGTGGGATCAGTCTATCGCCGGCCTTCGTGATTATGTTTGTCATGCAACATTATCAACTCTCATGGGAAGATGCCCTCCACTTGGTCCAAAATCGGCGATATTGCATATCTCCGAATGGTGGATTTTTGACGCAGATCAAGGTTGGTCGCAACACCCTTTGCCGGGGAACAGATTGCTGACGCCGCGGGAATAACGTAACAGGAATACGAAAGCATCTACAAAGCCAACTTGGCAGTATCAATGTTCCCCGCAAACCACCAGGCAGCTTCACGTCGGAAACGGGAGGTCGATGATGACGAGGACGACGACGAACGGTGCGTGAACACGTTTGACAGCGAGCCACAACCAACGAGCTACATGGCCGCAGAGAGGACAAACGTCCACTTGTCGACGCCAACCCACCATACGATCCCGATGCCATGGAATCATGAGTATCCCCGTTTGTATCACTGCCTTATTTTTGTGTTCGCCCACATTCACATTGTCGTCTTTCCATCTATTTATACTCTATACCGATACTGGCAGTGCTATTGGTGAATCTATAAAGACTTGATTTTTGCCTTTTCCTTCTCCTGAAGAACCCGTTTTGCGTGAACATCTAAAGTCGCACAAGTCAGCGCAGCAGGTGTCATTAGGCGAGTTGCTCACCTCGACGCTTGACCCAAGCCTCCACGGAGATACCAGCGAAAACGACGCCTGCACCTGCCCATTGACCTGGCGTTAATTTGTGGTTGTACACAACCACGGAGAGGAGCATGGTGAAGAGTTTGCGCGTCAGTGTAATGGTACTGCCCTCGTCGATTAGCAAAAAAGAACAGAACCATGACGAGATGTCGTACACAAGAGTAAGAGAACCGAAGTGCTGTAGTGTCTCGAAGATGAACAGCTGCCCCAAGGCACCTGTCAACGCAAACTGGACCAGTGGGTATATGATTGAAGGATGGGTTCGAAGGAATTCGATGGCGCCCCTGAGCTCGGTTTCACCTCCTGTGGATGGGTGAAGAACTGGTATGTGCGGCAGAGGAAGGACAGATATTAAGGAAGTGAGGATGGTGCAGAGAAGGTTAATCCACAGCATCATTTGTTGCCCAGATACTTTGTAACGTGCAAAAATTTCGTCCTGCGTTGAATTCGTTGCGCCATCCAGGACCAAGTTGATCAGGAGGTATGCCATCCCGATGGTCGTATGCAGAGTCGAGTTGCCTCGGCCTCCCGTTTTGTGCTTTCCCCCACCGTCCCCACCAAAGCCCATAAACATGGTGATACCTACTGTCACGAGAGCGACAACGACATATTTATGCCGCGCGAACGCGCGACGGTATAGAAAAACGTTCATCACCATGACAGGCACAAGCTTACACGACTTGGCGAGCACCATGGCGGGGTACGAGACGTGGGAAAGCGCAGCGAAGCCGAACGGTGCAGCGAATGTGATGAACAAGGAACACTGGAGGTACCTAAGGAGAAGCGACGTTGAGAGCGAGAACTTGGAAGGGGAAGCGTGCCCATTTGATTTGGCATGCCCGTTCGCTGTTCCATTTGCAACGCCGTTTGGTTTGGTGTGGGTGTGTACCTCAGAGGGAGAGAGCCCGAGAAGTTGTGGAAAGGTCTGTCCGGGTTTCCGTCTCAGAAGAAGGTATATGAGGGCGGATGTAGAACTAAGAGCACTTTGACAAGTGCTGAGGAATATGGGCGACTTGAACTTCTCTGAAGTCTTGCCGTCTATAGATAGGAAAGGGACAGATACTGAAGCAAGACAAGTCAGACAGTCTGGCAAACATGACAACATATATGAATTACATCGCTCCTGGGATATCGCCCATAACTAGGAGTTGCGCGAATTAGTGCTTAGTGGTTGTCCCCGAGTGGTCGCTCACCAGAAACATTGAATAGACGCCAATCACACAGACTGCGAGCCTGTTTAAGAAATGGAAACATTAGCCACGCACTACAGATTGGGCTGAAACATACCTGAGGAAAGACATTTCTACTTGGGAGGGAAAGAGTGTGTGATGGTTCTAGCAACACCAATAATCCCGGCCCTGCGTAGCGTAAATAAGCGCTCGATTGAGAATGGGTAACGTGGATGGGTAACGTGGCAAAAAGTGACCCTAACCCGACCCTAGGTCTCCGTTCCTCTTAACCTCATCGGACTGCTCGATCGATGGCAACCCATCCAAGGGCTCGATCTCGCGGCGAAAATACTGGCGATGTGAACCGGAGATATTCTAATAAGGTAGTGGCTTATTCCTCTTCGGGCGTTTATGTTACCCAGACTTTACCGGCTTTACCTCAGACACCGCGGCGAACCTGGTACTTGGGGACGCGAAACGCATTCGTTGTAGTTTGCATTACGGCTTTGATCTGCTCTTTATACTGGGCGCGGACTCGCCCGATTTCGTTCATACCGCAAGAACCGCAGGAAAATGGCCCTGCAATTATCGTCCGCGACCTTCCTGGCAAAGGAAAAGGCATGATTGCACTTCGCGACATCAAGGTAGGTACCATTAGTACATGGAACCAGAAACTAAAAGACCTTCCATAACCAGCGTGGGGAGCTCTTGGTGCGGGAAAAACCCTTGATCCTGGTGCCGCGGCAAAGTAAGGCCGTTCTATGATGGAGGGATCGCAATTCATTCTCAGCTTAGTTGCGGCATCGCCCTCTCAATTGATTCTGGGTCTGGTGCAACGGCTTTCGCCCGAGGAGGTATCTTCGTTTTACAACTTATCGCACACGAATCTACCGCAGAATCTCTCCCCTGAAGAACTAACGGAGCAACTTCCGCTCGCTATCTTCCAGACCAATGCTGTGGCTGCCGGGCCTAATGTCGGACTGTTTCCGACTATGGCACGCCTAAACCACGGGTGTTCTCATGCTTTCAACTCTGTGTACTCGTGGAGGGAACGAGAAGGTGTCTTGGTTGTTCACGCTTTGAAGGACGTCAAGAAAGGTGAAGAACTACTCACTGCGTACTTTAAAACGCAGCAAACCCGAGACGAGCGAAGGTAAGATGCCCTCCTCGCGTTAGCCTAGGCACAAGATGGTCTACTTAAAAAAAATAGACGGCACCTCATGCAGACATATGATTTCTACTGCGCATGTGTTTGTTGCACGTTGCCTGACAAGGAGTCAAAAGACTCTGATGAGAGATTGACGACTATGGGTCAACTATATGACCGACTTGGCACGTGGGGACAAAGGACGATCGACGGACGCGACGCTATTCGGCTCGTAGAACGAATCTGGGCCATCGGTACAGATGAAGGGTATACGAGCGAGCGGGGTCGTCTCGCAGCCGATGCCGCGTTGGTCGCGGCCGCCCACTCGGAGTAGATGTTCCCCGATCTTCACCCGAACATATAAGCTAACACGTAGTATGCAGTGCGGAGGCAGTTGTAGATTGGGGAAGGCTTGCGCTGCAATGGGCTTCATACGAACTGGGTCCAGACAGTGATTTGGCTGAAGAGATGCGAGTAGTGATTCGAGAACCGAAAAGGCACATAATGTGGGGACAAAGAGCAGTTATGGCAGTGGGGAGGCCTTCGGCGCAAATTATGTTTGACAGATAGTCATCGTCACATCAGAGTCGAGAATGCGATGAACCGAGTTCTTACGTAACTACATCCGCGTTGATCGTACGTATGCTTACATAATATGTCATATCGAATTTATACTGCCCTTCATTCAGGAATCTCACCATTTCGCTCTCCTTCCCTTTGTTGTGTACTACCTTAACCCTTTCCCTCTATCATGGCTGTTGCCATCACCTCGGACTCCCTCGTCCTCGTCTTGGGCGTCGTCGTAGCTGCCTTGTATCTCTATCGTGACCAGCTCTTCAAGTCTTCATCCAAACCAAAAACCACTTCGCTTCAGACCAAGGAGGCAAGCAGTCATGGAAATCCCCGCGATTTCGTTGCAAAGATGAAGGCAGGGGTAAGCCCGTTTATCCATCGTATTTGTATCGACCTTCTCATTATCTGTAGAAAAAACGCCTTGTCATCTTCTATGGCTCACAAACTGGGACAGCTGAAGAATACGCCATTCGTATCGCCAAGGAGGCCAAATCCAAGTTTGGCCTCGCTTCCCTTGTCTGTGACCCCGAAGAATACGACTTCGAGAATTTAGATGAAGTTCCCGAGGACTGTGCTGCAATATTCGTGATGGCCACGTATGGAGAAGGCGAACCTACCGACAATGCTGTACAGCTGATGCAGAACCTCTCGGACGAGTCCTTTGAGTTTAGCAAGGGCGAACATCGACTTAATGGTCTCAAATATGTCATATTTGGCCTCGGAAACAAGACTTACGAACACTACAATGTCATCGCGAGGCAAGTCGACGACCACCTCACCAAGATGGGTGCCACGCGAATCGGTGAGCGTGGTGAGGGTGACGATGACAAAAGCATGGAAGAAGACTACCTTGAATGGAAGGATGGCATGTGGGAAGCGTTTGCTCGCATAATGAACGTGGAGGAAGGACAAGGCGGGGACACTGCCGATTTCGCAGTGAACGAAATTCAGGACTCTCTCCCTCCAGAGAAGGTTTACCGCGGTAGGCCACGTTTCTCCTTACGCCCGCTTCTTGTACCTGAAGATTTAATTTTTTTTTCCAGGTGAATTATCTGCTCGTGCTCTCACCAGATCTAAGGGCATTCATGATGCGAAGAACCCGTACCCGGCCCCAATTTCCTTATCTCGCGAACTATTCCAGAACACCCATACCCGTAATTGTGTTCACGTGGAATTTGATATCGGAGGATCCGGTATCACTTACCAACATGGTGATCACGTTGGTGTTTGGCCATCAAATCCAGATGTTGAAGTCGAGCGCCTTTTATGCGCCCTCGGTCTTTCGGAGAAGAGGGATACCGTCATTGGAATCGAGTCTCTTGATCCGGCTCTTGCGAAGGTGCCGTTCCCAGTGCCCACGACTTATGTCACCGTACTTCGACACTACATCGATATCAGCGCAGTCGCCGGTCGGCAAATTCTCGGCGTTTTAGCTAAGTTCGCTCCGAGCCCAGAGGCCGAGGCTTATCTCCGAAACCTCAATACACGCAAGGAAGAATATCATTCCGTCGTAACAGAAGGCTGCCTCAAGTTGGGCGAGCTCCTCCAGCTCGCTGCTGGCAATGATATCAAATCGGTTCCTACTACCCAAAATACCACTGCATGGAATATCCCTTTCGACATCATTGTCTCTTCTATAACTCGTCTCCAACCTCGCTACTACTCCATCTCTTCTAGCCCTAAACTGAACCCGAACTCTATTCACGTCACATGTGTCGTGCTCAAGTACGAATCTGCCGGTGCCAACATCCCCCAGCGCTCCATATTTGGTGTCGGCTCCAATTTCCTTCTCAACATTAAATACGCCGCCAATGGCGAAACGGCTCCACTCATCAGTGCAAGTGCCGAACCCGCCACGGTCTTGTTCCCGGCGTATGCTATCGAAGGTCCTCGAGGTGCTCACTATGAAGGATCGAACTACAAGGCTCCCGTTCATGTTCGTCGATCCACTTTCCGCCTTCCTACCAATCCGAAGAGCCCTATCGTTATGATTGGCCCTGGAACTGTAAGTCGCTTACCAAGGTATCGCATTTAGCTTTCTCATGAACATCACCCAGGGCGTTGCTCCGTTCCGTGGGTTTGTTCAAGAGCGAGTTGCGCTCGCTCGGCGTTCCATTGAGAAGAATGGCCCAGATGCGCTCAATGACTGGGGGAACATCCATCTTTTCTATGGCTGCCGGCGCTCGACCGAGGATTTCCTTTATAAAGAAGAGTGGCCCGAGTACGTCAAGGAACTACAAGGCAAATTCACCTTGCGTACCGCGTTCTCTCGTGAGCCGCCGTATAAACCTGATGGCGGGAAGATCTACGTGCAAGACCTTATCTGGGAGGACCGTGCGCAGGTAGCGGATGCAATCTTGAACGGCAAGGGCTATGTCTATATATGTGGCGACGCGAAGAACATGAGCAAATCTGTGGAGGAGACTCTTGCACGTATCCTTGGTGAGGCGAAGGGTGGCTCAGCGGAGGTAGAGGGCGCAGCGGAGCTCAAGCTACTGAAGGAGCGGTCAAGACTAATGCTCGACGTTTGGAGTTGAACGACACTGTAGAACATGGTTTGATAGACTACTTATATTTTACTACGGCTGCGTGCACTTTGTAGACTACACGCGTACTAAATGGGCTCCTATTATGACACATGCACATTCATAACGAGTAGCGGAAGAATGTGCGGAGGAAGTTCATTGACACAACATGCACAACTTTGCAAGTGTCTTCAGACTCTCACTTCCTTACCGCTACTCCAGCCGGCGCCGCTTTGTCGAACTATCTGCGGTCGGATGCTGAGACCCCAAGCCTTTAGGATTTTGCATGCAACTTTTCCGCGCATACATGCAAGATCCGTTACCACCACACCTCCCGCTTTGCTGGACCACAGTTCGCGGTTTCACCCCCCTCCTGTAGAAAGGGCATCAAACACGTGCTCGGGACACTCTACCTCGACTCCTTCACCACCCTCTGGTCTCAAATCCGGGGAGCCAAGTGGCGTTGAAGACGTGCAATCCAAAATCCGACGCTGGTCTGAAGAGCAGTTCATCGGACTGCGTCAGCGTACGGATACCCTTGTCGCGCGTCTCGCGACTTCCTTCACTCGCCTCGGAGGTGAAATTAATAGAGTAACTGGCTACGGCGAAATCGAGTCATTGAAGGGACAAGTCGTCTCGCAAGGTACGCTTTCCTGCACCCTTCAGTTCTGGCGTATAAGGATTTTACATGATAGAGGCGCGCATTACTGCCTCGAGGAAGGCCGCACGCGACTCCAAGGCCGCCTACGAAGCGGCCGTCCAGAAACGCTCCGACTCGCAGCGGGAGGTCAATAGCCTCCTGGAACGCAAGTCGATGTGGACCGACACGGACGTCTCACGCTTCACCGCACTGGTGCGGCAGGACCACGCGCTCGAACAGGAGGAATCGCGGGCGAAGATCGCGGTCGCGCGAACGGAAGACGACACCGAGCGCGAATTCAGCGCGCTGATGCGCGCCATTCTCGCGCGGTATCACGAGGAGCAGGTCTGGTCGGACAAGATCCGCAGCGTGTCCACGTACGGGCAACTGGCCGTGCTCGGCGTGAACGTGCTCGTGTTCGTGCTCGCGATCGCACTCGTCGAGCCGTGGAAACGCCGTCGACTCGCGCAAACTTTCGAACGTCAGGTCCAGGAGCTAGAAGCGGCGAACCTGGACGTCGTGACTAAGGGGATAGAGACTTTACGGAGCAGACTGGAGGAGCAGGATAAAGTCCTTGCTACGCTTGCTGCGGTTTCAAGCACACCATCCGTTACCGAGTTGCGAGAAGAACCCATAGCGGAGGACGCGCGCTCGGAGCTGGAGTTCGCCGGTATTGTTCTGAAGAGGGAAGACGTGAAGTTGGTTGCAGCATCCGTGTCCGTTGGTATATTGGCGTGGGTCGTTCGAGGCTGGGTAGGTCATTGAAGTTGGAGTGTGGCCTCGAAGTCCTTCGCCGCTCATGTCGGTAGCTTGCTTTCCAGAATTTCGGTAGACACATCTATTCCCTACTCTACGTATACACGACATGCACTTGGTTGAGCAGGCCGAGCCTCCGGCCAGTCCGCTCATCATCCATCATCCATCATGGCCATCATGTTTCGACAGTTCCGGATCCGACTTCCGGCGTTTCTGTAGCTCGGGCTTCCGAGCTCTTCGGGACTAACCCAGAAATGAATAATTGTGTTGTATGACTTCTTTCATCATCAAAGCGCAGGCTAGTCGTCCTGTCCCGGAATTTTGGAGACAAGACGGCGAGTGTGCTTTCTGCCAAATAATTCACCACGAAGCGCGCGCCTTTAAAATTTACGAAGACGACCAGGTCATAGCTTTCCTCGGCAAGTCGCCTCATCTTTTCCGACGGCGGAGCGATCTTCTGAAACCACGAAACAGACATACTCCCACTTCGACCCGGGCATACACTCGTCGTACCCAAGTTCCACTGTGCGAGGGTTTCTGAACTTCCTCCAGAATATGCGGCCTCCGTAGGGAAAGCCATCTCTAGGATCTCCAATGCTTTGACAAAAGGTACGTTACAGCGAAGTCTCCGCAGTTGTCACCGATGCTGAGCCCTGCAGCAGCCGTCGACAATACGGCGCTCAACGTCGTTTGCAATCAAGAGTACGCACAGGTTGTTCCGCATGTACGCATCGTCTCCCTCACTCCCATGTGCGCGATCTCAACACCTACTGTACAGGTTCACTATCACATCATTCCGGCCCCAAGATCTAGCTCGTTTCCCACAGGCTTGGGTCCAGGAGACCCCAAGCAGAAGCCACCTCCGACAACGAAGTACATGCATAGAAAAGAATATGAAGCACGTGATGACCTCGACGAGGACGCCGCAACCGCGTTAGTGGAGAGGATAAGAGCACACCTGTAGAATCTACGGCGAGTCCTGTTCGCTGCCCGATTTCATAGTAAGTTAATTCGTGAAACCCTACAGCGCCTGGGCGCACGATACCCTGATGCTGGCGTGAGGACTTAGTAGTTGGTGTTGCGGGGCGAACGAATGAGATTGCCTTTGCGATTGCCCGTGGGCCACTTTTGTCAGTCGTGCATTCCGTTGCCTCGATGATCTCAGCGAGAGTACAGCAACGTATTCGCAGAATGCCCCACGATACGCCACTTTACGAGTGCCATACATTTTTAGCCATCACAGGTTTGAGGGTAATCTGAATTATGGGGAATTGTGATGCATATTCGTCATCCGTACTACACGCGTGTTTTAAGCGTGAGGACCACAGTCCTCGTACTCACCGGCCCGGCTTGGGGACTCAGTACTCGGGCTTTGACTCTGCCAGTGAAACTACTTTGAACCAGACCACGTTGGCAATACGTACACACCTGCTCACCATGAATCCTGCAGGTGTAGAGCTAGCAGACTTGGTTAAAGAATGGCTGCGCATCGACCAGGTGTGTAGATATCGAGATACTCACTGATGTACCAGTGCTGAAGCAGGACACGAAGAACCCCGAGACTAGGCAGGAGATTTCGGATTTGTGGGCAGCAGGACGTATCGATGAACTAGAGAAGAGACTGAAGTATGGGTTTCTTCCATGATTTTATACAGTGCATGAACTCCACGCGTTAGGTCTCGCATCGAGTTTGGGACCGCAGGTCTGTCCGTCAACACTCTCCAGATCGCAGTGCTGACTGTCTTCATTCCGCTCTTTGTTAGGTCTTCGTGGTCGGATGGAAGCTGGTTGGTCGCGTATGAACGACCTGATCGTTATACAAGCTTCACAGGTGGGTTCTTGTGAGCTTTCGAGTACAATGTCTAGGCAGATAAAGCTACGGTTATCAGGGCTTGTGTGCTTACGTTCTCGAGCACGTCAATGATGCTAAGAGTCGTGGCGCCGTTATCGGATACGACCACAGGCACCACTCAGAAAGGTGGGCTCGACTGACGGCGGCTGCGTTTCATGACAAGGGAGTAAAGACATATTTGTATCGTGGCGTCGTGCACACACCAATGCAAGTGATGCACTTCGAACGCTGTGCGAGAGAACTCAACCAGGTCTTTAGGGTTCCGTTCGGCGTGAAGAGACTGGATGCAGCGTGTGGGGTGATGATAACAGGTCCATGCGGTGGTTGAATTTTTTTCAAGTTGGCACCTACTGATGTCATAGTCCAGCGAAGCCACAACCCAAAGGTAGTTCAAACTCTCTTTCTGCTGCGTTCGACTAACGGTACAATTCACGTTTAATGATAGCACGACAACGGGTATAAGGTAGGCCAGTGCTCATATAATTTCTTCTTCGTCGACTCAGCAATGCCAGGTGTATTGGGAGAATGGGGTCCAGGTATGACTTCTGGCTGGGCAAGCCACACTTTCCAACATAGACAGTGCAGATCATCAGCCCACATGACAAGGGAATTTCGAAGTCAATCTTGGCCAACCTCGATCCGAAGCAGTGGGATGCCGCGTCCGCGCTTGTAAATCCGTTATGTGTCGACCGAACCCAAGAGATGGTCGAAGGCTACTTCGATTATATAGCCTCTCTCAGTCACTACAGGTATGAGAGAGACACGCTTCCCCCGACACCTCCACGAACACGAAGTACTGGAATTTCCCTAGAGTTCTCAACACGTCGACCGACATCAAGTTCGTCAACACGTCTTTGCATGGTGTCGGCCATGTATTCGTCGAGAAAGGCTTCGAACGCTTCGGGTTCAGTCCATTTACTCCTGTACAGGAACAACAGCACCCAGATCCAGAATTCCCGACAGTTCAGTTTCCCAATCCAGAAGAAGCGGGTACGCCCAACGTTCATCCATACATTACTCGCTGTTGAAGGTACGGTCATCGCCAATTGATTCAGGAGCTCTGGTAAGTAGGTACCCTAAAATCCGAGCCACACTGCTAGAGCGTAAGGAAAGGACCTCGCCATCCGCACTGCGGATCCCGCTGGCGCAACATACGTCCTCGCGCAAGACCCCGACGCAGACCGGTTTTGTGCCGCAGAAAGAAGGTAGTCTGTTCGCCTCGCCGGGTTTATGGAATGGACTTAATCTTTCTAACAGGGCAGACGGAAGCTGGGTGATCTTCACTGGGGACCAGCTTGGCGTTCTCTTCGCTGGAAAGATATTCGAGCGGTACAAGACATCGGGTAAACCACTGGGTGAGTCACCATTTGTACGAATTTCGGATAGGCACCGAAATACCTATTTAGATAAACTCGCCATGGTGGCATCTACGGTGAGCTCAAAGATGGTCGAAGCGATGGCTGCGGTGGAAGGGTTCAAGTTCACCGAGTGTCTCACTGGTTCGTGCTGGTCTGCACAACGGAAACCTCAAATGCGTTAATTTTCGGCACCCAGGCTTCAAATTTATCGGTAATACCGCTCTGGCCTTAGTCGAACAAGGATATGAGGTTCCGTTTGGGTATGAGGAAGCCATCGGCTTCATGGTCGGGTCCGAGATTCGCGACAAGGATGGCGTCTCAGCGGGGGTATGATCCCATATGCTGTAGCGTTCTATGGTAAATGTTGACAGCTGTCAAGGTCTTTTTCGCCGAGTTAGTGGCGTCCCTGCATAGGGAAGGGAAGACTGCCAGCAGTTACCTCCAGGAGTTGTATGCCCGGTAGGAATGAATGTAGTGTCACACAACGGCATTTCTGATACTGTGCATCTCTAGGTACGGCTATTTCCAGGTGGGTTTGGTTGACTATTTCGAAGTCAATCAGCTCGATATCTCCTTTTCTTCAGACCAAGAACAGCTATTTCATCTGTGACGACCCTTTGGTTATCAACCAGATCTTTGCACGAATTAGAAATTATGATGGGCAGGTTAGGTTTCAATTCTGGACTTCCTCGCGCGGGATGTTAATCCTCCGTTCCAGGGTTCGAGTGAGAGGCCGAGCTATCCCAAATCCATTGCTCGCTTGGATGTCTCCAGCGTCGTGGACCTTACCTTAGGTTACGATTCCTCGAACCCACCTACGTACAAGCCGAGCCTACCGCTGTCATCCGGCCACATGATACAATTTCGAGCGACTTCTCAGGATGGCTTCAAAATCGTACTTACTATAAGAACGAGCGGAACGGAACCAAAGGTACGTACGAATGGTATGTCAGGAGAAATGGTTGATGTCGACTACTCGCGGCAGGTTAAGTACTACTTGGAGGGAAGTGGGAATGATCGTGATACGGTCCAAGAGATCTTGAAGGAAGTTGTGCGAGAACTAGGTGACGCATGGATGCAGACGGATCTCAACAAGCTGGGACGTCCATAGCTGGTGATATTGCTGGTAGTACTGTAGAGCTAGCAAAAAAGCCACAGTGGAGGTAATCAACCTCGCGACGTAAACGGGCAGAAAACGTCATGCGAATCGTGCCATTCTCCGCTTGTTCAATTCTTTTGCCCGTTCCCACCCGTCGACAGTGACACTACTCTCATACATAGTCAAACATATCAGCCTATGGAGAAATTTTCAGCGTGTGCTCGTGCTGCCGAATGAAGAGAAGGGGCTGACCGAGCGAGTGTGATGGTTCGTTTCAAATCCTCGGGCGACATTGCATCGTCCGTCTTTCTTTGTCGGACAAAGTCTTCTTGAATATGCTACGTGACCATCAAGTCAGTGGCTGAGCGATGATGTGTTGCTTTAGCCGGCACCTCAGAAATCGCTTCCGTCACTTCAATGTTCCCCGCTTTCGCACCCAGAATTAAACGCCGGAAGGCTTCCAATTTATCGGTGGACGGAAGCTTGATGTCGGATTTTGGTTTGTACAGGTCACTCGTCGAAGGTGAGTTAAGAGGGAAGGTAACGTCTGTCTGTGGGAACAACTCAATGACGGGGACGAGTATAGCTTCTTACATACGCACCTGGAACAAGGCACTCTTTGTCCCTTCTGCAAGAATTACGAAATTGATGTCTGTAGGGAAGGAGAACTCGCTAAATGGAAACTTGTACGCGAGGGTTTGCGTGTCGATCACTTGCTGTATGGTTCGTACGTTTAGCACGCCCCGCTCGATCAGTTTCCCTTCTTGAATCCCGCTTTCGGTCATGAGCACTGCCGTACCTTGCGCCAGCTGAAGGTAACCGGAATGCAAGTCCTCGTTCACGCTTTCAGGTGCGAAGGGTACGGAGTTGAGCATATCAAGCGACAGCGAGAGTGTCACATGTAAAGGGAGAATGAGAGAAAGGAGGTGACAGAGAGCAGGAAGAGGAGGCAAAGATGACGTCGGTGATGGAAAGTGCGAGAGGGTGAGCGAAGGAGGATTGAGTGAGCGAGTGCGAGATTGGCTAGAAAGAAGGGAGAGGGTAAACGGAGGTCTACCTGGCCTGGGAAGAAGTTAGGGGCCGGCGTACACTCGAGCAACACAGGTGAGCAGAACCCATTCTGCAGCATCGCGATCACCTCCTAGGGCTTCATCTGCAATCCAGCTGAGCAATTCCTCGCGAACGTGATGCTGAAACGGGTCTGGCGATGCTTCAAAAATGTTTAGGTGGTGCTCGCGAACGAACAGGACATGTAGTGTTGGCACAATTATTGACACATCCGACTCTGCGTGAAGTCTTCAAAAGTGTTAGAACAGTCGAAGTATCGCAGATGAGGACACTTGCGGCTCGTTGGAGAGGATGCCCACAAAGTTCAGGACGTCGGTAGTCTTGGGAATGTCGTTCCCAGAGTTGCTGTACATCTTGCTGCCTGAGTGAGCGGACATCTGGGGTGAACCTGGAAGAACTGACCTTGATCTGTACTCCATAATGTGTACCTCCCGGGATGGGATATTTGTGAGCACGAAGGGACTCAACGTGCTGATCTGCTGCCAATCTCTGAGATACCAATGTAGGCAGTCTCACGAGGAGACTCACCTCGAGCTGCTGATGGGTGCCCGTCCGAAGCCGATTGATACCACTCAGTCTCTCCAGGGACGCTAACGGCCCACAAGACGGAGCAATCTCGTAAATGGTTGTAGTCAAAATCGCTGTCATCGCCGTCACCCTGCGGAGTCTCTGTCATGCCCCAACCCCCACATTTACCATCTCTCAACCTCGACAAATAAATCTCCGGCGATAGAGAAGTGTCCTGGACTAAGGCGCGAAATCGGACAAGGGCGCGATCGTTGTATGAGCGCGACGGTATCAGAGGAGGAATCTTGAAATTTGACGCGTCAGGACCAATTAGGTGGAGACGGACGCGGACTACGCACCTCTGAGAACGCTTCCTCTGTCCTGAAAATATCCGAGAAATGCTTTGCGACCGCTTTGGGAAAGTCATCGAGTGCCCCGTGGTCGTACGCATCGTAAAATGAAAGTAGGACGTCGGTTGGCGAGCTGAGGGCTTCGGATAGCAAGGACGAGACCATGGTGAAAGGTGGTGATCGCAAACGCGAATGACGCGCGTGCTTGGCGCCACAGACGCGAGATTAGGCCAGGCTTTGGCGAAACCGTCAGCACTCAGCACAGTCTCATCTCATCGGGATGAGCGACATTCATATGGAGGTCGACGACACGGGTCAAGCGGACAGCTCGCCTGGCACGCCTGCGCCACCTCCCCCGGAGGACGAGTCCCTTGACCAGCCAAAGGGTAAAACTACCGCAAAGCCTACGGTCTTACTGGCCAGGGAACCGGGCAAATCCCTGCTACCCATTTCGCGCGTGCAAAAGATTATGAAGGCAGACAAGGTGTGTGGCTATCGCGCTCGACATTTCTCATGGGCGACTTCAACGTCATTTTAGGAACTACCTATTGTTGCAAAGGAAGCCACATTTCTTATATCATTAGCAACAGAGGAGTTCATCAAGAGAATTTCAGAGGCCAGTCATCGTATAGCACACCGCGAGAAAAGAGTAACGGTGCAGCAACGAGACATCGGTACGACGCGCTGTGTCCTCTCAACTGCTGGTTGTGTGCAGTTGGCTCACCGAACTTGATAATCAGCCTCCGTAACCCGCAGGGCAGATGAATTCTTATTCTTGGAAGGTAAGGGATCCTTATTCTCTGGATTTGACACGGCGATGCGACGATGAATATTAGAAATTATGACATCGCCGGATGATGCGCCTGACCCCCCTGCGCGTAGAAAACCACAGGCTTCTGGAAAATCTACAACAACGTCCACGAGCGGGAATCGGTCGATTTCAGACTTTGTGACTACAAGTCGAGGAGAGTAAATGGGAGAGATCTGATGACTAATAGGATAATGAGGTCGTCGCGAATGTATTGATTGTGCGTTGAACTTGATGAGGATCGTCAGCACATTTCACCCACCGTCCTCGGTGACCGACGTCGTCAAATGTCGCCTCACCTCCGACCGCTCTCTTATCCATCTTGTCGTCGCAAAGTCTGATAGACTTGATATCTACTCCGTGCAACCGAGTGGTCTTAGCTATGAGTGCGGAGCAGAAATTTGGGGCAGAATAGTCGTAGTCAAAGCCATCCCAACAAGAGTAACCGCTTCGACCCTTCTGATGCTCTGCGTGACTGATGTTACTGCCGCAGGGTGGCAAGAGCAACCTACTCTTACTCACGGATCATCCTGACCCTAGACTCATTTTCATCACTTACTCGACATTTCCCACTGGTGGTCGCTTGAATGCTGTGAAGACGTTGAGTCTGTATCATCACAATTCTCGCCCCTCTGAGTTTCTACATTCTGTCTTGGTGGATCCAACTGGGAGTGTCGCCGTCATTAACTGTTACACCGGGAAGTTCAGGGTTGTGGAACTCGAAAATGGTTTCTACAAAAATGATTTTGATGTCATGTGAGTTTTTCCCCTTGAAGACGGATGTAGCCCCAGACCGATGATTCCAGGGTGTCGGAGCTGAACATCCTTTCCCTGACGTTCCTTCCTACTTCCTCTGACAACTACTCCATCGCAATTCTCCACCAGGACCACAACCAAAACCTTCAACTTCTCGCACATAATATTGTTCTTTCGGAATATGAGTTGTCTCCAGAGTCAACATTACTTTTACCACCGACAACGCTTTCTACGTCTGCTGTCTCACCCACCGACGCTCCACCGTGTCTTGTGCCGGTGCCTCCACAGCGATCAAATGCGACAGAGCAATTACCTGGCGGCGTCTTGGTGTTAGGTGGACGTAAGGTCCAGTTCTTTGAACTTTCTTCTGAGGAGTGGCAAGAAAAACATCGCGAGAAGCAGCGGAAGCTTGAAAACCGCCAGAAGACCGCAGATCAAGCCAAGACCAAGGAGAAACAAAAGGATCGCGAGATAAAGAAGCGAAGGCCAAAGTCCGCTGTTGAATGGCCTTGGTGTGAGGTCACTGCGTGGGTCTCGTACTGACAGCTATATGCCTTTTCTAACCAACCTCAGATGGTGCCCTGCGAATGACGAAGGGACTAAGTTTTTTGTCGGGGACTCATATGGTCGTTTAGCCGTGCTCTCATTGGAGTCTACATTTGAACGTGGTCTCATCGTTATTCCTCTTGGAGAGGTATGACCCTTGTTTCATCGCATCCGAAATTTAGGTCTGACCTTTGTTACAAGGTTTCCCCGCCTACCGCATTAGCCTACCTTGATTCGCAAGTTTTGTTTATAGCTTCACACTTTGGCGACAGCCAGCTTATTAGAATACACACTTCCCCCGTCTCTAACCTCGCTGCACCCACTCTTCCTATTCCTGTTGGTGTTTCGGTCGTCGAACCCTCCGCATTCTCCTATAGTAGCAAAGGAAAGCGCCGGGCTTCGACGACTGATAGAGAAGGCGGTGGTCGGGTGCTCGCGTCGAATGGTACTTACATCGAAGTCCTTGACACCTGGCAGAATGTCGGGCCCATCCTGGACGCAGTGTTGGCCGATACGGATCGTAGCGGACAAGTAATTGTTCTTTGCGCTGATATCCTTCACATTTTACTCAACTCGTCTCCCCCAGTCACGTATCTTCACTACCTCTGGGTCCATGAACGCCGGTAGCCTGCGTATTATTCAGAGCGGCGCTGATTTTCAAAACACTGCCGTCATAGAAAACATAGGAAATTTCAGCAAGATTTGGCCACTACGGTCTCGCTTTCACGATTCGTACGCGTCGCCCTACATTCCAGAATATAATATATTCATAACCTTTGGTAGATATGACACCCACATCCTGGCCACTAACGCCCAAGAGACCGTTCTGTTTAGCCTTGATCAGCCCGATACACTCTCTGTGATCCCCACGGAGGCTATGCATTTTGATGTCTCTCCCACCCTTGCTGCCTCGAATATTGCCCGGCGTCTCAAGAATAACGGGAGAACCTCTTACGAAGATTCATCGTTCATTGTCCAAGTCACAGAAGACAAAGTGTTACTTTTGGAATATGACAGCGTGCTACAGACACATAGCGTTTTAGCCTCCTGGAGTCCCGATGAACAAGGTGGGGAATGGGCAGGGCGCAAAATTGTAGCGGCTGCGCTCAACCCGAGCCAGTTTGTCCTGGGCATGAGTAGGAAGCGTCTTGTCGTCCTCAATCTTAGCGAGAACAACGAGTTCCAGATCTTCCGGTACCACCACTCTCCTCTGCTTGTGACGGCAGATTTGACTCAGTACCATCTAGGTACAAAGGACTTGCGCGAAGAGATCTCTGTGCTCTCCTGCACGCCACTCGACCCTACAAAGTCATTCTCCGTCTATATTGCTGTAGCTTATTGGTCGGTACATGCCGTCGACATCCTCTCAGTCGCCTCTGCAGACGGGTATCTCAACCCTGTCTGCGACTCGGTTTCACTCCCTGCGCTCCCAAGGTCTCTTCTTCTCCATGACTTTGGCTACGCACCTCAAATTTTGATTGGGCTGCGCAACGGGATTCTTGTGGCGTACACATTTGGGAAGAACGTGCTTGAGGACGAGCGAATTTTCTCGCTTGGTACGGAACCAGTAGGGCTGACACAATTTGAGATGGGCGAAAAGAGGGTGGTATTCGCGAGCGGAAGTCGAGCGGCACTACTTTACGCGGACAAGGGGATCACGCAGTACTCCTCTGTGTTGATAAAGGTAATTTTCTCGCTATCCTGTACGATGGCTCCGTTAACGCTGTTCTGGTGATGAGAACGTCTTCGCGAGTGCTAGGATCAACTCTCCGAACTGGCCGTCCTCGCTACTTTTGATGACACCAGCCGGGGGCGTAATTGGGACAGTACGAGATTATAACAAGATGCACATTCGAACGGTGCGCGTTCCTCCGTTGCCCCTCGAAGGATAGCCTGAACTTTTGCCTGCATAGGTTCATTTGGGATTAGATAATCCTAGGCGTCTGCAGCACGACGTTGACCTCCACGCATTTGCAGTGGCATGTGTTCGAACCGAACCTGGTCGTGTGGGAGAAGACGGGCTCTCGTCGAGTAGTCTCAAGTTACTAGACGACAAGACCTTCGATGGTGCGAACGCTCTCCGTCGTCGCTACCACTGTTGTCTGATGGGTAACACGTTAACAGTGCTTTGTCAATTCACATGTCAGAACAGCGAAGAGATCACGGCCATTCACATGATGCCATTTTCGGAAGGAAATTCCGCCATTTGTGTTGGCACGGTATTCCTCAAACCTAACGAGCAGGAACCCAGTCAAGGGCGCCTACTCCTCATCACGGTGGAGTCAGGTGCAGTCGCTGGGCGTCAGTTGAAGAAAAGCTCGGAGATGAACGTCAATGGATGCGTTTACGCGTTGACCCGTGTGAACGGGCTGTTGGCTGCTTCCATAGGCCCTTCGGTAAGTGTCCGTCTCTTCTCCAATTCTGCTTAATCCGGAGCTATTTCAGGTTTCCGTATACAAGGTTGACGCCTCGGGTTTTCAAACAGTCGCACAATGGAACCACAACTACCTTGTGACGAGCCTCAGCGCCAGGGGATCTAGGTTGTTCGTTGGCGACGCCATTTGTTCAGTATCGGTCATAGATCTTATCGAGACGGAAGGAGGGGATGTGCGACTAGAATCTATCGCTAAGGATTTCAGCCCACTCTGGCCCATGTCGATCGAGTCGCTAGACCAGGACACGATCATCGGAGCGAACGTGGGTATCCCTTTGCGCAAACTACCAAAAACGCAAATCCATTGATACAAGGTCTTGCAGAGCGATAGCAATCTTTTCACGTACACAGTCCAGCGAGGAGAGACCCGGACGACCCTCGATCGCGATGGATTCTACAACCTCGGTGACGTGGTGAACAAGTTCCTCCCAGGTGATCAACCAACAGATCACACACCTGATTCGGCTAACCAACCGTCGATATACTCTAGGTTCCATGGCCTTGGGCGATCCAGCCGCGTCCGGCGGCGGCGGCAACAACGCAATAGCCCTGGAGCCCAAACTGCTCTTCTTCACGTCCTCCGGGCGCATCGGCGTCATCGTCGACGTGGGACCCGAGCTCTCGCTCCACCTGACCGCGCTCGAACGCAACCTGAGCAAGGTCGTGACTGAGATCGCGAACGCGTCGCACGCCAAGCACCGTGCGCCCGTCGGCTCGTGGGGGAAGAGCGACGCGGACGCCGCGGCGTACGGCTTCCTCGACGGGGACTTCCTGGAGAAATTTTTGGACTTCGAGCATCCGTCGTCGGAGATGGAGCGGATATTAAAGGGGAGCATTTCGCCTGAGAAGCTCAAACAGACGTACGCAGAAATCAAACAATCGTTGGAAGCATTGCAGGCGCTACATTGAGCGAGGATCAACGATTATTTTGTATCAATTGCTGATTTCTGTATATATTTTTCCTAACCAAAGCAAGCAGCTACATATTTTCAGAAAATATTTTCAGAACCTGATGAGGCTGATTCGGAGGTCGAACGAGTGCAACAATCACAAGAGGACTGTAGTGTATAAAGAAAAAAAAAATAAGATTCTGATAGCTAGATATGTAAACAGAGAGGCAAGGGAAAAATTATCATAAACAAGTCGTCAACGCCAGAAGAGCGCGGTTGTGCTGAGCTAAATAAATTACGAATTGGTGTTTGCGTACGTGGTGACTAGGGAGCGGCCGCAGCCCAAAACAAGCGCACCGACTCGGTGAGAGTGCGTACGGTGACCAAGGGACCAAGGACGGTGCTGCTGTCATCGCCGTTATCCCCAGAGCGGTGTGGTGCGAAAAAGAACCCAGCGGTAAGCACGAGATAGCTGCGGGGAAGATCGCGTTAGCGCCTGAGACCCTTGGAGAGATAGGGAAGAGGAAACAGCGTCACCTCAAAACGAGAATGCTTCCGCGATGATAATTCGCCTTGGCTTCGATGTACGTGTAAGTTAAGAGGAAGATCGACAGGATAATGACAATCACGTCCCAGCGCGGGAAGATCAACCTGACATGGGAAACGGCGTTTCAGAGAGGGGGGTCCAGATTTTTTGGAAGGACTTGAATGAATACATACGTAAAAGTGTCGGCGACTTTACCCATCTCGAGAGGGTCGTACCAGGCCGAAAAGGCGACCATCGCGGGGATCTGTAAAAGGCATACTTGAAGGGCGTATGCTGAACCGATTTCCATACTGTGTGCGCCGCTCAGTCCCCAAGAACTCGGTACCACCACCAAAAAAAAAAAAGTTGGGTTACCTGAGGGCAATGTTGCCATTCATGGCAAAAGACACTGCGTTCATGAACTCAGTCGTGTTGGGCACGAGTGCGAATAGCGTGACTCCCAAAAACTTTTCGTCGATGCCCGAGCCCTCCAGCACGACGTCCACGACATCCACCAGTAGCTCTGCACCGTGCCAATCAGGCAAGGTGTGGCGAAAAGAAGAAGAAAGGTTGCACTTACCAGCGATGATGGCATATAACGCCGTGCATGCCAGCAACACGCTCGCGCTAACCACACGGCTCCAAGAAGGCGCGTCGTGTCCGCCATGCCCAGCAGCATCTTCCTCGTCTCCAAGCTGTCCGCCTCTCACTCGCCGCGCATGCACCTGTTGGTGTCGCAAAGCCGACACGGTGGCGACGGCGACGGCGCGAGTAAAATCGTCGGGAGGGAGCTGCGCTGCTCGCAGACCCGTGTCCTTCAGCGCGTGGTCGACGCTTTCGAGAATCGGCACGAGGGATCCGGGCGTGGGACTCGTGGGAGCGTTCGGGTACGAAGTCGGACGCAGAGCGGTCGGCGAGTAAGAGGAAGCGCTAGCAGAGTGGTCGCCCGGCGGAGCGCAAGCGGATTGCCGAGAGCCCGAGTCCGCGGCCGCATCCGTTATGATGACGCTAGGTCTGTGACGAATGGTGTCCGTGTCTCGTTGCGACCCTGGTTTTGACACCCCCGGTATGAAGTTGGTCGGCGGGACTATCTTGTGATAGAGCGACATGCGACCCGAGTCGTGGGGGTGCAGCAGCTGCTGGGGGTTCTGCCAAATCTGCGAGGCATGGGTGCGAAGCGAAAACCAAAGCCCGACGAGATACGACTGGAGCGAAAAAACGATCAACGCTGGCAATGGGTAAGACTAGCCAGTGGACCCACGAAGAGAAGGACGACAGCACAGAAGTACATGAGCGTCTTCACAGTCGTTTGGTAGAATGGGTCGTCCACAGGGTCCGGGTGTTGATACGAACAACGTTTGCACCCCCACGAAACGCCTCCGGTTGGAGCATGATCTGGGCAGCCCTCACACACTAATTGGAACTGGAAAGAAGGAAAAATTAATTGTAGGTCAAACATAAATATGCGGATGCTAGAACGTACATTGCCGTAAGTTTGGTAGAATAACGTTGGTGTGAGCGTTCCGATAATAGCCATGATAAGCATCGTGCTAGTTACACCGGCGCTTTTGGCGTTGAAGTTCTGCTCCTTCCGCCGCAGAGCGACGCTGATCATACTCAAACCAGGCATGAGTAAGACACCGGCCAACAGGCTCCCCACGATTGAGCCTTCTACCAGACGACCCTTGCCTTCGGTCAAGGCAATCGCATACAGTAAAATCTCGACAATAGAACCAAAAGTTGCGTTGATGACCGCGCCCATTCCGATGGATGATTGCGCAGAAATGGACGCAACTGCCATACCAATGAAGTACGAAAGCGGGATGACACTGAGTAGGGAAAGCATGAAGATGAGGAGTCGCGAGCCGAGAATGGCAAGGATGACCGGAACATGTTGGCCCTTACTCAGTCGTTCCTCGATTAGGGGAGATAGGAACCAACCGTCGAATATGACAAAGAACACAATAGGGAGGAGGTTGATGAAAATAATGTTGACGCCGCCGATAGTATACTTGTAAAATTGTAATCCAACAGCACGGTAGATGCAGAGGAGCACCTTGGAGGATGGTACACCAGAAGGGGCATCTTGGCCAGCCAAGAGTCTTGGCTTGACTCTCACGGGTGTGGAAGTGCCCCCGCTCTCACCAGCGCTTTCGGGAGAGAGGCCTTCCATAAAAACGATGGATGGAGCCGAACAAAAGCGGATGCCTGTCGGGTGCTGAAAAAGGTATTTGATGAGTGCCCAGTTGAGCTTCGCCATCGGGACAGCGATGATGAGGCCCCAGCAAATGATGCATACGAGGAGCATCAGAGGCGCAATGATGCTGACCAATGCCAGCCAAAAACAGATACGACCTAGAATATCCTCCTTCGTAGATATCTTGATAGGTTCTTTGGTGACAGATGGATGCGTTGCACCGTATGATTTGGAAGGGCCGAGGGGAACGCCGTTGCTTCGCTGCTGACCCAATAAAGACGACCTTTCGCTGGGCATGGGTATTTCTGACCACGAAGCACTTTGGGCGTGTTCTGGAGTAGCGAATTGAACGGAAGGCCCCCGAGAAGGTGAGTCACTATCGCGCAGCTCCCGTAGATCCGAGGGACCCCGGACGGTGTCGCTATCAGAAACGCTTTGTACGTGGAACGCACTATCTCCCTGCTGCGGCGTTGAGGCGTCCTTGCCTCCTTCGTTCGTTTCATGAATCCGGCCTTCCACGTACTTCCCGAAGGGCCAGCCGAGATACCACCCTAACCCGTAAACGAGGTAGGCGTAGCGCCTTCCGCCGCGTGGCACGACCCAGAGTAAGGCTGAGATGATGAAGCAGACAAGGGCGAGCCACCACCCAAAGAGCGCGGCCCAGAGGATGTTCCCGGGGAGTAGGTGACGTTCGGCTTGGGCGGACGGAATAGAATGAAGTGCCTGGTCGGCGTAACGAGTGACCGACCGAGACTTTTTGTACAGGGCCGGCTTCCAGATAGGGAGACCGAACGGATGCTCGACGTTAATGAGTGACTGGCGGTCCTTGAGTGTGATGGGGTCCTCGTCGCCCGCAGCATCGTCGCCATCGTCGCTGTTATTGCCAGAGGCCTCCTCAGCCAGTGTTGCGACTCTTTTGCCGCGCGGATCGTCTGCTTGCTCTACTCCGAGGGCACGCTCTTCAGAACTATCTTCAGTCGTCCTCGCTGAGTAATCCACCATCCCGTACACGGGAACTTGCAATTGAGGTTGTGCGCACTCTGAGACGTTTAGAACCTGTCGCTGAGGAGCTCCTCGTCACGTTCTTACGCCGTGGGCTCGGAGACACGGGTACTGAGTACTGGGAGGAGTAAGAAGTACCGGCATTATGGTGTGAGGCAATATCGGTGGCCAGCCACTGTGAGCCGAGACTGGCGCTGCGATGAGCGGGTGGTTTCGACCTGTAAGTTGGAGTCGCCGAGGAGGGAGAAGTGAAGTCATCCTCGTTGGGGACATTATCCAGATTTTGCTGGCCGGACATGGTCGAGTGGTCAGAGGCACTGGCAGAGCCAAGTAGACACAATTCGCTAATAGCCGGCAATCTCGGTCCGCCCAAGCCGTGAATAAACATTACATAATATCCCTGGTCCGGTTCACCGCCGTAATAACTTTTCGTGAAGTTCTGCTCCCTTGAGCTTGGCTCGCAAATAGCCCAGCCGTTCGTCGTATCTCCCCATCACTTCCGTCCGTCTTCGTCTAATCTCCGACATCTCCGATTCCAACGCTATTATGTCTCCCTCGTCCCCAACCACCTCGTGCTTCCGCGAGGAAACGGGCGTTGTTGTCCCTAGAAGCGCGGAAGGCGTCGTGTCAATATGTAGGTGACGTACATGCCCCTCAACGGATTCGCGGCTATCACCTTCTGCCACGGGTGCCAATGGCAGATGTCCTGTACTACGCGTCAGGTTGACACTGGAGGAACTGCCAGCCCATAAACGTCCCAGCGAAGACGGTAAAGCGGGTAAATGTGGGGCGCCATTTGTCGGACCGCTGCGCCCCCTCGACGAGATTGAAGAAAGTGAGGACTTGCGGCCGAGTAAGACAGGTTGCGAAACTAATGGTGGATTCGGTAATGTTCGGGGGGTCCGAACTGGTGACCGATGACTAGTCCCATTCGACGTCGTGGAGCGCAATGACATCCCGTCGGCGTCCTTCGGTGGGCGGAACGACCACGACGAATCAAACGAATCAAAGCCCTGAAGAAAGTGGCCAGAAGACGAGAGGGCGGGAGATTGAGATTTTCGGGTCAGGGCACTCAATTCAAGACCGTTGAAAGCATCCATGAGTCTGCGTCCTTCGGCCTCTACGGCTTCGATTTGCGCGCGAATTTCTTTCGAGGACTTGAGTTCTCCGTCATCCACATCGTCATCCAAAATGGCTGAATGCGTTTGCATTCGCTTAGGCTCGGCTCCGTTCGAGCGATGATGGAAAGAGGAGGGCGGTGGTGGTGCTCGACGTTTGCTCCGTGTCGTAGAGGATCGTGAAATGGAGGGACTAGCGGAATTACCTGGGCCGCCGGAACGCATGGGACTTGAGGCATGAGCTAGGGAGAGACCGTCAGATGCGGAAGCTGCCGTATCGACCCTCAAGGAGGCCGTGCTGCTCTGCTTCGATGATGATAACCGAAGAAGACGGCGTGTGAAGGCATTTGGTGAATTTGAGCTTGCAGAGAGGAAGCTGGTTGAATCACTCTGGTGGTCTGTATCGGCAGAAGCGTTCCTTCGTCCGGTTGCTCGCCTGAGGAAACCAGATATCGAAGAAGACGTTGTCCCTTTGGACCGCACAGAAGGAGCGCGACTCGAGTCTTTACGTTGTGGTGCTTAAGAGGCGTGTCAGAGACCGACCCAGAACGAAGCCAAGAATATATACGCACTCCCAGGCGGGCGAGGTCGACTTGGACCGGCGGTTGGGACAACAGGATTTTCTTGCGGGACTGTCGAGTTGCCGAGTCGCTCGAACAGGTTCTGGCGAAGCAGTCTATATTCGTCGTCGCTGACTTGTGATTCAATTCGAAGTAACCGACTGAATCGGTTGATGCCACGTACTCGAGTAAACCCTCTGCATTGGCCGACGCCAGTTCGGCCAACCTCTGCGCCAGCATCATCCTATATATAAGAAGTCAGTAAGAGAGCGTGTGAGAGAAAGAGAAACGCGCGTTATGGCATCAGTCGAGGCACGAGTGCTCGCTGGACTCTTGTGTGGAGACGATAGTATCGGGGATTCAGACGCGCTTCTCATATCACTCCCCTTGGTAGAGCGACGTCCGCTGAATGTAGGTGGAGAATCGTTGAAACTCGGTTCCCCTCTTGAATGTGCTGGGGAGGGGATTGCCCCTTGGGGAATTGTGGCACTTGCCTCCCGGGATTTCCCCTTGTTCCTGCCATACTGCTTCAGAGTGAATGGAAACGATCGGCGACGCATGGAATGAAAGAGAGGACGAGCGCAGCGTCATACGTACGAAACGGGAGCGGATGACCCCGGGAGACGGGGAGCTGCCTAGGTGTTGGCTGCTGGCGTCAAGAAAGACGTCTGTGTCGTGTCGTCGTGAGGAGAAGAAGCCCATAATTACAAGCGCACTCCAGCGCGTGAGGGGGGTGAGTGTGAGGGTATAAGTTGGGGCTGTAACTCTAGGGTGCTGAAGCACTAAAGTATTGAATGTGCGCTTACCTTTGAGACCGAAATTAATCTTTACCGTAAATGGCAAGTACACGTGATCAAAGGCGTGATGGTGACGCGCTCCGTCTTAGTCGTTACCCACAGACCAACATGTCAGACATCAAACGCCCTGTCCTAATCCAAAACGACTTCTTACGAGTTCTTGGGTCCTCCGGGAGCCTTTTTAATCACGTTTGGCGTACCCTACCCTTGCATATCTCCTTTACTTCACCTGCAACCAGTCGTCTGGCGGTTGCCCACCTCCTGTCAACACCCTCTACCCGTCTCTGGTCGGCGCGGTGTCTGACCCCGCTTTTTGGTGGAAACTATGGGATCCAAAAGCCTTCGCACTTTACTATAGCTGGTATGCTTTTTGCTTGCTAGCTTGGGCGGTCCTTCCAGGCGACTGGGTCCAAGGGACACAGTTGCGAAACGGCAAATATCAAAACTATAAGATTAATGGTACGATTTCCCCTCTCGGACTACTTTCTCACAAGCTTATGACTTGAGTAGCATTCTCCACAGCACTTCTGGCCCTCGGTCTTTCCACCGGCTACATCTTACGCTTTGGCGTCGGATCATTCACGTTCTTTTATGACCACTGGATTGGCTTTACGAGCGCAGCTTTATCGATGTCCTTCCTTCAAGCTATCCTCTGGTACGCGCTCTCTTTCCAGGAAGGAAAGTTGCTAGCCGTTGGCGGCAACAGTGGCAATTTCATTTATGATGTACGTGTGGTGACATCTTTTATCCCTTCGTCTGACTCACGCACACAACTCAACAGTTCTACATCGGGCGTGAGTTGAACCCGACCGTTGGGTCACTAGACATCAAATCATTCAACGAGCTTCGTCCTGGCATGATCCTTTGGTTGTTGATCGACATAAGCATGGCTTGCGCACAGGCCGCCCGCCTTGAGGGACGCATCACAGATTCAATGATACTCGTCATCTTCTTCCAAGGTCTCTATATCACCGATGCCTTGTACAACGAAGTGAGTTTTTCCTCGAGAGATGCTTTCCCGGCCTGCCGCTAAGCGTCACATGTAGCCCGCGGTTCTGACAACCATGGATATCATTTATGACGGATTCGGTTTTATGCTTTCCGTCGGTGACCTACTATGGGTGCCTTTCGTATATTCTCTCCAGGCGCGCTACCTTGTGTTCCGACCACTGGAGCTCGGATACACCTGGAGCGCCGCGATTTTAGCAGTCAATTTCCTCGGTTATTACATCTTCAGGGCATCAAACAACGAGAAGAACGCGTTCCGAAACGGACACAACCCCAAGAGTGCGTCCACGTGACTTCAGTTTCCAAGTAATTGCGATCTCATGACAAAATAGACCTCGTATACATTACGACCGAGCAGGGATCTAAGCTCCTCACCTCTGGTTGGTGGGGAGTGTCACGCCACCCTAATTACATGTGCGTTGTCATTCAATAACTTGGTACCTTCATCTAAATCATCCGAAGGGGTGACCTCTTGATGGCTCTCGCATGGTCCCTACCAACCGGCTTTGAAACCCCCATCACTTATTTCTACGTTATCTACTTTGCTGTGCTCCTTATTCATAGACAGCGACGTGATGAAGAAAAATGTGAAAAGAAGTACGTTCAACTCTGCCCTTGAAAATGACTTATTTATCCATTCACGCACAGGTACGGGAAGGATTGGCTTAGGTACCAGAAACTCGTTCCCTATCGCATCATCCCATATATTTACTAAGTAGTGATTGTCCTGGTGAATTACGGACTACATAATGCGATTTAATGGGTCAGATTATGGAGGATCCTGCTGCTGTAATCCGTCCAACAATTTCTTGAGCCTCTCCTTCCGTAGTGGAATCCATAGCATCTCGCCTGTACCCATGGCACCCGTACCGATGGTGACGACCAGACGATGGTCCCTGAACTCGCCAAGCAGCGCGCGCAGTGCCGTGTCATTCGTCGCGATGAAATTATCCCGCGCAAGATTGAATAGCACATCGTAAGCAATCGCGACCTCGCCTGAGTCCGCAGGGTTAGTCGGCTCCACATTGCCTGCATCAGCCAGCGCCTCGAGCTGCCGCTGGCCCATCAGCACGAACAACTTGCGCGCCCGTTGCGTCACGGCAGCCAATACGTGTACGGCTGCCGTCTCCGTCATCTGTCCAGCGCCAGCGCCGACGCCGATGCCCACAGTCGGTGCCCCGGTTCCCTCCGCAACCCCAGTGGCCCCCCGCGCAGTCGTGGGGGCGGCGCGCAGCGATGCAGGGTCCGCAGCGGCAAGTTCGGCGTCGTACGGCGCGAGCGTGGTGAGGTCGTGCCAGAGCCACCGGCGGGCGAGCATCTCCGTCGACGTCCAGAGCAGCGGCGCGCCGACGACGTGGTCGACCGACGCGGCGACCTGCACGCCGTCCAGCGCTGCGAGGGCTGCGAGCAGCGCGCGCGCCTTGGGCGTCGTGCGCAGTGCGGGCGCGTCGATGTTGTGCACGACGAGCACGAGCCGTCGCCCTGAGGAGAGGAATTGCGCGACGCCGTCTGCGTCCTGCGGTTCGCTTGGGAGGTGCGCGAGCGCGGCGAGGACGTCGCGCGTGGAGAAAGAGGGCTGGAAG
This sequence comes from Lactarius hatsudake, assembly GCA_024734325.1. NCBI lineage: Eukaryota > Fungi > Basidiomycota > Agaricomycetes > Russulales > Russulaceae > Lactarius > Lactarius hatsudake. The sequence goes on along the minus strand of JANSJP010000005.1, from coordinate 410,644 downwards.
GCGTTGAGCACGAGGACGTGTGCGCGTGCGCGCGTGGCGCATGCGCGGGCGAGCTCGTTGAGCACGCGGCGCTTTGAGCCGAGGCCGTAGAAGAGCAGGTTGAAGCCCTCGGCGAGTTCGAGGAGGTAGCGCGGTAAGTGCGGGCGGTGGGACTGCTCTAGGAGGCGCGTTGACGCGTCGGAGAAGGGGAGCGGGTAGAAGGCGCGCGGGAGGGAGGCGGCGTATTCGTCGGGCGAAAGTGGCTGGACGAGCTGCGAGAAGACGTTGGAGGAGGTTCGTGAGGGCCGGGATGCGTGCAGAAAGTAAGCGTCGAAGGAGGTGTAAGAACCGGGGCCATCGTCGGGATTGTCGTCGGTGGTAAAGTCAGAGGCGCGAGAAGAAGACCGAGCGCGCCCTTTCGACGGAGTGTTCTCAAAGTCGGAATAAAATTCAGAGTCCTGGTCTGAACTCAAGTAAGAACTCATGTCGACCTCGGCGAGGCCGAAGGGTAAGCGCTAAGGGAAGGATGTAATACTGTATTACTCGTCACGGCGCGGTCCGGGTCAAACATTGTTCATCAAGTTTTCGGTTAACACAAGATGGTATATTGTCTTCACGGCTAGTGTCGCATTCGGTACTATTTAGTATAGTAGCGGACAGGCGCTGGTACCAAATGGGATCCGAGACAAGCTGGTTCTGGTACAAAAGGCGTTACTACAGCGCCCACGGTTCAAGTGGATTGATATAAGTCCCATGACGCCTGAACTCTACTTGGCAGAACTGATAGCTAATCTCCGAGAATGCCATCTGTGAAAGCACACACCACCTTCTGACTGCGGGCGTGTTGCTGTGCGTGTGATTCTCGTCAATCAGCTGCTTGAACAAGACCCGGATGGTGACAGCCCACATGCTGTACCAAGGAGCTGGACGGGAAGCATCCGTGTGAACGATTCCGGCGTGGGTCAGAACGCCAAACGGTTGGCTGAGGAGCCGATAATGGGGGTGTGCGGTCTGTTGCAACACCCAAGGCGGTTACTCTGCGGGAAGCTCATCGCGGGGGGAAAAATAGGCCCGCGGAATCGTATGGGTCGTGTACGGAGAGTGCATCGACGATGGACTTGGACTGAAAGCGCATGGTGGATTGTGTGCGTGCATCGACACCAGCTTCAACCATTCGGCGTAAAATCCAGTTCTGGTTGGTTGTCCAGACAGTGGCAAACACGATGCCAAAAATGGTGATAAAATTGGCGATAAAGAGGATGTATATGCCGCCGGCCCAATCCGGAAGGAGTGTCATGAGTATTATGATCAAAATATCAATTGTAACCCTGAGGCAGTGTGTTAATTAATGCTTGGAGACTATTTGGACGGGCGCGTACGGAACCACATAATTTCCAAGGGCAATTATAAAGACAGCGGGTACTCGAGAGAAGATATCCTCTTGAGTGCGGTCTCTGTCAGGGTGCCGTATCGACCGATCGCAGTAGGGTACTCACCCCTAGAACCACCTACTGCCTTTTGGGTAGTATAACCAAACCGATAGAGTTTGTAAAGGAACATCGATGACACAAATCTGATCGGGATTCGTGGTCAAGATTGACGCACGTAGCCAATGAATGATGGTACGCACGTATTATCGAGCGCTTGGAGAGCGAAGATGGCAATGATCCAATGTCCGCGGCCCCATACGAGGCCGTGCACCGCGATATAGCCAGGTGCATCGAGGCGTGAAACGGGGTAGGTGATGATGAAGGCGATGAGACAAGCAAGACGTGCGGCCTTCACGAGACAAGTGGGCGTCAGAACGGCGATGAGGGTTTTGCGTGGAGTAAGAGGAATAGGATAAAAAGCGAGAAGACGGAAAAGTAGAATTGAGTCCACGAGGATTGGGGGGGCAAGGAGGACGGGAATGGCAGCAATGAACGTCGTACGTGAGATATATTTGTCGGGGTGGAGAAGGATGAAGGAATTAAGAGAAGTGAAAAAGACTGCCTGACAGATACCAAGGAGACAAGCGAGTATGTTGAGGAGAAATACGGGGCGTTTTCTCGACTCACTCGGGGCGAAGAAGACAAGGGTACCGATGATAGGAACCAAGGTAGCACCGAGGGGGACAACTATGAGGATGATGGTGAGGAAATGATAACGAGATGCATCTGAAGAGTCAAAGACGGACATGGAAAGGGGCGAAGGAAGAAAGCATATGGACAGAGGGATATATAACCATTGACAGCAAGACATGTTTATAGGCCATGTGGACCCGCATGCACTGCTGTGCAATCAAATGAAATCGAATCAGTTCAAGTTGGCGTTGAGCGTCGTGCTTTGCGACTTGTACACTAACTTGACAGCCGGTTAATTTATCTCATTTTGGAACGGTTCCGACCCGTGTCTCCGATGACATAACGACTGTTATTTAATCTGTTAAAAAATTAAAACAATGGTATATAATCTTGTATCCGGTCTCGCGCCTCTTGGGCGATACACTCTGAGATCCATGTAATGTTCCGAATCTCCTGCTCCTTCAATTTCACATACGCATAGAAAACCCCATACTGGAACTGCTGTAGAAACGCCATCTTGTTCAAATTGACTTCTTCCACAAAGAACTTGTCTTCAATTTGCGCGGCCGCCCCCTCGTCGTCTCCGTGGGACCCGCCGCCGTTCGCGCCAACGCCTTCGAAGAACCCACGGTACTCTGTCACGCTGTCGCATGCGTTCCGCACTTGGTCGATATCATCTGCCTTCGCGAGCGCGTTGTTTCCCCCTGGATATAAGCGACCGATCGTCGGAAATAGTCTTGCCCGCTGCTCCTTCGACAGTTCCGTGCCAATGGAATTGATAGTGATGTTGATCGACCTTCGGTCCGCCTCGAAGGCGAGGATGCGTCCCATTACGTCGGCCGTCGGGCCGCCGAGCGATTGGCAAAACCGCTCAAAGTCTTCCAAGTACGCTTTGTAGAGCGTGTTCCGAATAATTTCGATGTTCAATGCATCCAAGTCGTCCACTTTCAAGCAATCCCGGAAGTATTCGGCTATGCGTTTTTAATAGTTGAGACTCTTGGCGGTTGCGTGTCCGAGCGGAAGCACGTACCCAATGGCGTCTCTACTAGCACAGTATGATACAGCTCCTCCGCGTTAGTCGGTACCCCGAGCGCAGGCATACCCTCGAACCAGCCTAGTGGGTGGCACCGCTTCAAAAGCTCTGTGAGCTTGCGCTTGTGAAGTGTGCCAGTAATCAACAACACGAGGTTGTCAATCATATATGCATATCTTGAAAGAGATGTTCCCTTCGGTTAGCTCTCGGCTCAAGTGTGACCGAACATACGTTATGTAGTCGAGGAACTCGTTAAGCGGTGCGACTGCATTACTTCGAACATAGTTGAATTGATCGACTAGATTTTTGAGCGCTTTATCTGCTATAGTGGACGTCGAGATGGGCGACGGTTCATTCGCGAGGAAGTTGCCATAGTCCGTCGACGCTAGCTGGGTTCGCAAGTCTATGATGAGTTTTCGTACATGAGATCGAAGTTTGACATCCTTCTGCAACGGGACGCGAACCTTCCAGTGTCTCGCACTGCGTCAAGGTGGCGTACTGGCCCTGTGTGAGCAGACTAGACCTGTACCCCCTGACGATCCCTTCCAAGAACCCTGTATCGACCTGCGCGCACCAGAACCTGAGTCAGTGAGGGTTTAGGGGAATGTAAGGGGATAGGGTGGCACATACGTTGAAGAAGAGAGCTTCCATGATTGACGAGCGGTGAGTTGCGCAGGCGCAGTTGACGTCGTATGGCTGAGGCACTTTCAGACTCCGACCTCTGCTGCCGCTTGAGACAACTGTAGACCATCGACGTCTACATCGACACACAGACACATTCCGTTCCTTTCACTATGTCATATTGTCCACCTTACGCGCCATTCTTTGGCTTCGCGGGCGTTGCTTCCTCGGTAAGTATCTGGTCCACTCTCCCCGTCACGTTCATCGTAAACCCACCGCGTCTCACACTTATATATGCCCTTTTCAGATGATATTCAGCAGTGTGTATAATATGGGATGCTCTCCGGGAATACGCTGACCAGACTCTTGGATGGCCAGCTGTCGGTGCTGCATATGGAACATCAAAAGCGGGTATTGGCATTGCAGGGCTGGGACAGTTCAAACCGGAGCTCATCATGAAGGTGGCGTCTTTTCCTTGCATGCTGAATGCGACGGCAGCTCACCACAACTACGGCGAATAGTCCCTCATTCCTGTCGTCATGTCCGGTATTATCGCTGTGTACGGCCTCGTGGTCTCCGTGCTAATTGTGGGGGGACGTAAGTGGTATAGCACGCCGCGCTCCATGGATAATTTTGACACAGGGGCATAGTTGATCCATCACACGACTACCCCCTCTATTCCGGTTTTTTGCACCTGGGTGCAGGGCTTGCGTGTGGTCTTACTGGATTGGCAGCGGGATATGCTATTGGTATTGTTGGTGATTCCGTACGTTTCATGGAAGGCTTCTCCGTAGTCTGTCCGGCTCAACGTGGTTACAGTGCGTCCGCGCCTACGTCCGAGAATCCAAGGTATTTGTGGCGATGGTCTTGATCCTCATTTTTGCAGAAGTTCTTGGCTTGTACGGGTATGGTTTTATTGTTACTGCGGTCTTGATTCAACGCGTCGCTGATGCTTCGGCTGGCCAGACTTATCGTTGCACTCATAATGAATACCAAAGTAACGGATGCAAAGTGTTCATGACCTATGTTACAGTTCCAATGCCGTTCGCTTAACACGACCTCTGCGCGCATTGAGCGGCACGGGCTGGTTCTGGAGAGTGCGGTGCATATATTATTAACTCGGCATTCTGAACGATACAAATGAGGGTGGGCATCGCCGGTTCTGAATGATCATCGCCTTGGACTGCGGCTGCGCTCCCTTTCAGACTCGTGAGATGATCTGGACAAACTGCGCCCTCGTGGCCGCCTGCGCTTGTCGTCCCGATCCCGTGAACGAGAACTGTAAGAGCTCGAACCGGAAACAGAGCCCGAACTTGAGGTCTCTGACCCTGAGTCGGTCGACGAGTCTGAGGAATTAGAAGAGGAGGCTGCACTTGATGAACTAGCGTGTTGTGGCTTGCAGTAAGAGCATGAACGCAGTAAGAGTAAGAAAGAAAAAAAGCGCACCGCTTCGTCCTTTTCTTCGCGCGTCCTTTGTCTTCTTTCTCTCGTTGTTTCTCTTTCGCCTCCAGAATTCTGTCCGCAGTTCCACTCCTTTTGGGAAAATTCAGTCAACATGAGGCAACCCTGAGAAGTTGCAACGAACTTGTTTTTGAACTCCTCAGGAACCTCGATAGACGGGTTCCCGTCCGCTTTCAACTTGGCGAGAAGACGTGGGTTCTCGAGCTGCGCCGTACGCGACGGGCGCGAAACGTATGGTCGAGTGGATTTGCACTCGTATGTGAAGTGACCTGCATTATAGTATTAGGAGTGTGCGGTTCGCATCAGTAATTTGCGCATGGAACTGGCCTGTGCGGAGGCATTTCTGGCAGACTGTCGAGGAATTAGGGCGGGGGTTGTTCGCAGAACGACTATGGGGCGCGAATTTAGACATTTTGTAGAGCTGGTGCACGCTGATCTTGGTTGGTACAAGTCGTGAGAAAAACATTCCGTCATCGAGTGGCACGTGCTTTTGCACCGCAGCCTCTGCGTCGCAGTACTACTGTACTACTAACTTAGTGGGGCAAAACCCTTGACAGCGCTCAATACAGGCCTCATTTGCTTTGAACAGCTGACCGGGCAGCATGATTCTCGCCCACCCATGCGGTCTTTATTTAGGGACCATCGTATCGATGGTTGACATTTTGACAGCCCAACTGCCTCTCAAACAGGATGGGCGGCAAGGCTTTTCTTTCTCTGCTCCCGGGCACGACTTTCCCGCGACTCGCGCCCGCCATCTACGCCTCGTCGAAATCCAGTCTTCTGCCACGTCTGGCCCCACTGTTCCAATATGTCGGTGTTCCTCATGAAGCCCCGGAGAAGCAGGACTATGGAGACATCGACTTTGTGGTAGCCTGTCCTAATGCGTCCATTGGGCACAAGGAGATCAAAAGCGCGCTCGGTGCGAACGTCTGCATACCCAGCGCTCAATCCGATGGGCGAGGCACCCATCATTTTGCAATGCGCCTGGCAGATCTTGTCCCTTCTCAGCCTACGGGCGCAAACGAGCAAGTCACAGCGGAAGCGAGCGACGTATACGTACAGGTCGACGTCAACATCCGCAAGGACGCGCAAGACTGGAAGAACGTCATGTTCTTTCATGCATATGGGGATCTTGGCATGATCATGGGTCGCCTCGCTGCCAGCGTTGGCCTGCACTTGGGCGAGCTGGGCCTCAAGGTAAGTTAAGTTTCGCGTCTGCTTCCCCAAGATAGCCGAGATAAGTAAATGTGGCGCAGGTGTCATCTCAAGCGCTCGTGCCAACATACTCTCCTACTTTCGAATTGTCGACTTCCATGCCGGATATAATGTCCTTCTTCGGACTCTCGGTGGATCGATGGGAGGCGGGGTTTGCGACACAACAGGAGACCTTCGAGTGGATCGCATCCTCGCGCTTCTACGTGCCGTGCCAAATCTCCATCCCAGCTTCACGGGCAAAGTCTCGGAGCAACCGTAGCATGTATCAGGCGTACTTCCACTGGAATGACGCCAGAGCGAAGGCCACCGCTCAAAACGACGGTCTGTCTCTGCAGAAGCAAGAAACAAATGATACGGAGACTATTATCAGACAAGAGGCTCTCGTATTTTTCGGCAAACAGGAAGAGCACAACGCTTTGGCACAAGAGAACGAACGAAGGCTGCGCGTTAAAGCCATGTGGAATGGTAGGAAGGTCGGCGAGTGGACAAGTTGGAGCGGTCGGCTGGTCGGCAGATTGATGAACTTTATGAGACAAAGTGTGGGAGAGCAGAAAATCGGCGAAATGACCGAAGAGGAGCTAAAGCGGCACGTACTTCAAGCAAAAGAGACTATTGAGTTGCAATTGGCTCAAGAACAACAAGCCAGGGAGAGTGTTCAGGCAGATGCAAATGTTAAGACGAACAACTTGGAGTAGTCGATTTCTAGTTGTACCCGGCGACCCTATGTTCGGACACACACCCCATGGTCGGACACTTCGGGTTTATCGCTCTTTGTCTGACTACTACAAAATTGGGTACGCACCACTATCTAGTACCAACTTTTAGCATACTCCAAGTGCTTTTAAAATACTGTTGTGGCGCAAAAGACGAGAATCGGTTGTTGTCGGCACCGACTGATAGGCTATATCGAGGGTGATTAAGTAAGCTATTCCTTCCGAAAGTGGCCACGTCGAATTTGTCGAAACTGATTCAGTTCAGACCACAGTGACCAGAGGACCCGCCGAGGACATGCCAGCTACGAGACGGGGGGCAGTAAAGCAACGCGACAAGCGTTCCGATGACCCGAATCGCGAGATATATATCCAAGAAACAATTGAGAAAGTTCGCTCAGGGGAGTATGCCTCATTTAGGGCTGCTGCTAGAAGCACGAAGGTAAGTGGCAATACAATGAAACCGCCGCGGCCTGAGCTTAACCAGTGCCGCAGATCGCATTGTCGACGCTTACTGATCGCGCAAAGGGTCGTCATAATAGCTCGGCATTGGCCTACACCACTAGGCAGTTGCTCACGCCCGAGCAAGAGGACACTCTGATAGATTGGGTAAAGCACCAAGCCGAGATGGGCCTTCCATTCTCGAGGAAGGACCTTGAGGCCAAGGCGGCGGCGATTTCTGGGAAGGCCCTCGGCAAGTCGTGGTACAAAAAGTTCTTAAATCGCCATCGCAAAAGGCTCATCGCTGCGAAGGCCGCAAGGCTTGACCCAAAGCGCGCGACAAACACCAGTTCCACGGCGATCAATGACTGTTTGGACGAGCTAGAAACGATACACGCTCGTTTCCCTGGCGGCGTCCCTCCCGTGAATATGGACGAAAAGGGGTCTCATACGGGTGCAGGCCGGGAGAACAAGCTCCTCAATTTGAAAGACCAGAATCAGAAGCAGCGCGGGTCAAAGACACGCGTCGTCACTTCAAGGACCCTTCGTTCGGAGCCCGACGAAGAGGAGGCCGAGAGGCCTGAACGCGAACAAGCCGCTGCAGAGAGAAACAAGAAAAAGGCAGAGGACGCAGAACATGCTCGACGGATAGCTGACGACGCATTGAACCGGGTTTTCACTGGTCGGTTGGGAACATACAAGAAGGACGATTTGAGGGCCCTCGCAATCGCCGTTGCTGTCTCCGATAAGGGTACCAATGCTGAACTTTTAGGCCCGGATCGAGGACCAATTCGAGCAGTATCGTGACTTGAAGTACAACTCAAGGTTCTCGGGTATTTTCAATAAATCTATTCGTGTCGCCGCTCAAAGAAAAGGCTCCATGGTGCCAAGTAACGAAGGACGACGAGAGGAAGAAGTTGGCGCGTTGGGCAACCCCGAACATCCTCCATCTGCTGTCACCTCCGACTCACGTCCCCCACATCTTCGACCCACGATTGAGTCTTCCAGTTCCCATCAATTCCCACCCAAATACCACGTCTATCGATACCCGCCGGGCGACACTAATCGCTCTTACCTTGTAGCCCCGGTTTTACACGCTCACCCAGGTGTCAACCCCGATACTATACCTTACTCCAACACCTATCAGCCATATTATTTCTACTACACACTCCAATAGTATCTACAATAGTCCCTAATGTTTACATTATCCCCTGCGCGTTGACACCGTATGTACCTTACCCTACACTGGCAATCGAACGAGCGGCTGGCCGAGCTTGGGGTACGTCAAGCTCGAGAATGTTTTCTCAACGCGCAAGGTCACGCGTAAAGGACGGGGTCGATGATCTGTTCGATACAGACAGGCCGCAATTCGCTGTGTGATTCTGGTTCTACGACGTCGACAGTGACATACTACCATCGGTATCGGTGCGCAGGACAAGCCCAGAACAACCAGACGCACCCCCCTTGTATTACGCCGTACGGGTAGGAAACCGGGCCCTGGTAGGACATGTGCTTTCGAAGCGTCCGCAGAATCATGAACGCTAGGGGTGGTCAACACGAGACTCCTTTGTACGCAGTATTTGACAAGAGTCGGGATTGTATGGAATGGTGCCGATCTGAATATCCGGGGCTTGTCGGGTCGAACTCCTCTGCATAGCGCATCGATCGTTGGTTTCCCTGATATGGTGCGCGGTGGCTACTCGACCGTGCGGGAGCCCAACAGTTCGGTCAATCGACCGCACTGCTACCATGGGCATCTCGCGGTTTTCGAAATTCTTGAACACACTGCCGAGGTCAATGCAAGCGACCACATTGGCCGAGTCCCGTTGTACGTCGCGGTCGGCAATCGACATCTAAAACTCGTGCGGTTATTATTGAAGCACGGCGGGAATGTGAACGCGCGCGGCCACGACAGCATGACTCCGTTGAACGAGGCGAAATGGGAAGTTGCCTCGTAAGAATACACAGAGGTCGTCCAACTACTATCCGAGCACGTGAACAAATGAGGACGTGGAACTATGGTACCTACATTTTCAGGCTTGTTTCAGGTGACGGTGGTGTATCATATCGCACCAGATTTTATTATACTTTGTCCATTGTCGAGTTTGAAATAAGGCAACTATGGAATTTACGTGAAGGTTGGATTGTGAGTTGCTACGGCATAATATGATATATAGCCAAGGGATGAATTTGCACTCAATGGTCGAGTATCAATGGTCGAGTAAACCGCCTACGGTCTTGAGATACGAGATGCTGTATCACGGTAAATTCATACTCGAGATGCCGAAGTCATAGTAGTCACCAGTGCTATCTAGGTGCTTGTGAAACCCGTCGTCTTTTCTTCACTCGTTCAGCTAGACTGCTTGCCTCCCCAGGGCTATCATCATCTCGGCGTAGACCCTCTCCTAATTTAGAGGCGTCTTGAGTCTGGACTTGCTTCGCACCTCGCTTGCGTGCTGAATGAACTCGAGCCGAGGAAGAGTCGCCTGCGGCTCGGGACGTGGACATATTCTGTTTCCTCGGCGAAGCGGCAGGAGTGATGAGACCATAATCTGAGAATGCCTTCAGTTCGGCGGTGAATAATACCTGAAGACAAGGAGTCAGTGCGTGCCATTGAGCAGAGCGGGAAACTCACCGAATGTGCCCAGCCGGCATAGTCCCCCCATACGCTGTGGAACTTCTCACTTATCGCCTCGTACAACCTGGGAGACATCGCCTGCTTGGTCCCAGACACACCGCGGAACCCGTAGTGCTTCATCGCAATCTGGTGAACGTGCGTGTCGACAGGAATCACCTCAGCCTGCCAGGGCGATTAGGACTGTAGAAAAAAACCCCGTCCATTCTTGACATTCCCTGACCTTGTCGAGGCTCATAAGCAGAACGCAGTCTGCGACTTTACGACCGACGCCCATCAACTTCAATAGCTCTTCCCGAGCATCCGCGGTGCTCATACTGCGGAGGGTATCAAGCCAGTTTTCGGGGCCTTCCTTCCCTCTCGCAGATACACCGTGCGCATCCACAAGCAACTTCGCGGTTTTCTGGATAAAATCGGCACGGTACCCAAATCCAAGAGAGCGGAGTGTTACAGCAACATCCGGCGTCGAGAGCCGTGACGGTGGAGGGAACGGATGGAAGCTCTCTAACTCCGGCTCCGGTGTCGTGGGTGCAGGTGAGGGACACGATTCGTTTGAATCAGATGGCGTAAGCAGCCCAGTTACAATCATCGGCTTGGGGGGTGGAATAGACAAGAGAGGGAGAGAATACTGGGTGCAGAGTGATTTCACCATCTTTGTGATGCGGGCAATGTTGTTGTTCGAAGAGCATATGAATCTGAACGGAGAGAGGACGTGAGTGAGCTATGCTGAGAAGGGCAACTACGGGGGCGCACGAGATGAGGTTCTCCCATGGATCCTGTCGCAACATCCGTATTCCCTCGAACCGTGTACTCAGCTTGGCGAAGACGGGATCACTCTCAGCCCACTCGCTGTACAGCTTTACGAGATCCACGTCTAGTTGGAAGTAATCTTTGAGCCACATAAGGGTTTCAGAATCTCGTGCGGACACAATCTCAGGGGATACGGAGGTCTCTGGGAAGACGGCGCGGTAGAAGAGGGTATCTGGAGATTGACGGAGGCATACAACGCGATCCTGCAAGCATAGGCGGTACTCGTGGGACGGATCCGAAGGCAGGGCTGCGTGCAGAGGGTATATGGACCAGCGGAAAGACTGGCCACACTTGAGTACCGCCGCAAGGGATAGTTGAGCTAGTGGGAGCGGGAGGGCATGAAAACCAGGGGGTGTCCGAACATAGGGCATAAGGCCCATAGGGCTCTGGTGCAGTCTTGGGTGCAGTATCGTGACAGTTCTCGAAATTAGCGCTGGAAATATATATCTGAGTCCTACAGTCCTAGTGTACTATCTTGCACAACAGTCCTGCAGGTTTATTACAAAGACTAGCAAGTAGAAATATCAGAGGCCACCAATTTTTTAGCTAGGACCCAGAGCCCAATGCCAAGACCTTTTTGTGATTTATGTATATTATCTGTCCCTATGCGAGGGACACGCAGCGTAGAATAGACAAGATGATGTTAGGAGGCACGACTACTCCTATTTTACGTTTCCGACTGGACCGTATACACATCCATATCAGGAAGGTAACACTTACAGCGAAGGTGATCTTTGCTACGCCTGCCTATAAGAAAGATGGTTGCAACCCGACAGTTGTTATGAAAACCGCTGCACTCAATCATCACGTGTGCTTACCGACACACAACCTTCCTTTTATATCCCAACTTCAGCGCCTCGTTACGCTACGCACCCTTTTTCTTTTTGCTTTCTGTAGCCTCACCCAACAATCCAGCTTATACGTAGTAATAGAATAAAATAATGTATATCCCACATCTCATGATTTTTCCTGTTTCGTTTTCCCCTCAAAACGCCCAAGATTGTCCCACACAAGCTCTACTACCAGCACCATCATCATGTCTCATAACGTTCAGCTCGGCCCGTACACCGCCAACGCGGAGAATACCAACGTATCTCCGTTGCAGAAGATGAAGGGTATGTATCCACTGCACGAGGCCTGTACGGCGCTCATATTCTAGTAGATTTCTACGAAGTTATGAGGGGTGCGGAGACAGGCATGCTAACGACTCGCGCTTCCGACGGTTGTCTCCATGCATGCGCCATGACACCCGTTGGCGGTGAGCTTCAACTTTGTTTCTTTAGGAGACATTTTACTTACGAACATCGCGTAGAGTACTCCGAAAGTCAAGTCAACCTTACCTTCATCGCAAACAATACATCGCCGAAGTTCCAGGAGCTCCAAAACGATGCTCACGTCAATGTCAGCTTCTTTGATAAATCATCCACTAGCTGGGCAAGTTTCTCAGGGGTTGCCAGGGTTATCGAGGACAGGTCTGTCATAGAGATGTACTGGAACACACGGTATGCATTCAGTCTTGCATATTCAAATCGAACTAATGTCGTTTCCGTTGCGGCACGTTTTAAGCATCTCTGCATATTTTGATGTGGATGACACGCATAAAGGTGACGAAAATGATCCTCGCGTGGTCGTGATCGAGGTTGTACCAAACGAAATTCGCTATTGGCTGGCTAAGAGCGGTGAGGTTTCTCGTGACGTCCAAGGAGTTGTCAAAGGCGTACGGGGAGAAGTTTCCATTCCTAGTGAGTTGCGAACAATCACTGAAAAGGAGGTTGGTCTACCGATGGTTGTGTAACCGCTCATTTATTGATGGCTATTTCACAGATTCACCTCGCCCAGGCTCAGGGGGCGCTGATGGCTATTTCACGATTTCAATACAGCCAGCGTCTGAGAACTCGGAAATAGGCGCAAGTCAAATTGTTCTTGAATCATAAGTATGTACAAAATGAAGCGGTAGTTCTTGACAGTGACCTAAGCGAAAAGGTAGACGCCTAAATTTGATTGAGTGACAATGAAAAACCTTGTGTAGGGGCCTACGTTATCGTTCGAACAGACTATTTCTGGGACACGGGTGTGACAAGCAGCGCTGCAACATCATGGACCGCCAGGGCGACGTTAGAGCTAGTTTTTTAAAAAGCCCATGTTTGTAAACGTCCACATAACGTGAACGCCCACGCTACTTGAGTTCGCACGTCCACGAAGTCGAGTTTGAACGTCGTAGGCTCGTCGTTGGTATTCACAATGAATACGTGTATACCCTTGGCCGATCTGCCGGAATAGAACTGTGGTGGATCCGTGGAAATGGTGTTGGGCGGTGTAAACGGCAATCCGGATTTGCCCTCAGTGGTGTCCTGAAGGAAGGCGATGGGCTCCGTGTTCGACCTCCTCCGGGCTAAGCGCTGCGAGCTGCACATGTTATGGTTCAGCGACGTATTTACCGTGCAATTTAGAAAGATCTACGCATATCCGAACCAAGCAAGATAGGACTCTTCATGAATGCCCACACCGCAAAGTGGGTGCGCTCCTTTTCGATAGTCAAGTTGCCATTTCCAATTTCCATCATATCCATATCATTGTGAGAGAAGAAATCGACAGAGGATAGGTGGGCGACGTTGATACTCATGATCGATTTTATGTACTCCCAGGTCGGGCTAGCATCGTTAAAGCGTCATCAATAGAAAGGTCAGAATCCGGAAATGGCACATCGCACGCCGAGTCTCCTGCCATGCGTCAGGAATGGCCCTTTGTCCCGTTGCTCAGCATGGCAAAAACAAAAAAGTATGGATTCGGTCACATACAACGCGAGCGCCTCAAGTCCACACGTGTGCATCTCCCTCCCCAGATGCAAAGACCATACTGCATCGGTGGTTCGTTGTCAGCAATGGCGGCACTGGTAATGGAACTCCAGATCAGCTAAGCGAGGAGATGCGGTGACGAAGGATAGCGCACCCCATTCTACGGAACTGGATGGCCGAATTTGAGTTGCTATGGGTGTATCTGAACGGGTGCTAGGCGTGCGTTGTAAATCTAACTCACTACTATTCGCCATCCGGAGGTGCCTACAGCGCAGCGCAAGCGTCAACATTGGACATGCCCGGTTGCAACCATCGAACTTACGCTTAAAGTATAGTACACGTCGAGGGGTTTAAGAAAGAGCTGACGCGAGAAGTGTTGGTTTCCAAGCAGGAAGTGGGTCGTCTGGTCTTTGGAGGGTTTAAACAAGGAAATAGAGGTGTACCTGTGCTTCCTACATCGCCAGCGCGACTGTAATCGACATCCACCTTACCAGGGATGGGAGGCCGAAGCCTCAGAAGGCCTCGACGGGAATGAGGCCGAACGTTTCAGTCCCAGCCATAACTGATGGTGCAGTGCATTGTCCACCACCCGGGTCCTTAAACTGTCCCTATTGGGTCGTCGTGAATATTGATGAAGTAGGGGATGCCATCATCAGTAAATAAAGCAATATCGGATTGCGCCAGTTCTCTCAGCCACTTCCCCTCTCGCGTGTAATCTTGCCTGCTACTATAGCGTTGTTGTAGGTATTTCTGGATTAGATGGTGAGTAATGTTTGGGCACCGGTGCCATTATCCATGGGACTATCCTCCGTTCTATCCACGCAGGTCGGTCGGAAATTGCAGGCCAAGACGATGTATTGGGCACCTTCTGCATGGGCCTGAGAGGAATGCAACAGGAAGGCTGGGGTGGATATGGGTACTATAGAGGAGGTATACTGGCACTATTTCTTTTTGACAGCCTTAATCCTTATGGTCTCATCACCGACGAATATACCCTGTGAGTGACATCAGCGGACTCATACCAGGGGTCGACCTGACCACCTACTTTGCCCTTATACGGTTCTGGTGGTCTCCACTTGCGAACCTTCGCGGCAAACAGACCAAGTTGGTGCTTGTCAGTGCAGCTCAAGACGATTTTCGTTGGATAGGGGACTTCTGCCTTGACGTGGTCAGGCACTGGTACGATGACTGGGTGGCTAAAGCCGAGCTTCATGTTGAGCCGCATTCCGCTCATCCCTTCGATTTTGCCCCGGGGGTCTGCTTCGAGCGCAGCACGGTAGCCGACGCCGACAAGGTACAGAGGTACGGTGAAGCCCTCTGTCATACCGGTGACCGCATTCTGAATGAGGGTGCGGGTGAGACCCCACATGGATCGTTGTTTCTTGATCTCCGCATCTTCTACGCCGAGAGTTAGGGTGCCGGGTGTGGGGAAATCAAGAGTCATATAAGGCTCGAGGGGGACTGAGGCTGTGCCGAGCGGTCCTGCCACAGAAAGAGAGGCCGGAGTCCTGGTGAAGGAAACGGACGGCTGGAACTGTATTGGAGTTTTCCCGATGTTGGAAGTATGCCCTCTCACGGCCGCTGAGGAAGAAAACGAGCGAATGGCGACGCCGACCCTCTGAGCAGAGGATCGAGTTGTCATCATTGTTGGGAAAGATGTCAGCGGGCCGGACAGCCCCATCCTGCTGCGGACACTCTCAATTGCTTCCGTCGCTTATCGCACTGCTGTACTTGTCCCTGGTATATCCTGTGCTGTAAAGAATACATATAGTATGGGGTCCCTGAACCGCCGCTGATGCGGCCAGTCGCTGTCATTTATATATTGCACCATACTGGGTTAAGAGCCTTATCCTAACCCTCCTGCTTCCTTCTTAAGTCCCCTCGCTGGCACACCGCGCTCAGTATGTCGACGCCGTGCGGGCCTTCGCCTACATGCGGTCCTCAAGATTTTATTTGTTCAAACACTGATGTTCTCGGTAAGGGGGTGGGTAGTCTTCATTATTACTTTGTTCTGGACGCTCTCACACACAAAATCATAAATATCAGATACGTATCAACTTTTATTATACAATGGTGCTCCTTGCGGTCGTCCCTCGGACGCCACACACCGAAGAACTGTTAAATGCATTATACTCAAACGCTGGGATTTCCGGCCTCGGCTTGCTCGTGACGGCTATCCAACAGACGGCCTCGAAGCAGCAGTTGTCACTTTTTCATGCAATCTTTATACAACATATTCTCTTCTTCCTCGGCACTGGTACCGCACCCATAGGTAAGTGTGCCTTAGTCTCACACACTTTCGTCTCCTGCTCAGACTTTCACCGAATGTAGGCAAATACCACTGGAGCAAGAGTCGCCTTGTCATGGGGGTTTTTATGCAATTTGCCTCCGTCATCGCGTTCACAGGTTGGGCGCTGTATATGTGGGCCCACGTAAATAGCTTCGGAGCGGAGAAATCGTGCAACGACCAAGTGAAGTACGTTCTGATGTTCGTCAACGTAAGGGCTACCAAGCCTTGGCTTCGCGACATATTGGATTGCCACCCTCGTTCTCAGTGCGGTGGGGCTTATGATCAAATTTGGATACAATGCGTTCACCCTTTTCGTTTTGCGACACGACGAGGGCGAGGAGACTGAGCAACCGGAGAAGGGGTGGTACTTTTACATATCAATTCCCCGTATTTTGTGCGTGGTCCGCTTTCTTCTCCATGAAGTGCTGACGAATTCCTGGATAGATCCGCGATATACTCTGCCGTCATGTTAGAGCTCATGGTGGGTGAACTACGTTCTCAACGGTATTCGGGTACACTGAGCGTGATCTAGGTGCACCGAAACAATAGTGCGCATGGCGGTAAAGTCATTGTCGACGACTCATGGGCCTTCGGTCAAACCCTCTCCGTTGTAATGATTTTCGCGAATATGAACGAGGTCATCCACTTCCTCTTTAGCTACATTGCCCGTCGACGCGAGCGCTCCCGTGAACTCCAAGCAGAAGCACAGCAAGCATCTGACGATACGGATGTGCCCCCGGCATCCGCCCCGTATCGGCCAAGGGGGCCTCCTGGGTCCCATCTCTCTAGTAAGGCTCACTGAACTTCACTGTGCGAATGGGGTGCTAAGTTACACGTGGCAGCTCGCGACTCATCGCAGATGAAATTGGCTTCGGAATATGAACTTTCGAATCTCAACAAGGACAACATCCATGTGTCTATAAACACTGTGGGTGAGATCTCACAGAGCGATCACCCTGTTGGTACATTGCGGTAACATTTCGAGACTGGCGCCCGCTTGTTTCTCAACACCTGTTGTACATACCCAACAATGTTTGATCACCCAGTATATAAACGTGATGTACTTGCACGATTTCTTGTTATACACTAATATTTGTCGTGGATTTCTATGCGCGGGTTCTGTCCTTTCTAGAGGTAAGCTTGAAGATTTCGCTGACCTCTGGAGATGAGGCGGAGAGCGCAATTCGCTCCATTGTTCCTACGACAAAGAAGCCCCAACTAACGTCGGCGCCAAGCAGACACCCTCCTTCGTCCTGATTCGATGCGCAGTCTTCGTGACAGGGTCAACCCAAGCGGCCTCCCTAGTCTCGAGGGTCGTAAGGCCTTAGAAGGACAGGGATCAGTCAGTTTCGACTTTGACGGAGACAGGAGGCAAAAACAAACCCGGCTGTATAGTTTCGAAGATCTTCTTTTTGGGGTTGAGTTGTGACAGGGGCGCCTTGTCTGAGGCGGATAGTTGGGCACATATACTCGAGCGTCAAGCCGGGAAAAATACCTTGGTAATCGGGACCGTCAAAATATATTCGGTCACCTGGCTTGGAATTAGGTGGGGGTTGTATTATCTCGATGCCCGCTTCTTTCCCATCTTTTGAGGTCGCCTAGAATGATGACCTCTTGAGCTCCACCATGGACCTTATCAGCTGAACTTCTGCTTACACAAAGAACCATCGCGAAGCTCTTGACCCCACGCATATTTGCAGGCTTCAAGTTGCACTGAATTTTTTTTGGTGAAAATGGATAGAGAGATATATGAAAGGATGCTCACCACGCCCACCAACCACTTATCCTGCATCTGTTCAATGGGTATATAATTCACCAAACCAGAGACGACAGTCCGGGGCCCTGTCTCCTCGCCAAAGTCAATTTGCTAGCGAGGATCATCTCAGCTACGACAGGCGATCGGTGCGATCACCACTTGCCTCGACATAAAGACTGTCCGCATCAGGGTGCTTTTTGACTGACAAATTGTAAGATTGCGTAGCGGCAAGCACCCGTCATACACGCATACCATCGATTATATGCCCCACACGCAGATCGATCATGGAAGGGATAGGGGGCCCGGCATCTTCAGCTCCAGCAGGGGTGGTTGCCTTGCCATTGTCCGCCGCCGTCTTCTTTCCATCCTTTTCCGCAGCTGCGCCTTGCTTCTTCTCCTTGGTCTTGGGAGGCTTGCCTTCGGAACCTCCTGCTTTTTTCACCACGGCCGATTCAATGGCAGCTGGGGTGGACGTGGGTGCAGCGTCCTTCTCTACGGGTTTAGAAGGTTTCTCCTTTTTCTTAGCTTCTAAGGCTTTACGTTCGACGGGAGGAGCGGTAGAGAAGTCAAGGCGGACGAGGTCAAAAGCCGGGGAAAGCGCCTCGGCTGACTTGCGCACAGACGGGCGAGACTGGATGTGGTCAAAGTAGCGCGAGAGAGATGGGTATGAGTGATACTGCGCGGGCTGTAGTCGTGCCTGGAACCGAAGCCGCCTCATGTGGTGAGGCTTGCTTGTGAAAAGTCACAGTCACACGCCGTACGTACGAATGTTGGTTGTAGCGCCCCGTAAACCGCTACATCGGCCGCGGTCAAATAGTTGCCGACGAGGTATGTGCGTGGCACGAGGAGCGCATCTAGTGACTGGGTGCCGCTAGTAACACTAGATACGAACGGGCCCATACACGAGGCTCATGACACACCGGCAAAGCATCTGGCTCGGCGAAATTTGGCTGAGCGGCTCTTTCAGTCCATTGAGTGATTTCGGCCTTGTCCTTCTCGGACTCGGACTTCTGCTGCCCTTGTTTGGAAAAGCCTTGCAAAAGTTCAAGGATTGGCGATTGGAGGGCCATTTGATGGTCGAGTTATGAGTCACGATGGTCGAGATAAGTACACATTCACGTGCAAACATACCACAATCATCTTATCATCTCACCACAAGGCCGACGGTGTCAGAGTGGGCTCAGATTATGTCTCCTGGAGAGTCCCCAGTTAAGGTTGCGAGCACACTCCCAATCATCAATATATCACCTTGGATTGAGGGGCATGACCACAAGGGCCGTCTCTCTGCTGCCGCCGCTATTCATGCTGCCTGCCTAGATTACGGTTTCTTTTATCTCGACGTCAGCTCGTACGTAGACCTTAGGGAGCCTGAGGAACTTGCCCGTCTCGCACACAATTTTTTCAGCCTTCCAACAGAAGAGAAGGAAAACATCTCCATAAGTAAACAAGATCATGCTAGAGGTACGTTTTCGGTCCTTCCGAGTGTCGTACCTCCGATGACACTTCACTCCCACAGGGTACCAACGACTAAAGGAGAATGTCACTATGGGAAAAGCCGATAACCATGAAGGAATCGACTTCTATCGACCAGTGGAGAACCCGGACAAGACCAAGCTGCTCTGGGGTGAGAACCAATGGCCCACGATTCCCGGATTCCGCGAGAAGTATGAGGCCTGGGTAGACAAGATGAAGGCACTTGGCCTCATGGTGATGCACGCGTAGCTCTCTGCATATTTCCTCGTCAGTCTCTGTCTGAAAAGCGAGCACAGAATGGCGATGGGTCTCGGAATGACCGACGCCGAATGGGAAGATCTCAGATCTCAGGTTGATGACAGTTTCTGGGTGATGCGCATCATAGGTTCGTTGACCGTGCTGCTTGCTCTGCCCACTTCCTCACCTTGGAATGATCAGGATATCCACCCCTCCCCAATGACGACGACGGATTTTCTTGTGGCGCTCATAAGTACGGCTCTCAATCCATCACTTTGACTTTGGTGACGCGAGCCCTTCTCACTGTCAGGGACTACGGGTGCCTCACGTAACGTGCCTCTGTTGTCTAAAGTACATCGGGATACCGACTGCTTTTGGGCAGTTTGTTATGGGCGGACTCTACGCGTGGTGCGCTGCAGGTATTCCAGCCACATCAATTCCTGGCAGTGGAGAATCCGGGTGCTGTACTCCGAGAGGAAGGCATCGAAGAAGGTCTCTGGATCACAGTGGATCCTGTCCCGGGCTGCATTGTCTGCAACATCGGAGAGAGTCCGTGGATATTACTCAGTTGATACATTTTGAACCCTGACGTCTCGTCGTCCATGGTAGTGTGGGAGGTTTGGACGAATGGCCTGTACAAGAGCACCCTTCATCGTGTGATACACAGGGGGTCTAACTACCGGTGAGCGCAACTCGGCTTTGTTGCTTATGAATAACCGTTGCTCAACACCGTGCGTTAGTGTCTCGTGGGTACATTCTCCTCAGGTCATCGAACTCACGCTAAACCGGAATTAGCATCCCCTTTTTTTTCGAGCCTAACTTCAACGCAAGGGTCGCACCTCTCGGTGCTGCACTCCGCATCCAAGAAGACCTCAAACTCACCTCCGATAAATGCCACGTTGAAAGAACGCGCAAGAAGACATATGAACCAACAGTCTACGGCGATTTCCTTCTGAAGAAGGTTGACAGTAATTTCGCCGCCGGCCAGGGTAAATACAATTAGGCGTTCACCGTGAGGGCAATGGCGTGTGCGAGTTACAGAGATGAGATTAGTTTTTACACGATCTAACTCATGGATTACAAGAGAGTGGTTTAACGTATGTTGAGTCGATTCTGTGCGGTGGATAGTCGTAAAACACCTGCTGACGCGCCGACGCGGGCTTCAGAGTTACCCTCATCCAGCACTTGGCATTCGGTCTCATCCAAAATGTGGAGGTAAGTATACCTACCGCTGCGAGTAAATTGTCCTACCCGTGGCACCGAAAGGACCCTCGGGTACATGAACGTCCAAAAACCCACTCGCAGGACCCGCGAGCCAAGGTTGCGGGTTTGTATGCACGCTTCGTGGTGGGGGCGGCTCCTCCCAATGAGGCTGCACGTCACTTGGGTGCAAATGAGACGGGGATGGTGGCTCGGTAGGAGCGGGATTGTCTGAGCCTTGTGGCTCGGACCGACGGGAACTGCGTCGCGCACGGGGTTTGTGCTCTGAATCGGAGGGTGGTACCGCGGTCCCATTAGCGTGCTCCTTGCTTTTCTCCTTGGATCTGGCACCGCTGGCCCGCCCGTTTGACGCGCGCGGTTTGCTTTTTGGACGGCTGGGAGCCGATGATGACATTGGTCCAGGGGACTCGGTGGCAGTTGTTGTTGTTGGGGTCGTGGCAGAGGAGACTGGGTGAGGGGGTGCCGAAACGAGAAGGGTAGGTTTCTGGACGGGATGTGCGCTCAGAGCTGGGTCTTCGTCAACAAGTTCTTTTTCTTTGAGGGCGTGCCTTTCAAATGCGAGGGAAAGTGGAATCGGGAGAGGAACAACATCTGCATAGGAAGTCAGTGGGGTCTAGGACTGGGGTACGATGGGGTGCTGGTACCTTCGAGGAACTTTAGGGATGAATTTTGAGCCGCGATTGTCGCTGAGAATAAGGTTCTGTGAGCGGGCAAGGCAGGAAAACATAGTAGCACATACCCATATCACGGTAGCTGATGATGTTTCGTTTCTCTGCGCTCGCGAGCTGGTGTCCCGCCTTGGTGAAACGCTTGATGAACTCTTCCTGCAAATCACGTCCGTCGCACAAGCACTGACACGTCAGATGGATGATGGGACATACTGTTGCAATCGACAGAGCGAACTGTGCCTCTTTTGACATCGGGCCACTTTCGCCTTCGAGCCCGCGGGTGAGTCAATTGCGTGATGCTATTAAGAGGTCATACCATCTGCCCGCAGGATATTCTCGAGGCGATTGACTGGTACTATTGTGTGTCCGGGGACGCGCTCGCCAGATTTACGCTGGTGTTTCCGCTTCCCGTTAGTAGTGGTGGCGTGGGTTTGGCCACCTTCGTGCGCGTCCTCGTCATCAGGGTCTGGTTCTAATTCCTCGCCGTCTGGAACACGAGTGATTTGGGGTTGTTCGTCGACGTCTGAGGCAAGCTGGTCTTCCTCGTCATCGTCATCTATCTCAATCTGGTCGTAGGGGACAGAGGCAGGAGACCCGTCGAGGTAGATGGGATCCATGAGTGGCGGGAAAGGGGTGGGAAAGGCAAGGAGAAAAGTGGAGAGCTGACAGATAGAGGCGCGAGAGGGGAGTAAACTAGCGCGTCTCGTCTTTAGAGTCCCACTGCACTGTCATCGGGTCATCCTAGTTTGACCGCTCACTTTACCCATCCCCGCTCGATTTAATCTTTGTTTCCTTTTCTACATTGTTCACTGAATTAGGGATGAGTGAAGTCTACTTTCTCAAGGTTGAGATGGGCGTCAAATTTACAGCAGCGAGCAAAAGAAAACAATATACATAATACAGTACACCACCGACACAACAACACAACAACCCTTCATCGAAGCTTCATCACTCAACTTTTATTTTCACAGTATCATTCTCCTCCGCCTTGGGAATTTTTAGGGTCAAGACACCGTCGGCCAGGTTTGCTAGCACGCCGTTCGCGTCTCCAGGTCGAGGCAGCCAGATGGTTCGCGTGAATCTGGAGCTGCCAGTGAAAGACCGTTCGACAGCGAGCTTATCATGACTGGCTTGGGCAGGCTGTTCTGCATTAGGGCCTGTTCATGCACGTCAGCCTCGCATCGCCTTAGGTTCTAGTCTCGGTCTGGACTCACCTTCAACATTTTCTTCTACCCGGGGTGCACTCGAGTCAGAAGCGATTGGCTCACTGCCACCAGCGTAGCCCCTCCGCTGTATAATATTGCCTTCGATAGTGACGCTGCGACCGCCGTCTCCGATGCGAACCTCGACGTCCTCCTTTTTTACACCGGGAAGTTCCGTCTCCACGACGTATTGGTTCTCGTCCTCAGATACATCCACAGCGGGACGCGCAAACCGTGGTGCATTGAAAAAAGGGTCGTCGAAGATTGACCTTGAGGGTACCCCGAATGCACCGAATCTTCCCCCCAAAGGCCCCTCCAGCATTCGGAAGAGTGGGCGGAATTCGTTGAAAAGTTGACGGGTGACAGACATGGTAGACGACTATCAACAAACTCGAACGCCCCGCTCCACTTGTTGCACCCACCGTAACTGGTATGACTCGCCACCGCAGCCACCTTAACCCCGGCAATACCCGTAGTCATTATTGACCCCATCGTTATCTTTCACTCACTCACTTGCGATGATGCTGTACCGAGGGGATTTCGTTCATACAGTGCAACTTTCAGATATAACGATATGTCACGATTACTTGCTAGGCAAGTCCTCAATGTTTGTCTCGTGTTTCCCCCAATGATCTAGTCTCAGCCGTTGACACTACGGGTCATATCACCCATTTTGAGCATGCGTCGACTGCGCTTTCCCGCTCTCTCATATCGAATGAGAGCAACAATCCTGTCGTTCTTATACCTCCGGGCAGCTTCCTTCTTCCGACCTTCTGTGATCTCCATCTACACGCACCGCAATTCCTTTACCAGGGAACAGGCCTACATCTACCTCTGATGGAGTGGCTCAATGAATACGCCTTTAAAGCCGAGGAGCGTCTAGATCGAGAACCGGATCTTGCAAGACGCGTCTACACGCGGTTGGGAGAGAGGCTGGTGGAGAATGGTACAGGAGCGGTGCTGTTATTCGGGACCATCAAGGAAGAGACGAAGTATGTAATCCTCTCGTCCTACTGAACCTCACTTATTTGGTCACCAGTGAGCGTCATCCTCGCTGAGACGATGCAGAAAATAGGCATAAGGGCTTTTATCGGGAAGCTATCAATGGACATCTCAACCCAGCCCCACATATACCGAATCTACATCTTAGAGTCTATCGCTTCAGCCCGCATGTTTATCGATCGCATTCGGGCGCTGACGGCACATCTCCCCGATCACGCTCGCCTTGTCGAGCCAGTGTTGACACCCCGCTTTGTTCCGACATGCTCAGACGCCTTGTTACGGGGCCTAGGAGACCTGGCCGAGCAGACCGGGGTCAGGGTGCAGAGTCACCTTGCCGAAGCAAGAGATCAAATGAAAGCCGTCCAGGAAAGTCGTGGTATGAGCGATCTCGAAGTATTTGGGCGTGTAAGTTAATTTCGGAATGTGCCACACTTCACTTACGTCGACCCCCGGTAGGCACGACTTCTGACCCCGCGAACTATCCAAGCCCATTGTACTTACCTCACACCTGAGGAGTTCTCGCGTCTCGCTCAGCAAGGCACGGCCATTGCACATTGTCCTCTCTCGAATGCGTATTTCTCTGGACGCCAGCTCGCCCTTCGAGAGGCTTTGGATCGTGGCGTACGTGTTGGTTTGGGCACTGACATCGCTGGGGGCTACAGTGTTGATATCATGGGGGCCATGCGGTGGGCCGTTGGCATGTCCCGCATATCAGAAGGCGCTAGGTTGGAACAGTCCGGGTGTCAGGCGACCGCGTCCGGGGATCAGGTGGCCAAAGCTGAGTTTGATTCAAGCGACATCAGTGTGAACTGGAAGGAGGCTCTGTATCTCGGAACAAGGGGCGGTGCATTGGCCCTTGGCCTGGGTGGCGGCATTTTCAAGATTGGCGCGCCATTCGATGCTCAACAGAGTAGGCACTGTCCCTCCTCCCTCATGCATTGTGGTCGCTCTAATCCCCGCTCGGATTCAGTATACCTTTTAAATCCAAATTCAGCGCCAGCAGGGATAGGCTCACTGGACTTTCTTGACTCAAACCTCCAGTCGTTCGAACTGTCACTTGAAATGGTTGAAAAATGGTGGTGTGTGGGCGATACTAGAAACCGGACGGGGATGTGGATCCAGGGTCGACAAGTCTTCTTCGGGTAATATTGTTGCTCTCATGACTAGAACGGAGTATTTTTCACGCGGATCTGGACTCAGCAATCTCACCACCATTGATGTGTTAGTGCCTTAGGGCCCGGCTTCCTGCCACGGCACTACGACATGACTTAGGGTAGGATAATACAGTTCTCCGTTATTCAATAATTTCCACAATAGCTGCTATAAAGCTCTTCTCAG
Organism: Lactarius hatsudake; assembly: GCA_024734325.1. Taxonomy (NCBI): domain Eukaryota; kingdom Fungi; phylum Basidiomycota; class Agaricomycetes; order Russulales; family Russulaceae; genus Lactarius; species Lactarius hatsudake. The sequence continues at coordinate 385,694 of JANSJP010000005.1, read as the reverse complement.
CTTTACCCCCATAAGTCGACAACTCACCTCCAACTAACGATGCTCAACATCAACCCACAGACAGCCCCTTTTACCCTTACCCCCGACAACCAGGTCCCCGAGGCCATACGCGATACCGAATATTGGGACGACGGCGGTGATGTTCTTCTCGTCACCAAGGACGGGACGGTCGTGTTTCTCCGCATGGACATGTTAATTCGTTACTCGGAGACGATCAGAGGTCTTCTTAACCACATCGCAGGAGTGCCCCAAGAAGGCCTATGGACCCCAATACTCGAACTCCAATGCAGTGCTACAGAGCTAAGGGCGGTGCTTGAGTATCTTCGGTTACAGGAGCAGTATGTTTGTGTCTCCCCCGGTGGGACTACTGTATGGAAACCCTGACAGATTGCACAGGGGCACTCAGCCTTCCGTTGACTCCCTTGCGCGATATGCCCTTTCGGCATATACATTAGGGATACAGGCGCTGGATGATGCGGCGCTGACTGGTCTTCTTGCGTGCGCCCGCGATAGAATGGACACCTACACTAATTGGGAAGGAATCACGGACATTCGCCCGCCGCCTTTGAACCCCGAACATGCCATTCTTGCCAGCCGCGCTCTTCCTGAGCCAGCTTCTTCTATACTGGCCATCACCTTCATTGATTTATCCGTCTTCGCACCTAGCAAAGCCGCGTTATATCCCTTCAGTGAGGCACTTGCACTCCGGGACCCGAACGATGAAGACACGATCATTCTACTTCGAGAGCGCCACTCTGAACTCGTCGATTCGTTGCTCAAACTATCAAGAAACTTCGGGAGGCGCCGATCCCTTGCTAAGGTCGGACGGCCATGCTGTAGCTTCGAGGCCTTTGCAGTCGATCATACACACAACCTTCATATGAATGCCGCCATGAAAGGTCGTTCTGCTCTGTCGATCATCACCGCTGCAGGGGCGGCACTCGAAACGGCCAGATCCCGAGAGGCGTCCGCTCCCAAAGACTTTAAGCAGGAGGACCAACACCTCTCTGACTACAAGGGACATTCGAGTTCGCCTTGTTCAAGTTGTCTTACTGAACTCCACCTAGAAATGATGAGACTGTACAGCCTGTGGTTGGAGGACATGGGCAGGCTCTTGATGGGGGAACCTCAAACCAATCGTTTTTCTGTATGGGACAACATTCGTGACAGACTCAGGAACTCACAAACCCCTGTCCTGCGCACGAAACCGAAGCTGCGGCAGAGGATCGGGCGCTTTTGTCGGCGTATGCTCCATGCCGTTGGAGATTTACTGTTCTGAAGAGGTGTGGCATGACTATGCTAACGTACTTATAAGCGAGGATGATAAATACATTATTCCCGGTTAGATATATTACAGCCAGTGAAATGAACGATAACAGTTGCCGTGCGGCGTGGCACGGCGACGCAACGCAACTTTGATCATGGTGGCGACAGATGAGTGCATGAGGCACCATCACGATGGAAGATCTAAAGCTAATAATTCGTTCCAACTGGGTAGACCCACCACAGAGGGAAGTTCCTCCCAAAGGCGTGCACGTAGCGCCGTCACATCGCGATGGAAGGCGCGCTTGCAGGCCACACAGATCGTGTCGTCGTCCTCAATCCATTGCATCGCCTGTGCCATATTGTGGAAGGGTCCCGTGCGTGGCGTGAATGACTGGTTAATATTGGAAGCAAGGCGCGAGAACACCTTGCGGCAGTCCTTCGGTGCTCGACAGTTTGTCTCGACCATCCGTTCCCCGCACGTGTTGCGTATAAAATCAAGGATCATGTTGATGCGGTGTTGATACATAAGGGCATACTGAGATACGTCATGGACGGAAAGTTGGCTGGATGGACGGGAGGGGTGCTCAGCTTGCAGCTTCGGATGGTCGCCGCCCAGGAGCTGCTTCAAGGAATAGATGGACAAGAAATACAAAACGGACGGGACGACGACGCGCAGGTTGACTTCGCGGGCGAGATTGAGGACGTGTAGTGGGTGGACGTATGGGTATGTTGTGCCATCGACGGAAGGCGCAGCCAAGGCCTGGGCGACCATTTCGTCATGGCCGCGGATGGTATAAGACCAAGTTTGGGTCAAATATCGGATGGCCTGGACCCGTAGATGGGTAATGAAATATTTGGAGGCCAGGCGCAGTATGCCAGCAAGAAAGTAGAAGTCTCCCACATTTCGTTGCTGAAACGAACTGTTACAAGTGCATTCAGTTCGGAGATGTCGCAAACTAAGAAGTTGCACACTACGCACACTCCATCATATAGGGCCTTAATTAGGTCTGAGAGCTCTTCGGGGTGGTCATACATGCGGACGACTGGACAACCGTCTATGTGTTCTATCATGGAGCTCATGCCGGGTGAAGGTTGCGGGATATCTAGCATGGCCTCAAAGACTTCGGAGTGACGCGCCATGACACCACGATGGACTCTGAAGGCCCTCAGTGGGTTGTGGTTGTCATCCTCTACCAAAAGCACGATATTTCCATCTTCGAACCAAGGATCGCCGCGAATACCTGGTGGGATGATAGAACGCAGGCCATCCATAAGCCACTAGATGGGAACCCAGGGATGTATGGGGAATAGACGTTCGGTAGTTCGTTTCTGGGAATTGAATTTGAAGGATGTGCCACGGTGGGCGCAGAGGGACGCAGCAGTGGGACGAAAGAGTCGCCGCTGAATGTGATCATTCCGGCTGTTCGAGTTATCGTCGCGGTCGCACTAGTTCCGGGTCGCCGCCGCTCGTCGGCTATGGCTTCGTCTCCCCATTCTCAAACTCCACCGCGTGCGGGAACGCCGGCCCCGCAGACTCCCTCACGCCTCGTCATAGCACCCTCTCTGAGGCCAACTCACTCCCTTTCCAACTTGCACGTTCACATGAGTGGACTCTCACCGGGCCCTGTCAGCACGACATCTCATACTGGCGAAGAAAGCTCCGCATCCTCGATCATCAACGTCGATATGGGGGAAGGTATCCTTGTTCCCGAGGCTGACGCAGAGGTAGGAGTGGCCGATGGGGAAGTTGGGAATGCGTATGTCAGTGCGAGTTCCCCCATCGGCGACGAGGCGTCCAAGAAAGCGTTAAGGGATCATTTGAGAAATACGCTGAGCAAGAAGGGCTCTTATACGGGTGCGTGCCACCAACGACCTCTAGTGCGTCCTAATCCTCCTCGTCATGCAGACGCAGACGCCGCATCGCGGCGTAGCCGAAGAAGGAAGATGTCTGTGGACGCGGACGTCGACGAGGTATCTTTGGACATAGGTCCTCGCCCCAGATATTCCCTTCGAGGGGTTTGTGTTGACCCAACACTCAGCGGACGTGTTCCCTCCGAGGCAATACTTCGTTCTCACCGACGCTGGCAAGCCCGTGTTCACAAGGCATTTGACCATTTGTTTCTTTACTGTAACCTCAACCGATGATCCTCCTGCCCTACCTTCAGTCGCTCCATCGAACACGATCCAGATAACCTTGCGTCTACCATGGGCATTATGCAAGCCTTGATATCCGTTTTTCTCGACGACGGAGATAAGCTACGCTGCGTCAATGCAGGTAGCACCCGCATCAATATCCTTATGCGACCGCCCCTATACTACGCCTGCGTGTCGTCCTGGGGTGAGCCTGAGTCGGTGGTCAGTTTCCAGTTGTCTGGTTGGGATACATGTGCTCACACCTCAGAAGAAAGACACGCTCCCATCTCGAGTACTTGCACTTGCAGATTTTGAGTGTCGTAACCGTCACCCAACTACGTCGAATCTTCGAGCGTCGTACCAACTTCGATCTCGGACGACTACTCGGCGGTGCGCACAGTACCCTCGAGCTTTCATTCCCGAAACTGATTTTCGAAAGGATCCGAAATTCTTATTCATTCGTTGCTGGAGAGGGTGGAAACTGACATGGCAATGGGGACTTCTTCTCTTCATTGCTTGAAATTAGACCCTGTTGTGCGGTCACGCGCAGCCAACCATCTCGTCCCTACTCTCAAGATGAAAGTAAGGGGCGTAAGGTGCCTGTGTTGACCCAATTCTTACACACTTTCACCAGGATCTACTATATCTTATCCTTGTTGCTCAGGGACGAGTCATTACCCTTGCGAGACCCAAGAAACACTCTATCCACCCTGCAGGTAATAGGGTCTATCCATCAAATTTTGCAGAAATCTTATCTTGACCCTCCATAGATCTCCACATACTGATGAACACAGCTCACTCCCCATCAATAGTAAACTCATCCGCGTCCGCTTCTTGGCTTCCACTCTGCTTGCCCAAATATAATTCATCTGGCTTTGTGAACGTATTCGTCACTTTCTTACAGTCAGAAGACAATTCAGAATCTACCGCAACCGCTCCGGACCCCAAAACAAAGTCAAAGACCAGCCAGCCTGTTGAGAACCCTTCCCCGACCTCCTCAGATCAAAAGGAGGATACTGCAAAGGCAGACCCACTTCTTCCCCGAAAAGACACTAATCCAGGCGTTGATGTCGGGCTCGTCTGCGTGAGCGCTAACGGGGATTTTGAATCTATACGAAATTGGTGCAACGTTGTCATTGGGGTACGTCCTTTCTGTGCCTGCCGGACAGGACCTTACTTGGGCCCAGCGGCTCGAAAACGATGGCACGTTGGCGAGCATAGAAAAGGCCATTCGCAATGGATCGACGGAGTACAGCGTGTCGGATTTGAGCATCCCCGGCCTTCGTCATTTCATCTATAAGTCGAGGGCCCACGTTCAGACCACGGCACCCATCTACGAAGAACCATACGACGATATAAATGAACGCAGGCGGTGAGAGTCTGGTGGCCTGTCACTCCCGTCCTCTCTAAAATCACTTCCAAGGTTGATCACATTGTACCAAACGTTGCACGATGGGATCCACGCCAAGTCAGGGCAAGATTTACCCCTTAAATTGCAATATATACGCACCGAAAAGGAGGCGGTTATGGGCTGGGTACGGCTAACTCGCGTCTCAGCTGGAGAGTAAACTCATCCAGTTTCACACCCTATAGATCACGCAACCATTCGAGATGTACGTTACTGTGTCCCATGGTTTGCCCAAGAGCGCGGTGATCAATGCAGCGAATGCTGTTGCGCGGTGGGTGAAGAAAGAAGAGGGAAGACTTTTTTTGCGTGATGCTCCAATATTCTGATTCAGAACTACTATTATTTACAATGGGGTCTGCATATTAGAGTAATTTACACGCCCGTTTGATACGTAAATGGAACGCGCGATGTCTTGGAGGTCAGTCGGCTGGGATTGCCGTCAACGGTCCATTATCAGAAGGTTTCCAACTGACGGAACGGTAAATAAAGTCGTATGTGTGTGTAGAATAAGGACCATCCAAGCTGACGGACACTGAAATCACGAAAAGATTATTACATTGCATCGCGACGTCCAAAGCTCTTTGTAAGTTGGGTCTGTTTTGGTTCTCCGTGAAATGCATGTAGTCCTCCACGACCTGCATGAATTGTGTTGTAGGCTACGCACATGAGGCAAGATCGTTGTGTGAAACATACATACCCCATTGAACCTATCGAAGACCTCGCGAGAAATCTTGCGCATTGGTAAAGTGAGCTGCTTCGCACCTGGAGGGGCATACGACGGGGTACCCGGCATGGCAACGAAGGGCTCCTCCTTGTATACAGGGAGTTCCTCAATGAAACGGATTGCGTTGAAGAGTCGCTGCCAGCTATCGAACTCGAACTCGATAAATCCACGCTTGTCCCGCTTTCTCCAGTAGTCATATTCCGCGAACAGGTACGCGACGTAGTCCGGTACGCCGCGTAGAAGCCAGATTAGGTAGGCCATCTTCAGCTTTATTTGAGCGACTGTGATTTGGTCGTTGTTCGCGGATGACGAAGCCCAGATTTTACAAAATTCTTTGTGCTCTCGCCAGTGTTGTCGCTGGCAGTCCTGGAGAGATATTTTAGCGCCTGAGGAAGTTTCAAATGTCGGAACACGCCTTATCACAATATCTTGCTGACCTGCGAACATGGCATCAAGTTGGCAAATCAATGGGTCACGAAGAGCTCATTCCATGAATCGCGTACTTGCAGTTGGCACACTTCAAAGATGCCTTCTCACTCGGGCGGCCGTACCGCTCACATGAGGGATTCGAGCATGTTATGAACGTTCTCTTCACAGTTAGTGGGAGTGCTGACATGCGAGTTGGTTTGCTTTTGTTGCTTGCCACGACGACGGCATCATGCCTGCTTATGTCATCTAAACCTGTGCTAGTGCCACCATGTCGTTCTCCCTAGCGGTTCGATGTCGTTCGTTGGTTTCTCCGTTTTGCCGTGCATTCCAGAACCATGCAATCCTTACACCCGTACCTCCACCGAGAGGTATATATGCTCTTGATCGGACTCAGTGTTACAAGCCTCATTTACATTTACGTTGCAGGTGACATTACCACCCCAGAAGCGTTTCTAAAAGCTATCGGTCGCAGTTCCGAGACGAAGATAACTTTCGATACGTGGGACGGTCTATGGAAGGCTAATGGCTTGTCTTTGAAGAAAGCTGGTGTGGCTGTGCGTGACCGCAGGTGTGTACTGTTAACCCACCTATCGGGCGAGGTGTAAACGTTCGTATAGATATATACTATGGGCAATGGAACGGTATCGTCAGCAACAAGAACCCTCTGACTATGCTCACGAAGCTAAGCCCAAGAAAAAGATAAGAGGGTGTGTGGGTTTCTCCATGTCAGAAGAGTGACTCGTGCTCATACTCTGGCAGACATGGGCCCGCCGTACAATTTGGCAAGCGTATCCGGTCTCGGCGACGCAAGTGAGTCGGTGGAATGCTTGCTGCATGACTCATGCCCTTGTAAATATGAACAAATGCGTCCGGGAGGCCCAATTCCTGTGATACATACAGCAACTATGTGGTGCCACCAACTACAATATGACAATTCAGCACGCAACTAACTTCGCAATTTCACATCCGTTGCCGTTTCCGACGAGACAAGCTTCCGCAGGGTCACATCGTAGACAACTGGTACCACAGTCCTCTGTCACTGAGATATCCTAGAATGTGGCAACGCATCTCACCTTCTTCGATCTTCTTAATGTCATACTTGAGGGTGTCAAATCGACGACGAAGTGCATCGTTTTTGAGATTCAGCTAGGGGACCATACGAATGAGGACACCATCGGTGTGTAGGAGAGACTCACGTACCATGGAAAATCCGGTGAATACCTCTTTAGCAAAGACAGAAATCCTTAGCGGGGCTTCGAAGTCGCCCAGTGTAACTGCGTTTACTGCTAGACGCGACTTGTCCGAATCATATGTTCCCGTATAAAGCAGAGAGGGATGAGTTGCGCACCAGCTCATTTATGACAGAAATGATGCCATGTAGATAGTCCTCGGGGACCAATGAGAATCTGTCTTTCCACTCTTCTCGAACTGGAAATGTCACTCAACCTCTCATGTAGATGTGAGTGAAGTCGCGTACGTACTGCCGAGCTGCTCAGCGACGCTGGGCAAGGACGCAAGAGTCCCGTCTGTCAGAAAGCGGGCAAGGAGCACCGAGAACGCGGCCGCCCTAAGGGGGGTAGTCCACAGATCTTTCCATTTCCACACCTCATCCCGGGGAATTGTCTCTGCTAGGGCAGCCGCAACCTCGTGGCAACTGTCAAAGATGGGTTGCAGTGCTTCGAGTAAAGCTGGAACTGCAGAGGCGTCAAGGAAATCGTACTTAGAAGCCGACGTCGCGCCCCTCACTGTCTGATTTCGGGGTTGAGTGGACCTTGTCGAGTATGCTTGTCATGACCCGCGTATTCTTTTCAAAAGTTACGACATGTTCACGGATCCTCTGTGTCAATATGAATTCGTAAAGCCCTCTTATAATGTGGCACACGATTCACTTCTTTGTGTTGAGCTTCACCTTCAAGTAGCTCGTTGATTAACCCGAGATCTCGAGGATCCATGCGATTGTTGTAGTTGAAGCTTGACGGGCCGAGTCACGTGGAAATCGTCTAAAGTTCTTTAAGTGGCTCCTTTCATTCTCATTCTATACCCCTCTGCGTTCGCCTCTAGACAACACCATCAACGACACTAGTATACACTTGGCCCCATATTTCGCTCGCTTCACACGGGAATATCCTTAGTCTCCGTTGATTGCTGCGTATGCTTCCTGTAAACATCAATGACACAAAGCAAGTGCAAGTACTCCTCGAACGCCTCCGCAATGAGCCCATTGGGAGCGAGGGATCGACCGACAGCGTCATGAAGGTCATTTTTGATTACCTTTTCAAGGTTCCTGCGGCCCCATCGGACGGCGTATATCATTGGTTCTGCCAGCGCGCCGATAGTGTCACCCAGGAGGCAGCTATCTTTCTTATCCGGCTCTTTGCATATGACAGTCAACGGGTTAATGATTGGAGGGCGCGGATGAAAGGCATTCTTGCATCTTGCTGTGATTGTGTTCGGGGACTTCAAGAGGCGAAGAGAACATCTCAAGAGACGTGCGTGCGCCTTGTTGTTTGCGTTGTGACCTTCTTGACCAAATGACTCAGATATTTGGCAGCGTTCCCTCTCAAGACCCGCCAAACCTTCATGCGTACCTTTAATAGCTGGGAAACTACCATGTTTGTCGATGGCCTTGCCGCATGTGGTATCTCCACGGAAGATACCACAAGTCCTGCAGGTGTCACGCTTTTAGACGCACCTCCAGCCCTGGTCTATCTTGCCCTGTCAAACCTTGAAATTCTCCTTGACAGCCGGGTTTTATCCATTATCGCGGCATACACCCCCCCTTCCGAATTCACATCTTGGCCACCGGACCCGCCCCCACCTGGTTTGTTCTACTTGTCGCTTCACCAGAGCCCATCCATTCGTCGTTGGGCTGAGCAACAAATAATGCGGTGTCGGAACACGCCAATGCCATCAGAAACGTTTGTTGGCCCGTATCTCACAGCGTTTGGCGCGGTCATGGATGTTCTCACCAAAAGCAAGCTTGCCCCAACGCTTAGTTCTGGTCCGACCTTCCCATTTTCCCAGGATACCGCGAGTATCTGGTCCGGGTTTGTGCCTATTCTTCGGTTGCTACCTCGCGAGTTCCTCAGACAGGGGAGGCAGTCTTCTGTCGACTTGCGCCACGTCGTCGCTGGACACCTACACGATACAGGGCCTCGTGGGTACCTTTCCGCGTCTTGACGAATGTATCCTTTGATATATTTTCCAGAGTTTGCGGATGTACTTCGATGCTATGTATTCCTCCTTCGGCGGTTAGGCGCGGACTTCTGGTCGAAGGAAAGCTCTGACTACCCTCAAGTCATTTTCGATGCAATCAAGGACAACCCGTCCTTTACCGACTTGACGGGTGACCCTGGATGGAAGAACAATGAACCCTGGCTCTTAGTTTGGTTTTCTGATTATCTTCACAGTATTTGGACCTGGCAGATTTTCGACGATGTCCTTGTCAGGATGGTCGATTTTCTGTGCGAAGAATTGCAACATGAACGCTTTCAAGAAACTCGTCCTGCCTGTATGATCGCTGCAACAGACGTGTGTTTGTCTCCTGCTGCATTATTGTGGACTTACGCATATACTTGACAACAGCTACTTCGCACCGTTCTCTCCAAATCAGAGAGCAAGATAGACTCTACCCGACGCTCGGCCGTTCTTCACTCGCTAGACATTCACGTGGACCGATTCGTCTCCGTGGCCTTCTCGCGGACATACAGTAGCCCGGAGTGGGTTGCCGCTCGCACATCAATCCGGACTCTCATATCTCAAATGTCGAGGATGGATTGCCAAGCCATTTCAGAAACTATCTCTCAATTGTCTCGGGCGTTATCCCGCCACGACTCAGAGATCACTGTCCCAGACGTACGCAAGCAGACATGGGCCAAGATTTTCTCCAGTATTCAGCCCAATGACTCTGAGGCCGTCTTGACAATGATCCCTATTGCTGCACAATTCGCCCATCTTAGTCCTCTGACTAAGAGCGCATATACTACCGTCCTTAACAAACAAGGTTCCAATGCGAAAGTGGCTTTCGACGAAGTCAATGACACCTTAAAGGTCCTTCGAACTGGCTTCTCTGAAGTCATCTCGAAGTACACCAACAATAACTCTCCCGAAGTCACGGAAGAGCTTCTTCGCCGGCCTGGCGTAGCGAAGGACGTAGCAGTTCTGATGCTGTGTCCGAGCGAAGACCTTCAAGGCGCCGCTCAAGCGCTGGTGGGACAAGCCTTTGATGTAGACGGACGCGTGGAATGTTTTCATGCCATGCTCAGGAACCTGCTTGGTGACACACTCCAAGGTATCTTTACCTTCATGGAAACATTCTCAAAATATACAACTATTGTGCCCGAAGCCTGCGACATCTCAAAGGCGCTGGTTCGCTGCTTGACGGATGTCATTGAAGTACTCTGCTCGTCGCCAGATAGCTTGTTGCTTGATGACGAGTTCCTGAAAACTGACAGTGGCGTCACCTTGCGGGCCGCCTTCCCAAGGTTTTGGGCCCTCATGACAGAGTCGATTTCCATTATTTTCAGGAAAACGCCTCTATGGTCTGTTTATTTCGATGCCGAGGATATGATCCGGTGGATGCGGGACGCACTCATTTTTGGACGAGAAATGCTAGCTCAGTGGAGAACGATCGAATTGGCTTCTATTCGCAGTATGGAAGTATCTTCCCGAGTACCTTCGAGACGGAAACTTTCACGAGTCGGGAAAAAAATGATTGACGATCTCCAACAGTTTTTACCGGAGCTAACCAAGTGGTTGCGTTTAACTGACGAAGAATTACTCCATCAGTCGTTCGCCCTGCTCCAGTCTCTCTTAGATTGTTTCAGAGAAACTGGTGTACGGCCGTCGGAGTTGGGCGTGCAAAAACTCACCCGACACATCGAGGGCTCGCGGGGCAAAGAGGCCAAGGTTCAGACACGACTGGACTCGGCTCGCATACTGAAACTTGAAGCCAGCTTGGCTGCATTCGAAGACGATGACGACATTGAATTCGTGTCTCATGAAACCGTTACGAAGACTGAACGGCCCAAGCCCTCGATAGATGAAAAGACAAGCGCTGTTTCTTCCGGTCGGACTTCGGCATCTGATGTCAAATCTAAACTGTCATCTCACCCATCCAAAGTACCACGCCAATCTGGTTCCTCCACAGCCAAGGATCAGGAGAAGCTTCCGAAAGAATCTTACGTGTCCCGCGTGCAAGCGGCTTCGTCCAAACACGCCCTGCCCAAGGACTCAAAGCTACATCCCCATGCAGGGAAACGCCTCTCTTCCGACGATGATTCGAGCGACGGAGGAAGCGGTCGTGAAAGTGGCCTAGCTGCCCTGGGCAAGTTCCAGCGTAATCTGCAGAAGAAACCAACGGAGCGTCGCCAAATGAAAATGCTGGAACTCCCAAACCAAATGAACCAGTCTGCACTCCAGCGGATGCGCGAACGCGATGACGCCCGAAGAAGAGCCTTGCGCATGAAACCCGATATATCTCGTCTTCACCGCACGATACTGTCTTGGAATTACGAGCACAGCGATCCTGACCCCCCCTCTGACGACTTCAAGGCACCCTTGATTCGCGTAACCGATCGGTTTTCTGACTACAGTCATTACCAACGCGTTTTCGAGCCTTTACTGTTGCAGGAATGCTGGGCTCAAATACTCCAGTCGAAAGAGGAAGCCAAGGAGTTGTTTGAATCCAAGATCATGTCGCGCCAGTTCGTTGACGACTTCGTGACTATCGACCTGGCTATTATCGAACCTCTTAAAAAGGGATGGTTTCTCAGCGAGACTGACGTCATCCTCCTGCGCCACCCAGGAGGGGAGCATTCGATGATGGGGAAGGTGTCGAACTTCAAGTCCAATCTATTCACGCAGCAACCTGGCAATCAAAGAGCCGCAATGGGGCTTCAGCATGCAGTTCAAGTATCAATACGATGCTACCTCGGGAAGAGAAAGGACCCCGGTCTGCAAATTGGTAGCACTTGGCGAATCGGGAAAGTATTCAGGTAGAGGCAGGCTGAACTTACGTGTTTGGAAATAGTGCGCTGATCCTGTCCCTCAGTCTGAGTACATTGCATCGGGAATATGCCGCATTGATGGCACTGCCACTTTATGACTGCGTTGACTTCATCTTGAAGCCTCAGTTGCCGAAGCCACCACGTCTTGATCATAAAGAAGTCGAGGGCACCATGACCAAGTACAACGTGAATGAGCCCCAAGCACGTGCAATTCTCAGCGCACTGCGGACGGACGGCTTTACTCTGGTACAAGGGTTAGTCGGACTCGTGGTACACGAGGTTTTGTCAGACTAACTCAACGACAGTCCTCCTGGGACTGGCAAAACGTCGACTATCTGTGGATTGGTGCAAGCATTCCTCTCCAATCGTCCGCAACTTATATCTACAAATGGCACTCGGCATGCGGATAAGGTCGTGCCGAAGAAAGTTCTTCTCTGTGCGCCGAGCAACGCCGCAATTGACGAGATAGCGAATCGGCTCAAGGAAGGCGTATCCGGAGCTGGTAGACGAAGCGTAATCCCGAACGTTGTTCGGGTCGGGACGGACAAAGCCATTAATGTCAGCGTGAAGGACATCTCCTTAGACAACCTTGTCGACCAGAAGTTGGGTTCAAATCAAAGCGCACGCGGTGATTCTACAGGCGAGATCGCCGCGTTGCGCTCCGAGCTTGAGACGGTTCGGCAATCACGGCAGCAAAAGCAGACTGAATTGGCGGAACTGCACGACAACGTAGCAAAAGGCACGGCCCTAGACGAAGAGATAAAAAGGCTAAACTATCGGCGAGTCACAATTATTCAAAAACTCGATAGGCTCAGAGATCAACAGAAGTCGGACAATCGAACGCTGGATGCCGGTCGCCGCAAGTTTCGAATGGAGGTCCTTGCGGAGGCCGATGTAATCTGTGCCACGTTATCCGGGTCGGGCCACGACGTTCTGGAGGCTCTTGAGTTCGACATGATTATCATAGACGAGGCAGCGCAGGCCATTGAATTGAGCTCTTTAATCCCTCTCAAATACAATGTGACTCGTTGCGTCATGGTCGGAGGTGTGGTGGTTCCCCACCGTTTTGAGCCGTTCCTAAGTGTTATGCAGATCCTCAACAGCTTCCGCCCACCGTCATCTCGCAGGAGGTCATAGTTTTTTTTTATTACTAATCCTCTGTATGTGCTTACATCCTATTCAGGCGTCAATGTATCTTTACAACCAATCGCTATTTGTACGTCTGCAGAAACTCGACCCAGATGCGGTCCACTTGCTCAGGTCCGCTTTTTTGTGCACTCTCATTCCTTATATGATCCATCATTTATCCGATATATCAGTATTCAATATCGAATGCACCCCGACATCAGTCAATTGCCCAGCCGTGTCTTCTATAAAGGCCTACTAAAGGATGGTCCCAATATGGCTGAGAAGACCGCCCGCCCTTGGCACGAAAGCAATTTGTTTGGGCCCTATAGTTTCTTCAACGTCGTTCGTGGACAGGAGTCGTCAGGATCGTCCCACTCTTTAATGAACCAGGCCGAAGTCCAAGTCGCCGTTGCCCTGTATGGTCGTCTGTTGAAAGAGTTTAGTTCCGTGGATTTCAATTTTCGCGTTGGGGTGGTTTCCATGTATCGTGCCCAGATCTTGGAGCTACGCCGCGCGTTCGAGTCACGGTTTGGATCCGGTGTCACAAACCAGGTCGATTTCAATACTGTAGACGGGTTCCAGGGACAAGAAAAGGACATCATTATCCTGTCTTGTGTGCGCGCTGGCCCCGGTTTACAAAATGTGGGCTTCTTATCAGGTACGTTTTAGAACCTATGGCCCTATGGCCATGAATTTTAGACGATTTTGTAGATGTTCGACGTATGAACGTTGCGTTGACTCGCGCACGAGCGTCGTTGTTCGTACTTGGACATTGCCCTACCCTAGAGCGAAGCGACAGGCACATGGAAAGACATAATATCCGACGCACGTGCGCGCGGTTTCCTGGTTGAGGTAGGTAATTGTACGATTCCCTCGTACGACCAAAGCAGTAACTCTTCTAGGCGGATGTAGGGCTGTTCACTGCCCCAAAGACAAAGACAAAGGCTCTCCCTTCCTAAGCCACCTTCCAAGGCTCTGAATAAGACAGCTACTTAACGTTCAAGTCGTCCCCGATACACTTGTTGCTGCGCGAAACATCAGTTCACAGGGTACAGCGCCATCAGCACCTTCACAGATCACTCTCTCCCCTGTAAAGCCTACTTCTGTTCCGGCTGGACCCATGCCGGCGCCCAAACCCGCATCTAGCCTACCTCCTGCTCCTGCTACACTTCCAGCTGAGCCCGTGACCCTCCCCAAGTCAACAAACGGAGTAGAATCTGGTCGGGCTCCGGTGGTACCAAGCGAGTCTTCCGCTAGAAGCTGGCCCGAAGCCCACACAAAATCCTCCACGACTACCTGTCAAACGGCCAAAACAGGCACCTAACCTTTTCATTCCGAAGAAGGTGCGAATTAAATGTACAGTATCATCTTCAACGCACTCAACGCTTGAATTCGTAGCGTCATGCCCCTGGTGACGGTACCGGCGGGCCGCCGAACAAAAAGCGCGCGTAACGCCACGCCATTTCTTCTTATTGAAGTTCGATGAATATATCTTTTTCATCGCTGGGTGAACGGGGTCAAGGCGGAGACCTCCCCATAGACATGTATGATAGCCTATTTTACCCCGTTCTGGCCCTTAGATCCATGCTACTGTATCTATACAATTAAATTATTGTCCGGTTGTTGTCGTTGTCTGCTTTCACTGGTGGGAGCTCCCATCCGTTAGGACCGAATTTTGGCGTCATCATCATGTGTCCCGCCTTATCCTTGAAAGGCTTGGAAAAGGTGCACAGAGTCTTTCCGAGAGCGGGCAGCCAAGCAGGGTTGATGAGGGTCAGACCTAGTTAAGAACGTTAGTGGGTGTTGGTTTAATTTTACCCTACGAACAACATCTGACCTTTGAGCCAGATCCGACTGGTCCGCACGACCTCATGGTACACAACAAAGTCGGGTGGAGAATTTGTGGCAAGCACAGATGACGGGTGTATGTACACATCCTCAGATATGCCTAACGCCTGGTATGGAACCCCTTTTGCCGTCGTACGCTGTGCACCTGTCGCGCTGTTCTTGTCGACCAACTCCTTGCGTACAGCGACTTGGTCGATGAAAGATGACGTGAGAAGTTGACGGAGAACTCTGAGCTACAGAAAGAACACGCGCGGTGAGTCAAAGTCATGCTAGGTATCATCCGAGTATCGTGTTACCTGAATGTCCTTTGGTGGAGAGAGCTTAGGAGTGAATCCTGCATCGGTGTCAGCGAAATTGGTGTGGACAATATTGCTGATTTGAGCCCTTAGTTTATGTATCTCTTCCATCGCCTGCAGCAGATTAGAGACACGAAACTAGGGTGTAAGGTCGCATACCTTGGGTCTCACAAAATGTTGCTCGCAAAACGACTGACCTCCACCGGCGTATTCATAAGCACCAACCACAGAGAGGATCCTGAACAGATCGCTCGTGGATTTTCCGAGCGACGCATGATACTGGGCAGAAACTTTGAGTCTGGCGCAGAACAGGCTGTCTAGATCGAATACCTACCTGCTGAGATTGGAAGTACTCTCGTCGCCGGTGTTTCAACATTTCCTTTTCTCGCACCTCTTCTTTGCTGACATGTACCATATCCTCTTCGTCTTTTGATGAGTGTTCGGCGCCCAGTGCCTCCTCGCGTAGGAATGGGTCGCCCACGGACATTGCAGCGACGATCGCAATAGCGTATGGCAAACAGTCGTGGCGACGACTGCTGACTAACATTTTTGAAAAGCGGGGGGACAAAGGAAAGAGAGACATTGTTCGCCCGAGGTCCGTCACCGTGTTGCCTGCAACGTTGGGGAGTGCTTGTAAAGCCCCGAGATACGTCAGTATCATCTCAGCCTGTCTGAGCGATTGACGGTCCGGCGGTGTAGGGAACTGGGAAGTTGGCAACAGCGTCGATATGCATGCATTTCATTTGCAGGACTACGCCTTCGATAGGCACGCGAAGGATTTCGGGTTGAGAGAACTGGTCGAAATAATTCTCGAATACTGCGGATGAGTACAGTCTGTAGCAGTGTCCCGGTCCTGTTCGACCAGCGCGACCGGCTCGCTGGGCAGCTGAAGCTTTGGATATCCAACTAATTTGGAACGATTGGATTCCGTTGGCAAGATTGTATTCGCGCTAAAACCCTCCTTAAGACTGACGATCGATGGGGTCCTAACATATATTGACGCACCTCCTTTGCTCTCCCGCAATCAATGACATACCGGATGCCAGGAATCGTCAGAGACGTTTCAGCTACGTTGGTCGCAACGACGACCAGGCGTGTGGCCGCAGGTGGCGGTTCGAATACTTTCATTTGCTTTTCAGAAGAGAGCAACGAGTATAACGGTATGACGTGCATTGGGACTAGGATCAGACCTCAGATTGATTTCGCGGTGAGAGGCGGGTAACTCACCATCAGATTCGTCAGTGTCGATACCTAAGGCCTGGTCTTCCGCTTCGTCGTCAGTATCTAATGCATCTATATCCGCGTCTTCCCCGTCGTCTGGCCTGTGGTCTACATCGGACGCAAGGTCTTCTTCACGTGCATTCCCGAGGTCCATCTCTTCGGCTTCAACATCAACTAGTAGACGTATCGATTTTAATTCAGTTCCACAGACGACATGATTCTGACCTTGTGCAGGCTTTATATTGACCGAGTCCTCGTCATTTGTGAAAAACTGCCGTGCGTCAAGCCTAGCTTGTATACCCTTTCGACGCCTCTTGCGCTCTTTGATACTTTCGGCACCGTATCTCTCTTCCAGCCTTTTGCAGACGCCAGATATCTCGTTTTGACCGGTCAAGAAGATGAGGACGCCTCCGGGTGGCAGTCTCGCGTGAATCTTGGAGGCCTTACGAATGGCCTCGCTGACATAGTCCGACACAGTTCGACGGTTAAAGTGAACCGTTACTGGGTATTGGCGCGCCGGAACCTCGATGACAGGAGGTGGGGTGGCAAAGAGGGAGGAATTCTCCACAAAATCACTGATCCGAAGGGTAGCGGACATAATGATTAAACGAAGAGGCTGTAAATAAGTTAACCGGCTATCGCATAAGGCATGTGTTGAACGAACCTTGATGTCCTTCCCGTCCCTCCACATACTCTCGCGCAACTTCACGACACGACTCAAGACGCCAATCAAGATATCTGTGTTCATGCTCCGTTCGTGTGCCTCGTCGATAATGAGGACTGAATACTTGGAGAGTAAAAAATCTGACGCTAGTTCACGCAGTAAAACACCATCTGTCATGAACTTGATCGACGTTGAGGGCGATACAGTAGCATCGTAGCGTATCTGGTAAGAGACACGCGATGGTGGCAGTGAGAGTTCGTGAGCCACGCGCGATGCCATAGACATGGCAGCAACCCGCCGCGGTTGTGTGACGCCAATCATACCCGGATTATCTGCAACATTATAAAGGTAGACAAAAAAAGTAGTCCCGTGTGTAACGTACCACTTCCGGGTGACCCAAAGCCTGCTTCAAATAGGAATTGGGGGACTTGGGTTGTCTTGCCACTTCCTGTCTCACCACAGATTACGACGACTGTGTTCAATAATACCGCTTCCATGATCGGCTGTTCTTCTGTCACGACTGGCAAAAGAAGCCTTGCGTTTTCAATTTCAGGAGGTCGTGTTACAAGGACCACCTTCTTCCTAGCTTCCGCTGACCGCCCAAGGCTCTTAAGGTGTTCCGCAAAAGACGTAGATGGGAGGTTGATATCTTCGCCGAGTGGCCCGCGCATCTCCATTGGTGCAGAAGTATCTATCTTCCTCTTTTTCCTCGGCGGAGACTGTTCTCGCTGGACATTCTCCTCGGGTGGGCGAGGCTGAAAGGAATCTCCTTGCACTGGAGCCACGTAGTCCTTGACAGCGCTCAGTTGAGTCACAGCCCACTGCTTGAACCCCCCACTCCTTCGTGGAAGAGTGGCAAGGCCCGCGTCAAAACCTCGAGAAGATTCTCCATCAGAAACATCGGACTGTGCTTCTGAGGTGCCATCGTCAACTTCAAGTGGTTCATTTCTATCAGAGTCCGATGTGTCTCTTTCAGCTTCCGAAGTGTCGTTTTCAGAATCTGAGCTGTCGAACGAAGACTCGGAGCCATCACTTGGTAGAGTCGTTGGTGGTGCTCGTTTCCATCTTTGCAAGATGGTCTTCAAAATTCGGTCACGTCACCATCGCACCAAGAACAAAGAAAAGTGGGCACACCCTAGTACCCTTCCCTTTCTTCTTCATGATTCTAGCCTTCGCAACGGATCCGTGTGCATTCCGTCGCAAGGCACTTCCTACTGTGGAAGCCGGCACTTCCTGTTTCTTCATGGTAGTCGAGAGTGAATCCACGACAACGACGGATCCCCGAGGCAGTACATCTCCTTTGATCCTCTTTTGATTCTTCCTCTGAGTGAATACCATCAGCGGCTTCGTCACTGCTGTTACTCTCCGCGACGTCGGCAAAGCGACCCGCTTTTCGTTGGCGCGAATGGAGAGCACGTCTAACATCCTTGTCTTCTAGCCTGTCTAACCTGTCTTGTACCGTAGCAGTTTTAGCAGCGCCAAGGGTGGATGAGGAGTATAATTGAAGTGTATTGGGCAAATCTGCCTGACTTTTGCTTCAGCAAGGGGTCAGTGCAGTCATACGACAGAGGGCAACGTTCTCTCACGCGAGTTTTTCGAATAGCTCGGCACGTTCTTCCTTCTTCAACTTTTTCTCCTGAACAATCAACATAAGCAGTCTAGATGTTGACAGAACAAGATGCAGAGTGCGAACGATGTATTTATCCAGTCTCTTCCTCTTCTTGCTCGACGCCTTTGACTGGGACTGAGCGAGAAACTGGCTACAGATGAGCCGAGAAACAGTATATCTTTCGGTTTATACTCACCTCTTGCTTCAGTTGTTCTCCACGACTCAGCTCCTTCTCTTCTGTAGACTTACGCTGCACAATATCCGCGTTCGTATCCACGGCGAGTCGTTTTTTAGAGCTAGACTTTCCACGCTTATGAGAAGAGCCGACTGCACTCCGGCGTGCCTTTGCGTTGAACCTTTCTGGTCTGTTCATAGTGAGAGTTGTTTGAGGTAGCGAGTGCCGGCGCTAACTCGAAAATGATGAAATCGCGGTCGTAAACATTTGGGATAAGATAAGATAACGGATACAATTTCGCAACGACGAACTCTTCGCTTGCGGTTCGGTCGCGTCTGACACCGCCTCATAATACTGTGCAACCAGTTGCCCAAGGGGCACGCTTAGCGCCTTCTACTCCACGGGCCCCGTGGGGTCGATTATGGAGAGTACAATGTGGTGACTACATTGTACTCTCCATAATCGACCCCACCCCATAATCTTCAATGTCCCGGGCTCCTCCTGAGGATGCCAACGTAACTGAGGCAGGTATAGGCCTGGGAACAGTCTTATTCCAACCTGGCTCTGTCCTCGCTGTTCTCACTTGTCAGTCCGAACGTACAGGAGATCATCCACTGTATCCTTTGCATTGTCAGTATGACATTGCTTAACGCGTCCCCCAATTTCTCAGATGTACATGTGCGGTAGGGTATATGTTCTAATTTGGTTCTTGATACTATTCAATACTTGTCTCAGCTTCTACGGTACAGATACCATGGCGATATATATATAAGCTTTAGGAGCCCCAACGTCCTCCCACCCTGGCTGAGCGTACCTGGCAGTGATGCGGAACCTCTACGCGCACTTGGGGAGCCATCTCTATCTCTTCAGCTTCGAAAGATGGGGGGACAAGGTGGTTGCAGGAAGGTAGTATCAGTGATATGCAGTGACAGGTCACTCCTGGCAGGTTATTGAGTATAAGTAGACGTGTACATGGCATGCGGTCGAGAGAATATTGCCGCCACAAGAGTCTCAGACTGTTTCGCTACCGCCGCCGCCGCAATTCCCTCGCTACGGCGTCAGGCGAAAGCGACGTCGAGAACGCCCGCGAGCCAGGTGCACCACTCGCTTGACGAACAACGCTCACTCCTGCGGACACCACTCGCCGAAGTGCCACCGTGACAGTTTGATAACGCATGGCTGGGGGCAACGAGGCGTTGTCCTGGACACAAGACATAGGTAAGGATGTTACACAGAGAATTCGCGGTGGCGATGCGAAAGACGGCGTGAGGGAGGTGCAGTCCTCAACCGTGAAGAGTTGAACATGTTCCTAGCAAGGGGGGTCCGACATGTAGGAATGCGTTTTGAAAAGCGATTCGGGTGCAAGAGTATAGCCTCCGTCCTCGACTAAAGGAGTGAGATCATGCTCTGACGAGTGCGGCTACGAGTCGATAGAAATATGATATGTCGACGTGGCATGTGTAGTCGAATCCTGCGGCCCTGTAGACCTTAGAAGTTGTTGGACACGACGAGCGATTTATGTAAAACAATGCCACAGAGTCACGTGCTATGTTGGCTAGTAGGTCGACCGCTTCCCTTCTGGCCCGACTCTCGATGTACTCTACCAAAAATTCACACCCTGCGTCTTCCCCAGGTCCACGTCATGTCACCCGACCTCCACATTACCCACCTGAACTACCTTCACCATCTAAACGTCAACGTCTGGGTAGTACGCCATCGTCATCAAGCTCTCGTTCACTACCCTCGACGCCTTCGCGGCGGGACCACAGCGACTCTGACTTCTTTCAAACGCGCTTTGAAAGCGCGATGCGCCTGAAGGATGCGTGGGCACAACTCGCGCAGCGCTACGCCCGTCCTCTTGACGAGGACGATATTATTGATTTACGCGAGGAAAAGCTCCTGAAGGACTGCGGCGTCGTGCGGAACCTCGCTACACAGATAAACTTTGGCGACATCTCACTTCCGGACGAACCAGGAAACGATGCAAGCAGCGATGGCGGCGGCGCGCATAGTGAGGATGAAGACGAGCTCGACGAGATTGATGCACTCTCACATGGAGCACGTGTCAAGAACAGGCTAGAGGCCCGACTCAGACGGGTCAAACCAATACGCGAACTCGATTCCGAAGACGAAAGTGATCTCAAAGATTTCCTCGAGGCAGAGAAACGGATGCGAGAAGAAGATCCCCGTCGGGTGGAGGAAGAAGATCCCCCCCAGGTGGAAGAGGAAGAGGAAGTAGGCACCGAGGATCGCTACTTGGCGGATGAATTGGTGGAGATATCAAGCGATGAGGATACGAAGGGTGCAAACGCGGACTGTGATTCCGAAGAAGATGAATTGGGTGGTTGGGAACACGACGAGTCGACGGCGATTTACGAAGTTAGAACGCGCGCTCCGGATGAACACGAAATCATCGAGATATTCGATACACCACCGACCTCACCACCATCGTCACCGCTACCTATGAGCGACCCGCCTGATAGTCGATCTGACACCAGATGATTGCGTAGCGTTGTTACTTAACTAGAAGCCCTTTGCCCATGTAACATTGACAGCAGACATGAGTCTACAGTACGTGAGCACATACAACACCAAACATGGATCGATTCCTCTGTAGTGCTCCGAGCTCCTTCGGTCATTCCGTATTCTCTCCCAACTGGTTTCCCCGCCGCCGCATACGCACACGACCCGAAATATCCGCTTAGCCCTCGACCCCGCTTCCTTTCCCTCCCCTCGACCCCCCTCAAATCTCTCCCTCTTTATCCCCACTTCATACTTTAACGTCCTCCTCAACATAGCTCTCCATGGTAGGTCTATTCCCGATTCTTCCTCGATATCGTCATAGCACCTGACGCTCTTTTCTACTCTCCAGGGTCAGATCTTGTCTTACCCAGGTCTGCCGCTGCCGAAATCCTTGCCCTCATCATCTCTGTGCTTATTTGGGCCTTTTTTGCAGCAACCGAGAAACACACCGAGACTGGCAGGAATGCTCGTTTCGCTTATGGCCTCTCTGAGATGCAAGGATGGCGATTAAGTGAGTTTCGGAGCCCTGCCCCTTCGTCACCTCTACTGTCACGTACAACAATCATCTTCGTTCTCTCCGTTTCCTTCCCGGATTTTTTCAAACCTCGTCTCGTGTCTTCTTGATCTCCTGATCTCCTTTATATAGCCATGGAAGATGCACATGCTGTTTCACTCGAACTAGACGAGCCCCATTCAGATGAGATCGCCAACACTTTCTTCGCAGTATACGATGGCCATGGAGGTATATCACCGACGTTCGCTTCTCTCTTGCATTCTTAGAGCTGAATGACTCGTCAACAGGCGGCTCGGTTGCACGATTTGCTGGCCAAAATGTGCATAGACGGCTGGTAAAGGAAGACTCGTACCAGCGACAGAATTACGAAGAAGCTATGAGGCGCGCGTTTTTGGGCACCGATGAGGATATGCTCGCAGGTATGTAGTATTTTTCGTAGTGCCGCAAGACCTATACTAACTGAGCATAGATCCTGCATATACCAGGGATCCTTCTGGATGCACCGCCATCACCGCTTTAGTTACGAGAGACAACAAAATACTCGTTGTATGCACTAGTCCCTTTTTTCCGAGAGACTGTTGATGTACTTAGTAAACTATCAGGCAAATGCTGGCGATTCACGAAGTGTCCTCAGCGTAAACGGTACGGCGAAGCCACTGAGTTTTGACCACAAGCCCGGGAACGAATGTCCGTGATGTCTCAATACCAATTCCTTAACATTCTGACTTGTACATTAGCGGAGCGGCGACGCATAGTGGCGGCTGGAGGCTTTATCGAATATGGACGCGTGAATGGTTCGCCTCTACTGTTTTGATGACCTAGGTGTAAAGTTTGACATATTCGATCTAGGAAATTTGGCCCTCGCCAGGGCCTTGGGCGATTTTGAGTTCAAAAAGAACTACTCTCTCACTCCCGACAAGCAGATCATCACATCGAATCCTGATGTCACCGTGCATGACATCACCGAAGACGACGAGTTTTTTGTACTGGCCTGTGACGGTGAGTTTCGGCAAATTTTACCACGACCATCCTCACAAAGACACCTCCAGGAATCTGGGACTGCCTGAATTCGCAGCACGTCGTTGACTTTGTTCGCCGCGAGGTTGCACAAGGAAAACTCATGGGCCAGATCTGTGAAAATATTATGGAGCACTGTCTGGCTCCTGATACGCACGGCGCACAGGGTATCGGCTGCGACAATATGACTATCCTGATTGTCGCCATTCTCAACGGCAAGACCGAAGAGGAGTGGTATGCCATGATCAAGGACCGCGTCGAAAATAAATCTGGCTATAACACCCCCGATGCGCCACCACAAATTTATTCGGCTACCCGCTTGATGTCATGGCGGACGCGACGGGCAAATTTTGAAGCGTTGGAGCGCGAAGAACAGGATCAGAAGGCGCTTGACCGAACTGACCCACTAAGCGGTGCACACCCCACATCACTCGACCAGCTGACGAGAGCGATCACGGATAGATTTGGCGCTGGCATTTCATTTCGTCCGGGATCAGGTATCAAAAGCGACACGGGGACTCTGATGTTCCAAGACGAGATTGACGAAGAAGGGCCACATGACACGCCCGTACCTCCCATTTTAGCAGGTAGACTCTCGCAAAACTTCGTAGAGCATGAGACGCCGGAGGACCTCGAGCAAGAAGAATTTATGGATGAAGACGAGGAGGCCTTCAAGGAGCCCTTCAACAGCGTAATATATCTATCCCAAGCCGAGAAGGATCGCGCGGAAATTCGTGCAAATGGTGTACACGAGCACGAGCACGACCCACCAACACCGTCGTCGACGTCAACCTCAGGAGCCACCATCCCCCCCGCCCGATACACCACGCGGGGAGACTCCGCCCTCCCCGCAGCAGCTAGCTAGTAGGCCCACCAAACAGAAATCGCTCTCTGCTCTGTCTGATGGGGACAAGGCCCTTGCCGCGGCGACAGTGGAATGCTAACTCGACGTGGGTAGGGCGCAAGGAAAAGATGACCAGGGGGCTCTTTCTCGATCGACCTGTATCTCCATCTCCAGCACGTATTACTATGTATGTGTCCCCGTAATGATTTCTTGTATGTGGCACGCGCACACTCTTTTACTATTTGTTCTCAAGGGTCGCTGCTCAATCTCTGTTTCGGTCACTTCCTGGCATACCATTGTATTACAACATTCTGAAATACTTTGTGTCTGTCTTGTCCCGGTTCTGTATCACTTCCACTTTAGAGGGCATTCCGTAGGACAACCAGCTCCTTCTCGCACAAGCATAGGATGACGGTCTGCCCCTCAACATGCACAGCCCCCACACCGAGTAGGGAACCCGATACGTTCTCAGTCAGCCTCAGAATCGCTTGTTTCGCCGAGTTGTTCTTTGGTTCTCCATCGCGATATAAGTATAAGTTTCCTCCGTACACCCCTCCTCCACCTTCGAAGGCGAGCACAGCTTTCGAAGGGACGTGATAGGTAAAGCGAGTATCCCGCTTTGAAGCGAGCACGAAAGCCAACGCAGAATATGTAGACACATGTGTCCACACTGGCCGGCCACTCGGCGCGTCCTCATTGGACAGTACAAAGCGCGGACCGTCGATCGTATGCTTGACCACCATCGAAATCTCCGAGCTACTCCCGGGCAATGGTGTCGAGAGCACGGTAAACGGCACGCCCCAGTCCTCGTGTGCCCACGCGGGGTCGGTGCCATCCGCGTATACCCACGTGATGCACGTGTCCGTCCCGACCGTGGAATCGACCTCTTCGTCGGCCTCGCCATCGGCAAGACTGGGGCGTGCGCCACCACCGCCCGCGCCTTGCAGCTCCGCGGTGTACTTTTCGAGGCTCTCGCGAATCGCGTAGAGCTCGGACGGGTCGAGCGTTTCCGCAACCTCGGCCTGCCCAGAGGAGGAGGGCGCGTCGAACACGTGCGGCCAGCGTGTGCCCGCGTGTTGCTTCTCGAGGTGCAGCGTGAGCACGCCGTAGGTGTGCGCGCCCTGCGCGTCCCACGTCCAGAAGCTCGACGAGGGCGAGATGCCGCCCCATAGGCGGGCGGCGGAGTAGCGCGGGGAATCGGAGCCCTGGACGAGCACGGTGAGCGTCTGGGGGGAGAATAGGACGTTGATGTCGCCCTTTGGCGTGCTCGAGGGGAACGGGAGCGCGATGGTGACCTCCTCGGAGTCCTGCGTCCAGGCATAGGGCGGCGGCTTTGTTGGTTCGGTAGAAAGGGGGCCACCATCCGCGCTGGGTGTGTGGACAAATTCGTTCGGGGAGGGTTCATCAGGCGCCACGGCTGGCTGTCCAATTCGCCGATAAGGTGAGCCGCCCGCAAGGATAAAGACTTTGCGTTGCTGCTCGTAGGTAAGATAAAGGGGGACATTGGTACCCCTACGATGCCAGAGGATGTCCAGAGGACGAGCCACGGTATTGTCCGCCGCGGCGTCTAGCGGTATTCGGACGGCTACGACATCAAACTCTGCGGGGGGTATCCCGCGAGCAGAGGATGCGGCAGGAGGAGCCTCGTTGAAGCACTTGAAGGACAACACCGCGAGGGGTTGGCCATCTATGGACAACGCGGTATGCAGTCGGAAGGGTGCGTGCGTCGTCGAACTCGGAAGCTCGTAGAATCCCAGGAGCTCCGCGGGTTTGGACGATGACAACGTCAAGACGTACAATGTGCCATGGCCATCCGCACACAACAGTGTATGGGCATCGAGGAAGACAGACGACGGGTATTCTCTCTGACGCGAATCAGATGCCGGGGTTTGTGTAGGCTGAGGGATATCGTAGATTTCCCCGAAAGACGGTCGGAGCGTGTCCTAGCGCTAGCGAGTGAATGGAGTCCGCGTAGTCGCACGGATAACGATAACCCTCACATGGTCTAACCGGATCGAAATCACACGGAGGTTTTCATCGATGTAGACGGCCTGCTCGGCGCCAGGGCTCACGCTGAGATGGTCGTGTCGAATCCGGCTTTGGGCCTCTTGAAACGAGAAGTGATGCCGCCCAGACACGGAGGCTTGCGTAGCTTTGTGTTGCAGAGCATAGCGGCTAACCGCGTCCTCGGAGGATATAGGGTCGAGTTTGTAACCGTCAAATTTTGGGTTGAGAAGCGAGCGGTCAGGATGAAGCGCGAACATGTTCTCGATCAAGCAGCGATTAAATTAGGGGACAAGTATGGGACTGGCCAACACCACAACCCTTTCTCAACACAAACGTAAACGACACACATATGCATACGTTGGGATCTTCACACAAGTCTGATTTAGGCAGGGTTGGTTTATGCAGTCCAATACAATCTATTTTAACTGCCACCGTGACTGGCGGCGAGGGTCCAGATAAGATGAAGCGATTGCCAGCCGATAGATGGAAGGCGACGACGGGCCCGAAACCCATGGTGCGCGCGGCTACTATTGAAAAATCGAAACGTCGAAATGTTGAAACATTGAGATTTGAAACGTTGAAGCTGGAAGCCTTCTGGGAAGCTCTGATGATACGTTCCGCAAATAAACTCGTGTATGAATGCTGTAACAGGGACAAATAACCAATGACCTTCTGTCAACAATTTATTCGTCGGATTACCGATATCAACTTTCTATGGATAGATGATGAGATCGATGAAACGGTGCCGCGAAGAGACCATCCTCAGGTGCGAGGTTACTTAGCACACGCGCCCAAAGTTCCTAAAGTGTCTCTCCGACGCGGAACAGAGACTCCAGTTGCGATAATCGGACCCATAATTTTACAAGTTGGAGAACGTCTCAAACGTTAATACGTTAACGCTCAGAGACTTGATGGAAGCCGGGTAAGATAGCCTGTGGCCAGTATAGTAAGTGTAATGACTCGGAGGCAGCATTATGGGTGTTGCGAAGAACTCAACATACCTTCTACGGCGAAGGGCGATATTCACGGGAACGCGACGGGATGTGCAGGCCGAACCTAGAGGGTTCGGAATGGAACTAGACCCAAGGTCTAGGGTGTATGCGTACGGGGTGAGTCAGACCGCACGGAAAGACCCGGAAAATTATGGGGCAACAGAGGTGTGGAGTGTGGAGAAGCCGTGGAGAAGCCGTCTTGGAAGGCGTCGGAGCGAATAAGCATCGAGTGGATCTCGAAGCCACAAGGGGTTCGAGACGCAGTCCTCTACGGTGGAATTGAATGGAATCGGGCGAGTAAAGGGATCATACATCGTGCATCCATCATGCATTGATCATGCCGTACGGTCATCTGATCGGCGTATTCGTGGTACGGAATGTGGAGGACCCGTGTTTACTAGGCCCAGCCCGAGCACCGCAGAGAATAACATTCTGTAACCCCTTTAGACGGCATACCGTGGTTGAGGGCAATAGACTTCTGCTCCAGGCCCTGGCAGGGAGAATGACAAACGCGAAGTGCCACTTGCGACCTCGTTGCCGGTGGCAGAAATTCCTGTGGAAAAAACAACGATCCCAGGCTTACAGTAATTGGATGGCATACAATTAATCCCGGAGTCGTTATTCAGTGATTCTAGTGGGGAAAACCATCGGCCATGATGCATGCCAGGTTTGATTTCGATGATTTCCTCCAAATGGACCTGAGTATTCAACCTTTTGCATGGTCGATGGAAATACCTTGTTCCGAGAGCCCAACAAGCGGCGTGACCAGCACCAAAACCCCATCATCCTGGCCCAGTCCTGCCCCCTTCAGGAGATTCATCCTTGCCTCCGCGAGATCGTTCCCGGGCTGTGTTCTGCACCACTCTTCCTCTTCGTCATCCATACCCTTGCGCCAGAATTGGCGTGTTGGGCGAGGGGACCTGGGAGTCCGATCGCGGGTGGCTTGGTTGGGGAGCGTGGCAACATGTCTATCGATCCATTTTCGGAAATATACAATATTGACATGCCTATCCTTATAGCTAAGCTAAACATGTGTTGTAGTCTCGCGGTTTTCACAATGAAATATGTAGAGCTGCCAAAAAATTTACGGAGACGGGCTGTGACCTAGGTCATTAAAATACGTGGTCGAGGATGAAGTGACCGGTAAATTCTCTGGGGGTAACAATTGAGAGGACCAGTGAAAAAAAATTGTAAAAGGGACAGCAGGAAGAAGAATAGCAGCGAACACGTTAAAACGAGAAGTAGGTCTGAATCGGGGAAGCACGGACAAGATTCAATGATCAAGGGATGGCAACGACTGAGGCAGTTAGCTGCTACAGGAACCACCATCAGCGAATTCATCTAGTTGTCAAACTTGATACGTTTCCCTTGTGAAGGTATAATTGCAGCGCTTGATTTCTCTTTCATACGTCGTTTCGCTTCCCAGGAAGGGTGTAATGCATGGTCGTCCACACGCCTAGCTTTCTGTTCACGAGGCGTGTGACTATTTGAGACCTCCCCTTTGTTCGCTCGCTCGTATTGTCTGATGGAATCAGTAGGTCGTGAATGGCTAACTGCTTGCGACCCCCGAACATGCTTCTGCGAGCTGCGCTGACCACGGGTTGCGCTGGAATCTTCCTGCTTCTGTAGGTGCTTTGCTTTCCTCCCGTACTTCTTTTCCCAGATGCTAGATGTAATATAGGTTAAAAGTGCCAAGGAATATATCGTCCGTTACTCACGCCCGTCTTGCCCTTTGGCCTCTTCGATTCTTGCGAACACCGCCACCTACGCTTGTCTCTCCGTCACTCCAATCGCTGTCTAAGCCACCCGGGACGAAGCCATTTGAAAGTGTCTGCAAAAAAATGGCTCCTGGAGTCTTCAATATACCACCCAGATGCGGTATAGGACTCGCTCGATCCGAGGGAGAATCAGATCTCGACGGTAGAAGAGATGCTCTAGGCGAAAGGGGTCCACCACCGGTCGTAGATTTATCGTCACTGCTTGTATCTCCCTCTAGCTCAGCCGAATTATCTGGTTCGTCATAACCAGTGTCCGCCTCTGGGGAAGTCACACGACCCGCAGCAGAATCCTCGGGGTTGGCTTCGGATACTTCCAACCTTGCGCAGGACTTTGCTCCCACAAGAAGATCGACATTCTGCAATTTTCGGGGACCAGACTCGTCCACGACATCGCTTCCATGATCATCCGTTGGCTTAAGAGCAGAGGATAACGACGAGATAACTCCGTTGACTGCCCCAGATAACGTTTTAGAGCTTAGTAGCCGGGACTCGAGCTTGATAGCCATGCCTTCAGATGTGAGGGTGACATCTGAATCAGGTGGGAAGAGTTTCGATATTGCCGTCTGTACGGATGGCTCATTCGACAAGAATTTGTCCTTCTTCAGCTTACTTTTCAAAGCTAGCACGCCGATCCGGTTGTGATCTGTCGCCTACATTCATGTCAGTTACATACATTCAGGGCATACCGTGGGCGTACCTTTAGAGCATCAAGTTCTGTTTCTAGTGTTAGCTTTTCGGTATTTTTCTTCCCTGGAGACGCGCTGCTAACTGATGACTCCAGAGCTCGGGTCAATGAAGAAGCAAACAAACCCTGACACTTTAAGCTTTTTCACAATTTTCTGAGTCTCAAAAGCTTTCGCCTTCTTCGCCGCTTTCTTAACCTCTTTCATACCGTGGAACTATCTTGGAATGTCTGGGCACGAGAAATGCAGCAAGTATGACGGTACATACCAGTTTTCCTGCTATCTTCGTGGTTTCATTATCCTGAGAGAAAAGCTACGTCGAATGTAGATGTGACATATATTCAGAACACGTACACTCGATATTGAAGAGCGCCTTCTCTTTATGCCGCGAGAGTGCATGGAAAACTGCATGACACGACCACAATCGACTACAGTCGGACATCGACCTGAGACCCGGCCCGGCCGTGAGCCGCGCTCATCGATCAAACAGTCTCGACTTGCAACATTTGAACTGAAAAGGATGGAAGCGGAAGGCGAACCCCGAATTTTGACAAGATTCGAGAAGTACAACGAGTTCGTGGCACTACAGAGCGAAGCCCTTTCTCTGGACGATAGGTCCCAGGCATCCGAAGAGGAGGCAAGAAGGCAGACCAGGCTTATATGGAACATATGCAATATCGTACGGATTGTGGCTGCTCGTCTTTTCTTCGGCTCACGGTACGAGTTCAGTTCGCAGAATACCAGGAACAGTCGTATTTGCTAGACCCGTTCCTAGAAGAGTTGGTGGCTCCGGTGATCAAGAAATTCAAGTTCTATGCCCAAAGTCTCGCCGATGGTGATGTTAGCTTGGAAGACATCGCGACCTTCGCGCCAGAACTAATGTCGGCTCCACTGTCTCGTGTATCATACCTGCTGTACAACTACCTCAAGTTCAGAGGCTATAAGACCATTAGTCAGTCCATACGCGCTTTTCGAAGCAACACCCAGCAGACTTGACAGGCGGCAGTCAGATTCTTTCCTCACGAGATCACAGATCTTGCAGTAGCTTTAAACTTCGCTCAGGTTCTTGATCAAGCCCAAATTTCCTCTTTGTGGCCGATACAATATGTGGCTCTACTCTGGATTTCCCTTATCTGCATGATACCCTTCGATCTTGCCCAGTTCGACGAAGTCGGCAAGGAAGGAGAAACGGCGGTCGCCATCGAGGCTGTCGCCAGGCGGGGCCTGACCAACTCGGGCATAGTTCGAGAAAGCGCAGCCATTCTCCTCTCACGCCTTTATGTTAGGTATAACAATATACGGAATGTTCCATGCAGTGATTCTCAGAACATACCAGGAAGGATATGCTGCCGCGCCTCCCCGAGATTTTGCATTGGGCCAAAACATGCGCTGGAGAGCAGAATGACATTTTCGAGGTACATTTATTCCTGAATTCCAGTTGCTACCCATTCTATTCTTCTTCCACTAGTGTCTCGGCGTCTATCAGACACTCTGTGAGGTAGTCAAGAATAGTTCGTCAGACGTTTTTTCACAGTTTATTCCCGAGTTGCTCGAAGCTGCTCGATCATTGCAGCCCAATTCTACGCTTTGCACCAATGCCTCTATTCGCAAGATACGGATCAAGCTTTTGTCACGGGCCGCTCTTCGCCTGCTGCCCGTTAAACCACGCGTGTCCCTACAGAGAGGTGAGTGTGCCCGATTTGTTAGGCATAGTAATTACGTATTAATATGGCTGGGAAGGTCGCGTTTTATCCGCCAAAAATGAGCTAGAGCATTCCACGGGCGATGGTGATGACGGTACAGATGTACCAGAAGAAATAGAAGCAGTGCTTGAAGAGCTATTTCAAGCCTTGCAGGACAGAGTGAGCTTTCAGAAGTTGCAATATAATAGGCTACTGGCACTCATATTCCTCAGGATACTGTCGTGCGATGGTCCGCCGCAAAGGGCGTTGCGCGGATCTCAGAGCGCCTTCCTGCGGAGTTCGTCCAACAAGTTTTCGATACCGTGATCGGACTGTTCTCCATTCACTCCATCGCGATCACAAGCCTTTATGACATGCCGGCGATAGCGGAGAGCACATGGCATGGCGCCTGCCTTTCTTGTGCCGAACTTCTCAGGAGGGGTCTGATTGCCAATGATCGGCTCGCAGATGCTATCACCTGGATGATCAAAGCAAGTGTGTCATCGCATCTGGTGTCTCTTCTGACTTTCTTTGTAGGCCTTATATTTCGATATACGCAAGGGGGCACATTCCATCGGCTCCAACGTGCGCGACGCCGCTACATATGCGCTATGGTCCCTACCAAGAGCTTATAACACCACGACCATTGCGCCATTGGCAGAAAGGCTCGCTCAGAATTTGGTATCCGTTTCCACGTACGACAGAGAGATTAGTATCCGCCGCGCTGCAAGCGCAGCGTTTCAGGAATACGTCGGGCGCACGGTATGTGAAACATATATCTTGCCGAGAATTGCGATTCATTCTTAGCGCTCTTCAGGGCGTCTTTCCTCATGGAATCGATGTTTTAGGAAAGATCGACTTTTTCGCTGTGGGAATCCGAAGAAACGCTTTCTTGGTTGCAGCTCCCCAGGTTGCGAAGTAAGTTGTATTACGGTGACGACGACCAAGAGACTTAGTCCAAATTTAAAGCCACGAAGAGTATCGACCCTTCTTGATCGAACATCTTCTAACTGTCACACTCCGGCACTGGGATCCGGCTATGAGACAGCTAGGAGCCCAGTCTCTTCGTCAGTTGTGTGAGCTAGATCTATCCCGACTAGGGCCTCAATGCGCCAACCGTGCGGTTCGTCTTTTCATCTGCGAATTGGTTGCGATGACCTTAACTCCCCACGATAGCGCTCGTTGCTAGGAATGTCCGATCCTAGCGATGTCCATGGTGGTCTCTTGGCTCTCATTCAATTGTCGGAGGCGTTTTCTGGTTCAGTTAAGCTAGAAGACTTTCGGCAAGAGGTATGCAGTTGCCTTATCGCCTAACCTTTCACCGAACCATGTGTTTTTTTAGGCATTCTCATTTTTGGCTGATGTGCCCGTCGACATGATTCGATCGCCTCGGAACGAGCTTGTCACCGCTGCCGCCTGCCAGCTGATTGCTCATAGCGTATCTCTAAAGGAAATCTTGCTGGAAGGACTATCTTCGGTGCCACATTGGCGGACGGTCATCGACTTGGGCTTAAAGCATCGAAAATCAACTGTCCAGGAAGCTGCTGCGGCTGCGTTAGCGGCAGTCAGCAAGCTCGTGGATTGTTCATCTATCGTTCAAAGATATGTTGTTGTTTTGATAGATCCCCAGATGAAAACTGATCACCAAGAGAACACATTCATCAGGGAATTCAGGTCGAGTTCGCCTACATTGCAGCAAAGTCTTGCGCGTCTTCTGGGTCTGATGGATTACAAGAGTCATCCACTTTCACTTTCAGAAGCAATTGATTGCCTCGTTGCGTCTGTAGCACCCTCGGTAAGAGGTCTACAAGTGTGTACAAAACTAATATCGACGATACCCTTCAGTCGGAGATGCGCATGGTCGACGTAGAAGCTCGCAGGAACTGCATATTGTCAATTCAAATTATCTTAACCTCTCTTGCACCTCTCCCTCTCCGCCGTATGCCGTGACATATCTATGCCTCCGAATCTGTCTCTAACCTTATTTGGAAGCGCTGTCCCCAGACCAGGTCATCCGAATGTATAACGCTCTGATTCTCGGTTTGGAAGACTATACTACCGATGAGCGTGGCGACATTGGCTCGAGGGTTCGTATTGCTTCGATTCAGGGCTTGGCGTCTGTCTCTTTGGCGCTATTGACCCTCGTGAAATCGGACACTGCATATGTCGAGTACTTCCCGGCGGATCTGTATCAGGAAGCGATTGCGGGAATTCTGAAACAAGGGGTTGAGCGCTTGGACAGCGTGAGGCAACAAGCAGGAGAGAGTATTATACGACTCTTGAAGTGCCCGCCGCCGTCCGTGGACGATTCTAACTCGTGGAATTTTCATGGTGAACAGTTATTTGAGGAGCTGCTTCTGAGGTACGACTAAACAGTTCTTCTCCGGTATTATTTTCACCTTTTTTCCGATTTTCCTAAAGGGATATACCTGACGACGCGGCGGCGGGAGGTTCCCACGGTTGGCAGGACAGCGCCTGGATATTCCCAAGAGCCATGAACTTTCTAGAAATTCCTGAATATCGGCGTGCTGTTCTCGCCGGGCTGTTGGTCAGCATAGGAAGCAAGACAGACAGTACGGTGAATGGGTCATGCATTCGCCGGTGCGGCATTCCCACTGACTGTGTTGACGTTCTTGATCAGCAACGTCATGTCCGCAACGGCATCGCGACATACGCAAAGCAACTTCCGATCGAGAATAATAACGGCGACAAAGGCTACAGTTTACACGCCTTTGTCACAGACCTGATTACCGAAGCCAAGTCTAACTTGAGCAAGAACAATAAAGTAATCCCGGTCTTACAAGTGTTCAATGTTCTGCTCGAAACGGATGCGTTAGAAAGACTTTTCGAGAGCAAAGTCGGGACCAATAGGTGCGGCGCACCGTACCTGTTCTGTATGCCAAGGCCTGAAGGTCGCACAGTGTACAGGCGCTATTCTCAATTGCGTCAAGGGGAGTCCCGAAACTCAAAAACGTCCATAGGATCCAAGAATGCATGAAGATGTGCGTTAGAGCACAATACACGCGTCATTGTCTTTATGACAGTTTTCCAGCCTGGTCAATCTCTTGGTTATCCACCAAGTTTCTGAATCCTGCGTTCCTCGCCTGCTTGACTTCCTTGCCCACGAATATCCCACGGTTTGATTTTCATCACCGCACTTCCAATATTTTGTGCTCAATCATTATAGATACGAGGAGAAACCGCGAAATACCTCTATCTCTTCCTTCAGAGCAGGGACATAGGCGGGGATACAGACGAAGTAGAGGAGCTATTACTGGAAACAGAGTGGTTTGTCAACCATCGTTTCCGCATTTGGGTGACCTGACTCCCAACAGGTTCTCAAACCAGCTGGACATTCAAGAGAGAGCTACTACCCTCGTCGATATGCTAGGGAAAGTTGTGGAAAGACGGCGACGAGTGCCAGTGATTTTGAGTTCGAGTGTAACACTACCTACACTTAGCCACATGACCCGTGAGAACAATCTATGTAGGAGATTTCCAGATTGGCTTGGACGAGAGGCTTGCACTGGCCGTGGTCATCCTCATCTGTAGCTAAACTATTCCTTTCTTTTCTTACGATCTCGACACGGAAATTGATGAAAGATGACCGGAAGTCAAAAACTAAGTGATTTTACCACTAATGCTGCCGCTGCAACCGGGAAGTTTCGTGTCCAACCCCATCTCGGTCAGTGTCGATCTGTAGAGGGAATCTTCAGTTCATTTGACTCGTTCCGCGGTTCAGACTATCGAACGGTTTCCGCTATAAATGGGCGAGTGAACTTACAGGCGTTCAGACATACTACTAACCGCGTCGATACCCAGTCCTCTGGTTGTCCTAGATAACGTCAAAGTGTGTTCCCATTCTCGGGGTATGAGAGTGTCTTCACAGAAGTCTTTACAGTTTCCCTCGTATAACGAGATCGTCCAGCTCACCCTCCCCGACGGCTCGAAACGTGGTGGCCAAGTACTCGAAGTCCAAGGTAAGAAGGCAATTGTCCAGGTGTTCGAGGGCACAACGGGTGTGGACGTCAAGTCGACACATGTCGAGTTCACCGGGAGTAGCATGAAGCTCCCCGTCGCAGAAGATATGCTTGGACGGATATTCAATGGGTCCGGTAACCCCATCGACCAGGGTCCCAAGGTGTTTGCAGAAGATTACTTGGATATTAACGGTGCGTCTCTTCACAATACGCACGGGTACGTACTCCCTGACAATTCACAAACAGGGTCACCTATCAACCCTTATTCCCGCATATATCCTGAGGAGATGATTCAAACGGGCATCTCAACTATCGACGTGATGAACTCAATCGCTCGTGGGCAAAAGATTCCGATCTTCTCTGCCGCAGGTCTACCCCATAATGAGGTCATTACTCCCCCTGTCACTTCCATTCGTATCCATTTCACGAGTCCGTTGGTACCAGATTGCCGCCCAAATTGTCCGACAGGCCGGCCTTGTGAAGGGGCCTTCAAAGGACGTACTGGATGGCCACGAGGACAACTTCTCCGTTGTCTTTGCGGCCATGGGTGTGAACATGGAGACCGCGCGTTTCTTCAAGCAAGACTTTGAGGAAAACGGTAGTCTGGACCGCGTCACTCTCTTCTTGAATCTAGCAAACGATCCTACGATCGAGCGTATCATCACTCCCCGTCTAGCGCTCGCCACCGCGGAATACTATGCTTATCAGCTCGAGAAGCATGTGCTTGTGATTTTGACAGACATGTCATCATATGCCGATGCATTGCGTGAGGTGCGTGGGATTCATATTTGATTTGTCTAGCTTGAACTCTATTCCTCGTTGTATAGGTCTCTGCTGCTCGCGAAGAGGTTCCAGGTCGCCGTGGATACCCTGGTTATATGTATACAGACCTGTCAACTATCTATGAACGTGCAGGGCGCGTGGAGGGGAGAAACGGCTCTATCACACAAATCCCAATCCTTACCATGCCCAATGATGGTATGTTACCCTTGTGTGCTCTATGCGGCCGATTTCTCACACCACAAAGATATCACCCATCCCATTCCTGACTTGACGGGATATATCACCGAAGGCCAAATCTTTGTCGACCGTCAGCTGTACAACAGGCAAATTTATCCGCCTATCAACGTCCTGCCCTCGCTGTCACGTCTAATGAAAAGTGCAATCGGTGAGAAGCTAACACGCAAAGACCATGCGGACGTTTCAAATCAGCTGGTAAGTGCCCGTGACGCTATAGAATAACTTTGCTTAATCACATGGGGCGCCTTCATTAGTATGCTAAGTATGCTATCGCCCGAGACGCCGCCTCGATGAAGGCTGTTGTTGGAGAAGAGGCGCTTTCAGCGGAAGACAAGCTTGCACTTGAATTCCTCGACAAATTTGAGCGTCAATTTGTTGGGCAAGGTAATTAAAGCAATGACGGCATGTTTTCGACACTGACCACGATGCTCAGGTGCATACGAGTCTCGCACGATTTTCGACTCTTTGGATCTCGCATGGAGTCTCCTGCGGATTTTCCCTAAGGAGCAACTCAATCGCATCAGCCCAAGGATTATCGAAGAATTCTATGGACGTAAGCCGACGCGTAAGCCGACATCAGGGGCAGAGCGTGATGTACGAGAGGGTGTCAGGGCCGAAGATAAGCTGCTAGTGGATGACGCATAAACGGTGTGATGTATGCATGTTTTTGTCCGTGATGTTGTTCGGGCGCAGTTATGAACAATTCTGTAATTTTTTTTACACGCCAAAGCAAGGCCCGGGTGACCCGGGCCCGGGCCGGAGACGTTTTGTTAGCCACGAGGATGCCTGTGTTGCGAAGTTGCTCGCGAAGTTGACTGAAGGGAACACAACGTCTTGGACACGAAACATCGTAGTGGTGAGGATGCGAGGGTGTCGATCACTCTAACAGCAAAACTCCGGAGCGGACGCGTATTGAGTGTTGTTGTGACATCATCACACATGGGTAAGGTGAGACTCTTGAGATGGCGCATGTAAGGGATGCCAACCACAACCAGTGGCACCTGTCGGACACATTGAAACGAGACACATCGGGATGAATATTTCGAGGTAGAAAAATTCCCACTACGCTGAGATAAGGGAGAGGCGCTCATGAAGAAGCGAAGAAGGTTCAAGAAAACGAGGCAAGAGTTTCCGAAGTCAGAATGAATGCGGAGAGAAGACAGGGCCAGACGGATATGACATGGCCTAGACGGAGGCGACGGAGGTTATCCATTGGGAATGGGGCATGGAGACATGACAGGTGGCAGATACAGTACGTCCTGGGCCATCCCTCACTCACACACAGACACAAATACACACACGAAAGTTCGGAACACGCTACAAATTGCCGATTTGCGTACAGTAGGGGGCGTCGCACGACTTCCGGCCGAACAATATTATGGATCCCCTTTTGTATAAGTGTAAGCGAGTGGTCAGACTGAATACAGTAGCGCCGAAGCGATCTAGATCTAGATACGCATAACCAGCCTCACCGGAAGAGTAAACTGGCGGTGTGGAAACCCGGCGAAAGGAGGCGCGATCTTCCTTACTGGAGTGATCAGCAGTTCGTGGGTGCTGGACTGGTGCTGGTACGAGGGAGGCGGAAGGAATTTCTGCCGAGTGGCGGCGGTGGCACCTAACCTTGATCACATCGCCAGCATGAAGCCTGGCGGGCGAGTTAATGTTCTTTGGTGTGAAATTGGAATGGGTGCCAGTGGCTCGTACAAAGACAAGATAGGACCGGTGGGTTGGCAAGGAAAAACAAAAGAGGCAGGAGAAAAGAGGACACGAGGCGAAAGATGAATGACACATTGCGGTGGATGGAACAAAGGATCTACGCTGGGAAGCGAGTGTGTCTGATAATCAGGGAGAGGAGGCATGGACAGGGGAGGGAGGGGGCACGCCTCGTGTGGCAAGTCCGAAAAGGGTGATTGCGGCCTCGCGCTTCGGTTCTGGTCTGCCTCATGTTTCGGGTGCCGGGGGAGGGCAAGAGGGCAAGTGTCGATAAGGGGGTTGTCAAGACGGGATTTACGTTTTAATAATAAAAATAAAGAGGAATTTAGGGCCATGTGTTTCACCTCGCGTTATATACCGCAACTTGGCCTCTCCTGCCCCGTCCCTCCTGTCCGCTCCCCATCCCTCCTTCATGGACGACATCGCTCACCAGTCGATTCCCCTTCATTCCCTCCCCCGCAAACGTAAAGCTGACTCGGATGACTCTTGCGACTCGTCCGATATAGTTTGCTCTCAGCCTTCTCCCTCTATCCATGAACTTGCTCCCAATCCCTCAAAATTACCGGCGCCTCTCTCGGTCCAGACTAATACCACTTCCTTACACTGGCCGCCCGAAGATGGTCCCTCCACCAACAATTCCCCATTGTCCCCTTCATCTTCATCACCCTCCACTTCTTCATCTTCGGCCTCTCCGACATCCCCACTCAAACCAGATAGTCCCTCCAGGACAAAGCGTCCTCGCATAGAGGAGGCATTCTCACCCCCGTCTCCAAAGTCCCGCAAAAAGCTTGAACCCAAACGCGTTCAGGATATCATCTCCGCGCTTGAATCTCTCAAGGGTGACTGGCGCTGGATCACCTATCCTTCCGGCGAAACCAGACTCGCAGCTTCTTGGCCACCCGAACTCAACAACAAAGATGCGCCTAGCCTGGCTGAGCTTTGTCCGGTGTCACCCACGTCCCCCGCGGGCTCTTCCCCGTCTCCTTCTCGTATCGTTATCCCCATCGATCCCTGTTCGCCTCACATCCCCGTTCGTAATCCTCCAATTAATAAAGATACCCTGAAGGAGTTGGACCTTGAGGCCATATTGCGTAACCCTCAGCTTCGTGCGTCATCTTACCTTTCTGCGTTTCAAAAAGACCTCTGATCTTTTGGCGCTTATTAGGTCATGATTTTCTCTTTGACTCGGGCCTTCAATTCCGTGCCGCTGCCAGTCGGCGGAAGCGAGAACAAGCTGACACCTATTGGAAAGCCGTATTGACAGAACTCGAAACCGGTTGTACATGCGTCACTTTTGACACACACGGCAAGCCCGGCGGCTGCGTCTGTGTTTGCAGGCGTTTACCTACACCGCCGGTGGACCCTATCATCGCGTGTCTACCACTTCGCCGGCGATTGACTCTCCGGATGCCCAGTCGCATCAGGCCATTGCTCCAAGAACTCTTATTGGTTCTCCTTTCCATCATCACACCTCAGACCGCGCTTGTCTCTACTTCTCCTCAAAGCGGAAGGATCAGTGTCCAACAACGCCGGAAGCAGCAACAGGAGCAAGCGCAATCCCTGCGTGCCGTGCTGGATGTCGATTTGATCGAACAAGAGATGAGACACGGGCTCTTTGATCCATCGGGTGCGTTTGAGGTGATCGGCCAAATTTTGAAATCCCATTGTGCACCGATGCGCGATCAGGCCGTTGATGCGATGGTGCAGCTCGCGAAAACTTGCGCGCCGGGTGGCGAAGGTAGTAAAGCCGACGCTGTTCGTGCTATCCGGGAATGTTTCGAGCTGCTCGAGCTCATGAAGCTGGTGCGAGCGTGTTTTACTCGTTCATTGCCTCATGTTTCTCACGTGTTGTTCAGGATATCGCCAACCATCAAATGCAGACCTATCGGCCGCTTATCATCCACACGTCACCAGGCTTCGAGTTGCGGACTTTTAAGGAACGTCCAAATTGCGGCGAGCCGCCCCTCAGAATTACTGAGCGATGGCTCGTTTCCGCTCATCGGAGATTGGCCGATTCTGAGTACAAACTTGCCCTTCCAGATCGGCCACTCCTCTTTAAGACGCTCGGAAAGCGATCGCGGGTTATTCTTTCCGTCATCGAAGGCTTAGTCGATCTCATTTTTAACCCACCATCGCCCGTGCCCTTAACATCACCGGTTGTCACCACCACGTCTCCTTCCCATCAACTCACCCCCAACATCATTACCCAGCTCCCGGACTACCCAGAAACCCTCTTTCTTGATCACTCACGCCTAATCCAGTCGACAAAGGACGCTGCTGATGTGACTTCTGTCTATCTCCTCCTTATGCTCTATCGACAGTTGCTCGTCTCATCATATCAAGATCCGGCAACCCCGAGGAAGGAGATCAATCCCGAGGACGTGGATATGCAAGTGATAAAGAAGGAGATCTTGGAGCTCGCCCCTCGCAATGTCGGGCGTTGCTTCCTTCGCGTCCGTCCTTCGTCCGATCCCCAATCTTTGCATGCCGAATCGCGGGAGTTCGAAAAGTGGAAGTCAGGGATGCAATCGGTCGTCTTGCAAATCGCATCCCGAGCATCGGAGGCTCGCCGCCAATCTTCGAGTGCGGACGTTGCCTCTAACCCCTGCCTCCGAGCACCGGAGTCCCACCTCCTCAAAGTAGCCGAGAGCTGGTCGGAGAATCATTTCAAGCTAGAGTCGCCACTGAGCACGCTCATGCGCGACCGCTTGCGCGACGCTGTCCTTGAGATAGTCGTGCAGACGGTGCTAGTCCGGGGCAGCATCAACCCGCTTTCCTCGCCCCCATCTTGCGGCTCTGTGCCGCAGGCGGCACGAAAACTTGCGACTGGGATGGAGCCTTTGGCACCAGAGATCCGTCAACTCGGCGAGCGACTGTCGAAACTGGCGGTGCTACATTTGAACGTGTATCAGACTATGTACGAGCAGGACGATTTTTCAACGGAATGGTGATTTTGATCAGCAAACACCCCCCGCGTTACCCCCTCAATCCCACACCCGTCGTAATTTGGAGCAAAGCATATACCCCTTTCCCCTGTTTTATGACTTTGGCGTGATGTTTCGCTTTTTATGTGCTTTGGGCTTCATTCGTAAGCCATCGGACAACAAGCGACTAGTACGACAGTGGCTGAACTATGAACCTGTATACTAGGGAGGACGAAAAACCAAAGGTCAGAAAAAAAAGTTGGACTAGATTACTTACACACGGTACATACGGTACATCATCACAAATCATACAACGAATTGTACTTTTTTTAAGGAGAAATAAATTTACCGACGCGCTCACACACTTCCGGATCTTGTGCCTTGCTTGGTGTTGACTATAAACAGCTTAGTGCTTAACTGTAACGCTCATCTATCCTGGGATTGATCACCCGGTCTCCCCTCCCCACTCCCTCAATGTCTTCCACGACAACCACCTCGTCGGCATTCCCGTCGACCTCATCAGCAGGCCCTCAGCCTCCACCACAGAACAATGGCGGCGGACCTTCCTCGTCGTTGTACTTGTACGTACTGTTTACTCCCCACGCTTGCTCGCTCGCCCGCTCAACTCGACTTTTTGTACGGGCCAGGTTCACCTTCCTCGCGACGCTATTCTTGTTACTATTCGTCTCTTCCGCGATCATCCTCCGTTCCTTCATCCTGCGGCGTCGCTTCAGACAGCGCATCGAAGAAGCCATACTCGCCGGCGTCATCGTCCCCAATCAAACGGGGCGTGTGAGCCGTCGGCGCGCCCTAGGCGAGAAACCGAAACTGTGGGAAGCCCGCGTCTTCCCCGCAGACGACGACAGATGGGATTCCATCGTAGTACGCACTTGCCCTCTCGAATACGATTACCGGCTCACTCACTCCCTCGCACAATCTGTCATTTTTGGCATGCCGGTGGTGATTGTGCGGCGCCGTTGTAGCCCGTATCTGCCGTGCCCAAGGCGAAGGAAGACCGCGAGGAGACGTCGGTTCCTCCGCGCCCGCTCTCTGACTTTGTCCAGCCCCCCTACCGCCCCCCTCTCCACCGCCGCCTGTTGCGCAACCCGTTTTCTCGACGGGCGGCGGACTCGTCGATGACGACTCCTCGTGATGCTGCGGCGGGCGCA
The DNA here is from genome assembly GCA_024734325.1 of Lactarius hatsudake. Taxonomy (NCBI): domain Eukaryota; kingdom Fungi; phylum Basidiomycota; class Agaricomycetes; order Russulales; family Russulaceae; genus Lactarius; species Lactarius hatsudake. The sequence goes on along the minus strand of JANSJP010000005.1, from coordinate 343,939 downwards.
CCGACGTCGTCTGGCGAAACCTCCTCCGAACAGAGCACGCTGGCTCATCACGACCGTATGCAGGTCACGGTGCTCATCGCGATGCCCGACCCCCGCCGGCCGCACCTGGACGGAAAAAGTTATCCAAAGGGGAAAGAGAAGAGCCTCGACCTTGACTACGATGAAGATGATCTCCCAGAGATGGTCCTCGGCATGGTGGAGCCCTCTTACAAAGACATCTCCACTCCGCCCAGATCTCCCTGATTCTTCCTCACATCCGCAGCACCTCGCGCGGATGGACGTCTTTTCTCGCGATACGACATGGGTTCTGTCGCTATACCAAGAGATAAGGCGGAGGATGTATTGGCTATATTAGATCTGTATTAGTGAGTAAGGACGTTACTGAGTGGTTTGTTGTATACAACGTATCGTATCCTCGTGAGAAAGAGAAATCCTGGTGGCCATAAGCGTAGAACGAAAGGGTGCAATTTCACTCTATCGGGTTGTCGTCGACCCATTCCCCCGGTACTCCATCACCCTCTTCGTCGGTCAGGTCGACGATAAGAGTTCCTTCGCTCCCCACACTAGCAATGTCGTCATCTTCGTCATCCGAGTTATCGAAAAAATCAAACGACTCGGTGTGCGCACGAAGCCAAGCCTCATCTTCCTCCCTCACGACCGCTTCCGAGTCCATCCGCAAGTGCTTGATCTTCGGCCGCTGGATCAGCAAATTACATACCCGCTCGCCACTGATGCCAGACGTCGTGAGTGTGGTGAGTTTTGGTATGGTGAACTCATGAGGTTCGTCGACAAGGTTCATCGATCCCAGGTATGCGAAAAAGTGGGATCGCAAGTGGTTGCAGTTGATGTCGAGCGAGACGAGGTTCGAAAGCGCATGGTAGAACTTGCTCACCGCCGTGGTGGAACATTGCATGCCGGAGAGCTTGAGGTCGACGAGGTTGTGGCACAACGAGTGGCGTTGGTTGGGGGCCGGCTTGGCCAGCTGCTCGATGATGAAAGAAGAGTAGTCGTCTTGGTCAAAGTCCAACGAGAGGACCAACAAGTTTGGGAACACGAGGCGTTTTAGGAGCGCAGACGCGTACGATGGTTCGAGGAACGCGAGGCCGAGTTGCCGCACGGACGGGAGCTCGATCACGCTCGCAGGCCAGTCCACCTCGGGGTCGCCGGCAGGACCAGACGCGGAGAGGGTGAGGGTGTGTAGATCGGGCGATCCCCGCAGGATGCGGGTAAAGATCTGGTATGGCGGGCGCACGTCCTTCGCGTGATATGCGAGTTCGAGCTCCTCCAGGCCCTGCAGAAACGCGCATGTCTCCCAGTCGACGTGCACGCCCCACAGCGTGACCAGCCCCAGTTCAGGCGCACGCCCGCCGAACGGGGCAAAGAACGGCTGTCTGAGGCCCACCGGACTGAAATGATCGTAGTTTTCATTGTCGTCGTAGTGGCAGAGCCTCAGTGCCCGAAGCTCAGGCGCCTCGAGGACGCGAGACAGCGTGGCCAGTGTGTTGTACATGAGGTTGAAATCGTCCACGAGGAGCTCGAAGGTGCGCCACCGCGCAGAATGGGGGAGGATGAGGTCTCGCACGACGGGTAGGTCGGCGGGAGAAACGTGGCAACTCAGCTTGTGCCCCTTGCCCCCGAGGGGCGCGAGAGGGGGACCGCCTGGCATCGGACCACCTGGCATTGCGACGTGGTCCTGCTGGGCAACGAGGTCGTTCTCCGAGGACGAGTCCGCTTGATCCTCGGATCCGTCGTCTGGTTCTGATTCTGATTCTGGGTCTGAGTCGATGGTGCAGTCGATCTCGATATCCAACGGCTGGTCCTTCGACCGCTCGAGCCAGGCCTGGGACTTATCAAAAGGCGGGCCCTCGGCAAAGTCGAGATAGGTCCACAGGGTCGGGATCCCGATAACGACCTCACGCCATCGTCGGCAGACGTGAGACACCAGTACTTGGAATGGGAGACGGGGCCCCTCCTCTTCCTCTTCCGCGTTTTCGTCATAGCCGCTCTTTTCGGCCTCCGAACCTAAGGTGAAGATGCTCGAAAGCAACTCATTCGGAAGGTTGTTGACGGGGGTGCCGTCTGAGGGAGGGACAAAGGAACCTTGTCGGCGGGACTTTTCTTTCTCTTTGAGATTGGCGAGCTGGGTGACATGGAAGACATCGCCATTGATATTGGGCTTGTACTCTGTGCGATCGGGAGATGAGGGACCACCACCATCGTGACCATCGGGTGTGCTGAAGGTCATTTGAGAAAATCGCAAACGAAAACAAAAACAAGGTCGAGGGTATGTGTTGTTCACATGCTCACAATCCGCAACGGCAAGGCGGGCCGACGCTTGTAGATCCCGCGCCCGTTCCTGCTGGAGTCACGACTCACTCTTCACTGTATACACAAAGATCACCGAGCGTTAGTTTCCTATTTTCTCAATTCTTCCAGTGACCACCTGAAACAACGGACGGCGAATTTTCCGAGCACGTGTGTATCCTCTATAACCTAGCGATTCTTGTCGTACGACAACCTGCAAGCAAGGAAGATCAAATGTATTAATACCCAAGAACTCAAGACACGCTTGGGCAGCACAAATAGAACGGCCAGGTTGTAGGGTCGTCATTCCCTCTCAAGGATGTAGAAGGTCTAACCCCGTCTGATAGTGGGATCTTCCCCATTCTGGCGCATACCCCAGATCGCAACAGGCGCCATCACAGACCCTCACTGTCTCGTTGAAATGACCTCCTCTGCGGCGCGGGAGGCCATGGTCTTATAAGCGTCCTGCCTCACTCGCCTGGGTAATAATGCGTAAACTCATGAAAACAGATCCAGTGGTCAGAATGACCATCTATATTCGTGCGTACATGAATACCCTGGGTGCCAGCTTAGTACGTGTAATCGGAGCTAATTAGCCATGCCGCTTCATCGTTGTCACTGGCGCATTGCACCCTGCAGGTTGTATGCCGCCCTTCCACTTAACCTTAACCCAACAATCCAGATCCGTAATTTATGTCTTTCTTTCTCGATGGCCACGGGCTAACGGGCTAACGACACGAACTGACTAGAGTGAATGACGGAATTCCCAAAGACTGTCCTGCATTTAACTAATATCAGCGGAAGTGCGATGCTGGTGACAGCGGCACGGCCAACGATTGGCCCTGCTCAATTTCTGGAAGACACCAGGGAGGTGGGTGATCCGTCAGCGCAGAAGCTTCTGGATATAAACATGACCCAAAAGACGGTATGTCAGAACCGTTCGCCAAGGTTCGTGTATACGTATCCTTTGGCTGGCAGGGCACACACTGACGATACACTGCAAAACGAACCAGAACCCTGTGTGAGGGTTCGACCAGGGTCCATGCGGCCCATTCACGTGCTGGTCGAGAGGAGTGACCCTCAGACGGGGGCAAAAAAAAAACCCCCTGGGACAAGGCCATGGTCAACTCTGTGGGCCGTGCGAACCCGGCGATGGGGTCCCGGGTGAATTGGCCGTGTATCCTCAACGATGACATAGAAGAACTCTCCGTTTGAATACCCACCCGAGTGAGATTAAAACGGCGGCCGATGTTTGCTTTAGGAACCCCTGCAAGTTGGTTGTTTCATTCCCATGCAATTTCTCCCACCCAGGGGTCACATTTTTCCACTAGTACAAAATCGCCCGAGTGGATCTAAGACCCAAGAACGTGGTAATTGACTACCCATACCCCGAGCAGCCCTGCGACTATCAATTATCGACGTCGAACTTTGAGACGACGATCGGAGGCTACCGTGACCGTCGCACCGAACGTTAGATGGCACCAGTGGGAATGTCAAACGGGCCAAAGATAAAGTTAAGGCCATCCATATAACTGCTGATCATGTGGGCGGGTGCTCGACTTCTTCGACGAAAGGGTCTCAGCAAGGAGCCGTACTCGGGCTATTGGGAGACTCAGCAAGAAGCTGTCGAGCGAGAATCCGACAGCGAGGCCGACGTCGCTGCCCGACATTTCGGATGCCTATCGGTTCGCCGAACAGGATGGCGCAAAGCGGGGTGCTCCCATAGACGACGGTGATTCGATGCAAAAGCGGGCCCGTGTCAGTCGGTATGTGGGTCCTTGTTCGACATTTATCCATCGTGAGCAACCATCTTGACTTGCGTGTGGTGTGGATGACATTGTCAGACAAGCTAACAACGTAAAAGAAAAACCGTTGCTCGTAGCTATGTGTTGTCGGGGGCATAATCGAATTAGAAGTCTTTGTGTGGCGAGTAAAATCCGGATTGAGAGACCAGTTTGGGAAACGCCTACAATGCCGCACAACGTCCGATGACGCCCGTCGATACCCCATCGCGATGAGGTTTGTTACTCTTGAGGTTAGCATCACCCATCTCCCACTTTTGTCTAGGAACATTACTTCAACCGTTACAAGTAATCCTGATCACCCCGTGATCCCTTCCGGGGCCCGAGAAACGTAGTACAGCGAAGCCCAGTCTGGACTCCGACTGTCAATGCCCATTCGATGTAGCTCCAGCGGCTGGCGTCCCGATCACACGTTCACGGCCCCTCCGCACGTTGACGCCGCTGGTATTTCGAATCGAATGCACGAGGGAAAGTGGTGGTGCAATATATACGATTAGCGAGCATCGTTCCAGACTCGGCCAGCAAACTATCCTCGAGATCAAAGGTATGGCACATACTGTTTCTCTATTCCGTAACTTCTGCGGTCACTGATACACTGTTTTGCCTGGGATCACCGCTGGATAAGCATGATGATGTTTATCGGCCACGTCTTTCTACTCACGCCGATGCTTCTTATTAGATTCAGTGCCGTCTCGAAGGCAACTGCCTTTCCGTTCACGACGATAATACGTGAAAAATGCAAGAGCATGCGACGCCCAGTATTTGTCCATTTTGAGCAAACCATTAGCACATGCGTCGCAAGATATCCACCCCTCATGAATGTTGCTTCCCATCCATTTCTCCAGAAGCTGAATCGTCGACGTCCAGAAAGGATCCTCATTCCCATGATATGCCCTAAAGAGCGGACGGAACAAGATTAAATGACAGTGGCGTGTTGCTAATAATTCGCCACTCGGGGTAGGGGATGGCGGCTTTATACGTCGAGTGGCTTCTAGGGAGTATCTCAACATCACTCTGGACGTTTTCAGGGTCGGGCTCTCACCGGCGACTTCACCATGAGGCAGTGGGTAACGTACCCTGACAGGCTTTTAGTAACGGTATTGTGGTGGTGAGGCTTCCGTAATCTGCGCCGCACGTAAGTCAACAATACAAGACCCATTACCGATTGGCTAGGAGCGTGTCTCACTGACGTGTGAAAATCAAATCTAATTTATTTTTCTAAGACGGAGATCGCATTACTGGAACAACTGAATGCATGGAATCGTAGGGATGATTGGATTGTGAGAAAAAGAGGCGGCTTGTGTTAGACGCGTGTGCGGGGAATTCACACACATTGCTCCCGAGTGTGACAAGCGGACAGCGAATCCGAGAAGACCAGCCACTTGCGGTGTCACCGAACGAGGAAAAGGGAAAAAGGACCTGTACTCGCGATAGATGATATTAAGGGGTTAAGCTTTGTCTCGTGTAAAACCGAATTTTACCGGAAGGGAAGATGACAGCTTGAAAGCGAGAAGCCAACCGACCAACTGACCGCACTCTTTGCAGATCTCCACTCCTACACCGTCCATCATGCCTTCGCTTCCTCTAAAACCCTCGGTCGTCTCTTCTTCTAGCGCGCTCCCCCCCTTTTCTCCCCTCTCTCCCCCCTCCATCTCTTTCCCCTCCCATTCCTTCCTCCCCTTCCCTCCTCCCTCCTCCCTCGACATGGCGCAGCAAAACCCACCCTCTCGCTCAACTTCTTCGCGGGATAGGCAACCAAAAACATTCCGCCTCACATTACAGGCCTTACTTTCTTTACCTGTTAGTATTTCACACACCTGTTGGCCACCTGCGATAAGCTCCCATCCTTTCCAGTACCGTCTTTGTAATCCCCCTCCTGCCGTCGGCAAAGTTCGGTCGTGTAAAGGTCGGTCCGTCGTCTCGATCGGGCCGAGATATCAAACTCAAAGCGGCGTACGTAGTCACACCTATGTTCAAGGTGAAATTGGATGATGTTCTCAATCGAAAACACCTTCCTCCACTGGGTAAGCATTTTCGCTTATCTTCCGCTTCTCCAACCCTATTAAACCTTACTGTAGGCCTCAAAGACTTCGAAGAGTGGCTTCTGTTCGTCGAGGGCTGTCCCGAGAATCTGTTCGTCCCTTTCCTTGAAAATGCTTGTATATACTCATCCAGCCACAGTTACTTTCTCCTTTGGTTGAAGGAATACGCAGCGCGTTATGATCAATGGGTGGCTCAGACCCGCCCAGCGAAGAGTGACGCCAACTCTAACGCTAAAGAGCAGTATCGATTCTCAAATCAAGTGCAGCACTCTACAAGCCTCACACTCTTCTACCTCCGCGCCAAGCAGACCTTCTTTACTCCTGGTGCAGAATATGAGCTCAACATTCCATCTGATGTCCTGTCTCCCTTTCACACCGGTCACTTCGTTTCCCCACACCCAGACCCCATAGTCTTTCGCGACGTTGCATGGCAAGTCCACGATATGCTTAAAGAGAGCCTCGATCGCTTTGTGCTTGCCTCGTACTACAACGTCGGCACAAGTCGCGCTCTTTGTGGCATAGTCGGAGGCACTGTCCTCTCTTTGGCTGGATTTGTCCCGCCTGTTGCCGTCAACTTAGCAGACCAGCATACGCGATGGCTCCGCCTACTTGCCCTCCCCGGCTTGTGGCTTGGGCTCACTGTGGTAGTCGCAAGCATGCACGGGGTTAGATTTGTCTCGTCTATTTTCGTACGGCGTGCTGACCTTCCTCGGACAGGTGTGCATGATGATTTATATCTTCGGTGACCTACGTCAGCTACGAAAGGTTGAGCTTTCCCGGCCACGTATCTCTGCGCCGAAGCCTCTTGACTCGTCTTCCGTGCGAGCACTCATTTCGCCTCCGGTTCCTGTCTACAGGTCGGACTCACAGTCATCATCTTTCTTACCTTCAATTGCCCTTCGACGTTCCCGTCCCACGGTAGCCCAGCCCAAGCCCGTTATACCTTCTCTGACCATCACCATACCCGAGAATACTGCTGCTGCTGGTGTTTCACTGAGGCAACGAGATTCACTGACTGGCTCCGTCGCTTCCACTCCTTACGACACAGCCTCGCAATACTCGTCTTCGAGTTCTTCCTACAACGCTGCGCTCGTCGATGGAGGAGAACCAGAGATTACTGTTTCCCCAGCGTACTTCGACCCAGATCCCGCTCCGGAGGGTCCTGCGACTCGCACGGGTCCCGACGCTCACCCTTTCATCACGGATGGTATCGCCGTTCCCAATAACTCGTATAGGTTTGGTACGGCTGGCGTGCACACTGAAGAGTGTCGCTTCAATCGGGCCTGCTACAACAACACTACAGCGGGTTTCATTGGATATGACTGACGATGACCTCTATGAGCGAACGACTGGAAGGGCCACCGAGGAAGGAAGAGCTGGCGGTTTTGACTTTGATTCCCTCCCGGTTCGTGATGGCGAAGATGTACCATGCATATGCGGAACAGTCCCCGCCGCGCCGTCATCTGTTGCTCTTCCCTTGAACCCCCCGGAAGAAAAGCAGCCGGACTTCGCCATTCCGTCATCGCCACCACCGGCATTCATACCCTCGACAATTCCCGACGAGACTCGGTACACCACGGAGCTCAAATCGCCAGCTGCCTTTATTGGTCGTGTACAATACGAGTGTAACCGTAATTCCGTCGTCGGTTCCACACTGGCGGCACCAGCGAACCAGAAGTACAAAAGCCAAATTACCAGGCCGCAGGTTACGTTGCAAACAATCGAAAACCAGCATCATCGCATACGCGGTGTTCCCGCGTTCGGCCCTCTTACCAGGGTGATAAGTCCCGTCGTCTCCCGAGCGCAGTGGGAGATTGTTGTGCGTAGCGCATTGGTCGCTATGGTTATAAGCCTTGCCATCGTTGGCAGCTTGCTAGCGATACCAGTGCGGCGTTGAGCTCTGTACATCGCCAGGTGTACAAGATCCGGACTATGTTGTTTTTCTATCATCTGTCATATCTTGCTCGCAACACATTACTCGTGCTCACGCCGGGTTTCGCACTCCTTTTTGCAGATATAATGGGGTACATTTCTTCCCCAAAGTCATTTACTCTTGATGCCACTGATCCACGCGATCCACACGTTCGCTCCTTACTCTTTGTATTAGTTTTTGAAAGTACATTACCCCGTGAAATGTATCTGTACGCTGGTGCACGGGTGGTTCTTGTCGGTTGAGCTGAGATGGGCGCTTCGCGAGAACTCAGCGGCTACCTTTTATAACCTTAGACTCTACGAGTAATTAGAACGATAAAGTTGTCCAAGTAAACCGAAGTCGTCTAGCTAATGGAGTAAAGCGTACCCGGAGCTAAAATGCTCAATTGGTCAAGGTTACTTTTGGAAATTGATTACCTTGTCTCGCTGCCGAGTCTTGAAGTAACCGCCGCACGTCTTCGATCCGCTCTGGTCGCGGCTCCCACACGCCCCCTTCCTCGCTCGGCTCGCCCCAGTGGAACGCGTGGAATGTATCCACCTCTCGGCCTTCAGCCCATTTCCCGCGCACAAACTCCGTGTCGAATGGTGGTTGCCATATCCACCACTGTGGAAAAGAGTCGTGTCAATATTCGGACACGTACCAAAGGGGGAAATAAACAAAAAGGGGCCTCACATGGTCGACGTAGAGGATGTCCTCGTCGCGCGGCAGTGACAGATGCAGCGCGGTGGGTGCGGCGATTTCGAGGAAACAGTCTGTCTGCAAGAATAGGGCGAGGACGGACATGAAGGTCTCCCTGTGCCGTCCGGGGATGTACATCGTGTCGGCGGAGCCGCCGATGAGGCGATCGCGTTGCCCCGTCAGTGCAGCGAGGCGGTCGCGCTGAGCCTCGGAGACCTTGTTGAAAGCCGGCATACATACGGGTAGACCGACGTACGGAGACCTGTCAAAAAAAAAAAAAAAAAAAAAAAACAATAAAGTTGAACAAAAGGGTAACTCGGGAACGAGATGAGAGTTTGGCTTACCCCCACCTGTAGCAACGACGCGAACAAAAAAAAACAAAAAAAAACAAGTGTGTGCGTGGGCGGTGATGATCACGAGTCATTTATTTTTACGTACCACCAATCTTCGCCCCAGCCCTTCCAGGGCGGCATGTCTGCAGGGTCGGGAGAGATGTTCGCCGGTGGTGCGTGGAGGCTTGCGTTGCCCATAGCCGAGGGATCGAGCGCCGGGTTGGGCACATAGCGGCCGAACGGCGAGTGGTACCAGAACCTGTTCTGATCGAACAGCTGGAGGCGCGGCACGTTGAGCAGCGTGTCGAAGGGCGCCCAGAGATAGCCGTCGTAGCACGGGTGCTCCTGCATCGCGACGTAGAGCATGTGGTGCGCCATCCGCCCAGCCATTTTGTATTCGTCGGGATTGCTCAGATCTTCTGCGGCGTGGTACGTGTCCACGTACACGTCGTACGAGTGCTCGAACCCGGCGTCTTCGCGGTTCGCTGGGCCGATGAATAGGATCTGTGTGGCGAGGATGGATGGACATCAAGGCCGTGCGTGCGGTTGAGGGAAAAAAAAACAGGGGGCGTACGTTCGGAAAGTATTCCGCGTATACATCGCGGTAGGAGTCCAGGTTGGTATCGTAGCGCGCGTGGCTGAAGAAGACGATCAGGAGAACATCGTCGAAGTGCCTGTACTTTCGGCTATCGCCATCCGAATCGAGCGGAGGCGAAAAGTGCAGCGGTCGGCGCTGACAGGTGGGTGGTCCTGGCGAGGGCAGAACATTTGGGGCGAGAATAGGACGTTCTGCGCGGGTCATTGGCCCCAATAATGGAGCCGAGACCAAGGACGGCGAAGATGGCCCCAGCTATAGTCCGCCGGCTGGCGCGTCGGAATGGAAGACTCGTTTTCCTGCGCAGACAATCATTCACCACAACGAAAAGAAAGAGGCCATAGTGTCGCCATATACGTACGGGTGTGTCATACAAATGATGATGACTCTTGTAAAGCTCCTCTGATACGTATGTAATGGACGTCCAAAGAGCCACACTCGAGCCTGCCAGGACGGCAAGAGAAAATGATGCGTTTAGTGTTGAGATTACTAAGAAGAGCAGCGCCAGACTAAGGGAATACAAGACCCTTTCAAGGATGGCATCGTGATCTGGTGAACAAAGACAAATCAGAGCTTGCATAGAAACATGCAGAAGAGTAATACTGTACCGTGGATGACAGACAGGGTCGTCCAATCGAGTTGCGCTCTTATGATAAGTGCGGATATACGGCGCAGGGTCCACTCCGGTACAAGGGCCGTTGGAGAGGTGGGCGCAAAAACTGCATTGTATATGCAGACGATAACATGAAAGCAGAGCCCAGAAGAGAACAAGAGCGTGTTGAGCATATTAAGTAGACTCGGTGCGTGAGAGCGATAAATCTATGCACACGATGTCAGCACCTGAGCAGGAAAAAGCGAGTGACGTTACATTATGAATGACGAAGACATTGCAGGCGCTGGTGAAGGCGACGGAGAGCAAGACAGGTAGCGACGTCAAAGTTGATTTTGAAGGATTTGATAATGCGACTTTGGCGAGCGAAACTCCGAGAAGCTAATCCCGGTAATGTGACATAGCCAGACACGTAAAGAAACCAAGAAGACTGACCTGGAGGACGGTGCTCTGTAAGACCGGCATACCGATATGCTGCCCCGTAAGCACATAAAAGCCGTATAGGACGAACAAAGCCGACGCTGCGGCTGCGAGATGCACCGTCACTGCATCAAAGAAAAACAGGGCGGAGGAAAACTGTAGCGTGCACCCCAGTTCAATCAGCTGTTTTTCGTTCGATCGGACAGACCACGCACCGTGTATGCAGCACTCGCCCATACAACCGAAGCAAACACGACCGCCAGACATGACCGCACCGTGAAATTAGTCCCTGGTTCGTGGCCGACATCCTCCCCCGAAGAGACATCACTTGCATCATCGTCCTGAGAGGCCAGACCTTGCAAAGGTTGTTCGTGTGACACATCCCACAGCGCGGTTCTACCGTGCGGTTTACAAAAGAGGCCCTCTCCCGACCGGTATCGGATGAGGACATTGGCAGCGAGTTTCAGGGACTCGACGACAGCCAGCTCCAAGGGGGTAATCGGTACAGCACCGGTGCCAGGGCGAAAGCTACTGACGAATTGAAGTGAGAGGAAGAGAATTGGATATGCAACCTAAAAGGGGAAGCACCGGAAGTTCAGTACGTTCAATTGACGGCACACTCAACATGTTAGAGGTACATACGGCCGAAAGCCTATTTCGGGCCTGCGATTTAAAGGTGGACAATGCGACGGTGGCCATTAGCCCACTGATGGCACGTTGTACAGTCACGATACAGTTCCCTTCCCACTATTAGCCAACGCCTGGTACGCGTTCACTACGGTAAGCGCCGCTCCCATCTTCATACACCTACATGGCAGCTCTGCGGCGGCATCGACCCACTCATCCATGCTATCCCCCACATCTCTGGCGCTATTTATGCTAGAAACCCAGTTTTCATCGTCGAAATCTAAGGCAATACCATACGTGCAGTTGGCTAGCCTACACTCTACTGAAACCTCAGCAGCGGCTAGACAGGCCACAGGTACGTCTCTAGGTGTCATAATGCTAGTGGTGGGCCGCAATGAAATAGCAAAGAGGACTCGTCACTGGATCAAATTAGGCCACGGACCAGCCTCGAGGACACTGCACAACTTGAAGAATGCCCACCATGTGTCTTGCCTTGCAGACCAACATCCTGGCAGCGCTCTCCCGAACCGCAGGCGTTGGCCCTCGCTTGACAAAACTCCTCAGTCGTGCGGCTCAGAATTGAGGGCATCACGAGCACCAAAGAATTCGGCGAAGTGTAGGAGGCTCCATGTCGTGGGTGGAGGAGTGACGACCTCCGACGGATTCCAAGACCGATTGTGGTCCAATAATGGCTAAGGCACCTGTGCGGAATGGTCTCCCACTGCGTTGAGAGGAAATAGAGGGTGGGAGACATGTGTCCTGATATATAGCAGGCACCGGGCTCGACCTTGACTAGAACACTGGTTCACTAACTCGGACTCACACTGGACGCAGCTCGCCGGGATCTTCTCTGAGTGATGGCACTGTATTATGGCGCTTGACACGAATGTACACGCTTCCTCTGTCTAAAGGTCGTAGTTGGACTATCTGTAGACCCCAAGTCACAATCGGTGACTAGCTTGTTCTATCGCACGATAAATATCCGACGCTGCCGACACGGGCAGCCCGAAGAGCTCAAGTATCCGAGGTACCGCTTCGCGCCGAAGCAGTACCTTCTTTTCTTCTTTTTTGCTCTCGTGCTCTTCCTTTTCCCCGACTCCGGATTTTATCTCGTTCCGGAGTTTATCTGAAGGTGCGTGCGTTAGATAAATGTCGTCTAGATCTGTGCTGGAATGTGGGACAATTGCGCCACGTTGCAAAAGTGAATGGAGATAGTCTGATGCTTTATAAGCTGAAAATGTGTGTTTAGAATGGACGGTGTGTTTGAGCGAGACAAGGCGAGGCACCTCTATAGTGCGACCATGAGCGCCATACGCAGAAGAAAAATGGCAAGTTGGGTATCACAGCTGTGGGTATAGAACATTAGACGACATACGACGAAGGCAGGTCGAGACATACGGATCAACATAAATGGTGCAGTCAACGGTGCCAGGAGCATCCATGTGTAGAACCCCTTGCGATGTCGTGGGGTTCGTCTTGAGAGGAGCGTTTCTAGGTGAGATAGTAGTGGGGTGTTGACAAAGTTAGGATGGACAAGCGGAATCTAGCGCGATGGAGTACTCAGTACTCGGTGCCTATGACCTCTTGTCGGCGCTGCTGAGACTCACGATCGCTCCTTTCTTTTGCTCCTCACTTGGGTTTCTCGGGTGCGAAATTTTAGGACCCATAGAGGGATCTACGCCCTTCAATGCTAGCTCCTCAAATTCGACGCGATCCACCAACCTCTCTCCGTACGTGAAGACCTTGAACTACGCCCTCATTAACGACGCGCAAATCAGAAGGAGCAGTCTACGAAATCAGTACGAACCTTCCATGTATTCTCCGGTGCTTTGCCAAACTGTGCCCAAAGGCCAGAGGCTTTGCCTGTGGCCCAGTCCATCCATCCGTTCCGCACATTTTCTGTCTTGGGCGGCATCTGGAAGTGATAGTAAACTAATGGGGAGGGTCCTTCCGCATGTCTCGTGCCGCGCACAGAGCTCGTCAAAGGGAGGGCAATGATGCGCATGGGTAGCCTGGACTTTGCTGCGATGGACATGGTTACGCGTCCCTGCCGAGGCACTGAGAACGCAGTAGGGAAGAAAGTGTGAGCGTGAGAGGGACAATTCAGCTGTGTGTGTCAGGATCAGGACCAGCGCTCCGACTTCCGGGCCGGCGTGATGGGCGACGAGGCTCCTCGGCGAAGGCTTTTTTGGATAGCCATCTACCACCACGTAGTGATTAGCCATGCATTCGCCTTTAGAGCCAGCATCCCCTGCGTCTTCCTCGTCAGAGTCTCTTACAGACGATATTGCCACCCAGGAGTACCACTTGTCGGCTGCGACCGAGAGGGCCGAAAGATCAGCTTACGGTCATCCTTCGGCCAAGGGTGTCGCAAAACGCCGCCTCCCTGGAGGGTCCACCAAGACGACTGGTAATCGTGACTCCAAAGCTCGTCGTAGGGAAGAGGGTAGTTATGGGAAGGGAGGGCCACCTGATCGGAGGGACCCCACAAAGGGCAAAACCGACCTCTTGGATGTCGCCCTTTTCGATGCCTTGAGGAAAAGTATGCTGCTTTATAAATCGATGGGGTCCACCGTCCTCATGACATACTCTAAACAGAGATTGGAGACCCATTCGACGACGATCTTATCAAGCGTGCTGCTTGAGTGCCACGTTGCACGTCCAGTTCTATATGTATTATATCAATGAGGAAGCAGATCATTTCGGTTGTGGGATCACTGGGATGAGGCTTTTCTGTGGTGTGGTGATGTATTATGCAATTGAATGTGCGAGGTTGTAGCGTTGTTCAATCCGGTTTGTGCGCGCTACTCGGCAATTGGGTCAGACACCAACAAGCACTATGTCTTCGATATACGTCCTTTGCACCCTCTCTGGGTTGCTCGGCCTTACTTCCTTTGCTGTCGGTATTCTCCCACTGTCGTTTACATTCTCAAGTGAGTATGTGGAAAACCCTGGACGGCCCCCGTCTTGACTCGTGTTCGTTAAAGGTGCGCATATGTCAAGACTCTCCTCCTTAGGGACAGGTCTCCTCCTGGGGGCGGCGCTAGGAATTATCATACCTGAGTACGTCTGTGAGTTGTTCGCCATCGCATGGCCGCACATCTGTAGCTTGACTTTGCCTCCAGAGGAATCGAAACCCTCGCACACAGCCAGCCGTCCACCCCTTTGGAGGGAACTTCAATTGCTCTGCCCCTTCTCTTTGGCTTTACGTTCATGCTCGTCGTGGAACAGTTCAGCTCGTCACATGCCCACCACCATCACACACACCGCTTGGGCCATCACGCTGGTGCTGCTTCACGCGACTCTATCTTCGATGTTGAGCTAGCTGAGGAAGACGATATACTTCACCACCGACGTGCTAGTAGTACCTCAAGGACCAACACCGAAACCGACTCGCCACTACCCGCATACCCGATCACCATAGGCTTGGTTGTCCATGGCCTCGCAGATGGCCTTGCCCTAGGGATGTCAGTGTTATCGGACGATGACTCGTCGTCGTCCCATTCTTTATCCCTGGTAGTGTTCCTGGCGCTTGCTGTACATAAGGGTACGCATTGTTGCGAGTGTTTCTTTTCTCGTCTCATGGTGATGGTTGTCATTGCGTGCGTGCAGCTCCCACGGCCCTTGCTTACACTGTCTCCCTCATGTCAACCTCTCTTTCACGGGTCGACTGCAGAAAGCATTTGCTACTATTCAGCGCGTCGACACCAGTCGGGGCCGTTGCTTCCTATGCGTCCTTTTACTTCTTCGGATCGAAGAAAGTGGATGGTGTTGGCACCGCGTTACTGGTTTCTGTGAGTCACATTCGATGCACTGCACTGAGTACACGTAACGATCCTGTTTCAGGCCGGGAGCTTCCTCTACGTGGCAACCGTATTGCAGCCTGTCTCCCGCGATCACTCGTCAACGGACGGGGTGGGCACGAAAACGCGCATTTTTCTCCTTGTGTTGGGGATCTTTACACCATTTATACTGAGTAATTTACTCGGCCATGGGGACAGTCATGGTGCGGTCGTTGTCCCACCATGATAAGGTCATTTCACGACATCCTAGGGATTCGTTCTTCTTGTGTAATTTTGGGAATTTCACTGCTCGATCGTATTGGCATTCTGATACAGTTCATTGTGTGGATTTTTGGTCTGTGTGTTCGTTTACAAGGGCTGTTTTATACGTTGTTACAAAGTGAGCCAACGGCGGTACAGGTCTTCTGCCAAAGCGCTCGCGCCAGTCGTAACATATATGAGGGATAAATTATAAGCGGCTTCTCTGGCCAGGCCGATGTCCTGTGGTAGTCGACAGCAACATTATCATCACCTGTTCGTATATGGATGAAAAAGCCCACTTCTGGATTTGCTCTGGTTTTCCTCTCCACTATTTCGAGCACTCGTTCGTAGTGCTTAACGGCGAGACTGTGAAGTCCTGTGAAGACGGTGAGGACACACCTGTGTTACCGAGGGCGATGATGGCTCACCAAGTTGTTGAAACGCCCGACCAAGGTTATACTCAACTTCGTCCGACTCGACCGTTTCTGCCTGTCGAAGCTTGCGGTACCGTGTGAAGAATGCCATTGCCTATTGCACTGCTCAGCACCTATAAACAAAGTAGGGAAGACCTCTTTACCTGAGCTATAAGGTGATGCCTGTTGTCAGATTGTCTCTGCATAGCGCGTCCCATCGAAGCGATTGCAAGTCCGAGGCAGATCATGGGGTCATTTGGACAGTAGTCGTATGCGTGGAGAAGATAGACTGAAAAATTACAGTTCAGCCGCATACCAGCGTGAGATAAGGAGGGGCAGAAACACACAGATTGCACTCTGGTAACTTTTTCCTGCCAAACAAATGTGACCATACAGCGCAAAAATCGGAGGGTTATCCTTCGCCGGTAACTGCGGTGCTGAAGTCTTCTCGTCGCCTTCTGCACCCTCAGCGTTGGGTTCGTCCTCCACGCCTTCGTCCACTTCACCGGGTTTACTTATACCCCAGCGACGGGAAACGGCGTTCCATTTCAGGGATTCCTTATTATGCACGGCCGCATCGCATAGCCTCATCTCGCGAAACAGGTGCTTCTGCAAGGTAGAAGCTATGAAGGAATCCGTGGCACGATAACCGCTCGCGAGGAAGGCACACAGCATACGCAGAGGTTCGTTGTTGAACTGGTGAATGACAATAAACTTGCGGCAATGCTCAACAACGGCGGTATACCGTTGAGCGTGAATGGCACAAGCTGCTTTGATTCATGGTGGCGGTTTCTCGAGAAGACACAGAGGCACGCACCTATCAACCCAAGACGGATGGTGTCTTGACTCTGACGGTCCACATATGCGTTTGAGATTAGGATATGACTCAGAACCTCGTCTGCGAGTTCATACTTTCCGCGCTTCGTGAGGAAGAATGCATACTACAAAACCATTAGGCCCATGTGCGATATATGTATAAGGAACCTCTCACTTGCATAAACAACCGGAGCCAGTTGCTAAAGGTGACACCGCGAAAATTGTCCACAGCTTTCGCCTTGCCACTCTCGTTCGCACGATCGTGGGAGAGCCTCACCCTCTCTATTTGGCAGTTAACTATGGGCGCTGAGAATCCACAGCCTAGTACTTGCCAAGGTCTAGGTGTAGACGAGATGCCATTTCGTCTTCGTTCTCTTCAGTATCTTGAACTGGCTGCTTCGCTTTCCTGGGAAGCATGCCCCGGAACGGGTTGCTCTAGACAACACGATGGTCGCATTGGAGTATCACAAGGCAATGTAACTCACTCTAGACGTTCGGAAAAGATTCCTGGTCTCTCTGAACATGTCGACCAGCCTTTCGGCTTCGAGGAGCCACTCTCGCTCCGCGAGGTCCTGACCATCGGCACCATGTTGGACTAGCATCTTCGGCCAGAGTTCGCGCAAAAGCAGGTATCCACGTTTCACTTCCTCTTCCTTTTTTCTCTCTAGCTCATGTAGTTCTGGTAGCGTCAAGCGGCCTGCTTTCGACAGCACCTTGTTCTTCTTTTTGATAACCGATTCTTCAAACAGCGAGGAACTCGGCGCATCCGCGGGGTGTGTATCGACTGCGGCATCTCTGGGGCGTCGTTTTCGCGAGTCGATCACTGAAACACATCGAATATGGGGCACCTGGTCAATAAAATTTGTATCAGACATACCTTGATAGACCAAGTCCAGCGCTTTGCGTGGCTCATTCAGCACTTCGTATATCCCTGCCAGGCGCATCTTGACATCATTCGAGAGTGGGTCCAACGAGAGTACTAGAAGCGAGATATTTCGCATTGGGCGAGAGTGAGATGTCTGAGACGTACTGGTTTCGTACACCTCGGTGGCATCCTGAAGTTGTCCAAGCATGTGGTAGCAGGTCGCAACCTGGAGAAGAACATGCAGGCTACTTGTCTGGGTAATGTGAGTGATAAAACGACACGAATACGGCGGACAGCGTACTCCAGCGTCTTGTCCAAGCATTTCATAGATTGGTCGAGCTTGAGCATATAATTCTCGATCGAAATACGCATCCGCTATTTCGACAAACAAGGGAGCGTAGTCGACTATGTCCTGACTCAAAACAATGCCAGCATGGGCCTATAGCGCGTCAGTGAGAAGGTGCCCTACTCGAACTTCGGGGCCACACACCATACCCTCCTCGATATCGCCCACCTTGATTCTGGCGATGGCTAGCCGATGTCGTGCGTTCACGTCAAGAGGATACTTTCCGGGGAGTAGCTCGCGTTCACGCGTGTTTCCTGCTCTCCAATCTGTCTCATCGTACTCTCGGTCGTCTTCACATGAGTCCCATAACTTCTGTGCGCCACGACCTTGAAGCCAGCGGCATCCGCGGCGTATGACGGGGATGGCCTTGTCGTGATCGCCCATAGTGTTATACAGATCGGCGAGGACCAGTATTTCCATGAGGCTGTATCCACCCCCTGAAACTTCTTGGCCGGTTTCGGGATCGACACCATGCCCCATTGGAAAGGTTGCCATGTAATGCACGAAGGCAGCCTCATAAAGCTCTGCACACAGTGTCAAGTCGGAAAGTTCGATGAGGATAGGCCGAAGTTCCCCAAGAACGGCCAGATTGTGAGGAACGCGTTTAAGCAGCGCTAACAATGAGTTTTTTGCCTTGATTCTAACTCAATGACATGCTACTAGGGTAATGAAAGCCCTCACTGTTCGATTGTCACCAATCTCCTTAGCAAGAGCCGCGCGATCCCAAAGTGCATTCAAGTTAGAGGGATCTAAACCGTAGACTTTCCCGTAGCAGTACAACGCTTGCTGATTGAACCCCAGTTCCCTGAGGGTACCAAAGTGTGTCCAAAGCATTTCCCAAGTCAGTGCCCCACGCACCTCGATTCCTTTGCTAGACGTTCCCACTCTTCTGAGTCATGGTGAAGGTGTGCGCCCATGATACGTAGCTGTAGTGCTTTCTGGGGCTGTCCGAGATCGTGGTGGCAATTGGCAAGCACAGACCACGCCGACATGGCACGGGGTTCGATTCGAATAACTTCTTGCATGATCCGAATGCTCTCCTGTATCTTGCCATCGATATATGCCTGGTTTCCCTCGCCGATAAGGGCTTTGACTTGCTGGGAGAGCACCACTCCAGGACGCCGTCCATGATGCTGTGACGGGAGGCCGGTTTGGCAGCCTTTACTGCGAAAGTTGGTGCAACAATACCTTTTTCCTCCTTTTACCGATCCCAGATGCGGCTCGTAAGTCATCCCGAAACTGTTCTTCGATGTCTAGGTCCCAGTCTTTGCTCAACACACCAACAGCGGACGAGTCTTCCGCCAGTCTGATGTTTTGGACCAAACGGCTTAAAAGAGACGACCGTCAAAACGAGCGAAGAGGCGAAAAGAGAATCTTGGTACACACTTGAAGTCACCCTCTATACGGAGTTGGGCATCGAGGTCCTCCTGTTCACCTTCAGAAGATGAGGAGCTCTCGCCTGCACCTGCATACAACTAAGTTAAAGTAGAAAAAACGTGTATAATTATAGACCAACTACGCGAAGAGCCTTCTTCAAACTCTGAGTAATCGCTGTTGAGTTCAGAATTATCCTCGTCCTCAATAGAGGACATGATGTCGTAAAGCTGAACGAACTGAGCTGACTGAGCTAGGTTTGCCTCATCGAGCTCTTCTCCGGACACGCGCTTCCGCGCTCAGCTCTCCCCGTTGTACAACTCATGGATTCCCGAGACCCTCATTATGTCTCTGGCTCAGAGTCAGATGCGGACCACAGTCAACGTCCACAGAAACGCGCTCGCCGTAGCTCTTCCTCAGACCGTGTCAGAACAAACAGCAAAGCTGCTACCTCATCCATCTTGCCACCACTTTCCCTCTCTATCCTCGGGGTGGAACCCCTAGATGAGTTTATTCGCGAAATTGCGGACTTCATTCACCACTTAATTACCACGCGGCCTCCCGACTTACAGGGAGAGATTGAAGTTGAGGCTAAGATAGGCGTAATCAAAGACAGAGGAACAGGCAGCAGGCTTCAGTTGCCTGTCCTTGTGGAGACGAGTGTGATTACCGTTTCCTTGTGTCTTCGGGAAACTAACCATTCTGCACAGTCCTCGCACCAAAAGCCGCCGATTGTCACTTCGAATCTAACATGACCGCAGTGAGTCACGTACGCGGATTAGATCCCCCCCTTACTTCATGCCGGTCTTTCAGATGCAACACAAACACTACAACGTGCTTCTTAATAGCCTCAAAGAGACCTCTGACAAGCCGGGCTACCACTCATCGCCCATTGCTTACACCCATTCACGTCTTGTCGACTCATTCTACACGTCGTCGGACAGAGAAAAGATTCGAGTTACGCGTAGCGACAAGACTGGAGAGGTCCTTGCAACGGTCAAGAAGGTGCGCCTGGGCAACTTGGATATCTACAGTCCGAAACGAGCCGCGGACTGGCGTGTCAGTGTGAACGTCGAGGTTCCAAGTGCGTATAGTCATTCTTGCTGCGCCTGAGAGGGGCACTCTCCCTTATGAGTATTCCTTTCAGTGCCCCACCCTTTGGGCTCACCGACGCATACACGTCGAAAAGACCGTATCAGCTACTCCCACGAAGAGTTTAACATAGACCTAACACAGGTCGCATCCGGTGCTCCGGGCTCTCAGGTAGGTCTTATCAAGTTCACTGAAGCCGGTTTCTCAAAATTTTACAGACAGAACTTCTCCATGAATTGGAGTTAGAAATCGCCAACTCACAGTTACTCACCGCGGCCGCAGCAAAACGAGGGGTCGATAATAGTTCAGAACCGGAACGATCGGCGTTCGACGAGCTCGTTCGAGCTTTCGTAAACAATGCTCGAATACTAGCTCGAAATGCGGCTGGGGGCTGGCAGTGACATTATACGATTAGGTCTTCTGTTGCGCCCTGTGTGTTTCTTTACTTATGTAGGCAATGCCACCCTCATGGTCATACTACTATCATCAATCTTATCTCGGTCTAATACCACACCCATTGAGCAGCCAAAGCGAAAGTGAGTCGGGGGTCAATAGAACTCCAGAAACAGTGAACGAGAGGCGATGCATATCAAAGCCAGAAGCGCAATCCAACGAGTGCCATTATTACAAACCTGTGACCTCGACCTGATCTCCATCTTCCAGGTCTGCCTCGGAAATCGGTGTATCTGGGTCCATCCGGTCGCCATCAATCATAAGTCGTGGCCCTCCAACAGCACTCTTCTTGCGGGAACTTTTCCCCTCAGGGTACTTGTCCGCAATCCCCGCACGCCTCAAGAACGCCTTGACGATAGCACCGCAGCTTGTTGTTGGTCGCACCTTGAGTGTAACATCTTTCGTCGTACCCGATCGTACGACCAGTTTGAATGTGTCGTCATCCTCCTCTGCAACTGATTGGACATCCGACTCGGATTCACCGTCCTCCATGCTACCGGGGGGCGGGGTCCAGCTAGTAGATGAACCCGCTAATGGTGGGTGGAGCTCGTGTCGCTGTTCACGAAGGTATTCAAAGGTTGTCACGTCAGATGCGTCTAGAACGCAAATATCAGTCATATGAACACTCGAACTCTGGAGACAAACGTGCCCATTTGTGCTTCGGCCCAGATTTTCAAGCTATGCGGTGTTGCAGACGCAAATACGCGCGCACCACCATGTGTCAAGACAAGAGAGCTCGTAAGGATACCAGCTGCGTTGGCGACATCTTCGAATAGTGCGTGGAAAGTGTCGTGCTATAGGGAAGGAGTTACTAACAATGATGGAGGTGACAAGACAACAACAATACCCGCTTCATTTCCAAGGTCCAAACGTCTGCACGACCATCACTGTTTAGCAGCCAGCGTACTTTAATTTTCACAATCTCTGGTCCGCCGCCACTCTCGACGTCACCTCTGCGATTGACTCGAGCCTGTACTTCGCGGGCAATGGAAGCAAGATCCTCATCAAGCACGATGGTATCGACCGAGTCATCGATGAAATCATTGGTCGGAGAATCGGCGCGCAGAGATTCCTGTAGGGTCGTGCTGCGAACCTCTTAAGACACAACGTCGTGAATTTCTATGATGAATAAGGTACCTAACAAGGTTCCGTACGTGCAAAATCTGTTGCATGGATAGCCCAGGTGGTGGGGTCAAGGACCTTGATCGGCTACGCGGCCGCTTATTGGTGCTATTGGCCGTAACAGGGTGGGAGTCGTCCACATCTTGAGAAGCCACATCAAAGACTTCCAAGTCGCTCTCGTCGTCGGGGGCGAGTAGGCTAGATGACACGTGAATTTCCGCAGGTCAGCGGAAGGCTTCATAAGTAATTGTGGAGACAGAGATGGTAGCATTCGACAATCCCCTGCGGCATAAGCCCACCAGTGAGACGGTCGACTCGGGGTGCAGGGTGGGGGTTGTATATATAGGCTATGAGGGTGATGACCTGACTTACGTGACATCGGTCTGTCTTGTCCATTCTGGGAGTTCGGAGCCCTCCCGTTGTCTTGGCCTCCTTCGCTTCCTGGGAGAGCCGGAGGCGTCGTCCGAAAGCTCATCCGCGTCCGAGTCCCTCTCCAAAGACTGGCTAGCCTGTTCTACAATACCACATTAGCCTTTCAGAGGGTGTACCGAAAAAGGATCTCGAGGCTCGCCCTTTGCTATTCTATCCAGTCTCTGCCAATCCTTGGCAGTCCTGTTTCTATTCCGGATGAAGAGCTCATCGCCTTTGTCTAATTCTAGCTCTCTGCCCGTCTTGGCAATAGGTACAGGTTTGGAGGAAGAAGTAGCATGCTGGGTCGGAGCACTGGCCTGACGGTTGGCTGGGCGTGGGCGAGGTCGAGGGGGCATGGCTTCAGCTGCGGGATGGACGGTTTCCGTAAAGTATCGTGGGAAAGTCAGCCAGGCAAGGAAGCGTGTCTGACGCGACGGTACAGACGAAGCATGTCAGACACCCCCGTCATCTTCAAACGAACTAAATCCAAAGCAAACCAGAGAGCAAGAGAAGAAACACAACAAGATGAGAAAGGGCAGCAAGTGCAAGTAATTGAGCCATCACCCAGTGCTGTCGCCTCAAAAATAAGAAATAAAGCAAAACAACGCGCCAAAACCAAGACGTCTTTGAGTTTCGGAGCTGAGGAAGAGGTGGGTCAACACGACCCTCGTTCCTGCCATGTTCACGGTCGGTCATAGGAGGCCATCGACCAAGGCTTCAAAATCAAGAAGTCCAATCTTAGTCAGAGGTTGACCCTTCGGCAGCTCCCAACTTCTTCAGGGTGAGATGACCCTGTTGCAGTTTACGTTTCGCGCTCATGCGTTTATCTAACAGGACGCTCCCATCTAATGTAGACCAAGCCAATTTGTCCCATCCGACCACTAGCAGGCCTGTGTACGATGAAGCGCATCTTAACGAGTTGAAAGCGAGCACTCCTTCATTTCGTCCATCCATCTCGACAGGTGGCGACCATGATTTTGACACTCCAATAATTTCCACGCCAGGAGATTTGGGAACTGAAAGTTTTGCAGACACAGGTAACATACTCTATGGCCTTTCTCCAGATCTCTTCTGCTGACTTTTATTTGCTCCACAGAAGCTGGAGGGGTGGCTATACCCTCGCAATCATTTGTTCTTGCTGCCAAGGAGAAGCGTGAACGCTTGCGCACCTCTAGCCCTGCAAGCTCCCATACTGATGATTATATATCTCTATCATTGACCAAGCGAAATGACGAGTATCTCGGCCCACATCCCGAGAGCCGTCTCATGCGTGAAGACGACGATCTCGGCGAAGGCGACGATGGTGTGATTAATCGAATCAACTGTTCATCCCCGTATTTGACTCCCGCCCCCAGATTTTGCCGAGTACACAAGTGCCAAGACGCGAATAGCTCTGGGCAAAAGGCCAAAAAAGTAGAGGCAAATAAAGTTCGCGAAGAAATGCAAGATCTCATTGCCGATGCGTTCGTATACATCGTTCCACCGCCGAATCTACTTCTCACCTATTTCCATTAGAGAAGATGTTGATGAAGAGACTCAGGAATGGGAACAGGCTCAAATCAAGCGGAGTGGTTTGCGGCCAGACGACAATTTTTCTACTCCCGTTGCAACATCTGTCTATAAAGCAACGCCAAGTACGCAGCTCTATCGTCCTTAATCTTTGAGTGTGCTCTGACGATAAACTAGTTCCTCCTCCAACCGAAGTACCCGGTTTAGAATCCTCTGTCACGCGCATCTCTCAAACCCTGGTTTCTATGACGGCTTCACACGCTCAGAACACCGCCTCGGTTTCCGCCGTATCTGTAGAGTATGACCAACTTGACGGCCGCGAGACCGAACTACGAGAAATCATTGCGATGACTGAGGAGAAAAGGCGCTGGTTTGCTGATTTCAGAGACTGGTTAGAGAATGTTGCCACTTTCCTTGACGAAAAGGTACGTTTTGTTAGATTCTCGTCTTCTCATATTGATCTCTTGGACGTTAGTTTCCACAATTGGAACAACTGGAAGACGAACATATCTCCATACTGAAAGAACGTCGAGACATGATTCGTTCACGACGTCAGGCGGAGAACGAAGACGACCTTTCGTTGTTTTTGCGTTCCCCCCTTACTGTCCCGGTGGCGGGACTAGAGGACTTGGACGAAATGGGACGCGACATCCCTCGATCTCGATTGAAGGTCACACGAGATGACCGACAAAGTGCGCGTGCTGCGCGGCGCGCCACTCGACGAAAAAATGGCTGTCGGGGGCAAGATGAAGAAGGCTACTCCACCGATGCTACACTTCCACTTTCTGACGCTACCGATTATCTTGCTGCACTTGAGCTATTGTCTCGTAAACGTGATGACATTCTATCAGATGTAAAAGCCAACGAATTCAAGGATCCTAGTCTCGGCATTGGCATAAAATTTGGCGAGTGGCGCGAGCGTTTCGAGGATAGTTATCGGGGCGCATGGGGTGGACTGGGACTTGTCGGCGCCTGGGAGTTCTGGTCCCGGCTTGAAATGTTGGGTTGGAATCCATTCGAGGTAATTCACGATCAACTGTCGATCCGAGAAACGATTCTCATATCATTTTACTATCAAGGACTCTCGAACACTAGACAGCTATCGTTGGCACGGTAGCTTGTATAAGTATTCCAGGCCAAATCAACCCGATGAGGACGAGGAAGAACCTCAATTGGGTCCGGACGGCGATCTAGTTTCCGCTATCGTTTCGACTACTGTCCTCCCCCGTCTGACTAAGGTTGTCGAAGGGGGTGCTTTCGACCCCTATTCAAGCAAGAACATCCGACGCCTTCTCCATTTAATAGAGGAGATTGAAGTTTCGGTGGAAAAGAACCACCACAAATTTCAGGTGATTGTTGTTTATTCATACCGATGAATGTGCTTGACCTAAATCGCCTAGATCCTTTTCAATACCGTTCTGATCGTTTTTCAAGACGCTGTAAATGACCTGACATCCTTGCAGGAACCATTCCTCGCCACAGATAGCGCCCCCTTCCATCCTAGGGCTATTGCGGCTAGAAGCCGCCTCTTGGCACACCAGGAGAAACTAATGAGCAACATTCTTCGGTGGAGGAAGTATTCAAATTCGCTACTTGGCATAGATGAGGTGGCGAGGAATCTTCTGGTGAATTGCATCCTCCCTATCGCCAAGACCGGATGGGAGGTAGGGGGGCAAGAACATGTCCACAGGGTCAGTTCTCACGCAAAAACGACAGATTATGTCTAACAACTAAATGTCGTCGCTCCAGATCTCCAGGCAATTGCCGAATGAACTAGCTACCTTGGAGACTAAAGCCGAATTGGGTATCTTGGAGTCTTGAGTGCCCTCCCATTTCCGATTCGCAATTCTATGCACCCGAGAGCGCTCTACCTATCAAGATCGCAATGCAGCAGATTCCCTAACGGGCTGCATCCTTACATTGTGATTTTCGGAGCTTTCGGAACAGCGATAGTTGAAGCTCTACTGACCCACCCGCTTTCCGTTACTGGAATGTGCCGCGTGGTGAGGCTCGTTCCGCTGTCAGACAGATCCTTGGTTAGGGACGAACATCGTAACCCTCGTAACAATCTTATCACGTATTTGAATCCGCACCATGCAAGTGGTCGTCCGAGCTGAGACCCGTGGTACGGAATGCAGTATCCTATCAACATGGAGCGTGCCGTGACTATTAGCGACCCAGAGTGCATATTCCGAATATTCCGAACCGGCTAGCTCACGAATGACGATTGAAATTCATCTCGGGAATGAGTTGACCCAGCTGCTGACTACCCTACAACCAAGCGTTCAACGTTCAACGTTCAACACTGACTCAGACAAGTGATGAGATGGTGCCCTTCCCAGATCAACGGGCCCAGACGCCCAAAAAGTAAAATTTTCGGCCGAACCCTCCCGGGTCACGGAACGGCGGAACCACGACCCGGACCCCCCCTTGGCTTCCATTCTATTCTACAGTTACAGTTAACTGTACCGTGTTTTTGCGTTAGAGTTCCATTTCCCTGCACTTCATCCGATAGATTTTACGGTTGTAAAAGGTAACCATAATTTTACCATCATTTTTTATTTCAATTTTAAGTTTATGTTACCCTAATGCAGAAAACTTGCAAAGACAGGAAAATTTTAAACGTCCCTGACAACGTCAACTGGGCAATATCCCGTCGTGAAGCCGATGCGTTCGAACTACATCCTATTCCTCCGAGCGTGAACAACTCTAGAACGAACCGATGTTAAGTTACCTTGGATGATATTGTGTAGCTTAATCCACTCAATGCCAGTGGATTGTAATCCTCAACAGGCCCGCGGTAAACCTTTCAAGTTATCAACGTAACTCGAGTCACTTCCGAGTCGAGATTTGCGTAAGGTGACTATGCAACGTCAAAACAATCATAAAACATTAATCCCCTCAGGCGATTATATATTATAAATTATCGGTGCAAACAGCCGGCGAATTGGGTAAGTGCAGATCCACTATCGATACCCTGGGGCCTGCATCGAATGCGGTTTGCTCGGAAATCAGCGTGGTGGCAGACCCCTCAGTCTCTCGAGTTCCGGAAGTCCAAGTACCCGTGAGACCGCAGTGTGACATCTATGGTACAGGGGAACCACACCAGAGGCATGTTCAGATTACGCCACCCAAAAGAAACACAACATCTTCTATGAATCGCACGAGGTTCTGTTACGTTTGGCAGGCTTAGCATCTATCGGCGCTAGATCGTCAGCCGTGACGAGCGGAAGTAATAGGTTGGTATGTTCTTGACTGCGTCTGGCCACTCAAGGGCGCTGTACACTGACAATTAACGTAGCCATCACGTCCTCATGAGCTCTTGTTGCTGTGACACGTTCACTCCCGACGACATTTCACAGCTCGGGAATGGTGTAATGTTCTATGCGTCTAACTTACCTGCGCCGATTGCTTGGGTGTCTGGCATTACTCTGGCATTTGGGTGCCTGAAACCGGGCGTCTTCCGTGGTCACCCCAGTCAAATCTTTCGCCCGATTAATCTACTGGAAGAAGAGTGTCTTTGGAAGGCATCATGTATTGTCCTTCGGGCTTCAAGTGACACGCCATTTGTCCTGCCAGCTACTGGCACGTGAGAAGAACTCATCTTCTGAGACGTATTGACGCCGCTGCGCGTCGTACAGTAGGCCAGTAGGCAACTCGGGACTCCAGCGTCGCCTGCCTCCCGAAGGTTGGCTAGGCCGCTAGCAATAACCATGAGCCGATCTGAGCAAAATGTTTGCGTCCGTGACTATTCTCGTCCTTACGTGCTGTTCCATTATCTCGGTGACATTATCCTATGGGACGGATAAAAACGCTGGTCCTAGAACGCTTTATTTACGCCCTCCCACATCGACCACATCGACCAACTTCCTCCCACCTCCACTAAAGCGTCGTGCACGTACTGTGCTAACTATGTCTTCTACGAAACCATCCGCCCATCGCCATAGCTCTAGCATTGATGCTGCGAAAACCGACAATGTAAACGTAGAACGTAGCAGTGAGACAGCTGAAGTTCTCGCCACTCAAGACTATTACACCCGCTACCCAAATAATTGGGCCAGGATCCGGTCAGCTACGAGATGCCAGTCCCAAGCTTTGGATACTCATGAATGTAACAGGGAATTAATACGCGAGCCCGCTGCCGAGATGCTTGGAACTATGATCCTTACTCTTTTCGGTACTGCGGGCAACTGTCAAGTTGTGCTCAGTGCGAACACGGGTGTGGCCTCATCGCCGAAGGGCGATTACCTTTCCCTAGCCCTCGGATGGGCCTGTGGTCAGTCAAATTTTTTTCCCACCGTACCTCTGATCGGGAACGTTGACACAGGTGTTGGCTTGGGTGCTTGGGTCTCTGGAGGTATTTCCGGAGGACACGTGAACCCTGTAGTATGCTCCCTTTCTTGGCCCCATCGTTGCTCTTCGGCTTAGAGAACACACGTACAGATTACAGTATGCTCTGCCATGTTTAGGGACTTCCCATGGCGCAAGGTTCCAGGATATGTACTTGGGCAGCTCATTGGCGCTTGGCTTGGGGCGCTCATTGTCTTTGGTAACTATTTCCATGCCATCGACATTGTCGAGGGGGGGAAGGGTATACGCACTCTGAAAACCGCTTCACTCTTCGGGACGTTTACGGTTAGTGGCATGTACACCCCCGTGTGAGTCATCTCACCTGTTGTGTAGCTCAATTACATGCCTGCAGCAAATTCCTTCTTTGACGAAGTAAGTGTTTGGTCACAGCATATGAAATTTCCCAACTAACGTGGCGAAAGTTCATCGGTACCTTTATTCTATTGTTGGTAGTGTTCGCGGTCACCGACAAGAGGAATGCTATCCCGGCTGGCTTCGTTCCTCTGGTCGTGTTCCTCACTATCCTCGGTATTGGCACGTCGTTCGGCATGCAAACGGGCACGTTTTTATTACTTTTCACCCCATCCATTCTAATCGTCGCTATAGGCTTCGCTATTAACCCTGCACGTGACTTGGGACCTCGTATCATGACCGCGATGGTCGGATATGGGCGACAGGGTACAGCTCTTCTCAGTTATTCAATTCATCTCTAATTCTTTTTTTATTTAGTGTTCAACTACAGGAGTCAGTACTGGATTTGGTCCCCCATTCTCGGCTCCTTCTCCGGAGGTGTGATCGCCTGCTTCGTTTATGACGTCTTCATCTACCTTGGTCCAGAGAGCCCCATTAATTACCCGTGCGTAACTATGTTTTTGCCGCATATTGTCCGACGCAATGACGTTGCCCATTCAGGAATGAAGCCGCCCGCCGTCACATTGCGCAAAGCAAGAGTGTGGATAGTACGCTTCCTTCGGGTAGCCAAGGCGTCCAGGAAGTCTGAAATTTCTAAAAGGTTTTTTTTTCCTCACGATGACTGCATGACTGTTGAAAGTGTTACTGTTTCATAACGAGTACTAGTCACGTAAACGAATACGTCACGCCTTGGAAAGATTAGATAATCATGTATCGCTCACTTTCGGTATCAATTCGGAGGATGTTGGTCAGGTTTTCCGCTGCCACACTATGTCTTCCAGCAGGCGTTCATCCACTAGCTCAACAGGTGGCCTTGCTAGCCCACAACCTCCTCCGGAGTTGGTCCTTGTCAATGAAGTCGACTTTCCGAACGAGGAGCTGGATTTTTCAAGTGACGATGAAATGTCGGATGATTTTTCTGCGCGACTCGACCGCCTCAATGCATCTACTATCCCACCTCTTTCCCCCACACTCGTTTTGCTGTATCTTTCTGTCCCATATCTCAAGTCAGGACCTATGTTTTTAGCCTTTAGCGACGCCCCGCTTTCTCACACCATCTCTACGTTACTTGTATGCGCTCTTTTCGCCGCGCTCACTCGTCAAATGTGGTATCTGCTAGCCAAGTATCTTCGCCAAACGGACACAGAAGAGGTCATCCTAGATATTCTCGCGCGAGGTGGAGGCAAGGCACGTACACGGTTCCTCCTTCGCGTTATCGTGAGGGTTGGTACCTTTACCTTGCGGATTCTTCTTGCTTCTGTGTATCTTCGTGGTTCGTTTACACATATTTTATGCATTATAGCTCGAAAAGCTTACCTGTCACAGCCTCAGTCGATGCGCTCCTTCCCTTCGTCCCCTCACGCTTTCAGTCCATCGCTCGAGAGCTCGTCACGAGTGCTCTTGCTCTTTCACTACTTCCCCTGTATGCGGCACCATCGCTTGCCGCGAAGCGTATTATATTCGCGACTTTGGCATCCCTTCTGGCTTACTTGACATGGCTGGGCGCTGTGTTACATGCTCGCATTAAAGGGACGTCGCCTGCAGGTCTTCATTGGGACAGCTTTGGCATCCTTTGGCAAGGAATCAGTTAAGTGCTGCCCATGAATACTCGTAGCGCCTCTTTTTTACCATCTCAGTAGCCTCAACCGCGTTTGTTTTCTCGTCGTCGTGGACACTTCCTCTCTATGCCGCTCTCCGAGGTTCTGTGCCTCCGACTGTTGCGAAGCGACCTCGTCGCCGTTCCTTCAGAGCGTTGATCGCCGCTAGTGTTGCAGTCGCTATCGCACTTGTATTACCCATTTGTCTGTTTGCTCTATCGGATAACTCACCCGTAAGCGCCCTTCTGTTTCGCTTTGACGCGAATTTCACCAGCTTGAAATGCAGAGCACTCCAGGCCAGGGAGAAAATGCGCTTGTAGCCATTTCGAGTGCAGCCAACCTTATACTGATCATACCCGCGATACTCATCACTATCCCAACTACCCCTTTACCGCGTGCAATACGCCGCACAACAAATCCAACTCTATCTAAGATTGTTATTTACGTGGCCGTCATTGCATTGTCTGCACTGCCAAGTAACGTTACTGCTGTCCTTGGAGACGCCTTGCTTGTTCTCTCGTTATTGAGTACATATGTTCTTCCTGGTAAGTTTTTTGTAGTCTCCGCGGCACAGTATATTAAATTATTTTCTAGCTATCTTGCACATTAC
Organism: Lactarius hatsudake; assembly: GCA_024734325.1. NCBI lineage: Eukaryota > Fungi > Basidiomycota > Agaricomycetes > Russulales > Russulaceae > Lactarius > Lactarius hatsudake. The sequence continues at coordinate 313,183 of JANSJP010000005.1, read as the reverse complement.
TGTACATTACTTCAAGCGGCCGTTGTCTATCGTACTACCCACCTCACTCACGCGTGCCGAAGTTGGCGAAGCTGGCGAGGGTGATGAGCTTTTACGGCGAAAAGAACGTAGCCTCCAGCGGAAAAGACTCAGCCGTCGTCTGGCATGGGACGTTATCGCCTGGGTCTTGGTCTTACCCATTGGTGCTGGTGGATGTGCGTGGGCTGTCGGGAGGGCTTTAGGGAGGTGGTAGGTGGCGGTGGTCTGTATCTATACACGTAGTCTCGTCATTTCCCCGTCTGCTTACACTGGCGGTTGCTGTAGCCATATTAGCAGAACTGTTTACCATGACGAGACCCGTGACCGCACGTGAGTTAGCAGAACTTGGATAAGTTCGAGTCTGGCTTTTCAACAGCACCAAAGGTTTCAAGTACGTTCATGTCTTCATGTTCCAGACGGCCAAAACCTTCTTCTAAGCGCGGAGAGTCGAGCTTGCCAGTGGAGGATTGGCAACTGAGGATCCTTTGGGAATGGCACCAGAAACAACCTCCGACTCACCCAAGCCTCGAGCAGAGGAGGTCGCTAGCCGCGCAGACGGGCCTGTGAGTGGTCTCTGGTTTCGGCGGGCTCGACCCACTTACAATAAGAACTTTGACGGGCTCGCAGCAACATCAAGTGGATTTCCAGCTGGTTCAAGAAGGCTAATGGCATTTCTAAGAAGAGAATGGGGGCCGCGGCAAAGGGCACACTTTCTGCGACCCCGATTGTCGCCGCAGCTGTTCATGGGTCTAGCTCCCCGAAGCTGGAAGGCCTCGCAGAAGCGACAGAGCCAAACTCGACGTGCGCGCCACCGAGCGCTGCGGAAGACCCCTTCCTTCTCTACCAATCCGATGTCGGAGATACAGGGAGTGTGAGACCGTCTATCGCCCACAAAAACCGCTCGTCAATCAGGGAACTCTCCGGCGCCGCTGATCTAGCTCTAGTTCCCGACTCGGACTTGCAAACGGACCGCGACCACGTTGTACTTTACTCTTCGCCGCACGGTGCACGCTTGGTTCGCGTTTCTGAGTCACCCTCGGCCCTGCTGCATTCCCAGCGCACTGTAAACTCTTGCGGAACCGGCCTCAGTAGTGACTTTGCCTCTTCCCTCACCCACGCCAGTTCTCTCGGCAGCTTGCTCTCAGGCTCGCAACCTCCCAGCTCTTGCGGCTCTCATACTTCCCACGAGTCCACACAGATTCACGCGACTCTCGGCGGCTCTCAGTCTGTGGTCCCAGTTTACCCTAAACATCATGCCACGTATGACTCGGGGCCAGCTTCGGCGTTCCTGCATCATGACTGCTCCGTTCCCACTCTCGTCGCGTCTCAGCCATCTCTCGTCCCGCTTCCGAGCATATACGGGCTTCTGTTCGACGGAGACGAACTTTCTATTGGCGGGCTCAATAGCACCCTCTGCGGTACCCCCCTTTCTCCGCCTGGAGAGCCCGGCGTTGCGGCGGCATCATCACTGGCCAGCGCTACGCCCGTCTCGTTCTTGGCCACATGGGAAGACGTACTCACGCTAGAGCGCAGCGCCCGCTCGTCTTTCGTGAAGAACTTGTTGCGGGCGAGGCAAGTCCAGTCCCCAGATGTGATTCTGATTGGACAAAGCGAGCAGGGCGTATCCTGATGAGCTCAGGTAGGCGTTTCTGTGAAAACTTCTCGGTGTGGACTCATGTGTCTATTTGGCTTGGCAAGGACACAACACCCAAACTTATCCCAGGCGTGTTCAATCCAGTAACGGTACGGAGTAGTAGTTCACCCCAACGAATTTGTCGTCAAGTGTTCTTTGTTTGGATATTTGTCCGATGAAGATACACCACCACTTTCTCTCCATTTAGAATCCAGGACCGTGTGAACTAGGCTCACGTACATCGGCGAGGCTCCTCCGAGTCGTCTCCACAGAAGCGGCATGGAGTAGCACGCTGGTTGTCTAGAACGTGTTGAACGTCTCATTTTGCTAATAGCTACTTCACCGCATAAAATATACCCTCGATCCTGTAATAGATACCCTTTACAGTAACATATTGCAGCCATCCCTGAGTCTCCTCTCTCCATACACCACAGGCGGAATGTAGACGAACGTCCCTGATCTACTCGGGTATCCCAGCCATCTTCGGAAGATGGATATATGCACAGTAAAAAAAAGAGGGTCCCCACACTTTTTGGCATGTGAACTGGCGCGTATCTATCGATTCCCATGACACACGGCGTGCTCCGAGTCTACAGACGTATGTCATGTCTTGCTTGCAACACATCGTCCAAAGGTTTTTTGAATTTTTGAATTATATATATATATTTCCGTGCGCTTTGGAGTACAAAACCCTATGTAGCACCTCACTTTTTTGGATTACCAGTAACCTCACTGACTACTACCGTATTTAACTCCCTTACCTTCCACCTATGGTCTTCCAAGGATAAACCTGTGAAGCCCGGATCCTGACGTAGCAAATAAACATAATTCGTGTCTGACCTGTGTGATCTCAAGTGAGGTGATCAGCTCTTCAAACATTACGGCAAGTGGCGAGGTTGGGGTGTCTACGGCGTGCGTTTGGTGGCCGGGAATCTCCATGATAGAAAATGGAGAGGTAGAGGAACATGAAAGAGGCTCTCCGGTGAGAAGGGACCATCCACGAATGCGGCCATCGAGGCCCGCAGCGAAAAAATGGCTTTGGGATGGGGTGATAGCATGAGGCTGAGGGGGGGAAACCTCAGAAAGGGGCCTTGCGGAGTATCTCTGGGAAGGATTGGTGCTTACGAGTTTAGGTTGATATGAATTAACATGCCCAAGCAGCGCTAAAAGTGGACGCGACCCCTGCAAGTAACGGACATCAAAAATTTCGATCTAGTCAGATTGGGGATAACTGTGAGCCATCCTCGCAAGGGCCACAGGGACAGAATTTCCGACGTACGGTTCCACGGATGGTACTGACTAGGAGCTGCCAGTCTTTAATGACGTTCAAGTATGTTATTGAATTGGACGACTTGGTAAACTCTTCGCTAAGTAAAGTGGGCCCCGGTGCCCGCGTACGAGTGTCGAAGCGTCTGATAGAGCCATTGCGAGAACCGGTGTACACGAGGCTCTGATTGAGCATCGGGGTTATACCTATTTTTATCCACAAGATATATGGTATGGACACACCTCCTCTTGATGGAGTGCAAAAACATCGCTCTGGGTCTCGAGGCGCCGGGCTTCTCTCAAACTCTCCAAATCTTGCATGAGCAAGGCGTGTTGTCGCACACCTGGCTTCTCCCGTGAGCTTTAGGGCGACGCCGAATAAGGGAGTGGCCACCACCTAACACAAGGCTACGGTTGCGCAGGTTGCTTGTCCAGATGTCGCACGCTAAGTGAGGTGAAGGTGACGACCCCACCGTACTTTTCATGTAAGCCACAGGGGTCAGAGGGGATGCCAGACTGCGATGTTTCCGGAGTTCTCACCGATTCGAAGACAAGTCATGGATAAGGATTGAGGAGCTAAACGAGGTTGCACTGCAATACGGTAAACCTTGGGGCCGGTAGAATCAACAAGGTCGCGAGCTTACACCCATCGAGAATCTGAGGAACAAATGGAAGAGATCTATGTGTTGTCAGAACGATGAATGTACAACCCGCGCACTATGCACCTACATGGGAATCGAGTTGGTATGCTCGGGTCCATGAATGCTGGAAAGAATGCTCCGGTACCGACAAGAAATCGCTGATCGGCGAAGGATCGAACGCATGTATAACACCGTAGCTGTCACCAGCAAGCGACCACACCTTCCCGTCATAAGTTCCAGCCTGCCAGCAAGCCTTTCATTTTCCGCGATCATGGAATTTTCAAATCGAACACGCACGGCAAAAGCAGTGAGAGTTTGTCCAGGGTAAACAGGTACAGGTATGGCCTGATATGCCCTCGTGGCTGCGAGCTGGACTGACATCACTTGGCTGAGGCATCTGACCAGTAAGAATTGGGGCAACTAGTAGTCGCTAGTGACACAGACTGAGTGGCAGCTATCCTCTCTCTTTGATGTTTCGCGAGACGTGACCGTTGGATGGCATGCCAGACGCTTGGAGAGCGGTGACATGTCTGCGAAAGCGACCTAGGAGATGATAATGGTTTGGGAGTATGTTGATGATTAGTAGTTTGAACTTCTTGAACGTGAGGCTTGGAAGAACGGGCTTTCCCGTCTGGTTTGGAGGACGAAGGGAAGTAGCGATTTTTCTCTGCGTCGAAATAGAATCCCGGAAGTTCTTTTGGCATCTATAGGGCACAAAGCGGAGACGGCATCAACGAGGGCAGGGTCCTGCGCCCGTCTTTTGGTACTGTGCTGTATCTCACGTCAGAGAAGAGTTCAACTTTCAACTACTATACTGGTACATTGTTATACGATCTACTTTTTTTTTCTTTTCTTTCCCCTCACAATCACCATTTTATCCAAGGTACGTACAGTACTGATAGATGGAGATCAGCGCTTCCAAAGATGCCAGACACTGGTAAAAGTATTTCGTCCCCCCTTCCCCCATCAGTGGACCAAAAGTAGATAAATATGATCCCTAGCGCCTCCAGTATGAAACTCTGGTGGGGACACACGTGGCTGGCAGGATGACGGCACACTCTCCCTCACACTGTGAGAGACATGCATCCTGGGGGGCATCGGTAGCGTCATGGGGAAAGTATGTAGCCGTCCTTATAACAACGAAGGGTACACAAGTGAAACTTTCAATAATTTCAATGACTGACCCTGAAGAGCCGGTGGGATTTTGAGACCAAAGGAGATGCTCTGTGCCGGAGTTAGCCGAGAGTCTGCCAGATTGACGTAAGTAATAGACTTGGCAATAGATGCCAGCTGTGTTCTGAGGTGGTGCGACGAAAGCAAAAAATCTATAGTAAGGGTGGAATATCTATAGAGCGTTGTAGACACAGAAAATAATAATTGGCGAGCGGTGATTCTGGGGAAAGATGGTTGAGCGGTGGTTGTTGCTTAGCTACGGGATCGCGATTAGTCAGCTTGAGGAAGCTGATCATTCGGTGTTTCGGACTTTTTTGGCCCACAGTTGACTAGAATATGGACGTCCACCTACCCCCGGAGGATATAGGGTACGTACGGGCAACTTCGTTCACTGATGTCCCCCTAGCTCATATCTTTTTCACCCCTCGACGACCACCTTTGATCAGCTCTCCCTTGGTTCCGATACACTTCACCTTGGTCAGCCATTCGACGCTCCTTTCAATCTTCTCTCGAACAAGTGGGAATCCCCCCGCTGTGCCTTTGACACGTCTTCCTCTGTGTGTATTTTTTTTTTCTCTTTTCCTTCGGAGTTCTCCTTTTCTTCGTTCCTTTCTCGTCCGCTTCCCGCGCCGTGCGTCTACATCCGCATCTTGCGCGTCTTTCTCGTCATCATACCCCACAAATGCGTTTGAGGATGACATACGTTTTATTCACTCACCATCCTTTATTTTCTAGTCCGCTCGTTCATCCGTCCTATCTACCCCGCCGTCTTCACCCCTCTGCGACACACCGACCTCCGAATTCGATGCAAGTTCCGTTTATTTAGATCCCGAACAAGACTACCTGGCATATACCCAACAAGAGTACAGGATGCCGAAAAAGCGCGCCTCTTTATCATCTATACTTATACCTCCTTTTTTATTATACCCTCTTCCCTCACTTTCCGACACCTCTGAATCTCCCCGTTCCTCCACGCGTGCACGATCGTCGTCTTCCTCTCATGGCAGCGAGCATATTCCCACATTGTCTCCCCATTATGAGGCCGCGTCTTTAGCCTCATCGCGAAACTCTCCACCTCCCGATTTCTTACTTGACGATGATCCCTTCGCGAATTATACCGGTGCACGTCCACTGCAGCCTCACTTTGGGTCTGCCACTTCCCCGCCGCATTCTCGGCAGACGTCGCTCTCCAGAAGGACGTCTGCCAAGCAACCGCGCTCGCCTTTGGCGACTGAACCGTCGTCCCCTGTCTTATCACCGTCTTTGTCACCTCCACCTGTCCAGTGCAGGTCGGCTTCAAGCCCCACTGGTCCTGTCAGCGGGCGGCAACTCCGTCCCGCCTATACGCGTCCGGCATTTGCGCCGCGTCCGTCGCATCCGTCTTTGCATACACTCTCACAAACCGACTTTAATTACCCTATCAAAGTGTGTTAGCTTTCGTTCTCCTCAATTTCTTGAGTGGTTGATAGGTCCCTTAGACGCGAAAAGGAACTCTAGGGGCGCGTCTTCCCCTCGAACCTTGGGATGTCAGCGCTGGACGGGATAGAGTCTCTCAAGCGCCGTCTTTTCATGACCTTGATCACGTTACAGACCATCTTCATTCTTCCGAGTACCCGCTCGGCCCGGAATCATACATCAGTGTGAATGAAGACTTGCACGCAGGTGACACATCTGAGTCCGACGATACGGCTGAGGCACTTGGGATATACAAGGATACCCATGTGTTGGACGGCGAGGCACCATTCCTTCAGTCTTCAGTCTCCCCCGAATTCAGTCCAGAGGAAAACCCCCACATGTTCGCATCGTTGTTTGAGGTCCTGTCGACGTTCTCGCCATCCTCACTGTCCGTTTCATCGTCATCCTCCACTTCCTCCTTACCCGTGCTTTCTCCCGATCTCCATGACGGAGACTCTCTTGCACAAAGTTCCAATCGCTCGTCATCCGAGGAGTTTGCGCCTGCTGATATCCTCTTCGACGATGATATAATCCATCCATCCAAGAGATTCGACCTTGATGGTTTCCAATACTCTCAACATGTCGACTATTTTTCCATGCCAGGAGGCTTTTCTGACGCTGATAGCTTTCAACCGGGTACATCTGCTGGGACGATACGCCCCCTTGTCAACTCAATAATTTCTGACGGCACTCCCTCTCCTCACCCCGACGACGACGATTGGTCATCGATTTATGGAGATTATGCTACTCCGGAACTCGATGAAGCAGACATGTTCGGCGAATGGGCTGAGGATACCTACGAGCCTGTTGATGGCAATGACCATGACAATCGCCAGCATCGAAGAGCCCAGGGTTATGGGGAGCGTCGGTCTTCCAATGGGTACCCGAACGACAATCAGGATCAGCGACAAAGTAGTGGTGGTGGTTTTCACGGCAATGGGTGGCAAGGTTCTGAGGGTGGTGGCCGTGGTGGCGGAGGAGGTGATGACCGCCGGAAGGACGAACGTGATTGGAAGGTGGCCTCGGCCTTCTCGACCCCAAGTGACAGTGAGAGCGAAGAAAGTGAAGAAGACACGAGGCACTCTACGCAGCAGTCACATTCAGCTACGCCAGCGGAGGTTTCTTCCTCTGGGGATGATGTTCCACTTGCGCAGAGCATTCCTTCGGCGTTGCGTGCTCAGCGGACGATTCGAAAGCAGGTACGCGATGAAAAAGACGAGCGCAGGAGGTTGCGCGCCCTTCATCGACAGCAACAACAATCCCAACGACCTGAGCGGCAACAAACGCCCACGCAGGTATTAACAGACGAGGCTTTGCGGCACCATACGATGGCAGGCTCAAGTACTCAGCATATATCCGCCCAGGCCGCACCCTCGTCTTCGCGCACGACCCGATCGCGCACTAGAACACTTCCCAGTAGCACTGCCAGACCCATCGTCGCCGAGGATCTCGCGAGACGACTGAGAGACATTCAAGACCCGAGTACTTTCTTCTTCCCTTCTGCCTACACACCAACCATCGCCCTCAAACTCTGCTCGCCACTCGGACCAACCCGTGCGGCGACCCGGTGACGACCACGCGCGTATCCCGAGCGTGACAGGACCGGACAGGGTCATCCGGCCTTTCGCGGTCGTTTCATCGTCCGAACGCAGTGGATACATCACAAGTGGTGCCCGTGCCCGTGCCCGTCCCTCCCCTAACACACGATATGTACCGACTTGGCCGCAGCGCTACTACTGTATCACGTCCAACGAAGCAGCACGACCCATTTGAGGCCTCGCGTTCCGCCCCTTCGGCACACAAGTCTTCCAGGCGCCCTCAAACAAGTGATGGACATGGGCCATCGACCGCCCTCTTCAACTCTTCCGTGTTCCAGCGCGTGTCCACAACATCCGCCAACACACCGGATCCCTCATCACATTCTCAAGTTGTTTCGAAAGAGACCAAACAAGTTTCGTGGCAGCAACGTGTTTTTGTTGTCGACCTGCAACGGTTCAACACACTTACGTTGAGTCCGTCGACGACTGCGAAGGAAGTGATAGATGTGTTGGAAAGGCAGGGCCAACTAGCCAACTGGGTGGGCGTGGGTGGATGGATGCTGTTCGAGGTCTCCCAGGATTTTGGGATGGGTGAGCCCTATTCCATTCTGGCGGCAGATTTCACACCTTGCTAATGCAATGATCTGTCACAGAGAGGCCCATCCGGCACTTCGAGGTCGTTTCGGACGTCATCAATTCTTGGGACAAGAACAAAAGTGTCAACCTTTTAGTAGCGAAGAAAACACCGCTGGCAACTCTACTGCAACTATCTGTAAGACTGATCCCCTCGTGTTCGTGATTTAAAGTAACCGCCTGCTTGACAGGCCATGCCATCCAGTTCGCCGGTATTCTCCACCTACGTCGAGTGGGAAAGCAAACCTCGGAAGTGGAGCAAAAGGTGGCTTGAATTGCGAGAGCAGGGTCTTTGGCTCTCCAAAAAGGATAACGTGAGTACCCAGGTTTTAATATTATCTGGATGGATCTGATACTATTATTTTTCCTGTAGGGCAAGGACGAGACATTCTTATGTTCTCTGGCTAATTTCGACGCATACTTGGTCACGAGGACACACAAGCCCCCGAAACCTTACGTTTTTGCTGTCAAATCCACGGACAACCTTTCTTTCTTCGAGAATGCAGCAGACTACGTTCATGTGTTCTGTTGTTCAGAGAAAGACGGGAAGAAATGGATGGAAAGTGTCCTCCTGGCACGTGTAAGTGATGTATACCTAATACTTCTTCTGCATCTCACCGTCTTGTTCTAGTCCTACTTTATCAACCAAGACCGCAATACACTCTTGGTGACAGGTGCTCAGGCCTCGGGTGCGACATCGGGCAAATCTCTTTCGCGTTCCGGTACACGAAAAGGGTCGCGCAATGTACAACAGCCACTGGTGCAAGTTTCTGCGCCGATCGCGTCGACCGCACAGGCGTATACATTCGAACCCGGCTCGCTGCTGGCTAAACGATAACACTCATTCATTGCTATCTCTCAGTACTATCTACCTTTTTTGGACCCTGTATCCTACATTTCCATTTTCCATTACTCTCTTGTATATTTTTTGAATGTTGTCTGTTCACTCGTTATTGTTCACTCGTTTTAAATAGTGTCTTTTTTGTATCTGTATCTGCAGATCCTAGTCGTGTAGCTCCTTGTTTTCGAGGTTGTCTTCATTTAAATTCAGTACGTCAATATATTGGCCACTAGAACAAACGACGCGATATGTACGAAGTCACGGAGAGAGTACAGCAGGCAGGAGGACTGATGGGGTTTAGTCGTCTGCCTTTTTCTGCTTCTTTCTTGCTGGCTCGTCCTCGTCTCCTTTCGAGGTTTTCGTAATAGCCTTTGGTTTCGGTTTCGGTCTGGGCTTTGGCTTCTCTGACCCCTGAGTCGATCTCCATTGCCTCGTTGGCATCTCCAGCTTTTCTTGGGCTTTGGCTTAGTTTTGGCCTTCTTCGGCTTGTCGTCATTACCGTCGTTCTCGCCATCCGCCTTTTTCTTCTTCTTCTTGGTGGGAGACTTTGCACTGCCGTCCTTGGCCGTCCCCTTTGACTTCTTTTTCGGCGCCTTCATCATATCGCGGTCACCGGACGCATCCGACGCGGTGGCACCGCCTTCCGACTCTGAGCTCGTGTCGGTCGGCGAGCCTGCGTCCGACGAAGACGCCTCGAAGTCCTCGTCTGAGCATCAACGGGGTGTCAGCGTAGAAGCTTCAGCGTGGGAGAGAGAGAGAAAGGGACGGTACCGTCTTCGCTGTCGTCATCGTCATCTCCGGTCCGTCTCACGCGGGGTTCCTCGTCGTCGTCGCTCGCGACGCTCTGCATCTCTTCGTCCGAGTCCTCTCCCGCCGCAGCCAGTAGCAGATCGCCGTCCGGCACCATCTCGTTCTTCACCCGGACCTTCTTGTCTTTCAGATAGGCGTCCGTCGGCTCGTGCTCCTCCTTGTTGATCGACGTGAACGTGTACTCTGGGCCGTGCTTGGTGACGATTTGCATGTCGAACGTCCGCGCGGTGGCGATGCCCGCTCCGACGCGGGAGAAGACGACTTGGTGGATGTCGGAGATTTCGAATGAGCACCTGGCTGCTTGGAGACGAAGAAGATGTATTTCTCGAGCATGAAGAGGTCGCCCTGTACGGCTTTCAGATTCGCTTTGAGCCCCGGGTGCCCATTTCGGCTGGACGCGCAAGACATCAGGTTGATAGATGTGGAGGAAGCTTAGATTCGAATGTACCTCTGGAAGCTGCCCGCGCTGATGATCTTCTTCTTTGACAGAGCCCGGAAGACGCTTGACACGACCTCAAACGTAGGGTCTTCGTAGTGTTTCTTTAACCGGTCGTACTTTGCAATTTCTTCTCTAATAATACAAGGTCCAGTTTGGAGAAAAGCGTAAATGAGGGAGACACGCACTCGCTCATATTCAGCTCAGCGGTAATTTCCTCTTCACGACTGAACTGCATAACCAGGTACTGATAACGGGTCTGACCCTGCCGGATGGGAACATTGAGACCAAGCTTGAGGGCAAGAATCAGCAAGACGAGCGGGAAGGAGTCTTCGTGGTACATACGATAAAGAGAATGTGCAGGTCGTCCTTTGGCAATAAGAACAATTTCGATATGCTCGAGTACACGATCTTGTAATCATACGTCTTCCCGCGTAGTCGTAAAAAGCTGGGGAACATGTCGACGTCATATCGTCCTCTGGGGGTTAGGACAAGGACTTCTTCGAAGCTTAAGATGATGTCGCCGGACACATGACCGAGCTCGGCCTTTTCTTTGACGGCGTCGTGGAACGCCTGCGCGGCGCTCACCTCATCGTCATTTTCCTCGGCGTCCGACTTGTTCGAACCAGCATCTGAGCCACGGACTCGCGTGCTTTGGCCAGGGACAAAGAAACGTATCTCGACCATTTCGTCGGGCTGGCCCTTGGAAGGTTTTTTCCCGGCGGAATCAGAAGGCGCCATAAATTCGAGAGAGACTTCGGTGCGCCCAGCGATATTCGAGTTGGCGACATACTGCAGGGGCAGCTCAAAGGATGTTTTATTGCCGACGACGAAGGCAAGTTCGTCGCCTGGTCAGAAAACGTTGGTCGAGTGCTCGGATCCGTTGCTCGTACATAGCACGTACCACGGAAGTCAGTTACGCCCCAGTTCCAACCCCTGAACGAGATGTCCTCGGTTTCTAATGTGACGGCGAAGTGCTGCTTCAACAAGCCGGCGAGTTTGTCGTGATCCTGGACGTCAAAGCGTCAAGGGAAAATGGCGCATGGCCTCGCACTGATAAAGACTCACATCACGCTCGAAACCATCAAACGCCTCCCGGCGGCGATCTTTCAAGCCCACACGAAGCTGGAAGCCTCTTGCTACACGAAGCCATCGTGCCCACTTTATGTCTGTCGAAGACATAGCATTGACGTTTTCCGTTTCCTCGGCTTTCCAAGCCATGCCGGAAGCCGCCACGCGGAACTCTGGTGTAACATCGTATTAGTTGGTGCCTGCGAGTCAGTTTTGCTACGCACTTCCTGACTCTGGTGAAAGGCCATGATATATCCTGTCGAACTGCGTTGTCATCTTGGTGGAGAGGATGGACGAGCGAGCGCCAAAAGAGGACGCGTCTGGCGGAGTGTGAACACGCGCACGCGTTGCTCAGAGCGGCCACTCGACACTGTGATCAGACAATCAATGGACAGTCTCGAAACGCTCTCCCGTAATACTCAGGAGCGGACATTCTGCAAATGGTGCAGCGCACCCTTATGCTCAACGTCCATCGTTTTTATAAGGCTATCCCAGGCTAAACACCAAGCTTGAGGCGAACGGTTACCCCCCGATGACCTCCCTCGTGAAAGACCTCTCCGATGGCGTCAGGCTCATTCAGCTTATGGTGCGTCCCTGATTCGATTATCTCCCTTCTCTTTTCCGATCGTCCCTTCATCCAGGAAATCATGGGTATGTGACAGCGTCCTTCTTGGTCCTCCTAATCAACGCCCGGTTATGTTCAGGCGATACGTCTCTTGGCCGCTACAACAGAAACCCGCGCATGCGCGTACAGAAAGCAGAGAACGTGAACAAAGCATTAGAGTTCATCACGTCTCGCGGCGTCAAGTTGACTAACATTGGGCCCGAAGGTAATGCCTGGTGTTTCTTGCCGATTTTTTCTAATCAATCCTTTCTAGACATCATCGATGGTAACCTGAAGCTCATCCTCGGAATGATCTGGACGCTCGTCCTACGATTCACGATAGCAGACATCAAGTGCGATGTTTTCCCGGTGCACCATCTATTCTTGGACAGAATGCGCTGATCGTATTTGTGCCTTCAAGTGAAGAAGGCCTCTCCGCCAAAGAGGGTCTGCTGCTCTGGTGTCAGCGTAAGACAGCGCCGTATAAGGAAGTCGATGTCCAAGATTTCTCACTCAGCTGGTCTGACGGACTCGCATTGTTTGTCACTTTCACACCCTTTTTCGTCGGTCGTCATCCCGACTGTGTCATTTCAGATGCGCTCTGATTCATTGCCACCGACCGGATCTACTGGACTACGATAAGCTCGACAAGGTAAGCAGGCACCTTTAGCAGCGCCCACATCCGGTTGACCTTCCGCAGTTGGACCGTCACGGCAATACCCAGCTAGCATTCGATGTTGCAGCTCAGTCGCTTGGGATCCCGGTCTGTCTCCCTGTCCTCTCCTGAAATAATCTAACATGTTGTGAATAGCAACTATTAGAAGTTGCGGATCTCTGCGATTCCGACAGACCCGATGAACGTAGTGTCATGACCTATGTTGCGAGTTATTTCCATGCGTTCTCGTCGCAGGGTACGCATTTTATTTTGGGGTCTGCAGGGCAATCTCATCACTGATATTCGAACAGATCAGGCGGAGACCGTTACCCGTCGGATCGACAAGTTTGCAGACCTCATGCGGTCCATCTGGGTTAGCAGAAACGACTACGAGCGCCGTGTTCGAGCTGTGCGTGATTGGCTACATGTCTCGAGACATCAGGCGAAAATGTAACGGCATCGTAGCTTCTTGCCGCTCTCACAGAGACGCAAGAGACGTGGGCGTTGGTGAAATTCGCTGGCACTTACGCAGACGTGAAAGAGCACGCTGCAAAATTTGCAACGTACAAACAGACAACGAAGAGATCATGGGTTACGGAGAAGCAAGATCTGGCCACCCTCTTGGGTAATGTTCAAACAAAGTTGAAGACCTACAAGCTGAGACCTTATGTACCGCCTCCTGGTCTTGCCCTATCCGTTAGTTTGTAACCTGCCATGATTCGCAGATCTAGGCTGACGTCTTGACAGGACATTGACGATGCATGGGAAGTCCTTTTGGTTTCAGAGGCACGGCGGTCGAGGGCCATCAATGCCAAGATACGAGAGTGCGCGCGTCGCCAGATTTTGCAGCCCCGGTTTAACTCAAGTTTTGAGCAGGATTCAGGAAACTCTACGTAAGAAGTTCGCAGCGTTAGCAGACGGTTTTCATGAGCGCTTGCGTGCCGTCTCTCTGGAGTTGTCTGCGGTGGAAGGTCCTCTAGAAGAGCAACAACGTCAAATCGAGGGTATTCAGGCTCGAGTAACTGACCTTTCGGGAGCTCTGGAAACGGTAGAAGCCGCAGAAGCCGCGTGCGTTGCAGCGAAGGTCGAGGAGAACGACTACACCGTATTCTCGTGTCAGGACTTGGAATTTGAGCTCGAGTTGGTCGTGCAAAGCATAGCGAAGAAAATTTCCTTCATCGATAACCAGGCACGTTTTGGCCTTCCATCGGGATGTTCATAATTGACCAACGTGCTTGCAGATCGTTTCGCGCAACATGTCTAATCTGACTCCAGCACAGATCGAACAATTCGAGAGTACCTTCCGGTACTTTGATAAAGACGAGACAAACACGCTTAACCTCTCCGAGATGGCCGCCGCACTGGCTAGCTTGGGTATTGTTTACGCGGTAGGCACCTTTCTGGCTTCGCAACGTTGCCTGAATGACGCTCTCTCGATGAAGGACGAAGATCTTGACATCATCTTCGATCAACTACTTCAAGAATACGGCGCTATCACCTTTGAAGCGTTCATAAACCTGCTGGTATGCTCTCTTCTCCTCACGGTGCCTTTTTCGAATTTCAGGGCTGGCCTGATGCTGCGTAGGTTGACATCACAGAGGATCAGACATCACCGGATCAGTTACGTGAGGCTTTCCAAGGCGCCGCGGGCAATAAGGTACGTTTTTAGAGGTCTCCCGTTTCTTCTGCCTTGGCGAAAGTGCTGATGACCGTGTACACTTAGCCGTACGTAACGGAGCTAGATTTACGCCTGGCGCACATACCCGCCAGCGCGATTGACTACCTGCGTGAGGTGATACCGTCAACACCGAATGGCGCGGGCGAGCGTGAATATGACTATGATGCGTGGCTAGACAGTGTGTTCGAGTAGAGCAGATGGCCGAGGTTGATTACCTAATGATGGCGATTGCCGAGGGCCACCCACTTATCGCGATACTCGTCCGAGGAGAACCGCCTTTTCTTTCTCTCCCTACATCCCATTCCCTTTCTTTCACCCCAATACAGAGTAGAGATGGTGCGAGAACTCGCCTCGCTTTATACTTTTACCAACAGATTCAAACTATCCCTTCTTAGTCGTCCGGAGTCACCGCGAATCAAGAGTGCCTTGAAGCATTCCAAAAGCTGAAACTTGGCAAGAAACTCAAGTACATCATCTTCACACTCAGCCAAGACAAAAAGGAGATAGTCGTCGAAAAGGAGTCGACAGCGGTTGACTATGAGGACTTCACCAAAGATCTTCCTGAGACCGAGTGTCGCTGGGCCGTGTACGATCTAGAATTTGATACGGAAGATGGCAAACGCAATAAGCTCGTCTTTGTCTCATGGTGTGTTCTCATCTTCATTTCTTCCATATTATTATTATCGCAAAAAGACAACCCTCTTCTGTTACATGCGTGCGTACTTGGGCTTACGATTGCTTGGGATCGCAGGTCACCCGACACAGCGAAGATCAAGGACAAGATGTTGGCTTCCTCTTCCAAAGATGCGCTTCGGCGTTCCCTCGTCGGTATCGCGGTGGACATCCAAGCCACCGATTTCAGCGAAGTGGAACATGAGGCGGGTACGTTCCTCCCACTCGCGTTCACTCAGCGATAACCCATTTCTTACTGGTAACTCCCTAGTCCTGGATAAAGCAAAGAGAAACAAGTGACTGATCAATCGTGCCCACTCTCCTCTGGTTTTTATACGACCATAGTCCTAATCCTCACCCCAACCTGAATGTATTGGCTGCAGAAGGGTTGGAAATAAAGACCCTAGCACACACCACAATTTATACGACTTGTTTTGTTCTCTATGACCGACGGCTTTGAAACCCGATTGATTGTAATACGTTGCATTTATTCACCAAAGAATAAGGTATGAATAATTTAACCTCACACCCAACGCGAGTGCTTAAGCCTCAAAGACAAATTGTGCCCCGACCTTGTGCGCAGGTCCTGCATTACCCACCTCGTTGAGCCGTTGTGTGTCAAGGGCAAGACCGAAGGAGGCTTTAACACCAGGATGGAGTGTAACCTAGGAGTCGTAACATCGTGAATGACCGCATCAAGACAAAGAATCAAGGAATGGCCACCAAGGGCGAGGACACCAGAGTTGTTAATTTCAGCCTTGATGAAAACAGCCGAATCAAGGTAACTAGGAGATAGATTCGGGTAATATACCTGAGACATAATAAGACTTACGCCTTGGTGCCGACCTCGAGGGCGACACCGGGAGAAGTCACCTTGACGTCGTATACAGCCTTGGCACCAGCTTCGACGTCCGGGTTCACGCGGTGGTAGTGGCTCGCAGCAAAAGTGCTGAAATTGGAGAGGCTGTGGAGAGTGACGGCGTACTCGGGCGCAGAGAAGCCGACTGCAGCAGAGTACTTGGTGACACGGCCCTCGGTGACGTTGTTGTTGTAGGAAGCCTCTGCACCGACGAGGAAACCGTCAAGCCCGAGCACGGTATCGGCGGTAAAAGTGGGGCCCCGTGTAGAGTAAATGGGGGAAAGGGCCAGCGGGGAGAAGAAGAGTAGAAAAAAAGGCAAAAACCTCGGAGACGTTGAGGACAGCACGGGATTGAAGGCTAGGCTGTTTGTAAGCGGCGTTGAGAAGCACCGACTTTTGCGCTCTTCTCGGGATGGAGGATGGGTGGTGTCGAACTTGAGCTTGAGGCCCTTAGCGATCAGGTTCTCGAGCTCGGTTTGGGTGCAGAGCGTGTTGGAGGTGGACCAGGCCTGGGTGAAGGTGATGCCGTGGGCCTCGTCGACTCGCCCTCTAAGTAGCTAGCGACGAAGGAATTTTTCGAGTCGCGGCTTCCATCGACCTTGAAAGTGACGTTGGAGGGTGCGGCAGTCTTGACCTCGAGGGAAGTGCCATGGAAGTGGTAGTTCTTGCTGGGATCGTTAGAAGACTTTCCAAGGTGCTGTATAATAGATGATGAAAAGGAAATGAAAGAAAATAAACCTCATCTATTGATGGTGATTGCCGAGGGCCACCCACTTATCGCGATACTCGTCCAAGGAGAGCCGTTTGTTCTTTCTCTCTTTACACCTTCATCCCAATACAGAGCAGAAATGGTGCAAACTCCTTACGCCCCATCCCCCCGTTCGTCCCATTACGGAGCAGGGACGGTGCGAGAACTCGTTTTATATTGCTTCCAGCAGATTCAATCTATTCCTTCTTAGTCGCCTGGAGTCAGCGTGAATCCAGAGTGCCTTGAAGCATTCCAAAAGCTAAAACCTGGCAAGAAACTCAAGTACATCATCTTCACACTCAGCAAAGACAAAACGGAGATTGTCGTCGAAAAGGAGTCGATAGCAGGTGACTATGAGGACTTCACCGAAGATCTTCCCGCGCTTGAGTGTCGCTGGGCCGTGTATGATCTAGAATTAAATACGGACGAAGGCAAATGCAATAAACTTGTCTTTGTCTCATGGTATGTTCTCATCTTCATATATTATTATCACCCCTTCTTCTGTTACATGCGTGCGTACTTGGGCTTACGATTACGATTACCTGGGATCGCAGGTCACCTGACACAGCGAAAATCAAGGACAAGATGTTGGCTTCCTCTTCCAAAGATGCGCTTCGGCGTTCCCTCGTCGATATCGCGGTGGACATCCAAGCCACCAAGTTCAGCGAAGTGGAACGCGAGAAGGGTACGTTCCTTCCACTCGCGTTCACTCAGCTATAACCTATTTCTTACTGGTGACTCCCTAGTCCTGGAAAAAGCAGGGGCAAAACCAGTGGTAAAAGCAGTAGGAAACAGTGATTGATCGATCGTGCCCACTCCCCTCTGGTTTTTATACGACCACAGTCCTAATCCCCACCCCCCAACCTGAATGTATTGCTTGCAGAAGAGAATAAAGTTTCGCTGAACTGCGGTTGGAAATAAAGGACCTT
Source organism: Lactarius hatsudake (assembly GCA_024734325.1). Taxonomy (NCBI): domain Eukaryota; kingdom Fungi; phylum Basidiomycota; class Agaricomycetes; order Russulales; family Russulaceae; genus Lactarius; species Lactarius hatsudake. The sequence continues at coordinate 295,523 of JANSJP010000005.1, read as the reverse complement.
AGCACATCACTAAACAACTATACTACTATGCCTTGGCCCTCATTCGGACACCCCCCCTCAATAGGACAGTCACGCGTAGTCACAGTCCCGTTTTGGATAGTTTGGGACTCCGCTGACTGTTTGGTGTGGGTCAACACTCGAACGCTCCCTTCCGTTTTGAGAAAGTGGTCAGCCACCCAAATCAAGCCCCGACATGGCATGGGCCGGCAAGCGTGACGGATGGCCATTTTGCCAACTTCGCAACACAAGATATTTTAACAGAAAAAAAGGTCAGAGTATGTTAAGGAGTCATGTAGGACATCATATATTTAATTTGGTAACGATTGAGTGAGAAATGAGCGAGAAATTCAAGGTGTCCTATTGAGGGGGGGTGTCCGAATGAGGGCCAAGGCATAGTACGACTTGCTTTATTCTCTATGATCGACGGATTCGATTGGGAGATAGTATAATAAGGCACACTCGCGAATCAAGGAGGATGTAATACGTTGCATTTATTCACCAAAGAATAAGGTATGGACAATTTAACAACCTCACACCCAACGCGAGTGCTTAGGCCTCAAAGACAAATTGTGCGCCGACCTTGTGCGCAGGTCCTGCATGACCCGCCTCGTTGAGCCGTTGTGTGTCGAGGGCAAGACCGAAGGAGGCCTTAACACCGGGACGGAGTGCCTGGGTGTAACCTAGAGGTCATAACATCGTGAATGACCGCATCAAGACAAAGAATCGAGGAACGCCTACCAAGGGCGAGGACACCAGAGTTGTTAATTTTAGCCTTGACGAAAGCAGCCGAATCGAGGTAACTAGGAGATAGATTCGGGTAATTAAAGCGAATATGCCCGAGGAGATATGATAAAACTTACGCCTTGGTGCCGACCTCGAGGGCGACGCCAGGAGAAGTTGCCTTGACGTCGTATACGGCCTTGGCACCAGCTTCGACGTCCGGGCTCACGCGGTGGTAGTAGCTCGCAGCAAAAGTGCTGAAATTGGAGAGGCTGTGGAGAGTGACGGCGTACTCGGGCGCAGAGAAGCCGAGGGCAGCAGAGTACTTGGTGACACGGCCCTCGGTGACGTTGTAGGAAGCCTCCGCACCGACGAGGAAGCCGTCACGCCCGAGCACGGTATCGGCGGTAAAAGTGGGGCCCTGTGTAGGAGCAAATGGGGAAAAAAGTATTGGTGAGCCCGTGGGGAGAAGAAGAGAGTAGACAAAGAACCTTGAAGACGTCTAAGGACAGCGCGGGAGTGCAGGCCAGGCTGCTTGTAAGCGGCGTTGAGAAGCACCGACTTTGCGCTCTTCTCGGGATGGAGGATGGTGGTGGTGTCGAGCTTGAGGCCCTTGGCGATCTGGTTCTCGAGCTCGATTTGGGTGCGGAGCGCGTTGGAGGTGGACCAGGCCTGGGTGAAGGTGAGGCCGTGGGCCTTGTCGGTGTACTTGCCCTCTAAGTTGCCAGCGACGAAGTTATTTTTCGAGTCGCGGCTTCCGTCGACCTTGAAAGTGACGTTGGAGGGTGTGGCAGTTTTGACCTCGAGGGAAGTGCCATGGAAGTGGTAGTCCTTGCCGAGGAGATCGTTGGAGGACTTTCCAAGGTCCTATGATGAAGTAGAAATAAATTAATATTTCTCATCAGAAAACAAGGAAACGAACGAAAACAAACCTTCCAAGATGGGGGAACGGGCTGGGGGAGAGACATTTGTTGTGATGAAAGAGAACGAAGATTATGCGTTGGCAGACGGACCGAGCAACGTTTGACCCGCGTCGCTCTTTTGGCCGTTCAACCGTGGGAAAACCTCGGCTGCCGTACTTGAAGCATGGCCGCCACGGCTGTCAAGTACATCTCTGCCGACGTACGTCCATTTGAGCCCCCTTCTCGCCTCTCCTCATATTTATCTTGCAGGAACTCTCCGCGATCATAAAAAGTAGCAAGCTCCCTCGTAAGGACTACATTGTCGTAGACGTCCGCGACAGCGACTTCATCGGAGGACACATCACAAACTGTCTCAACTCCCCCTCTACAACCTTCTTAGACAAGCTAGATGATCTAGTCAAGGATACCAAGGATATACCGCAGGTTATCTTCCATTGTGCTCTCTCGCAGCAACGGTAGGTCCCAATACACACACGTTCACTCTCGTTGAAGTCCTTTTCGTGAATCTGACTTTGCGAGCTTTGTTTAGCGGGCCCAAGGCGGCACGGGTGCGGGGATAGCCCCAGATTCGGATCTCTGTCTCATTCTGACCGCTGTTTTCAGCAATACAACGACCGACGCAACCAGCTGCGGAACGACAATGATACCCCACATGAGGTTTTCGTCCTTCGTGGAGGGTTTACCGAATTCCAGGAAAAATTCAAGGTAACACTGAGAACACTCCACACTCGTCTTCCCGACTCACCGAAGGCATGTCCTTGTAGGGTGACCCACAACTGGTTGAGAATTGGAACAAGGATATTTGGGGAGTCGATTGGTCGCGATGATGATAAGTCGTTCAGTTGCGCCATAATGTCTAACTCAGCCAAGTTCGGGACCAGAACTGGTCTCTTGGCACGAGTAAAGTGTTGCTATAGATGTACGACCCATGTTTTCAAGTAGCGAATATACCATTTGTAGGTTGCATCCCTCCCATCATGGTGTCTCGGTATCTTCCGGACGGCTTCGCAATCACCCGCGTGGGAAGCTGCTCGACGATGGTCTGCACGCGGCGCCGTTCCTCTTGAATATTTCGCTGGCATATCGTCCTGCGTTGTGATGAGCCAGGTTCCTGCGTGCATGTACCCGGAAGGGGGTAGACAAGGGACTTACCAGGTCCCCAGCGAAACTAGCATAAACGTCCCCATGGCCCAATTGCTCGCCGCGAACGGGCCTACAGTTCGCACGCCGCTTCGCGTCAGTAAGAACCCGGGCGGGTGCGGAGGAAAATGGGGCAAGAAGGGTAAAGCACACGACGTACGGACGCTGAGCCCACGTATGACGCCGACGCCGACTCCACTCGCAATTCCGCTCAAGAGGACTGTTCCGCGCGCACGGAATTTCGCCGATGCGCTGTAGGTCCTCTCGTGGCGACAACCTCTACTAAGTGGTACCATCGTGTCGGTCAAAGAGCGCAAGTAAGACGAGACGGGCGCGCGGTGAAGAGAACATCGACGCACCTTGAATGCTTCGCGCACATCGGACCAGAAGTTACCTGTCGTCTCTGTCTGGAAGATTGGACGGCGCGGCGTCGAACCGGTCGTTCCGGGGTCTTCAGAGGGTTGACTCTCTGGATTCGCGCTCACAGTCGTGGTCATGGTAGTTGATAACGTGACTTGTTAGCACCTTCCTTTCTTGGAGCGTTTCAGGGGACGCTCTGCGCAACGACTAAGCTAGTACCCAGCGAGGGCCCTGTCCTATGTTCGGGTCGAGGCAGTAACCTGAATTCAGCGGGCTGTGTCTTTCTTCTCGCTGCGGAGGGAAATCTATCGTCCCGTCCCGACGACAGAGGGGCTCAGCGCTTGAGTGACCGACACTGATGGTGCCTATTTGGTCAAGTTTTCTGTAAACTGGGTTGGGGTTGACGTTGAATAGTACACTCACTATGTCCCAACTGCCCAACAATCTCCCTGCCCGTCTCAGTGACTCAAAAAAATAAATAGAGGTGATATGTAAAGCCTATTCTACGCTCTTGAAGACACAAGAGGCTATTTCTACCTCTGACATCGGCACCACCAAGGCGTCTTGTGAGAGTTGTGATCAAAAATTGATGCACGTCAGGATACTCGGCTATCTTATCCTGGAGGGTCCTTCCTTGACCGCAGTGAATTCGTCGCCAAAGAGGTCAATGAATTACTTGAGGGGGACGAAGACCAGATCGACAAAGCTGGCGAGAGGTACTTCCACCACTACCTCCTGTATCTGTGCGTCGCGTCCAGCAAGTTCGATTTCGTTCATTCGTTTTTAAGAGCTACACCACAGTCAAGAAATCCGGAGGCCGTACACCGGCATCTTCACTCTCCTCATCCGACGCATTTGAGACGAGAAAGGCGATAATAATGGAAATGCTCCGCCTAGCTGATAAACCTCCTGAAGACCAAAAGGGGGCCAAAAGACAAGTGGGGCGCAGCATTTACGTGGTTCCAACTTTGATTTTGACCCTAGCTTGATTTTCTAACTAAAGGCCCTTGTTCGGGATAACTTCCAATGCATAGTTTCTGGAGAATACGATGTTCGATCAGTGAAACAAAATGATGATCTCAGGGCAGCTGCTTACAGCTTTTCCCCGCCACGGGCAGGCAAAACTCAATGCGCACACATCATCCCTAGTTCAACCAACAAGAATATACTGGATTCCAACAACAAGGTATGCTGTCATAACCCCATTCTTTTACGCTCATTGATATGGCTGTAGCACGAGCATGCGTCGTCGTTCTTGGCCATCTTGGGCTGTTTTGGCTATAAGGGCCTCCCGGACAGGTTGACAGGAAAGAAAATTCATAGTCTCGATAATGTCATGACGTTAGAGTTGAATATGCATGACTCGTTTGATCAGCTCGACATATGGTTTGAGGCCGTGGTGCGTGCTTTTTCCCCTCCAGACAACTGTCATTGAGACTGAAGGTCCACAGAAAGGATCGCCCAACACTTACACGATGAAAGCAACTGACCCGGTGTTCCTCGCCAAATGCAAAGCAGCAGGACCGCAAGATTACCTTGACGAGTAGAGACCCGCGCCTCCCTTTACCAAACCCGGACTATCTCGAGATCCATGCTGCTTGCTGCAGAGTCGCTCACTTATCTGGGGCCGGCGAGTACATGGACAAGGTATTAGAAGATCTGGAGGATACCCGTGTCCTGTCTGAGGATGGCTCGTCGGCACGTATACTATTGTTTGTTCTTCCGAAAGAAGTATATGCCTACGATTTAATCACCGTCTAACACTTCAGATATCCCATTTATTTTCAGCCGTGTTTCCATAGTACCCGTGTATTGTTTCTGAGATCCTTGTTATTGTAACATGAATACGTGACGCAGCATGTCTGGCGTATAGGCAACTAGAATGGTCCGCACAAGGAAGGAACGCACTCAGCTGTGATGCTGCAACGCTCGCTAGATGCCGCCAGCACGAACAAATAAGGCCTTTCCGTCAGTACTTCACCCTCGATAAAGAAATAGGGATGCACACGGCAAGTGTATTCAGGGCGGACGCCAACCGCTTCAGCAGCGTAAGTGACAACTGTCCCACGGATGTAGAAAGAGGATGGCACCAACGCCACCAAGTGAAGGCAGCAGGTCGACGTGTCCGAGCTTATTAGCAGCAACGCTATGAGCGGAGGTGTTGACAGAGGAACGGGTCAATGGCTCACAACCCTTCAAGACCCAAGCTTCCAGGGTTACATGAGGTGGGGGAACCTGTTGGTAAGAGAAACGGGTTACGGTGGGAGAGTGTACTGCGGAGAAATAAAGGGGATTTCCGTGAAGACATACATAGTCAGGTTGTCCAGAAGTTTTTGAGTTGGCTATACGTAGGATGCGGTCGTCGCTTGTTTCAAAGCAAAAACTTGCAGGAATCAAAATCAGGGCGTTGCGATGTGTCGGTCCTTTGACTGCTTCACAACCTTCCCAGAACGACTTGGGTCGGTTTAATCTAGCGCCTTCGCATGCGTGCTTTCCCAATTTTACGCGCCACGCCAAGCGTCCCGGCCTATTGTCTACGGAGCGTTCCCTGGACATACACATCCTGCATGTAGAGCAGTGAAGGACCTCCATCGACAGACAATTGTTGCTAGTTGACAGTGGATCTAAAGCCATCAAATCGAGTTTTCTGCAACTTGAAATTCAATGGCCGTAATAACTCGCGCTCAACGTTTAAATTGACCAGTGATTGGCCCCTTGCGACAGCGGCCCGGTGTGCAGAAGAATTCGACAGTGATTCGACGCTCTCTTTGGTCGTCACGGGCTCGTGACTTGGCGACTGGCCATCATAAAAAAAGGCAAAATAGATGTATAAGGAAGTGGTTGCGAACAAGTGTACTCCGTCAGGTGAGTATGTCTATTGTTGCACAGTTGGCATGCGTTCGTTCATTTGGATTCTTCGCCGACTGCCGCCTCCTTTGGCGTACTCGCCTAAACGATCAAGTCCATCAGTTTGTACAAATTGACAAAGAGACGAGACCTTTACCTGGGTGCTTTGTTCAGGCGCTTCGCTCAAGTCCGGAGGCGGCAGCTTCGCGTCCTCATCGCCATGGGGAGTGCCGTCATGCGGCTTTTCGCTCTGCTCATGATTGGTCTCGGCCTCGCTCGTCTGGCCCGGAGCTCCGTCGTCAGATTTTGGGGATTCGGCAGCCTCAGCTTCGGCCTGCGCTGCTTCTTTTGGGGCGTCTTGCGTCTGCGGCGCCTCAGTGACCACGAAGACGAGATGAGAGCAGGAACAGACATACAACAGCCTGTGCCAGGGAGGCCTTCACTTCTTCAACCGGGACTTCCGTACCTTCGGCGTCCGCGATTGTCGCCTCGCTCTGAAATAGGAGATGTCATCGAGACATGCACACTAAGTGAATAGGGCGTACTTTAGTTGGTTCTGGGGGAGGAGGCATTTTGGGGGCGCTCTTTTCGTGAGCGTGGGGCTCATCATGACCAGTAGCGCTATGCGCCTTATGCGAATTGGATTGCGCAGAAGGTGACAGCAAATATATGATCTAAAGAACAGAACGTAAGTGTTGGGGAGGCAGGGGGACGTGACACGTAGCCAATGTTGGGAGGCTGACCGTTGGAACGAAGACGAGCGCAGACCCGATCTAACAGCGACGACGTCAAACCGATGTTAAGCCAGTCAAGAAAAAGGAAGGGCATACTATCCATGGCGTGTCACTGCCGTTCGACGCGCCATGTGTGCCGGAACTAAATTGCCTGCGCGCGACACCCTCTGCTCGCCGGTGCACGACACGACGCAGGGCCGGAGCGAATGCGCGAGCGCCTATACGAGAAGCCATTATGGGTTGTAATAGTGATGCGACACGAGGATGTGTGGGGTCGAACAGAGACAGACGAACGGGAAGTGACGCCGAGAAGCTGCCGGGGTGTGCCGGAGTTGCGGGCGGGCAGGGGAAGTGCCGGGGATGAAGAGATGACGTCGGCATTGGCGTGAATTTTGCACATCATGGCATTGCAGGACTGCACTCGTGCCCGTTTATCTCTATCGATAATAATAGTTTTTTGGGCATTGCCTCGCACATCACAGGCGGCTGTGTTTGGTAGACAGACCACGTAAGGATTGCCGAAGGGGGCAGGCAAAGGCAGTCTTGTGAGTGCAAGCAAGCAAGCTGCTGCCCTGGGCTGCGAACCGTTTCCGGAAACCAGAGCCAGAACTTGCCACTCGCCAGACCTGTCCTGACCCGACCCGACCTCTCCACCACCCACTCTGACTCAAACCAGCTCGGACTATATACTCCTTCGCCTATACACACTCACACACAATCACAGTCCCCCTACTCACTACTACCTCTCGACCTCGACTTTTTTTCTTCCCCCAATCATGGCCGAGCCTTTCCTTGGTGAGCCGAGCGAGGCACACACCTCGCTCAAGCGAAGAGCCTCCTCCACCTTTGACGTTCGCGGTGACAATTCGCGCAAGCGACTGAAAGAGGACCTCCCCCCCGACGAGGCGACCGATCCACAGGCGCCCGCACTCATCTCGGGTAGCCAACTTGCCGATGAACTCGAACAAGAGCTCCTCTGTGGCTGCTGCTCAGCCTTGCTTTATCGCCCTGTCATCGTCTATCCGTGCCAACATTATTTCTGCGGCAGGTGATGTCGATCGTCTTTTACTACGATTCTGGATCTCCTCACTGACTCGTATACTCGACTATCAGCTGCTGCCTACTCTGGGTTCGCGTAAGTTTCTACCCCATCTATGTTGTTTCTTCCCAAAACCCCTTGCGCATCATGTGTGCGAGTGTGGTGCCACCGGGGAAATGACTGGGAGCACGTTGCAAGGACCCACTCTTCCTTCGCGCCCTAGACCGGTGTGCTTTCTTACTAATCGCCCTTCTTCAGAACGGTGGCACTCATTGCCCCGCGTGCCGTAGCACCTCGACCAGCGTCTCCCATTCGCGCGTGCTTCAAATCATGGTCGATGTCCTCCTTCGTGCCGATCCTTCTCGCGCCCGAACCGACAGGGAGAGGCAGCAAGCAGACGAGATATACAGGCCAGGGCTGACCTTCCGGGTTCGCATATAGTCGTTACTTCTCTTCACAGACCACCCCCGTTTACCGAGCTGGGACGAGCAGATACCGACTCCGCGCGAAGCATCGCCCGAGCCCGCGATCCCTCAAAGTGGAGAGTTTGCGCGTCCCTGTCCGCACTGCGTACCTGGAAATCGCTACGGATGGCAATGCCCAAATCCAGTGCCAGACCCGGCTTCGGGTCCAGAACACGCGTGGCCCATGGAGGAAGGTGCACCGCCGGGACACGCTTGCTGTGGAAATTGGTCCTCCACTTTCTCCCCTGTCCTATGCTAGTTTACTGAACCAGAGAATCTTCAGCGAAAATCTGCTTGGAATCGACGCGCCTACCACGACAAAGTGCGACATGTGCCAGGTTTACTTCTGTGGCATAGGTGTGCAGCATCGTTGCGTCGCCGTCCCCATTGCGAACGCGCAACCGCATGGCATGTCCGACGTGGGCGACCTCATCCAGTCCACCGAAGTATACGAATGTTTCGACGGGAATGCGGTCGAAGTAGAGATCATGCTAGACTATCTTGGCAACCAACACATCACGCCACGGCATATCTACGGCGAGGCTAGTCTTCCTGTTTTGTTCTCTTCATAGAAACATCGACCTGACCGACCCATCACAGATCGTGCAGTATATACAATCGCAGCCGCGTCTGTTCGCCCCGCTGATCGAGCTGGACTTGTTTTTGGACGTCCATAATGTGCCACCTGGCCCCGAACCCGGCCTCGATGCCCCGCGCCAGCGGATCTGCAGGATGTGCGCGACGGAAGTGCTTCTGTACGGCCTGAAGGACTGGTGGGTGCGCGAACGAAAGAAAGGCTTCCTCGACGCGAGTGTCGCCGAAAGACCAGACTGCCCCGAAGGCCCAACCTGCCGACGGCAAAAGGAGCACGGTGTGTTCTTCTGCATTACGTTGTATATCCTGTCTACGATGCTCATTTGTCAACCAACGCGTTTTTCAGTACACGCAAGAGAATGTACGTTGTGATTCTCTCTTTCTCGCTTCTTCGTGGCTGAACTGCGGATCGGTTCGCCCCTTGCAGTCAATCACGTATTCGACTCCACCATGGGTGAATTGCTGCCAGAACTGCCGCCGGCGTCTTCGCCACCCCCCTCCGCGCTACCCGAGGGTGACGCGCCCGGCCCGTCCTCCTCTCAAACTGTCTCGGACCATGCGCTCACAACCCAGCCTTGACTCGGAAGCGATGGTCGACGCGGCGCTCATGGGTACGATACTCGAAGAGCCGCCCTCCCTTCCGCCGTTGTCAGACCTCGTTGCTGCTGCTGCCGCCACCGCAGTTATCGACAGCCCGACGCACGCGCATTCGGTGCTCGACATCTTTGATGTTCTCTAGTTGGGTAATCGGTCCCTCTCGCTCGTCAGGAATGGTGACTCTGAGATTTTTCTTTCTTTCTTTTATTTTTTATTTCCTTTTCTCTTGTGAGCACAAAGTAGTATCAACCGCCAGCAGTCTGGTCTTCCTGTACATTGCTCCCTGCCTCTCATATTTCTCCAACTACAAGACCACCTGTCTCCCGTAATCACTTTCTTTCCGTGTTTCTTCTCTCTAGCTCACGTCAGTCACGAATAGATACGTTGTTTTTTTTGAACTTTCAGTTTCAAAAAGAAGTGTATGTACAACATCTAGCTCGTACGAAGGAAAGGAATAATAATCGTTGAAGATAGTTATACTATGGAGCTACAGTGTCTATCGTAGATCCATCGTAGATCTGAGCAAGTAAGAACAACAAAAAGATAATTAGTGCAGACGAAAACGTTGACCGGATGGCCAATCACAGTACCCTCCAAAGCCCCAAAAGGATCCATCCCAACCATATAAAACGAGAGCTTTTACATCGAAGCCAGGCTTCCATACATCGCGATGTCCTCCTCCCACGTATACGCCTTTCGCGTCCTCTCGCCGCTCCTCGCCGTGTACATGCTGGCGTTGTCCGCCTTCGCACGCCGCGCCTCGGTCCGCTTCCTAAGTTCCACCGCGAGCTGTTCCTTGCGCACGCGCGCCTCTTCCTTCTTCCGCTTCTTCTCGTCCGCTTTCTGCGCCTTCGTCGACGGCGGCGCCGCGAGCGACGTCCTCGACTTGTTCCCGAACGGCCAGCCGATGCTGCTGCTGCCGCCGCCGCCGCCGCCTCCTCCTCCAGCAGACGAGGACGACGTCGTGAACGACGACTGCGACGGCGACGCGGGGGTAGGCGGCGCTGGCGGGTACAGAGCCCACCGCGCTGGTGGGCGTCGGGAAATCGGGGACGTTGAGGAGGACGTCCGTGACCGTCGCCGTCGGCGAGTGCGTCTCGGGAAGGTGGTAGACGTGGGGATCGAGCCCGCGAGGCACGCTGCGCGGGGTGATCATCTCGCTTTCGACCGGCGCGGACGGCGACGGCGACGACTTTGGCCGGTCCATCGTCGCGACGAGCCCATGCGCGCCTTTGGCAGACCCTGGGTGGAGGGACAGGCGGTGTAACGGGTCCTCGGGGGTATTCACTTCGCTGATGACCGACAATTGAGAGCTAGGGTAAGTCGGATCGGTGAAAACGAAGGAATGCGCCGGCGGGCTGTGTGGTGGGGTATAGAGAGCCGAAGTTTGGCTGATGGCCGAGTTGCTGTTCAGTGAGCTGTGTGATGGAGAGGTCAAGGGCGGTGTTTCTGCACCCCGATCGCGGATATGTGCTGGCGCGTGTCCGGTGAGGGTGATGGAAAGAAGGGAGGGATGCCACCGGGCGGACGGCCTTGCCACTGTGTTTCCCATCCCCGTCCGATTCAGAAGTTGGGGTGGGGGAGAGCCTGCTATTACTGCCCGTTGCAGTCGGCGGTGGTGGAAGTGAAAGCACGTGACTACTTCGTTTCACGCGAAGCGGACTGCGTTCCGGAATCTTCGGGTATTGGATGGGGTGGGGATCATTTTCATCGCTGTCCGTTGTCGGGGTTCTGATTATTGGCGCATGCGATTCGGCAACGAACGCTAGCTCCTCATCCATCACGCCAACATGACTTATCGATGATCTATCTTGACCGCTTGCCTGCTTGCCGAGGAACAACCGTGACGGCTTTGACCCCGATGGAATTTCGCGAATTAAACTGTCCGCGTCTTCAAGTGGACACCCTCCATTAATTACTCAACCATAGATCGATTCCGAGGTAGGCAGCCTACCGTCTTTCGTAGTCGTAGTCACGTATCCCCGAACTACACCCCCTCCACCTGTCTGTCTCGGGTCCGATGAGCGCATAAGGGCATCTGACATACCCCGCGGGCGTGCATTCGAAGCTTCGTCTCCAGCACCACCGTTTCCTGAATTTCCGTTCGTGTCGGGTGTACGACTGGGGCCACCTTCCCTGTCTTGACGTGAACGCGTCGATGGCCGTTTCTGGTTATACAACTACAAAAAAAAGGATCGTCAATGCACGCAAAGATAATTCCGTGACGAGGGTCGAAGTACCATAACAGTCTTCAGGGCCCTAGAAGTTGACAGTTAGATCCACCGTAACGCCGACGGTCAGATACGTACCTTATTTGGAGGCTACGGCAGCTACACAGCGTAGCGACTTCGTAGACACCGACAGACGTGGAATTTGACAGCGCGCGGTGCATCGCGTGCTTAACGAGGGATTGCAAATGCCCGAGGTCATAGTTGGTAGCCAAGACTAGCAATGCACTTAACACGGCGGGCGCATGTTGTAGTGGGGTGATAAGAGCAAGGGAATAGAAATACTGAACAAGGGCGAGAGTAATGGGATAAGGTTCTGACAGGGCAAGTTGGCGTGGGGTGAGCCGAGGATCCAATCTAGGTTCTTGCGTGGTGCTCGGGACATCAGGGAGGGCGACGTGCGTCGCAGAAAGAGGAAGAGTGTCGAGAGCTTTGGTGGCTGCTTGGAGGAATAGCCGTCGTTGTTCCTTGAACCATGGCCACCGGTCTTCAAGTAGCTTACGTGAGCACTTGACCTTGCGGTCATCATCGCAGACAATCTCGAAGTCCGCCAGGACGCCCTCTTCGAGAGCGGCTAGCCCCATCTCTTGCATCCTTATGTCCAACTCTAGGCTCGGCGGTTGGTAGATGCCAAACGCCTCGAGGTCGATCATCGCAATGTGATCCCAGCTCAAAAGGCGACGGTTGTAGTCATCAACAAGATTTCCTTGTCGGTTACCGAAGACGACGAATTTATTTGCTTTCGCCCACAAGCCGCTGCGGAACCACGAGCCAGTGGTGAGCGTGCTGCCCGGATCAATGCGAGTCCAGCTCATGTCGATCAGATTAAGTGCCCAAACAGAGAAAGATTGGAAGCTGTGTGCGAGGTACGTTCCTGCGATAATGAGATGCGTTCCAAGAATGGCACCAGCGGGAAATCGCAAGCCTGGAGGAAAAGCGGGACCGTTCATATTTGATGAGGCATCTCTGACACTAAATTCGCCATTAGGCGACGGTGTAAGTACCTCGAGTTCACGTTTTACGTCAGTAAACTGGCGAAACCCGCGGTGAGCGATGCGGTGAAAAATAATTGTGAAACCAATTGACTTACGTTGTAATTGCTGTACAGATAAATCTCGTTAGGGAAGTCGTCTGTAGACTGTGCTGAATAAGGAAGGTGGATGAGAGTGTCCCGTGATGTCAGAGAGGTCGGAGCCAAGATCTGTTGCCCGGTGCGAAACATAGGCTTTCCGGGAGGTGAATGATTACGAGAAACCTGTTGTGGAAGGTGGACACGCAAGTCCGCGGAAACCGCCACACTACGGTATGTGCCACAGTGGCGAGGGTAATCGCGTCTAAGCACCCAAGTCCTGGCGGGCAAGTCGTAGATGTAGACATCATCGAGCCAGACACTATCCAAATCCTGACCACCAATGATGAAAAGTCTATCCCCAGAAACAGAAGAGAGATGGGCATAACGAGGTTTGGGAAGTGGAATGGCAGGGTTCTCCTTCAGTGACCAAGATGGGGGCATCCAACGCCTTGCAGGGATATCGTAGAAGCAGACATCGTTCAGGACGCAGAGATCCTCGGTGCCTTCGTCGGCTTCTGGCCTCAAACCCATACCACCGAATATGATGAGGTATTGGTTCCCTGGCGGCTATAGTCATGCGCAATGCTAGTTCAGTGGAAACTCAGGCTCACAAGAATCTGCACTATGGAAATAGCGTTGAGCCGGGGTGCTATCGTCGGTAGGGGCAACAATCTTTTCCCATATTAAAGTCTTGAGGTCGAAGACATACATGTCTGTGACCATTCTGCGTTCGGTCACCAAACGGCCACCCTGCGGTATAAGATAAGATCGAAAGAAAGAGGATAGGGGAGGGATGCGTACATAGAGATAGACCTTGTCTCCGACTACTGTAGTCGACGCGCCCTGTGAGTGATAGACAGTGAGGGTAATGCGGGGTGGGTCGGGATGATGCGTACGACTAGTTTCGGAGGAACCTCACCAGAGGTTTTTCTGGAGAAGGTAGTGAGATCTGAGACGGAGTGCATCGTCTAAATGCACTGTATGCGTCGGACGCGCTGGGAGAGGTGGTCGTGTAGTGGGTGTAAGAGAGGAGAACGAATACCGAAAACCTGATTGTAACCGGTGCCTATTTTCGGTTATTATTTTAGTTTTTCTAAATGGAGTTATTCACTCTCTTATTGCCCCTCTCGCAGCACTGCTCCAGCTCATCAATTTTGCTGACAGGATGCGGCTCGCCCACTGCCACGCGTGAGATCTCGTGTGAGAGTCCGCGGCGCTGGATATATCTCGGCGATACATTTCTCCCTCACTTTCCTGCCAACCGTCCTGATTGTGTCCCATCATCGAAGAGTTGTGTCTCCTGCTCGTTCAGCACGTTGGCGGTGGACTACTGGTCACGTCGCACATCCCATCCACCTTCGGTGTCGATCGCTCGGTCCTTTAAGTTACTAGCAGCTTGGTCCTTTAAAACTCCACACTGTTCGCTTGTCTATGTTCTTATCTTATCGGTCCATCCAGCACCAGGCCAGTGTCTGTCTCCGTCCCGCGGCACCACGAATCGCATACCACTACTCTCACATGGACGCCATCATCCAGTCTTCCCCCAACAAATTATCGGTACTTGCTCATCAGCAGTACGATAGCCCGGAGAATATATCCCCTTTCGACGTTCCATCCAACCCTTTCGATCTGTTTCGCCAATGGTTCACATCAGTGCAAGGCACAGTAAACCAACCGGAGGCGATGGCCTTGTCGACCGCCTCTCCGGAGGGTATCCCATCCACCCGAATCGTGCTTCTCAAGGAGGTCGACAGTCGCGGCTTCGTCTTTTTTACTAATTACGACTCCCGCAAGTCGCGCGAGATGGCCGCGAACCCATACGCATCGCTCGCGCTCTACTGGCGTGAGGTACACCGCCAGGTGCGGGCCGTCGGACGAGTAGAGAAAGTCTCCAAGGAAGAAAGCGAAGCTTACTTTCGCAGTCGCCCGTTGGGAAGCCGAATCGGTGCTTGGGCCAGCAACCAGAGTTCGGTGATCGGTGAGGGCGAGCTCGACCGCAAGATAAAAGACATAGAGAAGCGTTTCGCGTTGAAGGAGGGTGACACTGAGGCAGAGGTCCCTCTTCCTGACCATTGGGGAGGTTGGAGGATCGTCCCAAGGTAAGCATGACTCACCTACCCTTCGACTCGGCTCAAGAAGCCGCGTTCAGTGAAGTGGAGTTTTGGGTCGGCAAACCGTCTCGGCTGCACGACCGAGTCCGATACCTGCTACATTGTGAGGGTTCACCATCTGACCCACCAGTGTGGAAAATAGATCGGTTGTCACCTTAATTATTCAAAAGCTTAGCGGAAACGACTGGCTATATGAGGGCCGATTCATCGGAAGGTCAATATTACTCTCGGCACTCGTGCGGGGTCATGGAACGTTGTGCGGAAACCGGGAATTATATGCGGCAAGCAATCGTCTGTTACTATCCGGGGTGCACGTTAGAAGTTTGGGAGTGTCAACACACCCGTCGCTCGAGTGTGATAACAGTTGCCTTTTTCTCATCAAATATATTCTTCAGAGTACAACTATTCAGGAGAATGTTCTATTATATAGCCACGCGTGTTCCTCTCCTCACTAATGTAGGTTTCTTTGGCTTTTGATCGTATCGTATACAAACGGGTGTCTCTAGGACTTGCCGCGATAAGTTAATCGGTGTGGTTCTGGAAGGTTGAAACTGTCAATGACTAACTTGCAGTAAGTAATACTGTACCAGGAAAAGCGGTCTGTAGTTGAATCTAATTTCGGGCTTCGGGATTCTGAGACTCTGGCTGGTTGATGGCTGCGTCGGCTGACTCCAGGAAGGTCAGAAGAGTAGCAGCTCCTTTGTGTCCCCTCTGATTCCGAGTAAGTGTCGGGTGTCGGAGAAAGAGGATGTGGGATATGATGTGGTGGCGGTCCTTTCTTCTTCTCTGCACTCGCATTCGTCGAACAGGGTCCACACTTGCTTGAAGCGTCGCGTGTGGTCGGCGCCAGGGAGCAGCCGCCAGTGGGACAAGGGGTAGTGCGGGAGGTGGACAGTAATATAGCTTGTTATGCGATGAAATGGACTTGCGCATCCCGATCACGGGGGTGGGCCCACATGCCACAGACGAAACTTATAGTTGTCGTGATCAGTGTGTCGGTTGACAAACTATGTGTACGAGCGAGCACATGACAATTGTATTGACCTACCTCCGACGTGCCTCCGACTAGGAGTGTCATGTGTCCGACTAGGAGCCTTGCCGACGGCCGAGCGGGTGATCTTTACTCGTTTGCTCTGGTTCTGCTAGCAATAAATGAGAGCACACAGCGAGCCAGAATGGATCATCATCTCACTCGTCACTTGCACTGCTAACTGCTGAAAAATACCTGGTACGTTAAACTGTACCCTGGTACCTCGTACAGTAAGTCCGATCCCGACCTTTTCACATCCCATCCCGTACCCTCACCTGGAATAATGCTGAGTCTACGATCATCTAGTCTAGACCCCTCTCCTACATATCTCGTCTTTCGGTATGCTTTTCCCTGCATTTCATACTACGCCTTCACAACTGATCTCTGTGAAACAGCGTTTCATAATGAACGTTCAGCCTCGATCTGCGTTCTCCAGCTCTGGCCTCCCAGAAGGCTACAAAGCCGACCCGAAGCAAGGCCCCATGCTCAGATACCAGGCTTCGCTACCCCACCTCCCCGTCCCGCCGCTCTCTTCCACCCTCGCCAAATATCTCGAAACCATTCGTCCGCATCTGACCTCCGCCGAATATGCCCGCAGCGAAGCCGCGGTGCGCGAGTTTGGTGCGTCTCCGCGGGCGGCAGAACTCCAGAAGCGGCTCGAGGCACGCGCCGTCGAGCCCGGAACCGCCAACTGGATCGCCGACTGGTGGAACGACGCGGCATACATGGCCTATCGCGACCCCGTGGTCGTCTTCGTGAGCTACTTCTTCGTCCACATGGCGGACCCCGCCATCCAAGACGCGCCAAAGCGCGCGGCAACGCTCATCAAGGCCATGCTTCCATTCAGGACGCTCGTGGAAAGGTGCGTGGAGCTTGGCTCTCCTCGATTTTCCACTTTCGATCTGCTAACACCCGTGGCGTCATCGCTTAGCGCCCAGCTGGAGCCCGAGAAAGTTCGCGGGGCACCGCTCTGTATGGATTCGTACAAATGGCTGTGAGTGTCCGCCTTCTCGAGCATGACGTAGCGTCACTCACGCATCTCGTCCAGATTCCACGCCAATCGATATCCCAACATTCCCTCGGACATCGCCCACAAATTCGATCCTGCCACACACAATCACGTCGTTTTCGTTCGCAACAACAGGTTCTTTGAGGTGCAGCTTGCTCGCGCAGACGGCACCGAACTGAGCGCGGCGGACTTGGAAACGTGCGGCTTTTTTTCCTGCCTTTTTCATGGGGTGGAAACTGAGGACATTTACCCGCACCAGTGCCATCGCCGATGTCATTCGCCAAGCGGATGCGCACAATGGTGTTCCATTTGGCGCCCTTACGAGCGAGAACAGGGATAACTGGACACATGTGCGTGACTCTCGCCGCGTCTTGAGACGATCTTGAACGTTCGTTATAATAGGCACGCAAGCGGCTCATTGATGCATCGCCAGCCAACGAGGCTGCGCTAGAACGTATCGAGTCGGCGATGATTGTCGTGGCACTTGATGGCTCTAGTCCCACGAGTCGTAATGACCTGTCTTGGGGAGCCTGGGTCGGTAACGGTCGTAACCGGTGGTACGACAAGCACCAACGTACGTACCTCCTACGCGAACTTGCAGAGAAGCGCTCTTATTCACGACGTGTGCCCTAGTCGTTGTCTGGGACAATGGTCGTTCCGCGTTCCTCGGCGAGCACGCGTGTATGGATGGTACACCGACTCTACGCCTGAACGAGTTCATACTTGGCTCCCTCGCGGCGAACGAGATCGAGCTTGGCTCGCCATCGCCCAGCTCCATGCTCACCCCTCCCGCCGAAATCGTCTTGACGGCCAACGACGCCGTCCTCGCCGACGTGAAAGAAGCGGAGAAGAACTTTGACGAGCTCGTCGGCTCGCATGACCTCCAAGTGCTCCACTACGACGCTTACGGCAAGAGCTTGATCAAGCAGTTCAAAACGTCGCCCGATGCATGGGCACAGCTCGTGAAGCAGCTGGCGTTCCACAAGCTCAAGGGACGGCCGGCCGTCACGTACGAGAGTGCACAGACGCGGAAGTTCCAGCGTGGGCGAACGGAGGTCATCCGGGCGGCGAGTGAGCAGAGCAAAGCGTGGGTCGACGCCATGGTTGACCCCAACGCAACGGTGCGTAGCAATTCTTTCAATGTGTGCTACATGTTCCCGTTACTGACGGGTTGACAATAGGATGCACAACGCGCCGCGCTCTTCCGCAATGCCGTTGCACGCCATGCTCAGTACTCTGCGTGGGCCGCAGACGGCCAGGGCGTCGACCGACATCTGTTTGGGCTCAAGAAGGTGCTCAAGGAGGGCGAAGCGCTTCCTGAGATCTACAAAGATCCTGCGTTCTCGGTCTCGAGCCACTGGGACCTGTCGACGTCACAGTTGTCGTCCAAATACCTGGACGGATGGGGGTACGGAGAAGGTCCGTGTCAAGGCATTCCTGACAAAACGATCATCGCGCACTAACCGCTCGTCGTTCTGTAGTTGTTCCAGATGGCTATGGTCTGTCTTACTCGATCGGTGACGACTATATCCGGTGGACAATCACGAGTCCTCAAACTTGATACGGAGAAATTCAAGGCATGTCTTGCGGACGCTGCGACGGAAACACGGCAGATGATGGAGCGTGCGAGACAAACGGAGACCATCAGGACAAAGTTATAGTTACAGCCTTGGTAATAGTTGGCCGCAAAAGCATTGTTAGATTTCATTATTATCCCTCACACCTGTAGCAACAGTCACAATACAATCACACGATAGAACCCAATGACCCTCATTTGATGAAACGCTAGCGACGCGACGACTCGAACTGGCCGTGCTCGACCTCGGAAGTCACTGCCCTGCAGTTCCTGCAATACTGCGGCCCCTGCCTCGAGTATAAAGTGACCTCGTGATCAGGACTTAGTAGACAAATAGCCGAGGAGACCATTGACGAAAGCCTGAAGAATAGAAATACGTATCAGTTCGGTTCGTAAATCTACAGGTGCGATCGATTATAAGACGGGATATGGACTGGAACTTGGAAAACTTGGAGAGACAAGTAGGAAGAGGTCAAATATATAGGGCCAGGAAAAGAACCCACATCGAGGAAAAGACAGAAGAACGAATCGAGAACTGAACGAATGAACGGAAGAGGTCTACGCAGATCTGTACTGCCTTTTGGTGGTGATGGCCTGTGAATTCGGGGTGGAGCGGATTCTCCGCGAGAAGTCAACCAGAAGACGATCCGAGGCCATAGTCGTCCGAGGCGATCGCGCCGACAAGTGCCGTTGCGGACACGACGGGCTTAGACGATAATTAAGGGTGAGAACGCGATAACGTGAACCCAAGCGGGAGACGAGAGATGAGTTTTGCCAGTGGTATGCGAGTTTCCGGGTAGTGCTTCGTTTTGTCATCGCGCATTGTATTTCCCAAAGCCAATTGTAGCAAAGTTGTCCCACCACACGTCGATTTAACGCACGGTTCATGACCAATAGGTGGTCCACGGGTCTCGTGTGCGTGTTTAAATTCAAGAAGTACAACTCATGATTCAGTGATGAGGATGGTTCAAAGAGAATGGTATTTATACCTTTCTTCGCTAGTGTAGTTATCCACGGCCATAGGACTCTGAAAGCACCGCATCCCGTCCGATCTGCGCAGTTAACCAGAGTGCCGCCCAGTTAGTACCACGGTGGGGGACCACGCGGGAATCCTGGGTGCCGTGGTTTTCTCACGCACTTTTTATTTTTACTTTTTTGGTTCGGAAAGTGAAAGCTACCCCTTGTTCACATTCTGATCAGCACAAGCCAGTTATAAACCTACTTTCGAGAACGTATTGATTGTTGTGTCAATGAACAACGGCTCACTAGCGCTCACTGCACAGCCACACACGTGCGCTCCGAGCGGGCCTGACGTCGAGAATCACACAAATCCAACAGAGAAGAGGGCAACACGATGCTGGTATACTCCGCAACAAGTATGGGGTTTATAGGTGCCCTTACCTACGAACGAGCCCGTGATGTAGAGGGAAAATGATGAAGTGAGGAAGGTGAAATGGATGGCACAGGGAGAAACGAGACGATGGGAACACGGAGACGTGTGTGTAAGGTACGAGAGAAGTTGCGAGCAAGACAAAGGAAGCCGGATCCAATACAAGGAGATATAGAGCCAACGTCAAAGTCGACGACAGGGCGTACGTACATTACGAAGGATCAGTATCGATGATGCGTTGACGATGGACGCAGAGCCAGAGAACAAAGGCGGCATGACGCGCGGGCTGACGCCCATCGGCGTAGTGTTGAACGACTGGAACAAGGAATGGATACTGGCAGTGGATACTCAGAGATGGGTTCAGGTTTAGGGAGGTGCCGGGGGCGTTCGTAGTGCGTTCGTTAGTGCGTTCGTTCGTTCGGGCCACGCGATACCGGACCGAGAGGAGTTATATCAATGTCGTCTGGCGGCCCAACTTCGAAAGTATGTCAATGACAATGGCGAGTTGTTCTTCCAGGGCGATGTCCACTGCCA
Organism: Lactarius hatsudake; assembly: GCA_024734325.1. Taxonomy (NCBI): domain Eukaryota; kingdom Fungi; phylum Basidiomycota; class Agaricomycetes; order Russulales; family Russulaceae; genus Lactarius; species Lactarius hatsudake. The sequence goes on along the minus strand of JANSJP010000005.1, from coordinate 275,155 downwards.
TCATCTTATCTGGATGACGATATGCAGCCTCGATCCCTTCTATGAACTCCACTATTCGCGCTTCTAGTTTGTGAACGACTCCTTTTGCATCATCGGCTTGGCGCATGAGTGTCCCGAGATGAGAGACTGCTTTCAATGCAGGGGGACGAACGCGGGTACCAAGGATGCCCTTGAGCCAGTCTTCAAACTCACCGGTCCGTTTTAATATATCTTCTCGCTCCTTTTCGGCATTACCAGTGGTGATGAATATCTTGTTTACAAGATCATCGCACCCGACAAGGTTTGAATAGGATTCGGAGGCTTTCCCGTGGAGTTGTCTGAGGTCATGTTGTATGTCTTCAACCAAAATGTCGATACGAGATTGGAATAGCTTCTGTTTGATATACAACGAGTTTTCTCCTTGGGCGAAGACCAACTCACACGAGCCCCTCACTCCTTAATATTATCGTCCGCGCTGCTAATAGTTACCTGACTCAATCAGTGATCTGGGAAGAATGGGTTTTGTTTGGTTTCGATGTAGCTGGTAGTACGTATATGCGTGAGTGGTGTCCCGGTCACGAGGTGACAACTGCGACTGTAACGCTTCGATGTTCAGGCGCATTCAGAGGCATCGCTCCCCGCCAGTCCGTTCCCTTGCAACACGTTATGCGGTGATGCGTTTTTATTCCGAAAAGGCGACCGAGAGGACGGGAAAAGACCGATGGGAGGACGTCCCTTCCGATCCACGCCCTCCGTGGGTTTACAGCACATCTGCAGGTCTGCGCCTCATCCTCATCCCAGGTGCGTAATCCTTCTATGAGCAAATATGTCACATGTGCTCAAGCATCTGGAAGGCATTCTGTTTTATGCCGTGTTTTTTGCGGACTTCGGTGATCGGGAGCACGTCTTCATGCCCGTACGTCGTTTCTGCGCTGCTGCTTCGCAAACCAAGTCTGAATTGTCATACTCGATCGCGAAGCCACGAAGATGGTTGTGGAGACAACGGGATGCATTCTTTACTATCACGCCTGAGGAAAGAAAGCTAGTTGAAGCAACCACCGACAACCGTGTCCACCCCGGGTCATCGGCGAGTGAGGTTGCAGTCCCGTCAGATAGCTAGCACATCACACACAACCCGAAGGGACTCCTTACGTCCTCGCTTGACCAAATAATAATATACGAGATAATGCCATGAAGTAGAGCACGGGTTCTGATGACGGTCAAGCCTGATTCTTATTGAGACAGAGACTCGCGAGGAGTTTGAAAACAAACCTTGTCGTGATAAACTGTGCAGCTGAACGATGCAGATAACGACCGAAGTATCTTCATCCGCAACCACCGCATCTCGGGATGAGGTCCGAAATACTGAAGGGCCAGGTGAGTTTAGGTTTGACGGCGTCCGTATCGTGTGTATGATGGTACTCTATTTCAGCAGCAGACGCAGAACGCCACGCTCTTAAACGCACCTACTTGACTTTACTACCCCACACTCAGTTGGTGGAGCTTTGCCTGGCCTTCGAAGCTCATTCTCCCGCCCACATCAAAAAGTCTTTATGGCCAGTGGACCTCGCCATCGCCGTCGCAGGGTTGCGGTCGCCTGCTCAAACTTCTCAGGAAACCCCAGCTAATAATCCTTCCTGTTCCGGTTCTAAATGCACCACAATCGTCAACTTCCTCAGACGCTACCGTCCAGTTGCCGCCGACGGAGGCATTGACTACCAGTTCTACAAACGGGACACACCCCTCGAGTGGCCCATCTAGCCATGAAACACCCACTGCAGACGAATCACCAAGGCCGGAACAGGCCAAGCCAGCCGATGGCTCTTCTCAGCTCACTGCGCAACCCTTACCTTCTATGACCTCTACGCAACCCGCCGCAATTGCGCCATTACAAGGACCGTACCCTCATCTCTCTTACGGTTACCCCCAGACGCAACCGCTACCAGCTTATCCACACACGCCCTACTACACCCCCTATACTCACCCCCATAACTTTCCTCCCCATCCCTCAGCACCGTATGCCCACACAGCCTATCCGCCATCGCAGCCTCCTTACCCTCCTGGTCAATCACCTTTCCCCCCTTTCACGGGTGCCCCGCTTGCCCGTCATCCACATGCCATTGGGGTAACGTCTGCAGAGCACGGTGGAATACCTGCTGATGATTTACCAAGTTACGAAGACATGCTCGTTGAAGCCCTTACCGATTTGAATGAGGCCGACGGCTCAGCGCCAAAGTCTCTGTTTACGTGGATGGCATCACGTTACCCTTTACACTCCAATTTTCGACCATCCGCTAGCCAGGCGCTGCAAAAGGCGTTCAAGAGGGGGCGATTGGAAAAGGGGAGCAATGGAAAATACCGCCTGAACGCCAGTTGGGATGGTGGCTCGGTACGGTCAATGGCGCAATGTTTTGCTGGTGCGGTTGCTGACATCTATTTTACCAGACATCCAAGCGCACGACACGCCGACCGCAAACCATTGGGCAGTCTGCGGTTCCGGCACCTCCTGGCGCCCCTACCTCCTCACCTTTCACACACGCCCCGCTTTCCCTCGCTGCGCGCGACGGGTTACCTTATAGTTCATCATCACCGGTTCCGGGCGCAGCACAAGGCAAACCTCACTACCCCGCTTACCCCTATCAATACACGTCTGGCGGTACGTATCCAGGGTACGCGCTGTCAGAGCCACCTGCTGTATCGAAGGACAAAACGCCCGTTGAACCGGTGACTGCTCCCACACAAGGATCTGCAGGGGGGAATAACGCGGCTAATGCAGACGTCGAAGAGGGCAGCGATGCCTGGGAAGCAGCTCAGACGATTCTCAAGGCGATTAACTTTGGCTCGCTGTTACAGGCGTCAGTGGTAAAACCGCCGGTGCCTGCCGTTAGTCCACTGTCACCTTCGGGCTCTACGGTAATTGTACCTGATAGAGGACTAGCTCCTCCCCTCATCGTCGGTGATAATGCAGCGGCCGGTCCAATTCAGGTTTTATCAAATCCGCGACCGCGCCTCACTTCAAGCTCAATTGGCGCTGCTCGCTGCTCAGCTCGCGGAGATAGCTGAGGATACTCTTGCGAGTGATTTGAATGTACCAGGCACAAACCGGTGTGCTGAGGAACGTGGTAATCTACTGTAGCAGGGGCGAAGAACAAAGACAGGACGAGATCTAGGGCGACTATGCAATTTAAATACGATCACGTATACCTTATCAAGCTTGAGCCTTCAGTTGACGTTGAGCGCCGTCGCGTGACGTGGGGCCTGCCGTCAGAGTCTGAAAGTGAAAGTGGGCTTGGATTCGACCCACAGTCAACGTCGTCGTGTACAACCTACTCAGTAGTAAGACCATAGTAATTCTCTTACTCCGGGGCGAATGCTCCGCGAGCAGTAGGCGGTGGACGGGATCAAGCCCATGGAAAGAGACTTTGCCGAGGCACGCCAGTGTAAAGCGCCTGGATCTGAGATGAATTGGCTAACTCAATTTATGAACAGCATGTCTTCACATCACAGAGGCCCCAGTTCAAGTTCACGCACGCACGCTCTGTCAACTTCACCTGTCTTTCCCATCAACGGTCCTCCCTTCTCTCTCGTTTTCCCCTTGACCTCAGACGACCTTGGAGCTTGCAGGGTGCCGCTGTGTCAACGTCACTGCCAGTGGGCTCGGAAAACATCGATCTGCCGCTCCACTTGGCAGCGTCGGTGCCGTCCTCTATCTCCATTCATGGGTCATCTATCGCCCACGCTACAGCTCATAGCGTCCGCCTTGGATGCGCTGGCCATGTGCGTCCCTATTTATTTCTCAGAGGTGATATACTCACTGAGAGGCTTCTATCGTTTGTCCCGCGGTATCTAGCGGGCGTTACAGCATCGCATGTGCGTGCGTTCCTCTCTTGCTGTACTGTCAAAGTTGACCAATCAAGGCTCGTCTCTAGCTGCCTGTACGTTTCGTCTCTGAGATTCTGCGTCCCGCCAGTGTGTCCTGACAATTGATTTCCAAGACGTCGTCTGCTTCTATGATTGGATCATATCGTTCGTTGAATCTTGATGCTTCATTTGACCTTTTTGACACTCACATTGTGACTGCTTATTTTGACTTCGGTGTTTAGGCTGGACGAGGAAGTCGCCTTTGTAAGCGTGTGCCTTCATCTTCGTTTGCAAAGGGTTATAATTCTTTGACTTGCAGATATACCCTGCTTCGTGGAATGCTGTGAAAGGCGCATATCTATTTTGCCGCTATTGGCCACTGGTCGTCGCACCGTTCCATCTCTGGGGTTTTATCGGCAACCATGAGCGACACGTTTGCGAAACACACTACCACGCTCTTTATGCCTGCACCGTGCCAACGGTGCGCTCACTCCTGCTTCCCGCCTAATCTTTCCTCACGCTCTAATTATAGATTTTGTCCTCACAATGTAAGCACGACCAGCTCCACCTGCCTTATAAGTTGTTATTCACACTGGTGTCCGTCAGTCATCCTGATGTTGCGTACGTATGCATTCACTGGGAGGAGAAGAACGATCCTCGCCGCCCTTTCAATATCCTTCTTCAGTCTTGTCGGTGTTGCTGTTTGGGTGATAAGCACACAGTTAACCTGTCTGTCCCAAAGACCTGGTTTAGCAATGCTCTCCTGACTCCTCAATGGTATCACAGTGACGGCCTTGTTTCTGATCGAAGAACGCAGCGCCTGTTTTGCCACTTCGAACCAGCCGGACTCCCATATAGTTCGGGCGGTCGGTGCCTATCACTTAGGAGTGCGTCGAGGTCTTTGGCGCGTTTTTATCTGTATACTAACATGAGACCCATCGGTCAGACGGTCTCCGTAAGATGTCATTTGCCATTTGCCATCATTTTGACTAAATCCAGGCCTCTACCAGTTGTTCTCGGCCATTTTCGATTGCCTCAACATGTTTTTGATGATTTGGGTGAGTCTAACGACTGTTACCTTGTCTACGCGGATGAAGACCGTAGTAAATTGGTATAGCATTGCTTTCAGCAGCGTGGTACCTTTGGCCCGCTTGGCCAAAGTTTTCTGAAACAAGGCAGGTCTTGATCTGCCCATGCGTCGCAGCCTGTGATTGTTTATTTGGTTCTGGTCACGCAGGGATACTCGTGTACGTTATCATGACGGCCTTGAATGCGTTGACGATTGGGACTTATTTCAGGCAAGTTGTCGTCAGTGACCGTAATCGCGTGATCAATTGACTCGGTCTAACCGTAGCTCGAATCTAATGCATCAAGGCATTGGTTCTTGGTTTGCGTATATTCTACCCTCCACTCTGGTGATTGGTGTTTCTCTCCCCGACGACGTTCGCTTTGTTGACTATTCTTTCTAGACATGTCGGTTGTACGTGTGACGCTCTCTGCAAAGACCTTGCTGGTTCAAACATGCTGATTCCTTTTAGAGTGCTGATGCTGCGCCGGAAAGCGTCTCCAACAGAGACACAGCTGCATGTCCAGTATTCGCACATGGTCGACGAAGCCCTCGAGTTGGTGGAGTCGCATCCTGAGGCATCAGAGGGCTTCATGCCATCCTCCTCAACTATCCAGCCTTGATGTGCCTGGGCAGAGGTGTACCACAACGAACACACGAGCTGGGAGTGGCGTTTAATTGGAGAGGCACCCTTGTGTGGTACTGCAGCCGGTGGCCGTCGTACATGACGGCGAGTCTGTCGGCGGGCACCGTGTGCAGTGCTTTGCAAGTCCCAGCTTCCCAATGAGCGCGGCATTTCCAGCTGGAGGATCATGAAGGTGCGAGAGACATGACATGTGGTGAAGTAGAAGTCATACTGACGATACAGAAGAAATGTGCCAAAGTACGGAAATGGATAAGGAAACAACAAATTGTTTCATGCATGTATCCCAATCAGGTCCGGTCGCCCAGAAAGTGAACCCCGCCGATCGCTGGCTCAATTTATCTTTAAGAGCTCAACTTCGAAGCGCAGAGTGGAATTGGGTGGGATGACGGGTGGGAACCCACGTGCTCCGTACGCCTGCAGATGTTTCAAAACCGCTTGTACCCTCAATATGAAGTTACGTACGTAGTCAGGCGTCACTGTAAGGATAGCTTTTTGACCGAGGGAGAGTTGGGGAACGCCTGATACAACATCAACACACCGCCGAACAGGAGGATAGGGCGATGTATGGCGTACCTTCGTCCCATCCTTTAATGACTTTGCCAACGCCAATCTGAGTCACGAATGGATCCTTCCTAGATTTTAAAGAGGACTCTATCAGCGAGTGCGAGGGCGGAAGGGATGGAGAAAACAGACCGATCTCTACTGGAATCGAACTTCTTTCCATCGATGAGAGTCCCAACATAGTGAATCGTGACGGTATCTGCAATGTAGGTTGAGAAAAGGACGAAGATGAGACAAGAAAGAAGACCATGCCGCTGCGTTTAGGGAAAGTCTTCCCATCGCCAGCTGTGATAGATTCGATGGTGACGCCCTGTAGACGAAGAGTGTGATGGAGGGGGCAGGGAAGGGAACGATAGGGCTTACCATGATGAGGATGCGACAGCTGGGGACTGAAGATGACGATGAGGAGAGTTTATATAAGAAACAGGGCCGGGGCGTGGTGGCTACAAGGAGATCTCGATTCGCATTTGCTGAGATCGTTCAATCGACTTTTGTCTGGAACTCGGCTTATCGATTGTCGATGCGATGGTTTTTGCATGTGCATCGATAACTGCTACTCCGTTTAACGCTTAACGGCCGTATCTTGGGCCCGAGTGCACACACAGAACGAAGGCTCTCACTTATTATGTAGATCCAGTACTTGAAGATCCGTAGAGTCGTTTAGCAAGTGCTCAGTATCTGTCGCCAACTTTGGAAGTCCTTCGACCAAATCCACATCAAACAAACTTATAATAAGCAGGCATTTGGTCAACCCCGGCGTGACCTGATAAGCGCGCACACGTGGCTGACCAAAAGGCGCTTCGCCTCGTCGACCCGCGTGACGTCTTTAGACCATGGTCACCCAAATCAAGATGTACAATATCCATCGAGCGGTCCCGATTTTCGTCGTAGCAGAACGACGCATGTTGCGTATAATCGTCGCCGGTGACGACTCTCGCTGACGTGCCTCTCGTTCTGGATCTCAAACAGACCACGCATGCCTGCGCGCTACGCAAGGCATGGACTTTGCGGACTCTGCCCTCTTGCCGTCATTCACACTACTTCGTGTCGCAGGAAACTGCTTCCGAAGCGAAACGACTGTTAATGCGCCGTGCTCTAGGTATGATGCGACCGGGTATGGCCGCATCAGCAGCTTGAGGCGCATCCCCCTTCTTCACAATGCCCAATGCCTTGCCGAGACGTTCCCCCTTTCGTTCGAACGACAGGCTCCGTGAATCAATACAAGATAGGAGCGGTGGGAGTGCACGTCTGGGCGTTTTGGTATCAGAGTTCACGATCAGGATCCGAACAGATCGTCCCCACGAGACCACCGTCGTGAATCCCCTTGCCTCGGAATGGCAATATCGCTAACATGCGGGAGGAGCTCTTCTTCAAACTTCGACCCCAACGTCGTTTCGCCCCATACGGATCCACGGACCATGGCATAGGGTTCTCGCCGACGACTTGCTCGAATCTCCGTCCCTGATTATCCGTTAATATCTCTTCGGTTGCGTGCAGGTGGCCCCGGGCAAACCCGAAGGAGACATCTGCGGGGCCCCTTGCCAACTCCCCAAGGCCTTGTGACCAACATCGATCGAGGACGTTCGCTTCTCAGACATATGTTTTGCAATCCTAGAAAAAGAAATTGCGAACCCGGCGAAGAGAAGCGCCCGTGGAGGGTGCACGCAGCCATCTATGCGTAGGGTCCTCTTCAAAATGAAGTCTTAGCCCCGGACTGACGGCAAGGTTCGGCTTCTAGATGTGCCTCGATAAGTCCTCCCCTATCCCACACTTGAGTCAGGGCTACCGCAGGATTTCGACTCCCACACCCTCTCGCTCCCGGTAAGGTCGCAGATTAATGTTTTTCGCCACCCCCACCCCAATCCTCGTTCCCACCCCAGTGGTAATGTGGTGATTCTATCTCCCTACTGACCGTGATCAGCGCCTGGCCACTAGTGGACTTCTTGGACACGGCTGGACGTGTTTCCGGTTGAACTCGGATGGTTTCGTGCTGCACCGACCTTATCGCAGTTGCTAGCGGGGCCTGTAGACGAGAACAGCGGCCACCACACACGAGGTGTTACGACCTCTTCCTGCTGCGCGATGGCCAGAATGCCCCAGACTTTCACCCCAACCACGCGTGCTTCTCCCCATCTATGCTCAGCGTTCTGCGAATCAGCCACCGCAAGGCATCATCGTTATACGCCCGTAAGTCCTGGTGCCGGCACGATCGCCCACTGGGTGGCGTATCTCCGCGCGATCTCTCACCCCCCCTTTGCGTACGTGGGCACCCACGACGGTTCCAAATGACGGACGAGCAACCGCCCCGAGCTTACGCTTAATTTACTACGTACCTCCTTCTCGGCACGTCCGTGAGAACGCTTCCCCCCTACCCCACCCCCGCAGCTGCATTGGAAGTGGGCTCTGGCCTGTCGACTGTAGGTTGGCTTTTTTTCCCCTGGCTGCAAACCACTAAGTCGTCTCTGTTCAATCTACCGAATAAAATTCGTTACATACCCACCCTCCAGGGTAACTGGAGTACCTCGACAATATCCCACGCCGGCTTAGGCGGTGTGAATCCATGAGAACAACCTTAAACACTGTCCCGACACGTTGCACACATGTGATGCACTCGAACGCCTCTTTGTGATTAGCTTCAATCGCCCAACCCGGACGAACTACAACCCATTTAACTGTGACATCAGCGTGTAAAGATCACTCTGGTCTTCCACGCGCAGGCGGGATCTCCTACCGGGTTCCAGGGCGATCGAATGGCCAGGCCCTGGTGGCGAATTACGACAACTCCTGCGTCTAGATAAGTCAGAAACTGATCGAATCGTACATGCGCGCTCCTTGCAAAGCCCACGAGAAACATTACAAGTTTGGCGATCATGCTCATGGAACTCATGGTGTGGGGGTGGGGTGGGAGATGCAAGACGCAAGGCCACTGTGCGATCGCCGGCCAGATGCTGCGCCTAGTAGGTGATCCCTCAAGTGGTTGTGTACCACCAGGAGGCATGGGACTGGGTAGAGATACTGCCTGTAGGAGGTACGAAACAGTCTGTCTACGCAAGCAGGCGTGACATTGAACGTGTAGTAGAAGCAACAAGCCATTCTGTCAAACTTTTCAGCGTTTCACCACGGTTGCAGTGGTGGGTGTTGGTTCGTTGTCGTTCACAGATTTGAGGAGGGTTCATGGGTCGAGGGGGGAGGGGGGGAGGGAGACAGATGATCGTGTCCTGCCTGGGGACCGTTTCAAGTTCACAAGCAGCGCCAAACCGGCGGAGACGTCGAACTATGCTCAACAGATTTTGGCTTTGGGCTCCGCATCCGCCCTTGATCGTTTTTACAGGTAGTATATATGAAGATGATGCTTCTAAGGCGTGAGTGCGCCAGTTGCCAAGAGGGGTTAACCAAAGGGAAAGGGAAAGGGAAAATTGAAACCACGTAAAATAACACGCGTTCTTGCACGCGTTGGACATGATGGAGAGATCGGAGACTAAAGGACACGGGCCATCGGACGGGCACGAAACCACGGGGGAGGAAGGGGGATTGCGGACTGGGGCCCCGGCCGATCCCGGCACGGTCACTTGACAACGTACCGCCCCATTTATGGAAGGCTTTGACCGACGCAGCGCAACAGTCCAATCGCCAACTAATTTGCAAAAAGAATGTCATGGGTGGGCGTTTCAGACGCCATGACGTTGACGTTTAGGGCAGAGGTTGGGGGTTTGCGCACAACCGCCCCCCACCCCGCGCTGTCGGTGCCTTATCGCACAACCCTGCAAGCTCAAGACGGCCTGAATTTATCTTTGAAATATTCAACCCCCGGCCTTTCTCTGGGGTATGGGGATACGGTACGTGCGAGTGATTGACCGGTAACCGGTCAATCACCTCGTGCTGCTTGGCCAAAAATAAAGTCAAAGTCTAGAACGTCTTACACACAATCGCTACTATAGAAACTCTGCATAGCATGTCGGTGCTTGTACTATCTATATCTTCTACCTCAGAAACCAAAAATGAAAAGAGGGGAGGGGAGAGAGGAGGAGTAACCGTGGAGATGAGCATTGGTGATGCGGCTTTATTTCCATTACAGTACCGGGGTGTTCCCCAGTGTTTCGTTCTGATTCTAGGGTTGCCCGATAGCCCGGGGGTGGTGGTCCAGAACGTATCAATGCACAAAGGGGACGGGCGCTACCGGCGGGCCTGTGTGGGGGGTACCGATCCATTCGCAAATCAGAGTGAGCGAAGCGGTGTTTAAGATCGTCCGGCAACAAGGTGCCAAGCACTGACGTCGTCCTCTCTCCGCCCCAAAATTGTGTTGCGTCTGGACTGGCGATATTATTGACGTATGTGCCACTTAAGGTTCCAGCCAAGTGACGGTACGTGCAAACAATGGCGCGTGGACCGGTAGGTGTTCGCGGCGCGGCCGGGTCCATTCCCATGGAATGGAGCGTTCGAGGGAGTGCACAGGACACGATCGGGCCAGTGTAACGGAAAGGAGAATAATCCGAGGAAAGAAAAATCACCCCCGAGTTCTGTTCTGTTCTGCGAGTGAGGTCAGGGACAAGCGTGGGTCTAGATGCGGTGTGGGGCCAGTGCTATGACAGCCACTGTGATTGGAACACCCACCCCCGAGTCCAACAAACCCCGCCCGATGTTACCGTCACCCTCTAAAATGTGCTCAGGCCTCAGCGATCGAGCTACGGCCTCGACCAACAGCCATTAGTGCTGGGATCAACGGCACGGTCATCCGAGCGGCGACCGGACGCGTTTTGGAGTTTCGTTTCGCAATCTATTTGGTCGGATCAGGTGAAAACTGCGCCTTGCACCAACAAGACCAGACCCGCGCCATCATTCACCACCATCATGAATTAAGCAAAAAGGATACGCGGAGCGGAGACTGATCATCGCTTGCGTCATGCCCCACTTTCGGTGAGGTGGGGGGGGGGGCGCACTGTGCGGCGTATTGATCTGGCGGGCGTGTCGGGCTTCTGTACGCGCTTGCCCTGGCCATATCTACGATTTCTCGGAAATAAAACGAATCTAGAAAAAAGCAAAAAAGTAAACGCTCGCGCTTGTACTCAGCGTGATCTTGGTTCTTTGGTCACGAGGAGGGCTTGTTTTTTGCTTGCTCACACCCCAAGGTCAAAATGGCGCCCTCCGGTCATCCAAATTTTGCGGTCCAGGCAGGCCCACAACGCCAGCCGCCGTAATGACGACAAGGGGGTACAGTATTCGTTATTTCGCGCTCTCCATTGCACGGGGTCCGGCGTACAACAAGCGCAGGTTCTCGCTTATTGCGGGGGAATACAGTACCTTAGGGGCATTCGAATTACTTCTGGCGTCTAAAAAGTTTGTCGTCATCGTGTGCGTAGAATTCCCGTCTTGGCTTTCCGTCGACTCGGAATCGGAATTGGGGGGCTTCCACGACGTTAGCCGGAACTACAACTAAAATACCAACACCACCAAACGAACTTGGATGTTGTTCTGGTTCTTTGCGATTGAGGGGCGCAATGACCAAAGTTCGACCCGCCACATTGGGCACTGTAATTCCTTGTCTCCGGCTAATTTCTTTAGTTGGGGCATCACACGCTATGTTTAGCTACTGTACAGGACCCTTTGGGTCTCGTCTCGTCTCCTGCCGACTCGAGTTATTTGGATTCGTGTCCTCACCCGAATCTGGACGGCGTGATGACGTCCCGAGTTATGCTAGTTCCATACTGTGACTTGACGACATTCATCATACAACAGCATTGTAGCATCTTCGATTTGTCGTGAACACCTGACATCTGACATGTTAGAAACGACGTCAACAGCTTGTGTCATTTAAATTGCTAAGTATGAAAGTATCCGATTGAATCGTACACACAAACGAACTTTTCAGGACTAACCCCCCAATTAATAACACAAATTAAGACCACGTCCAAAGAGATGGAAGCCCCCAGTAAAGGAATCGCATTATTGCCAACCGAAGTAACAAAAACCACCTCACGAAAATGTGTAAAAAAAATGGCAGAGGGAAGAGAAATCCAGACACCAGAAATGAATAGCGTGAAAATCCAGGGTAACGTACGAGGTATTGGTACAAATAACACATAAGCGAAGTCTGGTAGTACATGATATACAAAGTGCGAACGAACAGGACCCAAGTGGAAAAAAAAGTAACTTGAAAATATGAAACTTTTGAGGAGTCGCAGAGGCAGGAATCGCAGACGAGCGACGATGACACGGGCACGAGACGGTCTTAGAGATTCGGGATGCGAAGGAGGAAGAGCATGGTTGGTGCGAAAACGATATGCGAGGTAGATGCGCGCGATGAGATGATAATAGGAATAAGTAGGCGTCGGCGCCGGCGTGTCATAAATTGGTCATCAAGTGCTCGTGTGGGAGAGGTATCTTGCAATTGTGGTATGAATGCGACGATGAAATATGGTAGATGCGACAAGTGATGCGAAGACGACGGTGGAAGAAGGTGGAGGTGAGGAAATGAATTAACGCCGCTCCTTGCCAGGGAAGAGGAACAAGCGCTTCAGTTGCGGCTGGACTTCAACTTCCGTCTCCACAACAGTCGTCACGCCATCAACAACGCGGCGTTCGTAGCGAATTTCTTTTCGAGGGGGCATGGGCATCACAGGATATGTTGTCATGTTGTCATACGACCAGGAACGAGCTATAGACAGAAAGTCAGAGGCGTGTAAAGGGAAAGAACGTTGTACCAAACTCACTCTCAACACAAGGTCGTCTTGTAGTCGGCATAGAGCACGGCTGATGGTGAGCAGGAGGTGCATCCATCACGTCGCTTCCGCTCTCAACACTAATTTCGCTGCCTTGTCGACTCAGCGGACTCCGCATACAACTGCGCGTTGAAGACGAGCGCCAACTTGACACAGAGGCACCATCATTTGAGAAGGAACTTGCCGACGATGCCTTTAGCTTCACATCGGGAACCAGGAGCTTGCCCTCTGCGCCGGGCTTGAGAATGCTTTGCTCACGGCGGCGGGCGGGTACGGGAAATGACTGTGCTTGCGGAACAGAGCCGGACAGTGATGACCGTGAGTCGGACCGCCTTGAGAACGCGAGCGCATACTTAGAATAGAGATCATCCGATGTATTCGCACGAGCGGCGGAAGTAAGTCGGGAAGAGCCAGCAGAAGGAACAGATGCCATCGGGGTATTGTTCTCACCGATGGTCGAATAAACGCCGGTGGAGCGATGCGGGGAAGCAACAAACGAACCATAAGCCGCTGGGCGCTCATCCCGGCTAGCAAGATTCGAACTCGAGATGGGAGCGTTGGGGGAGGCCAACGAATAAACTGATGACCTCCAAGAGTCAGAGCCGTCAGTCCAGCCGGGAATGGGCTTCCGTTCCTTTGGTCCCTGCCCAAAGGCCCCTACAGTCTTCCCAGAATCAGGACGAGAGCAGAGAGTTTCTTTGATGCGGCGGGCGGCCATCATGACACCACTCTGATAGCTTTTATCAAAGTCAACAGCATCCTCCCGAGATTCCTCATCAAGGATAGCGGGTCGTGGCGGAAGAGGGGGGAAGTCGTAAATCCGTGCCAGAGCGGCGATACTAGGACTCATGATGGAGGCCTCAGCTAAGAAGGGATTGTGCTCGCTAGCAAGCGTACAACCCTGAGACTCGGGGGAAGTGGAAGGACTAGAAGAATCTGAATCGTCGATAATAGGAGGAATTGTGCTGAAGGAATTGTGTGGGACAGGTGGTAGAGGAGGGGAACCTCGAGGATCGCGATCGGGATTGTAGTCAAGAGACAGACCACCGTACATGGTATTAAGATCCTCAAGACGGCACTCATCGGAGCAGTATAGAGGAGTCGGATTCTGGTCAATGACCGTCCGGTGCTTCAGCGCGACGGGGACGACTGAAGGAAGAACGGGAGGGGTAGGAGAGGTTCCTTCCCGTTTTGAATCCGAACGCTTTATCGCGCCATTCGGATTGACGCGACCAGTACCACGAACGAGGCCGCCACCGCCCTTCTGACGAATGGTTCCTGTGGTGCGGCGGGTCTGTCGAGGGGCAGGATGTTGCTTCGGATCTGATTAACAGCATGAGATCGCACGAGGAAGGTTAAGGGGAAGATATGGACAAACCGGATGCAATTGGGGATGAAGGTGAAGGAGGGGGCGCGGGGAGAGGGGTAGGGTTTGAAGGCTGTTGGGTAACTGGGACTTGGTATCGCTTTGGGAGAATGTGTCTTGAGCAGACGGGACACCAAGAGGTGTCTAGGTGGTTCATGGCGGTAAATGCGGGGTATGGGAGAGGGGGGTGGAAGTGGCAAATGGTTGGAGGGGAGGGAGAGGGCTGAAAAGGACGAGTTAATAAGAAGGAATGGAGAAGAGATGGATCGAGACCGACCTTGTCTGTCCAGTCGACAAAGGTGAGACAGTGAGCAAACGTGGGAACAGCGGGACGACCAGAAGAGTTGGGGAAGAAAAAAGGGAAATGGAAGAAATGGATGTATTTATATTGATCGTAACTACTCGCCGACTCCTCGGTCGTGCCTGCCACAACACCGGCTCTGTCCCCCCGACATTTTTCCCCGTTTCCCGTTCAACTCGCCCCCTCTCCGCGTATCTCGGTATCCCCAATCGTGGATCATGATCTTGACTCGCCCAATGCCCCGAGTATCCTACATACACCCTCCCACCTCCTCTCCTCTCCTTTCTTCCCCAGGTCACAAGTTCACACCCTGTCATCTGATTTCCGATGCTCGACAGACCTCACACGCAATACCCAAATGTCACCAATCACACCATCTCGGATCTCGAGATCTATCCATCTCTACTCTGGATCTCCCCTCGTTTCATTCTCCACCTCACGTTCACTTCGCCTCGCCCTCACCTTGCCTCACCTCCCTTCTCGCCTCCCCGCATTGGGCGCAGCACCAGACAGACATTCCCATGTGCCTATCGTCTGACGGTTGTCCGCCTGTCCCACGCGCTCACCTGTTCCGTTTCACGGGACCATCTACATCCTGCCTACTCCAGCTCTGGCCTTCCCGAACAACATCTGAATCCCCTCAATGGCATATGTTACACTTCCCCGAGTCGTGTCTCTCTGTTATCCCGCCGTGCCTCGTGGCTCTTCGCCCTGTCATCGATAACCTTGATTCTCCCAACTTTGTACGAAAGAAGTAATCCGCCCGTCTGCGACTATCTTCCATTCGGCCGACCCTTCACAACTCATCGCCGACATGTAACACGTCGTTGTACATAATATTTCGGCTCTCGTCGCGAAATCGCAGTGTCCGCGTATCTCTGCTCCGTGCACATCGATTCCATGAGGCGACATTCTTTCTAGCTTCCCCTATCGCTATCGCTATTCCACATCCTTGAGTCGAGTCTGATAGATGTTTATCCCTTGTCCTCCTGTGGAGTGGTAGATGTCTATTACTGGCCGGCGTATCCCCGTTTCACGCGTTCGTTGATTTTCTGCCACCTGCCCTCTCTATCCCTTTTCTCGTTGCCGTCACGTCCACCAAAACACCATCATCAGGACATGCGTTTGAATTAGCCCATCAAAACGTATTGTCGGTCTCCCAATCAACCGCTCAGGTCCTTTTTTTTGGTTTGCCATGTTTGTGTTCCTCGGCCCGCGGGCTCCCGCTTTCCTGGGTCTGTTTTGATTATTTGGGCAAGGCTCCGGCAATCGCCCATGTTACTTGTCGGCCGTTGTCCCTCACTTATGTCAACTATCATGGGGCTGCTGGCACCGACTCGGATGGTTGCACCGGCCTGACAAGGCTGGCCTTGGCATCGAGAAACGAAACCCCTCCTTCTAACCTTCGTCTGGCGGTAGGTCTTCATAAGCAGCCTGAAAAAAAAGACTGAGGTCAAAAGGATAGGCGTAGAATTTCTCCGCTATGATCCCGCGGCCCCGAAACCCGTCCCATTCTGGTTAACGCTCGCGCGTTTTTGCCGATGTGGTCCTCGGCATTTCCCTCCCCACTTCTTACCCGCATCCGGTTGCTACCCCTTCTGCGTGAGTTGCCGTACGCCCCGCTGGGCGCTTGTAGACAATTACCCCGCATGCGTATTTGCCACGCTACACTCCGAGCCTCTCACATCCCAATCGTCTGCGCTGACACTCTGAGGAACTGATCAGTCAGATGCCCCTGCCCGATCCTGTTTCCGCGCTTCCGATGTCGGCCTTGCATCCGATACGTGCTCGTCCGGATAGGTCGTTGTTCAAAACGCCACCTCCACGGTATGTTCTCAGGACGGTTGGTCCGGACGGCTTAGCAATTGTTTCCCCCCTACCCCCAATGGTAGTTCGGAAGAGGTTCCGGTGTGCCTGGCGTTTGTTTTTATCCTCCCACCAATGGCACTGTTAATAGCAACAACTTCAACTACATGCAACCTTTTGAACAGACGTTCCGTGGTATGGTATGGAACCCTGATTTCCTGTGGGGCTGCGGCGTGCGTTACATCCGCTGCCAGCGCGACAGCTCAACTTCTGAGGACGAACCCCCATACTAAGCGCCTACTTTACCCCACATTGGCTGAATTGCCCCCACACAGCTCCGCAAGTATTTCGGGTGCCGGCGCGAGCTGCGGCCCACACGGAGGATAATGCGTTATTTTCCCATGCACCGGCCAAAGTGCGGTCGTGGTAATAATCACAAATGCCGCTCATTCCTGGTGAAAGCCGAAGTCCGCACATCAAGAATGATTGAGCTCGCAGATGGGCCATCAGTGCGGGGCTATCATTCATTGCTGTGTCATGACTGCTGAGGTACGGGCGCGGAGATTGCTAATGCGCCGAGTTTTGGTTGGTTACTGTAACAACCTGTGAATAAGCTGCCCTCCGACTTCTGTGCTACGCAGCTAGTTAGGTACTCTCGCCTGAAACAACGAGCGATGGCGTTGCCCCATACGGGCACCTTTACTGCGCCTCAAGGGATTTCCGTTGCGAGTATGCTTCCCCACGGCTGGGCCACATCATATTAATCCACGTGGTGCACACATACGGAGCTGGATGCACACACGGTTTGCACTACGACACACGCGAGGAGTGAGGCCAAGTGAGGCACAGCGAGGTGGAGCTTGCTGCCTCACCACGTTCGGTCCCAAGAGTTGTGCTAAAACACACGT
This sequence comes from Lactarius hatsudake, assembly GCA_024734325.1. Taxonomy (NCBI): domain Eukaryota; kingdom Fungi; phylum Basidiomycota; class Agaricomycetes; order Russulales; family Russulaceae; genus Lactarius; species Lactarius hatsudake. Next base: position 257,945 of record JANSJP010000005.1, on the reverse strand, counting down.
TGTTCCTCGTCTCTTTGCCTCGGTCCCCTCTGTCATGACGTTATAGCTGACTACTTTGACGTCGACAGTTGGCCGAGTACGGTAGAAGCTTTCAGGAGGAGGGGCTGCCGCACGTCAACAGGGGGGGCTTCGCTCCCAATATGGGGACTCTCCTTCCTCCTTCGTCTACTTCGCTTAGGAATGAATGAGATCGTCACTACACTTCTCTGCTTTAAGAGCCCATAGAACCTCGATAACGCTACGTGGTATGTTCTCACTCCTCAGCTGCCTCTCGCAAGCAGCACGTAACCCCTCCGCGGGGGAAATCATATATCCGATCTCTGACGCCGGCCAGGCGTTGCATCGGGTGAACTTGTATAGTCGATCGATCAGCTCAAAGTGAACGCACTTGAATTGGGACTGGCCACCGTGATCATGCATCGCCATGTTGCGCTTGCCTGTGATATACAGATGTATTTTGTCGCCCATAGCGCCGGACCTAACACACGCACAGCCAACTTAGCCACGCAGGCCCGAAGGTATCACGGTTAACCTTTATCGGTCGATCACCCACCCTCGCTGGCCGGAGCTTGATTGTTTTGTCCAATGTGTGTTATGGCATTAGTGGCGCGTCCACATGCTCTATCATCGCTGTCTTCGAGTCATCTGCGCAAGGGGCACCCCCCCTTTTCTTCCGAGAAGTTGAGCTCGCTGCTTGTTTTGGGCAGTGGCGGCTAATCGCGAGGTGCAAAATGTGCAGATCGGAGTAGATCCTTGATCGAGTTGCTACAGCTCTACTCGGGGGCGTCTATGTTTCGGCTACAGACGTAGATATCACGTTCGTGGATAGTACTCCCTACCACCGCCGCCCCCCCTTTGTAGGTGTCCCACATCAGTTGTTTCGCCGCGCGACAAAGGTTCTGTACTCTTCCAACAATGATATAACAAAGGATCGTCTCGAAAGGATTTGTCGTCGCGGCCGATCATCGTGTTGTTCCACTCCGGACAATGCCGGACTCATTTCAACCAATCTCGGCCCCGGGGTGCTACAAGCAAAGGGTAGTGTATTGTTGTTCTGCATTCAGCTCTCACCAGATCTGACTGACCCGCGGTTCCTCACAGTCTCTGGAGTGGGGCGGGCATGGACTTCAAGTTGTAACCATGTGAATTTTTTGGCAAAGCTCCGAGCTCCGAGAAACATTGGCATTTAAGCGGAGCTTGCCCTTGAGCCTTGCCACTGTAGTCCACGCTTAGCTATGGTCCTCGCTTTTTTTTTGTGAAAAGAATTCTCTGATTTACCACATTGTGGCACATCTGGATGGGATGACAAGGGCGACAAAAAAAAAAACATGTGTCGGACCTTTTGTCGGACGGGCGGAGATCGCCAGAGCGGGATGAGCTAATCCTGTAAGGGGCGTTTCCGGCATGTGTTTAGTGAACTCGCCTATGTGCGCGCTATGAACCGACTACACGGTCCTGCTTGATCAGTTTTTAGCTTAGCTTAGCTTATTTACGTGAACGTTAGGCTATTGGGAAGACGCCGCTGTGTGCGGGGTCGGAAGCTTCATTAGTCTTCCCTGTGATGAACGGGCACCAGCCAACCGTGGTCAGTAACGGTGGCAAAAAGGGACAGTGATTGGTCCGACCGGCACGGTTGCTAAACGAACGAGGCATAGCGACAGTGCAAGTGTGAAATGGGCCCATCAGGGTGAGAACAAGAACAAGGGCATGTGGCTGAAAAGGAACCTATGCTTCTGGCGAGTCATCTTGTTCGACATGAAACGGTTGTGATGTGTGGGGTATAGTATAGCGCGGGGGTGTGGGCGACTCCATTGAAACGATTGGAACTATGCTAAATGCGATGTGCTAAATGATAGTTGGTTTCATTGGACGCTGGATGGAATGAGCGCGTATCGCTAACGCATCGCCTTGCATATCACACTTGAACGAGGTGAGGCGAGGTGAGGCGAGTACAGACCACGCCTCGTGATTCGTGAGTGCCTCCGGTGTCAAACAAGCTGCAGACTCGGACTCCTGTATTCAGACTTCACTGGCACTCATCGGTGTGCATGAACGGGTCGCCTGACCAACTAACATTTCCCTCGCGGCGTAAAATGAAAAGTGCCTCTCTAGTGAATAGGAGGGGCCAGACCCCGAACATCAGGGTTTGCTGCGAGTGCCCACGCCTGTTTGCTGTGCAGTCAAAAGTTCTAGTTCCGAGAGGCTGGACACGGCTGTAGTGTGGGGTGACCTTAGTATGAATGCCTCGAGGCGGACATTTCATAGCCATACGTGCCCAGCACTCAATGATGGGGGTTCCAGAATCCCCAATGAGATCACTCCATCGTGCGTGCATCATCAGCTGAGACTGTGGTGCTTTGTATGATGGAGCAACGTGCATATGTTCCGGGTCTGTCTGCGAACCGGAACGAAAAAGCAACGGGCCAACGCACAAGCTTGAAGCTTTGACGTGACTCGGAAGGGGGGAGGCTCCTCCATGTCATGACTCAGGTCGAACGTGTCTAAACCTGTGCGTGTTGGGGACGAGCCGAGGGATGTGGCGTTACACATGCGCGAATTGGATTGCGCAAAGTGGGCACATGATGACCGGCGCTACGCCAACGAGGAAGGCACTTGAGCCGACCGCGAAGACATAGGAAGGCGAAAAGTCGTGTTCGGGGTTGCGTTCGCAGCCCATCGAGTCAACATGGCGATAACATTGCTCCCATAATCGGTGGTCATGCGACCTTCGCCGGATGTTGCGTGTCCGGTGTGTAATTGAACGTGAAAATTTGGGAGGACAGTGAATTTCTGAATCGGCGTGGCCGAGACCTCCGAGAGGCGCTCTTTTCCCTGAGGTAGTAGCAACAGCATTCGCAACTCGTGTACGAGTACAGGTAGTAACAGTCATTTGGAGGCGGCGTTGTAGAATAGAATCCGTGTTACCAAATTACGCATGCACGCGCTGGCAGTCCCCGTCATCACGGACATGAATGAATGACGGGAAGCGCTTGACAATTGCGTGATGGGAGAGGGACGGCGCGAAACGTGATGAAAATTTGTAGCAGAGAAGCAAAGGGTCGCCGCTAAAGCGTGAACGCAACGATGGGATCCATATCGAGGCAAGGAAGGTTTCCGTACGAATAGAAAAACAAGCTTAGGCTCAGGCCGAGTAGAAGTGCTATCTTTGGACGTAAATGTAACTCCAAGGGGAGTGGATCGTTCAGAGAATGAGTTCTAACATGCATAGGAATGAGTACGCATATCGCGCAATAGGCTCACGGCATATTGGAAAGGTTCCGAGGTGTTTCGCAGCAGGGGGCAGGGTTCGCGAGGTCACCGGAGGAACACAATCCGAGAATAACATTCATGGTCCCGGCCGGTTAAATCTTAAATCCTAGAGCCCGAAGCCTGAGAGCTTGTGAGAAGAAGTGACAAACACGTAATTCCGCTCGCAGCAGGGGACGTGTCGCCTTTACATAGGCTATCCGAACTGTTCGGCTTTACAGCGCTCGACACAAGTACAACACCTGATTGGTGCCAACTGGCAGTGCTCAATAGTGGCAAGCAAACCAGACGGGTGCCGATGCCACGCAAGTGTTAAGATCATTGTGCACACCAACAGCGCCCTTACTGATAGCGCATCGTTCTGAATCATGCCTGGTGAGGCCGGTGAGTGACGAACGACAACGCAATGATGATAGTGACAAGCGGAACTCACATACTACCAAACTCGACAATGTTCGGTGATCACCACCAGTGTGCATGAGAACGCATGTTCGCTGTGAAGACATCTCCGGTCCCTCGAAGAGGCGATCACTATTCAACTCAGACAGGCGGATGCCTAGATGACAGACACGCCCTAAGGAGTCGGAAATATGATTGTATTGAACATAACAGCGTCCGAGTAAATGCTTGGGCTTGGAAGCGAAGAGGTAAGGGTTTGAGCTGAGGCCGGTCCAGAGGTACAATAGACTAATACGCTGCCAACATCAATGTCTCTTCGATGCGTGCAATCTTACCTTGTAAGACTACAATCCCTGACGCGATGGTGTCGTGCCCGCCCCTGTTCGAAGGATTAGGGAAGGAAGATGAAAGCCTATGTGCTAGCCCAGCCTCCTCGGCTCGGCAAGAGGTTGCTGATGTAATCACTTCACTCCACACCTGCAAACGGCAAGTGCAAGTGGGAGCAAGAGTACGAGACACGACATGGACGTCGTCAAGGCCGTCGAAACTTACATTATCAAAATGATCTCTGTACCACCCGCAATGAAAGTGCTGCTTCTCGATTCACATACCGTACGTGGTGGTGCTAGCATATCGACGCGTTCTGACGGCACTCCCTAGACTCCAATAGTGTCCCTGGCCTCTACGCAGTCAATCCTTCTTTCACACCAAGTTTACCTCACCGATAGAATTGACAATGATAAGCGTGAGCGTATGGCCCATATGAAGTGCATATGTTTCCTGCAGAACAACGAGGACAGTCTCGGCGCACTTGAAGCCGAACTCAAAGAACCAAAATATGGAGAGTATTACTTGTGTCAGTGGGTGAATGCCATCCTCCTTTGGCACCTCGTCACCTTTGTTGTTCATTTTCGTTCCTCTAGATTTTAGCAGCATCTTGAGCAAGACAGCCATCGAGCGCCTGGCTGATGCAGACGAATATGAGGCCGTGAGAGAAGTTCAGGTATTTCTTTGCGTATCTCTATCGTTCCTTAGCTAAGATCTTAGCACTATTCTCACTAGGAATACTTTGCTGATTATGCGCCCCTCCTCCCTTGTCTCTTCACTCTAAACTACACCCCTTCCCCTGCTACCCCTCTATATGGTTCATCTCCAAACACCTGGGATACAAAAGCATTGGAGCGGCATGTCCAGGGACTCATTGCGGTAATGCTTAGTCTGAAGAAGAAACCGATTGTTCGCTACGAGAAGATGAGCGGTATGGCCAGAAAGCTTGCCGTCGAGTTTCATGTACGGCTTTCAGCTCTGTCCTCCGAGCACTTGTATTCAGTTTTGTACTAGAGTCGCGTTCAAGCCGAGTCTCAGTTATTCGATTTCCGGTCGACGCAGGTCCCACCTCTACTCCTCATCCTTGACCGGCGAAACGACCCAATCACACCTATGCTCTCGCAGTGGACGTATCAAGCGATGGTTCACGAACTGCTAGGTATTCGCAATGGCCGCGTGGACATGAGTGGGGTGCCAGATATTCGTCCGGAGCTCTCAGTGCGCCTTGGTACCAGTAACCGTAACGGACGCCTCATCTCACTTGTTCTGTTCAGGAAATCACGTTGACCACTTCGACGGATCCGTTCTTCCAGGGGCACCACCTCGCGACATTTGGAGATCTCGGGACTGCGCTCAAGTCGTACGTACAGTCATATCAGGCGCGCTCCCTCGCCCAACAGCCTTCTTCAATCAATTCAATATCGGATATGAAACGGTTTGTGGAAGAGTACCCCGAGTTCAGGAAGCTCGGCGGGAACGTGAGCAAACATGTGGCGCTCGTGGGGGAGCTCAGCCGGCTTGTGGATAAGGATAAGCTCTTAGAGTTGGGTGAGGTGGAACAAGGCCTCGCCACAAGAGCTGGGGCAGATCTAAAGGTTTGATTGGTTTGCGCCGCGCGCGTGTGCTGTATGTTCACGCAGGTCCACGCAGAGCGTCCAAGAGTTCATTACCAACAACGACGTCTCTTCTCGGAATAAGCTTCGCCTTCTGATCCTTTACGCCTTACGGTACCAAAAGACGCAAACAAACAACATTGCGTCACTCATTACCCTTGCATTGGAAAACGGGGTTCGGAAGGAGGATGCCCGGGTAAGCATGGGGGTTATTCGATTTTTTGGTACACTGTATTGATTGGTGCCAAAGCTGGTGTATGCCCTTCTGAATATCGCGGGCGCCGACCACCGCCAAGATGATCTCTATTCAACTGAATCGCTGCTTGCCTTGGGGCGCTCGGCACTGAAGGGTTTGAAGGTCCGCTATGGTGGCACTGCATAAACTCGTAACTGATATCACCGTTACTAGGGAGTGGAGAACGTGTATATGCAACATACGCCACACTTATCCGAGACATTAGAAAATCTTTTCAAAGGAAAGTTGAAGGAAAACAGCCACGCGTTCTTAGAGTCCGCGGGTCCGAATGCGGGGTTGCAGCGGCACGTCATCCTGTAACAAACTTGCTGGGACGCCCCCAGTATTGATTGATTGTTTAGACCTCAAGACGTGATTATTTTTATGATCGGGGGCACCACCTATGAAGAAGCGCGGACGGTTGCTTTGCTCAATCATGATTCAACAGCCGGTAGCACCGGGGGTGCGCGTCTCTTGCTCGGCGGCACTTGCGTACATAACTCATCGAGGTGCGCACACGTTCACGGTATCTCAATGGCCCCGTTATCAATTGCGATTCGTAGTTTCCTGGAGATGGTGGAATCTGCAGCGGCCAGCTTCCCGGCCTCTGTTTATGAGCCGCCACCAGAATCAGCATCGAGCGCGCCGGCGCTGAACGTAAACCTAGGGGGTGTGAGTCTGAGCTTGGGCGGGGCAGCTGGTACAGGGGTATATCGGACGAGCGGCGAGGCGAGCGGGCTGCAAGCGGATGGGATCCGAGACGGAGTGCGCAATCTTCTGGGAAAGGTGAAGCAAGGCGTCGATCGAATCGGGCTGCAGTAAGACGCGTGACTTGCGTTGGTTGGGACACGTCGACCTGTCTCTCTTTTGGTAGCATCACCCACCTTTCTCCTTCCTTCTCGTCCCTATTCTCTTTATTATCATAATCAAATGCCAGCAAAGTCCCTATTCGGTGGTCTTAAGACCATGGACGCCTTTGGCAAGGTCCGTCGTGCCATGTAAACCCGACATATCAAATCCTCATTTGCCGCACAGACCATGGAGGACGTTAAAGTCAGAACACGCACGGGAGCGTTTCGTGCGTACATCCGTAGCATCGTGAATAGAAAATAGACATTGGTCTCGCAGTGACTTTGGTCTCTGTTGCGATCATCCTGTCCTTCACCGTCATGGAATTCCTCGACTATCGGCGTGTCAATATCGACACCTCCGTCATCGTCGACCGGAGCAGGGGCGAAAAGTTGACCGTACATCTTAATGTGACTTACCCAAGAGTACCATGCTACCGTGAGTGTTCCACCCCAGTGTCTTTCCGTCGCCGCCGCCGCCGCCCTAACGACCAATCGGCGCAGTATTGTCTCTCGACGTAGTCGATATTTCTGGCGAGCTCCAGCACGATATCTCGCATAATATTGTCAAGACCCGCCTCACAGAGGCAGGAACGGCTGTCCCAGGCTCGCACACCGCCGAGCTCCGCAACGACATTGACAAGTTGAACGAGCAACGCGCAGCCGGATACTGTGGCTCGTGCTATGGTGGAGAACCCCCCGAGGGCGGGTGCTGTAATTCGTGCGATGCCGTCCGTGAGGCATATACTCGGAAGGGTTGGAGTTTCGGGAACCCCAGTTCGATTGAGCAGGTGCGGAACTCCTTTCCGTCGTCGTGCGTGCCTGGACTCTGAGAGAGAGAGCATATAGTGCGTCGAGGAACACTGGTCCGATCACATACGGGAGCAGGCGTCGGAGGGCTGCAACGTCGCCGGTCTCGTTCGAGTCAACAAGGTCATCGGGAGCGTACACATCTCGCCAGGACGCTCCTTCCAATCGGCCCAGTCCCAGTTCTACGAGCTTGTTCCATACCTCAAGGACGATGGCAACCGCCACGACTTCTCCCATACCATCCATTACATGTACTTCACCGCGGACGACGAGGCGGATGCGTCAAAGGCGCAGGTCAGCAAAGAGATGCGCGAGCGCCTGGGTATCTACCAGAACCCGCTGGATGCGCATATGGGAAGGGTGTGTCGATCTCCCTTTCGATCAGCGTTCGTAATGGCTGAGGCGGGGGCGTAGACGTCAAAAGCGCAGTACATGTTCCAGTACTTCCTCAAGGTCGTATCCACCCAGTTCCACACCCTGGATGGTCGGATAGTCAACTCGCACCAGTATAGCGTCACGCACTTTGAGCGCGACCTCACCACCGGCCAAGCAGGCAACACAGAAGAGGGTATACAGATACAACACGGTATTGTAGGCGTGCCGGGTGAGTCGTCTACAGAGGAGAGCGGCGCGGCGGGTGACTGACTTCTAATCAACGCGCAGGCACCCTCTTCAACTATGAAATCTCGCCCATCCTCGTTGCCCATCGAGAGACTCGCCAATCATTTGCACACTTTTTGACTTCGTGCGTCTTCGTGTTCTTTCCGTTTTACTCAGACATCCCTGACGTGAAACTCAGGACATGTGCCATCGTGGGTGGTGTACTTACTGTGGCTTCTATCCTCGACAGCGCACTCTTTGCGACACAACGTAGTCTCAAGAAAAACGCGGGGACGAACGGACATGCCAATGGGAAGTTGATGTGAGCTCTTGAGACAACAGACTATATTTATGCCAGAGGATCTGGATCGCATGACTCGATGTACGACCATATATGGCTTATTCACTCTCGCTCGCGCATAATACTGTATGGAGTGTACGCAATACCCTACCATCCATTTGTTCATGCAACCCCAATTAGAGGATGCGGTCCAGTTCATAATGAAGGAATCGTCCAGGACAGTACAGATTAAATACAGACTCGGAGAGACAAATATGAGATCTGGGTCATTTTCGCCGCTTCGCTCGTGATATACTCGCAGAGTTCATGACCTCATTTCTACGCTTCCGCGCTGACGTGTCCGTCGCCGGCGTGCGCGATGCCGCGACATTTGTGACGCTCTTGGGACGGGGGGGTCTCGGGATGTGGATTTCGTGCGGGAGGCGAACTTTCTGATGATTATTATCGCGTTAATCCGGGGGAATTATCGCGTTAATCCGGGGGAATTGACGCGAGAACGATCGGGGGGGGAGGGACATACCTTAGCGTACATCATCAACTCGTCGTCTTCCTCAGTCTGGCAGGTGGCGGATGTGCTTCTTGCCCCACGGGACTGCCTTACCATCCACCCCAGGAGAAGACGACGCTATCGCATTCTCGACCTCTTCTTCGTCTACGACTTCATCACCACCACCACCGCCTGTCGGTCGCGAATCCCCGCCGCCGCCGCCGCCGCCGGAATCGCTCAGATCGGAGGGCACACGCCGACTCACTCGACGTGAGCTGGCGCTGGACTTGCGCCGCCCTACGCCAGCACGGGACGTCGACGGCGGCGGCTGCAGCAGCAAGGCCGAGCCCGGCCGCTCCGGCTCGAGGTCCTCCTGTTCCTCCTCTTTCACGGGCACTTCGATGAACGCCTGGACGCGGCGGACCACGCGCGGGAGCAGGGCCTTGGTGGGTGCGGGCTTGTTGTCGACGTGGGCGGTGGACGAGGACGCGGACGCGGATACGCGCCGCTTCGTGGCGGAGGACGTGGCGGACGAGTCGCCGGGCAGGGGGACCGGGACGCACTTTGGGGTGCTGTCGTCTTGTGCTGCGAGCGTGTTCTGCTGGGGCGGGCGCCGTGGTAAGCGATGTCGAACGGTGAAGGGGGTGCGCGGTACGCGGACCTGCGAGGATGGAGCGGATAGCTGCTGGTTGAGGAGGCGGGTGTGCTCGGCGTCCACGCGCAGGAACTGGTCCTTCCAAGCTTTTATTTCCCCGCGGAGCGTCTCTTCGAGGCGTAGACATTGGTCTTTCCATTGCTGCGCCTCCTGGCGGAGCTGGTTGATCAGTTCGGCTTGGTGGGTGTTCTGCATCAAGCGCGGGGGGGGAGGAGGTCAGATTTAGATGGACTTGTCTGTCGAACTCGGCGAACGAAGGACTTTACCACGACTATCGCATTATTCGCCTGCGACGAGTGTGAGCAGAGTTCTAATGCCAAAGAAGCGAAGCCTGCGCACCTCTGACTTCCACTTGTCCACTTCCGCGACCCAGACCTGGGCCTGTTCCCTGCTCGCATTGAAATCTCGGAGCGCATCGTCAGCGCTCGCGCCGGAGGGCACGGAGATCGTCCTCGGCCTGACTTAGCCTCGCACGCGTCCCTTGTTCGTAAGCACGAAGCTGAAATGAGTGAATGACGGATCGGAAAGGAAGGTATCCCGGCCTACGGCAGACACTGTCGCCTGGGAGAACTGCTTGAAGGCCTCCGCGACAGCTACGGATGGATCTGACATGAGTCGTATCGTCGTTGGTCGTCGTGGTCAGCGTTCTGATGCGTCGTGGGATCGTCGAGACTGTCCGCGATCAGGTCACGAGGTAAGTCACGCGTGTGACCACTACACGCCCGGGATTTATGGCCTTTGCCGAGGCCCATGACTGCATTTCCACACAACCTGCATCGCGTTGTGCAACTCGCGCTCCCTGGACGGCCTGAACCATCACTACCTCCTATTTTTAGATCCTAAACAATCCCTCAGGACGCGGAGACACGCGAACTGTAATATTATTGACAAACCTAAACAATCTAGTCCTTCCAAAGCAATGTATGCGGCGCGGTCCGATACTCCCCTTGTAGTACGACACCTATATCCCAATGCGGTTCGAGCTGACTGGTCGAGCAATGCTAGCTCGCGGTTCGCCACTCAACCCAACGCGCCTGGTTCCTGGACACGCAGATTCGCAGACACCCCTTTTTTCCTGTCACCCTTACCCCACACTGAACGCTGTTCATACCGGACGGTGAGTAGAAAGAAGTGCAAGACTCGGAGCGATCACACCTGTCTGTTGTTCATGGCATCCAAGGATTGTCTCCTGACCGTACGGAACTCTCTTGTCCAGGCGATACCTCCCTAGTGGAATACCTGGCCATCTAGGCTTACTATCCTAAGGTCTAACGCTGTACCACTGCTATACCCCTTATCGGCACCAGCAGGATCTAAAGAGCGACAATGCGAAGAGGACATACCGTTCCTCCCTTGCTCCCTTGTAGTGGCGGTTGCCTCATACGCATGAACATGAGACCCTGGTGTTCATAAACTCCAATACTGTACCTGGGTACGAGGATGAGGTACTACACTATACTTGGTGACCTTGGTAACTCTGTGAATCCACAATATTTGCGCACCGCGGGAATCTAAACGCTTGGGAAGGGGTTGTTTGTCTGACCTTTAATCCATCTTCTGGATTCCAACATATGCTTGCCGTTCATGGCGACCCAGATGGGTGTTCCTTTGGCTTCCTGTGCGACGGTGGGGCGATCGCAACCAGGAAAAATTGGCATTATTTATTACCGGGCAGGTTCTCCACTCCCTTCAGCCGCGTCGATCAAAGCTCACCGGTCGGCGACAAACGTCTCAGTTGTTGTCCCCTGCAGCGGATATAATGAATGATGGTACTGTATACTAGGTCGGACCTGTGCGCGCTCGGCGCTCGGTTCTGGACTATGTCACAAATAGCAAATAACTCAGGTCTACCACGGGATTACTGTAATCGACTCGCGCAGACTGTATCTCGGCGTCACACTGCCAATTCGCTTTAGGTATGATTGATCCCTATCTTCTTGCTACCCTAGCACCTAGTAGTAAATACTTCTGTCGTATTAGTTTCCATAACAAGTACTAGTACATTCCACAAAGAAAATGTAGGAGTATGGGTATGATCGCCCATGTTAGTAGTACCTGTCCCTCAACATAATTGCCTTCCCAAGTTATCACACTACGCCTTCCCTGCAACGAGGCAGGGTCCGTGGTATCAGATCAGCTCTCCTCACAAACCCTCAGGCCTCAGGCCTCAGGCTAGCCACACATTATTCCCGCTAGCATAACATCCATGTCCGGAATACAACACACAACTGCTACCTCTTCCACCTCTAATTTTATTTCAATTTTCGAAGCCGCCTCGAAAGAATACAAGAAACTGACGAAACAAGATCTTAATACACATCCATTTTCTGTGGAGTTCGACAACTGCGATTCGCCCGATGCTGTCTTGAGCATATTTCGAAAGCAGGCAGAAATCTTCGACGAAATCCGTAAAGGCGATGAGAGGCTCATAAAATGGCTCGATCCGATGGTCCATATCTTGTTCACATTTTCGGCGGCACTTGGAGAGGGAGTTGGACTAGTAAGTTCGCAAGAATCCCATTTATTGCAGACCACAACAGATGCTTTCTCAGAATTTTGCACCTGCAAAAGTAATCTTCGCTGGCGTCGGGGTGCTTTTTACAGTGAGTATCCCGATACTGCCTGAGTTCGTAGCACATAGGGTAACGTCTATCTCATTTAGGCTGCCAAGGATGTCATGGCGAGTTACGACACAGTCGCCAGCCTCTTTGAGCGCATGCATGGTTTCTTGCAACGACTTGAGGTGTACAGCGGCATCCCTCAGACACCTGCGATGACTGAGGTGCTGGGAAAAATCATGGCGGAAGTGCTGTCCATCTTTGCTCTTGTAACGAAAGAGATGAAGCAGAGTCGATTCAGTGAGTCAGTTCATCTAATTCATGGCTTTTAGCTCACTATTGAGTAGAGAAATATCTGAAGAGACTGGTGGGAAGGACAGATGTTGAGAACGCGCTCAAGAGATTGGACATACTCACTCAGGAAGAGATACGGACGGCGGTAGCGAGAAACCTGGAGGTCACATGCGGCGTCGATAAGAACGTCAGAGCGATCAGAGAGGGTGAGCGAGGGTTCTTTGTGTGTTCGCTCAGCATTGAGATCACAACGTTTGTGTAGCAACAGACACACTAAGCCGTCAGTTTGTTTATAGTTGATGTACCTGTCACCGTGATCTCTTTAACTCCCCTCACAGGTGATCATGCGCGAAGCGACCTCCGTAGGTGGATCTCTCCTCCAAATCCTTCCATAAACCACAATCTTGCTTGCGATACCCACCTCAATGGCACTACAACATGGTTTGTCCGAGGTGATCCGTTCAATGGATGGATAAAAAACGGTTCCTTGTTATGGGTCCGTGGAAATCGTGCGTTTTCTTCAACCCTTTGCGCCTTCACGGGCATTAATTTCCATCTTCTACCTTACTAGCTGGTTCTGGAAAGAGTGTTCTCTGGTATGTGATCCCACTCACCTACGTTTACCGGAGGAAATTTACGTCGTTGATAAGCGCCACAATCATTGAAGACCTCAAGAGAACTGCCAAGTTATCAATGATAATATACTTCTATTTCGACTTTAAAGACACTGCAAAAACGGGACATTCGTGGCCTGCTTTCATCTCTCCTCATCCAGCTCAGCGATGCATCCGATATTTGCTGGAGCATCCTCTCGGAACTATACACCGAACACCTGGACGGCTCGGATCAACCAAGCGAGGCCGCCCTTGTACAATGTCTTAAGGAAATGCTCCAATCGGCGCCACATACCCGATTTTACGTCATCCTGGATGCTTTGGACGAGTGTCCGAATACCACCGGAACACCGTCCCCTCGCGAAAAGGTTCTGGATTTTGTTGAGGACCTTGTCGGCAGCCAGTTTGCGAATTTGTATTTGTGCGTTACAAGTCGTCCCGAGCAAGACATTCGAACGGCTCTCGACCCCTTAGCTCCCACATCCCGCCGTGTGTCTCTTCATGAGGAAGGTGGGCAAAGGGAGGATATCAACACGTACATCAGATCTTTTGTTGGCTCGGACAGAGCGATGCGAAAGTGGAGAGTGGAGGAAAAGCAACTGGTAATAAGTACACTTTCAGAAAGAGCTGATGGGATGTAAGGTGCCTCCATGCTTAAGCGTCTAAAACGTTGCTCATGGTGACACAGGTTCCGCTGGGTGTATTGTCAGCTGGACACGCTGCGCCGCTGTATGGCAGCGAGCATTCGACAGGCTCTGAACGACTTGCCGACCAATCTGGACGAGACGTACGAGCGGATATTGCAGGGTATCCCCATACAGAAACGAGCGCACGCACACCGTCTGTTCCAGTGCCTGATTGCGTCCATTCGTCCGCTCAGACTCGAAGAGCTCGCTGAAATATTCACGATTCAGTTCGACTCGGACGTAGCTACCAGGCTCGAAGAGGGCTGGCGCCCGGAAGATGCGGAAGATGCGGTGCTGTCCGCGTGTTCTAGTTTGGTCTCCGTCGTCACCGTGAAAGACTCACAAATCGTGCAATTTTCACATTTTTCGGTCAAAGAATTCTTGACTTCTGGTCGCCTAGCCATTTCGACTTCTATGAACATCCGTTATTTCCACTCTCCCTTAGAGTCGGCTCACAAGATTCTGGTGCAAGCCTGTCTAGCCGTTCTTCAACTGGAAGAGGGGGTGAATAGAAAGTGTATCGAAGCGCTTCCTTTCGCATTTTATGCCGCTCAGCACTGGGCCGATCATGCGCGGTTCAAGAATATAGAATTACAAATTCAAGACCGCATCGAGCTTCTGTTTGACCGTACCAAGCCCCATTTCGCAGCATGGACCTGGATATATGACGGGGGTAAGGGGGACGGCCTATCTGTTACCGATCTGGCAGAGCACCCGTCGCCATCCAGGGCTACCCCACTCTACTATGCTGCATTACGTGGCCTCAGCTGGACAACAAAGCAACTTGTTGTGTCGCGGAGGCAGGACATAGACATTGGGGGCGGCTGGCACGGTACTCCAATGTGTGCCGCATTGGCTATGGGTCACCTGGAAGTTGCGCGTTTTCTACTCGAACACGGGGCAGACGTCAATTGTAAGAATTCGCTCGGAGACACTCCACTGCAGACCTTCTCCTGGGATGGTGATGTAATGGTCATTCGCCTATTACTTGATTTTGGAGCACGTGCGAACGTGCGCGACGGTGGGGGGCGGACACCATTGCACGTAGCCGCGTTCAATGGACGCGACGAGGTCACGTGCATGCTACTCCGGCACAATGCAGACGTCAATGCTAAGCACCTTACAGACATCACACCGTTGCACTATGCGTCGGAGAAGGGACATATCGAAGTCGTGCGACTCCTCATCGAGCATGGAGCTAACGTGAACACAAATTCTAGCTCCGTTCGCACACCATTACATGATGCAGCAGCCAATGGACATTACGAGGTCACGCGCATGCTACTCCAGCACAATGCAGATGTCAACGCCAAGCACCTTACGGACATCACACCGTTGCACTGTGCGTCGGAGAGGGGACATGTCGAGGTCGTGCAACTCCTCATCGAGCATGGGGCCAATATAACGTACAAGGTAGCTCCATTCGCACTCCATTGCACGAAGCAGCGGTCAATGGACACCGCGAGGTCACGCGCGTGCTACTCCAGCACAATGCAGACGTCAACTCGAAGCGCTTTATGGACTTCACGCCGTTACACTATGCATCCTCGAAGGGACTTGTCGATGTCGTGCAGCTCCTCATCGAGCGTGGTGCTGATATAAACGCACAAGATAGATCCAATTTCACACCATTACACTGGGCGTCGGTGGAGGGGAAGCTCGAAGTCGTGCGGTTGCTACTCCAGCACGGGGCGGATGTGCATATTCTAAACAGGGGGGGCATGACGCCATTCCAAGTGGCGTCGAAGGGTAGATTCAGTGAGATGGCGCAATTGCTGTTGGATCACGGCGCCAAGAAAGAATAGGCGGTGGAAAATAGGACTATGTATATATTTTACTGACGGCACGGTCTGTTTGCTTTCATGATGCCTGATGCGTATCATATCAGCAGCCGCGACTACCGCCGGCGATGCAGTATATTATGATCAGCAAACGAAGTCTCACTCGAATTGCCAATGACAGTGGCCGAACTGTAACCAGAAGTAAAGCCCCAAGCTCCGGGCTCTGAGCCACCTGAGATGGCCGGGAATCTACTACGATGGTGACGGGGCGGCGCTGCATGAGGATGGCAACGCCTCGGGGTCTGCTGCCGTTGAGGGCGGCAGTGAATTGCAGCGGGTGCAGGTGACAGACAAAAAGCGATGTCGAGTATCTGCGTATACGGGTGGCGAATCGTGTTCGGACTCTCGGGAAGGGGAGCCAGGGAAGGGGGGAGAGCCAGGAGACAATAATTTAGTGTAATTATAATTAGAGCTCATCCCGTTCATGTACAGTATGTGCGCGACGGGCTTGTCCTCGGCTGCCGTTGTCGTGTGGGCGGTAGAACGCTATGAGCGATGTAGAATGGTATTGACTTTCGTACATGATCGAGACAGACGCAGTCGCATGCAAGATGGCGAATTCGTTAAAAAACATGCCGCATGAAGCTGCATGAAGAGGCAGTTATGCCGCTGTTCTGACTTGATCATCAACGTGGTCCTGCCTCACGTGAATAAGCTACTATCACTACACCTCCCCACCGACGAGACAGTGCCCCATCAGTTCAACTCACCCCTCAGACCCACCCATACAATATCCTGTCAGTGAGCGATCGGCCTCGCTCGACCATACAATAACGTCTCTACAATGTCAGGAGCTCCATGTGCAACTAGGACCTCTTCCACCTCTAATTTTATCTCGATCTTCGAAGCCGCCTCTAATGCGTTCGAGAAACTGACGGGTCAAGATCTCGACGCACATCCATTTTTTGCGGAGTTCGACAACTGTGACTCGCCTGATGCTGTCTTGAGCATATTTCGAAAGCAAGCAGAAATCTTCGACGAAATCCGCAAAGGCGATGAAAGGCTCATAAAGTGGCTCGATCCGACCGTCCATATCTTGTTCGCGTTTTCAGCGACACTCGGAGAGGGAGTCGGGCTGGTAAGTTCGCACGGAATCCATTCATTGCATTCCAACCGAGACATTTTCTCAGATATTTTCACCTGCAAAAGTAATTTTCGCTGGCACTGGGGTGCTTCTTACAGTTGGTGCCCCTCAACATTCGTTGCCTGTACCACATCGGGTAACGCTCCGACTGAATCTTTCAGGTAGCCAAGGACGTGATGGCGAGTTATGACACACTCGCCAGCCTCTTTGAGCTCATGCAAGGTTTCTTACAACGACTTGAGATATACATTGGCACGCCATTGACACCTGCAATGGATGGAGGTGCTGGGTAAAATCATGGCGGAAGTGCCTGTCTGTCCTTGCTCTTGTATACAAAAGAGATGAAACAGAGACGATTCAGTGAGTCGGCTCATTGAGCCTCATTCAACTTGTGATCCTGGCTCATGATGAGGCAGAGAAATATCTGAAGAGGCTGGTGGGACGGACCGACGTTGAGAATGCGCTCATGAGATTAGATGTGCTCACACAGAGAGAGATGCATATGGCGGTGGCGAGAAATCTGGAGGTCACACACGGTATTGATGATAACGTCAAGGCGATCAAGCGGTCACTTGCAGTGTCGATATCAACGTGAGAACAATCAGAGAGGGTGCGTAGAGATTGTTTTGTTCGTTTGCTGAGCGTTGAAACCATGGACGTCTGAATAGCGACAGACACACTGAGTCGTCAGTTCATTTTTTCACCGTTGATGTAGCTTGTTTACCGACTATTTCACAGGTGGTCGGGCACGAAACGACCTCCGAAAGTGGGATCTCTCCTCCAAATCCTTCCGTAAATCACAACCTTGCTTGCGACTACTCACCACAATGGCACTACAACGTGGTTTGCTCAAGGAAATGCGTTCGAGGAGTGGAAGAGAATAGTTCCTTGTTGTGGATCCGTGGGAATCGTCCGTTTTGTTTTCTCAACTCTCTGTGCCTCCAAAGACGTTGATTTTTCTTGTCTCCTACCCTAGCCGGTTCCGGAAAGAGTGTCCTTTGGTGTGTGATTCCATGCACCTACGTTTTCCCGAGGATATTCACGTCGTTGATAAGTTCCACAATCATTGAAGACCTCAAACGAACTGTTGGGTCGTCATTGATGGTATACTTCTATTTCGACTTCAAAGATGCTGCGAAAACGGGACATCCGCGGACTGCTTTCGTCTCTCCTCATCCAGCTCAGCGACACATCCGACATTTGCTGCAGCGTTCTGTCGGATCTATACACCAACCACTGGGACGGCTCAGATCAACCAAGCGAGGCCACCCTCGTACAATGTCTTTAAGGACATGCTTCGATCTGCGCCACATACCCGATTTTACATCATCCTAGATGCTTTGGACGAGTGTCCGAATACCACTGGAACACCGTCCCCTCGCGAAAAGGTCTTGAATTGTGTTGAGGACCTTGGCGGCGGCCAGCATCCGAATCTGTATTTGTGTGTTACAAGTCGTCCCGAACAAGACATTCGAACCGTTCTCGACCCCTTAACTCCCACGTCCCGCCGCGTGTCCCTTCATGAGGAAGGTGGGCAAAGGGAGGATATCAACACCTATATCAGATCTTTTGTTGGCTCGGATCGAGCGATGCGAAGGTGGAGAGCGGAGGAAAAGCAACTGGTAGTCAGTACACTTTCGGAAAGAGCTGATGGGATGTAAGGTACCTCCGTCCTTGAACATTTTAGAGATTGCTCATGGTGTAACACAGGTTTCGTTGGGTGTTTTGTCAGCTGGACACACTGCGCCGCTGTATGGCAGCACGCATTCGACAAGCTCTCGACCAGTTGCCAGCGAGTCTGGATGAGACGTACGAGCGGATATTGCGGGACATTCCCATGCAGAAACGAGAGCACGCGCATCGATTGTTCCAGTGCCTCATAGCGTCCATTCGTCCGCTCAAACTCGAAGAGCTCGCTGAGATCTTCACGATTCAGTTCGACTCGAACATAGGCTACCAAGCTGCAAGAGGGCTGGCGTCCGGAAGACGCAGAAGATGCAGTGCTATCTGCGTGCTCTAGCTTGGTCTCCGTCGTCAAAGTGGAGGATTCACAAATCGTGCAGTTTTCCCACTTCTCAGTCAAAGAGTTCTTGACTTCCGATCGCCTCGCTATCTCGACCTCTACAAATATCCATTACTTCCACGCCCCCTTAGTGTCAGCTCATACGATTCTCGCGCAGGCCTGCTTGGCCGTACTACTTCAACTGGACGAGAAGGTGGATAAGAAGCGTATCGAGCAGCTTCCTCTCGCGTTCTATGCTGCCCGACACTTGGCCGATCATGCGCGATTCAATAATGTAGAGTCACAAATTCAAGATCGCTTAGAGCTTCTGTTCGATCGCACCAAGCCCCATTTCGCGGCATGGACTTGGATATACGACGAGGGTAAAGGACATGGCCGACCCGTGACCATCCTCACAGAGCACCCATTAATACCTACGGCTACACCACTATACTATGCCGCATTTAATGGCCTCAGCTGGGTGACGAAAGAGCTTGTTGTTGCGCAGAGGCAGGATCTAGACATCGAGGGCGGTTGGTACAGCACTCCGTTACGTGCGGCGTTTGCCATGGGTTACCCGGAAGTGGCGCGTCTCCTGCTCGAACACGGGGCCAACGTCGACGCTAAGAACTCGTATGGAGACACTCCACTGCAGAGTTTTACCTGGGACGACGATGTGGAGGCGACGAGAGTGTTACTTGATTTCGGAGCAAACGTGAACGTACACGACAGTGACGGCTGGACACCATTGCACGTAGCAGCGGTCCAAGGTTGCTACGAGGTGGCGCGTGTGCTACTCCAGCACAATGCAGACGTCAACGCTAAGCGCTTTTATGGACCGCACACCGCTGCACTATGCATCGTTGAACGGACATGTCGAAGTCGTGCGGCTTTTCATCGAACATGGGGCTAACATAGATGCACGAGACACCACCATTCGCACTCCATTATCCTTGGCATCGTCGGGGGGAAGGCTTGAAATTGTACGGTTGCTACTCGAGCACGGGGCAGATGTGCATATACTGAGCAAAGTGGACGGGACGCCATTCCAGGTGGCATCGAAGAATGGACGTAGTGCGGTCGCGCAATTGCTACTGGATCATGGCGCTAAGGAAGAATAGGTGAAGAACTAAAACTATGTGTGTATTCTACTTGTAAAGTTCAAGTTATACCCACGAGGCAGGGACGCGGTTTGGTTGTTTTCCTCATCTCCCTCATAATGCATGATGTGCGGATCGTGGCATCGGCAGTCGGAGACAACCGCTGACCATGCGGTGCTGTGATCAACAAACGAAGTGCCAGCGTTGCCAATGACAGCGATTAAGCGTAGTAAAGCCGTTGAGGGCAGCAGTGGGTTGCGGTTGGTGCGAGTGACGGGCAAAAAGCGATGTTGAGGATCTGGGTAGCGAGATCGCTTGGTTGGGCGGCGAATCGCGTTGGGAGTTTCGGGGAAGCGGATGCAAGAAAGGGAGGAGAGCCAGGACCAAAGGGAGCACGACGCGGAGCGGGAGTGGAACACCATTAACTTTACTGTAGGAAGGATTCAAACTTCTCAAAACTAAAACTGAGTCTGAGACTATCCGTCGCACAAATCCCCGGCTCTCTGCTTCTTTTGGTTTGCGACCCACCGTACTGCCTCGGCGCGAATGTATGCCAGTTCGCGCCAGTATGCCTGATGTCCCTGCTGTAACCTGTTTATTTAAAACGTGCTAGATAGCGCTTCGCATCTTTAAATCTTATCCTGTACACCTCCTAATTCTTCAGTTTGCGTCCACCTCTTCTTTACCCACGAACAGGTCAAACCATCTGAAAACTTCGTAGTGCCACTTCAAACTAGGGGGGATTATCACTTGTGCGGTCCACGGTACGAAACGAAAGGCCAAACCTATTCCCGTGGTTCAAAACCCAGTGGTTCTCATCAGGGAAGACAACCAATCGAGTCGGTACACCTTGCCTGTGGTCGTCCTTGTCACTCAACCAAGTCATGACGTGAAAGGGTTATGCTCACTGCAGCAACGCATGGAATGCGCCAATCCCATCCGTCTCGGGTAAACGATAGTCCTTGCTACTGTGAATCACGAGCTGCGGCGTCGACCATTTGTCCACGAAGTTTATCGGGTTGAACCGTTCGAGCAGCTCTTTCGCTTCCTTGTCCCAAGGTCGGCCGCCCCATTCATGGTTGAACTAAGTCCGAAGGTAATTGAAAACAACCGTATAAAAGGCAGATGACATGATAACTCACGAAGAAGAGCTCGTCAGTGGAGTAGCCATTATAAACCGCGTCGAAAACACCATCGTGGCACACAAGAGCCTTGAAACCGAAACCGTATTCCGGGTGGCCCTGAATCCAGCTGTTCCACGGATAAGCGGCACTCCGCGGTTGTGTGTAAACGGCCCTCACTTGATAGCGTAGCCACCCCAGCTAGCACCAGCCGCGACGGCACGGTCGGGATCGATCTCGGGATACTTGTCCAGCGCGTACTTCCAGCCCTTCTGCAGGTCTACGAAGGGCTTT
Source organism: Lactarius hatsudake (assembly GCA_024734325.1). Classification (NCBI taxonomy): domain Eukaryota; kingdom Fungi; phylum Basidiomycota; class Agaricomycetes; order Russulales; family Russulaceae; genus Lactarius; species Lactarius hatsudake. The sequence goes on along the minus strand of JANSJP010000005.1, from coordinate 236,809 downwards.
CCACCCCAATCCTTAGCGATGGCATCCACAAGGTCTATTGATAGAGCGTGAGAAGCAGCCCGGCGCGTGCATGACGTGAGCATTCACCCTGGCCGAAAGTCGTTGAACCCGTCGGGTTAATCGCCACGACAAAGTACCCTTGGTGTGCAAATACGTTCGGGTTCCACCTTGTGGACCAGCGATCGTCCCATACTCCCTGGGGACCTTGAATCCCCTTCGGCGTGGTTCCGTTGAATACGTGAGCGACGACGTACCTCCGTGAATGAACAACAGTCCCGGCCACTTCTTTGTACCGCCCGCTTTCCATCCGTATGGCTTGACAACATAACCGTGCACTGTTTTCCCTTCGGCTCCCTCAAAGTAAAAGTCCTCTAGCGGTCGTAGCGTTTTTCCCGCCAGTGCTTCCCCTGTGAACCTGGTGACCTGCTCCGGCGTGCCTGTCCATTCGAAGCCGCTCTGGGCCTTGGCGATATCGGTTTCGAGTTCACGAAGATCACGAATAATGAACACGTCATTGGGTCCGCGGAGGGAAGAACGGGAGAAGATGAGCCTGCCGTTTGGTAGTATTTGGAGCGCAGTGACAGCGCCGCTGTTGGTGAGTGGCTGGGGAGTAGTGAAATTGGGTGGGAGAGACGGGTGAGTTGACGACTTGTCGGGCGTTTCTGGAACAGGGAGGACAAAGAGCTTGTTACGAGCATGATCGCCGGCGGTCAAATAGAGATAGTCCGACTCCGGCGAGAACTGCGAAAAATTAAAGATCAATCCCATTGGACGAGAAGAATCCGAGTAGCTCACAGCAAGCTCTTCAGCAGATCTGTCCCAAGGTTGTGTGAGCGTGAAGCGGACGTCCTTCTTCAGGTCGTAGATGACGATCTTGGCCCTGAATAGAGACTTGGTTCACGAAGACGGTAACAGAGCCAGAAGCCATGACGGTACCTATCTGACTCATAACCGTCCTCGTCGAGTTCTGTCCATGCGACCTTGTCGCCTTGCGCGTTGAACACGGGGTTATGCGTCGCGCCTTGCTTGCCCGAGGTGAGCTCGCGTGGCTTTTGGCTGCCAGTCAGGTGGACGAGGTATATCTATCACATTCAGTTTGGGTGCTAGTCTGTGACGAAGCAAGAAATCGAAATTCTAACGTTCTGCTTGGTATGCCAGGCTTCGGGGAGTTCCGGGTCCTTTGTGGTGTAAACGATGTATTCGTCGGACACGTCGTAATCACTGGCGCCACCAAATGGCTCAACGGGAGTGTACTGCTCGATCATGAGCGTACCGGAAGGAAAGCGCGCCTGTCACGACATACGTGTTTAGTACCGTGCAGCACGTTGATGAATTGATCTCCAAAATGCCACTTGTTCTGAGCGTCCTTGGAAAGCTTGACGGTGAAGAGCGATGGTCGCTTCGGCCCTGTCCAAGTGTCCCAGTGTCGCTCATATCCATCGTCGTATACGAGGGCGGTATCACCACGTTCGTCCCATTTTCTATCGTTCTCGAGAACGTTCGTCAGTTCTCCGTCTTCATGAACGTTGTCGGAAAATACGAGTAGGCCGGCTTTTGCCGCGTAGCGGAAGCTGGAAGGAGACGCCGTAGGGAATTTGCCGAGCAGAACAGGCGGGTCCGTTGCGTCGAGAGAACCACCGGTAAACCGTACAGAGATCGCGTAGAGGCTCGCAACCTTGCTGTCATCGTCATCACCTTCTGCAAAGACGTGACCAATAGTGCGTCCATCGAGCCAGAACGCCTCTCCCCCATGGGCCAGAGGTACCTCGACCGGCTGAGCGGCAGATTCAAGTGGCGCGATGAAGATGGACTTGTGATTCCTGTCCAAAGGGTTAACGAGGTTACCGTTGCAGGGCAGGGCATCGATCTCACTTCTTGTCTGCAAAGGAGTATTTGGAGACGGGAACGAGGACAAGGTCGCCTGCAGCATTTGCTGCGCCAGTGCCGGGACGGGAAAGTTCGACTAGATCTTGAGGGGTGAACCTATCACTTCCCGATTTGAAACCGAACGACTTTGACATGTTGTATGACGGAATGCCCTCAGTGGGAGGCGATGTCAACGGGAGTTGGGTCGCCAGGAAAGCGATGCGGGGAAGCCACCACATTTAAGAGAGTTGATGGCCCTCGACTGATACAAGAAAAAGGGTGATTTCATTCGCTTATCGCATCATCATCGACATCATTATCACCATTCCCATCGCCACCACCCTCGTCCTCGTCCTCGCTCTCGCCTGCGCCTTCCACTTGCTCGTCCAAGTCCAGCTTCACCCCCGGGTCAGTTACCTCTTCCACTTCTCCTGTCGTAGAATCCCACCGCGCATTCAGTCCAACTCGGAATTCCACCATCTTTTCGCCGATCAACTTAAGCAACTGCGCCTGCTCTGCCGTAAGCGCCTTGCCCTTTTCACACAGCTTGTGCGGATTCTCCAAAGTCGGCACGCCCTTCCGCATGACCGTCGTCAGGCCAAGTTTGCGCAGCTGTGGTTCTTCGTTGTGTGGGAATGGTTCGGGCGGGTTAGAATGATGTTGCATGACCGGGCCACTCGGGAGGACCACTGTCCGGGTCGCACGATTGCCAGACCGTGCAAAATCGGCTTGATGGAAATCCTTGAACCACTCAATCACCTCTTGAGGCTCCGTGTTTGTGAATAATAGTCCGACTTGCCCTTTTATTTGCTAGAATATGGTGTGAATCAGCCACAAAGTCAGGTCAACCATGTGTCAACGGCGGTGCACTCACTCTGGCCAAAGGTGCCAAACCTGGCCGATGCTCCTCTTCCGGTGTCGTACCAAGTGCCTTGGCCATCAGTGCTCCTCGCCCGAAAAATAGACGCGCAGAGCTGCATGGCGGGACGTGAGATCAGATATGCGAACAATGCATCGTTCGCAGACGCACTCTCTCCAAAGTTTTCGGACCGTTTTGAGATGCGCATTGCGCATGTTACCGACTTCAAAGAGCCAGCAATATCTCCATTTTTCCACGTTCGTCTGGAGCTAATCGACGATTGGCGTCCCAGAGATGTAGTAGACGACAAGGACGCACCTCAGATATCTGAGCTCCCTTGTGCTGCCGAGTCTTTTTTGAGACCTTAGTTAATGATACTAGAATGACCAGAGGCCGTCAAGGGTCATCTTTGTCATGTTTTGAGGCCGCGACTGACCGAGTTTTTGTCTCTTGGATTTTGGCATCGCGCGGGCGATGAGAAATTGAAATCAAGCGCGTAATCCGGCAAAAAATCACTTTCGTCCCAACATGCGTAACGTCCCTCAATCAGAGCTCAACAACCTCGAGGCGTTACTCCTCAACACCTCTGGAAATGTACCATTGCACAATCGGTTTAGAGCTCTATTTACACTCAAGGCACTCAAGAGCGATCAAGCCGTCCACATTATCTCAAAAGGTAGATCGTGTCTGCAGCTACGTACTTAAGATTAACGTTTATGCAGGATTTCGTGATCCATCTGCTCTCCTCAAACATGAGCTAGCTTATTGCTTAGGGCAGATGAAGAACGCAGTGGCGCTCTCAACCCTTGAACTCGTTCTCACGAACGAGCAGGAAGACCCGATGGTCCGGCATGAGGTGAGTTTCGTCCTGAGGGGCGCCTCAGCGTATTGAGGTGTGCAGGCAGCCGAAGCGATGGGTGCTATCTCCTCGGCCTCATCTATTCCCATACTCAAGAAGTATCTGGATGATTCAAATCGTACAGTACGCGAGACATGCGAGATCGCGCTAGCGAAGATAGAGTGGGACAATTCTGAGGAGGGGCAACGCCACCGTTCGAGCGCATCCGATGAGCCTCAGTTCGTGACTGTCTTTGCTTGCTATGTGCGTGCACCTTCTCTGACCAGCGAGACCAGAAGCTACACCTCTGTCGATCCTGCCCCTCCCACCGCCGGCCTCCTTTCGGGAAGGTCAAAACCGGGGATTGCGACACAGTCTTCCGTAGAGGAGCTGCGCGACAAGCTTCTTGATAGGCAACTCCCGCTCTTCGAGCGCTATCGGGCGATGTTCGCGCTGCGAAATATCGGCACCCCCGCGGCGGTGGACGCTCTCGCCGCGGGTTTCTCCGACGATAGCGCGCTGTTCAAGTGAGCGCGCCCCCTCGATCTTCTCTTCTCGTAAAAGGTCATCTGATGCGGCCGGAGAGGCATGAGATTGCTTTTGTCTTTGGCCAACTCCTGTCTCCACATTCGGTTCCCGCCTTGCTCCAGGTTCTCCAGGATCCGCAGGAATCGGATATGGTGCGACACGAGGCAGCGGAAGCTCTCGGCGGCATTGCGACTCCAGAGGTACTTCCCTATCTCAAGGAGTATATGACAAGAGAGGACGCGCCAGTTGTAGTCAAGGAGAGCTGTCAGGTAGCATTGGACATGTACGAGGTGAGTATCTCGTCTTCCCCTCGTCTGATGGCGGCTACTCAGCATCGGCATATGCTTAGTATGAAAATTCCGATCAATTCCAGTACGCCAACGGCTTGGATGCTACACAATTGACGGATGCAGTCAGTGCATAGATAGGGTTTGCGATGTAAGTTGCTGCAGACTTGTAATAAATGAACGAAACGTGCCCATCTTCAGAAAGGGTTCACCGTACTCTTCACGATAACGTACGAAACTCACGCGACTTCTCATTCGCCTGCCTTTAGGCTGCCTTACATACAAGGAATATTCTAATCAAGCAGCCACGCGAATAATGTCATAACGTCAACATCCCAGCAACCAGGCCACTACTCCTCGTCAAACACCAAGCAGCGGACCTCGATAGACTGCCTATCTGGGGCATCTTTCGGGCTCGTGGAGTCCAAGAACGCCGTATGCGGCGTCAGCCGCGCCTTGCTCTCGTCCGAGTCGAAGCACTTGATCAAAGTAACTTCATCTGGCGTCTGCCCACCCAGGTAGTACCACTGGTGCGAGGGGTTATGGCGGACGCTGAACGTGGACCCCTCTCGGTCCGCGTAGATATGCCGGGTCGAGACGAGGTCCTTCTCAGGGTCGAGCGAACGCCAATCTGCGACGGCGAGCGGGTGGTGCGCGACGGGGTTCCCGATAGGGCGCCACACGTTGATGATGCGCACACGGCCCTTGAGCAAGCGATCGGCGTCCTCGGGAACGTGGTGCCGTACCCGGGCGAATCCCGCAGCATAGGTCTGGTCGACGTGCACGCGTGTCTGGAGAATGCTATCAGCCACGAGCCATAGGTAGGGATGAAATGGCATACTACAGGACCACGCTGCTGCGGTGTATTGGGCTGACCTTCCTTGTTGAGAGGACGCCTGATGTAACGATGAGTAGAGGTGAGTAGAGGTGTCAGAGTCAAAGTTGTTGCTTTTAGGGTGACGGCTGGACTTGCCTGATGGTATGGTCGAATATCAAAACCCTCTTCGCGCCGGTATGTTCCTTGACGAGTTCTTCGACTTCCTTGTAATACCCGGTCCGTATAGCTTCTTCGTCGACAAACTTTTTCTCTTCGCTGACATGTCGCACAAACTCGAAACCAGTGGTCTCAAGGGAGACCGTATCCTCTTCGCCACGAACATCGTGGACGACCGTGTTGACCGCCTCCGTTGTGATATTGCTCTGTGGAAGTCCATCTGGTGGCGGGCTATAGGTGAAGTTGTATGGAGGCTCCCCATTCGGTGTTGAGGCAAAGTAATTAAGACTAGTGTGAACGTCGTGGGGTGCGAGGACTGCGGTAGCCATGTGGATTGAGGCAGTGGGAGAATGTAATGTCTCCTACGACCTGAAAGAATGTCCTTTTATCGTCCATGCTCCCAATTGATGATTCAGAAAGGACGGAATATGCTTAGACCGAACAGCCAGAGGATGACTTACTCAGACCGCTGCTACTGGCGCTATTGAAGCCCGTTCTCCGTTGGGTTCTTACAATGACTCGGATAGGATCGACGCGCCCAGCTTCTTACAAATAGCGTCTTCGGGCGATCCGTTGTAACTTACATCCAACACGAGCGGCCCTCTGGTACGTCGCGAACCGATGACAGCTCCGTTGCAGATAGTGGTTCGCGTAAGACGAGGTCCAGCACGACCGAGCGAATACCATCGTTCCCGGTAAACAGTACACAATCCGGTAGCTGGTTGAACCTCGAGATCCACTGTTGTTATTGTTGACTAAGGTGGTCGCCGAGGCCGATTGTGGCTTTTGACGCCATACTGACGTTCTTCTACGAACAAATGTCGCGGCAAGGAAGGTGTGAGTAATCACCTTATTCACGAGATGATGCACACGGCCCATCAGTAAAACGCGCGAGGCCCGGGCACGTCGCGATAAATAACGGCCCCTTGGGTGAATTTTGTGGCGTGAGTGTGTGAACCAACGTATGGTAACATTCGAAAAGATACCCAAGTTATACAAGCAAATTTGACTTGTATTACACTCTCGACACAAAGGAAGGTCAGAGCACCAGCGCTACGAGCCTACGATTGCATTCTCGTGCGAAATACGAATAGAGTGGATTTTCATGTAATCACGCAATCCAAATATCAATCAGATCTTCGGCGGCGCTAAAAGGCTCGTATCGGATCCCCAGCCATACAGGAAGTGTCCAAGCTATAGGTATGGAATCGCACGATGACACCGCTTTGGCCAGACAGAAATCGGATGTACGCTACCGAATGATGGAGATAGAGAAGCGCACCGCGGAATGGCGGAGTGAGGAATACCGAAAATTGTTGGAGCAATTTTGTGGGGATGTAGGTCAATCTGCAGCTCAACCTGAAGACGGGCGACCCGTCAACAGCTCCTTGTCCCGGTCTGCACCTGTTACAGCCCCTACCCCTCAGCAACAGGTGCTAGTGCCGCCCAGCCTCGTGGCACGGGGAGACAATGACGATCGGCGATCGCGCCGTCAAGGGTTTGTCTTTACTGCAGCATGTATTTGAATAGCACCATCTCAGATATTCTTCCTGTAGCAGAACATCGACAGAGTTGGTACCGCCCAGGAGACTGCGCCGCGACAATCTCAGCCTGGAAAATGGGGAGGTGTTTGTTGGTGCCATTGCCGCCTTGTGTGCCGACAACAGCCTCGGTAACCGCTCCGCAATTTTCAGTGCAGCGGGACTTTTCGATCGCCGGCTGTCACCACTAGAGGCTGCATGGGCCATTAAGACTCCCAACATACCGTGGTCAACTTTTACGAAGGCGTTTGGAGGGTCTCCGTTCTCCGAACGGCCAAGAGCTGATAGGGTCAAAGCATACGCGGGGACCTTTCTTTGCACTAACAAGATAACACAACCATTCGCACCGAAGCATGTTGGAGAGACTGGGGTGATACTTTTTCCTCCGGGTATGGTATTACTCGAGGATATCAAGGAGACATTCCACGTTTTTGTTGACCCATCAATGGGTCGAAGGTCCGAGCTCAGGTACTATGGTACTTACACCAAGGTCCACACGGGCCGCGTAACAATGGAAGTCCAGCCTGATGAGTGGCACGCACTGCCAACGCCGGTGAGCAGTTTTTCTACACTCTTGTCCTGGTTTTTGAGCCGCAGCAATGTCAGCTCAGTGCCGTAGTAATTGGTTCAGGCGCATTCGGAAATCGGCTGTCGCACTGGCTGAAGTCCAAGCGCGGTGTAGTTTACGCGAGACACTCGGTTCCGAGCCTTCTCCCGCTGAGATTCAAGATTGGCTTAGAAAGTACAACGATGGGACCGTGACAGTGGAGAGAAATGTAGTTCCCAATGGTTTCAATTCCGGTGCAGAGGTGTGTTTTCTGTTTTGGTCCAATTCCGATCGTTGGACTGATGGCCAAGTTACGCACAGAAATTTGGTTTCGAAGTGATCAAATGTGTTGGATATGATGTAAAATTGGCCAAGTTGATACGCAATAACGCCAACCGTTGACTCAGGCATAGTGTTACGAGCAAGTGTGCTCACTTGAGAGAAAAATAAAGACACATCTTACTTTCAACCTCATTCTTTTTGTGGTCCGTATCTCGCGCGAAAGAAATCATGCACCCGGGGTGGACAGGCAAGTGGACAGGCCCTCAAACCCTCTCGCCGTTTCCGGATGATGTTGTCAACCTCGACGTGTGCGCGCATAGCGATAGCACTGTTCGCAATGTTGTCGATGATGAGGCGGCGCCCCCGTCCTTTCCGAGAATCTACCTACTTCGCGTTGCTTGGTTCATCGGTCCAAGTGCCTCCAAAAAGGTCCCTGCTGCACACGAGAAAAATCGAGGTAAAACTCGCACAATAAATGTTCCCATTTCCAGAGGGCGTTCCGGCTCGGCAAACAGAAAGCGCTTATCCAAGTGTATGTACAAGCGACAAAGGTTCGGGCTGGGAAATACACGAGGTGACCAACGTACGAAGGGAATATACTGCTGTACGTGGCAGACCATCTTCCCTATCGATGCACTGTGGCGCCAACGTCAGATCAAAATGCGTAGTGAAGTCGCGGCACCGGTGCGGCACCAGCTTACATCGATAACATGGGTCCTCATGCATCATGGGCCTCCCTCATCCATAGAGTAATCCGACCTCTTTTGTAGCCACGTGAACGTTCTGAATAAGAAGGTTACGTCCGAGTTCTCACTTAGGAGGCGCAATTTGAGATTAGGTTTGAACAGTGACGGAACAGTGATTACCCATGACCTGCGAGTGTGATCCACACGGGAACTAACGGAGTTCTGGTCGACTTTATATATATAGATACCCAAGAACCACGAGGACGAACCCGGCCTCTCCTTGAAGTGCTCCAGACATGAGTTGCCCAGATTGCTACAAAGGCTTTGTCCTCCCGGGTGAGCCAAAGGGCTCTATGGTTGGTCCCGACTACTTTACCCCAGCACAGGGTGACTCCACTCAGTCGACCAAGGCAATCGTATTACTCACTGACATTTTTGGTCTCGCTTTGTCGAATCCGAGGATCGTCGCAGACCACCTCGCCGAGCACGTCGGTGTGGACGTCTGGATTCCGGATTTCTTCAATGGTGGGTTGCGTTCACATCCCGTGCTTCTTGCGACTACTAATGCGTGTCTCCTTATTCTCAGGCAAGCCACCGTTCAAAGTGAAGAATCTGGAACCTTACTCGCCTGATCGTGCTGGTGTAAAGATGAAATGGACTGTCGCCCTTGTTTTCAAGGTCCTTTTAGCCCTTCCCGGACTTATCGCCAACCGCCCATCTGTTGTTGACCCTAGAGTCCACGCGGTACGTCCCTTAACCCGGAAATCGTCCTACGCTCAACAATGTGCCTTGATTATCCAGTTCATTAGGAAAGTTAAATCCGAAAAGGGTTATGAGAGGATTGGCGCTGTTGGGCGAGTGTTCGCAAATGCAGGACCAAGAAATCTGCCCACTGACGCATGAATTGGACCAGGTATTGCTTTGGCGGTGCCATGGCTGTTCGTCTGGGTTCAACCGACTTGGTGAACACAATCGTGATCGCGCACCCTGCCGCTTCGAAGCCTGCTCAAGTTCGAGCCATCAAGGTGGCTGATTTTTAACTTAATAGTGTTCCATTTTAGAGGTTTTAACTGCCGCCTTACTACTTCAGGTTCCTGCATCTTGGTTACTGGCTGAAGGTAATGCCCAACGAACGTCGTGCCTCGGTGTGTTCTGACCAAAGCAGAGGACTTCAGCTTTAAGGATAAGGACGTCAAGACCGCACAATCCTATTTTTAAAGAACAGGAGGAAAAACCCGATCACGTTGACTATGAGTTTAAGATTTGGAAAGGCAAGTCCTCCTTCCTAGCACACCCGGGTTCACCTCATCCAGTTCGTCTGCGCAGGGACCGCTCACGGTTTCGCCGTGCGACCAAATCTGCAAGTGCCCGAAGTTAAGGCCGGGTACGAGGGAGGTCTTGAGCAGACCATTGCTTGGTTCAAGAAGACGCTGTGACATCGCCACGGCGTTGACAACCAGCTATAGCTATAGTTCTCGGACATCACCCTTCAGTCAGATCACATATGCTCTTTTCTACGATCCTATCCCGTTTTCATACCGAAGTGGACAAGCCGATAGTATCTCACCCCTCCCACTCCTCATGATAGTCCCCATTACTTCTACCTAACTCCTACAACTGCGGCCGTAAGTGCTTAACAGTACTAGTATTTAGGTGTCCTCTACAGGTTCTCAGTGGTGTACTTTTGATGTTCCTCACTTTTTTTTTGGGTATAACTAACGCCGTGCTTATTCAAGAAGCGTGATCATACACTGGCAGCTGCCTATCCGTCTAACCTGGTTTTTGGAGAGATTTAGTGGCCCCCTCTTCAAGAATGGCGTCGGGAGACATGGTGACGCTCTGGCTCGAGTTCTCCAACTTGGTCCATCTCCTTAATGATTTCTGTCACTTTGTCGGAGTTCCTGGTCGTCTCCTTGTCTGACCCCGTAGGCCGTAAGCAGCAGGTCCTGACATCTATCTGAGAGAGCTCAGAGTAATTTACCTCGTCGGTTGGAAAAACCGACGGTGAAGACGATCCTCGTCTCCTCAACATTCTCCAGGTCCACGGTCTGGCCGAACGCGGCCGCAATAGGAGACCTCTCCTCCCTGTTTGCGTACGCGACGACTTTTTCGAGCGGCGCTCTATCGCTAAACGTGATCCGAGTACGATGGCGTGCGGATCAAAAAAAAAAAAAGACGATGGCTTGCCATGTGAGGTTATAAGAAAGGTAATCCGAGCCACCTTCGTCAGCGGAACCTCGAGGCTCCGGAGCGCGGTGTCCACAGACAAAGTGGCGCGTGTTCCATGATCGGTCCTCCTGAGTCGCCGCCCCTCATGGCGTCGGCGAGCTGTTCGGCCACGGAATGCTCCTTATCCGCAAGGAAGTTTAGGTAGGTCCTAGAGTGAGTCCCAGTCTGTAAAGGGTACCGTCAGGTCGGACTCGACGAAATACGATGGAAGCAGAAACGAAATGTACATAGGATGGCGCGACCGTTCTGTTCTCCATGTTCGACACCAGTAAAGACGTTGTCATGCGTAAGCTGCACAAACCAGGCACCGCTCGGGCTTACGTATTGTTCGGACCTTTGACACGGGCCCCAGGCCCTGAAGGCGGACGGGATCGTCAGCAGATTTGTCGGGACACGACCAAGTGGCAAAAGTGAATATTTTCTTGAGGATACCAGCGCCGAGCAGTGGATGAGTGTTGCGAGTATAAAAATTATCCTGAGAATATGTAACACGTGAGAGACAGGACGAAGAGGCATACAGAGTCGGAGGTAGTAGGACAAGTCAAAAGACGGCGGGAGATGACTCAAAGACTGCACGCAGACAGGAAGACACTAATCAAGAACTTAGATCGCACGAGCGAACAAAAGATAGAGACAAATACACGCTCCATATTACGGCTGAAGCGTCATGTACATGGACAGAACAATAGTAGTAAAGTAATTGTTCTGGAAAAGAGAGCACTTAGCAGGGTCAAGTTCCCGATGTCTATATGGGAAGCGAGGTGTCAGATCGGTTAGTTTTGAAACAGAGAAATATCGGGTTAGTTAGCGTAAAATAGGCGAGACGTCGGAGGGTTGAGAGGAAGGTGGCAGTGGCGCGGCGTACGCGCGGCGCGTCGTGACCGCGAGTTCGAAAATTTCGGTCAAGGTTCCTGACGCTCAGAGTGTGAGCTAGAGAGCGGGCCGCATAGGATTGGCTGCGAGCCACTTGTCGACGGCAGGCTTTAGGCCACGGCCATTGCCGTCGTTGGGAATTGGCTGCCCGTTGGGGAGGTGAAGCCAGTCATTTAGGATGAGTATGCGGTTTGTGTGGGCATAATATTCTGCGGTTGAGCACTGGCGGACGTGATGACTGGGGTTCGGCGCAGAAAATACAGCCGCGGGTCCGGCGGCGGAAATAGGACGACGCGTCGTCTCACTGTGTTATGAGAGTGTCCCCCTGTCCTTGCAGCCTGGGGACGTGATCTGTGAGGACGGTCCTTATTTCGTAGTCAGGACTGTCTTGGAAGTCGCGATCACGTGGTGAGTCGTGTTCACGCTGGGATTGGGACTCATCATTGTTCCAAGAATCGCGGTCGTCAGTTGAGTCACGGCCGTACTGGGACTTGCGCTCTTGCCGAGGCCTCGGATCGCAATCCTCGCGTCCAAGAGATTGTCGCATCCATTGATCGGGGTACCGCATGACGCGACTCTCTTAGGTTAATGGGGCCATCGCGAAGCTCGCGTGGTAGAAAGTCGGATAGTTGTACGCCAGAAAATTGTCTTCGAGCTGCTGTAAGGACATCTTCGAGATCATGTGGTACCCCTATAGGATGGTCGGGTTTCATAACTAATAGACGAAACGCAAGAGGTCTGCGGTCGTCCGGGTGGAAACCTTGGAAGAACTCGAAGCTTCGTTCTTCGTCCGAAATTCGTTGGTTATTATAGAGGGGATTGCTGAGGGTGAGGAAATCGCGGTAGTAAGCCATGACATCGTCCTCGTCTCGCATGCGCCAGGTCTTGGCGTAGTTGTCCACGAACTCTTGCAGGGCCCTTTTGGTGTAGCGTTTGGTCGCTGATGTGTCTGGGTACAGGCTTTCCAAGGTCGATTTGAAGGTTGCCCAGTCGCCAGTACTGTAGCCATCAAGGGTCTTCCAAAGATCGCGCATAGAGGGTGCGATATAATGCACAATGGTCTCCACCTTTTGGCTATGGCTGAGTCCGTGGTTAGTAGTAAGAGTGTCGTATTCAAACAGGAAATCGACAATAGGGTCGTTGCGTTGACCAGAGAAGTACGGTGCTTCAGCCGTGCGTGGACTTGGCAAAGTGGCTTGTCCAGGGACCGATTGCAAGGCCATGATGGACACAAGTGGGGGGGGTGGGAAGGGTAGAACCGGAGAGCGGGCAGGCGAACTGTGGTTAGTGGGATAAGCAGGTGATTGAACTCGTGAGCGACGACTAGGCGTGCGCGGGAGAGTTGGTGAAGGACAGAGAGTGTTTTCGGGTTAGCGAATAGGCAAGGGGGGAGAGGACTGGAGAGGAATGGTATGGCGGTGAGAAGGGGCAAAACGACGACATTAATAAGGGTCAGCCTGATCAGGATTCGGGATGGCCACGGCCATCGACCCGCGCCCATCCATTATTATTTTCATCTTCAGCTCCAGCATCGACGCCTCGTGCCTCGTAGCCGACCTCAACAAAGGGCCACGTGCCTGCTCGTGTCTCACTACACTCGGATCCCCGGATACTTATGGTGGATTTAGGAAGGAACCTGGATGCGCTGCACGGTGTAATCACCCCTCCTCCCTTCAAAACTGTCTTTCCTTGCCATCGTGTTCTCTGCTTCGTCTCGATTATCTCCGCTCCATCTCGATCTCCTCCCTGCTTTGTCGTCTTCCAAGGTTGACCTTACAGTACTCGCGTCCTGTCATCTACACTCCTCGTGCTGTAAGGACCGGTCTCGGTCTACACTCGATCGGCCCTAATTTACACCATTTTACACCAACGCCAACGCCAACGCCACCTGGCATCAAGACGAGCCTAATGTCAATACCTAGTGCACAGTGGCACCGGCGCACGTTTACAATAATTCCTAATGCGTCAAGACCTTGATTCTCGCCTTGTCAACTGTCGGCTCCCTGGTGTTCTCGACCCTCTCTCGACTCATCGTGAGCGATTCGAATTGGTACTCGTCTGCGTCGTCGACAGGCCCTGTGCGTGATTCGTCGTCGCTCCTCTTCCCATCGGGTTGACGCTTTCTATCTCCCCTCGCAACTACTATCTACGGTGTATATATGGCCTGAAAGCTTGTTGATTACTCGGATACTCGCAGAAGCTTAGGGGTCGACGAATACCTGGAGTACATTAGTAAACGAAAATGCAATCTTTTCGGAACACTACCTCGATTGGTTCCTTGAAAAGACAGGATGTCTTAGTATCACGCACAATTGGTTCACGAGAACCATGGACCATCTGTGAGCCGACATCGAGACCGGAGAACTTCGGTGAGGCAGACATGGATAACCTTGAGAGTGATATCCCTGTGCCCAGCCTGTTACTATACTGTAGCAAATTTGCACTAAGAAATTACGATGTAAGTACGAAGCAGGAAACGCCAAGCTTGCACGCGGCCAGTTTATGCAGAATATTACTGTAAGCGTATGTATGTGATTGTTGCGATCAAAGTGGGCGGTATCTTTAGCGAACACCCTCGCCATACGGTATGACAGAAGATCGAGAGAGTCGGATCCTAGTCGTTTCTGCGACTCTGGATCAAGCCAAGGCCGCGGTAAAACGTACGTTATGAATGGATCTCTTTCACACAAAACATCTCCAACGTGTCTCTGTCCTATCCCAGTCATCAAACTCTTCATAGACGACAACTCGGCCGACTTGCCCCCTTCCAATGTCGACATACCATGGACGATCAAGAATAAGTATTATTCCGCGGAAGTGCACTTTCATCTCGTAGAATACGCCTACTGGGACCTTCAGTTGGCCCGTCGTGTTCCTGCCATCATTTTCGTCTGGACCCGCGGCCAGGTGATCCTCTCGTCGACATTTCGTCTGACTGCTCCCCTCATCCCCTTGTCCGCCAGCCCTATGCAGAACAAGTCTTCGGGCTGCACAAGGCGCTCACCCGCTTCGAACCCGAGGTCGCCCTCGCCATTGCCCTGGGAAGCGGGCCCCTGCACCACGACGACCCCCCAGAAGGGCCGGACTCGTACCTTGCCGATCACGGGTTCGAGTACATAGACGGCGAACGCACCCGTCACCTCAAAAGCGACGACGTGGGCCCAGACACGGACACGGCCGACGGCGAGGGCGACGAAGACCCCGTCCCGGGTCTCCCGCGCGTCATCGACGCGCTCAGCACCATCATGTGGCCCTCTATGGTCCGTCGCGGGCGGGACGACGGCGGGCACGCACGCAAGGGCCAGGCGGCGCCCTTCGACTTTGACGTCCTGCACACGGAGGAGGAAGGAGGGGTGGAGGAGGAGGAGGAGACCCTCGCGGCGCTCATGGCGGCCGACGCCGCGGACTCTGGCGCCCCGCTGGCCCGCGCGACCCGCATGCAGAGGGAGATGGCCACGCTCGAGCGGTGGCTGATCGAGAACGAGGAAATGCACGAGGCAGAGCTCGGTGAGCCGATCAGCTCGAGTCCGACTGGCATCGACGACGACGACGACGACGACGACGACGACGATGACGACGACGACGACGACGACGACGACGACGACGACGCGCCCCGGGTCCCCGCTGTGCGCGTTACGAGTAGGGACCCATGGTTGTCCCACGATGGCAGCAGCACCACGCAGCGCGCTGGTGGGACGCCCGGATTCGACGACGACTTTTCGGCATTCGTCTCCGCGCCAGCGGTTTCCGTCAGCCCTGCCGTTGCCACTGCGGGGTATGCGTACGCGACCGCGTCTGCGTCCGAGTTCACTCTCGCCGCCACTAGTGCGCATGGACTCCTCGACACCACCCCGATGCTCCTGCCCTCACACACCGGTGGTTCCTATCGTTCTCTCCGCTCCGGGACGTCCGGGTTTCCCTCGGACGTCGAAGATCTCGCGGGTTACGAGACACTGGACGATCGCGGGTCTTTCTTCTCGCCTGAACACGAGTTCGCTGGATCCCGATGCGGACCCGCGCACGCCCATTGGCCGGGGTGAGCGGGTCGGTCTGACTGACGGCCGTGCCCCGTTTGACCTGGCGGATATCCTGGCCTCACTGCAAACCATGCGGGAGGACGTTGCCGGGATAGAAGATGAAGCGCAACGGAAGGCGGCGACCGCGCGGTTTGCGTCTGAGTTTGTCTTCCAGAGAATGGGCGTGGACTCGGATGGGGGCGAGGGGGAGGGAGAGGGAACAAAGGGCTAAAACATACTATCACATTACACCACATTATAAGATTATCGTGAGGGTGATCTCTGAGCATCATGAAGAATAAAACATGTAAAAAGTAGATACATCTCAATTGAACTCGGTCATACATACACGCTCGCTTTATTTCATACAGTAGTAATCTTAGCATCTAAGACGCATCCTCAGCTTCATTGGCGTCATCCTCCTCCAGAGCAGCTCGGCCGGTTTCATCTCTTATTCCTTCCTCGGAAAAATTCAGGATGCCCCCCATGTCCAATGCCTTGACGGCGTTCTCCGCGATACTGACTGGCATATTCCCGAGGACCTTGTTGACGACCGCGAGATCATTCGTCTTGAGGGCCTCTTGCAGGTCTTCGGGAAGCCCACTGAAAAGGTCCCAACGCATCTGCAGAACCTTGCGCACTTCCTCGATGTCCATGTTCTCGGTCCCTGGACCCTCAAGTACGAGTTGCTCTGGTGGAGGGCCATCTGGCACGTTGAACGAGATGACGGTGTCCGGATTCTCAGCCACGAGCTGAATCTGCTCTTCGCCCCCGGCAACGGCCTCCGCCTCTTCTTGCTTGGCGATTTCGACGCGCTTGACGATGTGACCGTAGGTGTCCTCGACGTCTTTGCGGAAGATCGCCTGTGCGTTCTCACCTCCAGCCGCCATGCTGCGTCGACAACTTCGTCAGCATGGGAAGGGAACGAGTGTGCAGAAGTGAAAGTGTACCGTTTAAAGAAGAGCTGCACGCCGTCCTTTCCGAGCTTTTCGCCGTATTGTAGCACCAAACTCTGGTGCACACATTGTTTCGCGTACTTTGACTTTCCGTCCCTTTGAGCCCTGAACGCGGCGACGAGGAGCGCGTCCGAAGCGCCGGCCACTACGACCTCGCGGTGACTCTGGATGAATAACCAGAGCTTCTCAAAGTCCCAGAGGGGGAGCTTTGCGAACTCCTCCAAGGAGGGCGTCATGTGTGGAAGAGCAACTTCGTCATCGTCGTCTTCGACATCGTCTGGAGCTCGGGCTGTCGACGTCGATGCGGACGTGGATGGTGCAGAAGACGTGGACGGCGCGTTGAGGACTTCGATCTGAGTGGTCTTGGAGGCGCCCTTCGATTTTGCCTTGTTTATCACCGGGGCCGGTTCGGGTTTTGCGGGAACGTACTGTGGGGGAGAGTTGAAAGGGTTTCCGAGAACGAGGAAAGACCATTCACCTTAGATTCAAAGCCCTCGTGGAGATCGTCCATCGTGATCTGCTTGGACTTCTCCTTCACAAGCGTATCTCTCTCGTTCCTTCGTTCCTCGGTGATATCGCTCAACTTTTTCGTGTGGAAATCGAGTCGCTCTTCGAGCAACTTGTCGAGTTTTGAGGTGTCCGAGTCCGCAGTTTCTTGTGCTTCTTTCGCGATAGACTTGAGGAGAGTAAGTATCATCTCGTCGTATGGGACTGGTTTGGCGGCATTCGTAGGTGGCGCTTCAGGCGACGGGTTGGCACTCAAGCGGTCTACCTCGGACGAGAAATATGACGAGCCCGACTGTGCGAGCTTGGGTTGAAGGGCGCGAAGGCGAGCGAGGAGGACATCGTTACAAGCGACCTCAGCCCCGAGCTGTTCGATGCGACGGTTGCGCGCCTCCCGCTTCTCGTGTATGTCGCGTTGCTTCCACCTGCGACACGACGAGATGTAAACATCGATTTCCAGACAAGAATGGGAGAGGATACGGACCGAATAAGAGATTTTTTGTCAACGTTGGGGTGACCTTCGATATCGGAGTCGTCAGAGACCTGTAAGGAGGACCGTAGTAGAATATTCCGAGGGAAAGAGGGGATGGACGAACCTCGAGTTGGTCCCACTTTGAATAATTCAAGGGCATAGTTGGTGAGCTGCGTACCGTACTGTTACTACTGCCACCGTTATCAAATCTATCCTCGTCTCTGTCATGTGCTCTCTCGATCGGATTGAGTACGTACTCTAGACCCCTACATAGCAGTCGCTATTCTTTTATTTTCTCAATAGTACCCAAGGTAGTACCTCATTAGGCCTCATTGGCTACAGTACTCACTTCCTCGGCAGTGCGACGTGATCCTATATTATTATTTCCATCGCCTATTACTACTTAGTTCCATACTCCAACATCAATTGTGCGATCTCACTAAACCCACGCTCTGATGCCACCTGGAATGGCGTCCTGTTCCATCGGCTCAGTATATGCACATCCGCCCCGTGCTCGAGTAGCAACCGTACGACTTCGATCTTTCCCTCCTCGGACGCCGAGTATACTGGAGTGAGAGCGGAGATAGCTTGTGCGTTTATGTTAGCTCCGTGCTCGACGAGGAGCCGTACGACCTCGACGTGTCCACCCCACGACGCAAAGTGTAATGGCGTGTAACCCAAGACGATCTTAGCGTTGACGTCTGCATTGTGCTGGAGTAGCATGCGTACAACCTCGTAGTGTCCATTGTGCGCCGCTCTGTGCAATGGTGTCCATTCGTCAATGTTGTGCATGTTCGCATCTGCTCCAAAATAAAGTAACAGGCGCGTGACCTCTACGTGATTATTCCAAGAATAGGTCAACAGCGGAGTGTTTCCCCACAAGTCCTCGGCATCGACGTCGGCCCCATGTTCGAGTAGAAAACGCGCAACTTCTAGGTGACCCATAGCCAATGCCGCGCGCATCGGAGTGCCGTACAGACCGCCCCCGACGTCTAGATCCTGCCCCAACGCAACGAGCTGTTTTGTTGACCAACTGAGACCAAGCAATGCGGCATAGTATATTGGGGGTGCGCTAGGTGGCGACGGGTGCTCCGCCAGATTGGTCAATTGACCGTCCCCCTTACCCCCGTCGAATATCCAGGTCCATGCTGCGAAATGGGGCTTGGTGGGGTTGAAAAGAAGGTTTATGCGGTCTTGAATTTGTAATTCTACGCCTTTGAACCGCGCGTGATCGGCCCAGTGCCGAGCGGCATATACGACGAGAGGAAAGCCCCGGATACGCATTCTATCCACCTTCTCGTCTAGTTGAAGCAGCACGGCGAGGCAGGCTTGCACAAGAATCGTGTGAGCCGACTCTAAGGGGCGTGGAAGTAACGGATACTTGTAGCAGTCGAGGCAGCGAGGCGATCAGAGGTCAAGAATTCTTTGACCGAGAAATGTGAAAATTGCACAATTTGAGAATCCTTCACTTTGACGACGGAGACCAGGCTAGAACATGCGGACAGCACCGCATCTTCTGCATCCTCCGGGCGCCAGCTCTCTTCGAGATTGGTGGCTATTTTTGAGTCGAACTGGATCGCAAAGATCTCGGCGAGCTCTTGGAGTTCGAGCGGACGAATGGACGCAATCAGGCATTGGAATAAACGATGCGCGTGCGCTCGTTTCTGCGTGGGGATGCCCTGCAATATCCGCTCGTACGTCTCATCCAGACTAGCCGGCAACTCATTCAGAGCCTGTCGAATGCTTGCCGCCATGCAGCGGCGCAGTGTGTCCAGCTGACAAAACACCCAACGGAACCTGTGTCACACCATGAGCAATGTTTAAAACGTTCAAGGACGGAGGAACCTTACATCCCGGCAGCCCTTTCCGAAAGTGTGTCGATTACCAGTTGCTTTTCCTCCGCTCTCCACCTTCGCATCGCTCGGTCCGTGTTAACAAAGGATCTGATGTAGGTGTTGATATCCTCTCTTTGGCCACCTTCCTCGTGAAGGGACACGCGGCGGGATGTGGGAGTTAAGGGGTCGAGAACAATTCGTATATCTTGCTCGGGACGACTTGTAATGCACAGATATAGATTCGGATACTGGCCGCAAACAAGGTCCTCGACAAAATTCAAGACCTTTTCGCGAGGGGATGGGGTTCCAGTGATATTCGGGCACTCGTCGAGGGCATCCATGATAATGTAAAATGGGGTATGTGGCACAGATTGGAGCATGTCCTTGAGACATTGTACGAGGGTGGCCTCACTTGGTTGATCGGAGCCGTCCCGGTGTTTGGTGTATAGATCTGACAGAACGCTCCAGCAAATGTCGGATGTGTCGCTGAGCTGGATGAGGAGGGAGGAGAGTAGTCCGCGGATGTCCCGTTTTGAGGCGTCTTTAAAGTCGAAATAGAAGTATATTATCAATGACGAACTGGCAGTCCTTTTGAGGCCTTCAATAAGTGTCGAGCTTACTAACGACGTGAATTTTCTCGGGAAAACATAGGTGAGTGGAATCACACACCAAAGAACACTCTTTCCGGAACCGGCTAAGGCAAGAGACAAGGGAAATCAATGTCTTTGGAGGCACAGAAAGTTTTAAAAAACGGACGATTTCCATGGATCCACAACAAGGAACCATTCTTGTTCCATTCATCGAACGCATTGCCTCGAGCAAACCATGTTGTAGTACCATTGTGATGAGTATCGCAAGCAAGGTTGTGATTTACGGAAGGATTCGGAGGAGAGATCCACGTTCGGAGGTCGCTTCGTGCGTGACTGCCTGTGAAACGGTCAGGCAAACTGAGTATATCAACTATAAAAATAAACTGACGACTCAGTGTGTCTGTCGCTATCCAGAAGTCATGGTTTCAACGCTCAGCAAACGAACAAAACAATCTCTACACACCCTCTCTGATTGTTCTCACGTTGATATCGACACTGCAAGTGACCGTATTGATCGCCTTGACGTTATCATCAATACCGTGTGTGACCTCCAGATTTCTCGCCACCGCCATCTGCATCTCTCTCTGTGTGAGCACATCTAATCTCATCAGCGCATTCTCAACGTCGGTCCGTCCCACCAGCCTCTTCAGATATTTCTCTGCCTCATCGTGAGCCAGGATCACAAGTTGAATGAGGCTCAATGAGCCGACTCACTGAATCGTCTCTGTTTCATCTCTTTCGTTACAAGAGCGAAGACAGACAGCACTTCCGCCATGATTTTTCCGAGCACCTCCACCATTGCAGGTGTTAGTGGCGTGCCAATGTATATCTCAAGTCGTTGTAAGAAGCCTTGCATGCGCTCGAAGAGGCTGGCGAGTGTGTCGTAACTCGCCATGGCGTCCTTGGCTACCTGAAAGATTGGAACGTTACCCGGTGCACTCCAGGTAATGTTGAGGGGCACCAACTGTAAGGAGCACCCTAGCGCCAGCGAAGATTACTTTCGCGGGCGAAAATATCTGAGAAAATATCTGAGTTGAGATGCAATGAGTGGATTCCGTACGAACTTACCAGTCCAACTCCCTCTCCAAGTGTCGCAGAAAACATGAACAAGATATGGACAATCGGATCGAGCCACTTTATCAGCCTCTCATCGCCTTTACGAATCTCATCGAAGATTTTTGCCTGCTTTCGAAATATGCTCAAGACAGCATCGGGTGAGTTGCAGCTGTTGAACTGTGCAGAAAATGGATGTGCGTCGAGATCTTGTCCTGTTAGTTTCTTGAACTCATTAGAGGCGGCTTCGAAGATCAAAATAAAATTAGAGGTCGCAGCTGCACGTTGTGCTCCAGACATGAAAAGTTCCTGTACTATAGTCGAGCGGGGTTTGCGCAGGTGGGGTCGGGGGGGTACAGTACCAAACTGCCTCATCGGTGGGAAGGCACAGAATGATGGCTCACGACACAAGTTTACGTGAGGGCGAGCAGGTCAGGACCGTGACTGCATAATCCAGGCAGCTTCAACTAGTGCCCCTTCAACGAACTCGCCACCTTTTCCGTCCTGCATGTGGCCGCGTTTGTTCCGACATCATGGCATAGATCACGTATAAGAGTCAATACTAAGTTATGCTAGTCCTTTGGGTCTTCCGCAGCCGCACGGCAATGGCAGCTGAGGACAAGCCCGTCGCGTACACTGCATGCAAAGCTCTTGTTCGTGTTTACTCAACGGGATCACGACTGCATTCCCTGCCTCCCTTCGCGTTGTGCTGGTCCTGGCTCTCCCCGCTTCCCTAATTCATCTTCTCTGAAACTCCGAACGCGATTCGCCGCCCAATCTAGTGATCTCGCTGCCCGTATACGCAGATGTTCAACCTCGTTTTTTGTCCGTCTTCCACACCACCGCAACCCACTGCTTCCGCTCTCAATGGTCGCAGACACCCCGAGGCGTTGTCGCCCTCATCCGGCGCCGCCCCGTCACCATCGTAGTAGATTCCCGGCTATTTTGGACGGCCCAGGCCTCGAGGCCTGGGGCTTTACTTCTGGGCACAGGTCATTGGCAATGACAAGTGATATTTCGTTTGTGGATCGTAGTACCGCATCCCCAGCGGTTGGCCAATATGATATTGATGCCATGACACACGCGTGGAAAGCAAGCAGATCGCGTCCCTGTGGGTATACTTAACAAGTAGATTATGGATACATAGCCCTAACTTCCACCGCGTATTCTTTCTTAGCACCGTGATTTAACAGCAATTGCGCGATCTCACTACCAAATCCGCCGTCTAACGCCACCTGGTATGGCGTGTCGTTCTCCGGTATGTGCACATCCGCCCCGTGCTCGAGTAGCAACCGCACGACTTCGAGCTTTCCTGCCATCGACGCCTGGTATAATGGAGTATCATGGCATTCAACTTGTGCATTTATGTCAGCTCCACGCTCGATAAGGAGCCGCACGACTTCGACACGTCCCATCTGCGACGCATAGTGTAACGGCGTGTTGTCCGCATAGCCTTTGACGTTAACATCGGCATTGTGTTGTAGTAACATGCGCGCGACCTCGTAGTGTCCTTTGAATGCTGCACTGTGCAATGGTGCCCAGTCGGCATGGCTGCGCCGATTCACATCTGCTCCAAAGTCAAGTAACAGGCGCGTCGCCTCCACACGGTTATCGTGATCATCCCAGGTAACGGTCTTCAGTGGATTGTCTCCCTGCGAGTCCTTGGCTTCGACGTCGGCCCCGTGTTCGAGCAGAAAACGCGCGACTTCCAGGTGACCCGTAGCCAACGCCGCGTGCATCGGAGTACCGTACCTACCGCCCCGGATGTCTAGATCCTGCCTCCGCATATCAACAAGCCGCTTTGTCGCTAAGTTGAGGCCATGTAATGCGGCATAGTATAGTGGCGTAGCCGTAGGTGTCGATGGGTGCTGTGTCAGAACGGTCACGGGTCGGCCGTCCCCCTTATCCCTATCGTATATCCAGGTCCATGCTGCGAAATGGGGCTTGGTGTGGTCAAACAGAAGCTCTATGCGATCTTGAATTTGTAATTCTATATTCTTGAACCGCGCATGATCGGTCAAGTGCCGAGCAGCATAAAACGCGAGAGGGAGCTCCTCAATACGCTTTCTATCCACCTTCTCGTCTAGTTGAAGCAGCACGGCGAGGCAGGCTTGCACAAGAATCGTGTGAGCCGACTCTAAAGGGGCGTGGAAGTAACGGATACTTGTAGCAGTCGAGGCAGCGAGGCGATCAGAGGTCAAGAATTCTTTGACCGAGAAATGTGAAAATTGCACAATTTGAGACTCTTTCACTTTGACGACGGAGACCAGGCTAGAACATGCGGACAGCACCGCATCTTCTGCATCCTCCGGGCGCCAGCCCTCTTCGAGATTGGTGGCTGTTTTCGAGTCGAATTGGATCGCAAAGATCTCGGCGAGCTCTTGGAGTTCGAGCGGACGAATGGACGCAATCAGGCACTGGAACAGACGATGCGCGTGCTCTCGTTTCTGCATGGGGATACTCTGCAATATCCGCTCATACGTCTCATCCAGACTTGCGGGTAACTGGTTCAGAGCCTGTCGAATGCTTGCCGCCATGCAGCGGCGCAGTGTGTCCAGCTGACAATACACCCAACGGAACCTGTGTCACACCATGAGCAATGTTTAAAACGCTCAAGCACGGAGGAGCCTTACATCCCGTCAGCCCTTTCCGAAAGTGTGTTGATTACCAGCTGTTTTTCCTCCGCCCTCCACCTTCGCATAGCTCGGTCCGTGTTAACAAAGGACCCTATGTAGGTGTTGATATCCTCTCTTTGGCCACCTTCCTCGTGAAGGGACACGCGGCGGGATGTGGGAGTTAAGGGGTCGAGAACAATTCGGATATCTTGCTCGGGACGACTTGTAATGCACAGATATAGATTCGGATACTGGCCGCAAACAAGGTCCTCGACAAAATTCAAGACCTTTTCGCGAGGGGATGGGGTTCCAGTGATATTCGGGCACTCGTCGAGGGCATCCATGATAATGTAAAATGGGGTATGTGGCACAGATTGGAGCATGTCCTTGAGACATTGTACGAGGGTGGCCTCGCTTGGTTGATCGGAGCCGTTCCCGGTGTTTGATGTATAGATACGACAGAACGCTCCAGCAAATGTCGGATGTGTCGCTGAGCTGGATGAGGAGGGAGGAGAGTAGTCCGCGGATGTCCCGTTTTGCAGCATCTTTGAAGTCGAAATAGAAGTATACCATCAATGATGACCCAACAGTTCGTTTGAGGTCTTCAATGATTGTGGAGCTTATCAACGACGTAAATCTCCTCGGACAAACGTACTAGGCGTGTGGAATCACATACCAAAGAACACTCTTTCCGGAACCAGCTAAGGCAAGTGACAAGCAAAATCAATGTCTTCGGAGGTACAGAAGATTGAAAAGAGAACGGACGATTTCCGCGGATCCATAACAAGGAACCATTCATTTTCCATCCGTCAAACGCATTGCATTGAGCAAACCACATTGTAGTGCCATTGTGGTGAGTATCGCAAGCAAGGTTGTGATTTATGGAAGGATTTGGAGGAGAGATCCATTTTCGGAGGTCGCTTCGTGCGTGACGACCTGTATAAGGGAGGTTAAGTACTCATGGTAACAAGTACATTAACTGAAAAGAGAAAGAAAAAAAAACTAACGGCTCAATGTGGCTGTGGCTATTCAGGTGCTGTGGTGTCAACGCTGAGCGAACGTACGAAATAATCGTTACACACCCTCTTTGATTTCTCTCACATTGTCGTCGACGCTGCGTGTGACGTCCCTAAGAACATTCACATTGGTGCCGACGTCGCTTGTGATCGCCTTGATCGCCTTGACGTTATCATCAATTCCGTGTGTGATCGCTAAATTCCTCGCCACCGCCATCCGCATCTCTTCCTGAGTGAGTACGTCCAATCTCTTGAGTGCGTCCTCGACATCCGTCCTCCCCACCAGTCTCTTTAGATATTTCTCTGCTTCGTCGTGAGCCAGGAATCACGGGTTGAATGAACCGACTCACTGAATTGTCTCTGCTTCATCTCTTTTGTTACAAGAGCGAAGATGGACAGTACTTCCGCCATAATTCTGCCCAGCACCTCCGTCATTGCGGGTGTCAGTGGTGTGCCGTTGTATATCTCAAGTCGTTGTAAGAAACCTTGCATGCGCTCAAAGAGGCTGGCGAGCGTGTCATAACTCGCCGTGACGTCTTTGGCCGTCTGAAACATTGAAGCATCACCGATGCGCTACAACTTGAGGCAGCGTCAGGGAGTACCCACCGTAAGAAGTACCCCAGCGCCAGCGAAAATTACCTTTGCGGGTGAAAATATCTGAGAAAACGTCAGTCGTGGTATGCCATCAGTGGAGTCCTTGCGAATTTACCAGTCCGACTCCCTCTCCAAGGGCCGCTGAAAACGTGAACAAGATATGGACCATCGGATCCAGCCACTTTATCAGCCTCTCATCACCTTTGCGGATTTCGTCGAAGATTTCTGCCTGCTTTCGAAATATGCTCAAGACAGCACCGGGCGAGCCGCAACTGTCGAACACCGCAGAAAATGGATGTGTATTGAGATCTTGTCCCGTCAGCTTCTTGTATTCTTTGGAGGCGGCATCAAAGATCGAAATAAAATTGGTGGAAAAGGATGCAGTTGTACGTTGTGCCCCAGACATGGTATAGATGTTATTGAGTCAACCGAGGTGACGGGAATAATGTGTGGGTATGGCCTGAGGACCCTCCTCCGAGTCACGGGTGCGTTGAACCCTTGAAACAACACTGCCTCAACGCTGGAGGGCGCAGGGTGATAACTTATTAAGAAGGGACTACGTTGGGTAGGCGACAAAACTCCCCTGCATAGCTTTTTAGAAAGTACTTTGTCCTCAAAATATTGACAATAGGACGAAACTATTTACATACTAACTACCGTAATTTCCACTCCAGCGGTTCGAGCTTCATGTCAATTACTACTAGTAGCTGCTTACATTTTACACGGACGATTCATCTGGAAAGAAGCACTCTCAGAACTGTAGCCGAACCGAGACCTAATAACCATAGTGGCGCCCTTCAATTTGGGTTATGCGCATGGTCAGAACTGGGGGCTCCTTATCCACGTCTATCGGTTGGCCTTCCTGGGTTCCTTATGGTGTGTTAGCCGACGAACCACCATATTTCGGTCAGAAAAAGCCAACCTCGATGTCGACAACAACTCGTATCCAACCAGTATTCATCAAATTAACCTGGGGGCTCCTGACTTCCTTCGTCGCGGCACTCTTCTTGAGTAACTCCGAGACTAATTCAGTGATGCATAGACCATGGCCGACGACCGCGACATGTATGCCAGTTTCGCCTTTAGCAGCCTGCCACACATGGGGAAAGACGAATTGCTCGAGACCTATCCTTGCGCGCTCGGCCATATCCTTGGTGCTTTCTCCTCCAGGAAATCGGTCGTCGTCGCCGAAACATGCCAGGTATACCCCCCTTGCGGCGTGCTCCTCCCAACTCAATGTTGGACTAATGACATCGAATGACATCGGTTTTCCGACAGCAAGGCCAACGTTTTGTTCACGGCAAAGGACTGACGACAAAAGACGGCTTAGGGTCTTTCTGATGGTCATATAGGACTCGAGCAGTTGCGGACGCGCGTTGAAGGTCCGAGGTGTAAATGGCAGTGAAATGAGTATCTGCTAAGCTTTCACCAAGAGTGCGCGCTTGCCGTCCACGCGAGAGCTACGTATAATGGTCTTACACTCCGTTGAGTTGCGAACGAACTTACATTCACCCCTATTAACTATAAAGTGAATACCGTTGACGATAGTCTGAGAGGTTTCTTTGCACGACATGCCGTTATAAGAGAGAGGTGCGTCTTTCCATCCGGTCCACGTCGCTCTCTACCGACGATAGGTGAGCAATGAAGGGCCTAGCATGCTAGGAAGGGGGGACTTACATTGTTGTCAGTAGCTAAGATAAGAACACGGTGAAAGAGGGAAACAAACTCACAAAAGTGACGATAATAGAGTTGGACATGGTGGTGATGTTAATGTTGTAGCTCCTGTGTTCAAGTTCAAGTTGTCAGCTCCCTCCTGTTCCGCGTCGCGCGTGTCACGTGCATCTCCGGGGATACCCCTCGGGTCCTGCTGACATCGCGCGTGGTGCTCCGCCCTACCTTGCATACCAAGATCAAGCGCAAGATTAAGGAGGTCGTCAGGCTCATTGTCACGCGCGGCATAGCGGTCGAGGAGTCGCGTGGGGCCGCGCCAAGAGTTATGCACCTCCTGAGGACGTTGGTGTAGAAAAGTTCCTAGACATCGATGCGTTTGCTGGGGGAAGCCTCGCTAATTTATCAACAGACTGGACACACCTCGCCCTTCTTTCCCACAACCAATATGATCTGCATGCGCCCTTCGCAGAGCCGCTTGGCCGTAAGGCGCTCGAATCCACCCACCGATGTATCCTGGATGTTGATAAGATCCCTCTCGCTTTATTATTGACATATTGACACGTGTCACCTCGCTGAGTTCATTCACATCACCGTTGACATCGCTTGTAATCTTCTCGACATTATCATTGATGCCCTGTGTGATCTCCAAGTTTCTCACCACCCTGAGTCGCAGCTGTCGAACTCCGCAGAAACTACGTGTGCATTGAGATCTTGTCCCGTCAGTTTCTTGTACTCTTTGAAGGCGGCATCGAAGATTGAGATAACATTAGAGGTGGGAGAGGAAGCAGTTGCACGTTTTGTTCTGGACATGGTCTAGATGTCATTTTATAGTCAAGCGAGGCTGAACAGTGACGGGAATAATGTGTGGGTATGGCCCGAGGCCGGCTTCTCAAGCACAACCCAATGGCCAGCTGGTTTCCAGACCTTTATTCCCCCTATCATACGAGGGTTGCTAGCATTCTGGCCGTATTTTACACCATGAAGCAATGACCGGGCCAGAGACATGAATCATCCGACAAAGAAGTTTAGAATTGGCACACCCGTCTTAGTTCGGAACTGCAATGGCCTTCTGGAACCTCACCACCGACGGACCGTCGTTATGCACAGCGATAAGCTTCCAGCCTGCCTCATCGAGCAAGTTGCGCAGAGCCGTGATCGTGCGTACTTGCCCGTTGAGGAGGCCCAACATCTGTGACACGTCTTGCAGTCAGCACATACGCTCGTTTCGGCACCAGGTGAACTCACCATAGCATCTGTCGCATGCGCCATCGAGCCCGCGCGACCCCAGTTGGGAAGCAGAGGCTTGGGGGGAACGGAGAGCTCCGCGCCGGGTATTTCGTGCCTGGCGGGTTCGTCGCAGGCGCACGCTATCAGCTGTTCAATGATGACTAGCTGTGTCTTGGGCCCAGCGGCGACTCGCAAATTCTTCAAGATTGTGACGCAGGATTCGTCTGCCCAGTCGAGGAGAACTCTGCATACAAGGAAGACGGTGACGTCTTCCTCTCGCGCAGGCTGCGGGTCGAAGAAACTGTGGGCTTGAGAAATCCGAGTGTCGGCACTCGTCTCTGGGAAATGTAGGGATAGAATACGACGCACCTTGCAGCTCCACGCGTCCAGAGTCGAGTGCATCGGGCATGTTGTTCTTCCAGTACTGCGTTGAATATGCGTCAGGAAGAAGTATACATGGAACTGATGCGTATCGTACCTCATTGGCACCACCGATCACAGCCTCGCGGTCTTGCACAACAAAGCGAAGGTTGGGGTGGCGACGAGCAAGTGTCAATGACTGCGGGCCAACACCACCTCCAACATCGATAACTAGGGAGCCAGGAGGGAGCTTTTCCCATCCGTACCCTGCGGGTTTGGTGCATCAAGTCGGGCGGTAGTCGACACAGTAAGAAGTGACAAACCATTAAGAAGCGCATCTTGCGATGTCATGTTTCTCAGGCCAGTCATCGAAGCACCGAATCTTGCAAGGCGCAATCCATTACCCGGACCCTCGAACCAGCTCCACATATCCCCCTCAATGCCGAGTGCCTTGTTCAGAGCCGTCTTAGTCGGTTCGGTGGCATGCCCGAATTCGGGATCGAGAAGTGTCTCTGTCAGGTAAGATGAGCTCTTAAAAGCTTCGTCAAGACTGTGGGAACATGGTCAGAGCTCAGATAATAATCGCACTCCAACAGGGAATCCGTACACGAGTTCGATGTAAGACGTCATGCCGAAGGTCCCAATGTGCTTCGATTCAGGGCTAAAGACATGTCACCTGTCAGTTTATTGTGTTTAGCGATCGCACCCAGAACCGGGCCCACTTTAATATCAGCTCTTCAACAGGTTTTCCGGTGTCCAGAACAGTAGATAAGCGGTTATTGGTGAACACATCCGGCGATACCTCGATAAATATGTGATTCGTTGCAAGGAGACGAAGGACTCGAGCTGATGGCACACCATGAGCGGACATGTTTTACTTAATCTTGATACGCACCAAGTTTCGCAGCATGAACTCCTGTCGGGCTTGGCGATCTCCCGTGCATGTAAGCCCTGAATAAACATAAAGTCAGGTGGGGGAGCCCCAACCGACAAGATATCTGACGCCACCTTGGGACCCGCATCTCGAAGGATTTCTGCAAGCGTGGGTAGCCACTGCAGTACGCATTGCAGTAGATACGTGGAACTTGATAACATCCTCTATTGTTAGTAAGTGTGCGGCGATTATCGTGGGAACCATCCGATTCACCTGCATCGCGACGTCGGTGACTACCAACGGTGCAGGCCTCGCTAGGGTCATGAGTTGCGTCGCGGCGGAGGTGATAAGCGACCCGGCAGACTGAATGCTCGAGTGCATGCGAGGAGACTCTGACTCAGGGCTAAACGGTGCACTTGACGAGGGGAGGACCAAGACATTAGAGCTGAGGACCTCCTCGATCTTGTCGACTGATGACTGTATGATGTTGGCGAGGGTTTTCAGCTCCCCTAAAACATCCTGGGACGCCCTTTCGAGTACAGGACAGAAGCGTCAGGCACCTCAACCTCGGCAGTACGGGATATTCTAGACGTACCCCGAAACAGAGGAGTAATTCGTCGTTGTCGATTGTGAAAGCAAGGGAGTAGGGCCTGAGACAGAACGAGACATGTTGGGTTTGGGTGATGAGAGAATGCAAGAGTGAAGAACTGAGATGATTTATAACACGGGCACGGGCATCGCATACGTATTGTATCTAGACGCAGGATCGAGGTCAAGATAAGCCCGCGGCAAATCGCATCGGTTGACCATAGCCAACTTACTGTAAATCCAAATTTTGACGCCTCAGAGTCAGGTCAATATGAGAGGGGTCACCGGTCACTGGGGTTGAACTGATCTGTGGAATATCGTCTCGTCGCTGGGAAGGTGCAGGGGGAAGGGAACTACGTTGAGGACCAGGGGCGATCAGGTTGATAACACATTACTCACGACAGCACCTCTACATGAGCACGCTGGCTTGCAACCAGATGGCTAACAAGAGAAGTGCGTTCGAGATTGTCAACGTCAAGGATCAGTCCGTATTACACCCCGCGTTGGAAAATGCTCCACGGGCAACCAGGATTGGACGAGTAAGTCACATCCAGAGGGTCAACAGGTGACGGCCTGACCCAACGTATACATGTGACGTAGGATATTTTATGGTGTAGGAAAACCCAACGCATATGCGGTTTTAAGTGCGAAGCCGATTGACTGAAGAGTGCATCGCTAATTTCAAATGGAACGAACAGATTAGCTTACGAGAGATTTGAGAGAGGCTGTATGGTTCGTCAAAATGTTCAAGACATCTGCAAAGGATGGGGTCTCCCAGGGGAAGTGCTCGGCGGCGCTTCCGGTTGCCCAGTGACGGAGATAAGGAAAGGAAAGCCTAAAGGTGTCACATTGGAGGCAGTCCAGGCGAGCTTGGACAAATACGCGAACAAAGTTGACAGTCGAAGCGGTTAGCGCTACGTAGCGACCAAGTGATCGAAAAGTGCCTGTTATTGGGTGGAATACTATTGAGGTATGGACACGGTCTTGTACTAAATGGCAGGGCGAGGAAGAGAGGGAGATAAGGGAGATAACGAAGTATAGGGATGAGTGATGTCGTAGTTCTCACGGGCAACCTGCTCTACTCCTCCGCCATGCGTGCCTCTCGTCCGCACACTTCCTCGGGTCCACACCCGAGTGAACATCCTCCGACGCGCCCCAGCCGTAGACATGCACTACCCGCCCGGCCTTCTACTTCGTCCGGTATTCCAGATCAGACAAACCCGCAGCTGGTTCCCATCGTTGTCACCTCACCCTTTGCTGGTGTTTCCCCAGTTCCGGTACGTTTCTACTACGTCATCCGGCGGCCGCCAATCTCATTGGATTGCAAGCCCTTTGCCGATTTTATGCCCACCCGCCGAAGAAGCGCCAACAAGCGAAAAGAGGGCGCTCCTCCCTCGCGTCCACATGCCGTCGCCGCCACATCCGCTCGTGTAGACTTACCAAAAAAAGACGCTCACTTTTCTACTGCCGATCGCGCTATCTTGCACGAACTCAAACTCGGCAGCTGCTGCCCGCGAATCCCAATTCAAGATGAAAGGCAACAAGAAGCATCACCCTTATACTGCAAAGGAAGCTCCTTACCCTCTCAATTATGAGCGGCCCGTCATTGACCAGTTCGTCTTGTCAATGTGTTTACCCGCATGGTCTGTGCCAATCTTCCCCACAGCGATGTCTGGGAGACGATGTTCATCAAGCAACTGTCCGGAAGTCATACTTTCCATGTGTTTGACGTTCCGCCCACAAAAGTGTACGTCTTCCGACGTCTTTATTCTATGTGCTCACGGCGGCCGTAGACTCGACCTCGGTTGTGGTGAGCATACCCTCGCAACCCACATTTTCTGGCCACTACCATACCCTGCAGGTTCCGGCTATTGGATTCTAGAATGTGCAAAACAATGGCGCGTGAGTTATCCCTCTACTCTGATCGCAGCCGGCGCTCAAGGTAAACTTGCCATCGTCACTGTCGGCTCTCCAGAACTGCGAGTTCGTTGGCGAGTGCACGCCCCATAACGTGCAATTCTTCCTTCTCATCTTGCACAGGCCTCGATTTGGTGCCTCTGCACCCTGATTTATCCCTTCTTCGCTCTTCCGATTTAGGCTCCCGGATTACATGGTTACAAGCTAACTGGTTGGTCTACCTAGTCCGTCATCTATCGTAACGTCACTGACGGCCTTTCGTGTCTACGCAGCCTCGAAGGTCTTCCTTTTCCAAACGAGGAGTTCGACTTTGTGTGAGTGATCATGCCTCCGTCAGTGTCGCGACTATGAGTTGCTAATGAGATGTCTGTTTAGGCATATTAAACGCCTGGCCCACGGTATCCCTGAAGACAAGGTGAGTTACGATGATTTTCTTGGACCAACTGACCTTCCCTCTGACCACGTCTTACACGGCAGTGGGACGGTTTACTCGAGGAAATCTTGCGAGTAATGAAGCCTGGTGCCGCCATCGAGGTGTGTTACACTCGATCTGCGCATCAGTGCGTGTTTCAACATCTCGTGACTATTTCAGATGGTAGAAGAGGATTTGTTCTTTCCTGGACGATTTCTGGACCCCCCTCCTCCACACCGGTCGCCGACAACACCCCGTCCCTCTTTTACAACCCCGCTTCCAATACATCACCAACATAACGGATCACACCGCGATACAAATGGCCAATGGAACCTTTCACAACATGGGTCTACTTTAACATCTACTTCCGCATTTTATAATCCATCTATGTTTTCTCCCTCCCTCCCTAGTGTGTTTGGAACTGCGAGCATGTCGACACTCCCAGTTTCATTCCACGATACTGATACTATGTCTTCGCTAGACATCCCTAATCATCTATTGTCTGACAGTTCGCGCCAAGAATCAACCGCTCCTTTGAATCCTCGTGATCACTCCTTACTCGAATACATCTACACTGAGATGCATGCAGCTCGTTTTATCAATCTTTCGCCCCTATCCCAGCTTGCTCACTCGTTGCCTCTCTATTTCATAAGTCTGTTTATACTCTTTCCTTCTCGCGACCTATTTCTGGCTGGCTGATCATGGATGGTTGGTAGATGTGCGATCCCACGCACCCATCATGTTCATGTTCCCTCCGCCAGATTTAGCACGGGTCCGATGGCAGCTTTCGCAGCCCATTGGCGAAACGAGCCATTCTGATGGCGAGCTCAGGTCCGCTCAACCAAGTCACAAATACGCTGACAAGACAGGGCCGGTGACGGTGATTGGCGGTCGTCACATCCTGCATCAGGCCCAACAATATGTGGTCCTGGACGAGTCAGCTGTTGCGCCTGGAACAAAGACAGCCCGCCAGAAGGCAACACCGACGACGACGACATCTCATTTGCCGGCTAGCCCAGGCACCCCGACTAAGAGCAGCTTTCCCTCTACATCCCCACGCGTATCCTCAGAAGCGTCTCTGTTTTCCGAAGAAGGTTCGACGAGCACCACAACCACGGCTTACTCGCATGCAGTTGGCGAGGAGACGAACATGGCCAGCTGGTTTAATACCCTGCCAAATCAACGGCTCAAGTTCGACCTGCAGAATTTGAACCTGCACCTGTCGATGCGTATCATGGAGATCCTTGCCTGTACAGAGGCGATGTGGGAATGGGTGTGCGAGTATCAAGACACGCGACGGCAGCCCCAGACGTACAAAGGTAGTTCCCAGTCACGAGGCGACGCAGACAGGTTCCGCACAGAACTTGTAGGAATGTCGAGGTCTGAATTCGACGTGCTGTCGACTCGGTTCGAATTGTGCGTTGTTGGTTCTTCTTTTTGGGGTGGTCGAATTCCCGAGGCTGATCGATTTGGGGGGGGGGGGCGCAGTGACATGCACGACTGCATCAACATGAACTCCCGCACCACCTCCGCATTTCACACTCCTATTCCGACATTCGCGCGAACAAGCGACCGAAAGGCGTTCGACGACGCCTGCGAGAAGTGGGACGAGTACCAAATGAAGCAGCGCGCTCGGCGCATGCCACCCCGCCCTGCTGGCGTCCAACCCAAGAAGGGCAGCAGCGACCTGTCGGAGTCACTGGATCCTGACGACTTGGAAGCCGCGGGTCCAACCAGACAGCGGCTTAGCCGGACCTTCCGAGTCTTCTGTGCGTGGAAGGCGTCTTGATCGCGGCGCGGAGGTGCGCTCGATGCGGAAAGTTGAGGACATTTGGACGTGGGAACGGTTGCTAGGAGCGCCTCGCTTGATTGGTTTGTTTCGAACAGGTGCTTGCATCTGCCGGCCCGTCACGTTGGAATTGGCCAGGCTCGGGACGGACCAAAGGGGGTGTGGTGGTCCCGTTATGGGTCGTCGTCTACTCACTTTGACGGCAGACGCCCCTTGACCTCCCTCTCTCCCCTGGCCTGAAACGTGTCAAGGTTGATTCGTCCAAGCCTTTTCTCTTGTGCACGACTTCCCCCCTCCACGCACGTCTTAAACTCGTGACACTATCGGTGCTGCCGAAGCCATATGTGGCGCACATACATACAGCACGCGACATATTTTCCGGATCTTTCCTTGATGACAACAAAACAAACATATACAACGACCCAAAGTAACAAGAGCGACATGGAGCTGGTGCCTAGGTCCCCTCATTCCCCCAGATCTTATGATTTCATGTGCTTGACACGCGTAAGCGCGTCTCTACGCCACGTATGCTGCTTCTATCAGATGTCTTGTTCTCCGAGCGCCTCGCTCGTCGAAGACCCATTTCCACCATTCATTGTTCTTCCGCCGCCCTCGCCAGTCAGTCGCAAAGCCTCTTTTGCTCTCGGGTGGACGGACGGTTGACCCACCGGGGCTATACAACTTTCTCACTCAATCAATCCTCCCAAGGGTCCCCTCTTCGCTATCGCGCGCGTCATATCCAAGCCATATCTCGCGCAAGCACATATATGCACAGCCCCGCTGCTTACAGGGGCTGCGTTTATTGGGCGCCGATGGGCGGATCGACAGTGCCGTGATCGTACCGTTACTGTTTTGCACCCTCCCCTCCACCACCTGTCCAGAATTTATACAAGATTGGGTGCTGCGCAAAGTGATGATTAAGGTTTGGGTTCGAGAATGGCGAGGATCTCCGGTTGTTGACCCCAACACTACTTTCGCCACCTCGGCGCTCGCTCTATTTTAGTTGCTTGCTCAGCAGCGAGCGAGCGCTTTGCGTATCTTTTGCGGGTGGACATCTTTTGTTTTCCTCGCACGCACATTGCTTTGGCGCTCGTGTCCTTTTTGTCATCACTCCAGTCACCCGCGCGTCCCCCCCCCCCCTTTTTCGTCTCTCACACAAGCACGCTTGACTCATCTAGACCTATTTTGGATCATCAGCTGTCCTTGTCCTTTGCTATCAAAACTCTGGCTTACTGGACTATTACAAATGTATTTAAGTTATTATATGTGATATTATGCCTGTGATTCCCTTTCCAGAGAATAATCGTCCGTGGGTATCCAAGTCCGGTCATACCGCTGCCGGCGATCGAGGGGACACATCGCCACCTTCCTTTTAAGTTTCTGACCCATCTCGAAAAAAAAAAAAAGAGGGTGAGCCAATGGGGGCAGTGCCGCCGGAGTGAGGACGTGAACGTCATCGTCCACCCAAACACATCATACGTTTGTTCCAATACATCATCGGTGGCCAGCCATTACAGTATCTGAGCCTGGGTCGGCTAGCCCCTTCGTCATCCATTACGGTCCTATCATCATCGCGGAGCGGGCGTTGCATCCCGAACTGAAAGGGAGGGAAGGATTCAGAATGAGCCCCCCTTTGCAGTGTAAATTACACACACCTGTCATAATACCGTAATAAGCTCTAGTCCACCCTAATACTTGTTGCATTTACGCGAAAAAAAAAAAAAGAAAACAATGAAAATGTCCGTCCCTGCGGAAGACGTCGTCGTCGCGTTGCTTTTCGCGGGTAGAAGGAAGGAAAAGAAGGTTTACATCATCCCAACCAATGAACGTCGAAAGGCCAATTTTCTTGCAATATACTTTATTATGACAGTTGCGGGGCGGGAACCTACCTACTATTATAGTGAGGTAACCGTTATTTGCAAACGCTGTGGTCTGTCCATGAACGAACCGAGGAGAAATGGTCATCCCTTCATTACCGTCGCCTACTTTCCGTCGCACGAGAATGGATGGGCGATCACGGCCCTTGCGTGTGTCCAGAGAACGGGTGTTGGTCTGGTCGTTGTCATGAGCGGCATGTGAGAATCACGTCTTGTATCAAGTAGGCTTTGATGGAAATTAGAGCTGTCAAGTCGACGCACTCATCGCGTAGAGGTGCGGAGTCTATTTGTGTTACATAGTGTCTCCGATTCATCGATATTGCGGCCAACACATAGGGGCCTAAGCTAAGTGGTGAGATAGAGGGGGAGGGTGTCCAATCCAGGAGACACGGCTACACGAGACAGGAAAGACGAAATACGAAAAGCGCGTGCAAAGACCGATTGGGTAATACAGGACAGGCGAGCAAGCAAGCAAGGGCGGAAAGAATAGAACAAGGAACAAAGAAAAATAGCCGGAAGCATATTTCACGGAAGGGCAGTCGTTAAGGACGGGAAGGGAACAAAATGGTAGACATAACACAGCGAAACAAGAAGTAATTGTAAACATCACTTAAAAAGGGAAAGACCAACAAAAAGGCGGCGCAAGTATAGTTACAGAGTGGGACGGCCACGATCCCGTATCCCGTAAGAAAAAGGATGCTTCAAGCGCGTTATCGTGGAAGCTCGGGGACGAAAAGAGTATACCCTAAGCCAGTAAATCCAAGTTACACATGTTTCACCGCCGGGCGTATCCGCCTTGAACTGCTCCTGCTCCGTGCCATTGTCCAGGCGGGTTTGGTTGCCCGGGTTGAAAACCATAGCTAGGAGCAGCCGGCGGTGCCATGAGGCCAGACTGTGCCGCGTACAGGTCATGTCCCGCACCGCCGTGAGCATTTGGATGGTATTGCTGCGTTGGGCTGGCATGCGTATAATGAGGCGATGTAGGTTGTTGCACTGGAGATGCGGTGGTCGGTGACGGTCCTAGGCCCATCTGGGGGTTGGGAGCGCCAGGGTGAGCCGAGTGAGGACCCTGGGCGTGCGGAGGTATAGCGATAGAAGGTGGCAACGCCTGCGCTGGGCTGTGGGGGGACGCGGAGGGATTACCCCCACCCGCGTTTGAGTTGCTGCGTGTGCCACGTGAACCGGGGCCGGGGCCAGCCCCTGATGTGGATGCACGACGGCGGCGTTTGGAGCCCGTCCGTTCGTTATCATCGTCCTGATCGCCACCGTCATCGACCTTGTCACCGCCAATGGAAAGCCCACCGGGAACGTTGTTGTGGTGAGGGGGGACACCGGACATGCCTGGTGTTGGAACGGAACGGCCCATCGGGGGACCGACGGGCATAGTACTAGGGAGGGTGCCATGAGGGGCGTTCAGACAAGCCTGAATGAGATTCTTGCCCTCCGGCTGTGTGACCAGGGGCTGTAACTTGGCGGTGGTAAAGGTATAAACCAAACCAGTTTCCGAGACGACGAGTAGGAGTACTTGTGTTCCGGTGAGGGTGGAAAGTTCGTAGGCCTAGGGGAAAAGAGGGGTAAGAAAACTGGAAAAATAAAAAGATAAGACGGGATAGGAGAGCAAGGATACCTTTTTCATGATGCCTGGACATGTTGGATGTGGGTGAGTGGCCGTGTTCGAGGGAGAGAGCAAGGGGAAAAGGACGGACCAGCTTTCCTTTTTGAGAACGTGATGTGTCGTCTCGATTTATCCTGAATGAATTCAATCTTAATCTTGCGTCTGCCTGTCTTCTTGTCCGATTTTGGTTTCTCGTCATCTTCGTCATCCTCGCCCGCGCTGTCGTTGGCATCCTGATCATTTATGAACTGATCAGTGGGTGGGGGATGAGCAGCCGGGTCGGCGCGCTTGGCAGAGTCGTCTTGCATGGATGGGATGGTAGAAGGTTGAGAAGGTTGATTCTGAGGATTGGGAGGATAGGACGCGTATGGATTAACTGGGGAGACGTTTGATGCAGATGGGCGGCGAAAGGCCATACAAGAGGAAAGGGGAAAAGAGGACGCGACGCGGGAAAGAGAGGAGAGGGAACAGTCTACGCGTCTAGTCAGTTGAAAAAGCGAGGATGAAATGGAGGGGAGGGGGAGGAGGAGCAGTAGAGGAGGGGGGGACAGGCAGGTGAGGGACAGGAAAGGGGACGGACCGTAAAAGGCAGGGGGGACTAAAGAGGTAAGGGGGGGAAGATGGGGGCAAAGGCCAGATGAGGATGGTGAGATGGAGAGGAGAGGCCTTTTGGGAGCTCAGAGGGTCTCGAAATCGGATCCCTTTTCCAGCAACAACCGCTTATCTATATCCAGAACTTTCCCAGGCACACCCCCAAACAATCACATACTTCCTTTCCCAGACTTCTTAGCCCAGACGCCAAGGTTCAATTATCCCCTTATCCGGCTCGGAACCCCCACTCTGGCGCACACCCACACACCCCTCTCCTTTTTCTCTTCCGCACCCTGCTGTGGTACTTGTCCTGTCCCATGTATAAGAAACACACAACATCCGCTTGGCCTTCCCGTTCACTTTTTCTGTTTTTAAAAAAATTTATTATGAGAATCCCCACTCCCTTCGTCGTTCGAAAAAACAAAATAATAAATGGGAAAACAACAGTGTCAGAGGAAAGACAAAAAAAAGCATCGTCTTGTTCATGTCTTGATGTCTAAGCTCGCTTGAACCCGCATGCTTTCCCAGGCTTCTTTCACGCGCTCGTTGAATGTTGCCTCTGGCCGCCGGGCACGCGCCGCTTGAAGCGCTTGAACTATCTGCGCCACATTCTGATCCCCGCACATATATCGCGCAGTCTCGTCATCTGCAAAACAAAATCCACCAACACCGACACCAACCGTATCCAGCCGATAAGATGATGGGCCATCGCAAGATAAACACAGTATAAGAGGACGTGGCGCACCGTTGGGTTCCACCTCGAGCTGGCTCAGATGCATATCGCCGCAATCCGCATCCCGGCATTCTCCGCCTCCAGGCACCTCGAATTGACAGATCCGTGCGTTCTCAAATTGCTTTTCACTCAAGCGCCGCGCCGCGGCTTGCATCTTCAACTGCTTAAGGTTAAGTGTATCGTCCATCTCCTGCGGGCCAAGTGAGCGTCCACCGAGAAACGGATAGTAAGATAGCACAGAGTTATAAGCAGTGAACGATGACCCTGTCTTTACTTGTGCTTGCGAGTCATTCAGAACCTGCTCAAAAAAAAAAATAGTGTCGTTTGACATTATCAGCACCGACACGGTCGCAGAAGGAATTGCTGCTCCCGCATGGCAACAGAACCATAAGACACATAAAGAAAGGGAGACGCACCTGAGCCGACGCAGGGACGTCGACAGTTTCTCGTTCCGGTCCATCTTCTGAGTGATGCCAATGAGGGGCTGGACTCTTTAATGTGCCTGGGTGTCGAAGTCTCTGAGGAAGCCTAAAATAAAACCCAAACAGACAGAAGTAAAAAAGGAAATGGTAGTGACGGTCGACGAGAGGCGCGCGTAGAGCGGAGAGAACAAAATGTTGGAAAACATATGAAGGTAAGCAAAAAAAAAAAAAAATTAGAATAGGTTGGTTGTTGTCGACGCAAAAGGTGTGAGGAAAATCCTTGCCGCTGATGCTGATTCTTGCCGGAACTCGGCAGCGATAGCTGTAAAAGCATCTTAACCCGATCCGCAGAGAAGCACAGTGATGTTTGAGGAAGCGAGAGACGGGAGCACATGCAATGAAGCAAACATGCAAGCGTGTAGTAGCCACGGATCGGAAGTACGAATCGAGGGTTGCGTGCGAGCATAGGATATGGAGCGGTTGAAGAGGGGACGAGGGTAAGAGACTTCCGTGGCAATCACACAGATGATAACGGAAACTTGCCTGGTCCGCCGATGGTTTGGTTCCCTGCTGCAGGCGTGGCGGATTGATCTGCAATTCGATTCGATTGGAACAGTCGAAAACGGAACGGGAAAGCGGGTGGTGGAGAGCATGTGATGATGAGTTGAGGAAGGAAATGGCATAAACAAAACTAGTCAGTGAGAGCGCTCGATTGGAAGACAAGGAAGAAGGAACAGTGACCGGTCGATGTAAGCATGGCTACGGCAAATTGGCCATTACTACCGTCTTCGAATGATAGGGGCGTAGAGCCAGGAGGCGGAGGGGTGCTTGCTATCGGACCTGGATTTTGACTCGGGTCCACATCGAAGTGAAGCGACGATAGTGCACTTGCGCTTGCCAGCACTGCTTCCAAACAGGGTTTTAAAGTTAAGTTAGCAAAAACGCAACGGCGAAATGACGTGCGGAAGTAAAAATTGTGGGCAGAAAGAGTCGAGCCAGTGCCGTACATCAGCTCCGCGCCAAGGTATCGTGATAGATAGGGGCTTCCGCAGTAAAGTATTCGGCATGCACACGCACACACGTGATTAGCGCCTGATCGCGAGACCAATGCTTCCGATCCGAGAAGCGTGGCGCCACAGACGCTGACACAGACACCGGACCAGACACCCCAATCCGGACTAAAAAAAGAACGCACCATTTTCGGAAGATTGGTTGTCACCAGTTTCGGATCTCGGCACCTCCTCTGTTGTCGCAGTCGCCGATGCCGATGCCGATGCCACCGCCTCGGGAGTCTCCTCAGATGCTCGGGTCTCCCCAGGCGGTTCCCTGGAAACGGGCGTGGAACGATTTGAAGCCATCTGAAGTAACTGAATTTCTTGTGTCGACCAAGCGGCTTCGCAACTTACCGCTTGCTTTCGTAGCTTCAGCTCCTCTCGTTCCCGAATCATCTTGCGCATGCGCTCGATTTCCATCTCCAAGGCCAACGCACTATCGCGTGGAGTCGATTGCCCCCCACTTTGTGACCGGCGGGACAAACTCGTCGCTGGCGACAGCTCTTCCTCGCTTGCCTCGTCCTCGCTATCGCTGACGTCGATGACACATCGCCTTGTACTGTTCAGGCTTGCAAACCCTCCAGCTGCCACACCATTCGTCCTATGTCGAACATGCGGATTAGGATAGTATCCACCTCCATAGTTGAGCCCGACTCCAGACCCAGTACGCGATAGCACAGGCGGTGTATACACCTTCGGTGCGGGATCCGAGTCAAAATCGGCCGCAACAGGACGCTTCGTGCCCCGCCGAGGGATAGGTGCGTTTGGCTGGGGGGTGGAGGATGATCGACGAGAATCGTACCCATCATCCCTTGATGGTGGCGCCAGTATCCCGTCGCTCCTTGATCGAGCAGGCAGATTCTCCAAGATTTGCGGGGTCTTATTTGTCAACACGGGGGTTTTGCCTTTCTCCCGTTCAAATGAGAAGCTTGTTTCCGAATCATTGGCAGATATTGGAAGGGACGCGTCTTCTGAGAATGGAGGCATAGATGTCCTATCCACTATAGGCATGGGCTGATCGTCGTCTGGAAGAGAATTTCTTTCAAAGAAACCCGCGGATTCTGGCGAATATACTTCCATGTCTTCGGTTTCATTTTCGGGTGTAAGGTCTTGCCTGAGGTCAGCACCATCATAAAGAGGGGGCCCGATGCTATTCAAAAAGTCCTCTACGCTGACAGCGGAAGCAGAGGCTCCAGCAGAAACATCAGCTCCTGTGGATGTGGCAGTATTTGGCGATGTAGAGGGCTCAGCGGCAGCAAGAGGCACAGATTCTTTGCGTTTCCTCGATGCTTGGACAGCTTTTCGGGCGAGAAGTTCTTGCTTTCGCTGACGCTCCATAACGGCTAAGGTAGATTCGCTGAAAGCGAGTGAAGCAGAGGTTGAACCCTCATAAGACACTAACGCTGGTGCCTGTGGGGAATGATCCGTATCTGTGTATAAAGAACAATTAACGGATTTGACGAGGTTGGGGAAGAAGGCGATATGTACATACCATGGGGGGCAAGTGGCCGTGGGGAGAAAGCACGACGCACCGCGGCGTCATCAACAATGCTAGAATCTTCTAGGGACGCAGAAGGAAGCGAATAGCTAGGCTGAGATAGGAGAATAGATGCGATCACGTCCGGGGGTGGTGGGTAAGGAGGGATGCCCACTATGTCAAGATTATTTGGAAGACGAAGATTAAGTTCCGTAAAAACGTAGTAGATGATCTCTCTAGAGAGCCCACAGTCGATCAAGTATTCAGGTGGTACACCATATCCAAGAATGTCAAGAATAACTTCTTTAGCGGTGTCATATTGCCTCTGTGTTACTGTAAATCAAATCGGTTTAGACCTAGGAAAGATACGGAAATTTGAAATCCACCTACAAGAAAGACCAGGGCGCACGTGATGAGTATCGAGCACATAGAGGGGTGTCTCAAGCCTAAAAGATTCCAGAGGGGCCTGCATCTTTAGCGTGAGAGGTGGTGCCTCCACAGTGAGTCGCCGTGATACAGAGGGAGGGGTAGCATATCGATAGGTGTCCTCGGTCTTTAGAGAGGGCGAACGAGAACCAAAAGGAGACTGAACAAAGCCAGGAGACTCAGCCCTGGTATGATATACGACACCAGAGACGGTGGTGGACACGGGCGGTGGTTGAAAAGGCGTGTCTTCGCCCTCGCTGATCTCACCCTCTTCTCTAGTAGAAAGGTCGTCGCTCAGAGAAGTTTGTGGAGCAGCTCCACTAGAAGGATCACGTCGAGGTGGAGAGGTACGTGCCAGAGACCGAGTCGGAGTTGATGGTTGGACAGGAACAAAGGTAGTTAAAGGAGGTTGCCCCTCTGTGGAAGCGGTTGACGAGGGTTCCTCTGGGCCATAATCAAGAGCAATAGAAGGTATTGTAACAATAGATCGCGGTAAAGGTCTGGGAAGTGAGGTAATGGGGCTTGAATCAAGCTTTCGACGCTTGAGCTTGCGGCTAGACAGAGCGGCTTGTCTGAGCAACTGGGCAGGATCCGTTGCAGAGGACGATGGCTCTGGATGTGAAGTCGCAGAGGAGTGGTCGAGATATGATGAGGACGGGAGAGTGGAAACCTCGGACATGAAGGGCAGGAAAAAAGAGTTGACAGAAGCTTGGAGAGGGCAGTGGCAGTGGCAATCCGTTTACCCTCGGGAGATGCCGAGTCAGCGTCTCCGCTATGCCCCTCGATGGCCACGCATTCCTCGTCAGTCAGGGCTGGTCTGGTGCAGGAACTGGCCTTCGCAATGGCTCTATTTCAAGACCCATTTCGGTTCCACAGAAACGCACCCTTGCCGGCATAGGCAAAGACAGGGACGAGGCATTCCCCTTTTGGGACCAGTGAGCATCCAACTCTTTTTTTCTCGACAAATACTGACAAGAAGAAAAAAAGTTTATTCACGGTAGCAGCATCTGCTATTCAGATCGAGTGTTTCTCCAGTGACGACGAGGATGGCGATGCATCTGTGAGTAACCGCTGAACTCACACCCGACTTGTATCACTAACGGCGCATACAGACTAGAAACGTATACTCTTCTACGCTGGACCTGAGGCAGACCTCCACTGGAATACTGTCGAACCTACCGCCGGTTGTGGGCACGCCCATCTCCTCGGACGATATCACTCCTGATACCACATCTGGCTCTTCCACCCCTCGCTTATCCATCATGGCTCTGGCGAAGCGTGAGGCCGCCCGCCGCGGTCTTTACTCGAGATTCTTCCGTGGCCCTGTCCTAGGTCCTGACGTCCAGTCCGAAACGGTCGAGACAGTGGCTACCGCCGTATCTCAAACCCGTGTTGATGACAATGCACAGGCTGGCGCGGAAAAGAGGTCCAAGAAAAAACCCAAGATCGACCCTTCTGGGGACGTATCGACGGAGGATTCGAATGAGGAGGCGAGGAGGCAGGAAAAGCTACGCAAAAGGGCAGGAAGGGCTGCTAAGAAGCTTCATCGCCACGAGGAGAGAGGCGGGGACGGACAAGATGCGGACAAAACGGTCACGCTGTCGGCTCCGCAAGAGCAGGCGTCGGAGCTGTTGGCTCTCGAGACACCCCATGAAGTGCCGTACAAGAGGAAAAAGAAAAGCAAGCGATGTAAAGTGTCGTCTGGTGGCGAGTTAGACGTACCACCTTTTGAGCGGACATTAGTAGTAGAGGATTGCGAAGACTCGAAGAGAGGTGACCGTTCAAAAGCTTCAAGAAAAAAGAAGCGTAGACGGAACGAGTCATTGTAACGACGCTTGTTTTACTATTCCCTGGTATACAGTAGCATCATACCCTCTCGGTGTCCCTGATGCACGTATGACAAGACATTGGATGCTGTCACAATGGAATGTAACGATTCACACAGATAATTATACAATCCAACAACTACGATGGTTCACTGAAGGGGCATGCTATGGTTTGCAAGAGTTGGGGCGATAAGATCTTGATGCCTGTGAGGTCATTTATTTTCTTAGTGAAGATGCGCACGGAACCGAACAAGGGACGCACAATCGAGTGATGAAAAAGTAACCGACAACTCTCCAACTGAGGTATGACATTAGCCTCGGGCACCACGCCATGCGCTCTGCATGGTAATTCGACGGGCCTGCACATCCCCGAGTGTGTGAGTGGTCGTATCTATCGCCGAAGCGAACGAAGAAA
This sequence comes from Lactarius hatsudake, assembly GCA_024734325.1. NCBI lineage: Eukaryota > Fungi > Basidiomycota > Agaricomycetes > Russulales > Russulaceae > Lactarius > Lactarius hatsudake. The sequence goes on along the minus strand of JANSJP010000005.1, from coordinate 192,356 downwards.
ATAACGGACCTGATCTAGAGTGATAGGGTCATCTCTCAAGAGCACCTTTTGTCCCCCACCACTCTCCTCCTCCTCTTCGTCATCGTCATATATAGTGGCCTTGTTGTTCGTCCGCATGCTGCCAAAGGCCGCCTGGTTGCCTGCTAGGGAGAACGGGGTGGACTGGACGGCCGTGCCATACACGCTGGACGTCTTTGGCGCGCCAAACGTCGCGAAATCCGTAACGACCTTGCGCGGCGGTGACGACCCGAAGCCGCCGGACAGCGGCGACCTGGAACTGGAATCTGACGCACGTGGCGGGAGAGACGGCGAGGAATAGCCATAACCGTATGAGCTGCGCGCGCTGTGCATCCGCACTTGCATATACTTTTCCGTGAAGCGGGTCCCGGAGATCTACGGGAAAAAAAAAAAAAAAGCGGCCTTGGTGCTGAGAATGGAGGTGCTCGCGTTCAGGGTTTCACGGACCGCGGTCGGACGTACCTTTCGTAAGTGCGGCCGCGCATCCGCGAGGTTGGACGCGCGCGAGAAGACGTCAACGTTGTGCCTCGACTCTTCCGAATCTTTGTAAATGCTCTCGATGACGACCTTTTTCGTGCTTTCGTTCCGTAAGAGCAGCTTCTCGTGCAGCTCTCGCGCGACTTCGTCCACGCTTTCGTTGTTACCCAAGATCCGTTGCGCGACGGCCTGTCCGACTTCTCGCACGAGACGCTCCATATCGAGATTTTCGAGCACGAGGCCGACAATGGCATGTGCGAGCAGGTCCGCTGTGGTCAGCGGAAGCATGATGCCCGATGTGATATTGACGAGTGCCTTGTAAAAATCCGTCGCATACTGAAGGGGAGAGGAGGGGGTCTTTAGACAACAGCAGGGGAAGCCTGCATGGACGAAAGGGGGACATACCGAGTAACTACTTAGCGCTGGTTCGCATGCCACGAAGAACTGCGGACGGAGGTGTCAGAAGATCGTAGGGGTCTATGTGCGATCGCAACAGGAGTACCAGGGTGATGCCACGGGTGGCCATCTGCCGAGCCAGTACAAGGGGGTCATTGCCGTCAGGGGACCCATCGTCGAATCCTGAGGGGCGATGGAGGGGATGAACGGGGGGGGCATACAGCGACGAGTAAAAACACACACCATCCCCGTATTCTCCAATGCCATGCGGAGGCGCGTCGGCTATGAGCACGATCATCTTGCTCGCCCGCTCGTTCCAGTCCATTTTGAGCGCTTCCGCTAGGGCAGCGGTAACTGCCTCGGGACCGTCGCCGCCGCCCGAGGCATACAGGCTCGAGAGGTCTCGGTGGACCTTGTCGATATCGGACGAAAAACCAAAATTGCGTGTTACGTAGGTGTGGTCCTGTGGTGGGTGATCGCGATAGGCGACGAGGCCGACGCGCAGGTCCTCGCGGGATTGCAGCTTGCCCGATTGAAAGATGTTCTCGCAGATGAGCTGGATGTTTTTTGTCGCAGAGGAAATGTAGGATCCCTGGCTGCCAGTGCAGTCTTGGACAAAGACGAGATCGCTGCGAGAGCGACGGCCGATCGAAAATGTTGGGATTGAGAGGGATCAGTGGAATGAGGGGGGGCAAAGGGTGCACGTACAGCATCTTGCGGTCATGATTGATGGTTGGCGGAGGATGCTGCTGGGCATTGAAGGCCTCTTGGAAGATGGCGAGGGCGTCGGCAGAACCTCCTTGTTCGAAATCCATATCAGCATCCATGATTAACTGAAGACCGAGTGCGAGGGGACGGGTTGTGGGTTCTTCTTGATTGCGGTGTAGTTGACTGACAAGAGCTTTAGAGACCCCAAGGGCGAAGGTTAACTAATGTTCTCTCGTATTCTCGACCTCGCCTCGTTGCATGAGACCTCAAGGCAGTCGCTTAGTGCAGTCGGGCCATGCGCGTTACCAAATCGGATCAAAGGAACGGAATGGTTGCATCGACTCTACTCGCCCCTAGATCTACTGCGAACGTCCTCCTAGAATCCACCCTCCCCATTGCCCTGCAAATGTCCCCGGTCGCAGAAATGTCCGATACGCCACAAGCAGCCCCGCGGATAAACCTCCCACAAGTGCCGAAAGCACGATGTATGTGCGTAATCGCGCCGCCGGTGACAAACTTCGGTCGGCGCCCCCCGGAATCGAAGAATTCCTGAACAAGCACGTGGAACGTCAGCTGAAGGACCCAGGCGGCGAGCAAGAGTTGACAATTCTTTCACTTACGGATGCATGGCAACGCCGCAGATGGCATGAAACACGTCCGCGATTTGACCAGTTTTCACACTGACGGCGACAGGCACCTGCAGGTTTAGCCTTCTGCAGTACACATCTGGCTGTACTTCGTGTCTCTGGTATGGAGGGAAAACAGTCAGAGACGCTTTGTGATGTATAAATTATAATCACACACCTGTTGTGCGAGGTCCAAGTCCGATTTTGTCGCAACGAAGAGGGTTGGGATGTGGTCAAGGCTGTATTGTTGCTTACCCAAAGTCAGATCAGAAGTTACGACAGAGGAACTACACCGAAAGTCACCCACTCTTAGATTACTGATGTATGAGAATGAATTCGTGTCACTCGAATCGTGGACGTAGACAATGACATCAGCCAAATCCGTCTTCTTAGAGTTTCGAAGCACCTCCGGCTCGTATTTAGAACCAAACTCTTGTAACTGGGAGTAACGTAGACCGCCGTCAAGATCAATGCACAGCCCAACATAGATATGACCCACCACTAGATACTTCTCGGACCCATGGATGTCTACCGAGTTGACCACACTGAGGACCTTCCCAGTTGGCTCATACGTGTCACTGAAGTGCTCGCCAGCGAAGGATCGCAACAAAGATGTTTTCCCGGAGCCCGCCGCTCCACAAACGTAGCACAGGAATACGTTGCGTGTAGACTTGCCTCTTCGGCGGTCGTGTTTCCTGGGACGGGTGACGAGGAGGGCGCCGGTCCGAGGTTCTTCGGGATAGCCCAAGTAGGCAAGATAGGCGAGAGTAATTTTGTGATCCAGTAAAGTGATCATACTTGGGCGTGGCTCAGCGGGTACTCGAGTGATCAACATTACAAGTCATCAAACGTACCTCCATCGCGCCAACCACGCCTGCAAAGTAATGGCTCCGTCATCATCCAAACCCGGGAAACTCAGATTTCGCCACGGAACATTTGGTGGCGCGGTGCTCAACAAATCTTCAAGTTCATCTTTATTCAAAGCACCATCCCTATCCTGGAAGTCGGTTGTAAGTTCTACCCCAGGTAACACCGAGGAACGACAATACTTTATCGAAGACCTCAAAGACATCGGTAAAAAACTGATAGCCTAAGGGACTCAGTTCGACTGAGCAATCCGAGGGAACATCGAATCTGGGGGTCTCGTCGGATCAGCGAGATCAATCAATACGAATCACCGGTCGGGCTTACTTGGGATAGAGGAACGCTTCCGTTAATAGAAGGTCCTCTGCATAGCCAAACTTTCTGAGGACTGTCCACGTGGTCTCTAGCCGACCTTTTTGAATGAAGATGGTGTGAAGTAGAAGAAACCCCGCTTCGGTCAGGCCGTCTCCACGCACGCCATCTGGATTGCATTCCCGAACCATAGCTTTGATACCTTCAAGTTCTTGCAATTGCAATGGCGCATCGAAGCACTTCCGCTGTAAGGTGTGAGCAATGACGCATGGACCGTGGGGGTATTTCAAACCTGGAACTCGTTAAGTTCTGCATTCTCGAGCACCCCATCTTTATTGGCATCACAAAGCTTGAATATTCGGCTCAACGCATCTATGCACGCAGGTTTTAGGGCCTAGCAAGTGAATTCAGATCGAATTTGATGACACAAGATGAACAGCCGGCGCACCTGCTTCTTTGAGTCATACAGTGGAGCCGTTGGATGGAGGACAGCCTTCTGGGCGAAGTAGAATACCTCTGAGACGTTCAGAGGAATTTTTGCGGAGCATTCCACGCACGTCTCTACTTCCTGCGGGCCATTCCGCGGGTAAGTGAGAAAGCAGTGAGATGAAACGCGTCCCGCACCTTGAACTCGGCCATGATTGGCCTAATTTCATCCTCTAGCGATTTATTTGTCACTTCACCGCCCCGTAGATCTATTTTATTCCCGACCAGGATAACGGGGACCTAGTGATGTATCAAACCAGGGAGATGATAGCGAGGTGATATTTGGAACGTACATTAATGCCGAGTTGGCGGAAATATGGTAACCAGTAAACGGGGATCCGATTAAAAGAGTTTGAGTCATCAATGGCATACACAACGCAGATGACGTGGGCCTTGCGGACTTCGAGCTCCAGGTGGTGTTTGTCGCTGGGACCAGCTACAGGGACCGGGCTGTGTTATGAACACGGGAGGAGAGGAGTTCCATTTGGAAGACTTGCCTCCGGAGTCTACGATGTAGGTTGTTACGTTTTCGGAGGTGACCTCGGGGGAGATGGTGACCTCCGGGACGACGTGTTGAACCTGTGGAAGTGATGGAGTGGGTGAAAAAAAAAAAGGATAATCAGGCATCGAAACATACGTGGGGCACGAAAGACTCCTTGATGAGAGAAGTGACGATGGTGCTCTTACCAACACCCTCTGAGACATACGGTTTGTTGCTGTGGTAACAGGAAAAGAAGAAACGAACCATCTCCGACTAGCAATATGCGCACATCTCTGCGCATACTTTGAATGACGGTATAACAAGGCTACGGTTATGGGTGTATGCGCGTGTGAAGGGCGCAAGTTCAAAGACTCGGACAACGGACCGGGTGATTGATTGAATAGGCGCTTTGCAATAAAAGAAGACCGCAAGTTTTGACCATGTCCAGGCTGTCAGGATGTCCCTGTTCTCTTTACCATCTGACATCTTCATACTTATCACGGCCCATCTTTCCCTCGCCGACCTTCTCGTCCTGACTCAAGTCTCTCGTGAATTCCACAGACTTGTGAGTCTCCACCCGTTCACCACGCTTGTGCTTCATAGCATTTCATAGGTGCACAGCTTTGGCTGGAATTCCGTCCTCCATACTTTCCCCAGACCGTCCAACAGCTTGGTGAAAAGCCTTCCGCGTTGGAGTCCACTCGCGCAGATCAAATACCACACCCTGTCAGACAGGTCTTGGGAAAAGCAGCGCTTCGTAGCTCGTCCTCTCTCTCGTCCATGGAGGGGCAAGTTCCAGCCTCTTCTCGCGATAAACGGGTCTCGCTTGTTCGTCGCGGCCGGTCACACATTGTATTCGTATGCGTTCATAACTTCCGACCATGACGGCACCTCTCCTGGCATCTCCTTTGAGGCTTCATTCGACTTCAGCCTTCAGGATGCTCCAAGGAATGATATCACCAGCATAGCGTGCGCCCCGGACGGTGGCTCAGACGGCACTCTCTTCGTCGGGTTTGAGGACGGCGAAATCCAACGTGTCAACATACCACCATGTAATCCCGGTCAACTGGGCGTTCCGGTCGACTCGTCCTTCCGTACACCTTTCCGCTACCACGACGGCGAATTGATCGAGGCATTGGCTGTGTCCGGCAACACCCTCTTGTCCATGTCGACCAACGGCAAAGCCGGTCTTCTCAATTTCTCCTGCCTGTCCTCCTCTGCCCCAGATGTGATCAATCTGGACACCCGTGCCTGGTCGGCGCTTCTTTCCACATCCTCGTCTACCCCTTTTGCCGCGTTTGGCACTTCGTCCGACACGCCCCTCACCGTCCATTCTATCACGCAGGACGCCATCTCACCAACGCCGACCGCGGTTTTGCGCGCATCCCAGGATCTGTGCGACTCCGACTTCGAGCGGCCCTCCGCAGTGTACGGCATCGCATCTGCACCGCCCGCCTCCCCTTGGGGAGCATCGGATCAGATCCTCGTCTCGGGCTGGTTCGACGGTCTCGTACGCGTGCACGATATGCGCTCGTCACACGCCCCCACACTCACCTTCGCCGACCCATGGTCGTTCGAACCCGTTTACGCCGTCGCTTGCGGTGGTGGAGGGGGTGCACACATCGCCGCGGGCTCTGCGAGGCACAGCGTGGTCGCATTCTGGGACGTGCGCGCCTGCCAGCCGGGGTTGGAGCGTGCACGCCCCCGGGAATGACGTTTCACCGGTATATTCGATCATACTCGAGAGCTCCCGTCTCTTCGGAGCGACGCAGAATCGGCCGTTCGTCTACGACTTTGGTCCGGCCGTAAGACCGGAAACCTACCCTTCACTGCCGCTTACTTGGGAGAACGGGAACGACGGACTAAAACACAAAAAAGGGTGGGATATCGGATTCTATGTTACCAAGTACGACCACCCCGTGGTTCATGCGGGAGACCATTAGTTTCGACAGAAACCAGTGTATCATTCAACATTGTAGATATCTCCGACCGGTCACAGGTACAGATTGGCGTGGTAATGATTTGTAATGCGTGGTTGATGAAGCCAAATGACGATGTAGATGATAGTTACTGATGATAAAGAGATGCAGCTAAGATAGAAATATGTCGATCTACAATGGTTCCAGGAAGATGCATGACGAAATGATCCGAGGTTCAGATGGGAAATGCAAAGCGGACAGTGGAGAGTGAAAAGAAAAACAAATGAGGAATGAAATAGTAATGGGGGAGGAATGTACTCGTGATGTTGAATCTGATCAAGAGACTTGCACCGGCTGTTGACTAACTTGGGAGCGGTTTGTCCAAGAGAAGAGTTGGCGCACGTCTCCCGAAGGTGCAGCGTCCGCTGCCTGTCTGGGTTCAACAAGCAAGCTACAAAGCACAGTCAGTCAGTGACAGCCCTGGAATAAAGCAAGGCTTCCATACCTGCGGCGGTACAAGTCTTGGAGGTCTCCATGATGCTTGGATCTCTCAAAGGCTTCGTTCAAGAAGTCTTGGACCTCCGGGATCTCCTTTAGTACATAATGGACTTGGAAGCGCTGTATGTCTGATAAACGAAATTTCAGACCTGCGCTTATTCTCGAGACGGAACGCCACCGTACCTTGAATAATTCGAGCCATTTTATGATATTTGCTAAAGTTGATCAGCTTTTTATCGGCGGCTAATGGGGACGTCCTGTGCGACGTGTTTCCTTCTCGGCAGAACGTGACATCGGTGAGGTACAAGCCTAAATATAGGGAGTCAAAATGGTGGCAACACTGTCCAGAAGCGGGGCACCCACCCAAAAATGGGACGGCGGGAGGTACGGTCGCACGTAGGCGTGAGCGATACTCGTGATAATTCCGTGCATAGTCAGCGAGTTTGCGAACGCCATCAAGCTGCAACTTCTGCTTCTGAGGCACACCCTACAAAGCAAAAAAAGACATAAGTAAGAGGAAGACGAACAGAAACAGGAAGGCATACCGTCCAGGTCTGCTGCAGGCGGGAAATAGTCGAAGAGTCCAACGCCGCAAGAATGGAGCGCGATGTCGCGAAGTTGTTCAACGCCATGCAGCGCTGTACCACGCAGAGTCAACACAGACTTCAGTTCGGGGGGACAATGACTTACATCAGCCACTTTGATGAAGAACTTGACGAGCGTTGTGCGCTTCTTGATATCGGTCTCGTTCAGGATGCATTCCGCAACCCAACCAGTGATGACAGTGCTGAGACCCGTTACTGCCCGTACATTGAGTGGAGGCTTAGACCCCTCCTGCCCGCTCTCCAAAATTTCCTCTGGCAGGATTGCGCAGAAGAGGTTCGACTCCATAATCGTAAATTGACGTGCAAGTTCGAGGGTGTCGAAATCCATGATAGAAATGGAAGCGAAATTTCGACTCCGCAACTGAGAGAAGAGCGTCTTAGTCATGACAGGGCGCGGTATCTCAGATGGAGAGTTAACGATGAATGCCATTGAGGGATCTCGAACGAGATCGGGTCGAGGAGTTGGGGGGATGGCTTGCTCCCCTTCGCGCTCGCGCGTCGTAATGAACTCGTGAATGCGCTGGGATGGGCCCGGGAACATGGGCGCCAACGCGTCGCGGTTGAAGTCGAGTAGCAATGTCAACACGACATTATCAGACGCAGGTCGCCAGTACAACTCTAGCCACAACTTGATGAGATTGGAAACGCGCAAGCGAACAGGAATCCCTTTTCGCTGTTGCCATACGTAGACACGCTCTTCAGAAAGTCCTGGTGGGGGAACGAGATTGTAACGATCGATGATGGCTTGTACCAAGTCGGTTGGCGACGCAAACAGCCTGAAGGTAAGGAAGAATATGGCCGAAAAAGCGGAGTCCACAATCGAAGCATGGGGGGTCATCTTCTCGACTATAGCTTGAAGAGTGGCGCCGACAAGGTGGCCATCCTTATCATAGGCGACATCTTCAGGTAAATAATCGTGAGATTGCAACCATGAATCTGGGTCCAGCGGACTTTGCACGTCTGTGGGGATTGACGGTAGGTCCCCGTGAAGGATCTTCTCTTCTAGAAGGTTTCCGTCGTCGTGGTTGGCCTCGCGCCCCATGCGGGTACCCGTGATTTGAGACACATGGTAAGTCGAGCCTGATTCGACGGGAGAGGTCTAAAATGGTTGTGTCAAAGAATGACGCAACACCCAAAACATTGGGACACGCACCAAGAATGCCTGATTCACAGGTTCTTCCGGCGTATTTGGACCTTGTAAGGAGGCGCCTGCGCTGGTCCCAGCCTGCGATAGAATAGTGCAATCACTTCCCTCGACAGATGAGTCCCCAGCAACTTGATGTACCCCGTTCCAGCTGACGGCTCGTTGGAGGCGCGAACGAACAACTTGGCCGGCAGAACGCGAAGGTGTAGAATACTCGTCGAGGGCCCCCGGCCGCTCAATGACGAAGGGTTGTTCGCCTGTTGATCGATTCAGACACATCTTCACGGCCGCTACGCAATCCGCGCCAGCCCTAAGCGCATTGGTCGCAGAGCGAATCAAAGCCATCTTTTCTTGCTCTTCGGTCATGTTGGGAGGAAGGCTGCCTGTCAAAAGGCGCACGGACTCCGCGAGGCTACTAGTCACGTTATATAGACCATCCTTGGCTGATTTGAGATTGGCGGCCTTGTGAACAGGGACTGTAGGATGATGCAGGACTGCCTCCACCACAACCAAGAGTCTGCATACGATCTCCACAATCTCCCGTACGAGCTCATACATATGACCGGTACTTGCCGCGTGTGACGACCGCGAGTGTGCATGCGCGTGTCCGATAAACGCTGCGATCGTAGACAAGTACTGATTGTGTGTGCGTCGGAGAGCTTCCATCAGTTCTTCATACGTGGAAGGACCAGAAGGAAAAGGTGGAGACATGGGGCTAGAGGCGGAATCCGCGGATGTGAATGACGAGGAGGAGGACACGCTACTGATTGAAGGGCCATGCTTGTGGCTATTCAGGCGTGAGTCCGCGGGGCCGAGCACGCGCACGTGGATGGGTTGCCTAAGATTGGGACTAGGCCGTAGCTCTGTTTCTAGAGAAGCTCTGCATCCGGAACGCAAATCTCCCATACTCCTTGCCCTAGCGGCAGTCCTGGGCGTAAGAGGACGGCCCCGGGCTTTAGACAACGAAAGGGGAATGGGCTTATCTTGCCACGGCGTCACCCTCAGAGTCTCGTCCTCGTCCTCGGCTGTTGAGCTACTAGCTAGAGAGCCGCTGGATGACAACCGGTCTGGTGCCTGTGTTGATAGCGACTCTAGAAGCATTGACGGGTATTCGATGGAAACCCGTTCCTCAGGGACCTTGACGCCACATCGGGCGGCAATTGCCAAGAGACGCCGCACTCGAGAGAAGACCTGTCCTGCGAGCCTCACCATTTTCTCTACTTGCATCTCCCGCTCGTCCTCGTCGACGTCGTCTCCGGAAGCCGATTTCGCCTGGTTAACAATGGCGGCAAGGTCGGACAAGACGCGTTTACGCTCCTGAGCAAGAGGGGAAAACTGCCGTAGTAACTGCGCATCACGCGATAAGCACCCAACGGCAGGCCAGAATAGAGCGGACGCATGATATGATGCATGCTACAGAAGGTTGAAAGTGAGCTATTCGGTTCGACCGAACAGCGTTGTGCAGCAACGACAAGGCGTGGAGTAATGGAACCATCGGGGGAGGGCAATAATCATCTCGAGAGAAAAGACTCCGCCCAGACGAATGCAAACTAGTTGTAGGAGACGAGATAGTAGAACGGGCTGGGAGAGTGTTGTATTCGCCCCCGCTGAAATAGATGCGTAAGTTCGATACACATCAGAAGAATGAATGGAAAGCATCAGCGAACCGATATAGATTGAGGAAGATGATCGTCCGCCAGGAGTGCAAGATCGCCGTTGACGTAGTTGCTGGGAAACCATCCAGCGACTACCATCTAATTCGCCATCCCACCATCCACTCGGATCACGATTGAGGACTCTGATCACTTGGCCTGCACGGAAAGCGAGACAAGTGGCGTTACGCTGCTCAGGGAACATAGTCGTGCATAGCAAGGACGTATTCTGACTGGGGCCGCTCGGAAAGGCTCAAGTCTGTGTCCACAGTGGTTGCTGAATATACGGAGGGCGCTTGTGGTAGAAGAAGAGACGACGTGGATGCATTGGCGGACGAATCGGCGGGGGATACCAGGGAAAGGGCGGAGGTAGTAGGAGAAGATGAAGGATCTCGAAGATATCTGTCGGTGATGTGGCGGACAGAACTTGGAGTATGGCCATTGCTGTTGGGATCAACAGGGTGAGAAGGCGAGACAAGTGCGACAGAGGTATCGATTTTGAGACGAAGGGACGTCATGACGGCCATATGGCATAGAGAGATGGAGCAATATGAGTAATTATAAGCACCGACCGAGGGTATGAAGGAGGCGGCGGGGTGGTAAACGGTAGGAACTGGAGGGAGGGAAGTAGTGTTGAATATTCAGTTGGACGCAAAGCGTGATCCTGAGATGTATATCTTACCCAATGATGGTAGTGTCACGAACCCTGCTTTGAAATGGCTAAAGAGAACAAATCGAGAGAATGAGGACCAGACGGATGAAAGTTCGAAACTTGAGAGTTCTCCAATTAGGCAAGTATACAAAAGCAAGGAATGTCGAACCACGTCGAATAGAAGTGTCAGAGGAGGGGGCAGTCCCGAGGGGAGGTGTGCACAATTTGATGATGGGAAAGGATGGGGAAGTGTCGGTGATCAAAATTACAGGACGCGGGTAATGGTAAATTGGACGCGACGCGACGTCTTAGAACTGAAGGTGGCAGCAGAAGAACAGATTGTACAGCGCGTTGAAAGACGGGGCGTGAGCGAAAAGAGGAAGAGGAGAGGCGGTGGGACGGGGATGGGAAAGGGTCGAGTATATGCTGTTATCTAACTGCTGTAACAACGGGGGAAACTCGATCGGCGAGAGATGCAACTGACGCGAAATATCCCCAAATATATCCAAACATGCTCCATTAATCTCCCGAGTCCCGACTTCCGGACGTCCGGATGGCCCCCTTCTGGGCCTGGCAACTAAATAAATAGTCTTCTTTCTCTCAAAAGGTCGTCTTGTCTCTGACGGTTATGAAAAAACGGAACCATCTCCTTGGGGATGGACCTTGGATGGACTGCCTAACTTACTCCTCCATTTTGAGACTCCGAGTGTAACAACTGGATTTGCATGCACGGTATAACCGGTGGCCCTCCGCAACGAGCACATCATGAGGGTAACAACCGATCCTTACACTACACAACTTCACCTGTGAGAAGTTGCATTCGAAGACGCCAGCCGCAGCAACCCGTGGCGTCTTTATCTCATCGTGTAGAAATTATTCATCTTCCTTCCTCTTCCCCCCCCCGCCTTGCTCACAGACAAACAACCAATCACCGTTAGTGGACCGGATTGCTCGAGTGTCCACGACCCTCACAATAATAACTCAGCTTCTTCCATTCCAAGCTATCCATCTGGGCAGTCATGCACACGACAACCTTGAGGCGGACACTGTCTATTAGACTCGCGAAGACGAGCTGCTCAGCGCTAAATCAGTTCAGGGTCCGCCTTTGTCGCTTCGGGTCCCATTCGGGAGCTAAGCCATGATGTGATTAGTGCACTCATTTTTCATTTACCTGTATTTCCACTCGTCCTGTCGAGGATGGACGTGAACGAGAAGGAGTGCCGCGGCTACTGGATGACGGCGCCGGGCATTCGCATGACAGGAAAGGGAAGCAGTCCCGCTTGCTCACGGCCTATTCCCCGAAGAGGAAGTGCCAACGTCCGAACCTAGTAATCGAGTTCTCGACGAATCACAGGCTTCAGTACCGTAAGCCCTATCGGACGATGATCTACTAGCCCAATTCTGCCAGTACTGTCACAGGACCTCTTTCAGAGATGGACCGCACACACACGCGTTTGCGGGCTCTTTGCTTTCATCGTCATCGCCGTCGCCACCGCCTGACGCTCTTCGGACGTTCGGTGGTGCTTATTGGGTGTGAGTTGCTAGCCAACGCGATCTGTTGGATTGTCGCCGGCATTCTGTTTGGCGGCCGTAAGGAGACACAACCAATCCTCGGCCTCTCGCTACTTGCATGGGTAGGTGCTGTTCCCGTTCGTGCCAGAGCGCGCATGTCATAATCTGGTTTCCTTGAGACGATTGGCCTGAGACACGGTGAGTAGATATACCGCTACCAAGAAAAAAGAAGTTTCCAGCTGAAAAACTTCTCTTCCTAGCCCTCGACGCGGACCACATTAGGTGAAGGATGTACGCTATCTCCGCCTTTCTTCCGTAATGCCTGCGTTCACCTTCGCATAGCGCTCAGTCGTCAAGCGTTGCATCTTTCCTCGAGCGCTAAGCCACATCCAGTGCCATCGACAACGCCACCAGAGGACTTATCAGCCTTGGCCAGCTCCCCGTCACCTGCGGCCTGTTCTTTTCACTCGGTCACAGCACTATCGTAATTGTTGTAGTGAGTAGCCCCCCTCCCCCCTTTTTTTTTCTTTCTTTGCGTTTGCGTTGTTACTACGTCGACACACACTCCCATAGAATGTCGCCATCGCTATCAGCACCGATGTCGCGGACAAGATCGGTGGCGTTGGGCAAGTCGGCGGAGTTGTTGGTGCGTGTCACGTCATAATTCCCTACGAGACCAGTGACAATGTATTGTGGACGCAGGGTCGTCCGTCAGCGCCGCCTTCTTGTTCATCGTAGGGCTCGCGAATTCCGTTATCCTTCATAGGGTCCTCCGAAAGCGTCGACAGGTAAGAAGAGCGAAAGGGTAATGATGGCAAGTCGCTGAGCGGTGATTAAGAACAACAAACGCAGGGAACAGCAATTAGCTCGGGGTGAACAACCGGATGAATCCGAGGACGTGCTCGAAGACGACGGTCAGCACAATAACACGATAATGATGAAAATTCTTGGCCCGGTGGTTCGTTTCGTGAACCGACCTTGGAAGGTGCTTCTCGTGTGACCTCTTCGCGTATCTCTTTTGACGTCCGTTAGATGTACCCGGTTGGGGTGTTGTTTGGATTTGGTGAAGAGGACCAGCACCCAAACCTCTCGTAACCAACTAACCTATTGAAAGGGTTTGACACTGCGTCATCCATCGCGCTTCTCGCAGCGTCTGTCGTTGCGAAGAAGGGAACGGGCACAAAAGGCGTTCCTCCTGCGGATATTGTTATCCTTCCTGTGAGTTTCTTTGTCCATTCAACCTGGGATCAGACTAAGTTGCATAACCAGATGCTATTCACAGCCGGGATGACGCTTCTTGATTCAGTAGACTCCATTCTCATGCTTTACTCTTACACCGGATTCCCCGATCGCCGCTTTCGCGTTTTCGAACCTGCAGAGGTAGAAGATGCGTCAGAAGGGCAAAGTAGCGCCTACCAGGAAGCGGCAGCGACTACTCGACCGTCTCATTCGGGTAACGACGATCCAAACCAGCTCGGTCTCCCTGTAGGCTTGGATCCCGCATCAAGACCACAGTCTGAACAGAGTTCCGAACAAGACAAGAAGAGGCACGTCGAAGTCGTTGTTGAAGATGCGGACGAGAATATAAGGGAGATAAGAAAGAAGGCGCGAAGAGACATGGCAGTGAAGCGGAACATGATGTCGGGGCTGAGCATCGTGCTTACTTTGATGAGCATCATTGTCGCATTCAGGTGAGAGTCTACCATACTACCACTGGGACGAAGGAAATCCCACTGAGTTCGTCTTTGCAGTATATCGCTAATCACAATTATGGGACTGATTGGAGACGAGTGCGCGAAATGTCGCGCGGCTGCAGAGAGCGATAGGGGCTTGGCAGGAAAGTGGTGGAGATTGTGGGCCAAGGTGGACATTTATTATCTAACAAAATGCTGATTCAGTGCTGACCAAGCGACCCCTCAAGGCGAACGACAACTCGGGCTACATTGGTGCTGGCATTGTCGGAACCTTCGTGCTTGTAGTTGGTGGATGGTATGGAGGTCGATGGGTAGTCAACAAGTGGAAGAAGAGGACAGGATAAGATCAAAGGTGTACATTTCCTTTTTACTGAAACATCGACTTCGGTACTTACATGGCAACTCGGGATCTGGGATGATGTTAAGTGAGATAGTCCGGCGCGGCAGATCACGATCTCGACTGAGACTGATACGATAGGCGGGTGATGACGGAACAGTACGATCACGTCAGCCCGATTACTATGGTCGACACATTTATAGTGACTTCCATGATGGACCAAAGTACCCAGCATCTTTCATTAGCACGACTCGGACGAGACGACATGTCAGCGAGCAACGCTAGTATACCTCTGTTCCAAGAGTACGTCATCTGCTTTCATTTAGCTTCCTTGTCTTCCTTATCATTATACAGGCTGGTCTGGGGGTCAGCGAAGGCCTTTGGGGCGTTTGTACCACCACACCAACATCGCATTCCAAGGACATGGCACACTGCCCCGTACACACTGCTCCCATTCGTCCCTTACTCATTCATGTCGTACCTCGTTCGAAGACCCGACACCCATCTCATCCGGCTTCTGGTCCTCCCTGCTCTGATATCTACATCCCTCCACTCTTCGTTTGGCTACGTTTGGCTCGACCCAAGCTATAATGTGTTCAACTGGGCAGTAGCGCTCTTCTGCTTTGTTCTCATCGGTAAGGGCATCGATCTGGCATTGGCCAGGACCGGTCACCACAAACAAGGTGAGGGTGTCCCGGGCACGATGTCAACCCCAGCCATCGCCACCAAGGAAGGCTCAGATGCTCCGGGGGACGCATCCGTCAAGGAACGCCAGTGTTCGACACTCCTCCCACTGTGGCTCCAGGATGCCCTCGAGCTCATGTTCTCCATGCGCGGCCTTGGGTGGGACTTTGGCAAGGATGTCTACACGCCACCGGCCACGCGCCCACAGGAACGCCTGCCCTTCCTTCGCGCCACCATCAACTCTTTCCTCGTTAACTTCATGATCCTGGATATTGTCGAAGCAACCATCAAGCTCATCCCCGGCGTCGGAGACCCCTTCGGCGGGAGCATTTTCTTCGCAGACCTACCTTTCCCCACCCGCTACCTCGTGTCAACCACCATCCACACTCTCACTGGTATCGCCTTTGTTGCCGGATTCGGGATGGTTTACGACTTGATCACTCTGTTTTCCGTCGCACTCCTTTCCCACTCGCCTAGTTCCTGGCCACCGGTTATGGATAATCCATGGGCCGCACAGTCGCTACACGAGTTCTGGGCGAAGCGCTGGCACCAACTCCTCCGCCAGACTTTCCTCGTTTTTGGCGGCATCCCTGGCCGCAAGATCGGGGGTAATATCGGCCTCGTGCTCGGCACGTTCCTTGCCTCTGGATTCTTCCACGAATGCACCATCCTTGCGATGGGTCGCGAGTGGGACTCGCGTGTCCCCCTCTTTTTCCTCATGCAGGGTGGCTCAGTCATCGGCGAGCGTATCTGGAGGAAGACAACGGGGAGACGCGTGGGTGGGTTCCTCGGTCGGTTGTGGGTATACTTTGACATCATTATCCTTGGACAACCTCTTGGTAAGCGTTTCACCTGTCCCTGGGCGGTAGCCGGCGGTGTTGACTAATTGTTCTATCTCGCAGTTGACGCCTGGCACAGAAGGGGCCTCGGCGGGGGAATGGTCATCCCGCCCAAGCTAAGCCCAGCTCGGATCATCCTTATCCCTGCTATTCGGAAACTAATGGCATAGCAGTCGTGGACGTCTGCTTGTCTACCAGTTAGAAAGATACCGTGATTATAGCCATTAATTGTTGGTTGCTTATTTGTAGATGTGGCTACTAATTGCTTTGGTCGCCATGTATCAACGCTATAGTATCTATCCTTCACAATCCAAGAAACACATACCTTGTACCACTAGTATATCCTAAGCCCCACCGTGAGGCCCGAATAAAAATCTAACTGTACCCTCGTTCCGTCCAATAGCATCTGCTCCGTCCGGAATATCGTGGTATCCATCGCCCAAAATCGGCGTCCGGCTCCGAGGTGGGTGCTCGGTCTCGCGCATGGCTATTTTGAGCCGCATGAGCTGGTCAGAAGTGTACGAAGGCGGTATGGCGACGTGGTGTGCGCCACGGGAAGCATGCGGGGACGGGGAAGAAGGCGTGTTCGGAGTTGTGTTGGCAGAGGGATTCTGTGTCTGGGATATCAGGAGATCAAGAAGCGCGTGGGATATGGCTTGATTGCCGGCAAAAGACCAAGATCGTCCAGGAGTCAGGTGAATAAGGATGGAGATGTATGAAGCCCCCACCTTCAAGATCGTCAACTTGCGCTTGGAACTTATTTTCCCAGGGCCCATGGTCTCCTAGAATGGTCACAATCTCGTGATTGCTGCGACATCCGTGGGGAACCTGTGTCTCGCTCTGCTCGAATGTGGACAATAGGGCTGCGAGGTAAAGACAGGCAATCGCGACTACGTGTGGCGGATATTGCAGCGCCACCAGCGTTCTCTGGCTACACGGGAGTTTTACCTGTGGACGAATAACGTGAAGGAAAATCAACCTACCTGTCGATAGTCAGACGCCACGCAAGTTTCGTCAGCTTTTTCGAAGCTAAGATAGACAATTGTTGTGAGCAGAAAAACTCGTGTTTGCAGATATAGATAGAAGGTCGCACCGTTAAGCTTCCTTCCGATCTTTATCACGTATGGGAATGGCATACGGGAGGTAAAATTGAAACATATGAGTTCTACGATCAGCCGCTCTACGGCCAACAGCCTTTGTCTGTCTTGTTCGAGGACCTGTTTTTACCGGCATTAGTAGTCTGTGATTCTAAGAGTGTTCGGGCGCACCGCTGGGTCCATGTCTATCTCTCCAACCATTGACTTGGACTTCGCCGCTTGTTCCGGGAAGCGCACGGAATAGGAGGCCATAAGTATTTCCCGGGGTTTCTTCAAGGTGTCATGCATCTTCGAGGACACGTAGAGGGCCGCGAGTGTCACATCCTGCGAATTGTCGCGATGAATGGCAGTTCAAGATACACAAGGATAGTGTGCACCTGATACCCGAAGTCCTTCTTAGGAAAGAAGAGGTGGAATCTGTGGTACAAGTTCTGCGCGGTTGCGATTGTCTTTCGCGGGCTATTAAGCAATTAGCTATACGCACACTTTTTTCACAACAAAGACACTCACAAGCCAATTTTGATGCCAACAGATTCAGTAAAACCACAAGCTTGTTGTCTTGCCTTCTCCTCTTGAGACGTGGACAGCTTTCCGCGCTGCTTTTCTGAGAGCCTCACGACATCGAAAGGAGGAAAATAAGGCCGGTGGTGTTGAGTATAGGTCGAAGGTTGATTCACGGGACCAGGGTAGAACGTGTCCATGGCCATCGTTCGTTGAAACCAAGATGTCACAGTGACGGTATTTGACTAGATAAGATTAGATTAGATGGACACGGTGCACGTGATGTCTTGGAGATGGTCGCGTTATCATAATTGCTCCGATGCGAGACAGAACCTGACCACAATGGACGCAATTGGTCCCACGCATCCCTCCACAACCGTCTTTCTTCAAGACGCTTGCTTACACCACAGGTATATCAGAACACGGGATTCATCTCACATAGTCGAGCGTCCAGAACGGCTTCGAGCTGTGAAGATTGGGCTCTGTGCTGCTATATCTCGTCTAGAAGAGACACATCCTGTCTCGACCAGTACCTCCGAAGGCCCGATTACCTCTGACCCAGATTCCCTTATTTCCGCCATTGAAAATCTGAAGCTCGAGCAAACCTCGACAGACTCTCCTCTTCCCAGGGGACATCCTGTTCAACTGGTACAGAGCTCCGCCAAAATTGACATTCTCGGTGACCCTGCCGTAAAGTACATCCACGGTGACGTTGATGGAGACACCTATCTCGAGAAACTCACTGAATGGACTCGCCAAAGTATCGAAAAGATCTCGACAGGGCAGTCGGAGATCCCAAGCGGGCTTCCTCAGGGCGATCTGTATTGTAATTTCAACTCTTCTCTGACACGATATTGCAGGGGCTTATCTGCTGACAGTGGGTCCGGCTTCGTTGGATGCCATTCAAGGGGCACTTGGCACGGTATGCGAGGCGGTGGACACCGTTATGAAACTACCTGCCGAAGGGACCCCCGATACGCCTCGAAGGGCTTTCGTCGCTGTTCGGCCTCCCGGTCACCATTGTGGAGAAGACACACCATGTGGCTTCTGTTTCGTCAATAACGTTGCCGTTGGGGCCGCACATGGTAGGCGGTGGGATCTAGACGAAAACGTAACGAACAGACAATAACTTTCTCCAACAGCCCATTTAAAACATGGAGTAAATCGCGTCGTGATTTTGGACATCGACCTTCATCATGGTGTGTCTGAGTGATACCGGCCCATCCGGATTAAGGAACTGTCAACAGGCAATGGAACGCAGTCGATTGTCTGGCAGATCAATGAAGAAGCTTACCGAACCAAACTCGAGGCTGACGCAGGAGCCCCAGTCAAGCCTAGTCTTCAAGTCTATTACGGCTCTGTTCATGATATCCTGTCGTTCCCCTGCGAGGTAATAAACTCAAAACGCAGGATTTTCCACGGGAGTCGCTCACAGCCATGCAGGATGGCAAGCCGGACATGGTTCAAGCAGCGTCTGTTTCAATCCACGGTCCCCATGGCCAGTACATAGAAAACGTCCATCTTGAGCCATTCGAGTCCGAGGAACAGTTTTGGGACGTACATTATCGCGGAGCGTATAGCCAGTTGCTCAGAAAAGCGGAAGATTTTGTCAAGAACACGGGTGGTGCGTCATCGGATGATACACTCGTTTTCATCAGGCGAGTCATTTCGCCGTTCGTCGCCCCACACTCTGACATTGAGGCGGCTCAGTACCGGGTTCGACGCTTCCGAATACGAAACACCGTCGATGTCACGGCACAATCGGAAGGTCCCAACCTCTTTTTTCTATCGCTTCACACGCGATGTCTGCGCGTTTGCGAATAAGTGGGCCAAGGGCCGAATCGTGAGCGTGCTCGAGGGTGGATACAGTGACAGGGCGTTGCTCAGCGGAGCTATGGCTCACCTTACCGGTCTTGTGGACGGAGAGAGCGCTTCTGGGAAAGACGACTCGAGGGAGACTTGGTGGTCCCCTGAAAACGTTCAGATGGTAAGAGCCTCGGGACATATGTACTAAGCTGAGGACTGATGCGCGATACATGCAGCTAGAAAGGCTGGCCAAGAAACGTCGTGGCCCGATATCTGCCCTCGATACCAAAGATGACATACCCCCACCGTGGTTTGATCGTACCTCAAACCTACTTGCCCTCATCGATCCGCGAAGCGCCGAATCACTGGCAAGTCGCAGCGCGTTCGTCCCTCCTAGCTCCATGACTCTGAGGACACGCAAGTCGAACAACCAGGGAACCTCAACTAGCCCTACCATGTCTCCAGATCGGAAGAAAGCAGACAAGAGTCGCTCCACAGACGACGCCGCTGGTGCATCGCTGTCGTCCGAGTCAATCGCCGAAGTCGAACAACCCAGCGCCACGAAGAAGCTTCCGCGCGTCATTCTGAAAGTTGGCCCGCCGCCGGAGGCCTGAAAACGCATGTACTAGTACGTTCCATCCCACGGCATAGTACAAACGTAAATTAGTGTAGACGTAGTCGTCGTCTGTAGACTAGAAGAACTGATTGAATACTCTTTGTCTCCGTGAGCTCTCGTAATTTACCGAGTAGTTTTTGGTTTTGATATATACTCTCTGGTCCACAGCTACGAACTATCCGCCTTGCTCATCGAGGTCTGTGGTGGGATTCTGCGGATCTTGTTCCACTGGAGGCGAACGCAAGCCTCAGAGTGCGCTAACAGCGCCTCATTTAGTTTAGGTTTCGACTGTCCATCAGCCAGTATTGGATACCTGTACGTTCTGATTTTTCTTATTTGTTTCGTTATGAGTGGCATATGTCTCCGTTTTGTTTCCGTACACGCGCCTGTTTGTCAAATTTACTGATTTCAAGCGCAGTGAACCCCAGATCTTCTCATTGCAGAAAATGAATGACGTCGTTCTTGTGCCTGCCTAACTTGCCCTGACCTGGGCTCCATGATCTATCATCCTCTCAGTGGGTTGGTTGGAATAACAAGGTCGCTGCTTTCCGAGAAGTCTTCCATGGGTCCTCAGGCACTGGTGAGCATTTAACCTGCAGAGGTCTCGAAGCGCAGGTTAGTACAATACAGCGAGGAGAGCCCACAAAGCTCCCTCCTGCACTGCGATGATGGCGAATCCAGGCGCCCCTATGACAACCGATAGCCTCCAAGCCGACGAGACCGAGACTAAACCACGATCTGATAGGTTCAGGGCCAGCCTGAGTGCCCAGATACGGTACGTAACAAGACAATTTAGAATGTCGTTCCTTGGAATTGTCTATCAGAAGGATGGTCGACGAGCTCTCAGACTCAGTGCTCTTGCTCTGCTTCGGAGATCTTCCTGGAGATGAACATCGCTAGAATCATGAGGCCGGTTTTTTTGCCTCCATGGCGCCAAACTGCCAGTGGATATACACAGTATGTGTGAGCCGGGAAGGGAGTGACGGAATAGATAGCTCCGCCATGTCAAGGGACGCTAGCACCGAAACATTCCATGCTTTGTTCCATGGCGTCATCCAGTTCTCACGTTGGACGCGGTACTTTGGCTTTGGGGGGTGTTGATACGTTTGTCAAGAAAGGAACAGAAAATAGACCATATAGAACCCCGGCACGAAAGCACCCAAAAAGGTAGTACGTCGCTATCTCTCGTAGACCACAAGTTGGGACAAAGATGGGAGAGAGAGCTGGCCAGATAGAAATTGAGAACCACAGGCAGTGCTCCAAGCAAGGGGTGGCTGAGTCTTTTCTTTTTCGTCACTCTTGGAAAAAGGAATAATGACTAGTAGTTTACACAATCAAAGGGCGCTTGCGAAAAAAACGAAATCGACAAAGGGATTTGTGTCGTAACTGCCGTCATAGGAGTTTTGGGTTATGAGTTCCATGCCTGTTGCCTGGTAACTAAGGACCGCGATGGTGCAGCAGATAACCCGGTAGTTCGTGAGAGTCGATGGGTGCCGATTTAAGTTCCTCCCTACCGAACGACAATTCCCTGTCGGACTCAGGCAGAGATTCTATTGGGTGACTATGTTCTTCTCAGATGTTTCGCACCAGGATGCCCAAAATATAGGCGTACGCAAAGTGTAGTCTGCTCATGTTACAGTACAAGATCGAGAACACCTGCCACTGGTCGTATGGCTGCTGGCGGCCCGAGATAAAAACAGAGGCCTAGCAATACACGCGTGGTCGCAAATAGAAGCGTCTCATCTAGTGAGCTCGTGCTGAGCTGTGGACCTGGAAGAAATGGCTTGGTTGATCTGCAGTACGACAACTTGAATCATATTCAAGACGTGTGCTTATCCGCACGAGTCAATCGTATTGGGAACGTGTCACACATGGATATACACTGACAGCAGGCTACAAGGGGGCCAGTTTTGGGAATATTAATAGGTTACAATAGGTGTCCTCAATAAAAAAACGAACGATATCGTGTCCCGGATCCCGCCCGGTTCGATCGACATTGTCTTCACTTTTCAGAACAGTCGTACGCGAGTGTTCCACTTGACCCACCCTCGTGTGGTACCACGTCGCTGCCGCTCTCCAAGAAACCCCCTACGTCCCCGATGGGTAGCGAATCCGGCGTATCCAGCGATGTGCATCTTATAGATATTGGGGGTTCAAAGGCCTCGGGGTCAGACATAGACAAAACGTCAACGGTGCTTAGTCGCATCGTGACGAGGAGCACAATAGTCATAGGGTAGATTCCCTAATAGGTGGTGGAGCTGACACTCAGCCTGTGATAACACGATGGAAGGAGAACTTACGACAACTTGGACGATAGCTGTATCCAAGAAAAGAACATCTTCCCACCCAGTAAACGTAGATATCATATACACCACCTGCCGCAGAGAGCCTTAGGTCAGTCAACGTACATCATAACCAGAAGAAAATCAAAATGTACCCAAATGCAGAGATAAAGTGCCCCAGACTCGACCATGAAAATAAGGACCTTCTCTGCCGTGGATGTAGCAGTTCCCTTGCCAAGCAATGCTCGTACAGACTGCCTATGCTGCCTGCAGGACGCAGCATGTCATCACACACGACATCAAGTAGATAGGGTGAAGGAAACGTACCACGTTTTAATACAGATTAAGCCAGTGGCCCAGAGATTTGTGCCAATTGAGAGGCCCCAGACTGTCCATCCGATGTAACGGCTTACGGTACCACTTCGCTTGGACTCATATTCAACCGCGGTGTACAAGTATGCAGCACCAACGGCCGACAATACTACAAATGGATGCGTCAACCAAGAGAATCACCCTCGCAGTCTGCTTATGCTCACCGAGTGTGCACACGAGGGAGAAGAGCAGGGGAACGAATACTCTGAATCTGCGACTTGGGCCCCACAACACCCAAGCCCGCCACACAACAATCCCATCGCTTAGGATGTACTTCGCTGCAATAAGCATTCGTCGCAAGTGAAATCCGAAGGGTGACTTACATTAATCGTGGGTAGGTATACGACTACAAGCAATTCGAAAGGTGACATGGGAGCTTCGCCAAGCCTTAAAAATTTCGCGGCAATAGCCATGTTCATGGCCCAGTGTACCGCACAGACCGCGTACATGACTGTAGACACAGCTAGCATAGCATTTCTGACTGGGGTGGATGGACGTTTGGACCTTGCAGTCGGGGTAAGAGCTGGGAATTGTAATTGGAACGCAGACGTACAGCATGAAAACGCTCGAGAAGAGAAACACAGCGGTATATATCCCTGTTTCCTGGCTTAGCCATGTAGGATGGATCAAGAACGTAGTCGCACCGAAAAAGAAAGTCTCGCATAGGTAGGCCCCGATCACGACGGTGAGACGGCCATACATTTCTGCGTGAGCATCGTCACTCATAGTGGGATAGTGCAGTGACAGTGAGACGATGAGACGAGGAACGTTGTTGATCAGGAGAACTCTTGCGCTCTGAAGTGTTAACGAGACATTATATAGCACGAGATAAAATGTGTGAAGGACGGCCAACGAGCCCCATATGTCATGATTGGATGATGCCGTCGACTAAGGGTGTTGGACCTAGGCCAAGTGCCTGGTTTGACCAGACGCGCAAACAATGTAATGGACTTTGCTATCAGAGGTACAGGATCGGGCCAATTGCCTGGGTCCGAGCTTCTCAGTGAAGATGAGAGATCCATAGACAGTGCACTTTTGGTGAAGTTACGTATGAGATACGGTATTACAATTAACGCACTTACATGTAAGGATACAGCGGGCACCTGAATACGGCAACTCGAGACTTCGATGGGTAACGAAGACAACGAAGGAATTTCTGAAATTCACAACTTGTCATGAACCGTACGTACCTCGTGTGACCATGAAATCTCAGATTACTAGAGCATGAAAAGGAAGGATTCGATTGAATGCCACCAGACAATGTGATGTCGGCGGTTAGGGAGGATCTACCGTGTCCAGGGCACACCGGACATATCAGGGTACAACAGGCGCCGACTTAGAACGAAACAGTCTCTCCTAGTGCAGGAACCAGGAAATCACCTGGTCCAAGACCTGCTTTCTCGCACTCTTTTTTGAGAAGTTCGGGAGGCTCGAGTACGGGCTCCAGGGTCAGGACCCATGTCCTAGATGGGAAGCTAAGTTGAAGAAGCATTGATAAGGGATGTTCGATAGTTACCCCCAATGCATTGCGAGGGCTTTCTTAGCTTTAACGTCTTTGAACATTCGCACAGCGTCCGCAGGGGAAGCATGCAGGTTCGACCACATGGCGCGTGGGCTATATGCACTATGGCGTGAATCGGCGTGAATTTTTGAGGCCGGGTCGAAAGGAGGGTGTGGCACGTACCCAATAGGCAATAATGCGACGTCAACGCCACCGAAGCGTTCCCCTACCTGGACAAATGCGGGACAAATGGGAACCTTATCTTCATCTTCCCCGTCGTGCACGGTACGGTATCCGGTATCACCAGCGAAGTACACTTTCTTGTGCGAGTGGAGGTCGTCTATGACCCATGCTGCCCAGAGCGCATGCCATCGATCGAGCCCTGTACGTCCGGAGACATGTTGCGACGGTGTGCAGGACAGCCGCACTTCAGCAGTTACGGCGGGGCCGCCGACGTTGGAAGGGAGAGCAACCCGCAAAAGACGTTCGTCCCACCAGTCGAGCTCGTGGATGCGAGAGGACGGCGCACCGAGGGCGCTAGAAAGGTAGGCCGCATTGTTCAGCCCGACGAAAATGTGAGCCGAGGATGAAGGGTTCGCGAGGAGCGCACGAAGCGTCGGAACGTCGGTGCTAGGCAAACGAAGGAGTCAGAGGGCCGTTGAAGCGTCAAATTGGAGGGAATGTATGCACTGATCATAATGGTTGTGCTGATCAAAACATCAGGATTTGTATGGCCAAGTAGGACTGGTAGCATACCGAAAGCACGATGGCGTCGACGGCGGGGACGTCTTCAACTTTGCAAGGCGCATCTAAGGGGGGTATGAGAACCGATCGGAACCGACGTCGTTACGTCCATGGCGCCATACCAGTAAAGCGCGCAGGTCCGAACCATCGAGATGGAGAACAGCGCTTTGAAAATACAGGATCAAATATGATGCGGACTCCGCGCAATGCGCCAGGGGGTCTTGGCAACTCTACGAAATAGCAAGCATGTCTGTCATGACATAACTCTCAGGCTACGCTCGGTGACTTGGGTATAAACCACCTGCCCTAACCACGTAGCTTTCGCGCTACTCTCATTCCCACTTTGGGTGCCCCATGTAGGAATTTGGTTTGGTATCAATGACTTGATATGATTTGGGACGCGAGGGCTCCGAGCCGAGATCCCGAGAAAGAACTGGATGATATAGACCCATAAGGATGTTGCCATAACTTAACTCGAGGGGAAGGTACGCACAGAGCCCCACTGGAGGAGCGATTGAAATCTGGGTGGGAACGGTCACGGTGGTAGACAATAGGGACAGGGACCTCGCACTATACCTGAATGAGGGCCAGGGATTCCCAAACATCGTCTTGTGATCATTCAAATGGTGACTAGGGCGGACACCATCTACGTTATCATCGGGCAGAAACCTTTTCGGGGGTTCTGTGACCTCGACGTGTGGTGCGAGTGACATGATTCCTGATGGACGGAGAGGTCGATACCAAGACCCAAGCGAGGCTGGTATCGTGTCAGCATGGGCGCCGATTCGTCAGTGTGGGGCTGCTGCAGCGCCCACACACATTGCGCTGGCTAGCAAGTCGAGTCAGCCCGGTCGCATGGTTTCAGGTTTACTTCCGCATTTTATACAGAGTAGCAACACTTGGGTAGGCAGAAATGCGTCCTCCGTTTTTGTTGTCATGATGACTCGCTTTCCGCGAATTCAAAAAAAAAAAAACATTCTCAATGAAGGACCGTGACTGTTCCCGCCAGATCGTCCTCACCTCACCTAAACCCAGATAAACCACCCAAGCTCGTACTTCTTGATGACCCCGATGCGGACTTCATCCTTCGCTCGTGCGACCTCCAAGAGTTTCGAGTGCTAAAAATTTATCTTATTAAGAATTCCCCTGTGCTCCACGAGTTAATACTAGAGTCGTCTGCTAGTACCAATTTCCCCGATTCCTCCACCTCCCGCAACGTTGGAGCGCTTCCGTACATCCAACTATCTGAGAATGGCACAATCCTTTCCAGTCTTCTTACTTTCATTCTTCCCGTGCTCTCCGTCCTTCCTCCAACCACCGAGCAAATCATAGAGCTGCTCTCCGCAGCTCAGAAATACGAGATGATCCCTACTCTGGCACACATCCGGGAAACTATCGCCTTGCTGGATCCACCGTTTATACTTCCAGAGACCGCCTTCCATATTTACTCTCTGGCTCAGAGATATGGACTTGGTCAGGAAGTTGTTCAGGCGGCACGCATGGCATTGACCTCCCCAATAACCATCGAAGTCCTGGAAGACAAGCTTGACATTATGCCTGGCGCTCACCTTCATTTACTCTGGAAGTATTACCAGAGGGTTCGAATCAACCTCAGATCGGACCTTACGGCGTTCAGAACGAATGGAGCACACAGTACGCTGGCCGATCTGACTTGTTCAGCTGTCAGTAGCTCCGGCATCCCAAGCTGGTTGGACGATTATATCGTATCCATTGAGGAAGACCCGTCCCTCTTCGACCTCAATGAATTGTACATGTGCCTGGCACGCCACATCGTCGCAACGTCCAAGTCCAGTGTGTGTGGAACGTGTGGAACCGTGTCTGCCAAGACTATACGTACTTTTTGGAAGGCGTTCACAGCCGTTGTTAATGACAGTATGACAAAGGTAAGCGCTACTCAAGTACTCGACAATACTGGGAAACGGCTGAAATACTGGTACCTCTACAGGACGAAAAGGTTTTAGTGGAGAAAGTGAAGTCGCAAAGTCGTACCAGTTCGGCTAGAGACGCCTCGCCCCTACCCGGTGGTTACATTGACCCACCCAACGCAGATATAGTACTCCGGTCGTCCGACCTAATCAACTTCCGCACCAACAAAGCGATACTATCCATGTCATCGCCATTCTTCAATGACATGCTCTCTCTTCCCCAACCCTCTAATGACGAAGTTGTCGATGGGCTTCCAGTGGTGTGTTTATCTGAGGATGCAGAAACCTTGAACAGTCTCCTCATGACGCTATACCCCATCCCTTTTGTGATGCCCAACAACTATCATAAAGTATTGGCGGTTCTTGCAGCTTCTCAGAAGTACGACATGGCTGGCGTCCAATCCTCTATCCGCACCGAAATCGAAAACCGGGGCCCTATCGTACTAACGGGGACTGAGGCGCTTCGTGCATACGCTGTCTCGAGCGGTGCGAAGCTTCTTCCTGAGATGAAGACCTCTGCCCTTCTCACTTTGCATTCCCCTTTGACATTGGAACACCTGAGCGATGAATTGCCGCTATTTGAAGGTTGGGCATTGCGTGATCTTGTCCGTTATCGCAAGCGCTGTCGAGACAGTCTTGTCTTAACCCTTCGGTCATTCCTTGACTCCACTGTTATGCCGTCAAGTCTTTGGGTTGTTTGCATTATTGCCGGTCCCAACTCAGTTTACACAACGCCCCAATTCCCTCGTTGGTTACGCGACTTTTTTTCGCAGCATATAACTAAGACGGAAAAAACATTTACGAACACTCTCCTAAACCCCTCAGACATTCGAAGGGAGTACTTGGCTGCACTCTACGCACACATCAGCCAATGGAATTGTTTCCCCTGCGCGAAGGCGCACGCATTGAACGGGGATACATATTGTGAGGCGTTGAAGAGTAAACTTGCGCAGGCGCTGGACAAGGTGAGCACTTTATTGCGATGGGTTCTCGGGAATCTGAGTCGCTCACGCGATTGGTCCAGGTACGTCTAATTCCAGACCCTCAGACAAACAGTTCACTTACTGAACTCACGTCTAGGAACCCGTGACGTCAACATAGGGACATAGTACTGTGCTATGGGTTTCGTAGTGCTATTATGTCGTGATAAGAGGTCCATGTATAGTGGGTGTCTGGACGGTTTCTCCATGGGTAGGTTCAGAATGGTACGAACTACACAGCATGAAACTAAGTTACAATAAGCGGATATGCCGGGAGCGTTCGTGGTCTAGAAGAGAAATGTCCCTCCAAGTGCAAGAGTAAGGAATTCATCTGGACCGAGACCCGCTGTCTCACACTCTTTCCTCAGAAGTATGGGAGGCTCAAGGACGGGTTCTGTACCCAGGACCCAAGTTCTGAAATCGCGCTTAGCCGAGGCGCAGACAGAGGTAACTCGGTGACGCACCCCCAATGCATGGCAAGAGCCTTCTTGGACCTTCAGGTCCTTGAATATCCGCACTGCGTCCGCGGGGGAGGCATGCTCATTTGACACGATGGCGCGCGGCTCATACGCGCTACGATAGCAAGTAGGACAGACCGTCAACATAACATACGATAGTGGACTGGATAAAAGCGATCCCTGGTGCGCACTCCAATGGGCAACAATGCCAGGTCAAAGCCACCAAAGCGTTCGCCAACTTCGGCGAAGGCAGGGCAAACGGGAACCTCATCTTCGTCGTCGCCGTCGCGCACGGTACGGTATCCGGTATCACCGGCGAAATACACTTTCTTGTGTGAACGAAGGTCGTCCACGACCCATGCTGCCCAGAGTGCATGCCACCGATCAGACGCCGTACGGCCCCGAGACGTGTTGCGACGGTGTGCAGGACAGTCGCACTTCTGCATCTACGACAGCATCGCTGGCGTACTTCGAAGGAAGAGTAACGTGCAAGAGACGTTCGTCCCACCAATCGAGCTCGTGGATGCGAGAGAGCGGTGTGCAAAGGGCTTTGGAAAGGTAGTCCGCATTATTCAGAGCCACGAAAATATGCGCAGAGGACGAAGGGTTTTCAAGTAAAGCGCAAAGTGTCGGTATATCAGTGCTGGTCAATAGGTAGTGAGTGTTTCGTCGGAATGATAGATGAGAAGATTGTACTGGTCATAATTGATTGTGCTATCAAAAGAATCAGCGATTGATGATTCGTACGTAAGTTGTTCGAAGAATTTGACGTACAGAAAGCATAATTGCATCGATTGGAGGGATCTCTTCAACTTTGCAAGGTGTATCTAGAGAACAGTGGAGTGAAACAACAAATATGAGGAGGTCTACCAGGTCTTACCGGTGTAGCGCGCAGGTCCTAGCCATTGAATTGGCGAACAGCGGCTCGAGAATACAGGATCGAAAATGACACGAACTCCACGTGCCGCACCAGGAGGGGTGGGGAGTTCGACAAGGTAGCACGCATGGCTGTAGAAACGCAGGTAAGTTATCGGCCTGCGTTTGTGTTTACGACTAGAAGACCGTTGATTGGGGAAAGCATAAAATAGTACCGTACCCTAACCATGTGGCCTTGGCACTTTCCTCATTTCCGCTTTCGGTATCCCATGTAGGAGATTGTGCCGGGATAGAAGACTTTACGTCCCGAGGTATATCGGGTGACCGCAGGATGGCGGCGACAAAGATCTGGGTGAACTCTAAGACCTTGTTGAAGTAGCCAATGTTTTGAGTGAAGCTACGCACGGATAGCCAGTCAGAGTCTGTCTGGGCCCTATCATTGGGGGGCGTATCAATGGACAGCCACACAAAGCTCGGGAATCCAGTACTGTACCTGAATGACGGCCAGGGATTCATGAATCTGGTCTTGCTATTGTTCATGTGATGGCTTGGACGGACACCATCCACATACCCAGATGAAAACCTCCTCGGGGGCACTGTTACCTCGATGGACGGTGGGGAATTCGTTGACATCGAGACGACGAGCTGGTGCAAAGCTGGTAGGCTATCAGAATCAAGCCCGAAGTATTAAAAGGGCGTGCTTCATTCATGGTCGACGTCGGTTGATAATCGGTTCGGAAGGCACAACACTGTAGACATCACTTAGACATCATTGACCCTGGAAGCGGAAGCGGCGCTCTCTTCCCGGACCGTACCGGACCGCCACTCCGCTCGACTCTCCTCGTCGCCGTATCGTATCAGTGTACTGCGAAAGACATGGACGACACCTTAGAACAACCAAACACCCCTTTTGTCAAACCAGGAGATGAGGAACACGAGCAAGACTCTTCTGGAGACGAAGACGGTGGGCTCGATTGGACAAAACTTCCGTATGTTCTCATTACGACTCGTCGCTAGAAAATAAGTTTGTTTATCTGCCATAGCCTCGGGAACAACGCCGCACGCCCGGTGATCCCAAAGCGCGGTGAAAAGGATTTCGAACCAAGCGGTTCAGGCCTTCAACGCCATAATCTAGAGAGAGCCCGGTTGGCAATGTTTGACGCACTAAGATCCACTCGCGCAATTTCAAGGTACGGTCTGTGACCACATTTCTATCTCATGGCGCTTTGACCCGCTTTCTGTGCGCAGCAAGTCTGTCAGCTACGCAGTATGGTATCCGGATCTTGCGCGCGCTCATGTGACCGTCGCTCGAGGCGTTCATTTCACCTCGATGGGTCACTCGGTGCAGCGCCCGTCCAAAGTCGCCACGAAGACTCAAAAAAAGGCTGGAGCTTTTGCCAGAGGAAGCGCTATATCTTGTAGAGAAAGGGGCCCTTTTCTGCTGGAAGGCGTCTCACGATGGCCCCGATGAGGACGCGGGTTGGGATTCTGCGTCCCAGGGCGCACCTATGAGCGTGCAACAGGCGTACGCGGAGATGATTGGGACGCAAGATTTGACTCTGGACCGATACCACGTAACGTCTATGCTTCCCGTCGTTCCCTTTTCGATGTTCAAAAGTACACCTTCTGCAAGACGTTCTCTTACCTCCGGCGGCTGGGTTACATAGTAGCTCGAGCGAGGCCACCTTCTCTCGCCTATCCCGTCCCGGCAGCGCAAGCGCTTTCACAACAGCCCACCACGGCTTCGATCTTTCGCCGGGTGCTCGCCGCTCTGTGTTCACCAATACGTAGGTTGTGGAGCTGGTTTGTTCAGCCCTCGAAGACTTGGTGGCGTCCCCTTGTGCACCGGCGATGGTTTCACCATAACATGGATTACCGTGAGGATATATATGGATAACTGATAATCGGAAGCTAAATACCTTTGCTAGCGTCAATATTCAAGACTCTCCGATTCCTCTCTTCAGGACACGCCGTCCCTCTCCCATCTCGCACTCGATCTGGCGGCATGCCCTCCCATTACGAGATATTTTATCACCTCTACAAGCCAAATACGCCTTACCGCAAGACGGCGCCTCCCCAACCAGACTTTTCGATCGTGGTTGTCAAGTGAGCCCTTCTTTTCTATAATACGCTCTGTCAGGAGTGACATCTCTGTTTTCTTTCCAGTGCGCGGACGACACCGATGCCCACACTCGCAGAGCTTTCGCACATGTATGAGGGCCTGCCTACCATTTCGCCGCCTGTTCCTCGCAACCGCAAAGCGCCGCCCGCGACAAACACCTCCGTGTCCAAATCGTCGCCTCCCACGGGAACTGCCGTGGGGGCCCATTCGTCCTTCCTGACCAAGTTCCTGTCCTACTTTCTGTTTTGCTCTACACAGTCACCGCCAGCGCCTGCAGCAGTTAAGCCTAACCCCTTCATGGCACTTCGTCAGGGCAAAAAAATTGTTATCGTCGCAGCTGTGGACGCAGGTATCGTGAGTTTCTTCAGGTTTGGTGAGGGTGCATTTGAGGAATGGCCGATGGCTTGATGAGGTCATCGTGATGCGTGTAGAAATTCTAACGCATCGCTACGCCATTCCTAGTTTCACATACACCATATGTAGCTAGGCAGGGCAGAGTGTGGCTCGTTACCAGGTCCATGAGGTAAAAAGTACAACATAGGAACTATGGAGAGAGATATGTAGGCGATGCAAGTAATAATGATGTGATGACCAGCAATGAGAGTGGACTAGGCCACGGAGACAGGTATAGAACACAAAGGTTAATAAGATGGCAAAACACGCACGGGGGTGTAAATTTTCCGAGATTCAATCGTCCCTGAAACCCACAATTGTGCTCTTTGGTCGCAAGCTGATCACTGGTGGGCGGTGCTGCGGTACTGGCGGGGGCTCATCCTCTTCGTCGCTCTCCGAACCATGCGCCCGCGGGGCAGCGAAAAGCACACTAACCACACGGCCATTCGGTTGCGATGGTGCCGACTCCGATGCTGGGAGAACGAGTGTTTTCGCTGACTCCTCGAGTTGGCGCAGCACGTCCTCATCTAGATCTATGTCGAAGAGATCAAACACGTATCGCCGGACAGGCTGGCGATAGCGTGACGTCGAAATCGTGTGCAGCGCACGGTAAAATACAGGCACAGAGGAGAAGATCCTTTCGTACTCGGGTCGAGACTTCAGCCTGCAAGGTGGGTCAGGAAGGTCAGTTCACAAAACAGGGTTAGCATACGGACTTGGCCAGTGAGCGGGACGCCGTGTTGGCGATGACAGTATTGGAGAGATTCGAGATAGCAGTGGTTACCTCAATCTCTGTCTGTGATTCTGGAGGAACGAGACGCGAGTCACTATCGCCACTGGGTGGAGTGGGATCCCATGGTGGTATCTGGAGAATGTAAGAGGAGAGTTAAGAGTTATAATGCTGAGTTCTTACTGATAAGAATTTATCTAGATCTAATGGCACACACAGGCCAGTTGGAAACCCAAGTGGTGACAGTGTGGCCTCCCAGCCATAGTCACTCAGTATCTCTGCTCCTTGGGGCGTTGCTGATATTAAGCCTAATACAAAGAAGCATGTTCTGGAAGGTGTGATGAGCAGAACTCGACTTTCTTTTGGCACCGATCCTACCTACCCTCGTACAGATAGCACTAAAGATTGCTCTGCGATTTCGAGAATCACTGGGATGATGTCTTCCTCTTCCAAGAACGGAAGTCCACCGGTGGAAGAACCGATGTTGCCCTACAGGAGCTCAATGTGGAGAAGAGCTACGTGGCAAACATAGCGTACCACTGTCCACAGGATGCTCTTTAGCTTGAGAATGAGTTCTGGGTCTTCCTTCTCATGGCCGTGCTGACGAATGAAGAGAGCGAACTCAGGAAAATGGACTTTTTCATGAAGAACTTGACACCCAAGTTCTGTCTTCGCCATCTCCCCGTAAAAATGGGGTGGGACCACACCGTCAAACGACCTAAAACAAATTGTGAGAAGTTAGGAACCTATGGCCCGAGTTACCCACTGTATATCGTCTTCGTCGTCAACTGGGATAAACTCCATTGTCTTCGCCAGCCAGACCTCAATTTCGACGACATAGTGAATGTTGCGTTCCTTTATGGGGAGAGTGGTAAGTGCAAGCAGTCTTCACTGCATTTTGAGCTTACATGAAACCAGATGTCCATCTCACGATCGATATAGCCCGAGTCGAACAAATACCGGAATCCAACGGGAGTTGACATGAACCTTAGTAAAACTCAGAAAAAAGCACAAGAGGATGATTTAAATGGTCCCACTTTAGGAGCAGCCCGTGTCCGACGTCGCCAAGATGGTCTAAAGTCGGCTGCATTGCAACCACAAGTCGTAGAATATCCACTGACTCGCAAGCCTCTTCCAAGAACTGGGTCGCCAGTTGGCGCACTTCCATCGCTGGATCATAGAGTTGTGTAAGCAACAGTCGGAGAGTCCACGTGTTCGCGGTTGGACTGTGCATGATCATCTCGCTAAGGTGCTTCGTAGCGTATAGGCGTATGTGCTGAACATAGGGCATGTGAACAACGATAAGACTGGAAACGAATGCCGATACCTTGTAACTGGATGTAAGTGCCTTGGATAGAACGATTCGCGGGTGGCCATCACTACGTCTTCATCAGTAAATTCCTTCCAAAAATGAGGAGATGCGAACATGGAGTAGTCAATGTTTTCAATAATGCCTTTGATGAGATCTTCTCGGCTGCGCAGCTCGCTTAAGTGATAGAAGGCGGTGAATAGCTTCGCTTTTTCCATCAACCTGGGCTAGCCCGTGAAAATTCGAAGCCACAGACAGTAAATGAGTGCATACTCGATGCCTTCCTTGTGCTTACTGAGCGTGCCTAGCATCTCAAGGTAGCCGTAGGTCAGCGTTTCAGAAACCCGCTTTTTTGAGAAAATTGGGTCGGACTCTGGGGCGCCATTGAACTACGGACCAGCTAGTCAAGCGGAGTGTGCTTCCTGTGAAGAGAAGACCTTACAGGGTCTAGTTGGGCAAAGCTCCTTGTGAGCTGCTTTAATAGATTGTCTTCCAAGGACAAAAAACGCTGCCCGTCTGAGCTCGCCAATAGCATCGTCAACAACGTGCACCCCAACTTCACCCAGCGCATGCTTCCCTGTCATGGATAGTCTGGATAAGTGACGTGTGCAGTCTCCTAGGTGCTTACTTTGTTTCGCTCGATGTCAGAGAAGCGGTGGGTGAACGGGTGAAAGAAAGTCATGAGCCTTCTGAGAAACCGTAGCTTGATGGCCTCTTCCATTCGCTTCGGGTTGAGCAAAGGGCCTTCGACGAGTTCTTGTAGTGTCTCAAAATTCCACTTGGTGTGGTCTTTCGTTAGCATAACCTATCGCCGACGCTAAGTACCTGAGCAAATCCGCTTGGAAGCGAGAAAATACCTGCGTCTCGAGCAGCGCCGCCTGAAACGTTTTATCATCCATTTGAAAGCCGATCTTGATCCGGACCTGTTCCACCTGGCGTTGACCACGGCGAATGGCATCCTCAACAGAGTTTGCTCTGCCGTCAATCAGCCGTGCCCCATATGGAGGTAGTGGCAATGAACCAACCTGGGCCGGTTACCTGCAGCAGCAACGGCAGTTTCTAGCCGTGTTCTGTTGCGATTGAAGCTGTCAATTGAAGATAACGCAGATGTACCAATGATCCTGTGTTCTCCCTGTTTGTAGTCTGATGCAAGCTTGAAGACATCCGGGACGAGCTTGTTGTTACATCCGCGGGTCAGAGGTTGTCAACGGATCGAGGTGTAGGTGCGAACCTGGATCTTTGCAGCCAAAGAAAGTGGAAGGACCTTATTCGCGAGTTGCAAGACCTCTGCCATGAGCAGGGTCCCCTTCCTCGACAAATTGGAACCGGTCGTTGTCTCTTGAAACATGCTGGTCAAAGCCTGCGAAAGTGTGAGTGAGTACTTGGAGCTGATTGCATCAGTCACCAACCTCCAACAATCCCGCCTTGGTGAAAATCAATAGGAGTAAGGCGACATATTGATCTGTTAATCTGAGTGGCTCAGGCTGTCGTTGAATTGCTGTGTCGCCGCCATTTGGCTGTGAAACTTGGCGAGACTTCCGATAAACTGTTAATATTATCTGTTAGAATACATTTTATCGCTTTCTTGCGTGATCATAGCACACCAGTCAGGCGCCTGCCGCTGATGAAAGCATTGTACCAAGCCGGCGTCTTGATGTTCAGAAGATCAAAAAACATGTCTAAAACGATTTCCTAAAAAGAGAATTTTGTGTCGAGAACTCGTGATCATAAAAAATTATTTACCCTAGGTTCGAGAGACGGTATCCGAAGAGTATCGATGAGAGACCTGATTGCGCGCATGTCACCCATACAAAAATACATGAGACCTGTGTGGACGGTTATGATAGAAACAGATTTGTCGAACGAACACACATACCACTCCAAGTCCGCAACATGCATACAATGGACCGGCAAATGTCTTTGAGCCGTTGCTGGTGCTCTGAGTCCTTACTATATACGTCCGTGACTCCAGACAATGCAATCTATAGACAGTGTTTGTACCTTGGACCTCATAAGTAACCAAATCGGGCGCACCTCCAAATCCTGTCCAGGGCGAAGGTATTTCCGAGTCGATGGCGAGTCGATAATGTAGAGGAAGGCAGGACTGAGAAGAGCAGCAAGCGCAGGAGGACCTTCGGAGAGTGTTTGAAGTAATACTCGCATACCACCGGCTTTGGAAATACATTGTACATCGATGAGCACTAGTTCTATATCAGCCTCTGGAATTGGTCTAGAGAGCACTGCTCACTGATTTCGGCCAGTGTCTGGATAGCAGAGGACCGGAATGGATCGTCTGGCTGCTCCGCAACGGCTATAAATGCGCGCATGACGCGTTCTGATAATGGTACTGTGCCAGTACTAGAGGCATGATTTGAGTCTTTTCGCCGAGAACCTATGGTGACAATCGTGCGTATGAGTTTGATGGCTTGTTCCTTTTCCACTGTGTGCTTGTTATCCAGAGCGAGCGATCTAGGAGCAAATGAGTAAAGGTATTGTCGTGTGGTCGAGTGGCGCACCTGACAATAAACCAGTCCAGGGGTTGCTCGTGAAGGCGTTTGACCGACTCTGTGTCCACGAGCATGTGACGGAGGAGACGGTAGGCAGTCGCTCTGCTTAACTGGGTGGAGTGCTTCGAAAGAGCAGGGGTAACACTGGAGCATTGTTAGGCATACTACGGGGCCAATACGGGTTTGACTTACGCACGAACAACCTGCACGATGTCCAACTCGTATTGGACTCGTAGATTTCGCTGTAGCAACCCTATGAGCCTGGTCATGGCCTCGATTCGTGTTCGATTCGTCTCAGGGTCATGAAGGGAGATAGCTTGGGGTGGAGTCGAGGCGCCCGGTGAGGCAGATGGAGACGTGGCAGCTCGGGACAGAGATAGTAACGTCTTGACGTGCCCCCAAGCCTGCTGTAGAATGGTACGGAAGTCATCTTCGAAACAATCAATGATTTTAGATGACTTAGGCGCGATAACATGGAGATTTACCTCTGTCATCCGCCGCTCGCCGGTCTTCCGTGAATTTGAGTCAAATCAAACTAGAGTAAACGTGATAAATTCGGACACACGCTGCTCTAACCGATGAGAAATCGTCTCTATCCTTCCTTCGGCCGTATTGAGCTCAGACTGGACTTGGTTCCGTAATGCTTCCTAAATACCGAACCGTCAGCATTTAACGAGCTAGGTCAGAATGGTAATACTGTGAGCTGAGCAGAATTCCCGTGTAACACCGCCTCTGCTCCTTCTTTGATGCTGACAGCTTTGCCCATCATATGGTTGAGGATGGCGAACTGACATAACATTCATAAGTCTCATTTTTGGGTCATTCCAGTTATCGCGCTGGCACACCTGCTGCCCAGCATCCTTCCCTTGCAACTGGATAAAGTCAAAGACGCTGTCGAGCTCATTCGAGGTAGAGTTGACGCTGCTAGGGTTGAGGTCAGAGTTGAGGTCAAGGTTGAGGTGAGCATGGCCCCCTGCGTCCTGAAAGGCCTCGTAAGACCAATCTGTGGTCATCTAGAGTACGAGAACCTAGACGCCACAATGAAAGACGAGGGTCCGAAGGGTTTGAGGGGAGACCGTGACGGAGTTGGAGAGTGAGAGGCGGCGCTAAAGGAGATAATAATAGCGAGTGCAGTCACATCACTTCCGGGACGAGGTAATCGTCTCTTATCTTATCTTATCTCAATTCGGCAAAGGCCGATGAAACTGTAACACCGCCTAATTAAAGTTCAAGCCACCCAGGGCGAACACCGACGTCGATCGACGACAACAATTCCAGACGTTAACACAACATGGGTCAGTACTCCTTCATGCTGGATTCTCTTGGATGCTGACTCTTGTATTTCAGTTCGCTACGCCGCTGCCGCTCTTGCCCCGGACCCTGAAAA
This sequence comes from Lactarius hatsudake, assembly GCA_024734325.1. Classification (NCBI taxonomy): domain Eukaryota; kingdom Fungi; phylum Basidiomycota; class Agaricomycetes; order Russulales; family Russulaceae; genus Lactarius; species Lactarius hatsudake. Next base: position 154,825 of record JANSJP010000005.1, on the reverse strand, counting down.
GAGTGCGTCTAGGTCACATAATCCCTTATGCTAGCGTCTTGAATAAGTTGCTGCCATTGTCTAGCCTCTCGTGCGCGGGGGGAGTACCTGCGTACCCACTTCAAAAACATGCGGGAGGTTGGTGCTGCGCTGACGGGTGAGTTACGTTTGTTGTGGCCTTCACGTCCTTATAGATACTTACCAATACTCAGGACTTAAACTCACCAAGGCATATGCATACCTCAGTAACGTCAAAGAGCATAAACAAGCCATTCCCTTCCGGAGATTCAACGGTGGCGTTGGCCGTGCCAGCCAAGCGAAACAATTCAAGGCAACACAAGGTACGTATTACTCTCCGAGCGTTCGATCACAGTTTACTTAACTACATCACTACTTCAAAGGTCGTTGGCCCGAGAAATCTGTCCTATTCATTACCCGTCTCTTGAAAAATGCCGAGTCAAATGCCGATGCGAAGAATTTAGACCTGGAGGACTTGATCATCAAGAATATCGTGGTACAGCAAGCGCCGGTATGCTTACCATTCGACTCTAGCTCGCCCTAATATTCACTTATCTCAATGACAGAAAACCCGCCGCCGCACGTACCGCGCTCATGGTCGCATCAACCCCTACCAAGGTCACCCTTGCCATGTCGAGATCATCCTCGCGGTGTCTGAGGAAGAGGTGGAACGAAGCAAGGATAAAGAGGTCGCAGCTCCTTCACTTACTGGCCTTAACCGACGACAGGTCGCAAGGCGGCGAATTGAAGCTGCACGCGCGTGATGACGGGACCTCATGTGTGCATGTACCAATGGCGAGCCTTTATGTCCGCTTTTATGTACGCATATGCCATGCAGCGAGACACTCATTTTAGACCGAGCGTGGTCCCACCTTCGTTTCTCCCTCTTGTCTCTTGTTGGATCCTCAGCAGTTGGGGTCAATATGGCACGGATCACGGAAATATGAAGACTGTATTTCACTTCATTCTGCGAAAACTAACAGTACAGCAAGAAGACTACCTGTCGGGGACATAACATTTTAACCTACATACACGGGAAGATCATCAATCGGCAAGGAGAAAGTCGAAAATGGCATTTAATATGTTAAAGAGCGTTTAAAGAGCGTGAGTGTGAGTGTCATGAGGGCCAGACACCAATAGTTGGTCGTAAATGAGAGTGGTCAGTGGTGCAGATGCAGAGCGTGGAGGTGTAGAAGCAAGGTGGTAACTATAAGGCGGCATTTGTTTACTCCAATGGTAAAGGAGGCAGAGGCTTTGAACGTGACAACAGCGCCACGGAGTCAGAGGAAGGTTGGGGGTCAGGTTCGAGTTCTGGGATGAGATCCCATATAGTAGCCACCTTCCACTCGGGCTTGTTCTTTTTCCCAAAGGGAATGGACAGTCGTGGTAATTTCTGTTTGATCGATTCTGGGCGACCGGTTTGTTCAATGGTCAAACTGCACCGGAGCGTGAGCGCTTCAGCTTTAGACGGGCTCGGCAACGCACCTCTGTTTGAACATCCAGTCACACTGTTTGTCTGTGTCACGGGTGATAGCACCCTCCAAACTCTTCATAAGCCAACCTTGGACGTTGTCGCCGCGTGGGTGATTGTAAGGGACGTGCCAGTGTTCCATTTCTACAGGTGGCGACGTCAGCTCTGATCGGATCGGGAAAGACGCGGACCAGATGTATATTACCATAGATGATTCGCACGACGTCGTAGCACCTATCCAAGTTCGCAATAGGTCTATGGGAGTTGGGAGACACCACCAGTGGCTTCCCGTTGATCGCGTTGCCAAACTCGTTCAAATACCAATCTAGAGACATGCGTTGATACAGTGTCCATCTGAACGATGCGCATCGACGTACCCATTGCTGGAACAGCCGGCTGAGGGAATAGAGCGACTCCCCTGCCATCAAGGGCAATAACATCCATATTTTCCTTGAGTCCACCCAATCTGTCCAGTGCCCAATGCGCAGAGGCACTCAGGGGCTAGCCGGTGTGCATGAGTCATAAATCCCTCCACCCAAATGATAAAAGACTTACCAAACGCAGGTCAGAGAGAGACCCCAACGACGGGTGCGTCAATCCAGCATATATACTACGCATCCCACTGTAATTGTGGTACTCGTGGCTTCTCTGAAACGAGCGTCAGCCTGAGAAGGCGTACTGTCAGTTTTTGGAAACGTACCAGTGCAAGCGCGATAAAGAAGGTCATGACTGCGGCCCTTGTCTCTGCCTCGATTTGGCCCAAGATGGACCCCGTAACCCACGAAGCCAGTGCGTTCTCGTATGTTTGCTGAGTGGAACGGGCCGCGTCGACATCGCAACCGTGGCCCATGCTAAAGCGGTACCATAGATCCTCAGGGATTACTCTAAGATAACCGTCGGACATGAAAATCGCGAGCTGTCGTGCTAACTCTTGGCAGAGTTCACGAGAGTTCATATCGAGGATGTGAATAGGATTGTCGCTGTTGCACACGAGATCGTCCAGTGCCTTGGCGCATTGAAGCTCGTCGTCTGTAGGTGCGGGTTGGGAGACTTTTCGGATAAGCTTCTCCGCTCTTGCCTGGAGCCTCCCCTTATATTGAACAGGCTTTTGGCGACACGCAGCACGGCTTGAACTCCCGGAAGTTTCGTCGGGCTGGGACCCCTCCGCCGAGTTGCCAGAGGGAGGAGCCAGGGCTATGGCCTCTTCGCGTCGATCATTCAGCTTCCGGATGATTTCCGCTCTTTCGTACGGCAAAAACTCTTCGTCCACCAATGACATGAACTCCTTGATGTGAAGGCCAGCGATGCGATCCCTCTCGTGGATCCAATACTGATCTATCCAAGTACTGATGAGGCGCAGGACGCGGGCCTTGACCGAAGTTTGATAGGCGGGCCAGGCCTCGTGCTGGGAACGATTGAGGGCCCTGGGCTGTTCCTCGTAGCGTGAGATGAGTACCTTTGCCAGCTCAATAGGGTCACAGAAAGAGCGGAAGCAGAGCAGGAATGTGTCGAGAAGATCGGGATCATTGGCGGGAGTGTGTGGCTGAGGATCGGTGAGGATATATACTAGTGTTGCCAAACTCGCGCCTTGCATGCAGTCGCTCTCGTCGAAGAAAAAATCCGCGGCATCGCCGACAGGGGCCGGCATTCTGACACCCCAGTACTCCTCTACCTCTTCCAGCGAAACGACGTCGGCGGCCATGGTAACATAGAAGCTGTACTCGTCTTCTTCTTCATCTCTGTCCTCAGGCTCAGGCTGGCTCGGACTAGAGACAGGTGGCGCGTCGCGAGGCTTTGAGTGCTGCGTGGCGTTGGACTGCCGGCGAGAAAGCGTGGGGCGTCGGAATCTGATCCTCCTTTTGGGAGAGGGTGTGGGGAGACTGATCTCTGATGCCAATTAATTCGTTACCATTCGGCTGTCATCGCAACAAAGTAGCGGAGGACGGACCTTTGATCGATACTTTGGCCTGCAGCCTCGACTCGAAATCGACGATATCAAGAAACACGCGGATCGCCCTCAGCAACATATCGCGTTCGTGATGGCAGCGCTTCACGACTTGTTTCGAACTCTTGTCGTCCGCTTGCTGAGTCAGTCGACTTGCGACTCCCAGGAGTGCAGACTTCGCCTCTAAAATATCTGAGGTGCTAGAGATGAGGCTTTGGGTGTTACGAATATCGAAAGGTAACATGTCCAAACTCTCGAGGAACTCTTCGACACCCCTGTCCAGCCCTTGTAAAATGTGAGTTAAACCCTCGTGATTGGACTCTTCCAATGCGAAATCGAGCATTGTGGCATGCGTGAGCAATTGCTGAAAGGACCCATCCAATTGCGAGCCGGGATTGGACTGGAAACCCTTGAGCGCGGCACAGTAAGAGATGGTGTTGTCCATGGTGAGAGTGCGATTTGCGAGCTTGTTCTCATCGAGACATGTCTGCAAATGAGAGCGAAGTTTCCTGCAGACAGTCGCATTGGCGTTTGCTCTTTCTTCTTGCGGGGATTCAACAAGCGTGGAGGAAGAAGAGTCTGGAGAGTCGGGTGAATGTCCCCAGTGAACGACAGGAGGAGTCAGGGGAGCGGGGCGGTTAAATATGGCCAGAGAGCGAGAGGAAGGCTTCCTGGAGGATACGCGGTGGGTGGATGATGTCGTTACGGGCGATGTCCCGGACAAGCACGGAATGCCAGACGCTGTGGAGTGCGGAGACGGCTGTACAGAAGATACTTCTTTGTCCTCCTCCAACGTAGTACTGCTGGCATCGACATCGTCGGGAGGAATAATGATAGACAAAGACATTGTTTCGGGAGATATGAATAGTCGAATATTTTCCGCGAGATGGGGTCGGTGGATTTATGTGAAATCATGTCCCGGTCAACGAAACGCAATGTGGCAAAACAGAGCAAGCCACAACTTAATCGCCTATCGAGAAAAGCGCCATCCGTGGCAACTCAAAAATGAGCTCCGGTAGCACGATAGCGATGTTACAAAAGCAACTAATCGGCAGTTTGTGGAGCTGACATTGACACCTGTTGTGGTGCCTGCGGACTGATATTGAAGCCTTTCCGGACGACGCAAAAGAGCGAAAAGACACAGAAGCGGTAGTGGAAGAAGCGCGTGCGTCGTCCACGACCCATCATCGAAAAGCCCGAGAAACGAGCCAGATTATGAAAAGCAAGCGGGCCATTGCAGAAGTCCACATGACCCATGGAGTCGCAGCCCACTAAATCCACGAGATAAGGGTACCCGAAGCTTGAAGAGGGACCGTGACCTCAGGCGTGCGGCACTGGCAATGATATTCCGCTGGCAGACGCCGACGTCCTCACGGCCATCCTTCCTAAACACGTGACAGGACTACCACTGTCACCACAAACTTGAAACTGAAACGAGCCCTTGGGAAAACGAATTGTGGATATCTAAACCGCTGCGGCTGCCTAGAATCATCTCCATTGCATTCATCCTTCTGTGGGCAGAACGTGCACGACCACTACAGTATCACTAACTAGGAATTCCAAGAGCGCTGAGCCGCCCGTACCGTGATATAATTGCTTGGTGGTGACTACAAGAGCGGAGTTTCACGCCAACCTCCATGCATATTACACGCGGCCTTCCCGGCGTATCTCATTCGTGGCTTTCGGGCCTCGCTGCGTCTTTTCTTGACCATTATCGTGAAACGCCTCGCCTCGCCTGCTTAGTCCTCGTTAGCAGTTTCGTTGTGTAGCTCTTGGTGTAGCTGGTTTTTGCCACACCTGGCTCACACATAACTGCGGGTTTTCCTTCGCTGCAGATATCTTTTTCGCGGTACAGCTTTGGTCCATGTACTTTTCTCCACCCGTCTTCAGCGACGATTGCAGGATTTTGAGACAAGAGTGGAGTTCGACAACAACGAAGTCATCAGCGAATATGGCTTCACTTTTTTTTTTTTTTTTGGCTTTTCGCTTTGTACTGCCATCTGGCTCATTTCGTCTGAGACAGTGCGAATTTCACTGAAGGCTTCAGTGGCTCACAAGGACACTGGTATGTGCAACATAGATCAAAAGATCAAATTCGATCAAAGGCCGCAATTTATTTTCTTCGACACCACAGTTTGTGAACTTTGGCCGATTCCTCCTTGGATTCCTCTTAAAGGGACATATGGCGTCGCCCCGGTTACTTGAGAACTGCGTCATGCGCACATGCATGGTACAACTTCCCATGTCGTCCCCTGAGCTTCTCACCACAGCACTTTTCCAACAGAACTTCTGAAACCTGCTTTTCGTTCACGTGTCCATTCTTCAGTGGTTCTTCGGCGTGGGCGAGCTGTTACCATTTTCTCTCCCCTTCGATATAATATACGAGTCTTGATACGAGTCTGAGGTCGTTCTGACATCGAAGCATGATGCTATTCCTGAAATGGTATCCACTTCTCACAGGTAATGCAGTACGAATCGAAACTGGAACGTCCACACGCGAGGGTGGAACTGGAGTCCTCCTCTTCTGCTTTTCTACCTTGTCCCGTTTCATGCATACTTCATTTCCAAATTTCAGGACACCTGTTCCTTTTTGCGTTTAGTGAGCGTGTACGTCGACAGCATAACCGTTTGCAAGCGCGGAATACCGATACACCCCCCTCCACGTCTTTGACAACGACGCATCCGCTTCAACAGGACGCGGTCTCCAGCCCCCACGTCTCCTATTCTCCTGCCAGATAGAACGGTCGTCAATTATGACAGCCCTCTTTTGCGACCTCGCCAGTTACGCAACGTGCACGCTGTCGGCGTGAGAAGGCAAAACGAGTACGCCGATTCTTAGTCGTGCTGCACTGTGCACAGTTCACTCTGGTCTAATGCCAGCTCTAGCCCGCCCAGGCCAGCCTCGCGTCCGGCGCAGGTGAGACACCTATGTTAACGGCGCCTTTAGTTGACTGCTGCTCCGACCGCTCACGGTAGGACCAACAGCAAGGCTCGAGAGGCCCTCCTGCAAGTGCTAGGGATGCGAAATTACGACCAAGCGAACTTTGAACTGATTGCGGTCATTTTGAAGGACGGACATGGCTCAGTTAGAGCTAGAGCAATTACCATGCTCTGCTGGTGACAAGTCATTGTTTTGTTGCACCTTCATGTCCCCTTTTTGTATATAAAAAATAGCGCGAGTTGTGCTACGGAAGATTCCTGATCTCATGATCGTCCTCTGGGTGATTGTCCCCGACCGTGACAGAATCCCCTTCATTGCATCCCCCCCCTCCTGCGAGGATATACGTTTCGAACCCGCTGTGGCCACGTGCTGTGCACTGGTCTGGGGGTTCGTTGCGCTTTGAAATTCAGGCTTGGGGTTGTTGGACAGGGTGCCAGGTTCCGATACCTAGTCAATATCATAGGAGTGATGTTGTATCACAGGGACTACCGTAAGAGCTTGCGACCTTTTTTTCTACTAAGGGGTTCTGTAATGTCCACTTCATTCAGTTGACGAGCAACAAAAGTGTGCATCACTTTTAGCATCGACGATCTACGGAATACGCTTGAAATACGTACTTTCATAGCTTTGATTCTTGTCCAACCTCTGATGCACCTATGATGGCAAGAGCTTCCAAGGTTTGGGAATTGGGGAGTCGCATTTCTTCAGCCAGCTTTCAGCACCTTGCCGGAGGGCCATACGCGGATATCAGTGAGGTCTGGTTGTGGTGCGTATCCACAACCCATTCCTAACAAACGGTTTCGAAAGGTTGTAACCTTAATGGTCTAGCCTCGTCCGCTCAATTGCATCTCTGAGAGGGTGTTAGACAGACATGGTCAAAACGGAGGGTTGCGTGAAATTGAACCACCTCGAGTCCGTATGCCAGTGGATGGATATGTGCCAGTGCTCACTACCGCTCACTGCTCAATGACACGACGGGGGAGAAACTAGGATGCCGGGGATACTTCTCGCGTCCGTAGAGGAATCTGAATAGGCTCAGCCGCCTTTCTCCCCCTCCCCCTCCTTTGTCCAAAACCCGTTCGCACATCACAGCAAGGCAGGGCCCAGTAGGGGTGGATCTCCGGGATCTAGGGGTGTGGGTGTGCCTTCTGAACCACTCCATCACCGTTGCCAACTCATGATCACAATAAATCTACCTGATACACCTTCATAGGCAAGTTCAAGTTCATAGGAGCTCTACACCAATACATCTGATTTCGACGATTATTTTCCAATTAAAAGTCTGCCCCTCTCCGCTACAGACAGGGAATCTTGAGGGGTTTTTAAGTTATCTCCGGGTAAGCCGTGTATTTCACCTTTTTGGGCAGACGCCCAGACACTCCGGAGCTCGAAGCTTGAAAAGCTTGAAGTGCCTCGCTCTGATTGTCACGTTCAATGACCTACCGTCGATTTTTAATGTATCTCCACCAAAGCATATGTGTTGAGCGTGTGGTGTCAGAGTTTTACATGAAGATACTTGAGCACACTCTCTGAGCACACTTTTTGAGCTACGGAATACGTACTCAACACATATTCAGTACCACAGCATGTCCGACGATACACATAAATTCCTGAACTTGACATTCCAAGGCCTCAATAATATGTTGTGTGGTACTCTTGGTGGTGCAGGTTGAGGCCAATCAGGTTGCATCTCTCAGGTTGGTCTTGTTTGGCTGTGGCATGGTACGACAACTTGAAGGCGGACGACTCGGAACGGACTACGGACTACGCGCCAGAGAGCATACTCAAGAGCATACTTTTTTGGAGAGAGAGTACTAGTCTACCAAGACCTTTCGGAATTGCGAATGTGTGAAGACTTGCAAAGGTCTAGGAATAACTTCAGGAATAATCAAGGGAATCATAGTAATCGATCAATCTTGCGAATTGCCCGCAATAATTAAACGATAGTTACGATACAAATGAAAAAAAAAAAACGTTGATATCTCGAGGCACCGTATGACGCTGGCGCAGTCTAGGCTGACGGAAAGATGCCACACTGAATGGTATCTGGCCAACGGCTACCATTTATCGCACGCCGAAAAAGGCAAGTCCATGGCAACTAAGAACAACGTGCACGAGCCTATGTGTGATAGAAAATAATCTTGAGAGGGCACACCACAGGTAAAATTAGAACGGCGGTGTCCCTCACACGATTTCTGATTCCAATAACTTATTTCCACAATAGCGTAACTAATAGCAGACACGAGAGCAGACATTTAAAAAATGTAACGATTCAGTTGCATTATCGGGACCCAAGTCCCGGCGGAAACATGAACGGCACCGACGATTATTATGTCGTTGCGCTGTATGCCACCTGGGCCAATCCGCCATAGGTTACGTCGGCCGTCGGCACACCCAGAGTCTATTTTGCAAGCCTAGAAAACAAAGCTCAGTACTACATGATGGTGGATATTATCGGAGTGACAGACCCGAAAAAAAGCATCCACAGTCCGTCCGATAAGACGAATAAACCTAGCCATAGTGATGGGTTTGTGCGCACGCGACTCGTCGCGAGTTGGGATTTGCCGCTTGTACATCTTGTAACCAAGCCACTAATGTCAGTTGTGAACGTGCCCGAAATCAGCATGTGGCCACAAACCAACCATGGCCATACTTACCACAATACGGATATGTGTAGTCGTCTTTTGACCTAGCGGGGCGGGGACATCCGCGTCTCGAAGAACGTGGCACTTGCCACCAATCGACGCTCCGAGGGAAAGGCCGAGTCTCCCGTCTTTGGCTTCGAAAAAGATTGGCATCTGCAACTCCGCCTCTTCGACGTGCTGTCGTCTGTCGGTAGCAGTACGTGGGGACCACATCGTCTGAGGGACCACCGTACCCCTATTCACGATGCCGCGGTCAAGTAACCAAGGACTTGGTGGGTTGGGAAACCGGGTGGGAATATGGTGAGGGACAGAATGGACGCAGAAATAGCCCTTCATCCCAGTGTAGGACAAGATCGCATGAGAGGGAATGGAGGTACGCTTCAGTAGATTCAGAAAGTACTGCTCGGCTGCTCGACTTTGGAAGGTCTGGGATAAGTACCCGTCAATGAGGAGGGTCTGTAGGACAAAGAAAGAAAGAAAAGGTCAGGTCGGGAGGGCATACACACGAGTGACAAGAGTTGGCTCGTCATTACCTGGCCACCGTCCATCGTTTGCTATGAAGAAAGCTGGGAAAGCTAGTAAGAGAGGTGACATAACTTGACTTGACTTTATGGGCTCTGTGATAAGTTAGGGGGAGGCTTGGAGAGCATGTGCACTCCGACGCTGATCAGAAGGGAACGAGCGGGAAACCCCAGAAACAATTCACAGAGCGAGTCATAAAGGAAAGAAGAAAAGGACATGACCGTTGATGATATTATGCTCTCCTCGCAGAGGGGTAGCACAGATATGATATGGACTCGAAATTAGTGTTGAGACCCATAGGTCTACCACTACAGACATCGCATTGGTTCTCGCTCGTAAGACGGCGGGCGATATGACCTATATTCCTTCAGCCGACTCGACGTACACACCGAGGACCCGCGGATGTACTTGAGCGAGAAGCCGAGAATCATCCGGAAGATGCCAACGAAGCCAACACCCGTCACACGCGCAATCAGGGAATCTTCGAGGAGCACAGGTAGCCCCATGGTATCGACAAGCGTGCCGGCCTTGCTCAGGTGTCAAACTCCATTTCAATATTTCATGTGCACCCCCGAAGGGAGCGTCCGCAGACGGAAAGATAGAGCACCAACCCCCAGGTATTGTGTAATGTCAAATAGCTAGAGAACACCCGAAGCGCCGAACGGCGGGTCGAAGTTATCACAGAAGGAGATACTGTAACGCGTGGTGTGGCGAGACCATCAAGGTATGAGGCTCGCCTCGGGGGCCCGGAGACGTTGGTGAAGGGATGCTGATGGACTGTAGGAACCTACGTGGCCATCAGGCATCAGGCCGAGCATCAGGGGTTGTCCGTAACGTAAAAGATGTTCGGTGTATGCTGATAGCGCTGATCAGCGGTACGATTCACGGTTTTGTGACTTCTAGCGGGGCATTCCTGGTGACGAACGACGTGACGACGGTGATGACGCTCGAAATGGAGGCTCAGCGCTTAGATCCCCGAGCCCGCGAGCGGGGGCGCTTCCGCCAAGGTTGGAGAAATAGGTCCCACGCGACTGCAAAGATGCCCCCGGCGCGCTTTGCCTTTTGTCTTGCGTCACGCGTCACGCCATGACTAGCGTGACAGTTCGTGAAGGCATGCGTTTCGCGCTTGTTTCGACCACTACAGTACTCAAGGCCAAGACGGAATCTGAGCGCGACCACATCTTCGTGTAGGCTATATGAGGCGCTGTAAGACCAACCCGAGAAAACAGTGAGAAATATGCGTCATTCAGGTCATCCTTCCGGTCGTTCCTCACAGTTATACCTTGAATTACCTGGAACAGGTAGCCACGGCTGACGATTGTCAGCACCATTGGGTCATCGAAGAAGACGAAGGGTTACCGGTTTACGGCATCACCGAGCGCTGACTGATGCATCACCGGATCACCACGAAACAACTTGAACATACTGTAGTAACTGTTCAGTACTGTCAGGTACCAAATACTGTATAGGTCCAAACGCTACGGGACACATCCTTCAGACGCTGCAAATTTCTCGACTCTAGCTATCATACCACCAATATCTAGTATCATGAACACGGTTCAGCTCTTTTTTTTATACATAAACTTTTTGTTGCATGAAAGAGTCGGGGATCGATTCTGGGCTTCCAAAAGTGTGCAGCAAGTCCGGTCTGAGTGATACCTGTTGGGGAATCATGAACGTCGAATATTGAATGTCGAAACGTTGAAATCCGCTGGAAGCTATAAGCCTTGGTGGTTTTGCATCCTCAGCCCAATACTGATACATCTTATCATTTCGATCTTTGTTTCATGTTCAATGCAACCCTCGGTACAAGCCTCAATTAAGCATCAACAAGACCTCATTCCTATTATTGTTGTATGATCAGTGGAATTGAGTTGCTTGAGTTGCACTCAAGTTCCACCTGCTTTCACTTGCGCGCCGAGCCCTCGAGCTCAGCCGACTAGTCTTGAATCCGTCACACTAGCGAGTAAACTTTACTTAAATGGGGTGTGACAAAACGTGATTGTAAAGATGGTCATATATCATTATTAGAAGTGATGCGGAGTTGGATCATGATGCGGATCCCGACGCATCATGGCACTACAGTACGGTGGTGCTACAATTTGACCAGATCAACGTAATATGTGATAAACAGCAAATACAGCACCATGGACCATGCTTACAGTAAGATTGGGTTGCCGTCTACAACCTTTGGGCGGGGCGAATGATCGAGATTCTTCTCCTTTCGTTTTGCGGCACGGCGAGTGTACGGGGCGAAGGATTTACGCACGGCAACGTCTTAAGTACCAGATTTCGCGGGAGAGCTCTAAGGACCCAAGGGGCTCACTCCCTTAAAATTTCGTGATGTTGATGCAGTAGACATTGCGTGCGCACTAGAGGAGCCGCCAGTTAATATGGGAAGCATGAACGACGCAGGAAAAAGTAAGAGGGATAGTGAATGGAGAGCGAAGGTGAATGATGCACCGTCTTCGTCTGTAGGCTGCACCTCTCCTCCATGCAGATGTGCGATCGCTAAAAGTTTCATTTGCCAACGAAGTTGATGTGGATTGCATATGCAAGAGTTTTTACATGAAAAGTGAGACCGATGTTAGGTTGGAACACCGACCGAAGTGCAAACCGTAAGGAATTGTGGGATTGGAGCTAGGCATGCGTCAAGGCGCGTGTGCCGCCCATCTCAATATCCGGAGTGCCCTACACGGAGATGAGATAACGAACATCACAGTTTGACTTACATCAGCCGAAGACTCCAGACACTACCGGGAATCACCGTTCTAACCAACACGAACACGCTGGTGAGAGCAAGAGGGAGAACGATGGAATTGCGTGAAAGTCCCGGATCCTTTTACCCCGTTTCTCGACACCGTCGAGGGCGAAATGTCGTTTTTCAGGTCCATAATGCGCGCACGTCCCATCGGCCTTCATCGCCACTTCCACGTCTTGTCCATGCGAACTGCTATACACCAAGACACAGGACGGTACGTGAGCATCGACGACATATGGGAGAAGCTCCGAAGTTGTTACAACGTCGACGCGCTAGAGAGTCTCGTGCGTTTTTTGTTTCTTCGTTTTCTACCCGAAAATTCAGCGACTGACGCCTCTCCTGTCTCATAGGACGCTGAGGGGTTCGAATCACCAGGATCCGCGCATTCCACACCGAGCGTCGTCGACTCGCCCTCGCCCTCAGACAACCTCTCTCTGCACCCCTATTTCCGAAAGGAGTTCGCCCTTCCGTATGACGAAGCGCTGGACACCATCATCTCCAACCGGCGCATGAGAGACTCGGCGTCCTCGACCTCTTTGTCCCCTTCGCCGCCCCCACCTCCCGTTAAAGGGCGGCGGGGGAGGCGGCGAGGGAGGGGCGGGGGCGGGAGTAGCGCGCGCCCCCCCAGCCACATACACGAGAGCGACAGCAGCGCGCTCACGCTCGAGAGCGGAGATGAGAGCGTCGTCGCCCCGACGCCGAAAGGAAGCGTGAATACCACCGGCACGGACGGAGCCACCGAATACGGCGATGACGAGGACGTCGAGGTGGCAGCTTCCCCCGGTACGCGACCCCGTGCACTTTTTTCATTTTCGTTGGCTGACTCGACTTTGACAGCGCCCTCTGTGCGGCCGGGGAGGGGTCGTGGGAGGGGCGGGAGGGGCCGAGGGACGCGTGGGCGGGGGAGAGGGGCCGATTCTACCCGTGGAACGAAGAAACGGAAACGGGGAGCGTAGAACCGCCAACCGTAGGCTATGATCCACTCCCGCGTCGCCTGGGCGTTGCAAAATGGCCTGATGGCCCCACACATGTCTCTTCACTTCAGCAATGATTTTAAATCTGGTCTGAAATATACAAGGCGAGAATCGGTGTCCACTGTGTAGGGCCGTTCTAGCCTCGGTTATATTTCTATGATACACGATCCAATCCTGCTACAAGCTAATCTACATTCATCTGGATGACTTCATCGTCTTGCATTGCCAAGCCCCGCACTTTTGCTCTTCCTTCTCTCTACAAGGAATGCTTCAATCCGTTCTTTGAGTTCAGTGTCTGTAAGGGGCAAAACATTTTAGGAGACGACGCGAGTGTCGATTTTGGTAATAAGACCCACCAGGAGTGACATCCTCGATGGTCAATGGTACGCGATTGAAGGGGTCCTTCGCATCAGACAGAAGATGAGACTTGATTGTCTGAACGGTCGACAACAGCCCGTGAGGAAGGTAGGATGACGGGATCTCGCATGAGGGTGCACATCAGCGGGTCTGGAAAGAACAAATGTTCGTTCAGGAGCGCTGGCCAAGAAGAAAAAAGCGCAGACAGACCAAGGAACTCGTCTGGGACTTCGCCAAGGTCGTCCTCTGCCTCGAGTGTCACCTTGGCTTCCTCTACCTTGACAACGAACAACCTCAACTGCTCGATCTCGTTCGGTGACTTGAGGTTGAACTTAGAGCATCTTCTCGCGGCCCCCTCAAAGAGTTCTTTCTGTAACTGCGTCCGTCTCCCGCTACTGCGCGGGAAAACCCGGGCTGGTTGCTCAGGTTCAAATAAACCTGTACAACGTCGCTGAGCAGTTGCCGCGGATTGAAGTGATACTTCTCCTTGTCGTCGACGACAAGATCGGTACACCGTGGTCCGACGAGAGCATCCAAGGTTGTAATCGAGCATCGCGGCGAGACGGTCGACAATCTCGGGTAGCATGAACGGCTCCTTCGTCTCCGCGGTAAAGATCTTCAGCATATCGACGGTCGAGTTCCCGAGTTGTGTATATGAAGTGGCCTGGCGCTCCAAATTATGTAGGGTCGCTTCACGCTCACGACGCTGCTGGAGTGGGAGAGCTGCCCAAGCTGCTTGATTTCGCATTTCCTGTTGGATGGTGTGGATCTGGGCGAGTTCGCTCAGCGACTCGTCCATGAGATACGTGACGTCGTTGATCATCAAATTGACGAATCGAACAAACTTGTCGATGTTCCTTGAGGGGGCATGAGCACGGCGTTTACGAGGTAAAAAAAAATAGAATATTTGGCGCACTGTGTCTCTTTCTTGAGAGCTTCTCGATGGGCGGGATTACCCCAGACGGTCTTCAAGACAAACGCAATGCTTCGTCTAAGGACGTCATGAGCATGAGTACATTTCCAACACCCCAGGAGGTCCTATCTGACATACCGTGCATCTGCGTTCCACACGTAAGTTATCCCAATAGACACAGGATAAGGTGATTAGACGTACTAAACTTGTCGTAGAACTGCGAGCTTGCTCCAGTCCGTTCAACCTCTGACGTCGGGCGTTAAACTGGCATTAAATGCGACCATGTGCCTGGCTAGGCTCACCGATGTAGAAATGTGTCAGTGCTGGCATCAAGTGTTTCAAAGCCACTGGGTGTGAATTGAGCTGATGGGCCGAGAAGGCTAGACTGCCCTCGGTAGGTAAAGCATGAGCAGAAGAGGATCTAACAAGGTTCTCAGGGTCATCAAGATAGCGCCAGGAGGACCGTACATACGTCGATGATCTTATTCTTCAAAAATGGATTTTTGATCCACCAAGTCGACAGCATGAATGTGAGCGTGAATACGAGAACCTCTTCCTTTCCAGTCAGCTCGAGACTGGTCGGACCATGTCTGGTGAAGAGACTAAGCTACCGGCAACTGTCAGTGAACCGAGGACATACCTAACAGCGAAGAAAAAGTAGTCGATAACGCCTTCAAGAACGTATTCTGGAAGGACCCTGAATCCTAAAGGGACCTCCTTGGGAAGGGGTAGCCTGTGACAGAACCGTGAGACGAGACGAGACGAGACGAGAAAGACAGAAAAGGGAAACAAACTCCACGACTGGCTTTGGGTGAGCCTTCCTAGGGTCAGCGTACCGGATAAGCCAGGTTGCAACAAAGGCGGTGAAAGTGTTGTTTCGGAAGAGGAACTCTGGGTCATAGAGCTGTGTTATCCCTGCCATCTGTGACGCTTGAATCCGGTCGATCTCGTCCTAATCAACTATTCCTGTCAGCGCGTACGCCCATGTAGTGAATGATCTATCGACCTTCATCTGTTTGATGGCAGCCTCTACACGCGCTTGGATGGGCGTCTATGAAATATTTGACGTCAACGGATGGTGATACTCGCGGTTCGTCTACCTACTCCCATCCAGGTGTTGTCCGCAGTGATGTTATCGAGGTGCCTTCGCACCTCGTCTTGCTCCTTGTTCAGATCGTCCCATGTTTGTATTGCTTTCTGAAGGCCATAATGGCCTGTGGCGAGCGCCAGATAAAATATATCAGAGATAAAATTGGGTGGCTGGGCACCTGGGAGGGGTTAATATATACGACGGGCAGATAGACTTGGAAATTAGCCAACCAGGGGCAAGGCGATGAGTGTTCTCCCATGCCGCAGCTTCCTCGCTCGTCGCATTTATCCGGGTCTCCTCCTTCACGTCGATTCTTGACGTGTGAGCATAGTAAAGTGGATCAATGCGATCAATCTAGAAAACCAACTCGATTAGTGAGCATGTATGTCAACTACGTGAGAGCTCCGATGACCTTGGTGTACTGTGCATCCATGAAAGGCTCTGCAAAACGAAGTAGGACGAGGTGGACATTCATCATGAAACTGTCCGAGGCCACCGTTGCGTGATCAACCTCAAAGAGTGTCAGGTAAGGCCATGTGCGATATCAATTGGTGGTTATCTATACCTGCAAACCCGCTCTCTTCAAATTGAGAGAGATAACGCGAGCGAAGTACGCCAGGACTGCTCCCGACACTCGGGTGACGCTCGGACGATGGTGTTGAAGATCTGAAACAGCGTCGACTAACGAGAATGAACACCGGACCTCCGTCTGCGCCAAAGAATGTGTTACCTGCAGGCTCTTGAGCGTACCCCGAAGACTACTTTGCGAGGATTCGACATCCATAGCTGGACGTGTCTCAGCATTTGAGAAGTACAGCTTAGTTATGTGCGGCTTGCAGCGAGCTTTGGCCTTAGCTTTACATCTACACAGAGTTCGAAATCTCCACGCACCCACTCTCTGGAGAAAACGTTCAGCCGTAAGAGGGGGCCCATCAGGCTCGTCGTCTCAAAAGTCACGGCAGTAGCATCTGCAGGATTCCACTCGTCCATCTTCGTGATCATGATCGCAATCTGCTTGTGGTCCACGAGGGATTCTAAGCCAGTGAGTACACCACGCCACCTTGGGTCACTCGCGGCAAGGCCTTCTTCTCGGAAGAGGCACGGGTGAAAAAGTAGTTTCGTAACGACGGGACCGAGTATTTCTGCGAGTCCATCCTCGGGATCGAAACGTTGGATGATGTCCTGCAAAAGTCGAGGGACTTCGAAGTCCGCGAGGCTATTGGGGGATGGAGTAGAGCCGCCATACATCCCGGTGGATAAAGCGGAGAGTGAGAGGAGGACGTCTACAAACTCTTGGGGCCCAACCTCTTTGCTGGCAGTAATGGGTGAGCAAAAAATCGACAGTTGCCAGAGCTCACGAACTTTGGAGGTGCGTAGAAAGCATCAGGAGCTTGAAAGTTGATGCCGATATAACTAATGATCAGGTGACGCATCTTCTCCTCCAGTCCAAGTGCTCTCTGAATACTAGCTGGTGGATGACCCTGATATCACATAAGTACCACACCGCTATGACGACAAAATTGCCACAGACCCTCTTCAGAAGCGCTGCTCGTGCAGCGTTTAAACGCTTCCAACAACCAACCAGATATTCAAACACTGTCAAGCCACTAGGAACCTTGGAAAGGAAAAGGCGATATTCGTCGTCGTGTCTAAGCACTGTTAGTGGTGCGAGACGAATTCGGAACCGAGCTCTTACTCTGGAGACTGCGGATTTAATTCAAGACGTGCTATCACGACAGACTCCAAATTATCGGCGTTTAGACGAAGGTCGCCTGCACAGACGTTCATGGAAAATCAGGACCATATCAGTAAGTCGAGCATACCATCGGAAGACTCGTTCTCAACGGCAGATTTAAGCCAAACGTATTCGAATTCGCTCTTCATGGACTCCGCAGGCTTTACACCGAGGATCAGCAACTACACAAACAAGAAAGTTGGGGAGGTGGGAAGACGTACATCCAGAGAGACCAGAAAGACCTGGCCGATGGTCTCATTCTCCCAAACATCATAGTTGAACGGAGATTGGCCAATCGGAGCTTTCCTCTTCTGCGGTACCTGAGCAGGAGTCGGTGCTACAGCGGGTTTTGGTGCTGGCGACGGAGAAGGTTTAGGCCTGGGAGAAGGCACTGGAGAAGGTACCGGGGATGAAGATGAGGATGCCGAAGGTGTAGGAAACGCGCTGGTAGAAGACGCCTGCAGCTTTGCCAACCGCTTCATGCGGATCTGAGGTGCCAGTCAGCGACGTTATAAACATGAATCGGCGATGCGTACGCGGTCGGCATCATCGGTTGGGTTGGTCAACGGTTGGCCTGAACTCATAGTCGTGGTCAAGTGCGGGAGACGAGGTGCACTTGTGTTATGTAATCGGCTCACTCTTGGACTTCGATGTTCTCGTTTGCGCGTCAGTTGGTCGTGGCGTCACGTCTGTTCTCAACGTCTGTGCCACTCGGCTACCCAAAGTTAAAGACCCATTCGGGTACAAAAAAGAGGTGGCGGGCGATAGCTTCCGGTGCTTTCAAGCGCGTCAGCACCTTTCAAACCCGTTCCTACACCTGCTACGTAGTAACTTTCTTTCACACAGGCACATGCCGGCCATTCGCACTTGAACGTCACCAAGCGTCCGGGAAGGAAGAACTGTTTATCGTTGACCGCATATTCAGCCCCGTCACAGACTGCGAAGCTCAAGAAACTGATGCCGTACAGCTGAGTGAGTGTAGCTGGTCGTCCATATTGAAAACGGGTCCCTGACATCTTGCAATAATAAGTGTAATAGACTCTAAGCCGGCGACTGCATAGTGTCAGCCCGGACTCGTTCACTCTGCCGTTCTGTCCCATTATTTAGTCGCAGCGGTAGCTTCCGCAAGCACAATGATCTCCATAAAGTCTATTCCACCCCGTTTTCCCCATGGGAGACTCCGGTATGAGCACTGCCATCAGAAGCAGACAAAGCCGCCGATTTTCCCTCGAAGAATGCCCTTATGTCACCTTGTCTTGGATCGTAAGCCGCGTTTCCTATACCCCCCTGCTGGCGTTTCTGGAGTGTCAAGCTCGGTGTCAGCCCAATAGTGTGGGTGTCAGAACGGAAGGTGCCTTACGATGTTGTCTATGTGCGAGTGACGGTTAACGTCGGTTACGCGCGTGACCAGAATTGGGAGCTCCTTGTCCACGTCTATTGGTTGGCCTTCCTGGGCTCCCTATGAGATGTTAGCTGACGAACAATCACGTCTCCCAAATGCTAACCTCGATGTCAACAACAACTCGTGTCCAGGCAGTATTCCACAATCCACGGTAGTCGGTATCTCTGCCTTGCTTCGCACTCCTCTTGAGTAGCTCTGAGACTAATTCACTGATGCATAGACCATGGCTGACGATTGCGACATGTATGCCAGTCTTGCCCTCTTTAGCAACTTGCCACACGTGGGGGAGCACGAATTTTGCGAGAGCTGTCCTTGCGCGCTCAGCAAGATCCTTGGTGCTTTCTCCCTCAGGAAATTTCTCATCATCACCGTAAAGTACAGGGTATACTCCCTTTGCCATGTGCTCCTCGAGAGTCAGTGCTGGATCAGATTTGAACGACCACGGTTTGCCTTCTGCGACGCCAAAGTTCTGTTCGCGGAGAAGTTCTGACGAATCGAAAGACGGTTTGGGGTCTTTCTGACGGTCGTATAGGGCTTGAGCAGTTGTGAACGCCCGTTTCAAGTCCGATGCGTGGATGGCGGTGAAGTGCGTATCTGCGAAATATTCACCAAGAGCGCGTGCTTGCTGTCCACGCGAACGCCACGCTTGATGTTAGGACTTGATCTTTCCCAGGTGGACTACGAACGAACATACATTCATCCCTGTTAGTGTAAAGTGAATATTGTCGTCTCACGGTCGTCTGGGAGGTTTCCTAGCACGACATACCATGATTAGAGAGAGGTGCGTCTTTCCATCCGGCCCATACCGATCGCTACCGATGGTAAATGAGCATGAGAGGGCCCGGTAGGAAGGGGGGACATACTAAGTTGTCAATAGATTCACCATGTCTGAATCTACAGCGAACTAGGATAAGTAGCACGAGCATAGTGCAAGAGGGAAGCAAAAACTCACAAAAGTGAAAATAACAGAACTGGACATGGTGATTCCACGACGAGTACAGTCGTACTCGGCTTGGTGATTGTTGTCAAGATGACCATCACGCGCCCATCGACATTAGTCAGCGTTATGTCTCACTCAAAGTCGACGCCGGCTCTACAGTACAGAAAGACATTTACAGCGAGATCTACACCACTGCTTTGTGATAGGCTGAGATCGAATGTAGTTGGCACGTGATGTGGGCAGGCATGACACCGACTTGGTGCGATCCGCAAAATCTGGTAGCAGATGGGGGACGAATGAACTCATCGCATTCAACATTGAAGTCATCGTCACAAATACACAAACCTTTTCAACACTGCCGTCTTGCCTCAGCCCACGGTGTCGTCAGTTATCCTCGATAATCTGCTGGTTCCTTGCACAAAGCCGAGATGGACTTCTTTGCTTATAGGGAAGATGCTATGGCCATCCCTCCCGGAGAGGAGTCCTTTGTTGGCGACTTCGCTGCCTTTGTTCTCAGGATGATGCGCTACGATGGGGGCCGCCGTGTCGTCCACTTACGGAGGGAGATGGGATTCGAGATGTGTGCGCAGCGCGTGGATGCTAAAGCAGACGTCTGCGTTATGGAGCGCTCCGGTACAGGTGTGAAGTATTTGCTCCTCGTGGAAGAGGATAAGGTCCGTAAGCCTCACCTTTGCGTGTTGAAGATTCGTTTACCTTTAACACGTTGAGTACCACCTGTCTAAGGACGATCCTGAACCACAGCTTATTGCGGGCGCGATAGCAGCTTTTTCCGAGACCAACAGAGCTCTTAAGGCAGCTGGATTACCAAAACTCCAGTCTAAAACATTTGCAGGTATTACAATGGTCGGGACCACGCCTACGTTCTACACTACAAGATACCTGTGACAAATGAGATGCTTATCTCCCTTGCTACTTCGCAGTATCCGTCCCAAGTCACCACTGTCGAAAGGCTCATTCCCCCCGTTCCTTTCCCAGAGAGGCTGGTAAGCGATGGTATAAAGACGTTGTCGAACAGACGCATCATATTGCAGTGCTTCGAGGCTTTTAGACAATTTGTCGTGAGTTGTTCGGCCCACCTGCAGGAAAGTTAGTTGTAATCCCAGACTTCGGTGTTATGAGTTATCGGTATAATTTGATAATAATCATAGCCTTTCCATATGTAAACCTATCATGTGATGAGAACGTGGCAAGAATTGAGACGAAGACTCTCGAAGACTACAATCCCTTACGCTATCATCGGCCATCCTATGGTCGGACATGTCTCAGATGGAAGTCCTGTACGAGGAGGAGGCCGCGTCAGCGCGACGCGTCAGTACTGCGTCAGTACTGTCAGTGGCCGCGTAAGCGGGTAGTAGTTCAGACATGTATTTAGCCCGAGGTTTACAGCCAGAATTCAGCCAGAATTCTCTCGCCCACTTACCTGCCGTTGCACCTCGGGTCCTACTGTAGTCCTACTGCACCGGGTCCTGCTATAGTCTTGGTTTTGGGGGAATATAATTCCCTCATTCCACCTCGCCGTTACTTTTCCCACACAGCACGTTTCTAGTCCTGCCATTTCCGAGGCGCCGTACGCGTAATCGCACCTCTCACCCTTCCACCATGTCCAACCCTACTACCACCCCTACCCCACCTCCAGAGCGCGACCAGCAAATGCTAGCCATTGGTCGCCAGTGTTCACATCCGTCCTGCCTTCAGGTGGACTTTCTACCCTTCAAATGTCAGCACTGCGCAAACTCCTTCTGCGCTGACCATTTCAAACCGGAATTGCACAGCTGCTCAAAATACGACGAGACTAAGTATAACCGAGTAGCTCCTGACTGTGAGTTCTTTCTTCTGTCCACCACTTATGTCCAGCTCAACACCGTTTCCTCTAGGTCCGCTCTGCAATGAGCCTGTTCCCATTCCTCCAGGCGAAGATCCTAACATAAGGATGGAGCGCCACCTTGCTGTAGATTGCTCTGTCATGACTGGCCGGTCTCGCAAGGCTAGCTCTGCACCCAAGTGCGCAAGACCCAAGTGCGGAAAAGTCCTATTTGCTCAAATACAATGCGATGTGAGTCTCTGACAATCGTCATGACGGCCCTCATCTCACTACTTTTGCAGAAATGTCGCCAGAAGTTTTGTCCCGAGCATCGTTTCCCGAATTCACACAACTGCCCTTCCCTCTCATCTCTAGCGGCTCCTACCTCAATCTCAAGCGCTCCAAGCAGTGCGAGCTCTCGAACTTCTGCGGTCAGCGCTAGCGGTCTGGCTGCGATGAAACGTGCCGCCGCATCTGCAAAGTCTGTAGTACCTTCACCTTCGACAAAGACCTCCAAGACCCCAGCCAAGGAAGCAACTTCCGCTAGCTCTGCCGCGTCTGGCTCGAAGCACAGTCCTTTCTCAAAGACCGACCGGTAGGCAACGTTTCTACCCATTACATTTGGTGACCTCTCATGACGCTGTAGGTCATCTCCACTTGACGCTGAACTAACCACTGACGAATCGCATACGGCCACCGAACCTCCGGGTCGCTGCTCCCCTAAACTCCAATCCAATTCTGCGTTTGATTTCTACTCATTTGTACCGAAACCCTTATTCGCATCTGCATGATGTCCGCTCTCGCGCTCTAGACGTTCGAAACAGGAAAAGGAAAGCCAGATCCGAGCGATGCGAGCCCGTGCTCAGAAGGGGGTGAGTTGATAGTTATATTTCATGAACCTGCAACCGATGGAGCGCGCAGCTGTTGAGCGAGGAAGAGAAGTTATTCTGGCGTCCCTCGAGGCCGAACGCGCGCATGGATTTGGCAACAAGGACTGTGTTGTTATGTAGCTATTAGAACCTCCGATACCATATGTATGTTTCTGCGTATAATTTCACTTACAAACCTTGAATTCTCATTTCTGATCCGACTAGTGGGTCCAGCGCAAAGGTAGAGAGGAATGTCAAAATCAAGGGGACATGCGGCCTGCACGAAATAATCCATTGTCAGCTCCGGGGGAATTGTTGATATGGCTCCCGCGACAATCTCGTGTATTTGCGGTAATACCGCACTGTACAGCAACACTTGGTCTCATAAAACGTTGTGTACAAGGCACCGAAAGGTGATCCACTCTGTCCGTCTATTATCTATTGCACAATTACAACTTGACCTCCCGTACTCCGTCTTTATCGACAACCTTCACGACATAATTCCCTGGCTGCAACAATTAAGCGCTGCGCGGTCTCGTTGATTGCGCGTCGGAGAACGTCAAGACCTTCTTCCAGCGAACCCTCAGGGTTATGATACCTAGGATCAGTTACGTTCAGTAAGCACCCCGTATTCAACCCATCGAGACACGGAGAAAAGAAAGGCTTACCGGTCTAATAAACTGAGCGCAAAGTAGCTTCCATACCCATGTGCGGCGAACGGCACAGAAGCCATGGTACCGAGGTAATCAATCCAGTACAATTGTGGTAACTTTTCAGCAGAGTCATATCCGCCTACAAGTAAGTTGACGGTGTAGGGTGAGCGCGAGCGAAGTGAATCTGCCAGCGATCGACGAATCCACGACGCAGCTGATTGCGGGCGAAGAGGATAAAGGTTACGGATTTGATAGAGTCTGATGTTCCGCTCCACGAATTCAGCAAACTGGATAGTATCACCTGTGAGGGTGTGAAGAGGGCGAAATCTTGAAAATTCGTCGGCCCATTCGACGCGTGGACGTACCTCGACTCTCCAGAGTAAGGCCATCAAAAGGTGGGGGCTGAGAGTTTTGATCTTGTCCTCATCGACTTTCATTTTCACAATGGAACGTGCTGACGTAGTGTCCGCGGCAATGAGGACATAGTCCTTTCCTGTGAGTGCGAATGAACATTCCATCTTGGTTTTCGTAGAACTGAAGTCGACGTGAATTCCTGTTATGTCACGTTACTCAATTCGTGTGAGGTGAAGGCCTCGGTCATACAACCCATGTCCGACTCTGAGCAAGACGCGTCCGTCCTGGGTAAACGCGCTCGAAATGGCCCCGGAACTGATGTCGCAGAAGATGCTGACATGAATCCCCCACCGACTACCCAGGAGGATGAAGAGAGCGACGATGACGTTGGGCCCATGCCCATGCCAGAAGGCGCCCCGGTCAATGCAGGCACGAAAAAGAAACGAAAAGGTGCGTGGACATGCATCGCTCGTCGAACGCCCCTGAACACGGTTTTCGTCCCTCGTATAGTCCTTCCTCATGAACGGCTCTTCCTGGATCATCTCCCGAGCGCAGACAGGTACCACAAGAGCTTCATGCATCGCGACGTGATCAACTTTGTGGTCGTCACACGGTGCGTCCCATTCTACACAACACAAAAGTGGGCTCAATCATGCGACAGCACGGACTTCAGTCATCACGACGTCTGTCGATGGTCATTTGAAGCTGTGGAAAAAACAGGAAACGGGCATAGAGTTCGTCAAGCACTATCGTGCGCACATGTCGCCCATACTTGGCGTTTCTGCAAGCGCGGACGGGGAGCTGTTTGCGAGCTGTGGCTGAGGACGGAAGTGCAAAAGTTTTCGACGTCGTCAATTTCGGTGCGTGTGCTCGTCGTGCACCTATACACGTTCTCTGAAACCCCACGGCGCTCGAAAGACATGATCAACATGATTAAACTTGGATTCACGCCGAAAGCTTGTTGCTGGGTACATCGGAGAGGCAAAGCACAGGGCATCCTCGCCATGTATGTGCCCTTTGCTGGTATTGCTTTTGTCGCCGTGCGATACTCATGACACGTTAGCTCAGAGCAGAATTCTGGGACTATTCGACTGTACGATGGCCGTGGAGATGGACAACCACTGGAGACTGTGGAGAAGCTGCACCGATTCCCCATCCACTTGATGACGGTGCGCCTCGCATATCTCTTCCTGCGAATCGTCGCCTGATACCCGGAAATAGTACAGTGACCGGTTTGACTGCGTCATCTCTGCAGATGAAGGTGGCTTTGTCGAGTATTGGACGCCAGATGAGCAGTTCGAGCTGCCGACAAATGTGCCAGGTCTGTGGTCATTCAAGAGCCAGACAGACCTGTACGAATTCAAGAAGGTACGCCCCTTGCTCTCCCCTCCGTCCTCGATACCTCTTACCGAGCTCTCCAGTCGACATCCACGCCAACTTGCATCACACTGTCCCCAGACTCGTTATCATTCGTCACCTTCTCCCTGCCTGATAGGCAAATCCGTATCTTCTCATTCCTGACAGGCAAAATGACGAGGAAGTATGACGAGTCGCTCGCGGCTATTCAAGAGATGCAGCAGGCGGGCACGGCCGTGTATAAAGTGGAAGATATGGAATTTGGTCGTCGCCTTGCGGTCGAAAAGGAGCTCGAGCTCCCTGGGCCAGATGGGAAGGTGCCCGGTGCTTGGATGAATGCGGTGTGGGACGAGAGTGGGGCGTTCGTGCTGTATCCGACTTTGTTGGGGATCAAAGGTTTAGGCCCACCCATGTGAACTCTTGGTTTTGCTGACTTTCACTCACTCTTGCAGTTGTAAACACCGTGACGAATCGGGTCGTGCGCCTCTTGGGGAAGGACGAGACCGTGCGCTGGGTGAACCTGAGTCTGTACCAGGGTGCCCCGGCCAAGAAGGGCGTCACCACAGTAGCGATGGCCGCCTCGGCCAACCCCATCCTGGCGGACAAGGCAGTGCGTGACCCGACACTGTTCTGCACGGGCCTCAAAAGACAGCGCTTTTATATGTTCACGCGCAGCGAGCCCGAGTAAGCATCCATCCCCATCCCACCTCTCCGCATTATTGGAGACTCAATCCGGTGTCAGGGACGGTAACTCGAAATCGGGCGACCGAGATATCTTCAACGAACGCCCGACACGCGAAGAGCAGTCGATCGCCGCCTCCGCACCCGCCGCACCGTCGCGCGCGGCCGCCCTCGCGACGTCTGCGACGATCCACACGACGCTGGGGGACATGCACATGCGCCTGTTCCCGCAGCAGGCGCCCAGGGCCGTCGAGAACTTCATCGGACACGCGCGCAGCGGATACTACGATAACGTGATCTTCCACCGCGTCATACCCAAGTTCATGATCCAGACGGGCGACCCCCTCGGGGATGGCACCGGCGGGACGAGCATCTGGGACCGCGATTTCGAAGACGAGTTTTCCGACGACCTCAAGCACGATCGGTATGCCTTTTCATTACCCTCTTGCGTTTTTAGTTTAATTTAATTTAATTTTTTTTTCTTTTTCGTAGGCCATACGCCGTCAGCATGGCGAATGCCGGTCCGAACACGAACGGGTCACAGTTCTTCATTACTACAAACGCCACCCCGTGGCTCGACAAGAAGCACACCATTTTCGGGCGCCTGCTGTCTGGGCTGGAGACCGTGCACGCGATAGAAAACGTAAAAACAAACAAGGCGGACAAACCTTACGAAGATATCAAGATTATAAATGTCGAAATTGGGTAGTCACCGCAATGTTAGTACCGGAATATCATAGTTCTGTTCGTTGTTGGCTGGGCGCAAAATCTGAGAAGACGACAACCATGAGGGCATGCGCGTGACAGGCGCGTGACAGGCGCGGATATATATTCTGACTTGCAGGAGCTCCTGCGAACACAGGGGACACTACACCACTATGTCCAACTCTGTCATGATCACTTTTGTGAGCTTGCTTCCCTCTTTCACTGTGTCCTGATCCTAGTTCGCTGTAGATCAGGCATGCTGAATCTACTGACAACAATGTATGTCTCCCTTCCTAGCATACCAGGGCTCCTCATGGCTCACCAGCGCTCACCTATCGTCGATAGCGATCGATATGGCATGGGTGGAAAGACGCACCTCTCTCTTATACCGGTATGTCGTGCGAAGAAACCTCTCAGACGATCGCTCACTTTATATTAACCAGGGGAGGATGTAGGTTCCTTCGTAACTCAACGAAGTGTGTAAGATCATTGAACACGACTCTCGCGTGGACAGCAAGCGCGCGCACTTGGTCAAAGCTTAGCAGATACTCGTTTCACCGCCATTTACACCTCGGACCTGCAACGCGCGTCCGACACCGCTCAAGCCATATATGACTATCAGAAAGACCCCAAGCCGTCTTTCGATTCGTCGGAACTTTTCCGCGAACAAAACTTTGGCCGAGCAGCAGGACAACCAATATCGATGGACGTTATTAGTTCAAGTCTGAGTTGGGAGGTGCACGCGGCAAGGGGGGTGTACCTGGGGTGGTACAGTGACGATGACCGATTTCCTGAAGGAGAAAGCATCAAGGATCTGGCTGAGCGTGCAAGGAAAGGTCTGGAAAATCTCGTGCTTCCCCATGTGTGGCGAGCTGCTGAAGAAGGCAAGACTGGCATACATATTGCGGTCGTCAGCCATGGTCTATGCATCACCGAACTAGTCTCGGAGTTACTCAAGAAGAGTGCGGAGGAAGTCAGGAAGCCCCAGGTTAATTTGTTGAATACTGGTTGGATACGAGTTGCTGTCGACATCGAGGTTGGCTTTTCCTGACCGAAATATGGTGGTTCGTCGGCTAACATCCCATAGGGAGCCCAGGAAGGCCAACCGATAGACGTGGCTAAGGAGCCCCCAGTTCTGACCATGCGCGTAGCCCAGATTGAAGGGCGCAAGCCCGATTATTATTAGGGTACAACTGCTTGCGCACGCCGCCTGCCTAGATCAGCTACAGTTCTGAGAGTTCCCTCTTTGCTTCTTTCGAGACGAATCGTTTGTGTAAAATGTAAGCGGCCAATTGACATGAATAAAAAATGCGACATTCAATCGTCGTCGTCGTCGTCGTCGTCATCATCGTCATCATCCTCCGGCTCACTCGCACCATCTTCGTCAAGATCGTTCCATGGCACATCGGTCTCTTCCCATCTATGATCGCAACCATGAGTACGCATAGAATGGAACAGGATGGAAGGGCACTCACGTCTCCGTCCCAGGGGTAGAGTCGTCCCTCCTTAACAAGGGCGTTCGAATGGACTTGAGGCAAAATAGCGGGGTGTAAATCGCGCCGGGTCGGTAAGCTTGCTGGCGGACTCCGGTGCACCCATCGGCCAGCCAACCGACGTTTACTGCCGGTGTGAAAGTGACACCCGGAACCCCTGAGGGCACGGTTGCACGCAAGCTGATCGTCACGTTTTCGCGGGCTAATTTGGGAAGAGGTCGCTCGCTCGTCGAGACGGCGAGTAGGCATAGGGACTCACTTTTGTTGGACAAGTACATGTAGAAACAGGGGCATTCGTATACGCGATCTGCCAGGGCCTTGCCCTTGAGAGTAGGGATCTTGAGAGCCTCGTTCAGGAATGCGTCGGGGACGCATATGAGGCGTGGTCTAAACATTAACAATATGGCGCCACGCTTGGCGTTAAACTTCCATCGGCTCCTGAAAACAAGGTCCTGGGCGGCGTGCGCGGTTCTGTAAAATTTAGTGAGTAACGGTGAGGTCATAGATTCGAGACTTACGCTCCGACATCAGCTCCCACGTCGGTTGACTGTACATGATACGAGTGTATCTGGTACTGGTCGGTCTCGGGCGTCTCCAATGGAGGATATTGTCTGGCGATCGGGGAGATTTCCTGGTGCGTATATATGCTCCCCTCGACCAGGAATTCTCCCGTCTTCTTGTTGACTGTACCGAAGTCTCCGGCCTGTTGGGTGGGACGATTAGAAAGTGTGGCGACACGAGGCAAAGCCATTAACCTGTATGCGTTTTGGTGGGTCCCAGTTGGCCCACTTTGAGGACGCCTCCTTGATCAGGTCATATGTACTTGCGCTGGGCATTCTCTTTTGTCCAAGGCAGAGAAAAGGGCATCGTGAGGTCGTCCGCGGGCTGAGCGCCGACAAACAGGACGTTTCATTTATATGTACGGCGGCCAACTTCATTAATTAAATTGCGGTCACATCAAACCACATCCGGCCACGCATGATGAATATTGAGACTCGAGCGGGAAAGAGCACGCGATGCCGTGGTCTATAAGTCGCAAAAATAGGGTACTGTCAGGCTCTCAGGCCGCACCAGGCGTTGGCGGAAACCTTCTTTCATCAGAAAGAAGCTAAGGTGATTGCGCACAAACATAGGAGCCTGAGAGAACAGCAATAGGGTTCTATCAGTTGAGAGTCACGCATAGCGGTGTTTCCACAGTGGGAGATAGACGGACGAGAACCCCATGAGGGAGCCAAGGATAGGGGATGCAGGGACGCCGCACCAGAGGTCTGGCCATGTCGGTGCTCAGCGTACAGCATGCAATAGCACAGGCGGCACAGGCTGTGTGCGTCTTCGTTATCTTTGAGATCAGAGAATTCGAATGAGCACCACGGAAGCGAAGGACCTTGGGAAAGGGGTGCGAGTGCGACTATCCTAGTGATCTGTGCCATCTAAAGTGGGGGCACACGGAGGTGAAGTCACTTGGCCGCTGGGCGAATTCGAGAACATAGAACAAGCGGAGGCTATGGCGAATAGGAAACGCAGCCGAGTGCGTCGTGGGAGATGCGCGGTCAAGCTGGTCAAGTCGTGTTGATCACCAGATCACCTTCGCTCGATACTTGAGCTTGAGAGCACACTGTTCACTGTCACGGTGACCCTATCTGACCCGTCGCGGTTCTCGAGCTTCTAATGCGCTACACGTGTATAACCTTGCGGCAAAACTATAGTAGTGTCCCTTTCGACACAAAATGGGTACAGGTACATGTGAGTCGCATAGCATAATTGAAAACTAAGACTACTAGGCACTGGAGACGAGTGTTCAAGTTGCGCTGTGGAAGGGGAGGGGTTGAGAATAGGAATGACTAATCGTCGTCTGCGTCGTCGTCGTCGTCGTCGTCATCGTCGTCGTCCCCGTCGTTCTTTTGTACGTCGTGCATTAGCTCGAGCTTTCCGCGAAATCAGAAGTATGACTCTTACCCATTGCTCGTGATCGCTTGGTATCTCTTCTCCATCGTCGTCGAGCTCTTTCCAGGGTGATTCCGGAACGCCCCAGCTTGAAACCGCTCAGTATCAGTAGGACCGAGGAGATCGCCCACTTACAACATCTCGCCCGGAGGCCTTCCGTCTCTCCTCGGTTGTTTGTTTCTCAACTGAATCCTCTGCAGCTGGTACAGTGGTTGGTAACCCTCGTTTGGAAGGCTGCCGAACTGATACACGCCGACGTTCCCTTCTGCGTACCAACCGGTCTCCTTCGATCCCGCGTTCGTGGTGCGCAAAGCGATCTTTACGTGCTCGCCAGCTGGTAACACGATCAGTCATGATCACCTTTCGCTTTATGAGTTTGTTACCCACACTTGTTGGAGAGATACATTGCGAATGCGGGGGATGACCAAACGTTAGTGACGACGTTCTTGTCCCTGATCTCCCGTATGCTCTCGTTCTTGAGGGTCATCTCGAGGAACGTATTGGGGATGCTGATCTTGCGAGCGCGGTGCAGGACAATGAAAGCGGCGCGTTCGTTTTTGAACTGCCACTGGCATTTGTAGACAATATCACTCAAGTTGCCAAAATCCCTGCAAAGTATATTAGTTGGGTGACCACCCGGGTGTGTTTAACTTGACATCTCACGGAGGTGTGTGCACGCGTGGAGCGAAGCCTGAATCGATTCTGAATTCTGGAATCGGGTCGTAAACCACGGGAGGATAGTCCTTTGCGATCGATGCCAAGGGCTCGTCTCTGTAGATATTCCCCTCGCGGACGAATTGGCCGGTTTCTTCGTTTATTTGTCCAAAGTCTCCCACCTTGGGCGGTCAAACATTGACATTTTCTAGTAGTAGGAACATACCTCGATGAGATTTAAAGGGTTCCAATTTACCCACTTTCCAGATATTTCGTTGATCAAGTCCACGTATTTGCGGCACGCTTTAGGCTGGGATAGGGGCATCGTGGGGGGAACGCGGGTGGGAACGCGAGTGATATCGAACAGCGGACAATTGAGCTAATAAAGGTGGCTAATGCGCTGTCTGGTGCCTCTCCTTGGTGACTAGGATCCCATCTATGATGTGCATATAGTAGCGACTTCGCTCTGGAAACGACTGAGGTACCCCGGAAATCTAAATTCCCTTTTTGTGGAGGCTGTTCCGCCTGACTGCGATGAGAGAAGTTGGGTGCTGTGGGTGCTGTAAAGATAACAATCGCAGTCAGCAGTCCGGACAGTCCGGACCTGTTCGCACAGCCAAGTCCTCGTTCGCGCCGTACCTGAGTAGCCTCCACTGCTTAATTCAACGATTCGAGGCTCTCCACTACAGTAATCATGATTCAGATTCATGAACATGCCGTTGTCATTCCCTCGTTGTGTTCGCGACTCGATGGATTGAGTCGAGACGCAGTCAGACGGTGATTTGAGGTGGGGCGTATAGAACTACTACGCCTTGGGAATTTAGGACTACCTATTCGGATTCGCTGTCTCTCGCTGGGCCGGTCGGGAAGTGATGCGGGGCTCGTTTACACTAGGGAGTTGATCACCACGATCACGGGTTGACATCATATTCATCCGAAGTCGCGCCGCGCCACTCCAGAGCTTCGATGGACCCAGCAAGCGAAAACCAGACCATACGAGACCCACCTTGGCCACATCCAGACCTCCCTGTTCCCGAAGTCGCTATTCCGTGTTCTCCCTATCCCAACATCGAACCACGATATAAAAAAGCCGCAGACTTAGCGTCGTCTTGTAAACTACCATGGCTCACGAAGGTCAAGAAACCATCAGCATCGGAAACTATCTCCTTGAGAGGTTGTCCCAGTTGGGGGTCCAGGCACGCCATACTCCCTTCGTTCACCTCATTCTCCCTTTCCTCATTTAAATCACAGTCACTATTTGGTGTTCCTGGTGATTTCAATCTAGGTGTGCCTCCTTCCTGTCGCCGTAAATGTCACACTGATCATTATTCAGGATTTTTGGTCTGTCCTGGCGCTTAGCCAACATATGTGCCTTCCTCACCGTATTGGCAGGATCTCGTCGAAGATCACCCCAATATTGAATGGGTCGGCAACTGGTACAATATTCACTGATGTTACACCTCTCTATCGTGTTGACCACTGTCTAGCAATGAACTGAACGCAGCTTACGCTGCGGACGGCTACGCCCGCGTCAAACATGGAAGTGGTGGTGCCGCCAAGCATGGAAGTGTCGGTGCCATTCTCACCACGTATGCATATACACCGTTTCTCCCTATGTGGAGGCGTTTACCCTCCTTTTCAGCTTTGGCGTCGGTGAACTCAGTGCTATCAATGGACTAGCTGGCGGTATGCATTTTCTTCATGCTATTCAGTCGTTCTTCGTCTCCTGACTCTTCATTAGCTTTCTCCGAGCACGTTCCAGTCGTGCACGTAGTAGGCGTTCCAAGCACCGAGCAACAAAAGAATAAACCAATGCTTCACCATACTCTCGGTGACGGGAGGTGTGTGGTATTGACCGAGTATCTTATCTGACACTCACAGTCCCTTCAGATTTGATGCGTATCTCAAGGCGGCACAGCAATTCACCTGGTCTCATGGGGCCGTTTTCGACGTGTACCGCCGCCGCCGCCGAGATCGACCGTGTCCTGACGGACTGTATTAAATCTGTAAGCCCACATTCCCTACTGCTGTTGAGTTCGTTCGCTCACAGCGTTCATCAGGCCCAGTCCCGTGTACCTTATGCTTCCAACGGACCGAGTCTTCAACAAGATCCCTCGCGACAGATTGAACACGCCACTCAATCCGGACCATCCGGTGAATGACCCTCACACAGAGGAGTTTGTTCTTGGCCAGGTTCAGAAGCTCGTAGAACAAGCCGGCTCAGAAGTGGTTATCCTCGTCGATGCGTGCGCAATTCGGCATGATGTCACGGAAGAAACCTGGGATCTTATCAAGCGTACCGGATTCCCTGTCTATTCCGCTCCTATGGGTAAGGCAGCCGTTCCAGAAGATTACGAGCGTTACGGTGGGGTACGTTGTCTACGACCCGTTTTAATCCAGGAAGTCCATACTGACGTCCTTTGGGCAGATCTACGTTGGTTCCATCTCTCACCCAGAAGTTAAAGAGAAGGTCGAAAACGCGAAACTTGTTCTCTCTATTGGTGCTCTCAAATCAGACTTTAACACTGGCAACTTCACATACCGCACCACGCGGGCGACCACTGTCGAGGTAGTACATTTTCTCATCCAGCGCTTCCCGAGGTGCTTACCCTATCGTAGCTGCATTCCGACCATACGCGCGTGCAGTATGCGTCCTATCCCGGGATTGGAATGAGGGATCTCCTCCCCAAGCTTACTGCTCGGTTGCATCCCCTGGTGTCGTCCTCTGGCCTATCCTAGCGTAACTCCGTTCACCGCTCCCCTCCCTGCGGCCGGAAAGGACCCCCTTGGCGAAGAAACTATATCTCATCTATTCTTCTGGCCACGCATAGCGCAGTTCATACGGTCTGAAGATGTGGTCGTGACCGAGACCGGCACATCGAGTTTCGGCGCACTTGAAATGCCGTTGCCGGCCAACGCGATCTATGTTTCGCAAATTCTTTGGGGTAGCATCGGGTGGGCGACTGGTGCTGCCGTCGGGGCAGCGTTCGCGGCGCGCGAGAGGAAATTGAAGGGTCGAACCTTGTTGTTCACCGGCGATGGAAGCTTGCAGTTGACGGTGCAAGAACTGTCGACCGGTGATGAAACACGGCCTCTCTCCTATCATCTTCGTGTTAAACAACAAGGGATACACCATCGAGCGACACTTGCATGGCAGAGACCGCCGTTATAATGACATTGTCAACTGGTACGTGCGCTTCGTCGATACGATTGCGCTGACCTGACGTAATGGGAACCCCTTCAGGAAATGGACTCAGCTCCTCGATGTGTTGGCTCCGGAGGATCTTTCACCGAAGCCCAGATCGTACACGGTGCACACAAAGAAGGAACTGGACGCGTTGCTGAAAGATGAGTCGTTCGCGAGTGCCGGTGGTATCCAGCTCGTCGAAGTCATGATGGACAAGTACGACGCCCCTCTGCCATTGCTGCGCCAGGCTGAGTTGAGCGGAAAAACGAATCACTATGTTGAGATAATGTGATTGCGCAGGACGACTGTAGGACTGTTGTACAGGATAGATAGTAGTAAATCGATTGACGAATACAGTCACGTGCCAACTCATTTCACACGCGTCCACGCGTTTTGGACGCGTTCCTTCTCGATTTAGACATCCTCGTGGGTCGAACACGATGTCGAACATGTCCTTTCCCCCTCAGATCGGAAATTATCTCCTAGGGCAGGCCCTTGGCTCAGGTGTCTCTGGTGCGCTCCACAGATCGTTCCCATTAGCCAGCTCACCTATTTGTGGGTTGTAGGCTCGACATTCCGCGCAACACACATTCATACAGGACAAGTCATTGCGCTCAAAGTCCAGTCCCTCGACGCTTCATACCCTTCGAAATTCGCATGAGCGTGTCGTATACCCATTGCTACAGGGAGGTGCGGGTATACCCACCCTATGGGCGTCCGGTATTTGGGGACGCTGGGACTTCCTCGCCATGGACTTGTTAGGGAACAGTCTCGACAGACTGTACAGGAAATCTGGGAAGAATATGATGGATCTAAGAAGTGCTTGCTCTTTCGCTATTCAACTGGTATGCCCCTTCCTTTCGCTTCAGGACTGCCATTTGAGCCGCGATCGGGTATGATGCAGATCTCGCGCCTGGAATTTATGCACTCTCGCGGCGTGTTGCACCGAGACGTCCAACTAGGGAACTGCGTCGTCGGTCGCGAGCCCAAACACGAGACGATATACATGATTGATTTTGGCTTTGCGAAGCGGTACCTCGACAGCAAGCAGAAGCACATCGCAAACCGCGCCGAGAGGAGTTTCGTCGGGAACTATTATTTCTCGAGCGTGAACGTTCATTGCCGGGGAAAAAGTGCGCGCTCTTCCTGGGTGTGTTACCCTGGCTTACCCAGGTCGATGAACGCGCATTAGCATGCTCAAGACGAGACGACCTCGAGTCTGCCGCACTTCTGCTGATTCACATACTGACCCCCGGCGGCCTGTCATGGACCCGGAACGGCGTGCCCCGCGACGAGGTGGCGCACGATCGTCTCAAGCGCGAGAAGCGCGCAGCGTTGCCCGAAGACCTGGCCCGCGGCCTCCCCGAAGAATTCGAGGAGTTTTTGCGGTACTGCCGCAGCCTCAGTTTCGCGCAAAAACCGGACTACGCATACTGGCGGGAACGCTTCCGCGACCTCGCAAAGGACCTCGGGTATAAGGACATCGACCGATTCATCTGGCCTCCGCCGCCGGCGCCTCTGGCGGTAAGCTCATTCTGGCACTTTGACGACATCAGGAGAGATATGACGCCGATGAGCAGCAGCCATCAAAGTCCCGATCTCACCTCAATCAACGAACGGAAGCGCAGCTGAAACTGGCGGAAGCACAACTGACGGGATTATTACAAGGCCTGGCACAACTACAAATAAAGGGGGACCATATCGGACGCCCAGTACTCGGTGACAGAAAGAACGTCCAGGGAGGGGGTGGCAATGGAGGAGATTTATTGCTCAAAAAGCCCGGGACAGGCTGAGGTCGTTGTTATCTCGGACGGCGAGTCATCTGGAGAATATGGGCCCGTGCACCGGTACAACAAGGCTGCACGCATCACCAAACTGACGCAGGCGGCGGGGCAGGCGGCGGACAACCGGGTGTTGGCGCGTCTCACGGAAGATTTTGTGAAAGTCCTGCGGAACTCCAACTCGCGGACGTTGACGCGGGAGGGCTTCGGGTTCCTCGACGCGTTGCACAAGCAGCTCGCAGATCCGTCGGTGTTCATCGTCCCGCTGCGGTCGAGCAAAACACGATCGTCGCGGTCGCAACGAGATCAGGAGTCGGCCGCGGCCGCGGAGGATGCGCCGCACGAACGCCGTAGTCGGCTAAACGGGCTGTGCGCGTCGTTGGAGAAGGCACAGGACAACAAGAGCGTCGCGGGGTTGGTGGCTGAATTCGGGGCGTTGATTGACAGGACGGCGGGGCGGAAGCTGACCAAGGACGGGGTGGTGTTCCTCGAGATTGTGGCAGACAGATTACTGGTCGTTCGCGTGTAACGCATCGTTTTACAGTAATCTACTGTCCCTTACCCAGTGTTCGGACAGCACCTGGTTGTCGGACACCATTTCTCTTATCCGATCCCTACAAAATTAGGCATGTATCATCTGGTACCACACTATTTAACATGCTCCAGGTGTTTTTAAAATGAAAATCCCATTGTGTTGCAAAGAATGAGAATTGGCTGTTTGCCATGCTTGCCGACTGTCCGGCAACCAGGTGCTGTCCGAACGCCAGGGACAGTAACTTATTTAGGCTCGGACCCAATGCTCGGACCAAGTTAGAAATTCAAAACAAATGTGGTGCAGGGTTTATGAAAACAATACGAAGGACATTGCGTCGACACGATGTCGCTTGAACGAAAAGGCACCTTCGTTCTCATCATCCTTGGAGAATGGCAGGTCATTGTGCGTATCATTTGCGGCAATTTGCGGCATTCCGAGCTCCCCTGGCAACAACCTGGGCAACAACGAAGAATGCGAACTTGACGAAGAACTTGAACAGTCCCTTGATGACACCCAGCTAGTCCTGAGCTTACAGACAGCTGATGACGTTGACCTCGAGATGGACGTGGATTTGCAGGAGCCCGCGGACGATGACAAAGACCTTTTCTGCTAAACTTTGGTAAGACTGCGAGATACATCCTTTAGTTAACATGTCCAAACCATTCATTTCGTGAGGGGTGATACAGCTGTTTTCCCAACGAGTGGCCCCTCTCACGGAATAATAACTTGCTTGGCGTGGCTTGCATACTTAGTCTTCTTGTCGTCGCTCGTTTGTCTCACTTCGGTTCCCTGTCCCCGTCTCACGTCCCTAGACCGGTGACCGCTCGCTCTATGGGGGTACCGGCTGCGCGAAGGACCGAAGATTCTCCAGTCGCTTGCGACCCCTCAAAATTCTTCATTCGAACGGCTGGTTACGAGTCTATCACGTCCCCTTGCAATTTTCTCTCTTTGTTCTCCAATGCGCTCCTTTACTGCCATCCTCCTCACCCTGTCCTTACCTCTTTATGCCCTTGCAGCTCATGGAGACGCTCGTCGTCACACTGGCCTAGCTCATCGCGCTCGTGGTGACATCCTCGACAAGCGTGATTATGATCAGGTGCAACTCACTCTCTATGACATTAACGTCGGGATGTACGCATGCCCTTCCGTTCCCAGCTTCCCCTCTTAATTATTTCTACCGTCTACAGTACCGCTTGTGGCGGTGAATATGAACCTAGCGACTTTGTGAGCCATTGATATAATCTTTTTCATACCCAGTTTTTTACGATTGTATCTAGGTCGTTGCGTTGAATGGCGCCGTTAGTACTCCAGTGCCTCATCGGGCCATTCATGATCTCTGATTTTATACTCGGATCAAGATGTTCGGAAGTGGCTATCCTGGTCCACACTGTGGTAAAAACATCGTCCTTACGGCCAATGGCAACACAGCTACTGTTACAGTCGTCGATATGGTTCGTCTTGTCTGTCCAATCTTACCCTGCATGTATTTCATCATTCCCTCTACAGTGCCCGGGCTGTCCCTATGGCGGTCTCGATCTTACCAGGGGCGTCTTCCATTTCTTAGACAATTCGGGTATTGAGGAAATGCAAGGTTCCTGGCACTGGGCAAGTGACAATCAACCTACCTCGCAGCCCGTTCCGACGACGACGACGACGACGACGACGACCCACAAACCTAAGCCCACTCCCACTCCCACCTCCAAACCTTCCCCTTCCCCCAAGCACACAACTACTTCCCACCACGAACCTTCTCCCTCTCCATCCACGACCTCCACCAGTTCAAAGGAGCCGACCACCACGAGCACGAGCACTACTACCTCCACCACTACGTCTACGCCACATTCATCCACTACTTCCAGCCCGTCTCCGAGCCCGTCTCCGAGTCTCAATCCTGACGGTCTTGCCCAGCCAGCCGGTGTTATCCCCGATGGGCAGAGCCCTCAGATTCTCGAATCATTCAACGAGGTCATCATCAACCTCGGTACTCTTGTCGAGGCTTGCCGAGGTGATGACGAGTAGTCGGTCTTATCTTCAAAATATACGAAGGATGGAAGTTAGACGAGGACAATTCCGAGTCGTATACCCAACGTTATCATCTTATTACCGCTTTATCTTATTGTCGCATGCCTGTCATGACCTTTTAGCCACACTGGGGCTGGTTCGCTCAACATGGGTTGGAGGTCGGTTTAGTAGAGAAGTAGTGTCATTCCTTGGTTGACCCCCGAATGATAAATTCTTTTTTGCGCGTTTTCTAAGCGCTGTGTTTTGCTTTCTCGCGCTCTTCCTCTCACTCCAGACTCTCCCCTTCGCTTTATCATCCCCTTTCCCCTATTTAGCTAAAGCACCCCATTCCTTAGCCTAGGGCTAGGCCATGTATTCACACCTCAGACTTCTAGTAGTAGACTTCTCCCCTTTCAGATTTCGGACTTTTGAGCTCATCGAGTTCATCCCTTGCACTTCTCAGCACGCTGCACTTGTGCGCAGCCTTTGCGACTCGAACCCGACACATTCCCGACCCCAATGGCCACCCAATGGCCACCCATACAAAGTTTTGCGCCATGCCGAAGCATGTGCAACCGATATCAACCACCTGTGACCACCTGACCCTGTTTCCGTTCCCGACATCGCCACACTCGCGTGCAGCTCTAGTCCTTCTACATTGCCGGGGGAAAAGAGCACGCTCTTCCTGGGTCCCAGGCTTACCCAGGTCGATGAACGCGCACTAGCGTGCTCAAGACGAGACGACCTCGAATCTTCTGCTGAGATTCACATACTGACCCGGGCGGCCTATCATGGACCCGGAACGGCGTGGCCCCGCGATGAGGTGGCGCACGATCGTCTCAAGCGCGAGAAGCGCGCAGCGTTGCCCGAAGACCCGGACTACGCATACTGGCGGGAACGCTTCCGCGACCTCGCAAAGGACCTCGGGTATAAGGACATCGACCGATTCATCTGGCCTCCGCCCCCGGTGCCTCTGGCGGTAAGCTCATTCCGGTATTTTGACGAACATCAGGAGAGATCTGACGCCAATGAGCAGCAGCCATCAAAGTCCCGATCTCACCTCAATCAACGAACGGAAGCGCAGCTGAAACTGGCGGAAGCACAACTGACGGGATTATTACAAGGCCTGGCACAACTACAAATAAAGGGGGACCATATTGGACGCCCAGTACTCGGTGACAGAAAGAATGTCCAGGGAGGGGTGGCAACGGAGGAGATTTATTGCTCAAAAAGCCCGGACATGCTGAGGTCGTCGTTATCTCGGACGGCGAGTCATCTGGAGAATATGGGCCCGTGCACCGGTATAACAAGGCTGCACGTATCACCAAACTGACGCAGGCGGCGGGGCAGGCGGCGGACAACCGGGTGTTGGCGCGTCTCACGGAAGACTTTGTGAAAGTCCTGCGGAACTCCAACTCGCAGACGCTGACTAGGGAAGGCTTCGAGTTCCTCGACGCGTTGCACAAGCAGCTCGCGGATCCGTCGGTGTTCGTCGTTCCGCTGCGTCGAGCAAAAACAACATGATCGATCGTCGTGGTCGCAACGAGATCAGGAGTCGGCCGCGGCCGCGGAGGATGCACCGCACGAACACCGTGGTCGGCCAAACGGGCTGTGCGCGTCGTTGGAGAAGGCACAGGACCAGAAGACCGTCGTGGGGTTGGTGGCAGAATTCGGGGCGGAAGCTGACCAAGGATGGGGTGACGTTCCTCGAGATTGCGGACAGATTGCTGCCAGTGTGTAACGCATCGTTTCAGTATTCTACTGTACCCAAATCCTGGGTGTGAAACACGGCCTCCGAGGTTTGCATCGGTTCATTAGTTACTATCCTTACATTACTTTTCTCAAAAAAAAAAAACGCGCACTACGGAGTTCTTATCACTTTTCTCGTCTTGACCGGAGACGGTGCATACGTATCTTGATCATTCATGAGGCGGGAATTTCCGATGGCAATGACATAAATTGAAACACGCTCGCCCCATTTTTTTTTTTGTCTCTCTTCTTCAAAAGGGTGCCAGTCAACAGTCCGCACTCTTTCACAGACCCTCACATACCCGCCTCTTCTCTCTTTTTCTCTTCATCATGAAAACCGTCACTAAAGACGGCGTCACGAGCGTCGTAGCACAAAACGAGGTCATCATTCCCGACCTCACTATCAAGGATCTCTTGTCCGCAATCCCGTCAGTGGCTTTTTTTCTTTTCAAAAGTGCCCTCCACTGACACCAGCTCCCTTTGTGGCCACATTTCTTTAGAGCTCACTGCTACCAGCGATCGGCAGTCCGCTCTGGGCTCTACGTGTAAGTACTCCACCGCTCACTGCGCACATGACCGCGTCTGACCCTGTGACAGTGTCTGGGACTTTTTCCTCATCGGTGTCTTCTACAAGACCACAACGTACATCGAGCCCTTGCTCACCCCGGCGCACCTTTCGCTCCCTGCACCCATCCTCTATTCCTTTGCCCACTTTACGCTCTGGTCCCTCTATGGGTTAGCTACGGGGCTGGTCGCGACCTGGTCTCTGGGTCATTGCTCATGAATGCGGCCACCAAGCGTTTTCCGAGTCCAAGTTCATTAACAATCTCGTTGGCTGGATTCTTCATTCTGGGTCAGCGCCTTTTTATTTTTATTTTAAAATATATAAGCGCTAAATGAACATTTCCCTCTGTCAGTCTCGGCGTTCCGTACCATTCTTGGCGTATAACACATGCGAAGCATCATGCATCCTACGGGACACATGACCCAAGATCAGGTTTTTGTACCCCGTACTCGCTCCCAATTTGGTCTTCCTCCCCTCAATTCCGATGGCGAGAATCTTATGGGCACTAGCATTAAGGCAGAGGTCTTGAAGGAGCTACGAGAGGCCATAGACGACTCGCCCATTGGGACCCTTTTTGGTGCTGCTGCTTATTTGGTACGTCACTGAGCTTGTTCCGGGTAGAGA
Source organism: Lactarius hatsudake (assembly GCA_024734325.1). Taxonomy (NCBI): domain Eukaryota; kingdom Fungi; phylum Basidiomycota; class Agaricomycetes; order Russulales; family Russulaceae; genus Lactarius; species Lactarius hatsudake. The sequence goes on along the minus strand of JANSJP010000005.1, from coordinate 114,159 downwards.
GGTGATAAACATATGCTTCAGCTCTTTGGTTGGCCCCTGTATTTGATCCGCAACGCCGCCGGCCAGAAGCGTTACCCTAAGGGCACCAACCGTTCGTGGAAGTGACTACCATTTAATCATATGAATAATGACAGTCGGCTTCAGACTTCAGTCCTGGGGCTGTGATGTTCGCGCCGCATCAGTTCGGCCAGATCATTCTTTCAGACATTGGTATCCTTCTTTGGCTCGGTACCCTTACCGCCTGGGCGTATCAATCGAGTGTCTCGCAAGTGCTTCGCGTGTATTTTGTGCCGTATCTTTGGTGAGTTTCCATTCCCTGATCTCCGCTTCTCATTTGAACTGTGGATCTCTGAATAGGGTGAACCACTGGCTCGTTCTCATCACCTTCTTGCAACACACCGACCCTTTGTTGCCACACTACCGCTCTGAGGAATTCACTTTCTCTCGTGGTGCGCTCGCGACGCTTGACCGCAACCTGCTTGGGGACCTCGGCTCATTCATGGGCTGGATCGGAGCGAACTGCAACGCATGGAATCTCGGAGACCCATGTTGCCCACCATGTCTCGAGCAAAATTCCTCATTACAACGCGTGGGTGTTGCTCCTCATCGTTCTTCACAGTGAGTTGACGAGTCATACATAGCTGGGAGGCGTCCGCCGCCCTGAAAAAGCGTCTTGCTGCATCCGGCATTCAGCTCGAGGGCCGTCCCGGCGGTTGGGCAGAGGTTTACCGTGTCTTCCGGGAGTGCAAGTTTGTCGAGGATGAGGGCAACATTGTGTTCTACAAAAACGCTATAGGCCTGGCCGCTTCACGACCCATCATTCCCGGTGATGTCGCAAGCTGACTCTGGTGTCGAACTTGAGAAGTAATGGTCCATGTCAATCGTTTTGGGGGCTACAGAGAGTGAGCAGGGCTCATAGAAGGAGGTACGGTAATTAGAGAGAACCCTTTGGTCAAATAGAGAGGCAAAGTAGCATTACATAAAATTAATCTTCTCTAATCATGACTAGTTGGCCATCTCTGACTCTAAAGGATGTAATCGCTTTCCAATTTTCGAATTGGTACCCCATTTTCTCTTCGTTGTCGATAAAATCGACCGTGGTGCTACTTGACGACGACTTCAAGTCGTATCTTGAGGCAGATGGTATTTTCGTCCCGATAGGGTCTGAAGACATGTACGTGCAACTCTACCGCGACCTCGAATTTTATGCCGAGTGGTTTTCCAGACCGCCAAAGAGCACTTTGGAGGATGCATGATCAACATAGCGACGACGAAGCCACCAGCCCTTCAACGCAGTACGCATTTCCGGAGCTGGACGCCCGGATTCGAGCAGTTATCGATGAGTACGGCGCCGTGTTCCCCAAGCTAAACTTTTCTTCACCAAAGGCGCGTCCGGGGCAAGCAACCATTCCCCCCCTCCTTTCCATAACGAAAGAATTATTGAACGCAGGACGCGGCTTGGCTCTTGCCCTCGTCGTCCCCCCTGAAATGCACGTCCCCGGCTGACGTGTACTTACTGCTCAAGTCGTCCGACTTTATCACGCACGACCTCGACGCCGACTCCGTCTTTGAGGGATGTATTGACGGCGCTGGCGTGCCTAGGGGGATACCGGCTCGAGCTCGTCTTGCGCAAATGGTTCGCTATAGATCCAAGTCGCGAAATGCGTGCTTTTGTGCGCGACGGTGTGCTCGTTGGTATGTGGCTTTGTTTTCGTCCTGTACATATAACCTGACCCCAGCACATCTCTGTTAAGGCATCTCGCAGCGCGACACGAATTACTACGAATTCCTGGACGAGCCAGAGACACAGCGCAAGATCGTGTCGTCCTTCCTCGCGCACTGGGCCGCGCACGTCCAGCCAAAATGGACCGGCCCTGCATCCTGTGCGCACGCAGAGAGCCCACCCCCCTCCATGCGCTCATTTCACACGTAACTCATTCCCGTAGACACGTTCGACGTGCTCCTCACGCGCGACCTCACGCGTTTCCACATCGTGGACTTCAACCCGTACGCCCCGCGGACCGACGCGCTGCTATTCTCGTACGCCGAGCTCGCCGCTCTTTCCTCCGCCGCTACGACCCCTCCAACACCAGTACTGCGCGTGGTCGACTCGCGGGGACACCCGGCCGCCACGCGCAATGCGCCGGAGCACCAGCACAATATGGTCCCTCTCGAGGCGCTGACGCTGAGCCATGGGCGGAACGTGGAGGAGTTCGCGGCGGCATGGATGGATCAGGTGCGGCGATGGCACGGCTGTTGATGATTCGGACGATGAAAGCGAAGAGTAAGGCGAGGACGGCTGCCAAGGCGTGGTCTTTGTGCGTACGGCGAGACCGCTCACAACGTGTAACCGTTGACGCGTTGCATGCCGACCCGCCCCCGCAGCGTTCCGTAAGGGCCACGAGAGCGAGCGATGAGGCCGGTGAAAGCCCGATGAATGCCTAACTTACTCTCCCTGAATTCCTTGCGTACCAGTGATCAGCGTCAATCAGCCCTCGCCTATACAATGCCATGTCTGGAATACAAAACGTGCGACTGTGATCCACCTCCAATTTTATTTCAATCCCCGAAACCGTCTCGAAAGAGTACAAGAACCACGACACAAGGTCTCGATAGGCACCAATTGCCTGTGGGTTCGAGTCTCGCCCGATACCGTCTTGCAAAAGTACTGTAATCTTCTTCGCTGGAGTCGGGGATAGGGGTGCTTCTTACAGTGATTACCGACACTGCCAAGGAAGCGAGTTACGACACGCTCGCCGGCCTCTTCGGGCGCATGCAAAAATTCTCACAACAACTTACATAGTGGCAGCTCTGTGCCATGACCGAGAGCAGGCGACGGCGCTGGCCCGGACGCACCGCAGTTCCTCGATTCAGAGAACTTTGGTTCCCTTCCCAACTCCCGCAGAGGGGATTCTATCGACCTGAGATGAGGAAATTGAATCCGGTGTCCGGAAATGGCACTGGAGCGATCGGAAAAATCGGGGCGACCAGCAGTGCGTTTGTTTGTGGTGAGACGCTGGGAAAAACGTAAACGGAGCCGCCGCCGTATTGGGAGGGCTGGATAAGCGCCGTTTTGCGGTGCGCCTCGAAATTTTTACTAGTACACCTGCTGTAATCGATCGCGTGAAAGTGAACGCGTGCTCAGCAGCACAGTACAGGCCCAGGTTGATGACGGAACCCGCCTAGCGATGACGGCCTCCTCTGTGTCTGGCCCATGTACTTCCTATCGATCCCGACTCGTACTCCGAATGGCTTGTGAGCGTTTTTCTTTTCTCGGTCTATGTGTGGTGCGGACAGTGGGTCAGTATGTGGAGGATCATCGGTGTTCCGGTACGGGTGTGGGTTATAACAAAATACAACGTGGCAGAGGCTGATGCTGGGCTACAATCGATGCAGCTGATGGAGGCCTGTACCTGCCCATGATGCATGCTCGCCCAAACGTCCCGCGTCGGTAGGTGAAGAAGGGATCGTTACCAAGTGTTTGGGGCTCGCCAGATATACAAGGGCTACGTCGTCATCTATTCATTCGTTCCATCTTCTATAGCGGAGACAAAGGTCAAATTCGGTATGTAATCACCAGTCTAATCTAGTCCAAAGCCGATCCGAGAACATTGACGGCGCATAATATAGTACAACAGGACAACACCAGGCAGAAAACAGAAAGAAGGCGTAACTAAGTGATCAAACAATATCGTCCGTGTTCGCCGCACTGTAAGCGTACGCGTAGGGTTGGCGAGGGGAAAAATAAAAGGTATACATAGGTCATCGCTAACGCAGTCCGACGGCCCATGAGTCGCCTTCCAACAGGATCTCCTACCGTCTGGATATTTTCTTCGAGGTATTCATGAACACCTTGTTCACGATGTCCGAAAAACGTGGTCCGATCTCCCCTCCATTCCTCAGGCAGTGCTCCAGCCTCGCGTCGAATTCCTTGAGGAGCCGTTCGACCGTCTCCTTCTTCGAGCTGGCTTCATCCTGCGACGTCTCGAGGCACACCTTTTGGTTCTTTTTGTTCTTGCGGTGGCGAACTCCCGAGTCTGGACGTCCGAAATAGTCACCGCACTTGGGGCAAAACTTGAGTATGGAAGCTTGAGGGTGCTTCTCGCACGATTTGCAGTGACGCTTATATATCTCCCACGTCTTGAATGGCCGCTTGGTGGGGCACAACTTGCACTTGATCTCCATGACCGCCCCGCGCTCCTCGTCGGCCTGGGTCGTCTCGAGCATCAACCGGTCCCTCGCCGACAAGTTTCCGGGGATCTTGTGAAGACCACCCCCTTGACTCCCCCCGACTTCGGCGTTCTCCGCGCTTTGTAATACGATTTGCTGCTGCGGCAAGCTACCCGTGTCGTGCCGCGTTTCTACATCTCTCTCCTCGATCCAAGACGACTGTCCTTGCTCAAGGGCTCCCACCGACCCCTGCGGAACACTAAGTCCCGGCAGAGATCGATGGTAAACTCCCTGAGCTGTCGTGGACGCGAGCCTCTCCGCTCCGCGTCCCGCCGCCTTGGATTTAGCATTGATACTGTGTCGGGTCCTCGTGGCAGGGGAACGACGAGTCCGCTCTGTGGACTCCGCTCCCCCCGGGACCCTAGCACTTGGCCTGGCCCTCTTCTGTGGGCCAGAGTCATTCTCCTCACTGTCCTCATCGTCAGCGTCAGCCTATGGGGACCATAACTGTATATTTCATACCTTCTTCGTCTCCCTTTCCCAAGGGTGGATGAAGACGCTGTCGTCTCACCAGTGACCACCGTGGTCAACGCTTCGGTGGGTGCCGTGATAAGGTTGGCCCGGGTGTAGTCCAATTGCGTTGTGAACCTGGGTGCAACCATGAAGGTTGTCACGTATTCGAGTGAGCGAAGGTACGCACGACATATTACTCCCGTTCATCAGGTCAAGACTTGCGAGGTATTCTGCTGGTAGTGCCCAGCGAGAACACCGTCCCCCATGAACCATAATGGGGGTGCATAGGTGAACTGATTAGGCTGTGTCGCCTCGGGGATGTCAAGTTGCGACGAGGGGCCCGGTGGCTGAACCTATAGTATACCACGGTGAGCGGAACCCGCTGAGTTGATGCACTTGCACTCACGGTTGAGGAGGGCGCCGCCTCAGATAGAATGGATCCATTCCCTGGTACCATCACCCTGAGGGGACGGAACCGAGCTCCCATCTGTAAGAGCTTTGGGCTGGGTGAGCACAAACGACTTGCCAGCGGGAAGTGGAGACCTACAGGGAGTATCCGAAAGCGAGTTCAAAAAGTCCTGTCGCATAACAAGATGAGAAATTGGGTCATCATACGACTAGCCGTTGCGCGCTCACAGGTTGTGCGGAGAACAAGTCTTGCAGTAACGCATCCATGTCGTCGGTGGGGTCGGCGGGGAAGGGAAGGGTGGGGACCGGCGCGAACCCCATGATATCTGTCGCGGCGGCATCCGCGAGCAAGACTCCACGACCAAGCACGTCCTCTGCTGGGACCATGCCACCTGAGATCCACTCGGTATCCTATGACATGTAAGTTCCACTCATCTCCCGGGGGCGGGTGTACTCACAGAAATGTCTTGAAGCCCGAATGTCCAATCGGCGCTTTGTCCCCATGCAACGGTGGCATCCAGGTCGTCGAAAGAAAAGTTGTCAGTAGTGAGCCCTGGCTGGGCATACCCGGCTGCCTGAGCCCACGCCATCGTCTCCTCTTCGCTGAAAGCCGCGGCGTCCGGCCAGAACGAGAAAGCGGAGGGATCAGTCGCGGTTTGGGGATAGTTCATTGTGGTATGAGAGGGTGTCTGGTGCGAAGATGGTGGGTTGTGTGAACAGGCAGATATTTCGAGAGAAAACGCGGAGAGGGGGGCTTTTAAACAAGTTCCGGAGATTCCACAGAGGCTTCGCTTACACTTTAGCGAGGTCGACCACAGCTCTGACCACACGTGCCTTTCACGCCCGCCCATGGCTGGCGCCACCTCGGGCTTCGCCCTTTTCGCTCTGACAATGCTGTAGTCGCTTTGGCCCAGCTGTGGTTAAAACGCCACCGCCTCGTGGCTTTCACGCACCCAAGATCTTTTATTCCGTGAAGTGAAAGACGAACTGCCAGAGGGATCCCCATAGAGCAAGCGAGTGTCTTTCACAGTAATAAGAGTCGTCTGAACCTTTTGAAGGATCGGCTCAAGATGGGCATTCATTCAGTATTCAAGCAGACAGGGTCGGGTCGGTGTCAGCGTCGATGCGGAACAAAGCGTCGGACAATGTGTCCAAGCGGATGTGGCTAGACTCGGAGCTTCAAAAGTGTTCGTCCATCCAGCAGCACAATGCACGTTGTACAGCCGTGTTCACTGTTCGCCCTACCCCTGGCCGTGTTGACCGAGCCGATCACAGGCGGTTGCATGCAATTCGCGGTCAAAGGGATGTACAGACATAGTTCTGTTAGTGCATCATCCGACATGTTGTGTGGCCACGTCGTCAACCTTGCCGTTCGATTGCTCTGTGATACCCCAGTCAGGCGCTGCGAAACCTCTCACAGGGAATGGTATCTTATAATCGCGCATGCCTATCATAATACTATAAAATGTCATTGAACCGGATCAATTATAAAGTGCCCAGGAAATTTGCGACGATAATAGGGTCGACGTTTCTGACCAAGTCGTCAAACTATCAAAGAGCGAACCGTCTGCCAGAGTTTCTTGCACCACCATCGCGAACAACTTAATCGTATGAGTGCAAGCGTGAGACAATTATATGCAGTGTTAGGCGCGAATTAGAAACATAGAGACAAGACCAGATATGAGAGGTGGGTATATTTTTAAACATTTATGATGCAGACTTGGCTTCCTCGGCTTTCCACCACTAGTATCGTTGGTAAGTAAAACTCTCGAGTGGAGCAGATAAAGGAAAGCGCGTACCTCGACCGCTCTCCGCATACCCTCCTCGAGGCCAACTTGAGGTTCATAGCCTAGTACTCGACGAGCCCTTTCAATGTTGTGCCACCGGTGCGCGCAGGTGAAAGTGACTCGGAAGCGGGTGAAGGTGGGCTCCCGTCCTGACAACCAACCCCACCACTCAGACAACGTCGCAATCGCGAGGCCGAAGGTCTTGGGCAGAACAAAGGGATCGCGAGTTGGATACGTATCAGGAGCGAGCATGCGCCACAGCCGCCGGGGGAAATCCCAAAAGTAGATGGGCTCGCCATTGGTGATGAAGAAGACTTGACCGGCGACTTGTAGAGGATCTGTATCAGCGCGCTTGAGTGCGGGGTCGGAGAGCTGGTCGAAGCGCGAGCGGACGACGGGGCGCTCGGGGATGTGGGTTCCCTCAAAGGCAGACGCGATCTCGTCGCCGCTTGCGGGACGCTCGACGTACGGCCCCAATGGGCGCGCGGAGGAAGTGGGCACGCGGTGCCGGCCCGTGGTCAGATCGCAAGTTGGAAGCGCAGTCTCAAAGGCTTCTGCGACTTGTTCAGGCGTGCTCGGTGGCTGTGGGACGAGCTTGTCGGCCGCGAGGATGTGGGCATAGGCGACGTTGCCGACGTAAGTCCAGTCGAAAAGGTTGGTGTTATCACCGATTTGGAAGTGAGACCGGCCCTCCTTGAGGACTTTGGCAAAGCCAGGTACCACCTGTCGGTCCCCTGGACTGTTGGCGAGATGTCAGGTTGCCATGAATAGGCTAGACTTCTGGGGAGAGGCGACTCACCCGAAAATGCCCGCTGGGCGAAGAGCGACGGTCAGCAGACCGTCGACTCCGTTGGCCGCGATGACCAGCTCTTCTGCTTTTGCTTTGGATTCGTTGTAGGCATCCAGGGGCTTCTCTGGTAGAGGAATGCGTTCGTCGACGTCGATCAAGTCTTGGCCATTGAAGACCACACCCGCAGAGCTAGTGTAGACGAGTTTTGGAATTCCGTTTTCTTGGGCCGCGGCAATGACCGCCCTGGTACCGTCCACATTGACTTTCCAGTAGAGGGCCGGATCTTGGAGACCGGCGGTGGGTGAAGCTGTGTGGATGATACAGCTCGCGCCGCTCTTAAAGAAAATATGAGAAAGGTGGGTAATGGGCGTAGGGTCAAGGTACCTTTCGAAGGGCGTCGGAAACCTGGGCTTGGTCACTAATGTCGCCGGAGTAAAAGGGAGTGTCATGATAGCGCTGGACGATGTCAAAGACAGCGACGGGGTCACCACGTGCGACCAAAGCCTCGACTATGTGACGACCGAGGAAACCGCTGCCACCGATGACGAGAAAAGTGTCGCGCTGTGAAGACATCGTTAATAGCCAACCCAACTGCACGCGAAATCGTCTCATCTTTTATTTTCGGTTAGGGTTACGCGATCACGTGACATGGACTAGGACTGTTTTGATTGGCTTGGCTTTGGGTTTGAGTGAACGTGAACGATGCAAGTCAGTCGCGCGGCCAAATTCACTGTCGAGCAGAAGCAACAACTCCTCGCAAACTTGGATATCGAAGGTCGGTCCGAGCTCGTGTATTTTCGATTCACACACTTCATCGTGTCTCAGTCGCCCATCGCACCCGCCAGCTTGAATCATGGCTCGCCGACACACTCGCCGCCTTCCGCAACCGCCACGAGCGTCAGCTAGCTGTTATCCCCCACCTGGTCCGCGGAATGAAAATGGCAGAGTTTGGTGACAAGTACGACGGCGACATCCAGAGTGCCCTCAGAGGGCTCCAGAAGGAGCGTCTCGCCCTCGACGTGGCGCCGATAGATAGGAACGCCATGAAGCGGAAGTGGGTCCCAGCACCCGAAGACGAAAACGATACCTGCGCCGATGATTCCGGTAATCACTCCAGGGCCACTAAGAACCGTGAGTCTGTCGTCCCTCTCTCCGAGCGATGTGTGCGATCAAAAGCGACCACAGCCCGAATCGCACCACCATCTCCCCAGAAGAAGCCACCTCTCACTGGAAACGGCCCTCCCCCTCGCGCTCACATACCTAGGACTCCAGGCACTGTACGTGGTCTTCCTCTTCCCTATCACCGAACGGTTTCGTTCATGAGGACCCCAAGTCACATATCCAGCGGACTTCCGCCTTGCCAACCCCAAGCCCGCGTAAACTCGCCCGCGTACCCTCGAGCACCCTCCCGCGCTCGGCATCGCCCACCAAACCTACTGCGGCCTCGCTTGCCCGCCAAGTCCGTGTACCCTCGACCTCGACCTTCAAACCCGCGATTCCCAAGACACCCGCGTACCCGCCACGCTGGCCGCGCAGGGACGAAAGCATGCTCAGCGTCAACGGCTCGCCATTGGCGAAACCCTATGAACTTGGTCTCGACTGGCTCGCCGAAGACGGTGCCGAGGAAGAGGGTGGTGCGCCTAGTCGACCGATCCTCAGACGCACCGCGAGCAACATCGTCATCCGTCGCGATCCTTCCTTCGTCGCACCTAGCACCAACACACCCGGCAACCTCAGCCACCAAGCTAAACATTCACGCAGCGATTCCCAATCTCAGAATCACCAACCTCACTCTCGCTCCAACTCACGTCCAGGCGCGATCGCCGCATCAAATTCGGGCCACATGGCCGCGCGGGTCGCCGTGCCTACCCGCGATGGCCATCTGCTTGAGTTTGACCCCTTGCTCACATCCCCTGGTGCTCTGGACAAGCTCGAGGGGATCACGGACAGTGCAAAGAAGCAAGCAAAGGAGGACATGTCAAGGCTGGTAAAGGCCGCGGTAGCGAAGTGGAATATCAAGTAACACTTGAGTTTTCACTCTTGTTTTCGTTCATTCATCGGACCATCTTTCGCTACGTCTGTCACTCTCATTGTATTTATTCGTGCACGCATACAATCCACTTTCCTCAACAATCGTCCCTCTCTCGTTAACCTATTCGAACGAATTGTACCTGTCCGATAGTAGATAGCTATTCCAAGAAATCAACGCGCGCAGCCCTGCAAATCGTCCCATCCCGGTTTCTGACTTTGACCATCCAATCATTTTCCCGTCTCAGCCTGACCACCGCGAGTGTTTTAAGAAAAACAAAAGGACTCGAAATGTGGACCAAGCGCACCTGTGACCCTGCTCCCGTATTTCGAGGAACTTGACTAGAGATATCGCACCGATTGCATAGCCCTTGCCGCGGGACAGGGAAAAGTTGCCACTTGTGACGAAACCGATCAGGGCACTGTCAGAGGGGATAACCTTCGACAACTATTTGCGGTAGCAACGCGTTGTCTGAGTGGGAGCCCGCAAAGAAAAGTCTCGAACGAACTAACCTCGGCTGCGTCCATGGGCTCCTCGCCTACCTCATAACCGACGAGCGCCCGAGGAGGGCCGTGTGCGGCCGCCCACGCGCGGGCTTCTTGATCTTCAAGCGCGTAGATGAACGCCATGTCATCCAGCGCGCCGCGTCCGCAGAGCAGCACGCGCACATGCATCAGCGCACCCTGCAGCAACGCGTTCGCGTCCACGCTCGCGTCCAGAGGCGGGAGTTCGCACTTGCGCCGCAGGGCGTTTATCTCTGAAAGCAGGCCAGCGGCAGGGCCGAGCAGCCGCGACAGATTCTCGACTATCGGGCGCGCGCGGGAGCCGTGCAGAAGCCACGCGGGTGATGCAGGGTCGGATGGGGGTGGGGGGTCATCCCGTTGCGTCGGCACTACGTCCTCGTCGCTCCAATAGTCGGCTCCCGACTCCCCGCCAAGCGCACTTTCTAACCCTAGCGCAACGTGCCAGGCAGAGGTCCAGGGACTGAGCGTGCTCAGCTTGCCCCAGCTCACGCGCTTCGCCGGAGGCTTCTTTTTCCATCGTTCTTCGTCCTTGGTCGCACGTGCGGCTGCAAAATTCTCGTACGCGGTGCATGCGGGAAAGTCCCTCGGGAAGTACGCCGCTCCTGCCTCGAACGCTTGGTGCTCGCGTTCGCGCTGCCCACCCACTCTTGTGCTAGTATAAATAAGGGAGGTCAAGAAGGGCATGCCCCAACCTTTGGGGACGATGAGTGTCCAACCGTGGAGGTTCGGATCTGGTTTGGTGCTACGCTGGAACGACTGGGAGGAGTGCGGGGTGGACGAACTAGCAGATACAGGCTTTACCGATCGCTGGATGAGGAGGAGAGGGACACGGTTATCTGAACCAGTGGGTTTTAGTGACGTGCCAGGGATAACGTTCTGTTCCCTGCGGGCATCAAGCTCTTTCTTGGTGAATCTTGGAATTTCAATAGCATCTCGAATACTTTGATCCCAAATGTCGCTCCATGCCAAAGAGGCAGTGGGAAAGCATTCCCAAGGCTTACAGATGGTCGGAAGCACCTCCTCCGCTATACGAACCTTCGCATTTTTGGGAGGGAAGCTGTCGATGTGCTAATTAGTCGAACCGAAGCCCCCAACAAGGTAGGATCTCGCACTTCAAACGAGGGTCTAAAACGGTGAATCCAACTACCATGTTACTTGGAATAGAACCAGTGCTTTGAAGATCAGACAATGACGACCAAAACTAGGATGAACATCAGAATTATCTAGTTACGCTCCGCCTTCGTTGCTCTCACCTTTTTGAACTCTCCTCTGTGATCTACAACCGTTGGCGTCAGTGCACCATGAATGACTTGACTCGACTTTGGGCCCGTGATTTCGAAGACGTTAATTGAATCGCGAAGATCAATGACTTCTATGGCGTATGAATTCTGAGAGTGGTTCGGGGACTTGTTGAGGGCATCAAGAGTCAAGGATACCGCTTCCTTAAGCGTAGAATGAACAGACGAGAAGACGGCAGGATGGCAACGAATCCAGACTGTTCGGGTTTCCTCTTCGGGCGGCTCTGGCTCGCGGCTCGCTACCGTTTCTGTGAGCATGCGATTTAAACTAGCAAGTTATTCATTGATCTCACTATTCTCCTTCGTTTGCTTGTGTTTTTTTCCGCTTGCCTTTAGGTTTGGACTCTGGGGGAGTATCTGGGGGTTGACATGCACCGGGTGCCACTGCCATGGCCCGCCATATGATGAAAACTGGTCCGATGTATCCAAGAGGGTACGATCCAACTTCATAGACGCCTGTTTCACAACCTCTTATGCCACTCATATACCTAGAGCTCGTTAGCGCCATCATTGACTGCCTTGATGAACGAAAAACCTCTTTGAGGCAGGTTTTGCACCGACAGGGTCACAGCAGGTTTCCAGCGTCCGAGTTAGCACTACTTGCGCTCCCGTAAGTTCAATGAGACCATAGTATGAGGCGTCATGAAGGATAGAGCCATGGACAGAAGCGCGGTGGGATGGTCTGAAAGACTTCTCTGTCGGTTGTACTGCCTACATGACTTTCAGTCATAGGAGAGACCTCGGTGGTAGGCACGAACCAATCGATACCCCCACATGTTTTCCATGCGCATCCGTTTGGCGTGCCAAAGATGCGTCTCAAGCCATTTCTTATCCTCTAAAACCATAAGCGCCCAAGAGAAGGTAGAGTTCCTCTCGCTCACTTTGTCTCCGTTTAAAGGTCTCACTACGACCTTCACGTCTGCTCCTTCCGAGTTTCGGGAGCGATCGTCCAAGGATTTTTCGGCGCCGAGAATCCATCTCCGAGAAAGAATGAGCGTAAATGTGTATATATGGTAATATCGCTTACTTCTGCGCGCGACTTGTGACGAAGGCGGAGTGGAACTCGTCGCACGTTGTGACTCGCAGCTCGGCGGCGAAGATGACGCGGGAGCTCTTGCCAAGCTCTATGCGTTGATCCGGCCCTGATCAGATGAGGTGAGATGAAAGACGCAACCCGAAGCCCATTCACGTACTTTGCGTTCTTCATCGCCTCCTGCATTGCCTTTATTTCGAAGGAACGAGACTGTAGCACACATGTTAGAGGCGCCTGATGGTCAATACAGCTAACAAACCTCGGTAAACCTTTCAACATCTATGGAATTTGGTAGTTCTATATAGTCCGGAGTCAACCATATCTCAGAGCTGAGTACGACAGTGGTTTACTGACCGTTGGGGGTTTTCAAGTTTGGGGGTTCGACTCGGCACACGCGGTTCTTGCACAGCAATCGCCTTTGTAAACTTCTTCTTCTTATTCTGATGGCCTGCGCCCTCCGAAGAAAGCGCACGTTTTGAGGGCATTTCCAAGTGTGAGGCCAAGGGCAAGTTCACGCGTCGCGTCAGAGGAGAAGTATTGCACGTGCTGCGAAATAATTACTAATTTCAAGTAAAGCAAAGGTGACGAGGCCGAGATAACCGAGGTATTGACCCACCCACAGAGCGAGCGCGTTATGGCCTCAACGGCGACGCGCAGTTGCACCTTGATAGCACGGCATGCTACCCGCACCACACAAAACAGATTACTGTCATCTAGTGCTGTACTCCGCGAGGAGGCTCCCGCACACGTCGGCGTCGCCCCCAGCCCGAAGAAACCAGTTGGAGGTATACGCGGCGGGTGAGCTCCCATTATATGGTATCTCCCCGTGCTACTAATATTCTTGTCACTTGTTAGAGTGATTGGCTTTCTTTTCGGGTTCTCCCTCGCATCCTCCTTTGCCGCGTACAGGCTGCTGGACGAATACAAGCAGGCATCCGCTACGTTGCAGGCCAGCGTGGAAGAACTCCAGCAAAGCACAGAAAAGGTCGGCCAATAACTTACTTTTAGTCTACATCTTTTATACTCTCCGCAGGTTTCCGCGCACGTTCGACGTATAGAGGCAGTAGAGAAGGACTTGAAAACCCTGTCGAACTCTTCCGCGAGCAAGGACGATTTGTCGCGACTACGCGCCGAGATCAAGAAAATATACGATGGCCTACACATAGGTGAGTCAGTTCCTGGTAGAATATATTGTGACTGAATATCTGTTCGGCATAAGAGTTCCTTGATCTACGGACATTTGTATGGGGGATGCGTAAGTCTTCGTTTCATGATTCAGACCTCAGTGCTTAGTGCTCATCATCGTTTTGCTCCGAACCATCGCAGAGCAAGATGTCCATGCCATCACGAAAAAGGATGCGAAACAACCCCCTGTTGAACGTATCTGAGTCTGTCCCTACAATCGTGACCTACTCCCTGCCTTCGCTGTCGGCTCGAATAAACTTACTTGTCGTCTTCACGTTTACCCATATATAGCACCGCAATAGATTGTCTATCCTCTTGATTCGCTCTACTTTTTGAGGGTTGAATCTATCGGATACCTGCGGGCATATATCTCGTGTGGATTACGCCGAACCTTGTACCAGTCCCACAGTTCTCGCCAATGGCTTACTGCCCAGACCAAGAGGTAGAAAGGCTGTCCAAATACGCCTGGTTATGAGATCGTTGGCCGACACTGGGAGAAATCCATCTACAGCAGCGTTTGATGAGGGCACTCAGCAGACTATTGATTACGCCTCACGTGTTTTTTTCCCACACCTTCCTTTCGCAACTTCGCGTCACCCGGAAATTTGACGGCGTGCTGGTGGGGCAGGATAGTGAGGTTGAGCACTGGTTGAACTAGGACAGCGCGGCCCGAAGGCATCGCCTGGAGCACGTCAGCCCGGCCACCTGCGCGGGTGACCTTGCGGCCGACAATTACCTTACCGCGACCGTGAGATACAGTAGTTGTCCTCTGCTCTCCATGAACGCTCTTCGGAGCGCTGTAGCTTTCCGCCACGTCCAGGTACCGCGGGTCCATGTCACATTCGCTCAACGATCAACGCACTCGCATGCAACTGCGTCCTGGAACAGAGCCGCGGTCCGCCCAGGCCCGCATCGAAACTTTTACCTTCCACCACGGCCGGTCCCGCCCAACTCACGCACGTTCCGTCAGCTTACACAGCAGGAGAAGAGCGCGCCCCAGTCTACCACCACCACTGCCCCTAAAGAGGCCACGCCGGCAACACCGAAAGTGGCTGTATCGAATGCAGTGCAGCGCCGACGAGATTGGGCCATCGTGCGCAGGCTCGCGGTGCACATATGGCCGAAAAATGATCGGGGGACAAGGGGACGCGTCGTCTTGGGTGTTGGACTCCTCGTTAGTGGTAAGGTCCGTCGTCTCAGCTATCTCACACGCGTCTCGTTATGCTAATAGCCTAATACCATCCGTCACAGCTGCTGAACGTGCAGGTCCCACTATTTTTCAAGGAAGTTATCGATACACTCAACATCCCTCTTGATGCACAATCCACAGTATGGGTTGTCTGTGGCTCGGTCATTCTTGCTTGTATGTCTTTTCTCTTACCCTCGGTGGCAGATCCGAGCTCATGGGAACCGGAACGGTAGACGGTGCGGCTCGCATAGGTGCGACGTTGTTCGGTGAGCTGCTGAACGCAGTTTTCGCGAACGTCGGCCAGCGCGCGGTGCGCACTGTCGCGCGCCAGACATTTGCGCATCTACTCAATCTCGAGCTCAAATTCCATCTCTCTCGGCAGACTGGCGGACTCACGCGCGCTATAGACCGTGGAACCAAGTATGTTTACCCCCCTTCAACCGTCTCATGAAGGGCTCAGCTCGCCGTCGTGGCAGGGGTGTTACGTTCATCCTGCAGGCGATATTGTTCCGAGTCGTGCCCACAGCGCTTGAAATATCGCTCGTGTGTGGGATTTTGGTGCGTCCGCGAGCTCACTTTCGGAGCATACTGGTTGACGTGGTGTGCATAGACGTACAAGTTCGGTTGGGACTATGCGGCTATCACGCTCGCAACCATGACAGCGTATACCTGGTATACCGTTCGTACTACTGCGTGGCGGTGCGCTAGTCTTCTTTTTTGCCTCCCGACCTTCATCCTGATCACTTCTCCCTCACATCATCAGAACACAGTTCCGCCGCCAGGCCAATTCGGCGGACAACAAGGCTGCAACGGTCGCCGTTGACTCGCTACTTAATTACGAAGCTGTAAAGGTCCGCTTCCGCCATTTTCCGCGCGTTGAAAGTCTTGAACTTACCACCACCACGCGTATAGAATTTCAACAATGAACAGTACGAGGTCAAGCAGTACGATGCGCACTTGTGCGCGTACGAGAAGGCATCTGTCAAGATAGCAACGTCTCTCGCGCTCCTCAATTCGGGCCAGAACCTCATTTTCTCAACTGCGCTTACCGGAATCATGTTCCTAGCCGCGCAAGGTGTCATTAACGGTCCGTTTTGGACTCATCGCACTGGTCTGTATGCTTCATGATCCTGGATAGGGACGATGACCGTTGGCGACCTGGTCATGGTCAACCAACTCGTGTTCCAGTTGTCCATGCCTCTCAATTTTCTCGGTACCATCTATCGCGAGGTCAGGCAGAGCCTGCTAGATATGGAGGTTCTTTTCAATCTCCAAGCAGAACATACGCCCGCTAAGGTTTTTACTTGTCTCATCACGCAATTTCTTAGCTTAAGCTGGGCCACAGGACCCACCAGACGCAAAGCCTCTTTCCCTTTCGGGGGGAAAGATCTCCTTCGAGAACGTCGCATTTGCGTACCACCCAGACCGCCCGATCTTCCGTGACCTCTCATTCACGATCCCCGCCGGACAGAAGGTTGCGATCGTGGGGCCCTCCGGATGTGGAAAGTCCACCTGTCTTCCGTCTCTTGTACCGCTTCTACGAGCCATCCGCGGGGCGCATCCTCATCGACGGCCAGGACATATCACGGGTGCAGCTCGCGTCGCTACGTGCCGCAGTTGGCGTTGTCCCACAGGATACGCCGCTGTTCCATGCAGACATCATGCACAATGTGCGCTACGGGCGGCTAGACGCCAGCGATGAAGAGGTCGTTGCGGCGATGAAGAAGGCGCACGTACATGATACAGTCATAAGGTTCCCCGACGGGTACGCGACGAATGTCGGCGAGCGCGGGCTTATGGTGTCCGGGGGCGAGAAGCAGCGGCTCGCGGTAGCGCGCGCTCTGCTAAAGGACCCGCCGATTTTGTTCTTTGACGAGGCGGTAAGCGTGCGCTTGGCCTGAGGTCCAGGGTCTCTGTGCTGATGCGAACGTAGACCGCCGCGCTGGACGCTCAGACAGAGTCGGAGCTCATGAAAAACATTAATGCAACGCTTCTCGATAGCGCACGTACGAGTATCTTCATCGCACATCGTCTACGGACTGTCGTCGACGCAGGTGAGAACCCGCACGGAATGTCCCTCGCCCTGGCAACGCGCTGACCCTTGACAGATGTGATTATAGTGCTCAAAGAGGGCACAGTGGTCGAGCAAGGCACTCACGAAGAGCTTTTGCGGGAAGGTGGTCTCTACTACTCTATGTGGCAGGAGCAGGCCGCGGATACCTTCTCTGAGTAATCTCTGGTCGTCGTAGAATAATGTATAGAATAATGTGTCGTTTACCTTAGGTCTCAACTAGTTGCACCAGTGTGAACTCCCAAGTTAGAGTTGGCATCGAGTTGCCAACTCGACTCGGACCGCATCGACTCGCGGCAACACTACTGGTAGTTGCAAAGTTCCAGTTCTGAATAGTCGTCGTTTGGGTTATTCGTGTTTAAGGTTGGGACCAGAAACGTAGTCTAGTTAGACCCAGAGAATTCATAGTTTCGCTCTATTATACCCCCCATAAACCAACTCCGTGTCCATCTTCGAGCGATTTAAACCCGCTTTCAACGCTTTTCTCACGTCCTCCCTCGCCACGGCTAATCCACAGTCCTCGACCCATCGCGAAAACGCCTCGATGTCGACGCCGCTTTGCGTAGTCGCATTCGTATGAGACCATATTGCGTGTTCGAGGAGATACAGGGAAACAGTAACCTGTGAGAGAAGGTAGAACGCCTGGCGAGGAATTAGATCAGGTGCAGGATTCTTGTATGCAGACGGCAACTCCTCCAGAGCAGCCAAGAGGTTGGACAGCGGTGCCTTAATGTGCTTGCGCAGCGTTTCTGGAACAGAAGTGAGAAGAGCACGTGCCCACTACTGAAATGCCTGAGCGCCTGCAACAGTGATTGCAGCGAGGCACGCACGTTGAGATACGCATCGAGGGCGCCCACAGTTTGGGCAGACCGCAGCACATCCAATGCCATAACGGTAACTGTTCCCTCCCATATTTTTTCAACAAGGGTATCACGGATCAGCCTTTCTGACGCCGTTGGTATTGGGTCATGTCTCAAAAAAATTGCCGCTCACCGTGCAATTACGTTCTCTTCCATGTAACCTTGTCCGCCGAGAGAAGCCATGCACTCTTCGAGGGCCGCCACGGCTTTCTCTGCGGAAAAGCCTTTGACCACGGGGGTGAGAAGGCGCAGCCTGAGCTCGTCGTCCGCAGTCGCGGTCCTACACTCTGATTTACCAAGTAGATGTGCAACCCCGAACGTCATATGCACAAGCGCACGATAAGTCAATGAAATTTTTGCGAGCTCCGCAACATGTAGCGGCGACTCTGAGAGGCACCTTCTACCCCCTTCGATTCGTCGCACAGAAGCGAATGACCTGGCGATTGCCAGCCCGCGGCGGAGCGCACCAATTGAGCCAACCGCCGAATGTATGCGAGTAATTCCGAGCACGGGAACAATGTGCTTTACACCGGCGCCAGGAGAACCAATGAGATACGCCTCTGCGCCTTCTATGGAGAGCTCGGCAGTTGGGACTGCCCTCGTACCGAGCTTGTCCTTTAAACGGTGGACATAGATGTTGTTGCTAATGGGAGAAGCAAGTCCATGGAAAAGAGGTAGGCGCAAGGGAACGAGAAAAAGAGAGAGCCCACGAGATCCTTGTTCCACGGTACCAGTACGTGCGAGGGCTACAGAAACATTGCTGTCGGTTGCGCTGGAAAACCACTTAAAACCGTCGAGTATGTAGGTCTCGCCGAGTGAATGGGCGGATCGACGAGATGGCGTAGCCTTAGTCTCGGTCTGAGAAACGTCCGATCCCCCAGGGCGCTGCATGCACGTCACATGAGACGCGACACACCAAAGAATCTATTCACGAACTTCTGTCATCCACTGGCCTGCTGTGAAAGCTATAGCAGGGTCACGGCTGGATTTATTAACATGACCGTGCGTGCCGAACGCCCTTACATCACGCTCACCTCACGATACGAGGATATATATTCTCCCTCATGTCTTTTGTCCCATAAAGTTCGATGACTATGACAGAGGGATTGATTGAGACAGACAGTCTAACCAGTAAACGCGTCCACGTACCTCTGGCACAAGCCGTCACTCATGCTGAGTGGACAATCAATCTGGTTACAGAAATAGGGTCATTGCGAAATCTGGGAGATGCTTTCGAAGACAAACGACTTGGTTATCGCCCGCCATGAGAAGCAACTTGGAAAAGGCGTGAATCCTGCTGTACTCGCCATGCTTGCGTTCATAAGGGATGGCTACGATGCCTTCTTCCTGACATATGGCCCTCAAACCCCGCCAACCCTCAGAAGTATGCAGAATGTCGACACGCCGACCCCATTGATCGTATTGTGTGAGAGAAGGGGGCGCCACTAGCTCACCCATAGAGCGAATGGCTGCGAGATCTGGCCATTAACCTGGGCCCTCGATGTAAAGACAGATCGATTCTGCGCACAAGTCACGATGACTCTTTCGAACCGCCTGAAATCAGGTTCCAGTTCATGGTACACGCTTAACATTCCACGACAGTATTAGCCCCTTCGATCTCATTATGAGCAGTACTACCCACAAACCTCTTTGGGAATAGGCGATTCAAAAGTGCTGGTATAACAGGATCCGTCGTATACGGCTCCTCGTCGGAGAAAGGAGTCTGGTAATAAGCAAGAGTACTAAGTGACGATCTCAGGCTCTCAGTATGTCTTGATCATCTACGTACTTGTTGAAACCCTTCCTCGATCCGCATGCTGGTACTTGGAAGAAGAGCAAGCTACAGTACTACACAAGTAATCCCGGTCCCGGGATTGACATAGCCGGATCCCTAAGACACGGCACCTGAATGTACACACTGCTTTCAAGATATCTCTTATGGTCAAATTTTGCGTTAACTGTGAGGTCGGGTTGTTCCCTCACCCACCCAGTGCTTCCACCAAACGGGTCAATATATCTCTCGACAGTGCAAGCGGCTGAGTGTACAAAAATGCCTTCTACATCATTTCAACCCATCCTCAGTGCAGCCTTCGCCGACTACGCTGAGGAGACCGAGATAGACCCAGCCGGACACCCTTTTCCGACGAGCTTCAAACCTGCCATCGTCTCGATGACGCCATTAAGCTACTTGAAGACAAGGCAAACGAATTCAAAGACTACCAAGAAGGAAATTGCAAGTCGATTGACTGTCTTAAACTGGTTAGTGAACGTCATCCATGTGTTTTCTGGTGTTCTCGGAGAGGCCATTAGCTCAGTGAGTTAAATAGACTCATTCTTCTTGCTCGCGTTTTCACCAGTCTATTGCTACCAGGTGCCGATCCAACCAGCAAAGGCAGCTCTTGTTGGCGTGGATGTTCTTTTTGCGGTACGTCCCCTGAGATCATCTGACTACATAGCCTCACCGTATCTGGGTGCTACAGGCAGCCAGCGGTGTCAACTCAAGCTTGCTACGATGCGCTCGTTGGCTTGTTCGACTGCGCCGGAAATTTCCTCAAAGGCCTTCGAATCCACACCAATCTCCCATTGACACCATCAATGTAGGAAATAAGCGTCAACATAATGGTCGAATTACACTCTTTCCTTGCTCTCGCCACCAGATAAAAACAGGGCAGGGTTCAGTAAGTAGCTCTTCGACTTGGATATGCGGTAACTCAACACGGCACAGAAAATTCGCGAAGAAGCTGTTAGGGGAGAGCGAGATCGAGGCTGTCCTGCAGAGGTTGGACCGTCTCACCCAGGAGGAAAGTCGGATGACTATGGCCCAGACACTCGAAGTGATTCGCTGCCTTATGAATATGAATGATGTGAAGGTAGTTATGAATGGTACGTAGGGTCTGCTCAACTGGTTATGGTTGTTCGATTAAGGCGTTGTCTTGTTAGACGGCAAAGCGCCCATGGACAGCGGCATCTGGAAGGCTTTGGGTAGGCTTTTACTTTTACTATGTTCGGAAATCGGTGTTGCAGAAGCTGACTAAGGCAGTAGATACAATGCAGCGATTGCGAGCGATGTAAATAAGATGAGGCGTTCGTTATTCATCGATTCTGTTCGGTGTGGTGTGGTGGCGCCAAACTAGTTCCAAGTGACCAGCTAAGAAGCGACTTCCGAAGCTGGCTCTCCCCTCCAGATCCATCACCAAACTACGACATTGCACGCGAAACCCATCAGGATGGAACCGTCATGTGGTTCTTTCAAGGAAGTGTCTTTACTGAGTGGATCGCGAAGGGTTCCCTGTTGTGGATCCATGGAAAGCGTGCGTTTTTTGTATTGGTCTTGCAATAATTCTAATTATTTTCCCTCTCTGTAGCTGGTTCGGGGAAAAAGTATTCTGATGTATGTCGTATCTCACTGCGCCCAATAATTGTTATTCACGGACTCTGATAGGTCGTCAATTATTCGAGAAATCGACAAGATGTGCAAAGCGGGATTAGCATCGACGGTGTACCTTTTTTTTCGACTTCAGGGACACTCAGAAGCAACACCGATGCTATCTCCTCTCCTCTCTCCTTTTCTAGCTCAGCGCCAAGTCTGACGCCTACTATCGTGTCTTTTCTCAGTTTTATTTGGACCACGATGAATGAGCACGACAGCCCTCAGAAGATGCACTCTCACAATGTCTAAATGCTCGAGGTCCAAGGACAGCCTGCATTGACGAATGCCCCGACATTTCCGGGATGCCGGCCGCGCGCGAAAAGGTACTCGGGTTTCTGGAGCGTCTTGTCAGTTTGCAACTCCAGAATGTACATATATGTTTCTCCAGTCGCTCGGAGATCAACATTCGAACTTCTCTTGAACCCTTGGCGCCGTTTCATGTATCGCTCGGGGACGACGTGCGCGGTCCGCCTTTTTGAATTAATACAAGTCCTCATTTGAGCTTGCGTCCTTTCTTGGGGATTTTTGGGTCTAGTTAGCTTCAGGAAGCGAAGTGATAAGTATCCTACGAGCGCGACTTACGCCAGCTCATCAATATGTTGACTCAGACGACTTATTGTCTATGTGTTCCATCTCGCATGCCATGTCCATCGCTAGCGGTTCTATACCCCCTGTCTATTGCTCATTGACATCCTACTCTCTCGAAGGCCACGCCCCATGGTCATTTTCCACATCTTGCTTGTATTTCTCACTTGTTTTTTTTTTTTGGTCGCGCTTACAGAAACGTCAATGGAGTGATTTTGACCTCCAAAATGATGACCGCGTAGGCGAAAACCTACGCGAAATCGCTAAGTGGCTTGGCGGATCTCAAAGGAACGCCCGAGTGGAACCCTCTAGCAACGTATCTAACCACTCTGAACGGAGCCTTCTTTGTCCGGACGAGTGTGATTGGCGCATGGCGCATGACCACATCCGGATTCCCACTCAGAGCTCGTTTGCCCCTATGCGAGTGGCCCCGGTGCTTTTCACAGGCCCTACATACTGCAGGTGCAAGGTGTTGCATCTGTGATCCTGACCCCCTTGCGATGACCCACGTATTCCGGTATTGATACGATACATCGCTATGACTACATATGGTATGAAGGCTGTTCCAATAGTTTGATATATCGAAACGCACAATCAGGTGCTTAGTGAATGCCTGCATTTGCGACCAGCCTCAAATCCGGGGAACAATGAATCCGACTCGTCCGCATTATTTTGTTCTGGGTATACAATTTCTGTGACTTCGGTAACGATTAATGGATGGAAGTGAAATCCCTGTGTCCGTGTGACTGTGAACTTGAGCTTGAACACGTGAACACTCGGCGCCATCCGGTTGGGATTGTCAGAATGTAGCTTTTTTATCCTGAGCAAAGTCCACAGTCGAGGCGGTGTCCCAGTGCTCACTTGCACTTGGTCTGCCGACGAGTCAAAGCTCCGCTGACTTGCTGATGTAAAGATGACATACTGATTTGTGGTAAACTGATGTGGTCACTGCGCTATTCTTGACTCTTGTGGCTTTTCTGTGTCCAAGCTACCCTATGAACCTGAATGTGGAGACCACACACGATATATAGGGCGCAGGAGAAAGGGACACTTCTCTATCAGAACCTACTTCCGAGCATCGTCTACCCGCACCCAATACTCCTACGTCATGGCCAGGCTTCAGTCTCACAAAAAGATCGTTATCGAGTCGGATTCCAGACGCCCAGCATCCACTGATGGCAAGCACGCCGTTGTCTCGTCCAGGGATCCTCGCACTGTTTGTATGACCGAGGATGAGCTAGCCTATTTGCGAGCCTCTTTCCGAGTCAATCGGTGGCCCGAACGCGCCGAAAAAGAGCGCCTTGCACGACTCATTGGAAAGTATGTGGACCCTTCTGCCATCTTTTACCCTGCGATTGACATTTCCATGAAGGTCCTATGAGAAGGTGCACCATTGGTTCTCCAACCAAAGGCAGAAAATGGCGAATGTCGAGAAAGCCTTGAATTACCCTGCGGCCTCGGAAATTCCTCTGCAGCCTCGCGGTCTCGGATATCGTGCATATGACGGGGACCGGATCTACCAAACCGGAGGAATGTGGAGTACGTCCAGGGGCGCAAGATGACTTCATGTGCAAGGAGATCCCTGAGAGGTCGGACGTCTCTGTCGAAGATGGCGCACGCCTTCTCCTCGAGTTCGTAGCGAGTGTGCGAGCAGCCCACAGGACTCCAAGTCCATAATATTTCTTGGAAAAGCCCTGCCATCCGAGTTTCTGCCTTGACGGCCCACGACTCTGAAATGATACCCGACCCCAAGAAAGTAATAGTGTCCCTTTGCATCTATGTGGTATAGTTATACTACGTTGTTTAAAGCTATCTCAAATGTCAGCCGTTTTGGGCCCTTACGCCGATGCGCTGATGAGTACCCAATGCGTCACGGTGCTGTGGCATAAACACGGGACCATTGAAAGGGGTTGTGTGACTGGGGACGTAACCGTGGCTTGACTCGAAACTTGTTCGATGACCCAGGCGGAAATCGGGAAGCGAAACCCGATAACAAGGGAGTCGGGTTGGAAGAAGACAAATCAAAGGATACGAGCATGGAACTTCTCATTATCGGACAACGAAATAGAGTTACCCCCAAGAGAAGGTACGAGCGACTGCGGAAGACAGTATCGCCGCAAGGCGGCTGCCGCAGCACTTCATGACATACATGACATGCCACCTCGGATCCAATTTACAGGATCGATGGAAAAAAAATTGTGATGTGATGTGTTCCTTGTGCACACCTAATATATATAAAGCATAACCGATCGCCGAGAGGACTGTGAGGACCCTCCCCACGAGTTTTCCAGGCCGCTCAGCAGCATGACCGCCTTGCCATTCCCTGAGCCACGGTGGCAGACGGATCGTACTGTCCTGCGGCCTTATACCCCAGCTGACGAGAAGGCGTTTTTGAGACTATGGAGTGACTCCGTTGTCCAACGAACGTCTTTTGTCGAGTACCTTTCGCCCACGCAAACGGAACAATTTTTACAGAGGACCATACAGGCGATTGCCAGCGGTTCGCTCTTCTTCGTCGTGGTCGAGGAAAAGGAGAGGCGGGAGTTCATGGGGCACGTCAGCCTTAATTTCAAACCACCTTCTAATCGCGACGCCGCGGTGGGCATCGCATTGAAAGCGGAATACCGAGGGCGCGGGTTCGGGACGGAGCTTATGCTCTGGCTCATTACACACGGCTTTCGTGAATTCGGGCTAAACCGTATATCGTTGACCGTGTTGGAAGACAATATACCCGCGTTGAAGATGTATAAAAGGATGTAAGTCTGCACCTACAGGATCTCGGAACCTGCCACCGTACTAACCATGAGTCACATAGCGGCTTTATTGACGAAGGACGGAACAGGGAGGCCAGCGGAAGTCACGGAAAACCCGGAGATATTATCTGCATGGGCATCATAAGAGAAGAATGGGACGTCAGGCAAGGTCGAAAGCGCGATTTTAATGCAGGATACGCATCGTCTGTCTTGCCTTCTTGTTCCAAGCCATAATCCAACCTTACGGACCTAGAATGCTACTCACCACGCCCATTTACCTCGTAGTGACTTCGGTACTTTGGTACGCAAAAGTAGACTACTATATATGTTCAGGGTAATACATCGACCGTCTCGTCATGCTTGTTGTCTGGGCTCCCGACGGACATTGCAATGGCTTTGGGGTCGAGCATATCGCTGCCAGTGCCTGTGCAGTATTAGCTACACGCTCGCCAGAGGCGGTGTTGATGAGACAGGAAGGTGTGCCCATACAGTATGGCACCACGTACAATAGATTCCAGAACACGATACTGCACTAAACAAGAAACCATTGAGTGCCTGGGGGATATTTAACCTTCCCGGGATTCCATAGGGATTCAAAGACTCTGTGTTGACAACGATACAATCCATAAGGAACGTTTCCACAAGAATGTAGTCGCTCCGCCTGACTTCGACATCGTTGGTACGTTATTCAATACAGTTAACTTTTTCGTAAACGGCGTAACTTAGATAGTGCGCAGCCTGAGACCAAGGCCAGAGGAGTTGGGCTACGTTACGTGCCAATTTATTCAAGGCGACATCTTCGGTGGTGGTGTCATCCCTGTGGGCCTGTGGCTCCAATATTCCTGGCGCTGGCGACTGCGGAAAAACAACGAAAACGGAAGGATCGCGATAACGTCAGCAATGAGCTTCGAGTTTCCCTTGATGGCTGAGATCGGGCATTGGCTCTGGTAGTTTGGCGGAGGCGCTTGTTTTCGGAGATTGATAACATGAACGAACGTCGCCCACCAGATATACGGATAAGACGATATGAGGTTGGGCTATTCGACCGTTGGTTAGGAATAAATGCGGCTTTGCTTAGATAGCGAGTCATGCAGGACTACTGTGATTCCAGTAAAGCTGCGCCTCTGAGTACTGTAGGGTCAAGGAACATCAAGTACTACTCACGTAGCTGGGTTTTCCCGCGCACCATGTGGTACTGGCTCAGCGCTGGATGATTGGATGAAACCTTCCAGCACTTCGGCACCCAAACACTAATAAGTTAAGTGACTCTCCCAGCTCAAATGGGTAACCCGCGAATCACAACCTCATCACAGAAGTGCCCAGATGTTCGAAACACATCGACTCGTCCTTCGGGCTTTCCGACCAAGTGATGCAGACGTTATGCTCGAGTTCATGAATGACGCAGAGGTTCAGTCGCAAACGACTCTCGATGCAGTCGTCCCAAGGACCGAGAAGTGGAAAGAGAATCCTCAGAAGTGGGCAGAAACGCCCGGACTCTATGTGGTCGTGGAGCTGAAAGAGACGGGAGAAATGATGGGCTCCCTGTCTCTGAACACTGGGGTCCCCAAAAACAGGGACGCAACATTTGGAATAGCATTGGGGAGGAAGTTTATGGGAAAGGGGTATGGGACAGAGGCGATGAGATGGGCAGTTGGATATGGTTTCAAGGAACTCGGGCTTCACAGGTTGCAACTCACCGTTCATGAGACGAACGAGCGCGCAATTGCGGCATATAGAAAAGTGTGAGTGACATGCTATCAGAGCTGCAAGTGCATTGACGAGTGTGAAAACAGTGGATTTGTCGAAGAGGGCAGGTTGCGCAAGGGACTATGGAAGGGAGGGAAATTTGTCGATATTATTTTGATGAGTATTCTTGTGGATGAATGGTCCCCTTGAGGCCTTCTCGTCAAAGCTACTACAGTATTCGGAAAGACGGTATTATGATTCGCATAGTAGGGAACGTTCCTGTCCCATAAACGGGTTTCGGTCCTTGCAGCTCGGATGCACGGCGTGACTGTGTAAACCAGTGTCTAAACCCTCGCGGTAGTCAGTTTCATCATGATGGTAAAGCATGAAGGTTCCAAAATCTTGCAAAATTACAGAGGCAATGTCTAACGCCACACGGTTCTTATGACACTGCCACCTTGTGTCACTGCTATTGCCAGTCTGGTCCTCATACTCTCTGCACATGGCGCCTTTACTTCTGTCTCGATCAGTGGTTCAACTTCCATTACTCTAACGATGACGCAACTCCACCTCTACGCCTCTTCAACAGGCTCGGCCAACTTTTCCGTCCTGCATGCAACTGCATTCGACGTATCAAAGTCAACATCCAGCCTTCTTTGGGTCACCGCCCACACGACCACAGCAGTCGAGGATAAGACCCTTCGCAGACCCGTGTTTCACGCGCTGCTGTGGTCTAACCGTCCGATAAATTTTACGAAACGCAATGGGAGTGGAGAGTCGATCCATGGAGCTGAGATACGCCGTTCTGAGTTGTTGTGATTACTGGTTAGGCATCGATATCTTTGCAAACAGGTGTCTGGACGCGGGAAACGTGCCAGCCCTCACGGGGCCGCTGTCGGGGATGAGGCAGTGACAGGAAGATAGCAGGGTCTGACTCATTGCCGGATTGCCTGCTGCGTCTACTCAATCGCGCCGTCCGCGGGACTTCGCCTCCATTGAGCGATGGTTTGCAAAGGGTATGCGTCTGTCCTTCACTTCTCAATCGAGAGTCAACTTTCGTCAGTACTTGGCGTAGTGGCAGCCCAAGTGCTTATGTAGAAATGGTGATCAATGAGCTTTTGGTATACAGACCCGCAGTCTGAGTGTTCGACTCGAATGTCTAGTCAACATCTTTTCCCTCAACGACCTTCTCACCATCTGGGGAGAATTTGACGTCCTCCTACGGGTTTAGAATGATGAGTGGTCAGCATACGAGATTCCCAACAGATGGCGTACCGAATGTCCGATCGACCTGCCAACGTACTTCGTGTGGGCTAACCAAAGCCCTCCGTTAGCCATGCGACAGAAGGCACGAAAAGTGTGCGTGGGGACTCACTCCCGTAGGCAACCAGCTGCCCCGCAGGGTTGGTAAAGTCGACCCGTGTGTACGCCAGCGACTTTCCTGGGTGCAGAAGAATCGCAGCACCGAGTAATCGGCAAAAAAAAAAAAGATGGAACATAACGACGAACGACGCACCCATGGCTGTGAGGGTTGCCACAATCCTCAACTCGTCTCCTGGCTTCCCTGCGGGCTTCACGAAAGACGTAGAGATGTCGGTTGACACGCCAGTCATGTATTGGCCATTGCTCGCCACCGCCAGCGAGCCAAGCGTATCCGTGAGGGACATGATCAGGCCACCATGCACCGTCTATTCACTGTTACGTTAGAAGGTCTTCAGATCATTAACAACGCAGACGTACGCCAACGCGGTTAACTTTATTTGGTGGGCAGGACGTGAGTGATAGACAGAGGGGAGGATGGGGAACCCACCGTTATATGGCTCGATCCGAAGGGAAGCCTCGACGACGCCGGGACGAGCATTCAATATGCTCAGCTATATGATTCGAGTGTGAATTAGGTCACATGGGTTGAAGGGAAGAGAGACCCACATTGGGGAAGCATCGCGCGTCGTGGCCTACTTCATTATGGGTCACGGTCAAGACGAAGAATCAACATGCATTACCGCCGTTGTCAATGAAAGACTTCCAGACCTAACCTCATGTCAGACTTGAGATACCCACGATTTTCCGTTGCAACTCACTCTACGTGTAAAGCGGAGGCAAGCTGCCATGTTGGCGGAGAGCAAGTTCAATTCTATCATGTCATCATCACAGTACCATTTTCACACCTCACTCTACATTACAGAGATCGCGATCTAGGTCATGAATGATAGTTAATCTCTGCCCCGTTTCCCCTAACCATCATCCACAAATATCGGATGATGTAGTGAATATAGGGCATCTCAAGTTCTCTCAAACGCAACAACGGCCAAAGCATTGCATTGGTACGACTCGGTATCGATACAACGAAGGAACACTACGCCTTCAATTGTGCTCGGAGGTTATTCTCAAGAGGACCTCTGGGACGAATAAACTGGACGTATGCACCGTCCCTAAACAAGGTAGGTGAGAGGATGATGACAACCAATGGCAAGTTACTCACTGAAGGACCCGCTTCTCCTCTTTGAGTTTCAAGTAGTCCTCACGATTAACATTGGTAAAGCCCCACTTGCGCGACACAATGATCTTTTGACGACCGGGGAACTTGTAGCGGGCGCGACGAAGAGCCTCTTGAATAACGGGGGAATTCGAATCCTTGCAGCGAATGGAGAGGATAATCTGTCCGATGTTGACGCGAGCAACGGTGCCATAAGGCTTGCCCCACGCGCCACGCATGCCAGTTTGCAGCCTACACGACAGGTTCTGAGATGAGCTCATTCTCTCTGTAGTGATGCTAGACATACCTATCGGCACCAGCACATGACAACATCTTGTTGATGCGAAGGACATGGAAAGGGTGTACGCGAACTCTCAAGTGGAACGAGTCTTTACCAGCAGTCTTTGTAACATACTTGTTGGCGCAGATGCGGGCTGCCTCGAGCGCCTCGCTGGATAGCTGCTCATACTCGTCCGAGACAAGGTGGCAGCAGAAGGGAAACTCATCGACGGAAGCACGCTTCCGGCCGAGGTCGAAGATGCGGATCTGAGGGGAGAATTGAGTCAATGATTCAAAATCGTAATGCCATTGTCGGGCACACCTTAGAGTCAGGGACACCACGATTGTACCTTGACTTGGGATAGGGCTTGTTCTTGCAGTAGCGATAGCAGCGAGCGGGACGGCGACCCATTATGCTAGGTGAACGAAGTCGTCAGAAATCTGCGCGTGTCATCCTCAAGTAAGAACGGTAATCCACCCCCTCTCAACAGTACTCTCGCCGGAAAACACCATGGGAGGTGAAGGGAGGGTGAAAATGTACTCACAGAACGTATGCTTGGGCCCTAGGAATGATGGGGTAGGGAGGGAGAAGTGAGCTGCTTTTGAGGGCTTCAGTTAGGATGACAAACCCATCGACCGAACTCTGCTGACTGATCCCATTATATCACGTGACCACCACTTGACTCGAGAATGTGGGTCGTATTACTATCTGGCGCTTACGTGCCCAGAATGATGGCCGACTAACATTGTCCAGGTTCACGTCAAGTCACTGCAAGCAGTGACTTGATTGAGGAGCCGTTACGTTTGTCGTGAATTTACATGTTCAGCGCAGTGCACCGCTTCCCGGTGGGATTTTTCTGCCTCACCCAGTTTTGCGTCCTTGCATGATTGGTCCTCTCTGATCACTTAGTAGTCACGCAGCGATGAAACAGGGTCCCAGAGACGTGGATCAGGGTACTCACATTAACGGACAATGCAGTTTTTGACTTGTACTGCGGAGGAGTCAGTCATAATCCAAAGCCATCTGGTTCTGACTTCCTAACAACATATTCTTCCAGTGTGGAACCAGGCGATTACCTGTATGGAAGCTGTCTGTCTTGACACCGTAGTCATACACACCATAAGTCCAGAATCTGCACACAGTAACATAAAGAAGGGGTCTTTCTGTCCTCAAATGCGGCCGATCTCGGATCCGACTCGTCAAATGTTTCAACCACGCATGTCACGTCGATGCGTGCGGCACGAGGTGACAACTACGCGTCGCGTGAGCAAGACAAGTTTACGACGATATCAGCTACGAAACGCACCCTAATGATCCACGCCCACCCCAACCCTGTCTTGGTATGAGTCGCAAGGCAGTAAGGCCTTCTGCCGCCGACCTCCGCACAAGAACTCTAATCACCTTCTGTAAGGAGAATCGAACAAGGCATTAGCATTGGCAAGGACGTAGATCGAATGTAGTCGTACGTTCTCGTTTTCCGCAACTACAGCTGCCAGACCCTGCAAATTCGGCTGTGGATGCCGCAGCTCACCAAACTTCACAATCAAGTCTTCTCGTTGCAGACCCTAGAGCAGCCGTTGAGATGCACAAGAATCTCTAGTATACCGAATAGACGCAGTAACGAACCGCATCAGCAGCAGGGCTACCTGGCGCAACACCATTCACCCTAGCAAATGGCAGTGGTTCGGAAGGTGCTGCCTCGGTCCCCATGACTGTCGTGCCGTCACCGCGACCTTCCATGGGAGGGGTCAGCGACCGTGAGTATATCGTCTCAAGGGTCTTGGCAATTTCGTCCATCAGCGCCGTTAGATCGTTTCGAAGCTCGATAATTCGTACGCGCGCGTGGCGTACAGCCCAGACATCGAGATCGCTTCGCGGGAAACCCTCGCGATCGATAAGGGGCTGGCGCATGTCCGTGTTGTTCGCTCTGAGTATGGATCCCTGTGTTTCGAGCTCGGCCTCTACTGCGTCCTTACGTGCCATGAGTTCACGAGCGCGCTCTGTAGGGCTGTCTGGAGAAGGGAGTGTATAGCCCATTGTCACGGTTTCAACGGGAGGCCGAGTCGCAAGTTGTACGAGACGCAGGGTGTACGCGTTCACATTAATAAATAATTTAATAATAGCACGGCGGTTATCTCGGACCGTGGGCTGCGCACTTCGTAAGCTCGTGCTTACTGTAATGTAAGGAGTTACATGATTGTGAAACAAAGAAAAACTAAGTTGACCTCAACTCCCTCACCCCTTTTTCTTTTGTTCATTCGAACGATGTGTGTCAAGCGCTTGAATAGCCTCTATCGCTGCACTGATGCCACTGAACATTATCTCACCGAATGGCTGGCCCATACTCTTGTAACCATAGCACAATTCCATGCCTGCACAACGGTAGTAGATCAGCAGCATGAGACATCCACCCAATGGATTACCAACCTGCGATGATCAAGCCCGGAGCTACCTCACATGTGCCACGGATAATCATGGATTCTGCCTTGTTCATGTCCAGTCTGCGCATACCTTCAGGATGCTCGCGTAGACCTGCGCTCACAAGTCGCTTCGCGCAGAACGCGCCAATCTGCCCATCGTGTCCCGTAGCGCTCACGGTCACAGGGGCAGTAATCACATTCGGGCCCACGCAGGACTGGGAATCATGGTTCCGCGCAACGGGCGTCCAGTTCGTCACCACACCTGTGATACGGTCGCCATGTACCATAAGATCTTCCACGGTCGTTGCGTTAAACATGACGACATTGGGCATGCTCAAGACCTTCGAGAGAATCGTCGAGGTGAAGAGCGCTGCGTGCTTGACGACGACAAAATTACCCTCAACCTCAAATGGGACGTCCAACTCCGTCAGAAGGCGGTATGCCAGCTTACTGACAACCTTTAAGAAGAGAGGGGGAAAGGGGTGTAAGGTGCAAGAGTAAGCAAGAGGCAGACAACTCACCATGGGTGTCATGGGCTGTCCACCGAGCCATGCGCCACCACCTGGAGCGACGTTCGCCTCCAGGATGGTGATTTTGAGATCGGGACGGGACTTTGCGAGGTGGAAAGCGCAAGAGAGCCCAGCACAACCAGCGCCGATAATAACGACATCCGACATAGCATGCTCATACATCATGTCAAAATATCTGATGTCATAAGAGCAGGTCAAACATAAATGCAATATACGGTCACCTCCTGCTCCTGATTATCGCGCGTTCTCGCGCGACCTGTGCCTCAATTGGTGAGGGATCATTATCCGCGTTGCCTTGCGGCGCGTCATGACTCGAGGCTGTTTGGTGAAGCTCGTTGGGTGTAGTTGCGTAAGCGATCGCAAAAGCCGGAGACATGGTAATAGGACTGAGTCTGTTGCTAACTTGCTGGCACTAGGTTTATATGGGTGGGGAATAGGGAGAACCCCGCGAGATCCTCTACTAACACGAGGGGCGGATGCAAGAAAGTAGTGGAGCGCCGCGAAGGTAAAACCCCTGAAACTCGCCAATCACACTGGGCTCAACTTAGAAAGGTATATTTTGTAAAACGTTGAACATGGCCACGCCTACATGCCGCACATTATACCTATCTACGGAGAAGTCGTCAGCATTCATGTCCCCTATTTAATAATACAGAGTGATTTTTTAAGATTCGAATCAGTAAGACCGCTCAATACAGCGGATAAGCCGGACATAGATCAGGCCTCTTTCCAAAACTGCCAGAGGGCAGCTTCCAAAGGGTCATCTGGCCCCGGCAAATATCATCACAGGATGGAAAATGTTGGGTGGACGATGAAAAGAGCTCACCATCTAGGTGGACAATTGAAGGGACCCAGCAGTGCATTGTTCAGTTATCCTCCTCATCTGTGAGCTCCTCGCCTACGTAAATCCCGCGGTGACGTTCGAGTCCGGGTTTGCGAGCCCATGAACGACCGTCCGTATATGGCAAAATTCGGAAAGGGAATAGCAGGGTATATATGGGGCTGATGGCCATTTGAGTCGCGGCATATTTCAGAAACTAGGAGGAACATACTATCCATCTGGTCCGAGATTAAAAAAGAGTTGGAGATTCTTGAACTTTCTGAAAAATCAAGTAAGCAGGGAAATAAGGTCCGAACGATGGGAGAGCAAACCCAAGATCGTAGGAATTCTGGAAGATCTAGGACAGAAGTTAGGCGGGATTGCGGGCTTGTACAAGACATACCTCTCCTCGCGACTGGGCCACCTGTTGATAATGTTCGTGGTCTTGACTCTCAACGGCTGTCTCTCCAACGGCGACACCCCATAGAAGCCAGGTAAACATCGTGCCTACGGCCAAGCACATCACGAGACACAAAAAGTAAATAATACTGAAGACGACAGGCGACATTCGATGTTCCCACTCGTCCTGGAATGTGTATGTTTAGTTACCCTGGGCATGAGAGTGTGAGCTCACGTTGAAGTTAAACCCAAGCGCCACGAACAGGTGTGGCCAGCCAAGTGCGGTGAAGCAGAAGGTAGCTATAACGACATATGCCCTGAAAGACAGGCTTCAGCGGAGGGAAATCAAAGTAAAGAAGATGGACAGACATGAACAAGGCAAAATGACGTTCATTATAGAGGCCGACACATTGATTTATCCCTGAGAGAGTTGAATATTGAACCGAGTTGAGTGCAGATAAAACACACACTATTCGTGTCGTTCAGATATGGACAAGATGCGGGTATAAGTAATCACCCACTGGACAATGGTGGTCATACTTCAACACACAGCGGTTGCATACCCGGCAGTGGTGTGTCCTCTAGGACATGAGTAAAAGGCTTTGCCCCCGACAACGACTAGCTGCCTCACCTCAGGTTTGGATCCTCCACACTTAGAACATCTACTCGTAGATGCAGGGGTTATATTCAGGTTCGCCGACCAGCGAATGCCATTCGTCAGTGGTCTGCGGGGGGGTTGTCGTTTCTTCGCCCAGATGAAGCTGTTACCCGTGTGTGGTGGGGGATCACTGGTGAAGCCGGGAGATACCGTGCAGGCGAAGTAGTAGTGCGCGAATAAATTGAGGATGATAAGGAGGCATGGTAAAGTAGATAGCCACGGCCATGCAATGGAGGGAAGAATGACATCGACTGACAAGATTGGTTGGTTGGAGATCAGAAGAAAAAGAGAGACATACGGAAGCAGAGTGTTCCAATGATGAAAAGGAGCGTAGCGATGGCAATGAAGAACGGTCCCGCAGCTCCTGTGAGTCTGTCTGCCCAACGTTCGACACGTTTAAAACAGGCAAAGACAAAGCGAGGGCAGGCGCCAGGCATGATGCACGTAATTGAGAAGAATGGGACATTGTTTTCAACTACTGTTATAGGGTACCACGGCGTCTTCGCAATGTGTGGTGATCGGATCAAAGTTACACCGTTCCTCCACGACCTCGGGTTCACCGGTTCACCGCCCAACCAAGGGTGGGTCCCTCACCGTCAAGGAACACGCAATTTCTGCCGTGGTTCGTTCGGTCGAGAGAACAGGGACAGCCGCCGCATAATGGTCGTCGGATATGATAATACTTACTAGTACTTACTAGGTCAAGCCTCGGGTATCACCTATTCGGCACTCACTGGCGGCGGAAAACGCCAACACGAACACGAACACGCACATACGACCCTAGTGCATTCGACCAATCCCAGAACTGATAAATCTGGCAAAACTATGCAGGCTAACTACATGCTCGCCAAAGACCCACTCTCTCTGGACGGGATCAGATCAATCCTCATTCGCCTCGAGGACACGATCATTTTCTCCCTCATAGAACGCGCACAATTCGCTCATAACCCCAGGATCTATGACCGTGGCGTTTTCAAGGAGCTTGAAGACCTCAAGTTTAAAGGGAGCTGGCTCGAGTGGTTCCTGAAAGAAACTGAGGCATTCCATGGCACGCAATATTTTTTCTCCATTACCATCAAAACACTCACCTGCGTCTCAGCAAAAGCACGGAGGTACACAAGGTCGTTAACTTTCTTTATCGTGTTGCTTCTCCCTTCTGATCGACAAATTAGTCCAGACGAGTATCCCTTCACCACAGGGCTTCCAGCACCCATCCTCCCTCCGCCAGAATATCCTCCCATCCTCTACCCGAATAAAGTCAACGTGAATGCTTCTATACTTTCATTCTACGTCCGCTCGATTGTCCCGCGCATTACCGTTCAAGCGACCCTTACCCTTGCATGCCTCAAGCGTTCTAGAGGCATCACTGGCGACGACGAACTCGAGGATGACGGAAACTATGGCTCAGCAGCCACCGTTGACGTTGAGGTCCTCCAAGCCATCTCAAAGCGTGTCCATTATGGTCTGTCCTCGCCCCCTCTTTCTTTCCAGTTGTTCTCCGATGTGCACCACTGATGAACTCCCCAGGCAAGTTTGTGTCCGAATCCAAATTCAGGCAAAATCCCGCCGCCTTTATCCCTCATATTCAACAAGGCAATACTGAGTCATTGACCACTCTGATCACAAACCCTGAGGTCGAGCGCCGCTTGTTGATTCGCCTGCGGAAGAAGGCGATGCTTTACGCTCAGGATTTTGCGAACGATGGGGAACCCTTGAATAGCACAAACAAAGGCAAGATCGACGTAGATTGCGTGGTGGATTTGTACGAAAGTTACATCATCCCGTTAACAAAAGAGGTCGAGGTATGTACTGGTGTGGTTGTTATAGGTTCAGTGAGTAACAGTGACTCTAGGTTGATTATCTACTTCAAAGGTTGGACGGGCTATCGCAAGAAGAGATCGACAAACTCGCGAATTCTAAGCATTAGTATTGGCAGCCTTTTCGCTCTCATGAGTAATTGTAATCTATTGTCTCATGTAAATGTGGCCCAGTGTGGCGGAGAACAGGGACAAACCCCCAAAGTGATCAGTCCTTCGCAAAACGTTGGCCAACAGTTGTCTACCCAGCAGCAACGTCGAATTACCCCGGCGTCCTACGGAGAAAACCGAGTAAATACAGCAACAACAAGTGTTGCCTATTGAGATCATATATAATCAGAGATAAGCGTGAAATGTAAACTCTTTGAAGCCGTGGCAGGGGTAACATAGAGAAGGTTAGTAGGTATACACAACAAACGGAAGGTATAGTAAACGGTATCCAGACCCACTGTAAGAACTAAAATAACCGAGATTCACAACCCTAGATCTAAACAAAGGGTTAATTCCAACGGTCTCAAGCAATTTGTGACGGACACACCCTCGAGGAGCTTTTTCGTTTGCTCCTCACCAATCTTCTGGGTGGCGCGCCGCGCGAGCAGTTTTTCGGTGCGGAATTGTTCATACAACACTTCCCGCGTGTGCGTCTTCAGTACCTGTGAACCGGATACCAATCAGATCGAATTTCGATCAGCCAAACATCAAAGGGCGGAAGCGTAATTACCTTCATGTGGGTAGACAACACTGCGGTGCGTAGCGCCGCAAAGTCACAGTGCGTCGGGTCGAGTACGTCTACCGTACCCCATCGAAACCGACGAACAAACACTCCTTTCAAGTCTTCCGGAGGTGAAGGAGCATGTGGTAACATGGGACCCTTCCCAGCAGGTGTGATCGGTGAGTCGGAGCTCGTGTCTCGCGAACGCACATTCTCGGACACGGCATCTCTACTTTTCGCCTCGGCCTCGGGCTTGTGTCGATGCCAGCGGTACCTCTCAGGTGCGATAATCGCAAAAGGTAGTAGCGGTGACAAATCCGATCGTGCGACGGTCGGTGCGGAGAATCGCACGTTTGCGACGCTTTCGGGGTCCAATGGATCAGGTGACAAGGGCCCATGTGTATCTTCGGAGAGTTCGAGCCGTGATCGCGATCGCGAGCGGCGTGGCGGAAGACTCTGCCTCCCAGTTCGTAGTCTTATGATGGGTCGTGGTGTGTGGGTAGTGCCATCGTCACTGTCTGACTCGGAGCTTGATTCGGTGACTGCGCTAGATGCGTCCCCGTGACCATTGGTAGGAGGAACGAACCCCCCCGCTACCGAGTCATCGTTGTCCTCGGAAAGCGAAGGCTCTGACAACTTCACAGGCGCAGGTGCAAACACACCGAAGCCAAGATCAGCTTCGTAAAGCTCGCGCTTAACAGTTGCCTTGACAGCGCGTAATTTGTCATCTGTGAGAGAGTCTGCACGACCCACAATGGGAAGCACGTTGACACGCTCCGCAAGGCGCCTGATGACACGAAGTTCCGCGGGCGACATCGTCAATCCAGTTGGGTTGTTATCACTATCGAGGTCCGAATCACCGTCATCATCGGTAAGTGGCGGGGTTTCTTCTGGATTCTGCGCGGATACCGTTGCTTTCGAACGCGACTTGAATGAGAAGAGACGACGGCGGGCCATGGAAGCCATGATTGAGGTGGGGTCGATGAGGTAAATACAGCTATGAAACAATGAGAAGTAGGAGGGTACGTGAATGGTGAAACTCACAGATGCACATGTTCATCTGCCTTACTCTGTCGCACGACTTTCGATTCCTGAAAATGACAAATTCGCTTACGCTCGGACATCTATAAGAATGGAGCGACAAACCTCGCTCATGGTGTCGGCGTAGAGGCCGTCCAGATACTTCATGATGTTTGAAACCTGCCTCTCCAGTTTGAGCTCGTGACCCTCCTGGAAGTCCAGCCCAGGGGTGTCGATTACGGAAAGAAGGACCCGGTCGAAACGGGACTCATGAATATCTATCGTGGCGGAGTGAATGCGAGGGGTTGCCTTGACGCCACCGCGCATGAAATGGTCAAAAGACGCGCGTTGTTCAGTGGTGGCAGCGGGAGATATGTCCGCGGTGTCGAGAAGAAGACGCAAGAGAGAAGTTTTTCCAGTGCCTTGGGCACCGGCAACCTAGTGCACATCTGTGAGACAGACCCGTCGCGACACGGCGCGTTTCACGACTCACCATGAGGTTGAACTTGGGTGGAACGCGGGCGCGACGCTGACCGACACGCGCCGTCGGACCGGAGGAAGTGTGAAACGCTGAAGGAGGGTGGGACATGTAGATCGAAGAGATAGAGCGGTCCCCGACATCATGAGAGCGCCCTGAGTATTGACGAAACGGTTTGTGAAATGGCGTGGTGCCGCGTTCATCGGTCTGAAGGGATATGGAAACGGGAGCTGCACCTTGAGATTGGGGTTCCGGAGGAGGGGTGTGGCGAATAGCAGCGATATCAACCAGGTCTTCAGGCCACTGAACATCCTGTGAGGTGATATCTGGGAGCGAGGTCCTGCGAGTGGGGATTTCGACCGGCTCCTTGACGGACTTCTTTCGAAAACCACGGAACATGGAAGATAGTGAGAAAGAGAGAGAATATGTTTAGAATAAATAACAAAGAAGGGCGTGCGCGCGGAGGAGAAGAAGGAGCGAAGTAAAGTTATTGTGAAAAGCACGGCGAAACCTTATGACAACATTACATAACGACGCTTTATCCCCCTCACAACTCTACAGTACAGTACTACAGCTATCTGCGTCTCACGCTCTTCACACACCGACCTCTTTACAACAACGCTCACATAGAAACCGGAATGAAGAAATGAATCAAAGCGCAGCAAAGAAGAACTATCTTCGAGCCACGCCCTCCCAACCGAACGCCCTCAGGGAATGCCAAGAACAGGTACTGGTGAAGCCGTCGATCCGCCTTCTACTCGAATCCGCTTTGATGGTGGTTGACTCTCCAAACGTTCCCTCTCCCTCTCCATCCGGTCGTCGTTGTATCCAGTCGACGCGGACGATGGCCCTGCCGAGACCGGCCCGCTCGAAATAGCGGAAGCAGGTTCGGACGCTGCCGTACTCCCCTTCCGCCGCGGCCCGCCCGGCGCGTTGAGGTCGTTGACATAGTTACAGGTCAGCGATCGTCGCGCGCAACTGGAGCATGTTGGATGGCCACCATCGCACTTGGTCTTTCGCGCTAAAACCTTGTTGATAGGTTGTGGCTGGTTTGAGTTGCCTCTAATTACGTACCTCTACAGTGATTGCACGCAACCACTTTTGGTCCATAGTTTGACGACGATCGATTGCCTTTTCCAGAAACCGCGGGCGTGCGCTTCCGTTGTGTTGCCACTTCGGGTGGCTGCAGGCCCGAAGAAAGCGCCGGCGGTAGCGGCTCCTCCGGAGCTCTGATCGACGGCAAAAGCGGTGGCGCGCTGGCATTGAGACCGGACGGGGGTGATAGCGCCATCGGCGGCAACTGTCCAGGGCGATCAGTATCCATGAACGGTGCTGCCCGCCTCTCCGATGACGTAGTGAGCAATTGCTCGGACTTGTGTTGCGGGAATTGTTGATGTTTCATCGGGGGAATATCCTCATGCTTCACAAATGCCGGCTGTTGTTGAATGACGTCTAGGGGAGGAAGCTCACAGTCTGTCCCGACGCGAACCAGAGGTTTAGGCACAGCTTCCGGAGATGCTGAGGGTTCTAGCTCGACCGAACGTTCATCGCCACTTGCACCCTCGCTATCGCTGTTCAAATTTCGTCGCTGGCGCATGCCACCGCGTCGCTTCTGCGGTACCATGTAATCGCATGAATTTGACCTTTTGAGGCATTGATGGCAGGCAGGTCGTCCGCCATCACATTTTAGTTTGCGCGCTGTAAATACAAACCCATTCAGGTCGGGACAACAGGTAACATGATATGAGACCACTTACAGCGACAGAAATTGCACGCGACAGTGATCTTTTTGGCGCGCTGCCGGTTCGCTTCTGCATGAACACAGTTCAATTAGTGCGGGTTGGGCCAGGACATCCATAAAGATCACTGACTTGTAGATGATCTGCTATTTTCTTGACCCGAGTCGGACAAAGCCGAGTTCATCGGGGGGGCGTGGGCATCTACAATGGGTATTTGACGCGATCCGGTGATCGTAGAATGTCGAGACATATTAGAGTGCAGGGGAGGAGCGTCTATGGTAAGGATTGGCCGGCTGGAGAGTGGTGGCAGCTGCCCGTTGGCTGGATTTGACCGGGTTTCACATGGGTGATGCTGCAACATGTACTCCATCCTGAACTTATCATACAAGTATTCGCGTGTGTACTTCTGCAGAGTCTAAAAGGCAGATCTTATAGGTCTACAAAGATCCGGGAAAAAACTATTCTCACCTGCATATGATGGAAAACTGCTTGACGAAGGGGAAGAAAGTCAGAATGGTTGGGGTCAAGAACGTCAATGGAACCCCAGCGATAACTACGAATAAACTTTCCGCGGACAAGCTTGGTCGAGGGAACGTTGGGAGACGAGGGACGACCAGAGGGGCTATATTGTAGCACGAGCTCATGGCGCGGTAGTGCTGGACGGTTGACACCGTCACTGTGCGAATAACAATCCGGAGCAACCAGTGCATATGGGAGTCGGGGAAAGGAAGGAGAAATGGGTGAGGTGGGTGAAGAGCCGCTAGGGGAAGATGAAGATCCATTGGGTAGGCTATTGAACCCTTTGTTGTTGTCGCCATTGGATGGCGGATGTGTATCAAGGTCAAATATTCCGAATCCGATACCGGCTTCGGCCAGATCCCGTCTTATAGCCAATTTAATCACAGCAAGTCTGTCATTTGTGAGGGTGTCGGCTCGGGCGACGACGGGCAAAACATTGACTCGGGAAGAAAGTGTGCGAATAACGTTGATCTCCGCCTGAGGGAGGACTGGCCGACGAAGGAGCGGGTTAGTGGTGACCGGGGGTTCGAGGATAACGGGCTCAGCATCGAGTTGGGACACACTCCCGTTGCGCGTGCGCGGAAGCAAGGGGGCTGGTGGACGGATGGCGGACGGAGGAATAATGGCATCAGGATCCAAGAAATAAACGCATCTGTTGATGACCGTGAGTGCATGGGAAAGGGACACAACGGAGGCGCCCGCAATAATGAATTGGCAACATACAGGTGGACATGGTGATCGCCTGTCCGAGCCTTGTACTCCTGCATTGATGAGTGAATAAGGGGACCGCGTTGTAATGACAAATAAGTGCGACGCACATCTTCCAGGCTTTCTGAGAACTTTGTCTCCACGTACCGAAGAATGTCACTGACGAGACGCTCGGAGGTTACCTCGTCCCGGACATCAAGGGACGGTGTATCTGTGAGGGTGAGGGTAATAGACTGATGCTGACAATTGTCTAAGGGGTCCAGTTCAATGTCGAACGAGACAGTGCGGATGTGAGAGGTATGGCCAGCACATCCTTGGACAAACTTGGCGACGGACGCAAGCTGGTCCTGAGAGGTGGTCGGGGCAATATCGCTGGTGTCAAGGAGGAGGCGGAGAAATGCAGTTTTTCCTGTTGCTTGCCCGGCAACAATGAGGGAATATCCGCTGGAAGGTCCGTCAACCCGAGTAGCGATAGTGCCGTTCCGTGAAGCGAGGAGAGCCTGAGCGGGTGGTGCCGGATAGGAAGAGAGGTGGTGATCTTGCGAGGGTAGCCTGTCGAGACGGTCCTCATGATCACGCCGGGCCCGTTGGTCGATTTTGTCCATGGCGGGGGAAGGAAAGGAGCGAACGGGCCCAGCGGAGAGCGGCTGGCTAGCCGTGGCTTGCCCTGGCAAGCTGAGGCGACGCGGTGCGGGGCACTGAGTTCCCCGGCCGGACTTACGTTCCTTTCTCTCCGCGGCGCCGCCCCGGCCTCATATCCCAACTCTGTTCCGAGCCAATTCTACCAATTCATTCGGGGCGCTTATCTTCATAAATAAACTCCACTTTCACCCCCCCCCTTTTTTTTTTATCGACGGAAAAAACAATGAGGACCCATTCACGTCCATAATATTGCTACGACTATCCCAATCCACGGTTTCCTTCACCCTCACGGCCGCCCATCGCGCGCACCTCATTAACCGCACCTTCTCACCGTGGTCAACCAAAGAAACACTGTCCCGTTGCGGCGGATCAGAAGCATCTTC
Organism: Lactarius hatsudake; assembly: GCA_024734325.1. Lineage (NCBI taxonomy): Eukaryota > Fungi > Basidiomycota > Agaricomycetes > Russulales > Russulaceae > Lactarius > Lactarius hatsudake. The sequence continues at coordinate 72,247 of JANSJP010000005.1, read as the reverse complement.
TCTTTCCGCTGATGGTCTAGAACCCTTCCCCTTATCCTCGTGCGTAGCTTTCCGCGGCTTCCGATAACGCCTGGCTTCTCAATCCCGCTGTATTCACTCGGCCGTCGTCTGCTTGGGACCTCCTTTCCATACTGAGGTGTCCTAACGGAGGTGGACTCGACTCACCCCGAGAACCCCTCACAACTCCGAGAACAAGACATTTGTCTGTGCCAAGGACCGTGGCAATACAATTGTACATACAGATACTAGAACAAAGTCATTTTGATTGTCAATACAAGTCGGTTGGGTAGTTATCTGGTTTCCTAGTTGAGGCTCAGAGGTCTGTTAGTGTGCTCCTCTTTGTCAAGTCGACGGAGCGAGGACGAAGCATGTCAATGCAGCGTGTCATAGCCTATGCCAATTCGAGGATGCAGAGGGTTGTTGTTGAGTCCAGCAAAAACACTTTCCTTCGCTATCGCGACACAGTAGAGAGCGAAGGGTTCCACTCGAGTCACCGTTGTCGGCCTAAGGCTTATGCCATCCACCCTTATCTCGTCTTGTCAGCGGGATCGATTTGTTAGGCGCCTATTCGCCCTGGTTGGGCCAGACCCGAGCCGGAACCGGGCTGGATCCCTTGCCTTGCACCTGCTCGGACCCCAGTTCGGTGCGTGCCTGATTCAGCTCACCCACTATACTTGAGGTGTGTATGGGTCGCGGCCTCCACATGCAGTTACGAAGTTTGGAGGGGACGAACTTGGGACAAACAGAGCACATATTTGCTGTCATAATTCCATTAGTTGTATACATGTCGGAAAGAGGTTGTCTGTCCTACCAGTGTACTTTGACAGACTTCTCGCAGCGGCAGACCCGGGTTGCTCAGGCGATGTGGATGTTACCTTTATCTAAGACGTAATAAAATAATATAAGGAGGTTGTAAGCACCATAAGTGAATATACTAAGTTAATTGAATATCTTCCTAAAGCAATTCTCTAACCTCTCCAAGTCCGTACATTATTGCACCAACGTTGCTTCTCGCCTGTGGACTCTCCATGGCTCTCCTATGCTGGGATTCTTTGCGGCACCAACTCTTGCTCATCCCATTCAATGTTAGTGTCTAACCTCCCATTAATCCGATAATATATCGAGTCGCGCGATCGTGTGATGTCGCCAATCCAACTTGAAGGATATGAAGTTAAGAAGATCCGATCGACGTTGCTTGCACGCCGTTCGCGCTCCCGACTCTGCTCAACATTCGCTGGCGGAAGTTCGAAGTTGTCCACAGTGGGGGGTTGTATTGGAGGAGGAAAAGGCACCCGAAAGGTGAAGTCGCTACTGGGAAATGACTGCTGGCCCTTTGCGAGCTTCCTGCTACCTCTCGGGGCTTTGCCAGGGCCTCGCCGTCGGGGCGCGGGCGCGTAAATGCATTCCGCCTTTCGTTTGATGCATGCCTTGCATTTTGGCCTATCGCCACTGCAGCCGAGTTTCCTTCCTGAGGGATCTACGTCAACAGAAGAACGAACCACAATGGCGTCCACGAGCAGCCACAATCACACTACGACTTCTCGTGGGCTTCATTCGCGGCCGCTTACCTCTGCAGAAATCGCACGCAATTTCCGTCTTCTTTTTGAATCTTCGCAAAGGTCTGTCCTCTTCCGGTATGTTGCTAGCCTTCCGTTTTCCCGTGGACGAAATCCTTTTAGGGCTATCATCGTCTGCTATATCCCCTTGGCCAACTTCAGATGAGGAACCATCAACTGTTGTGGGTGACCCTGGTACATTTAGCATTACCGAGTCAAGCAGTGGGCCCACGAAATCGTCTGGACTTGAAAGTCCTGGGAGGCCATGAAACGTAGCAGGCTGTAAATACGGTTGTTCGTGTGACTGGTCGGTCGCAACACCAGCATTCAGATCCGGATGGTCGTATGGCCGCGCGGCAAGTAGTTCGGGCTCTGCGACATAGGGTATAAAGCTGATGCGACTAGAAGATGGCTCTGCTAGCGCTCTCTGTGGCCGTGCAAATTGCGGGCTGATCGAGTACCCTGTTCATATGATCAACTCACAAACACGACAGATTTTTCAGGTAGGCGTACGGCTTGGAAGAGGATACCCTTCATACCGCTCGAGGGGAACCGGCCGCCAGTCTGAAGAGTGTGTCCTGCGCGGTAAGGAGTAGCCACCTCCCCAGCTAGAATCGTCAGCGCGCGGATGACTCTCGGCATGTCCAATGCGATGCGGGGGCGGAAACCTTTCGTCCCAAATGGGAGTTTCATTCTGACGGACATTGATCTGCCATTCGTTCGTTGTCTCCGGTTGCTTGTTCTCAGAATGTGGCACCACGGGCTCTCTGGAAGTATTAAGTGGAGGTGGATATGTGTAAATTGCAGGGTCAGTCGTAGACCGCTGCCCGCCAGACCAGAGGGCTAGTGTATGGGCTGCAGCGGCCGGTATTCTACGCGATGATGACTGGGGTGCAGACCTGAGATGTCTGTGCAACGTAGGGGGGAGGAAGCTTATACTAGGGCTCTGAGATCGATCGTACTCCTCCATAGGTGGTGGACTCTGGGGGTGACTTGTCCTGGCTAGCTGATCTGAAGGGGACACTGGGGGCATTGGACTGGGCTTTCGACGGAGCAGTCAGTCTGAGGGCGTGGAGGGGATTCGTCGACCCATTCGCGATAGCAGGGCGAACAGTGAGCAGAGGTACAACAGGGTCAGATGCTCGAAATTGCCCATAAGGTTTGCTTCCGCGACATCTTTTTTGCTCCTGCTGCACGGACCATAAATCTGAGGGGCTACCGCAGCATAACCACCGTGATTACTCCCTTCCTCTGGATTTAATTATTGAGACACAGACCTCTGGGATTGTGCATTTTCAACATCTCCGCGGTCAGCCAGGATTGTCGCTTCGAAACTCTGCGCCTCGGTACAGGGTATCACGGATACATTCCCCAATTTACTCTTTTCAATGTATTTTCCCGTTTTTCTCACTGGGTGAACTACTCGTGAATAGGCAATACCATATTTGAATCAAACAGCGGTGTAGATCTTAACGAGGAAGAATATCCAAATCTGGTATGTTGGATCCGATGACATGGTCACTACAACTCAAAAAGCTTCTAATAGGTTTTGGCTTCGTCATAGTGAGTGCTAACCCAGACTAGGTGGACAAAGTCGCTTCATGCAAGTATCCCGTTGTAGGTAAATATTTTACTGGCATGTTCCCCTGTCACCATGTCACCCGTCATATTCCTTGTCGTATTTAATACATCAGAAACCCTGCAAACTAGCAAGGGGTGATATAGGTCGCGGTTGGAGTTTATCGTATCGATCCTCTCTTTCTTTTCTCCGCCTGTAGTTTATCCAGTGATAATCAATTTCCATTTCGGTCGATCCCTTGCTGACTAAGACTCACTGTCGCGCCAAATCAACTTGGCGACATTTTGCCAGGACTCGGACATGTCGAACTTGTTGGCCCGCAATTCACGAAAATGCGCCGTTCAGACACCATTCAGGAAGTTCTCGTCGTGCTCCCAGAAGCGGGAAGAAGAACCTATCTTGAACAGATACTCCAGGACAGTAACTCAACCAAAAGCCCAAGGCGCCAGCCAGGCAAGTACGGAACTTGACGGCCAACTCACTATCATTTATCCTTTGGTTGCGGTTCAGGCGATGCTTTATGCTACCGATGGCATTCGCTCCGATGATGATTTCAACAAAGCCATGGTTGGCGTAGCGAGTGTTTGGTGCATTGTTTTCCTTCGCTGGCTGTCACTTTAGTTAATCTGATCGTCCGTAGGTATGAAGGCAACCCGTGAGGTTTTCTCTCTTGTCCATTCTCTCTGAGACTGAGATCTCGCTTTGAGTTGTAACCGTCATTTATTAGGACTAGGACAGCGCGCTAAGGCTTCGTTGACCAATTCTGGCATCGTCGGTTACCAATTTGGTACAGTTGGCGTCAGCGATGGCATCAGTATGGGAACTCGGGGGATGTCATATTCTCTCCAATCTAGGGATCTTATTGCCGACCAAGTTGAGACGGCCGCCGGTGGCCATTGGCTTGATGGTATGGTCGTTATTCCGGGATGCGACAAGAATATGCCTGGTGTACTTATGGCCCGTACGCGTCTATTCTTTCCTATCTAGTATTCCAACCCTCTTTTTTCAGTTGGCAGGTTAAACCGTCCTGGCCTCATGGTATACGGTGGCACCATCCGTCCCGGTTCGTGTGAGGGTGCTCCGCAACTAGACATCGTTTCTGCTTTCCAGTCATACGGGAAATATTTACAAGACGGTCAAACTTCAGGAGCAGAGAGAGAACGGTACAACACAGTGCGGCACGCATGCCCGGGTCCTGGTGCGTGTGGAGGGGTAAGCTGTGTCTGCTTCTACGAATTCACAAGCTTACGCAAAGGAAAGATGTATACTGCAAATACAATGGCCAGTGCCGCAGAGGCTCTTGGGATGACACTACCGGGCTCATCTTCATTCCCCGCTGAAAGTCCAGAGAAGTTAGCCGAGTGCGACTCGGTTGGGCGGACCTTGTACAATCTCTTGGAAAAGAACATTTGTCCCAAAGATATCATGACTCGTTCTGCCTTCGAAAATGCTATGGTATGGTTCATTTGTTTTCCAAAGCGTGCGGTTTGGCGCTTCATGATCGGCACTATTTTCCTCTTCTAGGTTCTTACCATGATTCTTGGCGGCTCTACCAACGCAGTCTTACATCTCATCGCTATCGCCCATTCCGTAGGCATAAAACTAGAGTTGTCCGACTTCCAGAACGTGTCGGATAGAGTGCCGTTTATCGCGGATCTCAAACCTAGTGGCAAGTATGTGATGGAGGATGTATACAAAATTGGCGGTATCCCCAGTCAGTAATTGCATTCTCATCGAACATTTATTGGGTCCTCATATGACGCAGAGGTTCTTGCATACCTGCTAAAGAACAATCTTATTGATGGCAACAACATGACCATTACGGGCCGAACTTTGGGGGAGAATCTCGAGCGCTGGACTCACGAACACGGGGAGCTGTCGAGTAATCAAGATGTCATCCGTCCTTTGGAAAAGCCCATAAAGGACAGTGGTCACATTCGGTTCGTCTCCACTGCACCACCTCTTTTCCCTTTGTTCTGATGTGAATGGGCAGAGTGCTCATGGGTAATCTAGCGCCAGGGGGTGCAATAGCAAAAATTACTGGCAAAGAGGGCCTCGGGTTCACCGGAAAAGCCCGTGCATTCGACTCTGAAGATGATTTTGTACGTGCAGTTGAGAGCGGGACGATTAAAAAGGGTGAGAAAACCGTCGTGGTCCTACGATATCTTGGACCCAAAGGCGGGCCTGGTGCGTCACCCTAAGCTGTTGCTATTTGCTATTGGCCAGACTTAAACGGAGAGTCAGGCATGCCCGAAATGCTTAAACCTACAAGTCTGATAATGGGTGCTGGGCTGGGCCAGGATGTGGCATGCGTGACTGATGGAAGATTCAGTGGGGGGTGAGTACCCTCACGACTACCTTTGGCGTGCAGTGCCCTCGATGACATTTCGCTAATTCACCCCTGCAAAGCTCCCATGGGTTCGTAATTGGCCACGTCGTCCCAGAGGCTCAAGTCGGTGGCCCAATTGCGCTTGTCCGCGACGGAGATGTCATCTCTGTAGACGCCGTTGAAAACACAATCGACTTGCAAGTATCAGCTGAAGAGCTCGAACTTCGTAGGCAGCGGTGGACCGCCCCACCACTTAAGGCACAGCAAGGGACTTTGTACAAGTATATTAAAGTCGTAGAAGACGCTAGCCTCGGGTGCATTACGGATGCTTAAGGTTCGCGTGGTCCCTTGGTCTAATAAATGCTGGAAATAACCCTCCTCAGACATAACAGATTGTGTCGAGGAAAAAAATGAGGCTCCAAAAACTTTGGCTTTCCGGAGGACCATTACGGTGGATAACGGGATAACGAGAGGCTTGTGTCTGATAATACTATATTTTCTATAAGGTACATTTATAGATTTATCATGGAAAGGTGTGTTGGCGGATGAGATACCACGGATACAGTAATGATATACAGGCTTAGCGCGAAGCCTTTATGCGCCTCTTCTTTTCTGCCTTGGGCATCTTCGATTTTCGCCTCTCACGTTGTTCGGTTTTTGTTGCTTTCTTCCGCTCCTGAGCCGGAATCAAACAACGGCGCATATATGGAAAAGGAGGACGTACCTTCTTTAGTTCTCTGTCCTCGTGTCGATGACCGCGTGGGTGTTTGTCTTCGAAAAGTCCACTATTCCTTTCTCCTGCTTCGCTGCCAGTATTGCTCTCGCTGTCTTGGGAGTCGTCGTCGGACAAGGATACCTGCGGCTCCCCGCTGACGTCGGCTCGCACGCTGTCTGCTCCTGCCGGGCCTCTTGTCGTTGGCTGCACTAACTCAATTGTGTTGGCGTAAATTGGCCTCTCCAGATCGTCAAGCGAAAGAGCCGCGATGTCACGTTCCGGATCGAACAGTTCGCCGAGTGTACGGGGAATGAACGACTTCTCGAACACGGCATCTTCGTGCGCAGACTGTCCGACAGCTGCTTCGGTGGACTCGTTCCTCGAGGGTTCCTCTGGGGTGGAAAGCAACTTCTTGAACACGTCCTCGTCACTGGTCCCGTTCGTAGGGTCTAGATTTTCCTTCACGATAAACTCGAATGACCGCCGCAAACCAAGGCAGTTAACTCCCATTTTCGAGAAAAAGTCCTCGACATTCTTGATGTCATTGCGCAAGAAATCAAACGCAGAGGGGTGGTCGTGCTCCACACTTTGAGAAACATCAATGATGTACAAGTGGCTGTCGTGATAGAGGATGTTATATTCCGAGAGATCAGCGTGCACGAGCTTGCATTGGTGGAAGAGCTTGCGAATGTTGAATATGAGCTCAGTATACAAGGAAGCGTATATCGATTGGTCTTCGATCTCCGCATCCTTCAGCCGGGGTGACGCCCTGGAAGGCGATGAAGTTAGAAATATTAAAGGAATATACCACCTCTGCTCACCAGCCTTCTCTATCCCCGAGGAAGCTCATGACCAAGACATTCTCCCGTACTTCAAAAGGCTCGGGGCAAGGTATTCCTGCCGCGCGCAGTCGCCTGAGATTGCGCAACTCTTTCTCTGCCCATAGCCGTACCATCTTCCGAGGATTTTTACGGTTGTAACCCCGGCGAAAACGATACTCGCCGCTCACATATCGGTCACGATCCTTGAAAACTAGTATCGAAGTTTTGTAAATTTTGAGCGCTAGATGCGTGGACTCTGGTGTGAGAGCGTGATAGACATTCGCCTGATGAGGAGCATTGTTCAGATCCAACGCTGAATGTCAGATTGGGGGTCACCCACCTCTTTGCCTGTGCTCACACACCCATTGACCTCTTGGATCAGACCACGACCGATCATCTTGAAAAGGATTATGCGCGTGCGGGGGTCAAGCACCTGCTCGCTAGTCGCACGATCGGACTTGTCCTTCATGTTCGCGTAAGAACTCGGTCCTTTCCTGTTGACACCTACACCCATCATGTATGGGGCATCGATCTTGGCTAGACGCGAGGAGTATTTCGCCAGGGTGAGCAATTGATCTGATGCTGGCAACCTCGGAGATGTCGCCACCTTAGGACGATTGGCAGTTGGATAAGAGGCAACCGATGTGGATCGTCTAATTGAAGAGGGAACACCGTCGGCATCTCCTGAATGCACGGCAAGGTGCTGTCGCAAACGATTATATTGTTTGGTGAAGTCTTACAGAAGTCATGATAAGCAAGAGGATGATCGGAGTGCGTGGTTTGCTTACCCTTTTCTACAATTTCCCAGTCTTCGTCTTCGACTCTATGAAAACTATCGTCATAGTCCAACTCCTCCGAGTGCAGTGCAAGTTCGTTATCACTTTCTTCTTCTGAGCTGGATTCTAACTGATCCACTGGGTTATCGATGTAATTGTATCCTCGTCGGGAACTGTTAAACGCATCGTCAATTCGACCGCCACCGATGGCAGTGAGTGCTGGCACTCTGTGAGGAATAGAGGGTTGTAGTGCCATGTGGGGACGCAAAGAATACACAATTCTGACCCGGGACACCCGGGCCACTCATCCAGACCAGACGCATTCCACCTCATGCCAGACGTTAGGAAAAGGACACCCTTCTCGTTTGCGGGCGACTCAGACCACTCACTCAGAGATACGGCTGTATTAGATGACCAAGGTTATGCCATGTTGTCCTTATACCCAACGTCGATCTGACCCCACCTTGCAGAGCAAGAACAGGTCGTAGAGACACTGAAAACGGATAACGATGCATCTGACAGGACAAACTTGGTTATTGTTGCGGGTGGTCATGGGCTTTTTTTCTCTCTTGTTTGTCCCCATTTTGGCTTGTGGTCCCCGCTGTCCATTGAACCTGCAGAGTTAGGCATGCGCTATATCTCTTCCGAAGAGAAAACCCTCTCAACCCATTTCTTTCAAACGCTGAGCCTCCGCGAATACCCTTCGATATTCTATTAGCGCTGCTCCACACTATGATTGTGCTTAGCCTGGTGGTGTTTCCCCGCTTGGACGGCCATGTCCAAGGCACTCGAACACATTACTCACGACTCTACGCGGCTGCCGCAATTGCTCCCGCCTATTGCGCACTCACCGGCCAGGGCCTGACTAATTTCGTGTGGTGGTGTTTCGCACTTACCGCCATAGTGCTCCATCATTCCTTCTACACACTTATTCGCCAGGGCGAAGCAAGTATATCGCAACTGCAGGAACTGAAGTATGACGCGAGGGGGGCATGACCACCACGCCATTTGGATGACTAGCCACGATATGTTTTGTTGCACAGGCCTCGCTGTATACATGATTCACCCAACTGATGAGGTTTACCTATTGACCAGAAAATATCACCTGCCAGTAGTCGGAACCTCGTACCTCGGTACCAAAGTTATACTGCTAAGGCACCCCCGGAAACGATCTTTCTACCGATGCACGGTTGTCCGCTGGGGCGCGTAGATCACCCCCGGAACGAATTAGACTCGTAACCAGGAGTTGTCGCGAGCGACGTAAAACCCTCGATCCTACGAGGTCCTAGCGGTGTTGGCATCAAAGAGGGAGCTGTAACCGGTCTAGGAACGAATTGCACAGACCCACGAGCCCACAGTCACTTCTTCCAGTGCCATGCCCTCGTTTTCGGTTCTCTCCTCTTGCTTTTACACTTTACTCTCCGCGACCCTGCATCTGGTCGCGCACTCACCTTCTCATTCGGCGTCATTTCATGTTTCCTTTGTTTTGTCAGACGACGTAGTAGAAAACACCCAAGAGACTTAGGGCATCTTGACGGCGTCGTCGATACTCTGCTGCTCAAGCATCAGAGACTGCGTCCTCCGAGACGGCTTCTTTGTCTTATGTGACGAGTCAGTTCTGTTGGCCAATCCATTCGAGTTATCGGTTCCTCCTTTGATGGACCTGGTAATGGCCGTTTGCATGTGGGGGAGCCAGATCTAGGAGTGCTTGCTTGCCGTCTGGATTGGCCGCCACGTTTAACCTTCAGTGTGACGAAATTATATTATATACACCTACAAAAGCGCGTGGAAGTAGCCCCGTGCACACCGTTGTTCTGCAAGTGGCATGTTCTGAGGTACCAGTCAAGGCACTTTCCGTTCAGTGAACGTATACGTCGGACTTGGGCGGCAAACAAGCACCAGTCGAGTAAGCGCACTTCTGTAGACTCCATGGGAATAACCGATCTGTTCGCGAAAGCAGTGGGATGCGGTCCTCGGCATGGACATGAAAGGGTGTCGTTATTAACCAGGGACATAAGTATTGGTGTGATGCATCTCAAACATATCCTCGAGAGTGGGACCTGTGATCATTACATCAAAGGAGCATAAAAACTACACGCTGCGTGGCGAGGAGGTATCGTCATTATTCCTCCTCTTCTTCCTCTTCGTCGTCCTCGTCTTCTTCCGCTTGCTCCCGTTCAGCCTCAACGACGGCAGTAGCAATTCGGTCGAGATCTCGCTGTCCGTCTTGTGAGATGCGGCGTCCGCCATTTGCTCCCTGTTCGAGCACGCCGATCTTCTCTAATGATTGGCAGATTTTACGTTGGACAGAAGAGGAAGCGTCCCCGTGGCGAGAGGGTCTATTCCCGCGACGGTTGCGACCCCCATGGAGTTTTGCAAGAGCACCGATCCCAACATCTTTGCGGAGGTAGATGTGCCGTGCAACAGCGGCTGCAATCGAGTAAGTATTGTTGAAACCGACAAATCGCTCACGCACGAACATACCTGCACGGACGTAATACCAGTCTGGGTCATAAGGTGCGAGTTCCTTGTATGCACCGGTTTTGACAATATCGACCCAAGTGGGGACCTCAAGCTTGCCCGATCGTTTGAGATGGGATGCGTATGCAGTAATAAAGGCTTCTGCACTGCAGAAATTCCGCACTGTTGGATTTATCTCGAATTCTCTCGAGGAAACGGGACATACCTGATGTCGCGTACGCCGGGCATTTTGTGTGAATGTGTATCTGAGGTTGGGGATGACGGTGATGATTAGAGTTTGTTGACCATTCGAGTACCGACAGCCACAATTGGGCAGTTCAATAAATTATATAATAAAGAGGCATCAAGGACTTAAATTTACTCAAATTAATGTATAGTCCAGCTTCGGGCCGCGACTCCGATGGGACCCTTGTCTCATCTCGCCTCAGGCTGAGGCCGTATGGAGTGTCTCCCTACAGAATTACTAGTCGATATATTCACTTGGTGTGTTCATTCGTCTGCGCTCACTGTGGTCACCCTTGGACAAGTCTGCCGCCATTGGAAATTCATCACTGATCACTCCCCGCGGCTATTCCAGTTCATTCTCCTAGATGATCACTCTCTGCCCTTCCATCTCGCCAACCGCAGTCGCCAACTTATATCTTGCGCGCAGCTCGGGTCTCCCTTTCGATGTGGACATCAACATTTTATCAAGGGATAACCTCCTCCCTCTCCTCTCACCTTTCCTGAATCATATAGATAGATGGCGCTCGTGTACGATCGGAGGCACAAAAGAGGAGGCGGTCTGTTTCGGAGATTTCTGGGACAGAGGAAACGGCGAACCAAAGTTGGAAGAGCTCGACGTTGTCATCTTAGATCCAGCAGAGATGGACGAAATAATGGCCCATCACATTCAGGTTCAGGTGTCCGAGGCAGAGGATAGTGTTCCTCCTGGCACATTCAAGCCCTATACGATCTCATTAAATTCAAACCTTCTGTTCATGGCCGTCATGTTGACCCAAACTTCCCTCCCCGCTCACATTAAGCCCACTCCGTTTCGTCACGCTCTCAGTTTCCGAGAGTTCATTAACTCTGAACGTACGCCCGGACGACCTTCTCCAATTTCTCACCGTCTGCCCCGAGCTTGAGCTCTTCTCCTTCACAGGGTCCATGTCAGAGCCCGTAATCACCTCCGAGGACATTCGGCGCCCACCACCTATCGTCTCGCTTCCACGTCTGCGCTCTCTCGTCCTGCATAGCACACTCGCCACGCGCATTTTGCTTTCACATCTTCACACTCCTGCCTTACAGGAGCTTTACCTCGAGCATCTCAACGTTGACTTCGAATTTCCCGTCCTCAACCCTTATCTTCTTCCCCCCTCGCGTTCACCCACCCACTCCTCTCCTGCACCTGGCATCATCCCCGAGAGCCCAGAGATTGGCTCAGATGCAGGGACAAATGAGATCACGCCTTCCCCTGCGCTAACAGAAATATATCTTCCGTCTCCCACCCAACTAGCCTTTGGCTTCGAGTGTGCTCTCGAAGATGGTGATTCAGATGATGATTTCTCTGATTTCTCCCAATCGCCGCGCAGTGACCACGCGACGGGTATGGGAGTTCGGAGCCTTTTAGGCCGCAGTTCCCCACCGTTGCGTGTACTAGAGATGGATTATGCGGACATGCGGACGAAGGACTTTTCGTGGCTATTCTCTCGTGCCGAGTCGTTGACCGAATTCCGGATTGTCGCGAGCGACATGGCCGATCGGGTTGTGCGTATGCTTGCACCGGATGCAGACGGGACGGTGCTGTTACCAAGGCTCCGGAGTTTGGAGTTGATTAGTTGCCAGCGACTGAGCGGGAGAGCTATAGTGGAAGCCGTTCGTGAGAGAGCGCGCACGACGAACGACTCCACTATTGAAGGGCGGACTATTGACGTATTGGAGGATGTAGCGGTCGTGAGTTGCGCGAACTTTACTACTGACGATGGTATGGAGCTGGCGGAAGTTCTTGGAGAGCGACTCCGGTTTCATTGAATTCGTGTTCTGTCTTTTTTTTTGTTTTCGGATCCATTGGTGTTCTGTTTTGGATTAGAGATGGCCCTTACGGTATTTGTTGCAGACCGGATACCGCATTTGGGGATTCATGCGTTCATGCGTCTTCATTGCACTGTTTTATATTGATTACAGCGGATGTTCGTACACGTACAATCTACGTTTTCGCCGAATTCAGAGCCCTAATTCCCTGTGTTGTCCGAACCACCAGGGTTGGGCGTATCACACCCACCGGTAGCAATAACACGGAGATTGCATTCGCTTAGATCGTCTTCTCGATATCAGAGATTCGTTCGTCGCACGCCAGACATGGCAACCGTCACAACTATTGAGCAGACGGAACAAGTTAAGGTACTTGGGTGCACCGTATTCCAACCAAAACTTGCTGCGGGCAGACAATTGTTCTCAGACAGAGGCTCCGAGATACATCGCACCCACATTATCGATAGAGCGAATCAAGGAGTATGGCGTGTGTTCCGTACGTATCAGGTCATGCCGCGGTGCCTCCGTTCGTATAAGTTATACGGTATACCGCTCCATACACGAGGTCACCAGACCTTTTTTTCATGTAGGGCGTAGGGGCGGTCTAACAGTGTAGACCACCAGGGCTAAGACCAGGGGGCGGTTTTCGTTTTCAGTTCAGTCTCGGATTACGTCTACGTCGTGGTCATGATTGGCCAATGAGTTTTCTTGACCTCAGCTCCTATGGTGGATCACGTCGCTCTGAAAGGTCGCAAGAATCCATCAGCTTTTCTGGGGGATGAAAGTGTCGGAAAGACCACTACTGTGCAGGAAGACAAGTCGTCATATGTTGCGATACGTAGCCAGCATAACGAGATTCCCTCAACCTCTCTCGGGAACTGAGCGCTCTGAGTGCAAGACAGAGGTTGGATAGAAGAAGGAGATAAGCAGAGCCATCACAAGTAGTCTTCCTATTCCTATGTCCGTGGAAGTCGCCAGTGCTCGATGTGGCAAGACCGTCTACTTCGGCAAGTGTCTCCACTGAGCATCAATACTAGTCAGGCACGGCTTCACCTCTAGCAGGTTTCGTAGACCGGGAACACCTGAATGCGGGCCCGGTCCTTGAAGATAGGGGTCTGTAAGTAAACCTGAACGGAATAGCCGCCGTGTGACCGTCACCGAGCACTGGCGATACCATGTCTCATCTTAGTGTTCGGTTTTCTTCTTCTTCCGGCTGACACCTTCCTCTCTCTCCGCCTCGCGCTTGTTTTTTATCCCCGCTACCCGCATATGTTCCTTCCTTTCCTCTCGCTCCTTCTCTCTCTTTCTCCGTTCGTCCTTTTCGAGTCGCTTTTTCCGAATTTCCGAGCGCTCTTGCTTCTTCTCCCGTCGCCGCGCAATTGCTTCTTTTCGCAGTGCATGCATCTGTTGCATCACCGCCAATGCCTTCTTCTCTTCGGGCTCGAGTAAGACGGCACGCTTTTGAAGGTATGTCTCCTTCTTCTGGGACTTCATGAGCTTCGGTTTAGATGCATAAGGAAGCGATGCTTGCAGCTTGCGAGGAACTTTCAGTGAGTTGAAGCGGCGCTCAGGGCGTTCGATAGGTTTATATGCCGAATCGGGTTGATGAGGTGCAGACAGGCCCTGCTCGCGTCGCACCTGACCAGTGAGGCGCATACCACTCCAGCTGGACTGAGTGGAAAGTAGAAGAGATGAGACGGGATTGTAGAACTTGCGAGGCTGAATGGAATACCAGGCGCGGAGGAATATGGTGTCTAAAGTAACCGTCGTATGGAAGATAGCTCCAAGGAGTGATGACACGCACCACCCATCAACACCTTGTCCTCGAACGTGGCTCTGAACGCGCCATCAGGCTTTGGCAGCGCTTTTTTCACTTGACCGCGTATGCCCGAAACTGTCCTGAGGTTCGCACCTTCGAACTTGGCCACTTCCAGGGCACTCGAGAACATGTTCTTCACGAACGCCGTGTTTTTAAAAATCTTGTACGGCACCCCAGTTAACTTGAGCTTTTTGACGATCTTCACTGATCGGTCAATATCTAGGACCACACCAGTTGCCGCTATGCGGAAAGCTGTAGTGCCGTCTCCCAAGGAATTGAACGCGCAGAATCCTGTGTTAGGAGCAGACACCGGTCCATAGAAGGTTGCATAGCAGTGCATATGCTCTGGCGTGTATTTGAGCATGCGCATCCGAATCGAATGATCGTCGAGCGAGTATATTGGTACAGTCTGGAAGCGCCGCCATCCCAAACTCAGAATGAGGGGGTCGTTGGTCTTCAGCGTGCGTGCGTGCCAGCGATGGCGCTTGATACGCACTTGTACGAAGCCAAACTGTTCTTCCGCAGATAAGAGCCCACCTATTACCAGGGGACGAGTAGCGTCGAAGTGTTCAGATAGTTCGCATGGCACAGAATGAAGTTCCAGGCGAACATATGAGCCTGGTCGGTAACCTTCCACAAGTGAGCGTGTGGTGGCATCGACATCTGCGAATTCGGCACGGTTAAGAGCACGCTGCACAGATATTGCTTCCTTCGCTTCTGTGTAAAAATCTTGCTTAGCAGACTCTGGATCGTCGTACTGCTCGTCGAATTTACGCTTGAGGGCTTCCTTTTTGGCAACAAGAGCGGCAGCACCGGAATCGATATCGCCTACTTGTGGGGCCCCATCCTTGTCATCGAGATTTGTCTCTTCGTCATGGTCCTTGCCAGTGTCGTCGTCACTTGCAGCACCGTTGTGGCCACCGGCACCTTCGTCTATGGAGAGATCATGTCCACCCGTTATGAATAGGTGTCGAATGGAATCAAGCGCTTCCTCGTCCGCCCATTTTTTAAACTGATTAGGAAGGTATGCCTCCTTCGTAGCGTCCAAGGCGTCCGCGTCTGCGTCAGTCACCTTTTTCAGCTTGAAAAGGTCGTCATATTCCTCATTGCTCTCGTCCCCTTCGCCTTCTTCACTTGACTCACCCCGTACAATCCGACGCGGAGACAGAATACTTGAGTAGATGAGTTTCGTCCAGTCGCTGTCTTTGTGTTTCCATGCCACTTGGAACGATGCGCTTGCTTGGTCCAATAAATTAGATTTCCACTTTGGGACTTCATCATCGATGCTTTCGTCAGTGTCGCTCTGCAGGTCTGTTTTGCCATTGTCGCTTGAGCCGACTAGCATGTGCACGCCTACGTCGTCATCTTCTCCTAGGTCAGAGTCGCTCTCCGCGTATTCGATGTCAGCTCCTCCGTGCGAGTGGGTGGGTGGTAACTTGTCTGCTGATCGATGCACTGTTCGTTGCGTCGGGCGCCCAGTAAAATGCAGTTCTACCTTCGCTGTGACGTAGCTCGCCGTCGTAGTCTTCAGAGGTGTCTGTCAGGTCACCACCGTCGTCCCGTGTATCACTTTCTTGCTCTTCATCATCATCTATATCACGAGGGAAGGAATGCCCGCCAGCAGAGGGGTGGATGGAAAGTGATTTGGACGAGGAACCAAGAAGACGAATGTGACTGCGCGCAACGACGTCCTCGAGAGTCTCGTTGACGTCTTGCAGATCCATGACCATCTGTTCACCTTCGCCGTGAGGGGCTAAACGACTCTCGTCAGTAGAGGAGTAAGGGGAAAGACTGTGGACCCCTCACCTTCTGCATTATCACGAGTAAAGCTGCCCGGGACGTTGACCCACACAGCATCTTTATCATACATTACACCACCAACGTCGCTCATCGGTGCGTGCACAAGGAGTTTCTTCTTCTCGCTAAGCCTCCGACGTTTTTCCGACTCGAGGGAAGGAAATGGACATGGGTCTCCAAGCAGGGTGATAGAATGGATATCCAGATCACCGACCCCAGGAATGTGCACCTTAGTGCCTTCCCGCAAATTGGTGCCGCGAAGGTAACCGTAAATCGTGACAACACGATCGCACTTTCCCTTGGACAAACGTATCTTTTCGCGCGAAGTGAGGTCCTCAAAACGGTCCGCCAGGAGGTACGGGTGGGCGTTGCGGAAGATAAGAGGGCGGAACTTCATGACAGATATGAATCGCGACAAGTTAAGAATTTCGGAGTCGGGGTAGCGCCCGTTGAGGACACCAGAGAGGTAGAAAAGCTTCGCACCCTGATAAATTTCGGCCCAGAAACGTTTTTTCAGGGCTTTTTTGGTGGCACGCAGGGTAGCAGCTTTCTTGATAAGGTCGAGGTGGGTGAGGACACCGATAACTTTTGGAAAGCCATGAGCTTGGAGTATGTTCAGGAATTCAAACGTTTCCTGTGAAAAGGATTTGCTCTCGGTATGTGATATAGCGGTCGTCATACGTACCATCTCGAAGCCGAATGATCCGTCGACCATGAGAAGAACGAGGTCTGCGACTTTGGCAACGTCGAACATAGAATTGAGGTCATTGTTACACTCAATAAAGGTGAGTCGCCGTAGTTTCCCGCTAACCACCGTCACAGGACCCCTGATGTCAGTGAGCGTCTGCTTGGTGTACCTGCGGACCAGAGACTTGACGAGAGTGCTCTTTCCCACGCCTGGTGGGCCAACGATAGCAACTATGACCGGTGGAGGGATGTCATCGGGAGTGCGATCGACAAGAGGTACGTGCAGACGGCTTTGATCTTTTTCTGCAGCACGTCGACCTTGCCTTTCTGCTCTGCGACCCGATCTAGGTGCGAATGCCTTGAGCAAAGATGGTGAGATGTTGAGACGACGTCTAAGAGTTGGCTAGGTACCTTTTCGTTGAATCCACCACGCTTTTCTTTTTTGTTCGCTTTCTTTTTACCCGACTGAGACGGATGATGGGCCTTGTGTGATCTTTCCTCTGACATTGTGGAAGGTGTGAGCGCGGACACGTGATCTACGCGTCGGTTGTTGGTGTTGGCGTTTGCTTGGCCTCGACCCCGACTCTCACCTCACTCTCCGTTGTGCGCCGCCAGCCATGGGGAGAGCACCACCAAAATTTGACATCAGCATTGCCGGCGATGAGCAGGAACAGTCTCGTATCCAACTGGAGAAGAATCTCCTCCATACAGACTTGTCTCTTCACCTCTCCTCTACTCATGACGACTTCTCTGTTGAGAATCCTCGACATCACTCGAGCGTCTCAGCTCCGTTCTCTGCTTTCAACTCTATCGATCCCTCTAGAGACGCCCTCGATATGGATGAAGGTATCAGTCAACTGCATGCCTGGTCTTATCGTACTGGTGAGGACGATGAAGGGGTCCGTCCTTTCGTTGGAGGCGAGACGTTATCAACGGCCGCACACCACGCCAGTGCGCTCACCCTTAGCGCTGGGCTTGCGGGAAGAGGTGAAAGGCGTGACGTCAGCCTTAGTGGTGCAGAGTACGACCCCGACCGCCCTCTCCAGGACCTCATTGCGGGCATGGGCAGTCAATTCAGTTTACTTGGTGTTGATCAAGCTCCGTCGCGACATGCTGTGCGCCTTCCTCTTACTTTCTCTCGCAACAACCGATGACGATTCTCTCCAGTCGAACTCCATGCCAATTGACCCCCGCATTGCGGATAGCACGACAGAATTCAACAGAGTCTTATCCACGCAGCAGGCTAGGGCCGCCGCTCGCCATGTCCGCTCGCCTCGCTCAGAGCAATCGACGTCATCCTCTTCATCAGAGTTAGACACTCCAGACCCAACATTAAAGCCGAAACTTTCCGATGCCCTCTCTCACCTGATGCTCTCTCCAAAGCGCCCGCGCTCTCCTGCACTGCGACCCCGTTCTGCATCTCATACGTATGCTCCTGCGCAAAGACCGATACCATCTTCGAGTCGGTTTGAATCACAACAACCACCTCAGCTTCATCATTTAAATGCACGGAGCTCCTCTCTTCGTACAGTGCAACCCGATGTCGGAGAAGGCGAGCCGACACCCCGCCCGCGGAAGATCAAGCCGCATATGCAGCCAGATAACGCACTTCGCCCACCTACGCCGTCCACCGCCAATTCACATTTCACGAGATTGGCGAGGGGACTGGCGCGTGAAATAGAAGTCGAGCAGAGCAGATGGCACGCCCCCGTGGAGATCGAAGGGTTGTCACATGTTGGCCCTAAGGAGAGTGGTCCTACACAAAGCGCACTCAGGACAAAAGCAATACCACGTAAGCCATTGGCGAGGAAATATGGTGCCTTCTAACTAATAAGCGACCTCAGCAAATGCCTTCGTTGGCTCCTCAAATGCGAAGCAAAAGCTGGTTCAACTTCCTGATGTAACCGGTCTAACAGTTGCTGTCGAGAGCCCCGCCAAAGGGCAATCGCACCAGTCCTATGGGAATGTAGGCAAGGAGTCCGAGGACCCAAATGGGCATGGTCTGTCTTGCCTTCTTGTGTCCCTTGCTGCTTTCTGCTCATTACATTACCTTCCAGCACGTCTGCAGCAAGCCATGAACCTCTTACACAAAAAGATCGCCCATCTTGATACCGAGAACCACACATCCAGAAAGCGCATGAAGGAACTCGAGCATGAGTTGGATGTATGTCGACAGGACGTTGAGCGTCAGCGCACGTTGGTTGTGGAGCGTGAAGATCTTTTGGTAAGACAACAGCGAATGGAGGCGGCTGATTCAAGAATGAAAGGGAAAGCGCGAGCCATAGAAGACGCGAGGGTGGAGCAGAAGCGCTACAAACAATCTGTAGAGGAGAAGAAAGGTTCGTTGCTATATCCTGTCCACTCTCCTTGGTACTAAATCTATGGCACAGCTCTGGAGTCACTTATTGCCACTCTTCGATCACATATGGCAAGACTCACATCCGAACTCGCAACGCATAAAGCACTACTCGACGAACTGCGTACTCTCCGAGAAGCAGACAAGAGCACTCTTCGGCAGAAGGTGCGCGAGGTCGACCTGCTCCGGCGAGAGGTAGAAAAAATCGCTGGCGAAGTGGAAGTCCTCAAGGGCGTCGTGGAGGAGGGCCTCAGAGAGAGAAGGGAGCGTAGTCTCTCTAATTCCCATGATGGTCCTCAGGACCATGGCCCAGATGCAAGCCAGGAAGGAAACATCGACAACTCCGAACTAGGAGAGGGACAGGACGAGGACGAGGACGGGAATCCCAATTTCCAACAAGATGCTGACGACTATGAAATCGAGGACGTCCAACCTGCTCTTGCGCGTCGCGCTTTGTTGGAGCGCACCATCCGCACTGACCACGCAACTTTTGGATCCACTCCCATAACAGGCAATTTGGGCCGCACGCGACGTTATGTTGACCATGACGAAGTCGAGCGCATTTCTATGGAACTCGAAGAGCGGCGTTCCGAGCGATCACGCTCATCATCTAGACTAGGGAGCTCACTCAGTAGCAACGGATCGCACCGTGCGCCAAGCGTAGCATCGTCAATAGGTTCAGCCCGCAGCTCTCGCATCGTCGAATCTCCAGTTGAGCGCGCTGCTACCCCGGATAGCATCCACCAATGGGAACGGGTTTCAAGCCCACCACCCGCAGTACAAGTTTCTCGTCCTTCCGCCCCGACGCCCGCACACGCTGCCCGAGAACGACCACCAGCAGGGGAGAAGCCATTCCCGCAGATACGGGGCGCGCGCCTCGAGCGGATGTTTTTCTCTGCACCCGAGCACAATGCAAAGACCTGTACCGTGTGCCACCGACGACGCCATTACGAGGCTGCCCAGCGGCCCCTCTGGTACCCGGCAAGTAAAGGTCGCAAGGTTACCGTTGCTGATGTAGGCGAAGAGGACGAGGGCTTCGAAGAGGGCTCGATCGCCGATGGCGAGAGGGGACACGGAACGACCATGAACCTTGATTTCCTTGATAAGGGCTCAGGAAGTGACAAACTTCCACCACAGACGGTACTCGTGCGGGTGCTGAGAGAGTTAGAGGACGATTTTACTCATTATAAAGGGTACGGGTCCACTCATTCCTGTCTTTTCGTCGTGCTGAGTGCTCCGCGCGTAGCATCTATACCGAGCTGGCGGACCAGTATAAAGTTATGGACGCCGCCTCAAACGTTGTGAAGCGGAATGTATTGGCGCAACATTTGCGCGAGGTAATCGATGTCCTCGAGCAAAGGGTGAGGAGATCACGCCATTTTAATTTGAAACGTGCCTCATCACATTTACGGTCAAATTCAGGGTGATCAAATCGCGTCCCTCTATGACCTTTTGACTTTTGAGGACAAGCCTGTGGCGCGATCGGTAGTGCCAGAGAAGGATTGTTCCAAGCATCACACAGCGCCAACACGTTCAGAACGGACTCGGCAAGCTGGTTCGAGAAAGCGTTTAACGTTTGCGTAATCGTTTTGTTGCGCCCTTGTACATGTATCATTATTATCCCTTCCACCGCCTTCCGCGGCTTCTCCACGACTGTTCGCGCGCCACAGGTTCCATTCAAATAGCTTTATCGAAGTTGACGAACAGCGTATAAGTTCTATTTGCTATGAATGTATATCCCTTTAATACATAACTGTTGTTGCACGTATCACCGGGGAAGCGAACACCTGACCCGCATTGTGGGGTCCACGGCACTCAGTACCCGTGTTGCAGGCGCGAGCGGTGATGAACAAATGATCGGGATGATCGGAAGGGAGAGGTTCTATATATTCAGATACGTAAGGCTTTAGACAGTGCGGAGTGCTAGTTCAAAGCCGGATTTATGAAGTTCATGAAGTTACAGCGTATTACTAGGCGAAGGCAGTGTGCAAGAACGCCTCGATTTCCTTTTTATGTTGAACCTAAAAAAAAAAAAGACGGTCAGCTGGAGGTGGGTGATTTATGAACCCGAGGTACCTTGCTACCAGTAGCGACAGAGCTCGTAGGCCCGCGACCGGCGTAGTGAGGGTATTTGCCTCTGTGATGCTGGGTTACGTTGGCGGTGGTGTAGATACGAGGCCCAACATAAGTCCAAGCGCCATTGTTGAGAGGTTCCTCCTAAAGGTGTCGACACGTTAGATAGATAGCGCGACATTAAAATTGGTCTTACTTGGCACCAGAGGATATCCGCATTAGGATACACGTCGAGGTGGGGAGCGATCTAGGAAACAGTCGAACGACATTCCAACACCGGTGAAAGGTGGACATACCAAATCGTAAGGGAAGGGAGAGATCTGCTCTACGCGGCTGATCGCTACGTCTTTAATGCCCTTCGCCTCACGCTCCTGAAGGAGTGCATGGTAAACTTGACCTGCGGCGGCAAGTATTTACTGGGGTTCTGTCACAGGCTAGGTAGACACAACACTTACCTGAACAGAGGATGTGACGCCGTATTTCGTTGGGAGAAACAAGATCCTGGGAACTTTCCGGCAAGTAGCGCTGGAAATGAGTATTATCGACCATCTCCGAGAGGGATGACTTCGCTTTCGGATGACGAAGTAACGACTTGGAGAAGAACACGACCAGCTGTAAAACATGTAAGAGAAAATATGCTTGACAAATACGATGGGGACGCACCGGCTTGCGGAAATCACGGTGAATCTGTCGGCGAAGAACGTGGAACTAGAAGGGGACATTAATGACCAACTTCGCGACAGTACAAACCACTCACATAGTTAGCCGGTGTCGTTGGGTACACAATTTGCATATTGCAGTCTTGGTGCATACGTTCGAGCTTCTCAGGGCTTGGGAAATGATTGGGATGATCGTCACAGAGTTGCAAGAATCGCTCGATGCGCGCGCTGGAGTGTTCCGGTCCTTGTCCATCGTATCCATGCGGTAAATTCACGACGAGGCCGGTGCGCTGCAACCACTTCCGTTCTCCCGATGCGATGAACTGGTCGATGATTGCCTGAGCATTATTGGCGAAATCACCGAACTGAGCCTCCCATATAGTCAACGTGTCAGGAGAGACAAGGGAATAACCAAGCTCAAAGCCAAGTGCGCCAAATTCAGACAACGATGAATTGCAAACGACAAAGCGTGCTTGATCACCACCGAGGTTATTCAAAGGTACGTATTGTCGTTCATTTTCTTGGTCATGGAGGAGCGCATGCCGTTGGGAGAAGGTCCCACGCTCGACGTCTTGTCCTGACACTCGTACGTGCTTTTTCTCTAGTGCAAGGGAACCAAACGCGAGGGCCTCAGCCGTAGACCAATCGATACCTTCGCCATCTTCAACAGACTTGCCGCGGCCTTTGATGATGCGTGCAAGATTGCGATGGACATTGAAGTCCGAAGGATAGGATGAAATAACTTTGCCAACATGCTTAAGCGTCGCTTCGTCGACGCCAGTCGGACGAGTTGGAAGGATCTGCTCCGCAAGTTGCTTTGGGGAGGGGAAACCTGGCCATGAGGCTGAGAGCCATTCTTTACCCGTCGGGACGTAATCTTTCGCGCCTTCGGCCGCTGTCTCGAGCATGCCCCAGACCCACTTCTTGTGCTCGTCGATATCCTTCTCGGTGAAAGTACCCCGTCCGACGAGGAATTTGGTGTATACTGTTAGGGGGGTGGGTTGCTTTTCGATAGCTTGGTACATTCGCGGCTGGGTGAAGCTAGGTTGGTCAGTTTCGTTGTGCCCATAGCGCCGGTAACAAACGATATCTAGGACGACATCCTTCTTGTACTTAGCACGGTAATCGGCCGCGAGTTGACAAACAAATGTCACGGCCTCTGTGTTGTCGCCGTTGACGTGGAAGATCGGTGCATCAATGGATTTGGCAATATCGGAAGGATATGGCGTCGATCGCGAGAAACGAGGATCGGTAGTGAAGCCAATTTGGTTATTGACGATAAGATGGATTGTGCCGCCAGTGCCATAGCAGGGGAGATTGTGGAAGCCGGTAGTTTCGTAGACGATGCCCTGTCCTGCGAAAGCAGCATCACCGTGAAGTAAAACGCCCATGGCAGTGCTATGGCCAACTTCGTCATTTTCCAAAAATTGGATCGCGCGAGTTTTACCGAGGACGACCGGATCGCAGGCTTCCAAATGGGATGGGTTGGCGACGAGGGATAGAGAGACTTTCTTGCCGGATGGAGTAGGACGGACGTAATTGGCACCAAGATGGTACTTTACATCGCCAGCCTGGAAAGCGTCTGAATCAACCACCCCAGAGAATTCGTTTAGAATGGCTTCAATAGGCTTCCGGATGACATTCGCCAACACATTTAACCGGCCTCGATGGGGCATACCAATGGTGACGTGCTTGACACCATGATCCACGGAGCGGTCTATGAGAGCTTTCATGCCGGGAATGAGTGACTCGCAACCTTCGAGGCCAAACCGCTTCTCGTTGGGGTACTTGCTGGCAATGAATTTCTCGAAGGACTCGGACCAAATGAGGCGGTCGAGAATCATTCTCTTTTCCTCCAAGGTGTAATTCCAAGGTTTCGGTACCTCGATTCTTTCACGAATCCAGTCACACTGCTCTTTGTCCGGGATGTGGACATACTGAATCCCGACAGCACCACCTGATGCCTGGTCACATGCGGTTATAAACTCGAGAAGAGGAAACATACAGTATATGCGCTTGAGGGTCTTGATGATTTCTCCAAGGCTCATGGTCTTGCGGTCCTCCGTGGCAAAGTGAGGTAAGATACCGGGTCCTAATGTGATCTGCTTGTCGAGATCACGTTCGGTAAAGCCGTAATGACTCAATTCAAGTTCGGGGGGGTGCACATCCTGGAGGTCGGCATCGAGAATCCCGAGAGGATCAAGCTCGGCGACATGGTGCCCGCGAACTTGGTAGGCACGGACCAACAGTTGTACCTATGAAGACATTGACATCAAGAATAAGAACGACAATCATTAGGCGCACTTTGAGATGGTCATCAAGTTGTGCACCACCAGACGCGTGAAGTGCAGGGGCACCGTCTGACGGGGTAGGGAGAAACCTGGGTGCAGGCTGGAAGGCATTGGGACCCAACCCCTTCTCAAGGCCAGAGAAGTAGGCGTCCCAGGAGGCGTGCACCGAAGCCGGGTCTTTTCTCCAATGGCGATACATCTCCTCGGCATAGTGAGTATTGGTACCGTTCGCGAAAGGGTCGTTCGGCGACGGGGACGAAGTTGGAGTGGCGAGTTCGCGGTGAAGGAGAAGAGAGCCCTGCTTGAGGGTGACAGGAAGCCTGGACCTGCCAGTCGCGCAACGCAGACGCCTCAGAGTGCTCCTCTGCAACATAGCAAAAGAATTAAGGACGAGTAAGAAGGAAGGGGAGAGGACGGTGGGTGAGTGTTGAGTGTTGCTTAAAGGCTTCGGACCTTGGCCCCGCACTGCCAGCAACCAAGCGCTTTAATTTGGCAAAACTCCGAGAATTGCCGAGACCCACCAACCGCCGTGATTTTCAAATACAATATGTACGGTACAAGACGACATATGCTACGGCTATGGCACTCTCATCCCACCAAGTTTCGGAAATTCTGTAATAAACGACTTGTATATCGCCGACACACATCGAGCGTATATATTTGTCGTACACACCTAAGCAAGTTCAGTTTAACATTTACCACCCAACGGCGACGTTATAACTTACGAGCTTGTCATAGACGATGGCCGGTGAACGCTTATCTATTAAGAAAGAACTTGGGTGGATCTTGACCATCTGTTGTTGAAAGACCTCAGTACTACGCAGAGGCGGCTTCAAAAGACGCACCGATGGACCCATCATCTGCTTGTAAGAGCCGTCGGGTTGCAAGAACGCCACTTGTTGCAGTAGACCCTTCAGAAGACTCTTGAGCACGGGAGCCTCTTCGTTTCCGCAAGATATGTTCGAGTCAATGTTCATCCGGTCGCAGACGCCTCGCAACTGGGTCCGAATGTCACCCGCCTCACGAAGTGCTCGTTGGTTGACGAAATTCCGCTTGCACCAGTCTTTACGCCCACTCTTATCCTCCGAGACACATATCTCGTCGTATGCACGGAACGCATTCAGCATTGTCCAATGGTCGCCAGATGGATGGCGGAATTTTGCACGGGCTTCACTAGCTGCGTCCCTTTGTGATATGATATCGGGGAAAAGAGGAGCAGAGGACGACAGCAATGAAAGAAGGGATATGACCTCGGATGTGCACCGATGTTTTACGGAGGTGAGCAGTGTTGCTGCATACTGTGGCTCAAGGGGGAACATAGCGAGTGATCGTCCGAAGTCTGTTAGACAGCGGGAATTGTCAATAGCATCGAGGAGCCAGAGAGTCCGCAACGCCGAACCGACTGCATTGTAATATGTAAAACGAGATTACGGACTGGGGTGGGGGGAACATACTGGATTCCTGATCAGGTCTATCCATAAATGGCATTCTGTCCAAATCTTGGCCTATAACCTTCAACATTAGAAGTGCCTCCGTAAGGTTAGTACGCTGTATTTCTGGCTCAGTAGAGGTAGCCATGGAGTTGAACGCCTCCTCAGTATAGAGGCGGAAGCAGTAGCCATGACCCTCGCGTCCCGCCCGACCGGTACGTTGCATGGCGGAAGATTTGGTGATGTCTGTTGGCAGCAGAGTGTCAAAGCCTGAGCTATGCAAATCAGAAATAGTGTGCGATGGGTGGTCATTCAAAAGGCTTCACCGCTTCCCTGCTATCCTTGCCAGGTACCTCTTCTCCTTCTGCTTCCCAGTGTCTATCACGTATCTAACCCCGGGGATTGTAATTGATGTTTCCGCTATATTGGTAGCAAGGACGCATTTGCGCGAATCGGGCGGTGTGGGTTGGAACACTTTTGCTTGCTGCGCATTGGAAAGCGATGCATAAAGGGAATTGATAATCACTTTGGGTAGATCTTGGGGGAGTTGATCTGCATACATGCGCAACGAATTCTCAAGGCTCTCGATGTCATCCTGGCCTGGTTACAATTAGGATTTAAAGTAAACAGGATAATGGGGAGCTCAAGAATACCTGGAAGGAATATAAGAACATCTCCCGGAGGCCTGTCTAAGTGAATCTGGAAGAAGGTACGTGACGCGGCGTCGACGTAATCATTTTGGCTGGTAGACGTGTGGAATATGGATACTGGGTGCTGGCGACCTTTAACGTAGAGCACAGGTGCGCTGTTCAGTTTTCAGTAATGAGAAACATGAGTGGAAAAAGCACACACTTCTCGAAAAACTTGCTGAACTTCTCTGCATCCAATGTTGCAGACATGACGACAACCTTGAGGGGATTTGCCTTGCCTTTTCCCTTCCTGTCGGCGCCATCGCCATTTCGCATAGGTAAAATTCGTTTCAAACCGGCAAGCACTACGTCTGTACGCAGGGTACGCTCGTGTGCTTCATCCACGATAACAACGTCGTAGCGCGTGAGCAATGGATCAGCCATCATCTCTCGTACGAGCATTCCGTCAGTGAGGTATTTGATTCGCGTTCCGGGGCTTACACGCTCGTCAAAGCGCACCGAGTACCCGACAAGAGCGCCAAGAGCTTGCCCCTGCTCAGCTGAGACGCGAATGGCGAGAGTGGTTGCCGCGACACGTCGAGGCTGAGTGACGGCGATCTGCCCGCGGTAAGAACCATCCTCGAGCAAGTATTGAGGAAGCTCTATGTACAACTATATGGATAAGGTCACGAGAAAGCAGCATCGGAACATACGGGTCGACTTTCCAGATCCCGTTTCACCAAGGACGATGACCACGTTATTCGACGCGATACTGCGTATGAGTGACTCCCGACCTGTGCGGAGAGAGAGGGGAAGGGGATAAGTACTGTAGTTGAGATTCAAATGAAAGGCCGCACCTCGCGCGATAGGCAATCGTTCTCTCTGTTCTCGCAGGGACGGGAAGATTTTGGCCTTTCCGTTTGAAGCTGAGAGTGTCTCACTCAGTGTTTTGGTATATTTCTGGCGCTTGCCGTTAGAGGTCGCGTGCTTGTGGTTGATGAAGAGATCGCCGTTGTCTGGGTCCACCGATGCGACGACTGATCGTCTTTTCATGCGATTGGAGGGAGAATAAGAGTCTGCCGAACTACGACGTTCCCGGGGACATTCTTCGGATGATATGGGAGGACCCTGCGGGGTCTCCGCGTTAGTGAGCATTGAAATATCGAAAATGTGGACTGTTTGTTGGTGCAAAGTCACTTGAGTTCGCGATCACGTGTGCAAAGGACACTCACTCGGTGGCAGCGGCTTGGAACGAAAGTATGCAGCCAGCCTGGCAAACAGATGAACTCCAAGACGAGTGGCCAGAGGAGGGCCATAGTGGCGACGACTGCCACACCCGCTCGATATCATTGACAGTTCCCGTTGGCTCTCAAGCTCTCCCAGTCGGCGACGTCGACGTCCCCGGCGGTACATTCCTAATTCGCCAAGATGTCCCCCCTGCTTTTCCTCAAAAAACCCCTGGACGAGGGAAGAGTCTCATCAAAGATTTCTTCAGCCCAATTCCCCTCGAGCGCATGTTCGACCCCCCCACTCCTGGGCGGGATTCCTCCCACACAGTCCTCAACCCTCCAACACATGGCCGTCTTCCCCACCGTGTGCCGCCCTCAATCGTACCCGCAGCCTCTTCACACATCATCAGTCAGAGCGGGCTTGTGAACTCGAATCCGTCCGAAGCTGCCACCTTCGACAGTTGGCGACCAAACATGCATTGCCCGTTCACGTTTACGGTCCCAGATTCTGCACCCTCACCGCGTGTTACCTCCCCTGGTTTTACTCGAACTAAGAATACCCCAGGAATTGCTACCTCTATCGTTCCCTTGGCCGATCCGCCCCTGCGCCTTTTCCAGTTTCAATACGATACTTTCACCCGTGATCATCTTTCCGCCATGGTTGACTCCATCGCCATCAATTCTCCTTCAGGTAGCAATGCAGCGAATCATGCAGCGAACACCTCCTCACCGTTTGGCCTTCCCACCGTCTCAGAGGCCTCAGGACCGTTCAATTCGATCGAATTACGAAGCGCGAAGCGAGTCAAACTGAGCCCTGTTAGTGACTTTGATGCCTCTGAAAATGGCAGCGATTGTGGCACGCGGGGTCTGGTTTGCAGAAAAGATTATGTTGGAGAGTCAAGGTCTCTCATGGCCCGGATCAAGAGCGCAAGGGACATCTCCATTCTCTCCACCCCTGTATCCATTACCTCTGCTGCACACTCTGACGCGAAACACGATTCATCTGGGAAAATGGGAGTGCAAAGGGAATGTAAGTCGGTCATTTTTGGCGTGTCTTCTGTCTCACCAATATCTTGGAAGTTATTCCTTTCTCCGATGACATTCACTCATCTGGGGCGAACGAAAATCCGGTTGCAATTACATACAAAAGGAAGGCCCATTCTTCCTTGGGTTACAGGCAACAAGCAGAGAACTTGATGGCACAGCTAAAGCAGGATATGAAAGGATCCAAGCGTATATTCTCCACTGACGCGACCGACTTGCCACCGACACAGATTCCCGGTGTCTCCAACGTCTCCCAGGCAATTAGCCCAGTTCCTGGCATCCCCTCTCTTCCTTCCCCTTCACGAATCCAACTTGGCCTTCGCTCACCGGTTCAGGAAAGCTATTCACCAAAAACTTCTTTTCTGGTAAGATCACCCGAACTCGCTTTCTCACTTTGATGATTCTTACAAGTTAAAGCAGGACAACAGCTCCACTTCCCTCAATACATCTCGGATATACGCACGCTTCCCTGCGCCTCCCATTCTCGTTGCCCCACCCCCATCACCACCACCTGGTCCACCCGATCCAACACCACGGCCCAGCACCGTCGCACTTCAAGTGAGCACTCAGACCAATGCTACCTTCCTAGCCCCTGCAGCAAGAACGGCACCATCCACCACGTCGTCTATTTTGGGGCGTCAAACCGACGATCTCAATCGATTCGTATCTTCAAGCACTGTATCTGGGACCACACTAACGACAGGCAGCTCAGGATCCTTCGTGAAACACCCAGGCCCTGCTCACATTACACGTATTGCGCCAGAGGACATACCCTCCTTGCCAGAACGGGTTGGAAAGATGGTCTTCGACAAGGTCAAGATGCGATGGGTCAAGGCAACCGTCCCGCCAGCGCCAAAGGCCCCAGAAAGCAGTAGTGCAGGACACGCGGCCGGTTCGGAGATTGATGCAGATAGTGAAGACCCATTCCACGATATTGAGAGTCTGCGTGACGACTCGCTATTGGGCGACGGTGCTGGAGAGCCAGCGCTTGCATCAACGGATAACAGCTACATTGACGAAGTAGGTGATGACGAAGAAATGGAACTCACCTCCTTCTCTTTCGACGGACCCTCTCACAGTCATATGCGAGCGTCAGGTATCATTGGCGAGGACGACACGACAGATTCGGATGACGACGACGACGAGGTAACAGAAATCAGCGCATTGTCCGCATCGCTCTCATTAGCTGGTCCACCTGAGATTGTCTTCGACCCGAATTCAAGCAAGGATGAGCCTCACCATAGACACACTGCCATTGCCGTTGTAGGCACGCCTGGACCGTCTCGTGCGACGCCAATGCCCACGCCGATTCGTTCTGCGTTGAAGAGTGTAGTCGCGAGTCCCGCTGTATCATTGGTTGATCCCCTTGCTAGTAATTACCGTACTCCTGCAAGCAAGTCTGGCCACCGACGATCTGTCAGCTTCTCTGATGGTAAGAGAGAAGGGCCCATCAGGGGTCTCGGACGAGGAACAAACCAAGACAACAGCAGGCGACATTGACTGGACCAAGGCCCCTGGTGGAGAACCGAGCTTTGTGCCTTCTGTCCGCTCAAAGCGCATTGGCGAGATGTTGGATGGCCTCCAGAATACGGGTACGAGTAAGTGAGCTTCGGGGATTTTATATTGCGCCTAACGATCTCTTCATTCGTAGGCATCGACGATAATTCGGACAATAATTCACCGTCAAGACCCATCGATTTCGTACACGTACCTACCGGCAGCTCATTTCTCGGCAGCGATCACGACCTCAGTGTGGACGATGCCTCTGATACGGAGATCCCGACATCGGATCTTGCACGGTGCGCAGCCGTAGGATCGCAGTACCCAATATCATCCAATGTAGCCACAACCGGAGCGGGAAAAATGGCGAATGCGACTTTCTTGACGGAGGCATCGTTTGGTATGGCCCACGACATGCTTGTTCAAGTTATCACCGACATGCAGCCGTTCGAACCTTATTGGGAAGAATTGAGCTCTATTGATTTATCAAACAAGAATATCGAGAGTGTTGCCAGGCTAAATGAATTTTTGCCTCAGCTTCGTACACTGATAATGTAGGTCAGACGTGAAGGGGTAAACTTGTCAATGTTGGCTAACATGGGGACAGTGATTCCAACCAGCTGGCATGGCTAAGCGGGGTTCCCGGTACGGTCAGGTCCCTAGCTGTTTCTCGCAATAGGTTCGTGCTCACCTGGACGGAACACGTCCTATTCTCTCTAATGACGTTCTGATCTTGTGTGACCGTAGCTTGACGAGCGCAACCTCCTTCAGACATCTCCTCGGCTTAGAAAATCTTGACATAAGTTACAACAACATCGAAAGTTTGAGCCGTAAGTTACTGATGCGCCGCCTTATCCTGATCGAAGCCGATGCATTTTACGTCTAGAACTGGAGTGCCTTCGGCATCTGCGTGAACTACGTGCGGACGGGAACCACATCAAGTCCCTTGACGGCTTGCAGCACATGGACTGCCTAGTCAAGCTTAGTCTCCAGAGAAATCACATTGCTAATATAGATTTCACACAATGTTCCTGGTGCGCCTCCTTCCCGTACCGTCTCTACTCGGGGATTGCCTTGCTAACTTACCGTTTCACGTCCCCGTTGTCACATCCCTGTCACTTACCCCGCCACGGTTTCCGCATGGCTTTGTTCCATTCTTTACCCACGATGCTCTTCCCGCAGGCCAAGACTCGAGGCTCTGAATGTGAGCCAAAATCGGATCCAGCGTGTTGCTAGTCTACACCTTCTGCCCTCTTTGGTTGTTCTCAATCTAGGTAAGTTCTTGTGCCTTCATGGACCGGTTGGAGGACCAGGTGCATCGGTGATGAGATCTCCCCAATGCCGGCCTTTCGCCACTGCTCCACACGATGCCCTGTTTATGGCAGACTCTGCTGTTATTCTTTCCAGGCAATGCAATTTTCTCATGCGTCGCCTTGCGCTAATCTCTCCACCGCATTTGCTAATTTTCTTTGTTGTCTGATGTAGACAACAACTCCCTTGATGAGCCCGAACTTCACGGCATCCTGCCTAGATTGCGCATATTGCGTCTCAGCGCCAACCGCTTGAAACGTCTCGATTCCAGCCATTTTCCGAGCCTACGAGTGCTTTACATCGACAACAACTCGCTCACAGAGATAACGAAAGCGGATCGGCTTGTTAGACTCGAGAGTTTGAGCCTACGCAACCAAGGAGGGAACAGCCTGTGAGTCCTGTCTTTAGCTCTTCTGCGAACCAACGACCCTATTCAGATAGATCTCTCTCAATACAGCGACGTACGAGACGCGAAGCGGCTATATTTATCGGGTTAGTGAATTGGTTTCCCTCCGAACGGCGACATATAATGCCAATTTTTAATTGACGGCACCATAAACAGGCAACGCTCTGCCAGCTCATTTTCTTTCCGAACCGTGCTACAATCTGATTTACCTCGAGATTGCCGCCTGCCGGCTGTCAAAGCTCCCCGCAAATTTTTCCACGCTTGCACCCAACCTACGAGTGCTAAACCTCAACTACAACTTTCTCGAAGATGTGAAGCCTCTGGAGGGCCTACATAGGCTTAACAAACTCACGATTATTGGCTCAAGGCTCAAAGGCACGAAAGGCATAATCAAAGTCTTGAGGGGCTGCCCCGACGTGGAAATGGTTGACTTCAGGTACGGGTTGTTCACTGGCTTATCGTAATCTGCAATTTCCCCTTTATTTGATCCCGTTTCTCTCCTTATTTGGGATCCTCAATCTTTTTCACTTTCTCATACGCATTTCACCTGTCGTCGTCTCACCGTCCTTCGGATTCCTCTCGCTTACCAGTATTCCACCAGGATGAATCCATGCACTCTAGGGTGGTACTTGCCACTACTCGTAAAAGATGTGCCAGGGGCACTTCAGCCATCTGAGCCCTCACACCGCGCAAGTGGGGAACATCGCAGCGAAAGCGCCAGCAAACCCTCGGGTCCGGAATTGGGCCAGAAAGGAGCCGGAACGTCTATCAGGGGTGGGAACAGGGGCAACCCCCGTGTCGGAACAACCGGTATCGCGCCGACGCTGGCGTGGCACGAGCTGGACGCAAAATTCCGCCGAGACCTCCCAGATGAGGCTTATATCGGCCGTCTCACGTATCGTGGGTTGGTCATGCGGGCTTGCTCAAAAGTGCGCCTGTTAGATGGAGTTGTTGTTAGCCGGAAAGAGCGAGAAAAGGCCGAAAAACTCCTCGAAGGTGTCGCACGAGCCAAGGGATAAGGTTGCGGAGGGAAGCCGGCTGTGTTGACTAGGAGGGCATAGTCAGTCGGAGGTTGTCCGCCACTACGGCAGGCAGGGACGGGTCAAAAGGAATATTAGCGTCGTTTGTTGTGTGAGTGTGATCTACAATGAGACAATCCTATTTGGTAATTTACATTCATAACGTGTGCTTCCAAACGTGATGGTACCCTAACATGTGGTCATGAGTAAAGCTGGATATGGGCACAATGCAGGCAACGAGTTGCAAAGGTACGGCATTATCTAAGCGCGCAATGGGGGTGAATGTGATGGCAATGATCGCACTGCTCGCGCTTGTAAGGTGATGATCAACACGAGGTGAATACCTGTGCCCATGAATCAACGGTGGGGAAAATGCTCAGAGGGAACGGCAGTGCTGATGATGGAGGCCTGAGCGTCGGGTCCAAGTAAAATTATGCTAGGTGCGGTGATGTAATCCCCGGAATGTGCGCCTTGCCGGCAGAACTCCGCGACGCCCAGGTGGAAGTGCCTTGATTTAATTAAGCTAAGTGTCCTCGATTTAGCAGTCATGGAATGTTCGACAAAAGTTCCGTAAGCGAGCCCTTTCATGTAGCCAATTTTGGATGGCCTTCGTTCGCATCCGTTCTTCTTCCTTGCTCCGAGTCGCAATCATGTTCGCGACGGCCAGGGAAATACACACCATGAATAATACACGCAGGCTGATTTTTCACTCCCCGGCCATTCAACAGCAATGGGGGGCGGCGGTAGATCTGTGGTGGCGACGGTGGCAATCACCATCACCCACGGAGAGGCCCAGCCAACGTTCCCAAAACCAAAACCGCTTCAAGATTCGACACAGAAAACTCGTGAGAAAGGCACCCGATCCGATCCCGGGAAAATGGCTAAAGTCCACAAGGAATAAAGGATAAATAAAATGGTCGCAAGACGGGATAAATTTAAGCGCCTTCAAGGGAAAGATGATGAACATGGAGGGGCAGGGCGGGAACTAGCTGAGCGCTGTACTGTTTGGCCTGGGCGTTGTGGGGGATTGCAAAAAAGAAAAACAGGGGGAAACCAGGAAGCAGGCGGAGGTAAGTCGTTCGCGTAATTATGCCCTCGGGAAGCCGGGATCAATGGAACCTGATTCGACTTGAATCTCGTGCGGCCAGCTCCCTGGAGAGACCCTCCGAGTCTGTTTTTCCTCGATGGTCTGGCCTTCTTTATGAGCATCGCGGCATCGCCGACCATCATCTCCGTTCCCAAGAAGCGTGCGACGCCTATATAAATCGCTGCGTATCATCCAGTTTCGATCTGCTTGAATTCTTGATTCTCCTTCCCTCCGCGCTTCCCTCCTGCCTCCATGACTGAGACCAAGGCTGAGAGTCAGAATACTTTTGTCAACCCTTACAACAGCGTAGGATCGCTCCCCTTTGACACAAACGAGTATGTCATCAGCGCTATTCCTTTTTCTTTTTTTCTTTTTTTTTATTCGCTCTCGCTTTCGTTTTCATTATTTTCGGGTTCTTGCGTTTGTCACCTGTCAAACAGCCACGAGAGTGTGTCATTCGATGGACGGAAGCCACTCTCCGCTCTCATCCACCCTGGGCTGGATCGTCCTCTCGCCACGATCCATCACTCCTTATTTTCCCATGCGTTAGATCGGCGCTGATGCCCGTCAACATTGTTGCTGATTGACTTTATAGCAAGTTCTCTCAACCCGGCCGTACGCCAGAGAGCGGCTCGACCGCCTTTTCTGCATTTGCACCTGCGGTCCCCGCATACCCTCCTTCTACCTCGGTATCCCCGGCTGTCACAAGGTCGGTACCTCAATCCCCTCCCACCCTTCTCTCCGTGACTTTACCATTCAAGTTTCTGATGCCGTTCACAGCTCCCCCGACCTCGACTGTGACTACTTTAACAGCTCGAGCATGTCATCTGTCACCTCTGCGGACTCTGAGTCCTCCCCTCGGCCTGACAAGCGCCCCGCTTCCCCTGCACAATCTCCGCAGCCAAAGCGCGCTCGCCCCACCGAACTTTCGTTGGATAATCCTCACTGGGAAGGCGAAAGTGCTCCCACAAACGTTGGAGAGCACTCCTCTATCGTCTCAGGCAGTCCGCGTATTCAGTTACCTTCAATCTTTTCGACATTTGAAGACCCATTCCGTCACGGTGCAGACAACCGCCGGGCTTCCCTACCGACACTCTCTTCGGAGCTAAGTTACCGTAGTCGGCTCCCTTCTACTGCTCGAGGGCTATCATCAGCCACGCATACACCATCCTCTTTGTCGTCTTACCAGTTTCCTCCTCAGTCATCCGTCGACTCTGACGACAAGTCGTCTGTTAGACCGAAGCTCGCAGCCGACACTCAACTCAATCTATCCTACCAGGACCAGGCCTCCCTTCCTAGCGCGGCAACACTGTCCAGTTCAGGCACCGCCACCTCATCGTCCACTTCTCCATCATTCCCCACGTCGAGCTTTGGCTCTCCCCTCACAGCAGATTACACTCTACCTCGCGCCCAATTGCCGTCTCTGCAATTTTCTGATTCAGAATCTTGGAGCACAGCCACGGGTCAAGCGGCATCGCTTCCGGGAATTGTGCGGCCAAGTTCTACACCCGGGCCTATACCTAGCGCGAGTGCACATTTAAAATACGACGACAGTCTGCGCCACTCGTCCCTCAGTAGCTCGTACACATTTCCTCCCACTAATCAGGCCCCAATGTATGGAAGTGTCGCGCGTATCTCTGGCCAAGGGGAGCGTAGAGCATCCTACACTCAGTCGTCTACCTCAGAAACAGCAAAAGAAGAGTGGAACTTTTCATCCCCCGATATCCTTCTTCCTTCCGCTTCTGCCAACGGCCCGGTGCCATCGCCGTCTCGGACCCCACCAGCACCACCAGCACCCTCGTCACTCGTCGATCGCCCTCAGAAAAAGCGCGGGAAGTTACCCAAACCCACCACCGACTTTTTGAAGGATTGGTTGCATCGTCATTCTGATCACCCTTACCCAAGCGAGGACGAGAAGAAGCAACTCTGTGCCGCCACTGGCTTGAGCATGAGTCAGGTTTCTAACTGGATGATTAATGTGGGTCAGACTTAACCAGCGCATTCAACCGCATTAACATGATTAAAACTTGCTAGGCTCGCCGAAGGATACTCGCACCTGTACACCGGCCATCATCTGGTCCAGCGACAACCCACCCCCTTCCATCGCAACGCAGTGGAGTGGCTCACTCCGGCGTTTCTACGGGCACACTACTTCGGCGGGCATCCATGCCGACCGACAGTCTGCAATTGTACCACCCACTTTCCCTTCAATCTATCCCCCACTCCGGATCGGGCCCAATTGGGTCTGACCCATATTACCCACCTTCCAGTCAGCGTAACGTCCTAGAGAATGGCTACGGCAGCGGGCGCTCGTCATCTGTGATGGGGAATTATCCACAGCCGGGCGGGACTGGTGCTGGCTACACGTTTCCTACACCGGCGTCCATGTCGACACATCACCAGCCAGGTTATTCTATAAACAACCAGCACAACCCAACGTACATGTCGTCGCACGGACCAGTGCCGGGTGGCGGTGGTCACGGATACTACACCCAGCAGCAACATCAACAGTACTTCTCCGGAAGCCACCAGGACCGGGGCACACCAACTCCGTCCAGTGGGTCGGGCCCCGGCTACCATCCGCAATGATTCCGTTGCGGCGTGATGAATGTTCGCATCCTTCTTCCATTTCCGCCTAGTTCCATGTATTACTCACATTTCCTATCGGGGGTAAAGTGGACCCAGCGCACGATCGGGGGCGATGAGATGCTAGTCGGAGGGGCAAGGTACGATGCTCGGCTGGAGGTCCAAAGGATTCTCACAACAATGGAGTGCCCGTACGTACAATTGGTAAATTCTTCCCTGCCAGCTCATCCGGCTATCCCCCATGGACTTTTGCTCTGTATAGAAATTGCGTTTTGTCTGGGACCGCCCATCGTTTAAGTTTCGTGTTGTTTAATTGTCTCACGTTTTCTCTCCACGTTGCGTAACGCACTCTTGCACCACCATCACGTCCTGTTGGATATATCCTAGTTGAATAATTCTAGCACTAATATACCCTGCTCTGTTTTGCATCTCATGCTTCTGAATGCTTCCATTCTATGGAAGGGAGCTCTATCTCATCGAGTAATCGCATCGGGACGGGCCCCAGTCGGAATGTTCGTTCGGGCGTGGGCGTCAAAGGTTCGAGGGCAAGAAACTGTGTGAAACGCCGAGCTCAGGCTCCAGCTCATGATGCAGGGTGATACTAATATGAACGGCATCGAGTCTTGTATTTACGGCCCCATGCGCTCGTGCCTAGACTGGCGATGCAACAAGTAACAGCACACATACGTACACAGGCACGAAGACACCACACATGGGAAATTCAACATTCGTCCCGCTATCCGAGCCATTGTGCGAGTTTGGCCACATTTTTCTCACCGGAGGAATGGTCATTGCAGTAATAGCACCCGAGGAAGTTCGACATTCTTATTCAGTAGGCTTGAGTACGCGGCCTCTTGGGTGACGAGAATTCGGTCGGTTCTTGTCCGGACCTTCTGGTTCGGAACTGCCTCGTTATTGAATATCGAATACCGAATTAGAACCGTGCAGGGCTGAGAAAGGCAATAAATCGGGAATAAAGTTATGCCACGCATGACCAGATCTATTTCACACGAATTTCGTCGGTACCGTGAGGGCACCTGTTCGGCTTCGACCGAGAAATACCATTTGGTCAAGTCGTGCAGCTTCTACAGTTGACTCCCTCATAAGCCATACTAGGGTGGTTGTACCTATGCAAAAATTGACTTTTCATCTTCAACAACACATTGTAGCTACTTCATGTTGTACATGCTGTAATGATAGTGTAGGAAAATACCAGATGGCACTTGGTAAGGTTAAGGGCAACAGTGTAACGCCACCACTGGCATTAGTCCGACTTGGACTGCGAAAGGGCGTTCACGACTTAGCAAAATATCCCCTCGAGGTCACGTGACCTGTAGTCACGAGATACACGGCGCTTATTGAGGCACGTGATCTCACTCCGTACACTAGGGCAAGTTGTGCCACTAGGTAATCCGATGGTCGATAAAGTCGACTTGCGCGAAGAGGCAAGTGAAGCACGCGTGAAAGAGATGAGAAGGGAGTGGTGATTGAAGAAGACCAAGATGGCGTATCTTGGTCTTATCGAGCCACTATTTATACATATACGAGGATGCTTTAAAGCTCCTCCCGAAACTGTACAACAAGTAGCGTAAGTAGCTTGAACCCTACTATCGCTATCCTAGGAATGACTCATGCCACATCGGCATGTGATTCTACTGCTGACTGATACAACTAGTCCATGACTCATTACAACTTACTAAGGGGTCATAACCGTAAAGTAAGTGTCCACTTCCACGAACCGTGACATCACCCCCTTTTCAGCCGCGACGACCACGGCGCCGAGGGGCCGCGATGCCTCCCAGCCAACCCTCCTGAACCGACTCCACTCGATTGTGAATGTCCGCCATCTCCAACCGGAACTTCGAACGGGCCACGTCCCCCTGGATCCCGCCCAGCGCCTGGGAGAGGGCCAGGAGCCTGTGCTCGATGCGCTCAGCCTCCTTCCTCAGCGCGCGGAATCTGTGTAACTCAGCTTTAAGTCCCACGTCCTTCAGCTCGTTCACCACCGTGTCGAGGCGGTGTTGGTTGGCGTGGCCAGCAGCGAGGGCTTGGACCTCGAGCTCCGTGTAGTACGGCTTGCCCCGCTCCCGGACTTGCGGTTTGGCGTACAGGGGTTTGGAGAAGGTCTTGTCGCTGTCCGCGGCGAGCGTGAGGACCAGCGGGTCCGGAGTCATGATGACCTGGACGTATGCCGCTTGGGTGGTGACCCCCTGGGAGTCAGTGATGGGGAAATGGACGAATTTGTCCCCTCGGTTGTGAACGTAACCATAGGGGGCAAAACGAGTGTCGGAAAGCCAGCGGTTAAGCACGGCTGTATGATGTGATGTGGAAGGGAGGTCTACCCTTAGGGAGCCTCGGTAAAGGGGGCGGCCCACCGTGTCGAGCGTGTAGGGCATTTCGTCGGGATGATCAGAGTCGGTTGTGGAGATAATGAATGGATGCTCAGCTGGGTACCACTCCTTCAGCTCCCGTTTGGGTTGTTCTTGAATTTGGCACGCATCGTCACGTCGAACAACTTCCTCTTCTCCAGGATCCTCGTTCTCCTTGTCGCTGCTTGCGCCAGCTGTTCGAGTCTCCACCTCGCTGCTACCTCTCGCCATTCCTCCCATTGTCGCGTGTTCGGGTTCTTGGCCATTGTCGACCCAGTACTCCACTCGAACCAGGAGAGGTCCCGGTGAGGGAGCCGCACAGTCTCGGAGAGCTGCGCGAAGCCGATCAACTTCGGCCTGCGTATAGGGCGTGACGTTGAGGCGTTGGCCGTCGACGCCGAGCATCCAGTAGGTGGTAGGGGTGTTGGGGTTGTCGAGGTCTTCGATGGCAGCGAGGTTGTCGACCGCGGCGGTGAGCTCTTCATGGGTGAAAGATCCCCGGAGACGGGGAGCCGCATGGGAGGAGTAGGTGGAAGAGGGAAGAGACATTGTTG
Organism: Lactarius hatsudake; assembly: GCA_024734325.1. NCBI lineage: Eukaryota > Fungi > Basidiomycota > Agaricomycetes > Russulales > Russulaceae > Lactarius > Lactarius hatsudake. The sequence goes on along the minus strand of JANSJP010000005.1, from coordinate 33,131 downwards.
TTTGAGTGATGAGTCCAGGTTGGAAGAATGGGGTGCACTTAGCGTCGTCAAGCTCGCTTATATGTGTCCTCGCGGCTTTTAAGCTCCGCTCGTACTCCGCTATCGCTTCCTCGGCGAATACGTCATTCTTGTCGACCCACTGATTATCCGAGTCGGGATAGCCCCTCCATTTCACAAGGTATTGGAGCTTCTTGCTTCTGCCGAAGTGCCGATGATCCAGGATGCATTCAATTTCGTATTCTTCTTCTCCGTTGACTAGGTCCGGTGGTGGGCGCTGGAAATTTTCTCCGTGCATGGGCGTTTCTCGATAAGGCGTGAGTAGATCGATGTGAAACACGGGGTGAATACTCCACTGCGTGGGAAGCTCGAGTTGATAATTGACCGGTGATAGTACGCGTGTGATTTTGAAGGGTCCATGTCGTCGTGCCGCGAGTTTGGCCGTTGGTTGATTGGTTTGGAGGTGACGCCCTTCTAGCCATACTTGGTCCCCTATCTGGTATTTGGGTGTGTCTCGGTGTTTGACCCACAGTGATTGTGCCTTTTTGATAAGGGCTTGAGCTTCCTTCCGTGCTTCTCGGAATTGTTGCAACCTCGTGAGTACCTGTGGAATGGGGGACGGCTTATCCATCCAATCAGCGCGCGGGTCGTATCCCATCATCAGTGAGAAGGGGGACTTCCTTGTAGCCTCGTGCGGCCAGTTGTTGTGAGTGAATTCCGCCATTGGGAGGAAATGCGCCCAGTTATCTTGACACTCGTTGGCCCAGAATCGTAGATATTGTTCCAGCCACTGATTGGTGCATTCGGATTGTCCGTCGGTTCGGGGGTGATAGGCGGTGGAAATATTCTGATAGATGCCAAGGATCCGGCAGAGTTCGCGTGTGAATTTGGACGCGAAGCGTGGGTCTCGGTCACTGATGATTTTCGCTGGTAATCCGAATCTCCGAAATATATGAGTGACGTACAGCGCTGCGGTTTCTTCGGCTGATATTTCTTTGTTGCAGGGAATGAAGACAGAGGCTTTGGTGCAGTTGTGGTCTGTTACCGTGAGGATGGAGTCGAAACCCTGGGACCTTGGTAGTTTGGTGATGAAGTCCAGGGCGACAACTTCGAAGGGTTTGGCGTCAATAGTGGGCGTGATGGGTACTAGTGGTGCCTTTGTGGGTCGGTTGTTGACCTTGTGGCGTTGACATTCTGCACATCCTCGGACGTACTCCGCGACGTGTTTCGGCATCTGAGGCCACCAGTAGTGTCGTTCGATGATTCGCAGCGTGCGGCTTATTCCTGGGTGTCCATATACCGGGGGGTTGTGATGGTTAGCTATGATGGTACGGATGGCGTCCTGGCCTTCTGTGATGACTCGCGCCCCTTGGTGGTACCAGGTTCTGTTGACTTTCTTAAGTTGGTGTGGGTCTACCCATGGGCGTAGAACGTCTTCGTCTTGGTTGTGGCTTTCTGGTGTCTGGGTCGTTAGGGTTCGCGCGAAGACTGTTTCGGGTAATACTACGACCCCCTCATTGTCTTTTTTCGCCTTTGTCGTAGTCTGGTCTTCGAGATAGTGCGTCGGCCCTTCCATTGTTAGTGCCCTTAATGTGGTGGATCTCGAAATCGTATTCCATGAGTTCGAGGACTTCTCGGGCAACGCGACGACTTATCTTTTGGGGGGATTTCCAGTGCATGAGGTTAAGATGGTTGGAGAAGATTTTGACCTTGTGTGGCGATCCTGCTAGGAATGGTCTCCAATGCCGCAGTGCTTTGACGATAGCTAGGAGTTCTAAGTCGTAAATGTCGTAGTTGCGTTCCACTTCGTTCAAGGTGGCGGAGTAGTAGCCAATGGGGTGCCGTTTTCCGTCTTGTTTCTTCTGTAGGAGTACTGCTCCTATGGCGTATCCCGACGCGTCTACCTCAAGTTCAAACTGCTCGGTCAGTGTGGGGTGTGCGAGTACCGGTTCGCTGGTGACTAGGCGTTTAAGGGTTTGGAAGGCCTGTTCTTCGTCTTTGCCCCACGTCCATTCGGCGTCTTTGCATGTAAGTTTGTTGAGGGCTCGTGCGTATGTGGCGAAACCGCGAATGAAGAGGCGGTAAAAATTGCAGAAGCCTAAAAAGGAGCGTACGTCGCGTACCTTCGTGGGTGTGGGCCAGTCGCGTATGCCAGCAATTTTTACAGGGTCCATGCGAGTTACCCCCTTTTCAAGGATTACCCCCAGGTAATCCATGCGCGGTTGGTGGAACAGGCATTTCTCCAGTTTGAAGTAGAGGTCGTGGTCGAGTGCGATTTGTAGGACTGCGCTGACGGCCTCTATGTGGGCTTGTAATCCTGCTTCTTTGGTAGTTGCTATGCCGATGTCGTCCATGTAGACTCGTATGGTTGTCCCTCGGCTTTGAAAGTAGATGATCATGTCGCCGAATATGTCGTTCATCATGTTCTGGAAGGTTGCAGGGGAGTTGGTGAGTCTGAAGTACATAACTAGTGGTTCGAAGAGCCCGTATTTCGTTTTGAAGGCTGCTTTGGGTTCATCGCATTTCTTAACTCGTATGTTGTTGTATCCCCACCGTACGTCAAGTTTGGTGTAGATGCGTCCGTTCCCAAGGTCGTTGATGAGTTCTGACATAAGTGGCAGTGGGTATTGGTTGCGCACCGTGCATGCATTGATCTTTCTGTAATCCTGGACGGGTTGCAGTTTGCCGTCTTTCTTTTTGATGAAGAAGAATGATGAAGCGTATGGTGACTTTGAGGGACGTATGTAGCCCATTTTGAGCTGCTCGTCTAACCATTTGCGAAGTTGTTCGTCTTCGTCCTGGGACATGGGGTAGACTTTACAGTCAATGCTGGTGGGTGTGCCAGGTTTGAAATCGATAGCGTGGTCCCATGGTTGCAATGGTGGGAATCGGTGGGATGCCTCTTTGCTGAAGATTTTTGTGAAGCATTGGTAGGGCTCCGGGAGGATTGCCGCCGTCGTGTTCTGATTAGCAGCGATGGCTAGTTCGGTAGCCGTGGTACGTATCTGGCATTCCTCCTCCAGTTCCTGGACGATGTTTTCCGCTTCGTCTTGTGTGATTGCGCTTGCAACGGTGATGTGAGGCTCCGTTGGGTTGATTGACCGGAGTACGACGGGGAGGGCGTCTTCGTGGATAGTTGCGTGTGTCCAACTGATGGTAGGTTCATAGGTGGCGAGCCAGGGGTACCCAAGGACTAGATCTGCGTTTCCGATGTCTGTGACTAAGAATCTCATGGTTTTGTTGATTTTGTTAGTCTGGACGTCTAGATCGACAAAATGTGTGATGGACCCGCTTTGTTTTCCGTATTATCTATGTTCCATATTTTCTTGGGTTGTTCTAGGGGTTGTAACCCAAGGCCCATGCGTTTAGCGAACGCGGGTCTTATGAAGTTGTCGGTGGCACCCGAGTCAATGAGCACTTTGATGTCGGCCATGGAGTAACTGGTGCGAATCGAGACTGGAATTCGGAGCGAACGATAGCGAGTCATGATTACAGAGTTACAATTAACTGCCCTCACCCAGGCCGATGGGTTTAGGTGTCCTGAAAACCCTCTTGGGTCCATAGGTCTTTGAATATGAGGTCTTTTACCTCGTCACTAGCCCCTCTGATGGTATCCATCCAGCCTTTTGCTTGTTCTTCGGGGGTTGCTTCGGCACAGCGCGCAGTAGCCGACTCCTGACTGTAGTAGTCAGTGTCCGCACTTCGACTAGTACTGGTGCGCAGCTGGTATGGTTGCCTCGGTTTTCTGGGTCGCGTACAATCCCGTGAGAAGTGGCCGGGGTTGTTACAGTTGTAACAAATGACTTCCCTCATGTCGCGGCGTTGCCCTCCCCCTCTCGCTTGCCCTGGACCTCCCCTGGGCGGGAACGGTGGTCGTTGATAACTCCCTTGATTGGGATCTCCTACTTCTGCGACGCGTGCTCGCGTACGGTCTGCGGATGTGTCCATCACGTTCGGGTCGTATCGTGGGGGGAATCGTGGTGGTGCCCATTGTGGGGCGTATCCCCGCGATGGTTGAGGGCGTGGTGGTGGTGCGCTGCGGCTTGCGGTGCTCATCCCTAGGCGAGCTCGCAGGTGGATGTATTGCTTCTGTCGTCGCAGCGCGGCTTCCTTCCATTCGTTGAAGGTCTGGGGATCGTCCAATTCGTATATTTTCGTGAATAAGGCCTTGGGTAGGCCCGCCGTGAACCGGTCCAGCGTTTGGCGGTCGTTGAGGCGATAGTCAGCCTTCCACGCAAGCTGTTCGAAGTTGGTGACGTACGAATCAATATCGTCCCCAATCATTTTGAATCCTTTGGCCAGCGTGGCCTGCGCCTGCTCCTGCTCGAGTACATTCGAGAAGCGGTCCGAAAACCCGGCCGTCAGGGTATCCCATAGGAAGGGGTCGTATCGATTTCGTCCATGGTGGAGTTCGTTGTTGAGCCATTGGAGGAAGCCAAGGGTCCAATTAGACACCCTAGGTCCTTTGATGAAGCCCAGAAAGAGTAGACATCGTCGATAGACGTTGGTCATGATCGGCACTTCTGAGTTTTGCCCCCAGTAAATGTGCCACTGGGTGAGGAACGATTCGTACTCATCTCTATTCCCGTCGAAAATGTTTGGTGGTTCCCCTACTAGTTTGTCGGTTCCTTGGGGTGGCCCTAGTGCTGGTCCAGCTGCTGGTGGCGGCGGTGGCGGTGGTTGCCCTCTGCCGAATGGGTCGCCTCCTCCTCCGCCTCCAAACTGGGGTTGCCTCCCTCCGCCTCTGAATGGCGGTCTTCCTCCTCCGGGTGGTCCTTGGCCGAAGTTCCCTCCGGGTCTTCTAGGTGGCGGGGGGCCTCCTGCTCTTGGTGGAGGGTCGGGAATGTCAGGTCCTACAGCTCTAAATATCGCTGCGTCATCCGCGGTCATACGGTGACCTGTGGTTGGGTTGATGGGTCGTAAGTACGCTTCGGCCTCTTCCGTGATTCTCCGGGCTTCTTCGGTGGCTAGGTCTTCTCACGTGATCGTTGCAGTGGCCATTTCTGCTGGTGCGTGAACCTCAATGTCTTCGGGTTGGTTTATGTGAAGGGACTCAGCTATCTGGGCGACTTCCTCGACTTCTGATTTGCTGTCTTCGTGGTTTTCTGCGTCTCCGTCTTCATCCTCCCCGCTTGTCTCTGAAGGTGCAGGTTCCGAGGTGCTGGGCTCTTCTTCTGGTTGCCTGTCGATGCGTCCCCACTCGGATCGCGTGGGTAGGTTTCTTGCGTCGATATCGCAGTTGTAGTTTCTTCCTGTAGGTCGAACTATGTCGTAGCGGTTGTCTATGGGGTTCCACGTAATCTCCACCCAGCACAGGTGATCGAAGTTAAACTCAACTGGGCGGTATCGGGTTGGTCCCGATGCGAAGTCTACGAAGTAGCTGGTTTCTCCTCGGTATTCTCTCCACCTGGCGGCTCCTAGAAATTGTACAGGTATGTTGCGGTCTCCTCTCCGCTCGAGGGAGTAAGTTTGAAAGTCTCGCCACTGGTCTCGAGTTGTGAACGCCACGATGGATAGATCTTGGTCTTAATGTAATGCCACCACTGGCGTTAGTCCGACTTGGACTGCGAAAGGGCATTCACGACTTAGCAAAATATCCCCTCGAGGTCACGTGACCTGTAGTCACGAGATACACGGCACTTATTGAGGCACGTGATCTCACTCCGTACACTAGGGCAAGTTGTGCCACTAGGTAATCCGATGGTCGATAAAGTCGACTTGCGCGAAGAGGCAAGTGAAGCACGCGTGAAAGAGATGAGAAGGGAGTGGTGATTGAAGAAGACCAAGATGGCGTATCTTGGTCTTATCGAGCCACTATTTATACATATACGAGGATGCTTTAAAGCTCCTCCCGAAACTGTACAACAAGTAGCGTAAGTAGCTTGAACCCTACTATCGCTATCCTAGGAATGACTCATGCCACATCGGCATGTGATTCTACTGCTGACTGATACAACTAGTCCATGACTCATTACAACTTACTAAGGGGTCATAACTGTAAAGTAAGTGTCCGCTTCCACGAACCGTGACAAACAGCCAGTGATAGGGGCAGTCACATGTCAGTGGCTGTGAGAATGCTAAGTTGTTAAGGGAGAGTGTGAGCATGAGCAAAAAATGGATTTGTGAGAGGATGCAGGGGATTAGACAAGTCAACAATTGATTTGTTACATTCCTAGGGCTCATTCAGGCCTTGTTATATAGATACAAGTACAGTAATATGAAGCATATTTTCAAAACAATTAAAAACACATGAGTAAGATGCTTGGGGAGCAGTACAGTAAGTCAGGCAAGCACATGTGTTATGTTTCATTTGGATGTGGACTCTGACTCATCGGTGATGACTACGGAAGTCAGCAGTACTTAGTCATGGACTGCGCAGCATCAGTTAGCTGCAGGGTTTGACATGTGATATTGTACGATATGACTCATTGTGACTCGGTATTTCTAGTAGTAGTGGTATTAGGGTTTGCTCAACTTACGCTATTGGCTAGCTACAATTCAGGAGGAGCTTGAAAGCTACCTCGTATATGTATATAAGGCATCTCATGAAGACCAGGATTGCCATCTTGGTCTTTTTCCAATACCACCTCTTGACTTGTCTTCTGTGCAAGGGCCTCCACCCTTAGTGAGTCCCTTTAGTCTGGCATATCCTTCAGATCCCTGTGACTTCATTGGTCTTTGGCTACCCACATGTCTGACCCACCATGTGGACAGTGTTCCTGCTAAGTCCTGTTATCACCAAGGTCTATCTCTACTCTAATCCAAATGTCACACACCCCTGGGGCTATCTCTACTATGCAACTCACACCCACGTACATCATATCTTCCTTGATGACTCCAACATTGTTGATTGTTTTGAACACATTGCATGGGACAAGGACCACAATACTGAATACGATCCAAGTGATCCTACAAGGCAACTTATACACAACTACAACCACTGAGGAGGATTGGCACATTGAAGTGCCTAAGTCAGGCAGACGTCCATGGTAGACATTACAACATGAGCCATTGGGCACAATACTGAAGCATGGGATACTTGCGCTTGCTTCCCATTCATGGCTGCAGACCATCCTGCTGAAATGTGCTGGGATCCCATCTGTGTTATGATTTTCTGCTTCTTTGCTATCCTTGTGTCTGTTTGATGTTCTCTGTATGATACATGATTTCCATGGGCTTCTCATTTCTCATGTGCCCAACCATTTCCTTCGATTCCACTTGCATACGACTCCTTATGGCATGGAGTTTGTGCCATCAAAAACAACCTTACATGTCCAAGTCGTGATGAACAGTACACATAGAGATCATACTCACAGTGGACAAAGGAGACTGTGGTGAGATATGAAGGGTGACTGGAAGCAGCAACAGAGTAAGTCTTGCAAGTGAAGCAGATGTGGGTCTGGCACACAACAGATGAGGAACTGGTGTTATTACAGAGAAGGAGACATACCTGGCACACAACAGATGAGGAACTGGTGTGGTGCCAGAGCGTACATGGTGCTCTACTTATACTGTACAGACGAGTGACACTAATACAACACATGTAACAAGCGGTCATAGAATACAAGGAGCATTGTTCTACAGAGGGACACAAAGGAGTGTGTGAATGGAGAACAAAGGCATAAAGAACAAGGGAAGGCTAGACTATGATATCATAGTGACATCACAATAAAGATAGAACAAAAGGAATGAGTACAAGGATGATGTAACATCTACCACAGACGTTTGCCTGACTTAGGCCTCGTTTGATGCGGCAATCCTAAGTGGTCGATGGAACAAGCGATTGGTAATGGCGTCGGTGTACTCAGCTGGATGAGGGGCTAGATCCCCGTTCAAGGCGATGAATGTGTGAAGGTCCTCCTCTTGAGGAACGTTGACTGGAGGTTCGTCGAGTGGAGCAATAGTCCTCCAAGTGGGATGATCGACGATGTAGATGTAGCCGTACGGGCTGCTGACTCGTTCGTTGTGATAAAGGAATACACGGTGATATACTGATCCGAGGGGATATGTGTCCACTGCCCACAAAGGGGAACTCGGGATAAGCTCACGGGGATCCCTGGTCTAAGGGGATATGCCGGAGGTGACTCACTTCAAAGGGAGGAGAGCCCTGAAGGTGCAAAGATACAGAGAAGATGGTGGTATTGAAGAAGACCAAGATGGCGATCCTGGTCTTCCAAGTCGACTACTTATACAGATATGCGCGGGCTTTGAAGCGCCGCTTGAACTATCACTAGCTAATAGCGTAAGTAGAGCAAACCATAATACAGCTATCCTAGTATGAGTCACATCAATAAGAGATCCGAGCCGTTATCGTACACAATCACATGCGCCGGAGCTTACCCGGCTGACTGATCCAACAAGTCCATGATGATATACTGCTGATGTGGTGTCATCCCCGAGCGTCAGTGTCCACTTCCAGGCTGAACGTAACATCACCCCCTTTTCAGGATCGGGCACCAGACCGACCGTGGCAAATCTCCTCTCAGAGGTGTGCAATCCGTTGTCCTTCCTCGGCTCCAGGGCGGTAAGAGTCCCTTTCGTCCTCGATGCACTTGATGGCATCAGTGCGTTGGAGGCGTAACACACACTCCCTGCGCATGCGCCCGAGCTTGTCCAGCTCGTCGATCTTCTTCTTCAGCTCCTCCTCCTTGGCAATGTAACCTGCTTGGAGGCAGCGGTAGCGGTGGACCTCCGCCGTGACCGTCAAATTGTTCATGGCCATACAGGCCAAGTTGACCAACTCGCGGTAGCTGCTGTCCTGGTCTAGAAAGACCAGATCGTCGTTGGTGTAGGTGGGCGAGGGTCGGTCGTAGTTGGGTTCGGCATGCACCGACTTGCCATACTGCTGGTCGCTGCCCCGTTGGTAGGCAAGGACGAAGGGGTCTGCCGTGAAGACAAGCTGCGTATACCGAGCTGGGTGCAACCGGCCCTGAGCGTCGTGAATCTGGAAGGGGATGAAGTGAACTCCCCTGTTGTGACGAAACCCGTGCGGTGGTGGAGTTTCCACCTGACGTCGGGAAACTGGACTGTGTTCCTCTGGATTGTATCGGTGTATCTTGGGTCGCTGCAATGGCGGAAGAGTGAGAGGTTCCCCGTCGGTGGTGCATAGCGGCGGGGTTTCGTTGTGAGTAGTGGTGAGGTGAGTCCCATATGTGAGGTGTTCGTTGAGTCGGCAATGCTCCTGCGACAGGTACTGGTCGTAACTTCGGTCTTCTTGAACCTGAGCCTCATCTTGACTGGACGGAGGTCTCGAGGGAACATGGCCTTGCGGAGACGGGTTTCGTGTGCCCACTGCTGTAGGTGTTGGCGAAGGAAGGAGGGATGGAACGGGGGTAGTTGGACGACTGGGGCTGGGTTGAACGGACTGGGCAGGCAACAGGGATGGTGATGGCGGGGCGTTCTGAACGATGACAGTGGGCTGGACTGAGATGGGGAGTAGGTCGTCGAGGACATAGTGGACTTGGACTGGGGAGTGGGACATGAGTATGTGAGAGTGATAGAGAGGGAGATGGGGACATCTCTTGGGAAATCCCTGCGCTTATATGTGTTTCTCTTGCGGGGTTTAAACATTTGAACTCCCTTATCGCTTCATCAGCGAATACGTCATCTTTCGAGACCCATTGATTATCAGAGTCCGGGTATCCACGCCATTTGACCAAATACTGCAGTTTCTTTGTCCTGCCGAAGCGCTGAGAGTCTAGAATCTTCTCGACTTCGTATTCTTCTTCGCCATCAATCAGATCTGGTGGCGGGCGCTGATAGTTGGGACAGTGTGTGGGAGTTTCACGATACGGAGTCAGGAGATCTATGTGAAACACAGGGTGGATGCTCCACTGCGTGGGAAGTTCCAATCGATAATTGACTGTGGACATCACCTGGATGACCTTAAAGGGGCCATGTCTCCGGGGCGCAAGCTTGGTGGTTGGCTGGTTGGTACGTAGGTGGCGTCCCTCAAGCCAGACTAAGTCTCCGATTTGGTATTTGGGCGTATCTTTGTGTTTGATCCACCCCTGCTGTGCTTTTCTCATCAGTTCCTGGGCACATGTTCTAGCCTCTTTGAACTGTTTGACGCAAAGTGCTACTTGGGGAATAGGGGAAGGTCGATCAGTCCAGTTGGCGCGTGGGTTATACCCCATAAGGATGTTAAAGGGGGATTCCCTAGTGGATTCATTGGGCCAGTTGTTGTGAGTGAATTCCGCCAATGGGAGATAGTGGATCCAGTCATTTTGCCGCTCGTTGACCCAGAAGTGTAGGTATTGCTCTAGCCACTGATTAGTGCATTCCGATTGTCCATCCGTCCTGGGGTGATAAGCCGTGGAGATGTTTTGTTCGATCCCTAGTATCTTGCAAAGCTCGCGTGTGAACTTGGATGCGAATTGTGGGTCTCTGTCGCTAATGATGCGCGCCGGTAGTCCAAATCGGGAGAAGACGTGTTTTACGTACAGCGCTGCAGTTCCTTCTGCGCTTATCTCCTCTAGGCATGGGATAAATACAGCTGCTTTTGAACAGTCATGGTCTGTTACTGTTAGTATTGTGTCGCAGCCGTCCGCTTGTGGTAATTTCGTGATGAAGTCCAGCGCTATAGTCTCAAATGGCATTGCTTCCGGTTTTGGGAATATGGGTTGTAGTGGTGTGTGTGTGGGGCGGTTGTTGACTTTGATCCTTTGACAGTCCGCGCATCCCTTGACGTAGTCTTGTACTTCCTGTCGTAGTCCTGGCCACCAATAGTATCGTTCGACCATTTTGATTGTTCAGCTAATTCCTGGGTGTCCGTGTACCGGTGGGTCATGATGGGCTTGAATGATGTGCCTCTGTTCATGTTGATCCCCTGTTACTGCACGTCGTCCATCCTTGTACCATGTGCCTTCAATTTTCTTTAATTTGTGGGGGTCGACCCATCATTGGGCGGTTTCTTCGTCCTGGGTGTACACCGGATTTGTAGGTTGCATTTCTGCTACCGTTACTGTGTTCCCTAGTCGCATTGGGTCATCGGTCGTGTCGATTTCCGCAGCTCTGATGAATATGTGATCGGGTAGTACTGTGACCTGTTCGTTGTCGTGTTCCCCTTGGTTGTAATCGGGTCGTCTGGATAATGCGTCCGCTCGTCCGTTGGCGGTGCCTTTGATGTGGTGAATCTCGATGTCGTATTCTGAAAGTTCGAGCACTTCCCTTGCGACATGTCTGCTTATCTTCTGAGGGGATCTCCAGTATTGCAGGTTCATATGGTCTAAAAACACCTTGATTTTGTGTGGTGATCTGGCGAGGTATTGTCTAATTCTGGGTGTTTGAGTACTGGTTCTCGTGTAACTAGCTCTTTGAGTTTGTCAAATGCTTGTTGTTGGTCTGTTCCCCATGTCCATTCCGTGTCTTTGCGTGTGAGTTTGTTGAGGGGTCGTGCGTGTGTGGCAAAATTTTGGATGAAAGCGCAGTAAAAGTTGCAGAAGCCTAGGAAGGATCGCACCTGTTTGATGGTTTTTGGGGTAGGCCACTCATGTATGCCCGAAATTTTGATGGGGTCCATGCAAATCACCCCCTTTTCAATGATTACCCCCAGGTAATCGAGGGACAAAGAGTGGAAGGTGCATTTCTCCGGTTTCAGGTATAGGTCATGTTTTTCCAGGAGGTCTAGGACTGTGTGTACGGCTTCCGTGTGATCTTGTTCCGTGGTCAAGGTTGCTATGCCGATGTTGTCCATATATGCTCATATGATGGTCCCCTTGAGTTCGAAGAGTTCAATAAGTGGTTTGAGGATATAGTTCATCATAGCTTGGAAGGTGGCCAGCGAGTTTGTTTGTCCAAAATACATCACCAGCGGTTCGTATAGGCCATACTTCGTCTTGAATGCTGCTTTTTCCTGGTCGCTGTCCTTGATAAGTATGTTGTTATACCCCCATCGCACGTCGAATTTGGAGAAGATTATTCCGCTGCTAAGGTCCGCAATGAGTTCCGGTATGAGAGGGAGTGGGTATTGGTTGCATATAGTCCACTTGTTAATCACTCGGTAGTCCTGTACTGGCCATAGCTTTCTGTCCTTCTTTTTGATGAAGAAAAAAGGGGATGCGTACGGGGATTTAGAGGGTTGAATGTATCCCTTGGCCAGTTCGGCTTCAAGCCATTCTTTGAGTGCTTTGTCCTCTGCTTGGTTTACCAGGTAGACTTTGCAATCGATGTGGTTGGGGGCTCCTGGTTTGAATTCAATCGTGTGGTCCCATGGTCTAGATGGTGGGAGGCGGTGTGATTCTTCTTCGCTGAAGACCTTGGCGTGTCGTTTGTATTCGTCCGGGATTTCCTTTTTCTCTGTGTATTGTTGTGCCGTGATTGCTAATTCCGTTGCTGTGGTTCGTAGATGGATGGGTAGCGAGTCTTCTTCTAGTTCTGCGAAGATAGATTCTTTGTGTTGGTCCATGCATTGTTCGAGTGTCTGTCGTAGTTGTTCCATTGCTGTTTTTACTGTAAAGGGTCTGGTGGGATTGGTTGTGCGTATGATGATGGGGTACTGCTTTGTGTCCATGGTGGCTGTAGCCCAGTGGATTCTGGGTTGGAAAGTGGCCAGCCAGGGATACCCGAGTATAACTTCTTCTCCCCCTATGTCAGTGATGAAGAAGGGGATGGTTTTGACTTTTCTGTCGGTTTGTATGTTTAGATCGGTATAGTGGGTGATCTTGCCCCCTTTGTTGTGTGTTCCGTCGATATTCCAGATATTATGGGGTCGTTCTAACTCCTTGATCCCAATGCCCATTTGTTTGGCGAAGTTGGGATGCATGAAGTTGTTAGTGGCTCCAGAGTCCACTAGTGCTTTCTTGTCGGCCATTGAGTTACTCGTGCGAATCGAAACTGAAACATGCATGGATCGATAGCGTGTTATGAACTGCAAGTTACATTGTGAAGCTCTCACCCAGGCCGATGGGTTCAGGCGTCAGGAAAATCCTTCCTCATCCATTCCCCCATCTGGTTGTGAAGCTCCGCCATTTTGCCCATCATAAGGGTCATTGGCATGTCGGTTTCCTGCGGTGGGGTGTTGGGCTCATCCAGGTTGATAAGCGGTTCCTCCACTACGCTCAGGGGTGCAGTAGGAATTTCTTCGATGTAGGCACTCCGCCCTTGGGGAGGCCTGTTAGGTCCTTGGCATTGTTGGCGCGGCTGGAAGCATTCTCGTGAGAAGTGACCTTTGCGTCCGCAGTTATAACAAGTGACGTCCTTAGCGTTAAAGACGCCTCGTCCTCCATGTCCTCGTTGGATGAATCCTCCTCTTGCCGGGAAGGGTGGACAATTGTCATGGTGGTTGATTTCTGGGCGGTTTGGGTCGCCTACTTTGGCTACTCGAGCTCGGATCCTTCCAGGGGTGGTGTCCATTGCGTCTGGGTGTCCTTGGTATTGCCGCCATGTCGGTTGGCTCAGCCTTTGCGGTGCTTGGAAGCGCATCTGTTGCTGCTTGGGTCATTGTTGTGCGGGTTGCCTTCCGAACCCATCTTGTCTGGCCTTCATATGAAGGTATTTCTTCTGCTGCTCGATTACAGCAGTCTTCCATTGCGAGTAGTTCCTGGGGTCGTGGAATTGGTAGGCGTTTCGATAGAGGTCCATGGGTAGTCCCCTAGTGAATGTTGATAAGTGACCCTTGCGCACTTAGCGGCTCAAAGGACAATCAGATATGGACTGCTGTAGATAAGATATACAGGACTCATGTAGATTAGATTATTATGATCACACAATCTGGGACTTATTGTATTTACTTATCTATGACATCACTGTACACTATGACATCATAGGACCTGGACTTTGCGTTGTATTCAACACTTTGTACTTTCCCTTTGCCCTATCTTTATTATGATGTCAGTATGATATCATTAGTCTAGATTCTCCTTGTATTCTTGGCCCTTGTTCTCAGAACATCCACTCCCTTGTCCGTCTGTAGAACAATAACCCTTGTACTTACTGTGACTCCGTGTTACCAACGTCACCCTGTATTTTGTATAAGTAGTGCAGCTTGTACGCTCCTGGTCCACATCAGTTCTCATCTGTTGTGTGCCAGGTATGTCTCCTCTCCTCTAATAATCATCAGTTCTCATCTGTTGTGTGCCAGACACCATCTGCTTCACTTGCAAGAACTATCTCTGTTGCTGCTTTCAGTCACCCTCTATATCTCACCACAGTCTCCTCTTGTCACTGTGAGTATAGTCCCTATGTGCACTGTTCATCAGTGAACTTGTCGAGGACCAATGGTTCATCTAGGCGGTAGCCAGCTAAGCGGACCATCTTTTCGAATTTAGTCACGTAGCTGTCAATGTCCGCTCTTATCATGCGGAATCCCTTGTTGAGCTCTAGGCGAGCGTTCTCCTGTTCCAGATTGTCGCGGAACTGTCTTTTGAATGCGATTTTGACACCACTCCATAGCCAGGGGTCATGTTGATCCGTTTGCTTGTCGAGCCATTCTGCTGTCTTGGTGGCCCATTCGTCGACGAGGTCTCCTTGGATGTATGTGAGGAACATCATAGCTTTGGTGTAGGGGTGACTGATGCTTCTGTTGAACTTGTTGACCCCTGCGAATCAGTTCCATTGGGACAGGAACACTTCTGCTTGTTGATAAGTGACCCTTGCGCACTTAGTGGCTCAGAGGACAATCAGATATGGACTGCTGTAGATAAGATATACAGAACTCATGTAGATTAGATTATTATGATCACACAATCTCGGACTTATTGTATTTACTTATCTATGACATCACTGTATACTATGACATCATAGGATCCGGACTTTGTGTTGTATTCAACGCTTTGTACTTTCCCCTTGTTCTATCCTTATTATGATGTCAGTATGATATCATTAGTCTAGATTCTCCTTGTATTCTTGGCCCTTGTTCTCAGAACGTCCACTCCTTTGTCCGTCTGTAGAACAATAACCCTTGTACTTACTGTGACTCTGTGTTACCAACGTCACCCTGTATTTTGTATAAGTAGTGCAGCTTGTACACTCCTGGTCCACATCAGTTCTCATCTGTTGTGTGCCAGGTATGTCTCCTCTCCTGTAATAACATCAGTTCTCATCTGTTGTGTGCCAGACATATCATCTGCTTCACTTGCTTGATTAC
Organism: Lactarius hatsudake; assembly: GCA_024734325.1. Lineage (NCBI taxonomy): Eukaryota > Fungi > Basidiomycota > Agaricomycetes > Russulales > Russulaceae > Lactarius > Lactarius hatsudake. The sequence goes on along the minus strand of JANSJP010000005.1, from coordinate 18,049 downwards.
ACTCTGTTGCTGCTTCCAGCCACTCTAGATATCTCACCACAGTCCTCAGTCCACTGTGAGTATCATCCCTTCATGTGCGCTGTTCATCACTGCTTTGTCTCGTTCCCCTTTGAAGATGGGGGGTTCTTTCCTGACGAATCGGTCAGTGAGTTGGGCAGGGTCAGGAGGTGCTGTTGCAGCTGGGAGTCCTCCATCTCCCCCTCCGTTTCCGCCTTCATCTCTGCCCTTGTCTCCTGGATCTCCTCCAGGTGGCGGATTGTCGGGGTGTCGAGGGTACTTGGTGTCGAATAGTGCTGTGCCGATTCGCATTTGTTCGTGGGTAATCGTCTGACTCATAGTGGTGGGATGGACCTTAGCGATAAGCTCTAGGGCTTCCTCTTCTTGTTCGTCTTTGAGGATGTGAATATCTTTGGGGTTGCTGGCAAGTGATGGGGATGGTGCAGGAGTCTTGGGAGTAGGTGATCGGACTGGTTCTTCTGTTTCTCCGTCAATGAGACCCCACTGGTCACAGGTAACTACTTGGCTGTTGAGGATATCGAGGTTGAGGGCTGAGGAGGCGGGTTTAGTGACTTGGAATTTGTTGCTAGTGTCGCTCCAGCGGATTTCTGTCCAGCATGTGAAGTCGAAGTTGAACTCGACTGGGATGAGGTGTTGTTGGTTTTGTGAGTTGATGTAATAGGCGACGTATCCGGGGATTTCAGCATCGTCTTTCCAGAAAGTGGATTGGAGATATCTCTTGGGAACGTTGCATTCTCCTCATCATTCAATGAAGTAGGGGTGGAAGGGCACCCAGAGGTCTTTTGTTTTAGGATTGGCCACGGTGGATCTTGGTCTTGATGTAATGTCTACCACGGACATTTGCCTGACTTAGGCCTCGTTTGATGCGGCAATCCTAAGTGGTCGATGGAACAAGTGATTGGTAATGGCGTCGGTGTACTCAGCTGGATGAGGGGCTAGATCCCCGTTCAAGGCGATGAATGCGTGAAGGTCCTCCTCTTGAGGAACATTGACTGGAGGTTCATCGAGTGGAACAATAGTCCTCCAAGTGGGATGATCGATGATGTAGATGTAGCTGTACGGGCTGCCGACTCGTTCGTTGTGATAAAGGAATATGTGGTGATATACCGATCCGAGGGGATATGTGTCCACTGCCCATGAAGGGGAACTCGGGATAAGCTCATGGGGATCCCTGGTCTAAGGGGATATGCTGGAGGTGACTCACTTCAAAGGGAGGAGAGCCCTGAAGGTGCAAAGATACAGAGAAGATGGTGGTATTGAAGAAGACCAAGATGGCGATCCTGGTCTTCCAAGTCGACTACTTATACAGATACGCGCGGGCTTTGAAGCGCCGCTTGAACTATCACTAGCTAATAGCGTAAGTAGAGCAAACCCTAATACAGCTATCCTAGTATGAGTCACATCGATAAGAGATCTGAGCCGTTATCGTACACAATCACATGCACCGGAGCTTACCCGGCTGACTGATCCAACAAGTCCATGACGATATACTGCTGACGTGGTGTCATCCCCGAGCGTCAGTGTCCACTTCCAGGCTGAACGTAACAGATGAAATACAATAGAAGTCTAGAGGAGTCCATGATGTCATTGTACAGTGATGTCATAGATAAGAAAGTCCGAGATTGTAAAGATCATAATCTAATCTACATAAGTCCAATATATCTTATCTAAAGCAGTCCGTTATCTGCGTGTCCATTTGAGCTGCTAAGTGCGCACAGGTTACTTGTCAACAAGTCGATCTGACAAGTGTAGACTTCTGCAGAATTCTGATGTACGATATAAGCAAATCCCTTTGTTCACGTTTCAGGGTGTAACACCAGCGTGGGGGCCAATGCCACTCGGAATGGGATGAGACTGAGTTAGGAACTTTGTATATTCCTTTGAGAGACAAACAGAGAGTTTTGTGAGTACAGGGTTAAGTGCGCGGGTATGATAGGGTAAAACAAAAGGGGGGGAAAGGAGTCTGAGGCGACCTTCAATTGGTGTTGTCCTATTTATCCCAAGTCCTGCCCCGCTCTCTGGAGTGCGTATCTGAAACGCACTCCAAGATCTGACATGTGATTGAAAGAGAAGTGCTCGATGATTGGTGTGATCGGAGCGTGTTTGTGTAAGGAATACTTACACCCCTCCCCGGTGTGAAAAAGAAAGACGGTAGTATAAAGCAAGTGGGGGGGGTGCAATGGGCCTGCACGGGTGCGTCAAAACCCCTGTGGGGAAAGCTACCGGCGGCATGGTGAAGACGGAAGCTACGGTAAAAGCTCTGCACTTGAGGACTCCTCGTGGTTTTGATGTTGTAGCCACTTGTCCAGCGCTTCGCAATCTTCCAGCTCTTTCGCCGGAAGCCATTTGTCGCCTTCCGGCCCTTCTCCACGCCACTGTACCCGATATTGTGTTCCTTGGCCACACCGACGTTGGTCGATGATTTTATCTATGAAGAACTCATTGTGCCCATTGATCGTGATGGATCTGGTGGGACGAGCGCTCTTTGCAGGAATAGGACACTGTCGTTTTCCGTGAATGGTTGGACTTCTGAGGTGTGAAATACAGGGAATATATGGGGCTTGTCTGGCAAGTCCAGGGTTACTGTCAAATGCGCTTTGTCAGTTGTGACGACATTATACGGTCCGTCATAACGTGGCATAAACTTAGCTGCTCGGTGTGCTTTGGTGGACTTGTATTCCCGCCACCGGTGCAGCGTGGACAATACTACGCGGTCACCAATTTTGAAAGGAAATCGCAGGTTGCGGTGTTTGTTCGCGTGGCTTGCCTGCGTAACCTTCGCGCCGATCAGTGCATCTTGTGCCTCCATTTTGAGTCCGGTCATCCGGTTTGTTAGTTCCTGCACCGCGTTGTCCAGCGCTGTTGGGTTAGACGGTGGTGCGATAATCGGTGGCAGTACGCATGGTGTTTTTCCATAACGGAGCTGGAAGGGCATTAAGCCAGTGGAGGTGTTTATTGTGTTCATGATGTTGAAACGGATCTTCGGCAGCGTGCGGGCCCATCCCTTCTGGTCCCGCTTGACTGTGTATCTGATGCACTGGATGACAGTTTTGTTTGTTCTTTTGCTTGAGCCATCCGTTTCCGGGTGGTACCTGGATGACATTTTTAGCTTCACCCCTGTCAGCTTGTGCAGCGTCTTCCAAAAGTGGGCAAGGAAAAGTTTGTTGCGATCTGAAACAATTTCCAATGGCAGGCCGTTCTCGCAGTACCACCTTGTGAAGAATATGTCAGCCAGTTGTTCTGCCATCAGCGTGGAGACAGTAGGGATCAAACGGATGTCAGAGCCTAGTCGATCTGTGAATGTGATAATTGTGTCAAAACTGTTATCCTTTGGCAAGGGCCCAATGAAGTTGATTGCGACCGAGTCACAATGGCCGTCTGGTACTGTTAGTGGGTGCAGGGGTCCGATTTGCTTTGTAGTCCTAGCTTTATTACACTGACAGTCTGCGCATCCGGGGATGTAACCCTCTTCGAGGTCCCGTCGCATGTTTGGCCAGTAGTATCTGTCGCGCAGTGCTCCGTACATCTTTGGTACACTGAAGTGACCTAGGTTGTCATGGGCCAGACGGAAAAGCATTTCTCGGATTTTTGCACGCTTTGGGACAACCAGTCTATCATCAATGAACCAGAATCCGTTTTCCTGTCAGACATTTGGCATCCCTGCAGCAGCCTTGCTTAGCTTAAGTGTGAACGAGTCTTCTGTGTACCCGGCTTTGATTTCTTCCAAAATTGCGTCTTCCAGTTCGAAACGTGATGCTATCTTTTCGCTGCGTGAAGCGCTAAGGGTCGCAGCAAGGATGTTCATGGCTGTGTCTGGTAGACGTGACAGTGCGTCCGCCGCACAGTTCTTGTCGCCAGGTAGGTAGTGTATCGTGGCGTCGTACTGCAACATGAGTTCCATCCAGCGTGCTTGTCAGCAGGATAGTTCTCGCTGGGTGTTGAAGTGTTCCAGAGTGCGGTGATCTGTCCAGACTTGGAAGCTGTACCTGAGTAACTCAGAACACCACTTTGCGAGTGCCCGTATGATGGCGAGCAATTCTTTTTCGTGTATGGGATAGTTCAATTTGGCCCCTTTGAATGAGCAGGATTCGTACACGACTGGCCGTGCCGTTTCGTAAGTCTTCCCAAATGCCAGTATCGCCCCCAATCCAGTGTCACTCACGTCTGTGGTGACAAATATTTTGTGGTCTGGCATGAGCGACGGGTCAATCGTTGTGAGGCAATCGGTTGACATCACCAGTCTTTTGATGTTATCAAATGCCGTTTGGTGTGACGTCGTCCATTTGGGGAACTGTTTGTCACATTCCTTTCTTGTCAAAGTGTCCAATATTGAGGTTTCTTTTGCCAGGTTTGGCAGGAAGGCAGCGAGGTAGTGAACCAGTCCAAGAAAGCCTCATACCTGTTTCGCGGACGTTGGCCTAGGCCAGTCCCTTATACGATCTGCTTTTCCCTCGTCAGCCTCGATTCCGTTTGCTGAGATTCTGTGGCCGAGGAAGCGGATCTCGGAGCAAAATAGCTTGGTCTTTTTTGGATTACAGTACAACTTGTGGTCTGCGAGTGTTTGTAGGATCATGGCAACATTACACTCATGCTCCTCCAGGGTCCTTGACCAAATTGCGATATCGTCGATATACGCATGACAGATGCTGCCGATCCAGGGCTGAAGGGTGATAGATACTCTCCTTTGGTGAATTGCTGGTGCGTTTTTGATTCCCATTGGCATGACCACCCACTCGTATAGCCCCCACGGTGTGTTGACCGCAGTTAACTCGATATCCTCGTCTTTCATGCACGTCTGGAAAAAACTATTTGTCATGTCAATGGAAGCGAAATACTTTCCACATGCAATGTCCACAAGGATGTCATTGACACGCGGGATGGGGAAGCTATCTGTAACCGTGTTCGCATTCAATTGTCTGTAGTCATTGACCCATCGTGGTGGAGCGGTGGGGTCAGCTTTGGGGATGATAAATGCGCCTGACCCGGCAGGGGCCGAGGATGGCCTGATGTGCCTGGCCTCCAGGTGTTCTTGTAACAAGGCGTGCCACGCTTCCTTCCATTTCTGGGGGCATGGGTAATTGTGCGTTTGATTGTGCTATTTTGGTCTCTTAGCTTGATGTGGGCACGTGGTTCCTGTGGTAGTTCCTCGACATGCGGTAAGGGCTCGAAGACCTTTGAGAATTGTTGTCGCATGGAACTGTCCCTTTGTGCTAGTTCTGTTTCCAATCCCAGTGTTTCGACTCTTCCCTGTATTGCGCTAAGAATGTTTGTGTGCTTTATGGGTGGTGTCTCCGCCAACAAATCATAATGGGGAATTTTTTTGTTACAATACAAGTTCGTTTGGCATAGTCACAGACAATCTGGTTACTGCTGAGGAATGGGAGTCCAAGAATTATGGGCATGCAGAGCCCAGGCATGACCACAGCATGGATAACATTCAACTTAAAGAAACGATCATGGGACGAGACAATTATTTTTACAAAATGCGTCAATGTAGAGGGATTTTGTGCGTCGATTGCGACGCTGACTCGTTCTGGCTCTGGCAAAACATGTTTTGATAGTTTGAGATGATCGACCAATTCAGGCTTGATGAACACCATGTGCGTGCCACTGTCAATCAGCGCTGTTGCATTCACTGAAAGATTAACTGTGGGGTCGTTAACTTTGCACTTCCATATGAAATGGTCACACTTCAGGGCACCCTGTTCACGCACCGAGGACAGGCTATTTTCTGATGCGTCGGAAAAACTGTTCTCGGTGATGGATGCTGATGGGAAAATGGCTGCGAGTGGTTCAAAGGTCAACTGTGCACTTTGGTCTAAGTTTGCGGAGGCATTGGACATAGAGGCTATCGGGGCAGTGTGGGTGCTGTTCTTTGTGCCAGGCTTGGCCTTAAGCACGTCTTGTGTGGTCAGGGTTCAGTAGTTTTCCCCGGACAGGGAGGTGGTACATTTATCCGTGTGGTGCCCGGCGTAGAAAGTCCGGCACTTGAAACAGCCATCGTGTTCTCTGAGGAGGCAGCACTCCTCATCTGTCAGTTTCAGGGGGTATATGTTCGGGCTGGTGCTCGATGTGTTTGCCATGTTCCTACCCGCATTCGTGCGGGTTGGGTACGAGCTACGGGTGGGATCGTATGGTCTCTTTGTGATGCGGTTTCTGTCGTCACAGATTTCGGCAATGCATTTCCTGTCAAATTGCCTTTCGCTGTTGATTTCGGTCATCCGCTCCAACCATGTCTGGAAATCTGTGATTTTGGAAACTTTTTCTCTTTTACCAAGTCTGCGCAGGTCCTGGTCAATGTTTGCCTCCAGCTGTTTTCTCATCTGGTCCTCCAAGATGTGGGAGTCTGTGCCACAGAGTGCCACATTTAAGGTCTGAGCTTCAGATGCAAAGGTTTCAAATGTTTTGTAGCGAGGGTCAAGACGTGCTCCCATGATTTGGGTCCGAAGATCTTCTTCCCAGTCTTTGGGGAGCCAGTGAGTGTGGAGAGCACCCATGAATTACTCAAAAGTCATAGCACGCAGGCGTGCCCGGTTGACGGAAATCCAGTCATTAACCAAGGGGCTGTTGAAACAGCCTAGGATCTTCGTGACCTTTTCAGTTTCCACTATTTTGTTCTTTGCGTTCAGAAAGTAATTCTTGGTGTGGTTTTCAAAATTGCGAATGGCATTGGGGGTCAGTTTTCCCCTAGACAGGTTTGGTGGGCGTGAGAGGCTTAGGTGAGAAGCCACAGCAATAGCGTCCTTAGAGTCTGTCATGTTATTCTGGGTTTGGTACCGTGGCAAGTCGACAGATGAGTCATCTGAGGAAGCTGGAGACTGAGGCAGTACAGGTGACTGTTCACGAGTTGGAGACTGGGATGGAGCGGGAGACTGGGACAAGGCAGGAGACTGGGGCAGTACAGGTGATTGAGACAGGATGGGTAAAGGCGATTGCGAATGTGCAAGTAACAGTGAATGTATGCGTGTGGATGTGTGAGCCTCCGTCTGTGTTTCTACACACGGTTCCGAAGCCTGAGATCTGGGCGGTTTGTCTTTTAGGGCAGTCCGGCTTTGTAACCGCTGTGAGTGTTGGGAAGCCAGGATGGGATGATTGTAACAAGGAGAATGGAGATTTGGAGTAAGGCAAGGTACAGGGAGGGATCAGAGGAGTATATGAAAGTGACGATAACTCAAAAAAAAGTGTAACACCAGTGTGGGGGCCGATGCCACTCGGAACGGGACGAGACTGAGTTAGGAACTTTGTATATTCCTTTGAGAGACAAACAGAGAGTTTTGTGAGTACAGGGTTAAGTGTGTGGGTATGATAGGGTAAAACAAAAGGGGGGGAAAGGAGTCTGAGGCGACCTTCAATTGGTGTCGTCCTATTTATCCCCAAGTCCTGCCCCGCTCTCTGGAGTGCGTATCTGAAACGCACTCCGAGATCTGACATGTGATTGAAAGAGAAGTGCTCAATGATCGGCGTGATCGGAGCGTGTTTGTGTAAGGAATACTTACACAGGGTTGTGGTCTCATTATCACACCTTGTGTTTGTTGGACAAACACCCTGTACTAATATATGAGGCATGTACTACCTAGCTTGTACAGTAGACTTGATTTCTTGTGTAATACCACATTGTCTTAAGCCTCACAAATGCCTTTTGACTCACCCTTGCACTTGAGTCTTTAGCTTGCTTGCCTTTATGCTTGAGCCTCATTCTTCCGCTATTATCCTTGAGTCCCTGGGAGACCAAGTGATACTTGTTCATCATCCAACTGAGTCCTAACTGACTCACGCCTTTCTGATCCTGTTGACTTACGAAGTACACATCATACTTGACACCCCTGTGGTGGCATTACATTAAGTCAAGTCTCTCACAGTGGCAATGTCTAGTCGCAGCAGAACTGCATTCCAGCCCAAGTATATTGACTGCTACAGCGAAGATGAGCTCTCAGATAAAGTCAAAGGAGCTGTGGTCTGGGCCAAACATGATGGAGTTGAAGGTTACTTCCTCTTTCACCCAAACACAAAGAAATACTGACAGATCCACTATCTTGAGGACCAACGATTGTGGGTGTACATTGACTATTCACCAAAACACGGACAGTGGTATACTGTTGGCCCAGTACCCCCCAGCATCAGTGTTTTGACATGTAACTTTCTTCACTGGTACCAGCTGGTACCAGCTGGGACCAGCTGGTACAACCCCCAAAAGTTAGCCAAAGTTAGCAAGTTGACCAGTTCCCAGGCCATGTCAAATCTTCAACAATCTCCTTACTGAGCGATGACCAGCCAGCAGGACCAGTTCACAAGTTCAACAAGTTGATTAAAATGGCAATTAAGTGTCAGTCATATGATTAGTCATATGATTAGTCATTGTATATTTGACCAAATCACATTAGGCCACCAGCACACATATTTGCAGCAGCAGCATAATAATAATAATAATAATAATAATAATAATAATAAATTGCAATCATCATAACAATAACAATAATAATATTTAATTGGAATTAAATAAATACAAGGAACTAGTCTATTGGAAGAACAGCACAGTGCAGCAGGGTTGGGGTGTTGCGCACCATGTCAGCGTGGCGTGGGGGTCGGTGGTGGCTGGGGCCTTGCGTGCCGCGTTGAAGGGGCGTGGCGGGTCGGTGGGGTCTTGCGCGTCGTGTTGAGGCGGCGTGGCGGGTTGGCGGGGTCTTGGCGTGCCGTGTTGGGTCGGCGTGCCGTGAGTCGGCGGATGGCAGGGTTCGCGCGTGTCAGGGTGGCGTGGGGGTTAGGGGTGGCGGGGCGTTGCCTGCCGTGTTGGGGCGGCGTGGTGGTGGGTTGGCAGTGGAGGTCTTGCGTGTCGTGTTGGGGTGGCGCGGTGGGTTGGCGGTGGCGGGATGGAAGTGGCGAGCCTGCATGAAAAGCCTGCAATGTCCAGTGTGAGCGGGAAACAAAAAGAAGAAAACAAAAAAAGAACTTATCTTATTCGATCGGCGAAGGTCTTGCGCGCCGTGTTGGGGCAGCGAAGTGGGTTGGCAGTGGCGGGGTGTCGGGGCAGGATGGAGGTGGCTCGCGTGCGCGACTGGCCTGCAACGTCCGTCCAGGGTGAGCGGGAAAAAAAAAAGAACTTATCTTAAACATTGGGTCGAAGGTTTTGCGTGCCGTGTTGGGGCGGCGCGGCAGGTTGGCAGTGGCGGCGTATTGGGGCAGGGACGAATGAAGGCAGCTCACGTGCACAAATGGCCTGCAACGTCCAGGGTGAGCGGGAAAAAAAAAGAAAAGAAACAAAAAGAACTTATCTTATATATTGGGTCGAAGGTTTTGCGTGCCGTGTTAGGGCGGCGCGGCGGGTTGGCAGTGGCAGCGTGTTGGCGGTGGCAGCGTGTTGTGAGCCATGTTGGGGCGGCGTGTTGGGGCGGGGACGAATGGAGGCAGCTCGCGTGCATGAGGCGGCGGCAATGGCCTGCTACGTTCAGGTTGAGCAGGAAAAAAAAAGGAAAAAAAAAAAAAAGAAAACATATCTTGCTGCACTGGGCTTTGTCCCAGTGCATCATCTGCCGCGTCTTGACCACGAGTGAGGATGGGAGAGGGGCTTGAAAGGGAGAGTCTGGGGAGGCCGGACAAGGGGTGGAAGTGGGAGCACAGGCAGGAGTAAGGTGTGAGACAGACTCCTTCCCGTCAGCCCGCGCCTAAGAGACACACGGCGCATCGACAAGGGAAGGAGTCTGGGTGTGAGAGAGAATATGATACATCGTGTCGAGCAGAGGCTTAATCTGTGGCGTGGGAATGTGTGTCGTTGACTCGTTTCCGGGAAAGCTTTCTTCTCTTACCACCACGCCGTTATTCCACGCGGACCATCCCCACGGCTACGCAAGATAGAGGACGTGGCTGAGGACGAGCTGGTCTTCGGCCCAATGCACAAGATATGTTCTTATTTTTTCTTTTCTTTTCTTTTTTTTTTGTTCCGCTCACCTTCAACGCTGCAGGCCATTGCCGTCCCCTCGTGCACGCGAGCCACCTGAGCCACCTCCACTCATCCCCGCCCCAACATGCCGCCCCGACATGGCTCGCAATACCACGGCTACGCAAGATGGAGAACATGGCCGAGGACGAGCTGGGCTTCGGCCCAAATGCATTAGATATGTGCTTTTTCTTTTTTTTTTTCCCACTCACCCTGAACGTTGCAGGCTATTGCCGCCGCCTCGAGCACGCGAGTCATCTACAACCGCCCCGCCCCAGCACGCCACCCCGACATGACTCGCGACACCCCCCCACTGCCGCCCCAACACGGCTCGCAATACCACGGCTACGCAAGATGGAGAACGTGGCCGAGGACGAGCTAGGCTTCGGCCCAAATGCATAAGATATGTGCTTTTTCTTTTTTTTTTCTTTTTTTTTCCCACTCACCCTGAACGTTGCAGGATATTGCCGCCGCCTCAAGCATGCGAGTCATCTCCAATCACCCCCCAGCACGCCGCCCCGACATGACTCGCGACACCACACCACTGCCGCCCCAACACGGCACACAACACCCTGACCACCAACCCGCCACCATGCCACCCCAATACGGCACACAACATCCCGCTACCGCCAACCCACCATGCTGCCTCAACACGACGCGCAATACCCCGCCAACCCACCACGCCGCCTCAACGCGGCACGCAAGGCCCAGCCGCCACCGGCCCCCACGCCATCCCGACACGGCGCGCAACACCCCGCCACCTGCCACCGACCCCCACGCCACCCCGATATGGCGCGCAAGACCCTGCCACCTGCCACCGACCCCCACGCCACCCCGACATGGCACGCAAGACCCCGCCACCTGCCAACTCACCGCCACCCCGACCCAACACACGCCAAGACTCCGCCACATTGCGCAAGACCCCGCTGACCCACCACGCCACCTCAACATGGCACGCAAGGCAGCCACTACCAACCCCATGACACGGTGCGCACGACCGCGCCACCCTTCGACTCACCACCACCCCGATGAGTACTCAATACTTACAATGTACATATTTTAGCATTTGTTTTTTATATTGTAGTAATTGAAATATATATTTTTCATCTATCAAAAAGTGGGAACTGATTACAATTGGCAATGCCTAGCTGGGTCAGTACTTATGATGTACATATTTTAGCTTTTGTTTTTTGTATTGTAGTAATTGAAATATATAAATGGTTTATCTTGTTGAAAACATGGGAACTGATTACAATTATTATATTGTTTTTTAAATGGTTATAATATCATTATAATTGGCTTATTTTTTCTGCATATTATTTTATTTTAGCAATAAAAAAAGGTATTAAAAAATAGAGCAATGTTACAATTTAACTTGCCAACTTGTCCAACTTGCACCACTTTCTTGCTGGTGCACCAGCAGAAAGTTGGGAAAGTCCTGGCAGTAACACGTCATCTTGCTGATGCACACTCAATGTTGGACCTATAAAATGTTGAGCACAGAACTAACAAGCAAGAAAGTTAATAGCAAGATGCTAGACAGACAAGTTACTTCAGAGGGTGAAGGAACTCTGAAGTGTAAAGATGAAAACAGCAGTCCTTATATACAGGATGCTTAGATAATAATGGTCTGTGTGCACAGGTGATCCAAACACAATACACATGGTCTGTGCACCAGAGGGAGAAATGCCATTGGAGGGCAGAGAACAATAGCTGCCTAAAGCAGACAATACTGGTATCTTAACAATAAAGAACAATAAGAGCCATATATGACTCTGACAATAAAGATAACAAAAGTGGTCCATATGAGTCTGGCCAGAGTCCAAATCAGTCTGTAAGGGACAGATACCAAATATAGTATGTGGGCTGACACAATCAGATCCCATGAGACATGTGACTTATACAGTTGTGTCTCAACATCCCTCCATGATTGGGACAGTCCATAAGATGTAGAAGTGTGAGCTATAGAGTTCAAGAGTTGTACAGAAGTTCTGGATTAAGGTTTTTTCTGAAATAACTTTGCTACAAGCACTTCATGAGATCCTTGATACAGGACTGCTTTTTGAAGGGCTGGAAATCTATACAAGATTACTGGGAACAGGTCCAGTTTCTCTAATTCCCTAAGAAGGGTTTTTCTTAGCTCTGGAGATCAGAGAACACGTTGCACTTTACAGGACAATGTGACGTCCATGTTGATAAACCAAGGATCGACACCTCCAAGTGTTGCTCCGGTGCCTGCTCATTCACAGACACCTCCATCCATCTATCACTCACTTCCTCCATCTTCCTCACCTTCAACCCCTCCAGTTCACCATCCTCATCACCCTCTTGCTCATCCTGTCCTCAGTGCCTCAGATGTCCCAGAGATGAGTGGCTGCCAGAGCAACAGGCTGTTCCAGATCGCTACAAGCAGCCAAGGAAGCCAACACCAGCAGTAGTCTCTTCAGACGAAGATGATGACTCTGATGATCCCCTTGACATCATCCAAGCTGATGTAGCATCTACAGCTGAGCCCATGTCCTATAGGCAGTCGCAGCAACGCTCTGATGCAGATTTGTGGCACAAGGCATGTGAGGAAGAGATGGAGGCCCACAATGTTACGATTCTGCCTGCTGACTGGTTGTACGATTACGATATGATCCGACGACTCGCGTCTCATGACTCTTATCTCGCACCTTGTACCACATATGACTCTTCCCTTTGTTTACACTTCAGGGCTCTTGACTCATGATCGCGCCATATGTTTGTTCCTCACAAACATCCTGTAATAGTATATAAGTCATGCCTCACCTAGCTTGTATGGTAGACTTGACTTGACTTCTTGTGTAATACCACATCGTCTTTGCCTCACGAACGACTTCGACTCGCCAGTTGCGCTTGAGTCTCTATCTTAGCTCGCCTTTGCGCTTGAGCCTTACCTCCTTGCTATTGCACTTGGTTCCAGGGAAACCGAGTGACACTTGTGCACCACCGAACTGAGTCTTAACCGACTCGCGCTCTTCCGATCCCGTTGACTTAGACGCGGTACACATCGTACCTAACGCCCCTGTGGTGGCGTTACATTAAGTCAAGTCTCTCACAGTGGCGACCCTTCACAGTCGTGCCTGATCCCAGTTCCAAGCAGAATACATCGACCGATATAGTGATGACGAGCTTTCCGATAAAGTCAAAGGAGCCGTTGTCTGGAAGGAACACGAAGGAGTGGAAGGATATTTCCTTTTCCACCCTAACACGCAAAAATATCGACAGGTCCACTATCTTGAGGATCTATGACAGTGGGCGTATATCGACTACTCCGCAAAGAAAGGCCAGTGGTACACCATTAGTATAGTACCCCAGGCACTCGGAGTTGGACCCCTCACAACCCATACCACTCCTGGCATAGCCATCGACGACGACTCCTCATCACCTAGTGTCTCCGTACCCACAACGAACCTACCCAACCCAACGACACACTTCACAACTCACGCCATGTCCCAAACCCAACAGGCTTTGGCCAGTATGACCCTCACCAGCGGTGGCGCCGGAGGAGGAGGAGCACCCAACCCACCCAGTGGCAGCGCACCAGTACCGCCCAGCGGCGGTGGCGGTGGCAGCAGCAGTGGTGGTGGTGGTGGTGGTGGTGGTGGTGGTGGTGGTGGTGGTGGTGGCGGTGGCGGGGGCGCCATGCCAGGAGGAGCCGCACCAGCCCCCAGAGGAAATGGACGACTGGGAGGAAACCCCCCTCCTGAGTTCACTGGAGTTAGAGACGAAAGCAAAGCCTTCCTACGTGCCTTTCGACTCTACAAGGAGATGAACCCCACTGTCGACCAGCTCTCGATCCCGGCCTCGCGGGCCATGACCTTCCTGTCGTACATCCGGGGCCCACTAGTAAACGATTGGGTCGACGAGCAGGTGCAGTGGTTGGAAGACCAAATCACGGCCGGAGTCAATTGAAACAACGAAGTTCTGTGGGCCACGGTCAGAGATCGATTCGTACAGGCCTACACCGACATGTCAGAACAAACCAACGCGCGAAAGGCGCTCCAGAATCTCACCATGAAGGGAGGGGACATCAACACATATGTCGCAACCTTCCAGAACCTTGTCACAAAAGCGGGGTACAACCCCGACGAAGCTACCACACTAGAGCTGTTCCAGGACGGACTACCAAATCAGTTAGTAGTCAACGCTGTCCACTTCCAGCACCCGGTCACCTGGGAGCAGTGGAAGGCGGCTGCCCGGTTACAACAAGCTGAATATCTCGTTCTTAAGGACCGCCTCGGCAAAGGAAAGCCCCAGCGAAAGAAAGGTGGCCAAAGCCGAGAGCAGTGGGTCCAGGCCCTTAAGGGGACTCGCGACCCCAACGCCATGGATGTTGGACGCGCCAGAGCCTCCGTGGCTCTTACCGACACCGACAAAGCCCGACTTCAGAAGGAGGGACGATGTTTTAGATGCCAAGCGCAAGGGCACATCTCGTGTAACTGTCCTCAAAAGGGCATGCGAGTGGCTGCCACTGCATCTGCCATGGCGCCAACCCCCATGCCCACACGACCATCAGCACCAACTCCCTCGAGTCCAAGTTTACCAACTCCCGCCGTCTCTTCTTTCGCCATACAGTCTAGTCGCGTATTATCGAATGAAGAGCAGGCGGATCTACAGATCGCAGCGATGAAGGCACAGACCCAGGAGGTACGAGACCTCATGGTAGAGAAGTTGTTTGGACGGGAGGATTTTCTCGACGCTTGAACCCCGTGGCCTGGGCTAGAGCATTAAACTTGAACGTGTACACTAGCAGATATCGATCCATGCGAATCCCAGTTTTATTCAAATCTGCACACGCAACGGCCGAACGACAAGTCCTAATCGACTCAGGAGCCACAGACAATTTCATATGCTCCTCACTTCTGAAACGACTCCAGATCGGAACACGGGAGGTGATGCACCCCATCCGCATTTGGAATGTAGATGGCACCCATAATCAGGATGGCGCCATCACGCACTATACGGACCTTACCGTATGGACAGGAAAGGAAGAAAGGACGCTCCGCTTCTTGGTTACTAATCTGGGAAGGGACGAAGTGATCCTAGGATACCCTTGGTTCACGGCCTTCGAACCCGTGATCAAGTGGGGAGACGCGACACTGAATGAAGAGTTCCAGCCGGTCGTAGTCTCGAGTCTTCACTTGTCAGACGAAGCCACGCCCATGGAAGCTTCCATTCGGGCGTTGGAGACGTATGAACTTGACGAGGAAGCGTGGGAACAGCTCATGGACGAATGAGCGGGAGCCCCAGATCGCCTTTTTGCGGAAGACCACAACCGCTTCCGAGTTAGCACAACAGGAAGCTGCAAAGAAGAAGGAGCATACGTTTGAAGAAATGATCCCAGAGGAATACAGACACCATCGTAAAATCTTTGACGAAGAGGCATCTCATCGATTTCCCCCTTCTCGTCCTTGGGACCACGCCATAGACCTCCTCCCCAACGCCCCTGCCTCACTGGATTGCAAAGTCTACCCGCTCGCACAGAACGAACAGGAGGCTTTAACCGTCTTCCTCAGCGAACAGCTCGCAAAGGGATACATTCGCCCGTCTAAGTCACCCTATGCCTCCCCTTCTTCTTCATTAAGAAGAAGGACGGCAAGCTCCGCCCCGTCCAAGACTATAGACGACTGAACAACTTACAGTCCGTAACCACTATCCACTCCCCCTAATCCCAGAACTTGTCGATCGAATATGTGATGCGCGTCTGTACACGAAACTCGACGTTAAATGGGGGTATACAACGTGCGGGTTAAGCTAGGAGACGAGTGGAAAGCCGCCTTTAAAACCAACCAGGGCTTGTATGAACCCCTCGTCATGTATTTCAGACTCACCAATTCCCCCTCCACATTCCAAGCGATGATGGACGATACGTTCCGACCTCTTACCCTCACAAACGAAGTGATCGTTTACATGGACGACATTCTGATCGCTACACCTCTCGATTATCCCCATCACCGCGCTATAGTACACGAAGTTCTCCGCTTGTGCAAAGAACACGACCTCTATATCAAACCAGAGAAGTGCGAATTTGAAGTACTCGAAGTCGAATATCTCGGGCTGATCATAGGCCAACGGAAATCTACGGATGGACCCCGTAAAAGTACGAGGCATTCGAGAATGGCCAGCCCCGAGAAACCTTCGAGAAGTACGGGCGTTCCTCGGCTTCTGTAACTTTTACCGGCGATTCATCCGGAGTTTTCTCCGCACTCACACGACCACTACACGACCTGACCCGCAAAGATACCCCATGGCATTGGGGACAACGAGAACAAGACGCGTTTGATAATGTCAAACGTAGCATCGAACGTGAACCCACATTATTATTCCCTGACCTCACAAAGCCATTCGAACTAGAGGTTGACGCGTCCAATGTCGCCATCGGAGCTGTGCTTAATCAACTCGGCCCAGATCAGAAGTTACACCCAGTCGCGTTCCATTCCGAGTCCTTCAGTCAAGCAGAACGCAACTACGATATCTACGACAGAGAACTGCTGGCAGTGGTCAAAGCTTTACGAACATGGCGCACCTACCTTGTCGGTTCCCCCCATAAGATCATCATCCACACGACCACGCCAATCTCCAGTACTGGAAAGAACCGAGAAAGATCAGCAGACGAGTCGCGCGCGAGTTCCTGGAACTCTCGGAGTACGATTTCCTCCTAAACACATCTCCAGAGTCAGAAACAGTCGCGCGGATGCCTTGTCACGAAGAGCGGATTACGCAGCACATGAAGAGGACAACAATGACATAATTGTCCTCCCTGCGGAACGCTTCCTTCGAGCAACGGAAATGTCCATGCACGACATGGACATCTGGACCCAGATATCGCAAAACCTTTGACGAAAAGGACGTATTGCGGTGGGTTGAGCCCCACAACCTGAAAAAGATAGGGGGACTGTGGTGGAAGAACAATGCGTTAGTTGTCGTGGGCGACAACGACCTTAAACGGGGGGTAATCACCTTTTTCCACGACACGCCTGCAATGGGACACCCGGGAATTGCAAACACCTACGAGTTACTACGACGTGACTACTGGTGGCCCAACATGCGCAAAGATGTAGAAGACTATGTCAAAGGATGCGCGACATGCCAGGCAAACAAAATCAACCCTCACCGTCAAAACCACACCTATTCCCCATCACCACAGACCCGAGCGCCGAACCATTTGAGATCGTCGCCATGGACTTCATTACCAAACTCCCCCCGTCAGACGGATACAACTCCATACTTACCATCACGGACCACGACTGCTCGAAAGCTTCAATCTTCATCCCGTGCAACGAGTCGATCACAGCAGAAGGGGTAGCACGCCTCTACCTCCATCATGTATATCCCCATTACGGCATCCCCGAAGGATTATCACGGACCGAGACCCCCGATTCACATCCGCATTCATGACCAATCTTTGCAAAGTTCTCGGAATCCGCCAAAACGTATCGTCTGCCTACCACCCTCAAACGGACGGACAGTTAGAGCGAACGAACCAATGGTTGGAGCAGTATCTCCGGCACTGGAGCAATGTGCAGCAGGACAACTGGGCCGAAGCCTTACCGTTGCCCAATTCGCGCACAACGCCTGGCCCAACGCGACCACGAAGGAATCGCCCTTCTCGCTTATCATGGGATGTGGAGCCACGTACCATGTGGACACCAAAACCCCGTCATCCCCATCCGTCGAACAGCGCCTAGAAGAGATGGTCATCAGACGACAGCACACGCAAGACTGCATTAAACACGCGCAAGAACTGATGGCAAAAAGGGGCAGCTGCGCTTCGTCCCTTATCAAGAAGCGCAATGGTCTGGTTGGAGGGTACGAACCTCCGAACCTTCTACCCCACCGCAAAGCTTGCGCCCAAACGACACGGGCCATTCCATGTCAAGAAGCCTTATCAGATGTCTCGTACGAGTTGGGAACTCCCAGCACATGGAAGATACACCCGGTCTTCCATTGCGAACCTCCTTACGCCATATAAGGAGATGAGCTGCACGGTGCAAACTTCACGCGCCCACCTCCGGATCTGATTGATGGAGAGGAAGAGTTTGAAGTGGAGCGCATCCTGCAGTCCCGATCACACGG